>OY998173.1:18613756-21113756 GCA_963921995.1 Oxystoma pomonae
AATTGGGTAGTAATTAACAAATAATTAATTATTAAAGAAGGGTACTTTTACTTTCCGAAAACCATCGGTTCCTAAGATTTTTCTTTGTTTGTTATGGGGTGTGTAGCTTGATATCAAGGTATTCCCCTTGTCTGCCGAGAAAAGAGATACGTCCAAAAGTGACTATGCCAGAATTTGGTACCAATTATGTACGTATTTTGTCCCCTTCTAGAAAATTGCCTACTCCCAAGATAACTTAATTTTTTTTTGTTTTTATGGGGTGTGTAGCTTGATATCAAGGTACACACACCCCATAACAAACAAACAAAAATCTCAGGAACCGATGGTTTTTGTAAACTAAAAGTACTCTTCTTTAAGAGTACATAATTAGTACAAAATTATGACATATCAACTTTCATTAAATCGGTCTCCTAGGCATGGGGGGTGCAGCTTAGCGTCAAGCCACAGCCTTACCCCCTTTTAAGTGCGAATAACACCGTTATTCATTCAGTAACAAAATTTTTTAACTAAACTAGTACATAATTTTTACAATATCCAAATTGAGTTTTGCTGAGGGGGAAGGGGTATAGCTGGATTGAGCCTTTAAACCCAGCTTGCTGACTCTACAGTACCGACTTCTATACGGTCGAACTACATAGTCCATCCCAAAAATATTAGCTTTTCCAAAACTCTTGCCCTTTTTTTCCCGGGCTTCGCAATGTCACTATGGAAAAAAAACGTTTAGATCGGATTTTAATATATAATAAATAAACGTTACTCAAAAAATATTACGTGCGAATCCGGACACTTACACCAAATAATTTTGTCACTCTGTATGACTTTGAAACCACTGCCGTTTGTTTTTTTAAAAGACGTGGGTTTTAAAATCAAAATCAAAGTTTCTCAAAAATCATTCAAACAAACAAAGTGAAAATATTCAAATTTAAACTATGAAAATACAACTAGCTGTGCATTGTACCAGGTCTCTTTAAGTTAAATATCCACATATCCGGGATGAAAACTTTTAAAATTATCTCCCTGCATAGTTCCACATAAATCCGTTAGTCGACAGACACCCAGTGGAAATGCTATCCTTATATTATTCTACAGAAGTATGTTAGACATTTTATGGATGGAATTTAATAATATCTGGGAGCTCGGACCCGCCATCCCAATTTTCTGACATAAAATGCCATGTAAAGATTTGTTTTTAATAAATACCTCATTTGTGCTATATTAAGTGCGTTCCAAAATAAAATAATTTCCTGGAATTTTGGAACATATAAGTTACCCGCGAAATGAAAACACTATTTTATGTATATCTATATCGTAAAATCCTAAAAAAAATAATAGGTAAGATACATAGGAAAAATAAAGCAAAAAATTAGTACCCAAAATTTTTTTCATTAACAACTTTCCCTTCGGGAACTGTCATTTCTAACCTCCAAAAAACTCAAAAAAAGCCAAGCGCGGATCTGGCCTTAAACCCAGGGGGGGGGGGTAATGAGATTTCGATATATCAGTTTATCTTAAATATGTGAATAAGAATACTCGTTAAATGCGCCGTAGCCGAAAATTTTGATAAAATTACACTAAAAATTGTATTTTTTAACCCTTTCAATTAAAATTCTGGACATTAATAGTTTTATCTAGCGCCGCAGGCGAAAAATTTTGCGATTTCTGTTGGCGATTCTTTAAAATTATCGATTTTCGTTATGTTATTTGCTAAAATATTGAGTCCAGGGGGGGTAATTACCCCCCCCCCCCCCACCCGAAATCCGCGTTTTTCTTGGATAACTCCTAAACTATGACAGACTGTAAAAAGTGAAAAATTGGAAAAATATTGCAAATTTAATTATCTATTAATAAGTATATAATGATAGTGTAGCCTAAACCACACCTACCACAAAAATTGAAAAAAGCCAAGCAAAAATGATTCCAATTTGAACAATTTCTTGCATATTCTTTTTTAGTTAAACTTGGCAGGGTTGATCTCAGAACAATGACCTATTTTTTCCAGTAGTGTAGTCCGATTTTCTTAACTATAAAATTTCAAAATTTACCAAAACTCTTTAATACGCCACTGTTACTGACATATACAAAAAAATGCTTCGAATTTTTTAAAGTCATATTTGGTATTAGAAGATTAGGGGACCTTGCCTGTTTAGTTTAAAAAATTTAATAAAAAAAATATAAAAAATTATGATTTTCAAAAATTTTTATGTTATTACTTGAAGCAGCAAATACAAGCGGAAGGTGTCGTTTGAAATTCAATTTTATCTAATATAAGATCCAGTGAAAAGCGGAACCATACTGTTTTGACTATTTTAATCTATGACAGGTTGCTATTTTGTCGTTTTTCAAAATGATTTTTTTGTGAAAACTTAAGGCAACGGCTCAATTTTAGATAAGAATAAATTTGATTTTCCTATAAATTATACCCATCGATATACTAAGGTTAGATAGAGAACATCCGAAACATGTTGACGCCAACATAAACAAAGCTATCTCGCGAAACTTATGTCTTGAGAAAAAAATCCGTCCTTGTCAAGCAGTGGTCTTTCTCCAATTTGAAATTATAAAAGCGCGTTTGTCACGTTTTGCAAAAAATCTTTTTTATATTTTAATATATTTTTTTTATGAATTATATGTATTTAATCTACAAAAAATATTTAAAAGGTATATAGTATTTTAAATTTTCAAGGTTTTAATTTTTAATAATATGGGTATTGCTAAGAACTGAAAAGTAGTTTTATTATTATTAGTATGGTTCTTTTTTAATAAATTATTCTTACTGATGTTTCTTTAGTTAATCGGCAATGTGGCGCATTCGCCAACGGCCCTCATAGAATTGGTTTCCCGAGCGTCCATTTATATAGTTGCTCGCGTAGTGGTGCGTAGTTTTTATCTACAGTGTTGTTGACAATTAAAATTAATGTTTTAAAGCGGTTTTGTGGATATTGATAAACAGTGCTTTATATTGATATAATTTAATTGTAATTGCTTTTTAAAGGGGCATTAAGCAATAATTCTTAATTTATACTTCTACCATTACCTTCTAGTTTCGTCATTTGAGTTGTTTATTTTATATTTTTTGTCAGGCGGCGGTAGGCGCCATCTATACAATAAACCATTTACTAATATCTAAAATAGGTATTTTTTACTTTTCGCTGAATGGTCATTTTACATTTTTCTATGGATTTAGTTAACATTCTGCTAACTAAAAAAAAAATTCATAAAATATACCTAGAATATTATAAGAACATTTGCAAAAAATATGAGAAATATACTTGGAATATTCTGGAATGAATATTCCAAAATCGAATATATTTGGAATATTTCAAAAAGAACACCCAGATGAGAATATTTTAGGAATGATACAAGAATATTCTTAGAAATTTTTGTAGTGAATATTCTTAACATATACTTAAGGAATATCTGAGTTATTCTTGGATTTTTTTCATTAGTGAGTGCGGGTAGTAATATTATTATATAGGGTGTACCAAAAAAAATCGCACCTTTTTAAATGATTATAACTTAGCGGGGAAATTTTCCAATTTCAATAATATTTAGCTTTTTAGAAAGCCAAAGCTTCAAAATTTATAGGACCAAGATATTTTTTGTGTGCGACACTGTAATAAATTTGAAACATCGGTGACGCAGCCAAATTCTTGTAACATCTTAAAAATTCGGACCAGAAATAAGGAAGTTTTCAATTTTTAAATAGACCAGATTTTATCATGCTTATTAAGAAAAAATCTATTTGTTTAAATAGCAAGTACTTTTTCAAAAATATTTTAATAAGTTTAAGCTTTTTAAAAGACACAGGCCTCAAAGTTTATAGAACTTTTGTCAAAAATTACATTTTTTAAAAATTCAAGATGACGGACTTAAAAAACAGGCATTTTTGACCATCCTAGAAATAACTTTTTCTACAACACTGTATTCAATCTCAAACATCGGTTAAAAAGCCACATCCTTGCTAAGCACACCAATGAAATATTTTAAAAATTCGGACAAGAAATAAGGAAGTTTTAAATCTTTAAATAGACCAGAGTTTGTCTGCAAAATTAATCAATATTTACTTAATAAACTTGATTTTGCATGCAAATTCTGGTCTATATAAAGATTTAAAACTTCTTTATTTCTTGTACGAATTTTTTAAATGTTACATTGGTGTGCTTAAAAAGGATGTGGCTTTGTAACCGATGTTTGAGATTGTATACAGTGTCGTAGAAAAAGTTTTTTCTAGGTTGATGAAATATGCCTATTTTTAAACAGGTCCGCCATCTTGGGTTTTTAGTAAATGTCAGTTTTATCATTAGCTGTATAAATTTTGAAGCTTGCGCCTTTTAAAAAGTTCACACTCATAAAAATTAATCAAATTTTGAAAAGGTTATTGGTATTTAAACAGGTAGATTTTTTCTTAATAAGTTTGACTTTGCAGGTAAACACTAGTCTATTTAAAAATTGCAAACATCCTTATTTCTTGTCCGAATTTTTAAAATGATATATCTATGTGCTTCGAAAGAATGTGGCTTCGTAATCGATGGTTCAGATTTATTACAGTGTCGCACACAAAAAAATATCTAGGGGAGTTAAAAATGCCTTTTTTAAATAGGTCTTGGATTTTTAGGAAATGTCAAGTTAGAAATTTTGGATATTTAAAAAAGTGCATTTTTTTGGCACACTCCATATATTGATGCAATTGTCATTACTCATATTATAATTATATAATAATAAATGCAACCTCGGCAACCAAAAACACGATACATAATTAAAGTGGACAGACACAAATATTTACTACGTTCTCATGTAGAACAGAATGAGTTTTCAATACGATTCATTTTCGAAACTATCGTAAAAACGCGAATCGAAAAGCAGCTCCAAGTTTTTCTTTGTTAGCCTGTGCCAATTCAATACGCCATTTTCTGGGATCGTATTAAAATCTAGCTGTCATGAAAACGCCGATCGTATCGAAAACGAATAAAAGTTTTAACTAGACTGGATTTGAGAGTTTATTTTGTGGCCGGAGGAGATAACCATACTTATACGTGTGTTTTCACAAAATCAATTAATAGCGAGCTTTCCCTCAAAAAAGTTAATGGTAACCGTAGATCCGGATTTCGCACTTGTGGTGCTCATCAGTACGGTCCTAGGAATCAGGAGATGAAATGATGATGAAAAAATCTGACACAGAATTCATGTAAAAGACAACCATCTGTCAAATTGCAGAATCGGCAGATGTACCTTCAATTTGAAGGAAAAGTAAGCGTCTCTACGGAGACAGATATAATTATCTTTACAGATATCCTAAGCTCTGGAGTTAATAAATTTAAAAAGGGATTTAGTAAGGGTGAGTAAATAACAAAATCAATGAATAGCGAGCTTTCCCTAAGTTAAGGAAATTTTTTCAAAAATATGTTAAAACCCACTGCGTATATTCCTAAAGAAAAAATTTTGTTCGATTGGTAGTGGTTTTTAAATAAGATAAAGGTGCAAACTAATTTATATTTAAAAAAATAATAAAAAAATACTTTATTTAAAGTTTAATTTTAGGGTTCTTTTCCTCGCAGTTTCGCATTTCGCCCTCTGTGCGTCGCTACGACTCAAAAATATATTCTATAAATTAGTGCAAAACTGGGTTTTTACAACGTCCACAAAACGTTGCCTGGGCAACTACAGTCAAGTCGCTGACTTCCTAAAATACGCCATAGCAACGTTAAAATGCTTGGATACGAAAACAAAACATATCAAAAATTCGAATCGTGTTCAAAACACGTTAAAATTGCTTCATAAAAACCGTAGTAAATTGTATTGAAAACGTATTCAGTTCTAAATGAAAACGTAGTAATTATTTTGTAATGATGGATTTATAATCTGTTGTGCGTTTTGCAGCCATTCATCGCCAACCGCCGCGGCCGGTTGTTTGGCCCTGGCTATTTTGGCAAATGACATGTAAATTAAAAACAATTGTCCGGGCCGTTACGGTCTTAACAAATCATTTAGCAAAGTATACTAGAGATGCCAGGCCTCACCGTTATAGCGGTTCAAAAATTCATTATGTCACTTGTGGCGTATATACAGATTTCAAGGGCTGTCTATAACATGCATATTGAAATTTTGAGCGCCGCATTACTCGGAACAATACATTGGCCATTAAAGCGACATAAGGCGCTGATTGAAGTATTAATCGTTGGTGTGTAAATTGTATTTCGAGATCTATTACATTGTTCATTAATTGGTATGAGAGAATTTAATTAAAACCTAAAACAACAACATTGGCTAATAACAAAAGATCAAAAGATCTTGGGTGAAAAAAACGAAAATTCAAAGTTGGATGAGCATTCCACAAGGAACACACAAAGGACCAAAGCGAAAAGAGAAATGATTAAATTGTTAAACCACAGATGAGCCCACGCTGGTAGCCCAGGGCGAAACATCGTTTAATCATTTCTCCTTTCGCTTTGGTCCTTTGTGTGTTCCATCTGGGATGCTCATCCAAGTTTGAATATTCGTTTTTTCCACCCAAGATCTTTTGAGCTTTTGTTTTTAGATTATTTTCGGTTGAAGTAACTGATTTGGAGGTTTTTAACTTCCTTTTTGTTTTAATTGTCTTAGGAACATAATCTTATTGGAAATATTAACACGCCAGGACGAACCCGTATCAGGTAACTTGGATAAGTACCAGTGCGGAACGATGCCTATTTCTGAGTGATTCAAAGTTGGAAATCAAAGTATATGATGGTGTTTAATGATGTTTGGGGAGAGTGACCAGTGAAACCACAGATGAGCCCACGCTGGTAGCCCAGGGCGAAATAACGTTTATTCATTTTTCTTTTCGCTTTGGTCCTTTGTGTGTTCCTTGTCGGATGCTCATCCAAGTTTGAATATTCGTTTTTTCCACCCAAGATCTTTTGAGCTTTTGTTTTTAGATTCTTTTCGATTCAAGTAACTTATTTGGAGGTTTTTAACTTCTTTTTTGTTTTAGTTGCATTAGGAACATAATTCTATTGGAAATATTAACACGCCAGAAGGAACCCGTATCACGTAACTTGTATAATTACCAGTGCGGAACGATGCCTATTTGTGAGTGATTCAAAGTTGAAAATCAAAGTGCATGATGGTATTTAATGATGTTTGGGGAGGGTGACCAGTCAAACCACTGATGAGCCCACGCTGGTAGCCCAAAAATGTCATATTTTTAAAACATATGAAGGATCCAGGCTTAAGACGTTAATTTTCAGAAAATAAATTTTTCATTTTAAAACCCTATGACTTAAGGTCACAAAAACGGCATAGATTTGACAACACTGCTTTGCTGTTTTTGGGATAATTTTTACCGGGCAGAATATCGGAAACGAGAAAACGGAATCTGTTGAAATTTAGCAGGAATGTTTATTTTTGAATTCCTCACAACCGTATCCAGACAGTTTTTTGCTGGACTCTCTCATTTGCGAAATAAAATAAACACGGCTAACAAAAGTCAAAAATCTTATTTTTCTTTAGCCTCATCGATAATACAGAAATCTGTAACATCAATTTTTTGATTTTTTTATTTTTTGAAAAAAATACACTAAATTTTGAAAAATCCTTTGGATACAGTTGTAGATTTTTATAAATCCTATTATTTGATAACAAAAAAGTTATGGTTTTTTTCTTTGTAAGCAATAGTCTGCTGGAATTCTAAAACGCCAAGGTCACGTAATTTAGTAGGCCCAAGGAAACTGAAGTGAGTTCGATTGGAGTATTAGAATTTAGGTTTCGCATAGCCACCGGTCACTTGTCTATGGAACATTCAGCCAATAAATTGATACATGTCAAGTGTTAAAAATAATACAGAAATTTGTTATTTTTTTTTGTTTACTAATGATTTTTCTTTTGATACTTTTCCTCACATATGGTGTTCGCACCGTGTTCTAAACACTGCACGATTTCACTCGAAATGGTATTAGTGATGCCACCTATTGTTGATCTTTCAAAAAATAGCAAAGCAGTGTTGCCAATCTATGCTTTTTTGTAGCCTTAATACTTTATTACTTTACATTGAAGATGAATTTAATTTGTCATACTTATTTGAGATTTGAAGAAAGAAATTTTTAATGAAATTTCATTTGTATTTTTTTTTACTCCAAAAAAAACAAGACCCTCCACATTAAAACGAACAAGAAAGGGGAATGTCATAGATTTCCACTGTAGTTTTGTAGTATTTTTATTTTCTTTTATACACAAATAATTTCAGACTTCAAACTAAGACTTTATTAAATTTCAGATTTTTTATTATTAAAAAATTAATTAATTAAAAACGATTTCCCCTGAACTTGCCTAACAACGTAGTCTTTACTGTCATTAAGAGTAAATTTAAATCCTAAAAACAATTCGTTTACTTAAACAGATACACCACACATCAAAAATTTAAAAAAAAATGCTCAGAGAAGGCTTCTGGTATCCCCACAGACCATTCCCCTGGTTTTAAAAAAATATATATATCTTGTTTTTCTATAGTTTTTTAAAATAATCGATAAGTTTTACCGTGAATTAAATATTTTTAGGATACGCAAAATTATGTAAAAACTTAAAATTATGCAAAATCCATGAAATGGTTCCGGGATAATGCTTTAAACTTTTACCGTACAAAATTTGATACAAATTTGATTAACAGTTTTTTAGATTAACTAATTAGAAGAAGCGCATTTTTTATTCAAATGCACCCTTAACACTGCTTAGATTCATTTTGATGTTTATAGGCACTATTCAAACACGACTTTGTTACTTGTAATCAAACAAATCTAATAAATAAATGAACATCAGGATAGGTCAAAACAATCAGAAAAAAGCAACTGCAGCCACGAGAGCACCAAGTTAGAATAACGACTATTTGTGACGTTCCCCCTTCTGAGCATGTGGCGCGCAGACTTTCCTCCTTTTTAGCCAGTACAGCTTAATTTCAATTGCGGATATCTGGCGACTTTTTGCTTTTTTTGCCTGTGTAAATAATGTGCCTAGGTGATAGTTTTGTCTGTTTAAATTCGAACGGACTGAACAGCTCAAAATGAGCAAAAATTGACATTCCCCCTTTTTAGCCTGGACCCTTCATATACAGGGTGTTCCAACTTCGATGCTCACCAAGGAGATCTCCTAAATGGTAGGAGATACGAAAAGGTTTAAATTAGGGCAAAGTTGCTCAATTTGACGCTGTGCTCAAAAACAAAAAAAAAGTTTACAAATTCCGGGTAGTTCCGAAGATAGGCGAAAAAACCGAAATCTTTATTTTTAATTTTTATTTTTCTGCGCCCTTATTCTTAAAGCTATCAAAAAACGCTTCAAACTTCCTACGGGCACTTTTTTAAAATCTACCTCGTGAGAGGTCCGTTTTCGAGATTTAACATTTCAGTGTGACAGGAGCACTGTCAAGTTCATTTTTTCTTATGGGCACATGCTTTTTTTCTCCTGTTGTTTGGTTTATAAAGGATGACAGATATTTTACAACCTCATTTTGACAAGTACCTGACGTTTTGAGTTAATTGACCATTATCAGCCTAAATTCAAAGATTAAAAAACAAAGTGAAAAAAGTATTTTTAAAATATTAGGCAAAATTATTTTGTTACAACAAAAAAACTGTAATTTTCAAAATGTTTGAAAAGTACTGCAATCCAGTGTCCAAAATATCTTGAGTAAGTTAAAAGAAAAATTAAATTCGTGCTGATGATGGTCAATAAATCCGAAACGTCAGGTGACTTGTCAAAATAATGTTGCAAAATGTTATCTGTCATCCTTTATGAATCAAACGGCAGGAGAAAAAAAGGATGTGTCCATAAGAAAAAATGAACTTGACAGGGCTCCTGTCACACTGAAATGTCAAGTCTAGAAAACGGACCTCTCACTGGGTAGATCTTAAAAAATTGTCTGTAGAAAGGTTTAAGCATTTTTTCACTGCTTTAGGAATAAGGGCGCAGAAAAATAAAAACTAAAAATGAAGATTTCGGTTTTTCCGCGTATCTCCGGAACTATCCGGAATTTGTACATTTTCTAAACCTTTCCGTATCTCCTACCGTTTAAGAGATCCCCATGGTGAGTATCGAATTTGAAACAACCTGTATATAAAAATATTTCACGTGGCGCACAAAAGTCGTTTTGCAGAAGTTAGTATACCCATTATAAATTAATATTAGGACCAAAATCAGTTTTTTAATTCTAATAGTCTAGGATTTAGTTCAGAACATGAAATCAGAGAATTTCTATAATCAATACTTTTGTTGTATTTATTTTATTCTTAAAGGATAAAACCTGTCTTATTAAAAATAAATAAAGGCTACAATTTAAACTCTTTTTTTATAAATAATATTATAAACCTTCATCAAAACATGATTTTAGTAACTGTCTGCAGATACAAGCATGGCTTTTTTGGTTACCTGTGCAAAAAACTTTTCTTTGATCACGGGTCCGCTTTTTACCCAAAATTAAAGAAAAATTAAGCCATTTCAGTCAGTTTTCACCAAGCATTTACGAAAAAATCATTTAAAAACATCGTCAAAATATCAAACTGTCAAAAATTAAAATGTCGCAACAATGAACGTCATCGAGTAAAAAGGTACATCGCTATGGAAACCATTGTTATTTCATTTACCAGCCGCCTTGATTTATAATGTAAAGATGGTGTGTTGCCAGAACTGCTCTTCGTTCGAGATTTTTAAAAGTATTTTCCTGTTTCTCTTGGATTTTTTGTTAAAGGTATTAAAAAAAAATAGTGTTAACAACTCACGGCTAAACTGTGCTTTTTTTACTCGCGATTCTAAATCACTCGCTGCGCTCATTATTTAAACCAACGCTTGTAAAAAAAGCACTATTTTAGTCACTAGTTTTGAAAAATACTATTTCTATTATTTTTTTTTAATAATTGTTGGTGTTTTGAAAGTAAGTTGGATAAGATCTTTGCTTACATAAACATTCACTTACGACAAAATAACTCTTATTAAGAAGTAGGTATAAATAATAAATATACCTATTCATCATATTAACAAAACGAAAAATTAATCATTATTGTGTGAAATAATTAAATTAATTTATTTACTGATTTTATCCTTCTTAAAATAAAATTATTTTTATAAAGAGTAAATTATACACTTCCATTCATTAAAATATATTTTTTTTTAATTTGACTGAATATACTCTTATGTAAAATAAAAATGATTATACTTGCACTTATTGTGATTTTGTTTGTACAAAAAATAAAAATAATAATTTAACTTGGTAGATATAATTCTGGAAAATGTAAATCTAAGCAAAATTACGTTAATAACACTTAGAACAAGACTATACTTGGTTAAAAAATTTAATTTTTAAGAAGTTACTTTTGCCCGAAGCCCATTTTCTCCAGAGAAGAAGAAGTAGTTACTAAAAAAGTTATGATATAAATCAAACCGCCTCTTCTCCTTTTCATGAAAATTATTGAGTCAAATAAGCTTCGACTTAACCTATGCAAATTCGACTTGATTTAATTGATTTGATGAAACTTTTGACAGAAAGCAGATTTCCACTGAAAGTCACTCAAACGCGACCTCGTTTGTAGCGTCGTTCTATCGGAATAACTCCCCATTATTTTAAGATAGTTCCAACGGGAGAAGTAACGTAAGGTCAAAAGCACATGGAAATCCTGTCACTGGCATATCTTACAAGATGACTTTCAATTTGGGACTTTACATAATATATTTACCGGCGAGGCCAGGGGCCGCTCGCAATCCAGAGCGAGTACATATGTATATGTAACAAATAAGGAATTCTTTCCTCCTCGGGCGAGAAAACTTTAGAGTCGAACAGACAGAGAAAACTGGTAACGAGTGAGACGAATTGATTGACTTGCCTAATCTTCCAACAAGTCACTACCCAATTTCAATGACTAACTCCGTAACTACCGCTAAATAAAAAAAAAATAATAAGGCCAGTGTAGGTGATTTCCCCAACCCATGGGAAGTATTTTTTGGTTAGTATTTAAATATATCTAGTTTTAGGTTTTACCTGTTTGCCACTTGTCAATTACAGTCACTGATTAAGGCGTATACACAGGGGGTGGGGGGCATTCCCCCAAAAAAGTCACCACGGAAACTAATTTTCTTCAAAAAAGTGTCACTCATAAAAATATCGGTCTATTAGTTCTCGAGATATAAGTGTTCCTTTTTCCAAAATGATTTTTTCCCTACTTCCCTGAATCCATACATCCATCCCTACATCCTACATCAAAGTTAAAAGAAGTCAATTTTCACCTGTCAAAATTTTTAAAACAGTTGAACACAGTTATAGGGCATTATACATAAAATGTATCTAAAATATTTTGTAGAATCCAAAAATGCAAAAATATACAGGGTGTTCAATTTAAATTAAGAAAGTTGTTGCCAAGTTTTCTTGCAAATGGCAACACTGCAAATATGAGAGGATTTTCATAAAAATAGAAATTTTAAAAAGTTTAAAAAGTTTCCGTTGTATGGTTTCCAAACTATTCTAATAGGTTACTCACCTTTGGACACCCGGTTTAGTTATACAGACCGCTTCAAGCTACTGCGAACATAGGGGGAATCAAGTCCAATTTACTCTCCGTGCCGTACGACCGAGGTGGATTCGAAGCACGCTGCGGTGTTATCTTTTGGAAATTGATTTTGTTTTTATTATTTTGTTTTATTTCTGCCTTGCTCGAGAAACAGATGGGTAAGTTCTTAATTGAAATAATACATTTTTAAAACCAAAAATGGATGTCTACGAAGTTGCCGAAAAAGTGCAGATGGTCAAATGGTCAAATCGTCATAACCCAACACACGTTCGATATTGGTCGAGGGAAAATTTGCATTTGTATTTTGACGTAAGAACACAGTATCCCCAAAAACTAAATGTTTGGGGGGGGGGTATTATAGGGGAACACGTAATTGGGCCATTTTTTATTAACGGCAATTACAATTTGAATGGTCCTAGATACTTGGATCTACTGCAGCAGCACATTATTCCAACTGCTAGGCAGTTGTTAGGTGTAAGATTTGGTGAAACATGGTTTTAACAAGATGGTTGTTCCGCTCACAATGTTGGCCTTGTTAGGGAATATCTTGATAATGTATTTCCTAATCGGGTTATAAGTACACGGGGAACTATTTTATGGCCAGCTCGATCTCCCGATCTTGCTCCTAATAACTTCTATCTGTTTTTGAAGAAGCTTTTCAAATTATCACCCCTAACATGCTTGGAAACGTTAGAAGGGGTTTTTATAGTAGGCTCGGATATTGTCTAGCCGAGCAAGGAGGACTTTTCGAACATTTGCTTTAATTTTTTTTTGACTGGGAGAATCTTTTTGGTTTTTAGAATGTATTATTTTATTTTGAGAACTTGCTTTTATTTTCTTTCTCCTTATTATTTTCATTGTAACACGTCGTCACTGATAAATCTGAGCAGTTGACAATAAAACGCTCTTATTTATCAGTGACAAAAAATAAGAAAATTACGTTATAAAAATTTGCGTATTTATTGACCAAATTCCGGTTTTATTGACTACGCTCCACACAGCACCGTGGTTAGAGGCGTACTAAATACCAAAGGAAAGTCATGCAAGTGGTGATCGCAAGCCTGATTATTGGTTGCTTCACTGATAGGCGTGCGGTGTCTCTGCATGTACGTACACTGGCAAATTAGACTTCTTCCGCCCTATGTTCGCAGTAGCTTGAAGCGGTCTGTATAGTGAAATATATTACTTTCGCGTATAACTTTATATTTTTACGATACTGTGATAATTTTTTAACAGTAAAAGTCACCACACTAAGTGACAATAATAACATTTTTTCTATAAATAGTTTTTTGTAGGAAATATTGCTACGCTTTAATATATTGATTTTCTTTATCTTTTAAATAATGTGTGTTTAAAAAGAAAGAAAAGGACCAAAGCTCTAAAAAAATGCATGTGTACGGAGAATCGGCAAATAGCTTTGCATAGGGAGTTTATAACCTCAAAAAATTTAAATCTGTAAATATTTTGATAACCACTTGTTTACTTTATTAAATTTAAATTAAATCAATTCTAATTACTGTTGTATTTTTCAGCAATATTTTTATACAGTAATATCGGAAGTTACCTGATATGGATTCGTACTTGGATAAGTACCAGTGCGGAACGATGCCTATTCGTGAGTGATTCAAAGTTGGAAATCAAAGTGTATGATGGGGTTTATTGAATTATGGTAGAGGGTGACCAGTGAAAGCGCTGATGAGCCCACGCTGGTTACCCAAACATCGTTTAATCATTTCTGTTTTGGCTTTGGTCTTTTGTGTGTTCCTTGTGGGATGCTCATCCAAGTTTGAATTTTCGTTATTTCCACCAAAGAATAAAAGAAAGACTACAAGTTACCTGATATGGATTCGTACTTGGATAAGTACCATTGCGGAACGATGCCTATTTGTGAGTGATCCAATGGTAGAGGGTGACCAGTGAAACCACTTATCAGCCCACGCTGGTTACCCAGGGCAAAACATCCTTTAATCATTTCTCTTTTCGCTTTGGTCTTTTGTGTTTTTCTTGTGAGATCATCCAAGTTTGAATTTTCGTTATTTCCACCCAAGATCCCTTGATCTTTTGTTTTTTAGTTTCTTTTCGGTTGAAGTAACTGATTTGGAGGTTTTTTAAGTTATTTTTTTGTTTTTTTTTGTTTTATTCATTCGAATTTATACACTGAGAAAAGAGTTTAGTTATAATTACTAAATCTTATTAACCGCAACAAAAGGATTTTGTGATTTACGGCTTAATAGATATTTGTTTCTGAGAAACCAACCATAAATTTAGAATTTAAAAACAAATATTTGGTAATAAACATCAAGTCAGCGATTATTATTGACAGACCTATTTATTAATTATAAATAACCGACTTTGTAATAATAACCAAAAATGGGATTTAGGAATTGTCCTATTTGTTAATAGTAACCAAATATTATATTAACCAGTAACATATCTTATTAATAGAAAACAAGGATAGTTGATTAACCAGACGAAATTTGTTTATAATAAATATTTATTATTTAGCTAATAATAATGATTGGTTTATGGTAAATAAATATCAATTACCTATAAACCTTGAGTTGTTTATAATAAATAAATATACTTCACGCATTCACACTGATTTGGTTATAGTAAACAAATATATGTTAACTATTAACAGTGATTTATTAACAGTTAATAAATGCATGTTAACCCCAAACTCTTGATTTGTTAACAGTTAATAAATGTGATTTAACCATTAACCTTGATTTATTCTGTTATACGGATAATTCTAGAGGAGCATATGAAAAAACCGACACCACATTATGAGACTTACAGCCGGCGGTCACGCATGAAAGTCTTACACCCGGTTCCCACCTAGGACTTTTTCGTGAGTGCCCACTCACGCATCACATGATTCAATATGAAATGTTATGGCAGTCATGTGATGGGTGCTCGGGCACGCACGAAAAAGTCAAAGGCGGGAACCGGGTGTTATTGATGGGAACCGGGTGCAAGCCTTGTAACGTCCGTTTTTCCATATCCTCCTCTAGAGCTACCTAAAACACAAAATAAATCAACGCAAAGATTTTTGTAAAAATATTATTCTTGGATATTTTGTTTATTTATATTTATTTTGTTTACTTTTTGTTTCAAATGACAAAAAAATTCCATTCTTATTCTACTATTATAAACGGCAGCATCGATCGTTAGCCCATATTTTTGTACCAGCTCCTTCTGTTTTCGATAGTTTCCTCCAAGTCGCTGCTCGACTAAAAATAAAAATTGATTTGATTAAAATGATTTAAAAAAATGTTTGTTTTTAGACAATGTACAGATGCAAGAATAGGGGAATTCCACAGCCAAATATAAAATAAAAAAAATTAAAACGAACTAATGAACGTGACCGCATCCGCTGACACTTGACGCTGTCGTTGGCGCGCTCCAAAAGACTCGATCGAAGCTCCAGCGCATGCTTATTGCCGTCTTTTTATCCTCAGACAAAACATTTGTTAATAAAAAACAAATCGTTTTTAACCTATACTCTTGTGCTATTAACTTCAACAAAAACAATCGACCTTTTTATCCTCCGACAAAATATTTGTTAATAAAAAACAAGTGGATTTGAACCTATACTCTTGTGCTATTAACTTCAACAAAAACCATGGATTAACAGGAAAAAGGACCTGTGATTACACAGTACTAAAAGCTTGTTTATTATAACTGTAGCAGTTTTTTGGGATAAGACACAGACCATTATTATCTGAAAAACTATTTGGCTTTATTTCTGTTTAATAATAATCTTTTTTGAAGAAGTGATTAACCAGAAACAAGAATATCCACTTTTGTAATATACAGGGTTCCTAAGATTTTCCTTAGGGATAGGATTTCAATAAATCAAACAGAAATGGCATAGAAAGTTCTGCGCACACAAAAGAAACAAGTATATTGAGCAATGGTGCCAGTTTGTTATTATCTCCGGACTACTTTCATTAGAAAAAATTGTCGCCACTCTTTCATTGTGAACATAAATCATAGTTGCAATAATAACCGTTGACAAGATGTCTGCAAATTCCGCTAGATGGCGGCCACACCATGAGATGATCGAGGAAAAACTGGGATTCACAGGCATTGCATTTTTATTTCCTTTCGAGTCGCTTCAGTTTCGTAAATTTTGTGTATTTAAAATGCCGTATACTCGAGAATAAAAGATTTTTATCATTAAAAACTACATAAAAAGTGACAGTGCGGACGAGGTCATTGGGCTTTTTGTTTTTGCGTTTCCAGATCGACCGGTTCCTGTGGCTCAAACTGTCTACAACATTTATCATCGTTTTGAAAGGTACGGGTGCATAAATGGTTGTAGAAAGTGTTACCATGACGGTGAAATACCAGAGCATCCCGTTCTTCCACACAGGGTGGAACGAGACGAAATGGTATGCGCTTACGTATAGGCACATGAACCATGTTCGACGAAACCGATTGCGGAGGCACTGGATATTCCCAACAGTACTTGCCAATGGATCCTAAAAAAATACGGCTACAAGTCGTTTAAGATTGGGAAGTCGCAGGAATTGCAACCAGGTGACTATTTTCGCCGGTTAGAATATTGTGAGGTTATGAGCGATAAATGTGACAGGAACGAAAATTTCCTACCAAAAGTTTTGTTTAGTGACGAGAAGACATTTGAACTTCATAGCTCTCACAATCCACAAAATAGCCGCTATTGGTCCCGCGAAAATAAACATCTGCACGCAAGTGTTAGAACGCAACATCCTCAAAAATTAAATGTTTGGAGCGGTATTGTCGGGAATCACATTATTGGACGCTTTTTCATTGAAGGGAATTTGAATAGCCAAAAATATGTTGATCTTCTCCAACACCAGGTTTTACTACGGTTGAGGGAACTCAACATAAATTTGGACGAATTGTGGTTTCAGCAAGATGGCTGTTCATCTCACAATTCACGCCAGGCTACAAACTACCTTCGTCAGGTATTTAGTGATAGAATTATTTCCACGTATGGAAATATCCGATGGCCTCCTCGATCACCAGATCTTGCGCCAAATGACTTTTTCCTATGGGGTTGTTGGCACGACAAAATTTTCCAACAGCCTCACTTACGGCCTACGACTATACAGGAGTTAAGGGGGAAAATTTTGGAGGCGGGCAACTCTATCACCCCTGAAATGTTGGCTGCTACGCGCCAAGAGTTTTACAATAGATTGGGATATTGTGAGGCTCAAGAAGGGGACAGATTTGAACATCTAATCTAATTAAAAATTAGATGTTTTCAGATCCAAACCACAGCTTTTTCTTGCTTAAAGGAGGCGGCAGGGTCCATTATTTACGATACTGAGCGATAAACTCGTGAGGTTGTTAACATTAGAAAGAAATATCTTCGCTTTTACTACGGCCAAACCATGCAGCTAGCACTAGCAGCTAAAGAAATCAATAAACGGCGCTGTTTTGACTGCAGAGTTTTTTGCTTGCGATATTGTTGATTTTAAATAAAGCTGGCCCTACACTACATTTGATATTTTCGAGGTGTTTTATGACATGATCTCGAAACATGTAGCGAACCAATTCTTCAAAACTAGCGGGAGAGTAAAAGCGAAAAATAAGGGGCTGCCAATATTTGTAACACCCAAAAAGGGGTGAAAAGATTTATTTTGCTATGTTTCTTTACAAAAAACGTTTTTTTACGAAAAACTTGAGCTCTGCCACTTTTTTTATTTTTTTCTTCAACTTTCTCGAAATTTTCGTCATACCGTAAAAAAAAATTATTTCCCCCATGGTCATACTCTACTTTTATTCGAAAAAATTTAGAATCAGAGACGGGATCAGTTTTCCTAAAACGGGGGCTCTTGTTTTCGAGTGAGAAGGTAAAGGGCGCAGCAGGCAAAAATTTTTCAATTAAATTAGCCGAACGCAAAAATGTTAGAAAAACAAAGCACGAAATAAAAATGGCGCCGCTTACAATTTTTTTTCAAAAATTACGTAATTTCGGGAACGCAAAGAAATAGATCTAAAGAGTATAATTTTTAAGAAAAAAATATCAATTTTCTCGCCCTCCTCCACTGGGACTACAGGGGCCGTGCACGTAATGGTCATAGGGGGGAGGAGGGTTACAGAACGTTACGTAGGGGGAGGGGGGTTTTCGACAGCGTTTGCATTTGTGTGAAACTAAGAAAATTTGGAATGAAAATAAGTTATAAGTTTTTTTGGGGGGGTAGTGGTCTTGAAATCGTTACGTAATATTAGGGGAGTGGCGTGCCAAACCGTTACAAAACATTACATAGGGAGGGGGTCAAAAATTGGTAAAATCACCGTTACGTAATTTGTGCACGGCCCCACATCTGACTGTTCCTCCTTTTTGATTTCGAATCAAAGTGCAAAACCCGGGTTGGACGTTCGAAGGCGTCAACCCGTCCTATTTGCTTGATAAAGTTTCTACGGAAATATCTCAGTCGATTTCTCCGGCCGTGTATGAACGCTTTAGGTTAGGCATTTGCATGTATCTCAGTCCCCAGCCTGTAAACAGTGCGTAAGGACAATGGTTACAAAATGAAAAGCCGAAAAATATTTCTTTTACGATATCTTTCATCAGTTTGGTATTAAAGTCGAGCAAAAACAATTTTTATTCCAGTCCTAAAGGTATGAAAATGGAAAACATTAGAAAACAACAACCTGGAATGGATTTACTACGTGTAAGATGTAGTGACAACATCGCCCCATGCCCATCCTTTTCTGCCTAATGTGCTATTCCGTTTGTCTGCGTCTTATACACGGCTGCTTGGCCCCCTAAGGATTTGCTTAGGAACCCTGTATAACAAACATTTATTAACTATAAAATCGAATTTTTCTTTCAGTGTAGCTTTTATGTAGTTTTATGTAGTATCGAAGAACATTCAGGGATGTTCACTCTGAAACAGAACAGTTTTATTTTAGCAAATTAACAATTAATACTATTCTAAACTTAATAGACACTTAAAGTTGCACAAGTAGAGAGTGCATGATGGTAATCGTATCTCAGTGCGCATGCTCATAACGGATACGTCGTACAACAGCGACTACGTCTCACCTATCTCTTCGGACCACCCTTGCAGTATTCGTACGCAGCTATTTCCAGCGAGCGAATCATTTTGTTATCTTTGGTTTTTCATAAGTGCCTGTTCCAGAGTTTCACTCCTTCTATTTTCCATTCTATTGCCCTCTCACTTTTTTCGAAAAGAAATCAAATAGAAGTGAGCAGCATGAAGTAAAACTGTGCATTGAGCACTGAACAAGAATTGGTTTGGTTACGTCGAACGTTTTAAGCACAACTTTAACTCTTTTTTTTTGAAGGATGCTTTCACAAACGCATCAAAAGATACGCTATCAACAAGGAATCCAAAATAGCTTGCTAACCTTAAGTTTCAAATTCTAACTGTCGGTGTTATTTCGTCTATACTCATTTTCGACCACCTTTTTAATGATTTCGACTACCGCACGACTACCCTTGTTCTACCGCCAATCAGCTCTCTCTATTCTCCTATAACCTATCCCTATCTCTGTTTCTGTCAAATATGTTTACACGAATAATCAGTTTGGCGCGTTATTTATAGTAGTTTACATAACAAGCATGTTCTGATGATCGTTAAACTCGAATATAAAGTTTGAGACGCCAACACTCTTAAGGCAAAACAAGGTTACTACGGTCCTTTTCATATATCTTTTTGAAAACAAAGTTTTTTTTAAAACAAAGGATCAAACGATCTTGGGTAGAAATAACGAAAATTCAAACTTGGATGAGCATCCCACAAGGAACACACAAAGAACCAAAGCGAAAAGGGAAATGTCTAAACGATGTTTCGTTCTGAGTAACCAGCGTGAGCTCCTCAGTGGTTTCACTGGTCACCCTGCCCATACATCATTAAACACCATTATACACTTTGATTTCCAACCTTGAATCACTCACAAATAGGCATCGTTCCGCACTGGTACTTATCCAAGTTACCTGATACGAATTCGTCCTAGCGTGTAAATATTTCCAATAGAGATTTTTTTCTTAAAAATGCGTACTATGCTCGGTAATATGTCAATTTTACGGGACTTATTTTTGGTTAGGTACTAAAATTATTTTGGATTTATTTACGTTTAAAAGATATAAAACTATAGGAAAATAATTCACATTTTTGCGTCAATTAGTACTCTTATAAAATAAGGTTTCGTCGCTTGTCACGCCATCTTGTGGTTTACGTCTAAGCTTCATTATTATCCTAGGAGCGTAAATAGTCCATTACAGTCGTGTTGGGACGCTCGTTAAATTAAACTGATAAAAAAATCAATTCAATTCAATCTTTTATTGCTTATAGAAAAAAATAAAATTTTGATAGCAAGAGGACCTGATCAAAAAGAGAATGTGAAATATTTTAAATAGTAATCCTAAAATACCTATAGCAGCATACAATGGTTAAATACTAAAGTAAAAAATGGCATTTACGCGCTACCCATATATAGAAAACAGAAATAAATACATTATTTTTAGCACTATTTCAAATGTTTTACTCATTTCTTAAAACTGATTGCAGTCGTAATATATTTGTTACTGATGAGTAGATATTTTTTGAAATTGGTGGGTTTGACAGCAAAACATGAACATCATTTAAGTATGATAAAAAAATCGATTTTATCATTAACAAATATCTGGTAAACCAGATTTTTGTTGTGCTCATTAAAATATATTAGGGTAGCTATCAGTTAATATTGATAACAAACATTTTTTAAATTGTTTGGTTATAAAAATAATTTAATTTGTTTCTTGAATAATTTAACTTTTTTTAATATTAATTGCCTCACAGTAGGTAGAACCATAACATTCTGATTTTTAAGGTAACAGCACGTCTTTGTAATTAATATTTAAAATCTTCTAATCATAGTGCTGTCAATTATTTCTTTGTAATAATCAATATTAAAAATATTCATTCTAACAAAAGTTTTTTATATAATGTATGATTGGATTTTTTCATTACAACGCTCTGAATTGTTTTTTATTATTAAGTCATAATCATAACAAAATTATTTATTTTCTATTAACTGGCGATATTATTGCCTAATATAATTTTGTTGACACTTGAGAATTCCGTTCTGACATTTTGTTTAGTGAGTCGTTGGGTCGCGGTCAATGGAAGAGTCCCTTTTGGAGTTTTTTCGAATTCTTGGCATTCTTGGGCAGATAAAAATTGTTCTTTCTCCAGAATAAGTAATTTCGGACGAAGTGTCAGTGTTTTTTGATGGCATGCTGGATGAATCCACATTGGCCAGTCTCAAAGGTATTCTTGGTTTATTGGTTCAGACATGATGGGCTTAAAATTTAGCAGTAATGTTTCTGTTTATGAAAATATTGTAAGAGGTAACTAGTAAGGGTTTTGTTTTATAAAAATAAGGTCGAGTTTAACCAGCAAGGTTATGCGGACAAGACACAAATTTCAGCATAGGTTTGTGACTTTCTTTCATACTAAAATGAAGATAGACAGAGAGTACTTTTATGGATTATAGATATCAGTTTTTGTACATTTTCTACTAGTTTCTTTTTCCAAGAATTTGACTCCATACTCTTTTTCCAAATACTCCTCACTGATAGATCGACGAGCGTTTTCCAGGACCCAGCAACTTCCCGTCTTAACCGATCTGAGAGCTACGTAACCAGTAACCTTAGAAAAACGTCGCCAATTTATGAAAAATTAGAATTAGAATGATTCTTGTAATACACATTATTAATTAAACTCGTTTTTATAAATACCAGCAATATATTAGTAGTTAATGCAGGTTTTTTTTGAAAAATATTTATCATTTGGGTAGCGTTATTAAATATCTAGTTAATTATTACCGAACGATTTTGTTTTCGTTAACAGATTTTTCTTTTGAACATTGAAATTTATGAGTTGTTATTTAGAAACAAATATCTAATAAGCCAAATATAGGCAACGCCTTTGGTTACTGTTATTAAATGTTCGTTATTGTTACAAAATTCTTCTTTCAGTGTAGTGTTATGGGTTGGTATTGTTAAAAGAACTGCAGTTTGTTTCTTTTATATATTTTTATTAAAAAAGCAGAAAATATTGATACGTCGACCAACAACTTTTGACTTTATTAATTATATGTCACATTGAGAGTTAAAGTAGGTTAAAAATCAATATTATGACAATTTACATCCACTTATAATTCGGTTACTAAATTACCAAAAACCAACACACTCCCTTAAACGAATTATAAAAACTTATGTACTTTAAAATCAAAAACTTAAACCCAGACCTAAAGCACAACTTTTATGTTTGGGAATAGGCAACGATTTTGTACAAACATCTGCTATCATATTCACACCTGGCATATAAGAAAGTTTAATTTTTCTACTTGATACAAGTTTTCTTATGTAATGAAATCGAATATCAATATGCTTTGTGCGATTATGTTAGACAGGATTATAGGCTAGTTTTTGAGCAGATTGATTATCATTGTATAACACTAAATCCTTGTTACATACTGATTTTAACAACTCATTATCATACACTAACTCACTAAACAATGCTTTTAAATATACAGCTTCCTTTGCAGCTTCACTTATCGCCATATATTCTGCTTCTGTAGAAGATAAAGCAGTGCTTAATTGTTGTCTACATCCCCAGGAAATTGCTGCATTTGCAAATTTGAATACAAATCCGGTAAATGATTTTCTATCAGGTTCAAAGTTCTATTTCTCCAATCAGCATCTACGAAACCTTCTAACTTCAGGCTTCACCTTTGTAAACTAGGCAAGCATCCATCGTACCTTTAAGGTATCTCAGAACTCTTTTTGCTGCAAGCCAATGCTCTCTAGTATGCTTGGTGTTAAATTGACTCAAGTAGGATACGGTAAATGCAATTTCAGTGCGTGTTCCTACTGCTAGGTACATCATTGAACCAATTAACTCCTGACATGGAACATCATACACCATCTCTTCATCTGTGAATTTCATGTTAGGTTCTAATGGTGTCCCTACTGGTTTAGCTTCCAACATGCCAAACTTTGAGAGAATATTTTTGACATATTGTTTCTGACTAAGTTTTAGGGTCTTCTTTTTTCTCTCTCTTTCTACTTTAAATCCCAAAGCATAATTTACAGCTATAAGATCTTTAATTTTAAAGTTCTTTGTTAGTTCTGTCTTAAGGCCATGCTTGCATTATTGTGAAAAATGAAAAAATCATCTACATACAATGCTATAAAAATAACACTGTCTTTTTCTGTCTTGACAAAAATACATGGTTCTTTTTCACACTGTCTGTAGCCAAGTTTTATAAGTATCTCCCTAATCTTTGAAGTTCCACATTCTTGATGACTGTTTAAGCCCATAGATGGCTTTCTTTAAAAGACAAACTTTGTTTTCTTCACCTTCTTTTATAAATCCTTCTAGCTAAAACACCAAGATCTGTTCATTTAGGTCTCCATATAAGAAAGCTGTCTCAACGTCAATGTGATCTATTTCAAGATTTAAGGCTGTAGACATAGCAAACAACATTCTTATTGAGCCATGACGTATAACTGGAGAATATGTCTCACAATAATCAACACCCTCTCGTTGAGTATAGCCTTTTGCTACTAATCTTGCTCGATGTCGTACTATCTTACCTTCACTGTTCTTCTTTTCTTTATACACCCATTGGTTTCGTACTATGTTTTTAGCATCTTTTGGTTTATCTACTAATATCCAGACTTTATTTTCTTCCAAAGACTTTATTTCTTTAGACATAGCCGCTTGCCAATTTTCTTTATTTGGACATGATATCGTTTCTTTAAAAGTCACTGGTTCTGTCATTATATTAGACATTTCCAGAGTTTGATATATTACATAATCTGGAAACTCTTTTTGACGCCTTTCTCTTTGTGGATAGAGTCTGGGTAATTATGGAAAATCATCAGCTTCTTCATAATCATTAAAGCCATCACTCCCTTCATCTTGATCTTCTACTAGTATTACTTCCAGATTATTATCCTCTTCCGCATCATTGATCTGATTTTCGTCCATAATCACTGTAACCTCTTCTTCATTTTGTTTAGATTCTTTAGTTTTATCTTCATTTTTAAGAGATTTACAGTCTTTTTCATAATTTTCTCTGCTTTTCTTACAGTTTTCAATGAAAATAACATCTCTGGATGTTACTAATTTCTTTGTCTCAGGATCTACCAATCTATAAGCTTTGCTATTGTCACTATAGCCAACAAAAATCATTTGTTTACTCTTAGACTACAATTTATTTCTCTTTTCTGATGGAATATAAGAATATGCCTCACATCTGAACACTTTTAAGTGAGTAAAGTTTACCTTCTTTTCGCTCCAAACTTCTAGAGGTGTTTGTCCCAGTAGCTTTTTGGTGGGAGGACGATTAATAAGATCAACCGCAGTATTTGCTGCCTCAGCCCACATTTTTGGATTACTGTCAGAATCTTGCATCATGGAGCGAGCTTTTTCCATGATAGTTCTGTTGTAGCGCTCTGCTACTCCATTGTGCTGGGGGCAGTAAGTTACCGTTAACTGATGCTGGATGCCTTTTTCTCTGCATAATCTTTTGATCTCAAAATTGACATATTCTGTACCATTGTCTGATCTAATTATTTTCACTTTAGCTTCACACTCATTTTCGACTTTGTTGATAAAGTCAGATATGCAAGTTTTGACTTCATCTTTTGATTTAATAAAGTAGAAAAATACCATCCTACTGTGGTCATCAATAAGAGTAATAGCTTTCTTGCTTGCTTACCTTTAATGCATGGCACACAGGGCAGTATTTCTTGTTCTTTTTCTTTGTAGGTCACTCCTGTTGCCATACCATTTTTAATGTGTTACTCTCTGTTGAGGTGTCCCAACCTCCTATGCCATAAGTATTGATCAGACTCTTGTTTTGTAGACACCAAAACCAAATTTTTGTCTGTGTTTTGTGGTGTTTCATTGAACAAATCTAATTTACAAACACCACCAACCTCAGATGCAGTAACAAATGTCTTTCCATTGTCCAATACTTCGCATCCATTCTTATCAAACAAAACCTTTAAGCCTTTCTTGACCATAGAACTCACCGACAACAAATTTGCAGAAAGGTCTGGCACATGAAGCACATTGGATATCTTTAATGAACTGCCATCACTTATTTTAATTGGGATGTCGCCAGCACCATTTATTTTTAGCTTTTCTTTGTTTGCTACCATTACTTCAAGTCCTTTTTCTTTCTTGCAAAAATTATTCATGTTCTCATCTTGAGCACTCATATGATTAGTAGCGCCTGAATCTATGTACCAGCTGTGTTGATCAAAACTTTTGGTTACTCCAAGAGCAGTCAATAAAGTTTTATCTTAATTTTTATCAGCTGTCTGCTGATTTAGACTGTTTTCTCCAGGCTTCGTTTTCACCAGGTCGCTTGAAATTTTAGCACCTGAATGCTCCAATGCCATGACCATAGGCTCATACCCATCAGGTAAACCCTGCAGCATAATGATTCCTATGTACTCATCTTCAACAGGCTTCCCCATTCTTGCTAACTGCTCAGAAATGTTCATGATTTCGTTAACGTAAGCCTCCATGCTGCTAAAATTTTCTAGCTTGACTGAAAACAGACTTCGCATTAATGTGACTCTGCGATTAAGCCCCTTGTCTTCATAAGCCAACTCAAGAGCCTCACAAGCTTCTTTGGCCGTTTCTGCCTTCATGACATGTGATAGACAACTTGTGTCTATCATCAGGTTGATTTTAATCAAGGCCTTTTCATCCTTGCGTGTTTTACCTGCCTGGTCAGTGTTGTCACCTTGTGGGTAACCAATAATAGCACACCAAAGATTATCATGTCTCAACAAATTTTTCATTTGAAACTTCCAGGTGGTATAATTTTCTCGCCCTTTCAACTTGGCTAAGCCACCGATTAACACCGATGAATCTTCTTTGGACATTTTGTTTAAAGTCTGTGCTGTCTTTACACTATAAACCCGGCTTTAAAATCACGAAAAAAGTGCATGAAAAAATTCTGATGCAATCGTCACTAAAAATACTCGAAACCCGATTTATTTGAATATCGCGAACTCTGGGCCCATAACCTATTATTAAGAGCTGCAGTTTGTTTCTTTTATATATTTTTATTAAAAAAGCAGGAAATATTGATACGTCGACCAACAACTTTTGACGTTATTAATTATATGTCACATTGAAAGTTAAAGTAGGTTAAAAATCAATATTATGACAATTTACATCCACTTATAATTCGGTTACTAAATTACCAAAAACCAACAGTTGGTCCTAAGTAAGACCTTTTTTTATAACACTCTATAACACTGATCGGAAGTAGATATAGGTACGTGGGCACAACGGGTCCAGGTAGGCAACCTACGTGCAGGATTCAGTCCCGGAAGACTGCTAACCACTATTAATGCCCGTGTGCACCACTTCCCCTTACTTCTTCCACTTGTTCAAGTGCCGCCTGAACTGAGGGTGACCCTTGAGATTTACTTGGTTTGCAAAGATTCCGAATATGTTCCACTTGGAAAAAGTAAGGAAATTATTGGCAACGTGGCAGTTATCTGCATTTTTTTGTGTTTTTTGTGTGGTAATCATAATTATTACCTGTCAGCTGTCAAAAAAAACACGTTGAGGTTGTTTTAAAAAAATAAATTTTATTGATGATTTATGGTTGTATGGAGGAAAAGGCAAATAAAACTACTATAATTGGTTAACTATAAAACCTGACTATTTATTTAGTATATGTTTTCACATCGTAATTAATACGCATTGAAAAGATTGTCTTCTTTTTCTTTCATAGAGCATGCTCTCTGTTCCGACAAAGAGCGTGACATATGAAGAACAAGATGCTTGATTTTCGATACGTATTGAATACGATGTGAAAACATACTAATTATTACACCACGAGACCAACCCAATCCACTTTTCAGTTTCTTTACAACGAATTTGCAAAAAAAAAGTTGAATTATTCGCTTACAGAAAAAAACATGATTTTTTTGGACATTCTAAACCTTTTGTAAAAGGTATCCTCATCTTACTTTTTGAAAAATCCTTCTTGGTAGGTATTACATTAATTACAAAGTCTAATTCTTCATCCTCTTCGTAATCGCAAAGAAGTTCCATTTTAAGCACAGATCACTATTACAATCACAGAAATATTTTAAGGCAACGGAACAGTTTTATAATCTGAATAAATTAATGGCTTTTGTTTAAAAACATAATCAAAAAAATACCTCACATAACCTAAAAATGCCCTTAAGCCGAAGTAATTCTACGGCTTATCTTAACTACAGCTTAAGTGCCACTTACATGATATTCCACACCTTTGCAAAACAAAACTAAAGCTTAAGCTTAACACTTAAATACATTCATAGGGAGAGTTTGTAAATTCATCAGATTTTTTTCACAGATATCATCGGTTTTTTGACAAATGAAATATGACGTTAATCTGACATTCCATGTCGTTGAGTGCGATGAGCCATCGACAATTAAAAAAAACGCGATAAAAATAATTCAGAATTTAGCTATAGCCTAGATTCTTTTTTCCAATTGAGAAATTTGTGCTTTTTCGAAAAAATCCCATGTATTACAATAAAGACGAACGAAAAATTCTTGTAGGGCCTCAGGAGCAAATGGCGAGGAGGAAACTTATGTTCATCTTATACACTGAAAAAAAAACGATTTTATTATTAACCAGGTTTTTGTTGTGCTCACTAAAAAATATTACCAGCAGATATCATTAAATATTGGTAACAAACCATTTTTAAAGTGTTTGGTAACAAAAATAATTCCTTTTGTTTCTTTAATATTTTGATGTTATTTTAAATATTAATTGCCTTATTATTATAACCAAAATACTCTTTTTTTATTAAGTATAACCAAAATACTCTTTCTTTTAAGTTAACGAACGCCTTTGTTATCAATACTTCAAATCTCCCAAATATAAATAACTTTCGAATTTGGCAAATATTTCTTTGTAATAATTATAACCTATTAAAAATGTTTATTATAACAAAAAAAAAATATATGTTGTTATGGCGAGATTTTTTAATTATAACGGTCTGACTTATTTTCCATTTGTACTTTTAATGCACGTAACAAAAGTTTTTCTTACTATTAACAAGCGATATTATCGCCTAACACATGAGAATTCTGTTCCCGCTCGCGCGCAGAATTGGGGTTCCTGACATTTTGTCTCTTTTGTGTTTTTTCGAACTCTTGGATAGATAAAAATTGTTCTTTCCCTAGAACAAGTAATATCGGACGAAGTGTCAGTGTTTTTTGATGGCATGCTGGATGAATCGGCATTGACCAATCTCAAAGGTAAGCAAGTGCACAAATTTGTGTTATTCTTAATTTATTGGTTGAGTCATGAAGGGCTTAACATTTAGCAGTAACGTTTCTGTTTATGAGAATATTTTAAGAGGTAAACAAAATTATTTTAAACTTCATCATGACCCTACCATAAGTTATAATGCATGCCATATTATTAAGGTTTTGTTTTATAAAAATAAGGTCGGGTTTAACCAGTAACGTTATGGACAATGCAGAAATTTAAGCATAGGTTTGTATGTTTCTTTCATACTAAAACGAAGAGAGACAGAGTTACGCCATATAAGAGAGAGTAATTTTATTGATTAAAGATGTCAGTTTTTGTACATTTTCTACTAGTTTCTTTTTCCAAGAATTTGACTTCATATTCTTTTTCCACATAATCCTCACCTATAGATGGACGAGTGTTTTCCCGTCTTAAGCGATCTGAGAGTTATCAGTGACCTTAGAAATACGTCGCCAATTTATGAAAATTTATAGTCTATCTTGCGGATGTTGTGCTAGTAAGGAATAAGAGCGAAAAATTAAGTTTGACTGGCGAGCATAATTATCTTACTGTTTACTTTCTTAGTAATATTTAGTAAGAATGATTCTTGTAATAAATATCATCATCATAGGCAATTACTCGATACCGAGTATGATTTTCCTCTATTCTGTATCGCCGCTATCTGTTGTGCGTTTTTTGATGGCTATGTAAGCCAATTCTCGAGCCGCACACCCTTCCACAGTCCTGGCACACCCAGTCTCCGGCAGCAGCCGGTTGTTGTTGGTCATCCATTTTGTCGCTCCTTTCTACGTTCTCTCTTTGCCGTCTCTAGTCTACGTCGTTGCTCTTCAAAAGTTTGTGCTCCCTCATGGACTGTTCGGCGCCATGTAGCCCTATCGTTTGGCGTGGTCTCGAAGTTGTTTATATCGATGTGACCCTTCATTATATTGCCTTTGAGAACGTCCTTGTACCTTTTTTGTTGACCTCCTTGATTTCTCTTTCCCTCCTTCAGTTGTCCATAAAATATGTGCTTTGGGAGACGTGTTTTAGGCATGCGGATAATGTGACCAGTCCAACGAAGCTGGTGCTTGAAGATAAGGGCTTTTATACTAGTTGTTCTGGCTTCTTCTAAAACACTTATGTTTGTTCGTTGGTCTTGCCATTTCATTCTCAGTATTCGTCTTAAACAACTTTGGTGATATTTTTCTAGTCGTTTGATATGCCTTCTGTAGGTGGTCCACGTTTCGCATCCGTATGTTAGAGTTGGTATTATAACTGTGTTGTAGACACGAAGCTTGGTCTCCGCATTGATGTCGTGATTGTTGAAGACTCTCTCCGAAAGCCGTCCGAACGCTGCGCTAGCACATTTTAGGCGATGCTGTGTTTCTGCGTCAATAGTTGCATTTGATGATAGGTGGCTCCCAAGGTATGGGTAATGTTCCACGTTCTGCAGAGGATGGCCATTTATGGAAATATTTGGAGCTTGGGGATTCGTACCTGGTTCTGGTTGGTGAAGAATTTGCGTTTTGGCAAGATTGACCTCTAGGCCAATGCTTTTGTAGGCTTGGTTAAATGCGTTGATTACCAGTTGTAGACCTTCCTCTGTATCGGCCATTACGACGTTGTCATCGGCGTACTGCAGTTCGATTACCGAGGTTGTCGAGACCTTAGTTTTTGTTCGCAGTCTGCCTAGGTTAAGTAGGCCACCGTCGAATCTATATAGAATTTCCACTCCCAGCGGTAGATGTTCCTCAACAAGGTGAAGCATGGCACCTAAAAATATAGAGAATAGGGTGGGCGCAATAACACACCCTTGTTTAACGCCTGTCGTAATCTGGAATGACTCTCCTGGTCCATCGTTGCTCAGGACTGTTGCATTCATATTGTCGTGTAGAAGTCTAAGAATTTGAAGATATTTTTGAGGGTATCCAGCTTTTGTCAGTATTTTCCAAAGAGCTTCTCTGTTGACCGAATCAAATGCTTTGACTAGATCTATGGAGGCCATGAAGAGAGGGCGATTTTGTTCTCTAGATTTCTCTTGCATTTGTCTGGCACTGAAGATCATGTCAGCTGTGCCTCGATTGGAACTAAATCCACACTATGTCTCTGGCAGATTTTGTTCAGCAATCGGAATTAATCGGTTTGATAGTATCCGTGCAAGTATCTTTCCAGCAACAGAAAGCAGAGATATACCTCTGTAGTTTCCACATTGGGCCTTATCGCCTTTTTTGAAAATGGTAACTATAGAGGCGTCTTTGAGTTCGGCAGGAATGGTCTCAGTGGTCCATATTTTACTTATTAGAATGTGCATTTGGAAATTAAGTGCGGGACCCCCTTGTTTGTAGACTTCAGCAGCGATACCATCTGTGCCTGCTGACTTGTTATTCTTTAGCTGTGTGATTGCCTTTTCGACTTCCTCTAATCTCGGAATCTCACTTAGGTGTTGTTGTGTAGTTTTCTCCGGAATTTTGTCGAAGATGTCATTATCGACCTGAGACTCTCTGTTGAGTAGTTCTTGAAAGTGTTCTTTCCATAGTGAATTGATAGAGGATCTGTCTTTAAGCAGCCTTGTTCCATCTTTGGATCATAGGGGATTGATACCTTGTGTAGTGGTACCGTATATCATCTTAGTAGCTTAAAAGAAGGCTCTGGTGTTGTTGAACTCAGCTAGATGTTGCATTTCATGTGATTTTGTTGTCCACCATTGGTTTTTTAATCTACGTGTTTGCCTTTATACTTCTGCTTTGGCTTCTTGATATAGCCTTTTCTTTTCATTAGAGTTAGGGTAGCTTTTCCAAGCATTATGGGCTTCTCTCTTTCTCTCAATAAGGTCTTGAATTTCTTTGTCGTGCTCATCAAACCAGTCTTGATGTTTTCTTTGTGTGTAGCCGACCGTTTCTTCGGAGGCAGATGTTATTGCTGTCTTCAAAATTCTCCAGTGATCGTCAATATTCTCCGGGTATTCTAAAGTACCCAACTTTTGATTCAGAGAAACTTGGAATTTTGTTCTGGTTTGATCATCTTTAAGGCGTTTTACATTGAATCTTCTTTTGATTTGCTTTTTTTGACAGCTACTTCTTGGTGGAATGTGCAAGTTCATTTTGGCTCGTATCAGGCGATGGTCTGTCCAGCAGTCGTCTGCACTCGTTATTGCTCTTGTAATGTTTACGTCTTTTTGATCTCTGGAACGTACAATAATGTAATCAATCAGATGCCAGTGTTTTGACCTCGGGTGTTGCCAGGAGGTCTTGAATTTGTCTTTTTGTCGGAAAATTGTATTTGAGATTGTGAGGTCATATTCCGAACATAAGGTTAATAGGCGCAGTCCATTTGAGTTTATGTTTCCAACACCTTCCCTGCCAATGACGCCCTTCCATAGGTTTGAATTCGTACCAACTCGAGCATTGAAATCACCTAAAATGATAAGTTTATCAGATATAGGTACAGATGTTATGGCTTCACTAAGTTGAGAATAAAATTCATCTTTTTGGTTTTCATCAGCTGCAAGAGTTGGAGCGTAGGCGCTGATTATAGTAGCGTGTTGGTGGTTGCTAAGGTTTAGGCGCAATGTCATCAATCTTTCGCTTATTCCGGATGGAAATTCGGTTAGGTGGTCCACAATCTCATTTTTTATAGCCAAACCCACTCCATGAATACGTGGTTCATCTTCTTATTTTCCTTTCCAGAAAAATGTGTAGCCTTGTCCGTGTTCTTTAAGTTGGCCTTTGCCTGCTCTTCTAGTTTCACTGAGAGCAGCGATATCTATGTTATATTTCCTTAGTTCACGTGCCACTATTGCCGTTCTTCTTTGTGGTCTTGTGGTTGTGTCTGTATCCATAAGTGTACCGATATTCCATGTGGCAAAGTCCATTGGATTTCTTTTTCTTTTGTTTTGACCGCATGTGGTGTACCCTCTGGATGCGGTTGTCCAGCCGGGCAGTTGTTGGCTGGCTATGTTTAGGGCACCTTTTATAGCCCCTTCCCTTTCAGGGTGAGCAGAGTGGGTCCTAAATAGGGCTGCTCAGTCACGGATGCAGCATACGAGTTGCTCTACAGCCAATCCTTGAGCAAAACGGCGATCACACTTCCGCCGCTTTCATGTCGGTTTGTCACTAAGAGCTTCCAGACTACACTGTCCTGCTCCCGTCGCAATTTGCCGATCGCCGAAAGACTTTGGTGTGCGTGGACTTCATGGTCTTATGTGTCCTAGAAAGTATAGGATCTCAGAGTAGAGAATGCCTGTGCGAGATTTTTATTAACGTGGACATGCTGATACACAGTCAGCAAGCCCACGGTCCCAGCAACGAGTGACTATCCAATGGCGTAAGGAATACGACGATTCGATCCCTCGAGATTAGGCCAGCTGATTGCACGATTGAGCACTAGACTCGAATCGTGGGCGGGGGGTCGCCAGATCCCCCCGCCTACAGGCTACAGGCAGTATGGTTCGCCCAACTTCCCATAGCGGACAGATTCATGCCACAGTGGCCTGATCTGTCCGGCCTGATATATTAATAGTTATTGTAGGGTTCGTATATAGCGATACTTATCATTTCAAACGATTTCGTTTCCGTTACCAAATATTTTTTTTAAACATTGACATTTATGAGTTGTTACCTGAAGACAAATATCTTATAAGCCAAATATGGGAAACGTCTTTGGTTACTGTTACTAAATGTTCGTTATTGTTACAAAATTATTTTTTCAGTATACCAGTCCAAATTGAAGATTTATTTATCTCCTTATGCTGACTTTATACAGCAAATAAAATAAAACAAGAAATAAGAATTAGCCCTGCTATTGGTCAAATGTGATCATGTGATATTAATATGGTTTTTTATTGGGCGTTCCTAATATTATATTATTTTATTTTGCTGTATAAACCCAGCATAAATCCTCGAAATCTGTCTTTCAAATACTTTTAACGCGACTTCTTATCAAGTCGGCAATATTTATTAAAAAAACATAAAAAAAATAATAATAATAACATAAAAAACATAAAAAAATAATAACACCAAAAAAGAGCTGACAAGAAAGGAAGTTAAAAACCTCCATATCAGTTACTTCAACCGAAAAGAAACTAATAAACAAAAGATCAAAAGATCTCGTGTGGAAAACAACGAAAATTTGGAAATCAAAGTGTATGATGATTATGTTGGGAATTTGGAACCTTTGGTTGCACTAAAACAAAATTATGATTGTTTTCCACAAAACCAAAACTACACTTTTTTGCACTCGACGCGCGTTTCGCTAACAACGTTAGCATCATCAGGAGACGATAAACAATTGTTTATCATTGTTTATCATTGTTTATCGTCTCCTGATGATGCTAACGTTGTTAGCGAAACGCGCGTCGAGTGCAAAAAAGTGTAGTTTTGGTTTTGTGGAAAACAATCATATTTTAATTTTTTTGTGTATGATGATGTTTAATGATGTGTGGGGAGGGTGACCAGTCAAACCACTGACGAGCTCACGGCTGGTTACCCAGGGCGAAACATCGTTTGATCATTTCTCTTTTCGCTTTGGTCCTTTGTGTGTTCCTTGTGGGATGCTCATCCAAGTTTGAATTTTCGTCGTTTTCCACCCGAGATGTTTTGATCTTCTGTTTTTTAAAAAATGACGTTAATGACATTCATCGAAAAGGCTCATCGGCCTCCAGAGTCGATGAGCATCGATGCCATCAATTGGTGAATTGGTGGAATCAATCGGGTAATTTAAGAACCCGATGAATATCACTAGAACTATAAATGAATTTACAAACTCCATTATTTCCATTGGCGAGCTCATCGGTGAATTTACAAACTCGCCCATAGCCAACGTGCAAAATTTTAAATCTCTGCTACGCTTTCCGATGCCATTCCGAAGATTTCCCGATATACATCACGACTCTAAGACTCGCTTGTACCACTGCTGTTACTGATCGGAAGTAGATATAGCGAAAGTAACCGACTTTTCGCAAACGGCGAGCCATGAATTGAAATTGTTTCCAAACTTCACAAATACCATAATCGTCAATTTCGACGAATTTCGGCTTACGTTATTCCGTTTCTCGCGGGAAAGTACGGAGATAAAAGACAACTTAAGCTACAATAGAGAGTTTAAGTTGATCATGACACGTACGAGTTGCCTAGCTGTCTCTAACATTTTAGTACCATATATTTCTATCTTGCTTTTTTTGACTCTCTTCGGTAAAACTCGCCACGTAATTTTGCGTCTGGTCTAAACGTTATATATATTGAGCACGCGTACATCCCGTGACCAACTTAAACTGTCTAATAATTACACGTATCCTAAACGTATACCTAACGCCTTTGGCTTTTGCCATATTTTGAAAGAGGCTTGCTTTTATCGTAGGTGAGATGACAGAAAACAGCTGACGAGTGTTCTGTTTTATAAATCCTTCCTTAGCCGCATTCGAGCTAGAGCAGTCACGCTTTTTTTTGGCAAGGATATAGCCTCCTTAAATGAAGCAGGCCTTTTATATATAAATTAACGTAATTTAAATCAAACATAAAAAATTTCTTACATTTTCTTATTCTACCCCTGGTATATGCACCGTAAGCACATAATCGCGATGGGCCGTCCGATCGCGATCGAACGTCAATTTTATAATGCACCATCGATTGAATCCGGATTAAAACAGGGATCAGCCGATCCCCCGACTTTTAGGGCTCAGACTTTGGATCAGAGTTAATCCAGTGATTCTAACCTCAAAGTAAGTGACAAGCAATATTTTTGTTTATATTTTTTTCGTTTTTTTTACTAGTTTTGTCGCAATTTGTAAAATTAAATTTCTGGAAGACAGTTTTGATATAATCGATTTTAGATTTCCTCGTCACGCACAGGTGGGAACGGGCGGATCCATTTGAAACCATGGACAACATGTGTTTTTGAAGAAGGTTCCGACTGACAAAATTCCAATTAGTCCAATTATTGAGGGAGTCCTGGAATATCACAATGATTTGTAAGTTTGTTGAAATCAGCATATCGTGGTACATAGATCCAGTGTAAGAATAATTTATGGGCTGCTCCATTACTAAAAGCATAAAACCAAAAAAAAAATTAAGTCGAAGATATCAAAAAAGTAGCGCCACAGGTGAAAAATGTTCAAAACTGACTGGGCACCTTCTGCATCGCCGGACCTCCGAGCTTTGCATCGAATTGATAGATGGTAGTTATGCCACTTTCTACATAATAGCTCTATGATGTATATTTGTATATTAGAAACAACAGCGTAAGCACTATGAATCAATTTTTGGCTCTACCAAGAATTTATGCATGTGGGGGACACCAGTTAACAATTGGAGATTTGACTGGTGCTCACAAACAAATGCCACTTTACGTGAAAATGCTAGAGACTGATAGGGAGCATCTTCAAGTAGCAACAGACTTTTATAAAATTGCCATTGCCTCTTAGCTTCTGAAAAGAAAAGTATTAAAATGTGTCTTTGATCTTGTTTTATTAAAAGTAATTACATAACATAATATTTATTTCCCAAAATCCATCTATCTAACATCAAAGATTTAAGTATTATTTATTCATACTTACTTACTTTATAAACCTAATTTAAAAATTTTACTAGTTGGTTCGTAATGTTATCAAATTCAGTACCCTTAAACTTCATTCATGACAATTTTTATTTCTGCCATATAATTTTAAAATAAAAGTAAAAAAAAAGATCCAAAAAAATACAATTTTATATATTTATACAATTATTATACTGATCAAAGAATAAAAAAAGGCTTCCAAATTACAAATGTATGAAGAGAAAACAATATACAAACTAAATTAAACTCATATAAGGTATGTACCATTTGACTATTTAAAACAAAATTATTATGGATGCTCTTAACGTTGTTCTGAATGTTATTTCTGTGTTTTATTTAATTTTAGCCCTGAAGAAGGAACAAAACGTTCCGAAAGCTTGGTTTTATAAAAGAGGTTTAATAAATTAGTTGTAAATTTGGACCGAAAATCCTGTTATTCCTACAAACAAAAAAATATATATCTAGTTTTTTAAAATAATCGATAATTTTTACCTTGAATTAAACAAAGAACGGGATAATGCTTTAAACTAATTGGAAGAAGCGCAATTTTTAGTCAAATTCACCAGTAATAACGGTTTTTGTGTGGAGAAAGTCCATCCATTTCTTTTGATTGCAGTTTTTGTTTTCCACTCACTGATACCTTATAAATTTATGCACCCTATATGTAATAATTAAATAGTACAACTATAATTGTGAAAAAGTTATAAAGTCTGTGATAATGGAACTAATGATACAATAAAAGTAATCACAAAAATTACTGTTTTAATATTTCTTTATCATCTACCATAAGAATATTCAAAGAAAACCATAATCTAAATATTTAAAAGTGGCCCTCCACCTGTTTTATGGATTTGTCTTTGATAGTCAACAGGCTTCCTTCTCAGTTCCTTCTTTTTGTTTTCATTCAGTCTAATAGAAAAAATGAAATTATTGAAAAAATAAAGTAGCTACTTATAAAAGTGATATGGAAGAAAAAGTAACATTAAATAACAAACCAAAAGTTTTGAAAAACACTACAGGTGTTTAGCTTTTTTTCACTTAAGCTTTATTACTCTGGGTAAAAGAAATACCTACCTATAAACTTCTCATGGAGCCCTGGGTAGTATATTATACATTGGCAGTTGATGTGGTACCTACATGACAACTGTCACTGTATAGAGTGTCTCTAGTGGTAGGGAGTCATGTTAAAAAAAGATCTTTATATCACATACCGAGTTCAATACCTTATTGTAATCAAGAAACTTAATTTGGTCAGGTCCTATGTATTAGTTTCAATATGTTATAAAATTAACATTGTGTTGGTTAACAGCGAGTTAAAGCCTGATACCTATTTACTTCTTGAAAAAAACATACATAAAGAAAGGTATTCTATAAGTAGGTAGTACAGACCTTCTCACTTGATCCATTTTTCTGTAAACTATAAATGGGGCCCGATTAGTAAATTCTGTTTCAATTTGTTTCCAGATCTTATTTTTTTCTCTCTATTGTTCCTCTATTCGTCTTCTTGTCCTCCAACACATCGCCATATTTATGCTCCAAACTAAACAAGATCTTTTTTTAACTTGATTAAAAAAGTACTCCACTTTACCAAATACCAAAAAAATAAGAAAGTAGGGTTATATGACCCAAACATGACATACGTATCCTACGATAAGCACGCGAAGGCCATAAAAAATCATCACAATGAGCAAGGATTGACTTGAGCGGGATTCGCCGATCCGGATCGGAGTGCTAAAACGGTGCATTTGGCCGTACATAGCACCAGTAACCTTTCACTCGTATTTTATTAACAAAATTTACGACAAATACTGAGAAAAAGCATTTTTTCATCGTGGTATGTCTGAGACATGCAGTAGATGTCCGTTTTTGGAAACACGTGCCACAGGTACATTACATGTAATATCGAGTATATTTTGCTGTAAAAATATTTTTTTAAAGTAAGATACCACATATATCAATAGTTATTTGCTATAAATTCAAATTAACTACAGTTTTAAAGTCGGTTCTAAATCTACCCTGAACTGATTACTCGTCTAAATATAGTTTATTCTTAGAACGAAAACATAAATAAGTATAAAGTAAACACAGTAGTTATTATTCAGGAAAGGAAAATCTACGGAGACAGAAACTTACGATTTTTTAAACTTGATATATAATGAACAGGTTAAGGGTAGACATGTAGTAGGCATATTTTTTGATCTAAGTAGGGCCTTTGACACTATAAACACAGATTTTTTGCTTAATAAGCTGTATAACTTAGGTATTAGAGATAAGTTACTAGAATTTATTGAGTCCTTCTTGAAAGATCGTTCGTTGGCTGTCAAACATGAAAACTATTATTTTTCTCAACAATAAAAAAGTGAGACAGGTGTTCCGTTCTAGGTCTAATACTGTTTCTTTTTTATATAAACTTGTTCATCATAACTCGCTGTGGCATTGCATTATTTTTGCTGATGATAGAACCTTAGTTATAACTGCTTTTTTAGAAGAAAATTGAAACCCTTATAAATAGAGTGTTTTCAGAATTTAGGGATTGGTATTTTAAAAACATGTTAATTGTAAATGTAGAGAAAACCGAATTCATTTACTTCTCCAAAAGGCGAGAATGTCCACCTATCACACTCCCAAGCGGTATGAAATTTACAAAATATTTTAAATTTCTAGGTACAGTTACTGATGCAAATCTGTGCTGGGCCAACCATATAGATCACGTTTGTAAGAAATTTGTTAGTGCCTATGCTATAAGACAACTTAAACCAACTCTAAAAGCCGAAGACTTATTCAATGTTTATTACTTGCTAGGTTATCCACATTTAAGTTACAACATTTTAGCTTAAGGAAATTATCCCACAATACAAAGAGTATTTGTAAACCAAAAAAGAATGCTGAGAATCATTTACAATATTAACCCTAGGAAATCATGCATGGACGTTTTTATTAGGTACAAAATTTTAACTCTACATAGTATATATATTTATAAAGCACTTAAATATGCAAAACTAAATATTAACTCATTCATATAATACAAAAAATAGTGACTTATTGCGTATCCCCAAATATCAGACGTTCCTTTTTAAAAAAAAGTCCTCAATATGTTGCTATAAACTTGTATAACAAGCTTCCTGAAGAGTTAAAAAGTATCCAAAATAATCATCTACTTTTTCGACACTTCAAACAGTATTTAATTAAGAAAGCGTTCTATTCATACCAAGAATTTCTTCAATAGGTTGCTTGGAGTTAAGTTAATCTTATGTTTAAACCACTGATGGTATGGTACCTATAGAAAGTACTTAGTCTTACTTATTTTAATGTGTTTTTTAACTATATTTTAATCCAATCTTAAAAATGTGTATTTAATAGTTATTCATTATTTTTTAAAGAAAAACTTGTATGCGACATATTAAGTTCTTTGATAGTTTAAACATATTTTTTACTGTAGCTCTGAAAATTTGTATAGTAGTAGTAGTAGTAGTATAGGGGCGGCCCGTAGACTTGGAAATTAGGCCTCTTCATGAACCCTTTCTGCCATACCCCGTTCCTTACCCCTATGCCCCTACTTCCGCTGCACCTCTCTCTCCGAGCCTCCCCCTCTTCTTTACGAAGTTCAGTATGTCGGCCCATTTGAGCGAGCGAAATCCCCACTTCGCCTGCCTTGATCTGGCATATGCATCACACTCTGCTATCAAGTGCTGCGCCGATTCCTCTTCGACACACGGGATCTCCTGCTACTCTTATTTGCGTCAGATGTTTGTTCAGCCGATTGAGCCCAGTCAGCATCTCTGTCAGCAGTCCAATATCCTTTCGGGTCTTGCCTAAAAGCCATTTAGTTCTGGCTACATTCAGACGATCCACGAATAGCTTGGACTGTCTACACTTTGACTCTTACCTCCAGGACGTCTTCAGTTCATTGTTCGTCCATTTGCTGAGCTCACTCTGTACCTGTTTCCTTGTTATTCCCAGAAGAGTCTGGCTGATAATGCTGCCATGATAATGGTATACACCTCCGCCTGAAACACCGTAGCGTGTTCTCCAAATGGATAACTCATCTGAACTTCTAGACTTTCCGCGTACACTACTGCGCCTGTTGTCTGCTTGGCTGACAGTTTAGAGCCATCCGTGTAGCAGACCGTCGGTGTCGCCTCTCTGCTTAATTCCGTTCGGAATTCTTCCCTTTGCCACTCATTCCGTTCTGGCATTGTGACCTTGTACTTCTTATCAAACCTCCATGGTTTGAAAATTTGTATAAATATTTGACGTTCATATCTTTATAATTGTATGGCAAAGTGACGAATAAATGAATTTGAATTTGAATTAAATAAAGTTTAGTTTACTATTATCTCAAGAATTTTAGTCTCAAATTAATATTAACATTTCTAATGGCCAAAGAATCCAATGTGGCTCAAATCAAGTTTGCTTATTTTTAAGGAATACTGACTAATTTATTCTTGGATCAAGACGTTGCGCCTTAATATCAAATGTGATTTTTTTCCGTGGACGGTTACCGTCAGCATTTTTCAGGGTACGCTCGCTATTCACTGTTTAAGACAAACAAATATTTGTGAGCTTTGGACAAAAATATCCGAATATGGAATTTGGTTAGTGGGAGATTAATTTTAAACAGTCCAAACCAAAAATTCTTGGCTTTAGTTCCTATCCTGTCCTTAATTTCCTTTGAACGACGCACAATTTAAATGGAAACTGGATCTGGAGAATTTCAACGCCGTTTAAGTATGTTATTGGGACAGACTGTCCCAGGCGGCATTTTGTCTCATGGACACAGGTGTCGATATCTACAGAATGAGCCAATAATAGCTGCCAAAGTCTGAGATGAGCTTACTATTATCATGCTTATGATGACCGATATGAGCAAAAGAACCATCAATTCCCACTAAAATAACAACGCTTAATATAAAAATTACATTTATTTTGGCACCTGCCAAGCTCTTGTCAAAATAGCGGAAAAATAATTAATGAACTTGAAGTTTTTGGAAAAACAAATAACTTATTTTTAGTCTGTTGAAGATACTGAATCGGAAACCTCAAAAAAAGTGACAATTGTCATAACTCTAATTTACTGTCAGGGGGAAACCACTGGTGCGATGACATCTATTTACGAGTAGGGACTAGCAATTGATGTTCATGAACTCAAAAATATCATTAATTTTGGCACCTGTCAAATTCTGTCAAAATAACGAAAAAAAAGTTTATAAAGATGGAGGTTTGGGAAAAGCGAATACCTTTTTTTACTCTGTTGACGATATCGAATCGAAAACCGTAAAAAAGTGATAATTGTCAAGGTCAATATTATCAAGTAATTTTTTAAATGGTATATGAGGTGGACAACGTAAGTCTGTGTCAACTTTCCTAGAAACATATTAAAACCAGGAAATAAACGGTGGGATTTACTAAAAGGGTTTAGACTATTTTAGAACGGTCCTAAGTTTAAGTGAAATTTTTGGTTTTAAGCATTTTAAACCAACCCTTCTTGAGTTTTGGACACAGAATTTTAATAAATTTGTTTACTGAATAATCATCTTAACACAATCTTTTGTTGGATTTAAGAAGAAAGTTTCAATTTAGAAGAAAAGGAAATTTAAAAATTGAAACCCACGCGGGTTTTAAACAGTAAACACTGTGTAGAACAAATTAAAATTTAGTTTATATGTCACTCTAATTAAAACTTACCCTTGACAATTGATTTTTCCAATTAATACTTGATGTCACACAACGATTTAGATGGGTGATAATAAAATAAGGAGTAGATTAATTTTGTATTTATTTAAAAGGTGTTTTTATTTATGAAATGTATTAAAAAACTGAAATGCAAGGTTTTTTTACATTTCTGTCACTGTTGAAATGTCAGTTTAAAAATATTAGCGCTGCGTTTAATCACAAACAGCGAGTTCGGATCTTTTACCTCTGCTTGCATCTTGGCTTGCACCAACCTCTACTGATGAAAGCTACAGCTTTAAAATGAGTGGGCTTTGAGTAAAGAAAATTATTTTGACTTAGCTTTAGATAACCTCAATGTTTTACTTTCAGTTTGTAAATAAATTAATACAGTTGTTTTGAGTTCTTTTGTTTGGTATATTTTTCATGCATAATCAGTGACCTTCACTTATATTTGTTTTGCCTCGCAGTGCCCTCATAAATATATTTTTTGTGCTGAAAACGGGTTGAAAATATGGCGTTTTTCTGGACAAAATTGGAAAAAATTGTTTTATTGATTAATAAACAACTTGGGATATTAAATAAGGTAAATTACTTCTTGCAAAAACGGTTATTTATGGAAATTTTAAACAAACTTATTACCAATTGCCACAAAACAATTCTTTCTGGGGGCTACAAATTTAAACCACCCCCCAGAGGTGGTCTAAAAAATCAACAACTTTATAACCTCAAACACAGATGATGAAGCTATTATGTGCCAAATATTCACCATTTGCCATTTTAAAACCTGTAAAAAAAATTAGTTTTAGGGCATTTTCTCCTAAAATATGGTGTATTCTGAGAAAAAGGCAGTTTTTCAGTGGTATTTTGCAATAACAATACAAAATAATCAACAACTTTGTGTCTTTTCTGTATAGGTAAGGCTTTTTGAAAATTGGTTTTAAAATTTAGTACCCTCCACAGGTGTAAATATTTATACCTGTGGGGGTACTATTTTAGATCTTAGTAAATATCACTGAAAGTGGCTTACTGTGGAAAATTAAAAAACCAATTAAAACATTTGAAATATTGATGAGATAATTCAACAGTTAAAAATGAGCATTTACAGCTAGGATCCGACTGTGTAGCCAAACCACTCTCTTGTTTAAGTGGAGGATTCTTTTCTACTTGTCTAAAAACGGCTTATATAAAACCTCTTTGTAAATCTGGAAGCACTGATGATGTATCTAACTGTCGACCAATTAGTTTTTGAGAGGGTTATTAAAAAAAGATTAACAAACTACCTCAAAATTAACTATATCCTTCCGAAAATCAATATGGTTTTCAAGAAGAAAAATCATCAGAAGACGCCGTCATTGCCAATTTCAATCACTAGTTTATAAAGTTCTTGATGATAAGAAACCATGTATCGCAGTGTTTTTGGACTTGGCAAAGGCGTTCGATACTGTAAACAACCATCTTATGCTAAAAAAACTGGAAAGAATTGGTGTCCGAGGAATCACCTATAAACTCTTTCAAAATTATCTAGAAGAGCGCAAAAAACTAAAATAAACAGCTTTATCAGCAAAGAAGCCATCGTATCCTGTGGCGTTCACTAGGGAACAGTACTTAGTCCAATCCTGTTTCTAATTTATGTAAAGAGTCTGTTTTTATAAGAATCAATTGGACAAATATTAGCGTTGACAGATGACACTGCAATTGTATATATAGGGAATAGTTGGCAAACATTAAAAGATGATTTAGAAAAAGACCTCGGGAAGTTGCTTGATTGGTTTGCAATAAATAAATTAAATCAACTTAGCATAAACATAAAAAAGACACAAGTTGTTCCCTTTACTTCTACCAGCTACTAACTCTTTAAAAAATCTGTATAGAAACAGAACATATTAAAATTGAACGCACTGCAAAATACCTTCGATTAATCATGGATTCATTTCTAAAATGGGACCAACAAATTCAGGCGACTGTTAACAAAATCAGTGAACAGGCAGGGTTTGCTTGTTCAGTGACAAAATAAGGGGACTGGTGCACCGATTTTATCAATTTAGTAAATTTTTGGGCTTTTCGCATCTCAAAATCCTTTGGCACTCTTTATTACAATCCTTACCACAGTATGGTATTATTGGGTAGGGAACGGTTACAAAAACAGTCATTGGAACACTTGAAACTATACAAAAGTGGATATTAAAAATGATTTATAAAAAACATCGAACCTTTTTTTCTGCAGAAAGTATTTTCAATGAGACAAAATTAATAAATATTAATCAGCTCTTTATGCAGGAACTGAGTATTTTTTTGTACAGCAATCAAAGGATTTTAGTAAATATAGACCATAGCATAAATACTAAAAATATAGCTGAAAATAAAGCCTCAGTTCCTAGAACAAATAAAAAAGTTGGACAAAAATGCTTCATGTTTCCGGGGCCAAGACTTTTCAACGCCTTGCCTCAGAAAATAAAAAATTTAAAAAGTAAAAAAAAAATTAAGTATCACTTTAGAATATGGATTCTGAATAAACCTGACATTTATGAAACTATCACTAATGTAACTCATTAAGGTAATGCAAACATTTTTTCCTCTTGGTCGCTAATTTTTCTTTACAAGCAATAAGACATTGTTTAGTAAGGCTAAAACTGGTTAATATTATACAAATGTAAGTATACCTGTTTCTATTTAATTATTGATGTTTTGTGTACTATTTCGAAATGTTTAAACTTATAAAACTATTTTTAGCTAGGTACCCAGCAAACACAACTCGTCGGCATTGAATCGGGCCAATTTCGACAACGTCGGCAATGTGTCGGCATCGGCGACTACACGCTGGCCCGATTTACTACAGTCGACATTATGCCAACGCAAACCTTATCTGCTTTAGGGTCGATGATGGTCCGATTGGAACTTTGTTTAATCGGTCGAGAATCGGCAACTATTGATGGCCCGATTTACTATAGTTGACTTTATGCCGACGACCACTTTATCTGCTTTAGGGTCGACGATGGTCCGATTGGATTTTTGTTTGATAGGTAGAGAATCGGCAACTGACGATGGTCCAATTTACTATAGTCGACTTTATGCCGAAACGTACTCTATCTGCTTTAGGACCGACGATGGCCTGATCAGATTTTTGTTCGATTGGTCGATAATCGGCAACAGACGATAATATTATATATATAATGAGCAAAGATATTTCAAAACTACAATGCGGACTGCTGGTCCGATGTCGTAAATCGACATCATGCCGATGACGGCAAATTCGGCAATCGACATCGGGCTGACGAAGGCCCAAGAGAACCGTATTTGCTTTGAAAATAATAATTAATTCTCAAGGCAAGTATTGTGTAAACAATTACGAAAAAATATGCCCTAGACAAGACCTTAAGTGACCTTTTTGGGCTGTCTTTGTGTTTAATTGCATAATATTGTTCTGTTTCTATGGATTTATTGTATTTAAGAAGTTTGTTATTAAATAAGTAATAATAAAATGTGAAAGACAGAAACGTATGATCCGGCCAATTCCATGTCTACCGCTAGGCAACCTCGTACGTGACATAACCAACTTAAACTGTCTATTGTGTCTATGACCCGTGATCGATGCCTGCTAATTTGTTTTCTTTTTGCCACTGCCCTCTCTGATTGAAGAGGCACTCCATTAAAAGTCGTAAGTGAAAGTCTTTTTCTTATTAGTTGGTCTAGGCTTTGTTTTTTACTCTTTCTCCTATAAAAAAAAGGTAAAATGAAGCTTTGTGCCTTTTGCGATTGTTTCGTGCTGTTTGCTGATTGTTTTGCTTTTGAAAGAAGGTAGCTAAAGGGGTTGATTTTTCACAGTTAGTCTAGAGACGGGTTTTAAGAACAAAATATATAATCTTTAAAACATAGATTTTTGTTTTCGATACATCTCCAACTACCATTTACCGCAAAAATAAAATCTCCTATGTAGCCCTTTTCTGGGGGGCTATTTTTGGAAAATATTCTGAGAACCTAAAATAACAACCCTATTTTGACTTCTTATTTGAATTTCCGCTGAAATTTTCTTTCCTATGGTACCCCATCATAAGGTTTACTTTATTAATTTTCGAGATATTGTGTTTATTATCGATTTTGAGGGTTTTTTAGGAGCAAATAAAAAATGACAACTGTTTGACGTTTTGCACATTCCTATTTACAGTTTATTGATTTTCAGTGATTTTGAGGATATTATTCCAAAAATATGAAGTAGAATGTCAAATTGTCAAACTGTTGTCATTTTTTATTTCCTCGTAGAAAACCCCTAAGATCGATATTGAACACAAAAGAGATATATTCTTTAGTTTCTAAGATATTGTCCTTTAAAAAATGAATTGTTGGCATTTTAAAAGCCAATATGTCGAAAACTAGTAAAGTAACCATTGAAAAGAGAATTCAGCGAGAATTCAAGTATGAACTCAAAATAGGGAGTTGTTATTTAAGATTTTCAGAATATTTTCCAAAAATAGCCCCCAGAAAAGGGCTTCATAGGGGATTTTACTTTATACGTAAATGGTAGTTGGCAAGGTATCGAAAACAAAAATTTTTGTTTTAAAGATTAAATGTTTTTTCTTAAAACCCCTCTCTAGACTAACTGTGTTTTGCTTTAAAAATATTCACAATCTGGCAACGTTTTGATTGATTGACTTGTCTAACAACATAATTTCTGCACGTGCCCAACGGTGTGCCCGGTACAGATTTAACCCATAAATTTCTGCAAATCAGAGATTTTTTCAGATTTTGTATCTACATGACCTAAGATTAATTTAGCAAGAAAAATTAAAATCTTCGCCAGAGCCGTTTTTGAGAAATATTTATTTTATTAGAAAATGTAAAAAACAAGGTATCTGAGTGGTGCTATTGTACTAAAATGTAAAAATAAGAATATCAAATTTTCTTATAGTATATTTTGATCACATATCGAAAGTGTAAGTTTAAATTTTAGAAAGCAGAGGCGTAATCAATTTTAATCAAAAATATAAATGTAATACCTAATTCTATAACAATAAATTAATATAAATTTATTAGACTAGTGTAATAGAAACTTAATATAATAAATTATATACTAAAGAAAAACAATATTATTTTATATGCTATTGTAGGCACATGTGGCAGAAAACAAACATTGGTAAACGTATTACTTTCCGCACTGGTTGGGCGACTAACTATCTGGTTTCTATGTTATCTCTTTATATAAATCTTTAAACAATGACAAATATAATATCTCTCCGTACCTCGCTATCAATTATTAAGTGTGAAAAAATTAAAAATTGTATTTCGAAAAATGTTTGACAAGTCTGAAAACAAAGACCAAACCTTTTTACATTTATAAATAACGAGCCGCTTCTAGCCGCTGGTAAACGTAACGTGATATTAAAGCGTTAATAGACCACTAATTTATCGTCACCTTATTTGCTTACCGTAATACCGTAATTAAGATGCTAAAAAGAGTTTTTAAACCACAAGCACAAATTACCGTAACCGTATTCTTTTGCTCACATACAAACTGACAATTTAAATTAAATAGAAAAGAAAACAACAATTCCTGGTTTTGCAAATTCACTTTTACAAAAAATTATCACCTACCAGCTGCAAGTTTTGCACAGATATTAATCTGGTTGAGCTTTTTAAGATCTTTCAATTTCCAGGCACTTTGGTAGATCGTTCGCGGAACTAGGTCTTTAAATAACCCAACAAAACTTTTTACGTTAAAATGGAAACTATTCATTAACCACTACCCACTTTCGGGCTCAAGGCTGGGATGTTTTTTTTTATTTTTAAACCCCTCTTCATTTAAGGGAAAGGGCTCTGATCCATGTAGTAAAAAATACAAACTTGTGATTTTATGTCGAAAAACACGGCTAGAATTAATTGCTAGCAAATACCGGTTAAGAGCCCAGTTACTATTTTGATATAATTTCTTGTAAGTTTCAGAATCAACGACAAAAATATAATTGTCACGCAGCCACGTTTTGGATTTATTGAATTCAGTGTCAGGTCATATAAACTGACTTTTTGAATCTGAAGGAAATCCACATGTTTATTACGGCCGTGCTCATAATATGCTCCGGCATCCACGCAAGAGACATGCTGTTATGGTTGGCCAGTTTACCTGTTGGTATGCAGGAGTTATTGCTGCTTGGCTGTCTGACAAGATCTAATGTTCTTACTAATATAATCTCCTCAGGCTCCCTTAGTGTTGTATGTACTTTGGCTTGGAATACAGTGGCTTGTTTCATCATTGGAGCAACCCATTTAACTCTGGGAGTTAGGTCATATACTTCTTTATCTCTTCGGCTGTCAGTTTTAGATCCACCAGTGCCCAGAGTAACTTTTCATAATAAACCATTAAGGTTTTTGTGTTGTTTCCTCAATTAGGTTGTGTTTCAAACGGTTTGCAAGTGCTTATGTTTAGGAACATGTCATCACTTCTCATCTCTCTTAATATTTGATTGATTGATCTGTCTAATCTGAATCGTTTATTACGTCTAGATGTATGTGAGGTAAATCCAAAACATTCGGTAAGCTCTGATCAGTTACACGTAAATCGATTTGCTCGAAGGTTTTTGGGCGATGGAACAGAATAATTTGCGGTTGTGAGGTTAAGTGTGTTCAGTTTTTTAAATTTTCAAGTATCGTTTTTTTTAAGAAAAGTCAAAATCAAACTTTATTGTCAAAAAATACCTGCTTTCAGCTAGATAACAGAAAAAAGTGAAATTATTTTCTTTTCCATTTTCAACATAGCCCTCAACTTGCAGTAAACTAGATATCCCTTCCTCTTCTAAAAGCAATTTACTAGCCAAGAAGTGCCACCAAAAAACTTGAAGTAAGCAATCATTTTTAGTGTGTTTATTAATTGCAATAAATCTAGATTAACCTGTGATCACGTGATCAAAGTGACCGCCATCTTGGATCCCATTTGTTGAATCTGGACTTGTAAAGAAATTTTCTGAGCTGTCTAACAACCTTTTGAACATTAAAATTCAAGAAAAAAATGATCAGTGTCCGGCTATCTTGTTTTAATTTTAAACTCAAGTTCGTAATATGATTTATCCCAATTAAAATGGTGAATTGTTTAATTTTAAACGTATTTACTTTATGTAGGCCGACGTACGTAATAACACTAAAAATAGAATGGTAAATACGTTAATACTTTCACACAAAGAAATTATACGTTTTTTTTGCAGGTTTACTGGCTTAGAAATTAACAAAACAGCGTTGCTCCTCGTAAAGGGTGATGTTTAGAGTTGTTGCGTTGCAAAATAATGGGGGTTGTATTTTAAAATAAAACCCTTGTAATTTTAAGCAGCAGCACTGTGTAAAAGGTGCACAAGAGGGTGATACGTAATTGTGCTCCGTTAGAGCAAAAACTGTTGGAAAATGATTGAAGTTGGCAGCATTTTGTATTTGCGGTTACGTTTATAATCAGCCATTGTCTACTTAGCACAGAACCATTACCCCTACGCCATTGTAACGTGTGCATTCCACCGCATCCATATTCATATATGAGCTTTTAAAACAATTGTTCGTTTTCGCCTTTGTTACAACAAAATAAATACTGAATTCTGGTCCTCACTTCGGACCGACAACGCTACACACTGTTATAGTAGGAGAGCTCGCGAAAAAAGACAAGAGTTTTGAAAATGCTGATAAATTTAGGATGGCCTATACGTGGATCATGCAAGAGAACTACTTAAAAATTTTAAAGTTTGACAATTGGCTAGTAGTGGAGTAAATTCGTAGGGATTTTCAAGAGAAAGCTGCAAAAAGCTAAAATTCCAGTCGAGGATCTCTCATTTTCCGGCCCAGAAACCAAGATGGCGGCTGTCAAAGTTAGGACAAAATGTGTTTTCAGAAAAATCACATCGAAATTAATTGAGTAATAGTGACGGGATCCCACTTAATCCAAAAATATAAAAAAAACTTGACACATGTCACTTCAAAACAAAATGGCGGCCAGATTTCAAACATTTAGTATTTTTCTTTTTACTTTTTAAGTGATGATCTTTTCTAATGTCTAATATTAAAGCTACTGACTCGGTTCTTGATCTCACATTAAAAAAGATTAGAGTTTATATGCGGGTACAAAGATGGCGCTGGATATGTCAAAAATATAACAGACCTTACTTATTTATAGACAAAATTTTTAAAAAAATAGTAGAATACTATTAACGATGAGCTTGTCCCTGCTACAATTTAAAAAAAAAAACATTTGATTTGACATTGGATATTCAAAATGTGGTATATACACTAACGCCAGGCAGTACATCAACTTATACTAGTTGGTTTATACTAGTTTTAGGTTGTGGAAAACGAAGGGTTCATGAACCTCTAAAAACTGCAGCTCCTCGCTATAAAATACCATCTAGAAGAACTTTTTCTAGAATGCTAGATGACAAATATGATGCAATATCAAGCGCATATCGTCAAAGACTCGTTGGAATTTCATCATGTTCAATCACCTCAGACATATGGACAGACGAAATGCAAACTAGAGGCTTTCTAGGCCTCACACTTCATTTCGAAGAACAAAGCAAGATGAATGCCATCGACATTGGGGTATATGAATTAACAGGGAGACATACTGGGCAGTATATAGCCCAAGTAATAGATGAAACCTTCGAGAAATGGGGCATTTTGAAAGAGAGTGTTACTATTGCTGTAACTTGGTGGTGCAAATATATCCAAAGCAATTGAACAACTTTTCTCAAAAAAGAAACACATCCACTGCTTTGCGCACCAGCTGAATTTGTTAGCTGATAAAGCCATAAAATATGTGCCAGAACTAGTGAACATCATTTCTAAAGTGAAAAGTTTGGTTACTTATTTTAAACATTCAGTGTTAGTAAGTGACGAACTAAGGAAGGCCCAAAATTCAAATTCCTCCAAAAAATTAATCCTACCCGATGGAACTCAACATTTTACATGCGAGATGCTATGGTGACAGCTATGGAAAAATTTAAAAAAGAAAAGAAAATAGAAATTACCTGGTATATAAAACGTCACAGTAGATATTAACATTTAAGGACATTACAAAGTTTAAAAAAGTAAAAATAAAAAACATTTAAACAAACGAGACTCGTTCTTCATTTTACAAACAAAAACAAATGAAAAGGAGGAGGAAAAGGACATAACCACAAATTAATTATAAAAGTTTTAAAAAAATTATTTATGCCGGAGTAAGGATTGAATCCGTGTATTCTGGATGAAAAGCAGATACGTTATCACTGCGCTATATTCGCTGTTAATAAAATTTTTATTCAAATTTTTTTACTGCTGTAGGTTGTTAAATATTAAACCTGGCTCAAAACTGAAAACATCATTCACACACACCAACACTGGGCTCTTTTTGGCCTTAGTAATTTCCAATTTCTCTAGCAAGTCTAATTTATTGCTCTTTTTCCACTCATGTAACAAGGTTACGTTTTCAGAAATTGAAAAGTCGTGTTTTGTTGACAGGGGTGGTTGGCAAAGGCTGATTTTGTCTTTATAATATCTGTGTTTCTATATTTGTTAACAAAACTCAAATGTTCGCGGACTCTAGTTAAAACATTCCTCCCCATCTGTCCTACGTAGGTCGCATGGCAACTATCATAGCTTACCTTCTTCGGTAATCTCTCATTTCAGTTAGCAAAGTTACTCTAAACGCTCATTTAGTGAAGGTTAATGACAAATCGGAGAGGTTGTCAAAATATTTCCAATACTACATTTTGTAGCCCTTTTCTAGCTATTTTGTTACGGTTAAATTAATTTTGTAGCTGTAGCCATTTTCTAGAAAATAAACACCACATTTTGAAGCTCGGCTTGTTCGAGGGAATCTCATATTAAAATTTTTCAAAATATTCCTAGTTTTTTTTAATAAAAAAACATGTTTTTTTTTTTCTTTAATTATAGAAGCCAAATTTACTGTGTGCATTATATATAGGGTGGGCCAAAAAATCTTGCACACTTTTAAATTTGCTATTTTGATCATATAGCTCGATTTCAAATTTTTTTAACTGTATTAAAAGACAAGATATGAGACTTTTCCGATCCAGTTCAAAATTTGACATTTCGCAAAAATCCAAGATGGCGGACCGTTTTGAATATCGGGTAATTTTCACCCCCCTGCAAAAAAGTACGTGCTGCACTGGAGAAAATCTAAGTCATTGCGACAAAAGCCTTACGTATGCTTTCTATGCCAAGGCATTACTTAATTAAATCGGTTAAGATATAAGAAAACTATAAACCTCTGAAATAAGTGGTTTTTTGAATCTACATTTTCATTTGCAAAAAAATCGCAGTTTTTGCATTTGCTTTAACTTTTGATCGGATTACTTGATTTTAAACATTTTTACATTTTTGGGTGAACAGAGCTTGCGGCTTTGACATTTTTTGAACATCCAAGATGGCGGACAGCTTTAACACGCCTAAACCATTGGGTAATTTCACTCCTCTAAAAAAGTAACAAAACAAAATCAAGGCCATTCTACCTATCTCTGCTAGGTATTAAATCAGTTAAGAAGCAAACAAGTTAGTGTCATCATTTCCAGCGTTTTTAATAAAAATTGTTTTTCAAAAAAAATTACTTTTGCAATATCATGGCTAGCTTGATTTTTCATTTCATCATCATTACAGGGGGGCTATTCCAGTGGCTCATACCGATATCGTTACGTAGCGAATTCGTTATCACGGCAACACCGCGGTTTGTTTTGTTGTTTCACAATGGCCGCGGCCGTGTCAATTCAACTTTGACAATTAAACTCGCACAAAAATATAAGTTTTGATTTGATTGAGAAAAATTAACATGATTTCTTCTGCGATGGTTGCAGACATCGGGAAACAAAATACTTTTTATAATTCCTGCTGCCTAGTTTCTCCTGTGATCTTGTGTTCTCCAACCACCCGAATGGAAGACGAAAATAAGTTCACATCATATTTGGAGCCCACAAAGAACGGCACAGTAAGTAAAACTAGCTTTTGTTTTGGGGAAATATTTGTTTTACTTATCCCAAACTTGTACATCACTGCTATTTTAAGCTGGGTTTATATTTTATACTCTTCTGTAAAGGGAATCGCAAGCCCTTATGATAGAATATAGATAAGCATGGCCCAACTAGTTGAGTTTATCACCCACTTAAATTAAAGTCAGGCTTGGCAAGAATGTGATACATTGAGATAGTTTATTTAAAATGAAAACTACTGACTTAGATTCTTGCAGTTCACCAAAGAAAAAATAACTACTTAAAGCTGTGATCAGATTTTGGATAAGTACTATTTTGATAAAACTTAAAGTGTATACTTCTTTTTAGGTATAACATGCTAGGGTATGTGAATGGAGCTACATGTAAGAATCATTCTAGTAGGATAGTACCACACAAGACCACAACTCGGGCCACAAATTAACTATGGATAGATTCAAGATAGACACAGACCAACCTTCCAAGGCACTAAATGAAACTAGACAAAGATTCGATGTTCAATAGACATAGTGAAACTAACTTTCAGAAGAAACTGATGCAATATACATGTATGCTAAATGTTATTTGTTCTCCCATTAAAAAATAATAAGATAACTTTTAATGAATTAAAAAGTTTTGTAAAATATAGTACAGAAATAAAATTTTATTATTTAATTCTGTTAGGCCACATTTGTTTAAATCAAAAAATTTAAATGTCACTTAAATTTAAATTTAGTGATAGTTATAGAACATTGGACCTATTGTAACTACGATTTTAGAACTTTTTCAAAAAAATTCGCAGATTTTTTGGGGGAGTCATCGAAAAAGTGTGGGCCACTATATATTATTTTAAGTTATTGCAAACTTTTTAAAATAAGGCAGAGTTTTTTTTCAAGAACCTTTAGATTGGTTTGTGGGGGTAAGTTAAGTACAGTATTAAGTTATTTCAAGCTCTGATTGCTATAAAAAAGAATTGATGAAGATGTTTTAAAAAATTGGACTGATGTGATTTAATATTTACCTAAATGATATTTCTTCATTATTTTACATCCATTTTTAAATTACCTAAATGATATTTATTCCCACACACACATAGCATAGCTTGATATTTATATAGCAGTTGGCTAATTAAGCAAATTATTTTAATTTTTAATACCTGAGTAATATAATTTAAGAAACCTACTTAGTACCTACTTCAAATAAAGGGCCTTAAATGTATGCTGCATTTTTAAATTAACTCTAAAGTTTTACGGACTGACATGGCAAGTTTTTTACAATGCATTTAGATAAATTTATTTTTTTGGCTAGATTAATACTTTATACTAGTTTTTAATTTAATATTACCAATTTATTATATTACAAAGAAAAAATTGATTTGAGTTGATTTTGTCACTTTTAACATTGCTATTAAAAAATAATAAAATTTGAGATAAAAAAACTGATTTATTTTACTTATTGGTTTAAATGTTACTTAGAATTACAAATTGTTTTCTAATATTTCAATAATTGGTGGATTGCACCTTTTCTTTCATCAGCTTGGGCACTGCTAACCTGAAACAAAAAATAAGATGTATTTCAAAATGTAAGCCAGTGAAATGGCTACTTAAGATTGAAAGCTTTCAGGTTTGGTTTATAAAATCAATCAATTACACCAATAGTAACTTTTAATCACCTCACCCTTTGAACAAGAGTATAATCCGACTTATTAGACTTATATCGACTATATCTCACCAATTTTTTGGCCACCAGTTTTATTGCTGTCTGCCAATTTAGATTCTTTTAGAAAAGTACGGACCAAGTTTTACATTACATTCTACTTTGAAAATTTTATTATTGACTATCTTTTGTTTACCCCACATCTTAATATTTAAGGTAAAGTAGAAACTTAAGTGATGGTCAATGCTTGTGTGAATTTGGTCCAACGCACTTTGATTTAGAAACTAAGGGAGAGGATAAAACAACTTTCTGGCTAAGGTCGTAAAAAAACTTGCCTGTTAAAAAAACGATATGAATTTGGCCCTTGTATATATTATTTAGAAAAAGTAATGTAAACTGTCGATCAAAAAAACTATCAAGATAGTGAATAATAATTAAAAACCTTGGGAAAACAAAGGGAACAAGTTCAGAAATTCTAACAAGTTGGGATCCAAGTGGAAAAAGACTTGAGTTTTTCTTGTAAATTAACGAAATAAGTGTGGCTTATCCCCTAGTTACCCCAAGATCTTTAATTGTTATTTAATGTTTTTTTTTTTAAATATCCTGTGGACATAAAAAGTTACCTTAAAACTTTATTCCTCCTTAAATTTTACTAATGAAATTTGAAATATTTAGGTTTTGGTGGCTAATAAAAATAGTAGAAAACAAAAACTTAAATTACAGCAATAAAGAAGTGGAAATTTATGTGTGGTTGAAACGAAAGTAGCCAATTTTTTTAATTTTACTGATGAATTTTTGGATTTTAAAATGTTTTCTTTTTAATGTGAAGGTAGCTTACCATATGTGTTTTGTCCTGCTAAAATGTTTAGTTGCGTAGGTGCTGCCTGCTTAAATGTATTCATCATACATCTTAATAATTAAGAGAAACCATTGATCTGAAATTAAATTTAAAGTAATTTATTATAGGTGTGATGTATGCAAATCTATAGTCTAATCAGCTAACCAGTTAGTTTACTTGAATTAATACTTCAGACAATAGCAATACCATGTGCTATTTTTTTTTGTTTTTTTTCCCAATATTTTTCCAATTTTGTGCCAAATTTAAAGTTAATCTTCTCATCTAGGCCTGAATCAAAATGAATGAGCTTTCAATACGAGAAAAAAAATAAGCTAACTTTGTCATGTAAAAAGTTTAGATTTTTATAACATATTTTAGGTACTGTATTATCAATTTTACTTATTCTTTTTATTAGTGACATCCATAAAATCTGCATAAAATATGTAACGTGAGTTAAATAATCCAATTTTTTAAACGTTATCTAACAAAAATGCATAAGATTTGTTATATAGGTGTATATGGTTACCCAGTGGCTTCCAAAGGAAGGGGGAGTCGAGGTAAAAACCCTCTGATACCGGTTAAAAAAACGAAATTATCTGAAATTATCCCAATAAAATGATTTCAGAGTAAAATTACAATTTATTATTATTAAATTTTTTAAACTAATTTTGTGTGATGATGGGTTAAATAATTTACTGATAAGAACTAGTAAGCTTTGTAAAACAGTAGATAAAAACTAAAAGAGTTTTTAAGACAGGAATTTGATCAACAGTAGAGAGTTTGAAAAGTTAAAAGTTTTATGCATTTTAATTTTGACAAAGGTGAGAAAATTGGTCTTAAAATTATGTAGAAACGCAAAGGTTAAATATTTAAAAATGACATATTTATGACTGATATAATTGCGAAACTTAAAATGATGTTTCGTCAAAAACCACAATACTCTACTTTTACACAAAAATATATTTACACAAATTTTTTTGTTTACTAGATTTAAGTAAACATTTTTAAAACTCAGAATCTAAAACCGAGATGCCAACACCTCCAATAGGTGTACGAAAACTCGATAATACCTGACAATACTTGACTGTATGGGACAAAATCTTAGGATAGTTTGCATTACTTGACAATAGGTGTACCTACAAATTTAAAATCAGGTGTTGGAATTGAAAACTTACCAAAACTGATTTCTATGGATAATTTATCAATATACATTGAGCAGCTACGGTAAGTGTTTATTCCCAAACTTCATAATTTATTTTCTGTCTTATTAGCACTACAGCATGGGTCCTGCTCTTGGAGATTTTCAATAGTTGACCTAAAAAGAGAACAGTAAATTACATTACATTAAAACATTAAAACTTTGAAAACCTTAAAAAAAGAAAATGTGTACATCAAAATTTGTTTTAGCAAAATCAATTTGAATATATGAAAGTTAGGTACATGACTCTTATCTGTCTGTCAGAGGGAGGGAGTTCAAAAGATCTACTATCCTGTGCAAATAAAATAATTGAAGAAGGGGGGACAGTATGAGAAGGGATGCAAAATTTTTACTTGATCGTGCATAGCAGTTCAGAATCAGCCGCCTCTCTTCAACTAGGTACTCAATGCGGTCTGTTGTAAGTACTATTATTTATACAAGGCATAATATTTAGTAATTTGGCTATAACCTCAAAAAATACAAACATAAACTGTCCAAATAAATAATATTTGATTTTTTCTCGATATATAGGTAGATATTAGTTGATGTCAGATTTTTTTTAATAAAAAGTCAGTGTAATAACCTTGGATCAAACAAATCCTGCATTCTTGAATTTCCAACTTTTTTTTCTTATAATCTATGAATATTTTGTAAAATTATTTTTCGGTTTTCTGGCCACTGGCTCACGTCTTTTCAAAATGTATAAACTGAACTTAAAACGGACCTACTATATCTTTTTGTTTACATTATGTAAGTAGTGTTCTTTAAGCACCAAAAAGAACAGAATAGAATATAAGATAAAATAAATATAAGTACTTACCCAAACAAAAAATTTGGAGGCACTTCCACACAAGGCCCATGTGGATTTTTCTTCACAGAGATCGTGGCTTTTCCAAACAAAATTCAATAACTGTTGACCACCATAACATTGTGATCAGATTTTTAGTCCATATTGCGTGCAAAAAGCTCATGAAAATTATTATTTTCCCGAAATTTCGCCGCAACAAAAATCTAAAAATCTAAACAAACTTGACTGACTGTCGGCATTTGACAGTTGTTTTGGGAAAGTATTGCTGGTTGCGTGCCATTTAAGCCTTCTTTTTAATTAATAATAAGCGATGTTGCCGTAACAGTGAAAATAATGGCGATAGCGATCGTTATCTCATAACGATAGCCCACTGGAATTGCTCCCCAGGCTTAGAATCAATGGTACAAATATGCAGAAACAGGCAGATTTTAAGCAAAGGGGCATTCACCATACTTGATTATCAATTTTTAATTTCTTAACCGATTTAATTTAGTGATACCTTCATATATGCGGCAGGGAGGGAACTTCTGTCGCATTAATTTAGATTTGGTCAGTGTAGGTAATAAACATAATTTTTTTTCGGGGAAGAGGAGGGGGGGGGGAAATTACCCATTATTTAAAAATGTTCACAATCATGGATTTTTCAGAATTGTTAAATTTTGAACTACAACATTAAAGCCTCGCGTCTTGTACTTCCAGAAAGCTCAAAATTTATAATAGTCTATCTAAAGTTACAGCAAAGAACTCCACTCAATATAAAAGCAAGTACTTTTTTTACTTCTTAACCAATTTCATTAAGTAATGCCTTGGTATAGAGAGAATACATAAGGCTTTTTTTAAAATTACTTAAATTTTCTTCAGTGCCGCACATATTTTTTTTGCAGGAGGGTGTTATTTAAAACGGTCCGCCATCTTGGATTTTTAGGAATGTCAAATTTTGGACCGGACCGGAAAAGTATCATGTCTTGTCTTTCCAAAAAGTCAAAACGTTTTAAAATCGACCGATTCATTCAAAAGTTATAGCAAATTCAAAAATGTGCAAGATTTTTTGGCCCACCCTTTATTTTCCTTATTTACCAGGGGGCCCCCACACTTTAATGGTTGTGGCATAGAGCACAGTTTTGGGTCTTATCTGACGTATTAAAACATTTTGTAGCTGTTGCCGTTTACGAGATATTTTTATTTTATTTTAATGGACAAAATATATAGGCCAAATGTACTATGTGATCTATTTTTCTCAACCCAACCCTAGGAATATTTTAAAAACTTTTAATATGTGATCCCCTTGAAAAAGCTGAGATACAAAATGTGGTGTTTATTTGAACTTTCTATCTTTAGCAGAATTTAAGTTATGGGGGGCCCCTCAGCTTAACGGTTAAGCTAGGGGAGGTCGCGTTTTCTCGAAAACGGCTGCAGCTACAAAATTAATTTAACCGTAAAAAAATAGGTACAAAAAGGCTAAAAAATGTAGCACTGAAAATATTTGGGCCCCTTATGATGGTCCTCTCAGGTTAACCGACGTGTAGGTAAGCCAACGTCTATTGCAACTAAAGAAGCAGAGCAGAATACTGGAATAAACGGTTTGTTTAGCGCGATAAGGACCATCCGAATATCATTTAACATTTCGCACATCCATGGTTCCGGCACTTTGGCCTGATCGAAAAAATGATGCCTCTTCTTACCCTCCCTTTTTCATCAATTTACTCCGATCGTATGGCCAATCATTTCATATTTTATCTTTTCATGACTTTCGTGACGTTTTTCATTTAATCACTTTTATACGGTTACACAATTCGAGCGAGGGGGACAGGTAATAACGTTTAGGAAAATGTTTTCGCCAGGAATTTACTTGCACGAAAATTTATTAAAACATTATAGAAAAGCATCCTAGAATGTCAAGGTTTTTAATTGTATATTTAATTTGCATATTAATATGCAGTGTGTCTATAAGAAGAAAGACAAGAGTTTTGGAAAGGCTGATATGAGGGGTGTGGCTTGACGTCAACACGCACCTCCACCATTTTTTTTTAAACAGGGTCTGTTCATAAAGAAGAGAGAGTAATAAAAATGCAAGTTTCGACAAATTTTGTACTGAGTGATCAATCACTTTTTCTTCTCTTTTAAAAATTTTCTAATGTACCTCAGATAAAAATACTTTATTTTTATATACTTCACCCTGTTCAACCGGAAAATACAATAGAACCCAAAACCGAGAACAATAGAAGGCAAGCGATAAACTATTCTCATAGGCGCCGCAATTGAGGGAAACTTACATTTTAAGTACCGTGGTATATAGGTATTAGTGACGAAAATAGTAAATATGTGAAAAGTTCTATGAAATTTAATAAAACAAATTACTTTATTAGAAAAAATGTATAAATTAAATAATAAAAATACATTTTAGGAATAAAAATAATATTATAATATATATACAAAAACGGATTGGCGTTTTAACAATAATTATTAAGCACACCTAAAAATTAAATTAAGGCTAAACAAATGGTTGGTACATAAAAAAAAATGTTACGGTTGTCAATTATTATAACTACAAAAATAATTAAAATGAAATGGAGGTAGATACGTTTCTTTAAAACCAGTTAAAATTAAAATAGGAATAAATTACTCAGATTTAGAAGAACAGTAAAGGCTCTCATCATAACTTTCATTTTCTTCCAAAGAAATAATTAACGGTTCCACAGTTCCTTCGATTAAACAATCAAGTTTCCACATTTTTTCTTCTACTTTTAAAACAAGTTGTACAGATTTATGCCAATTATCTGGATTTATTTTTTTTGTTGATGTTGATTTTTTTCACTGATTCCTGAAAAAGCACCTCCACATCCTTTTTTTTATAGGTAGTATTATTCCTTGCTACATACCCTTTCATTTGAGCCCATATTAATTCTATCGAATTAATTTCACAATGGTAAGGCGGCAGTCTTAATATTGTTTTGTTTCGTTTTTCAGCCATATCATCGACGACTTTCTTATTGAATTTTTCTTTATGGCTATTTACCAATGATAGTAGTTCTTTTTTACCGTATCTGCCTCAAAAATTTGTTTTTTTCTGTAAGCCACTTACAAATATCAGCTTTTCTCCATGCTAATAATCTAAAATTCTTAAAATCATAAAATTATATTATTACTTAAACTTAATCCTCTAATTATGCACCTGAAACAATTATGGTATTATGTGAATACCTACGTATTATAGTGCAAAAACAGAACACGCATAATAAACAATTTCTCTAACAGGTTAAAATATAATGTATATTTTTAACTGCTATCTTTCTATTTTTTTTAAATTTAAATGTTGGCAAAACGCCTACGCCAATGGTACGCTCGAGAAAATGGGTTTTAAATCGTTTTATTACTCTCTCTTCTTTATGAATAGACTGTAGTGGGTTTTTCGAAATTATTTTTGGTGATATTAGGAGTTCGAAATTATTTCTTAATTTTGGGACAGTTACTTTTCATTTTTCTCTACGCTTTATATGAGGGGGGGTGTAGCTGGACGTCCGGTTGCACCTCCCATTTTGAATATTTAAAAAAAAAAACAGGAAGGAGGGGGTTCAAAATTAGTTCGAAATTGGTTCGAAATTATAAGCATATCAAAACTCGAATATGTTTCGGGGAGGGGGGTGGCTTGACTGATCTTTATACTGGTGGTAAATTATATTCGTATCCATTATTTTCTGGGTGTTTTACTGTCGTTCATGTTTCGTTTCGGACTTTTTATTTTCTGTTCAATTGTGTTTCGGTTTTTGTAAATTCGGGTTTTTTGTGGGTTCCCATATTTATATGCTTTGCCCACATAAAAGAATTGTAGAGTCAGCAAGCTGAGTATAGGGATACCTGGTGCTGGGGCGATAGTAAACAGATAAAAAGCAAAGAAAAACGCAACACAGTGACGCACCGAGGACTGGCGGGGTTTTGGGGTTAACACTCCCCCCCCCCCCGAAAAGTCTGGTTATAATTGGCACAATCAAACAACAGCAGAAATAAAATGATGTAAAAATGGTCTTTTTAATGTAATTTTATGAAAACGTTTTGTCTGCGATTTGGTGTCAAAAATCGCATTTTAAGTGTCATTTACGCAAAAATTTTCGCCTGCGGCGCATTTGAGCATTTTAAAAAACACATTAAGGGTAAATAAATATTTCCCAAAACCCCGTCAATATTTACAATTTTAGTTTAATTTTAAGTCAAAAATTGCATTTTAAGTGTTATTTTTTAGATAAATAAACAATTTTAAATTTGGTTAATCCCCCCCCTTCTACATTTGAATCCAGGTCCGCGCTTGTAGGCACCTGTTTCCGTATCAATTATGGTCACATTTTTACTTCAAATTAAGTTTTTTTATTATTTATCCTTGACTCCCCCCCCCCCGATGTCAATTCCTGGGTGCGCCACTGGTTGCCATCGATTGATCGATGGCTGTTTCCGATAAACAAGTATTTTTTGCGCACCCCCTAATGCTCTCTAGCCACATTTTTCTAACAAAGTATTTTTATCTCAAAAACGTTAAAAGATATTTAGAATTTTATTTATTTAATTTTAAAAAAAATACTGGCTGTCTTATTTAAAATAACGAAACTGTTTTCAAGCTTACTTACCTCACTTTACCAAGTTAAAATTCTTTTAACCAATTATTTTTCAAAATATTCTTATGAGTCACTCATCTTGGAACACCCGGTTAGAAAGTAATTTAGTAAGTTCTATCATCATCCTTATAAAAGTTCATCATTATCCTGTCTAACCGTTTGTAGTGCAGAGGTTAATATTGCTTCAGCCAAAAAATAAATGAATTTTCATTGAGATTTTTAGCCTTCCCAAAACCATTTGAAGGTATACAGGGTTCGACAGTTTTTGTCTACGGTGCCAGCGGCAAAGCGGGGGGGGGGGTGCTCCTCCTCTCTCTCCCCCCCCCCCCCGCCTTCTGGGTCTTGGTGCCCTTTGGGTGCCCTCAGCTATGTATTAAAACAATAAACACTACAATAATATAAAAAAAGTTATAGAACATTTTTATTTTAAGCAGTTTATATTTTAAAACGCCTTCTGGATCTTGGCGCCCTTTGGGTGCCCTCAGCTATGTATTAAAACAATAAACACTACAATAATATAAAAAAAAGTAATAGAACATTTTTATTTTAAGCAGTTTATATTTTAAAACGCACACAAACAAAAATTATTTTAAAGCAGTGTATAATAAACGTCAGTTACGCGCGCCGCAATATGTAACAATTACTGACCAATATGAGTAAACTATAATCGGAACTCTTTCTCTTTTGCCGTGAAAAAAAAAACGATGTTTTTTTTGTTTTCATGATTTGTCAATGATTTGCAACAGTGGCAGAATAGTAGTTTTAACAACTAGTGGCTAAAGTAGTGCTTTTTTTACAAGCGTTGGTTTAAATAATGAGCGCAGCGAGGTATTTAGAAACGCGAGTAAAAAAAGCACAGTTTAGCCGCAAGTGTTTAACACTATTTTTTTTAGTACCTTTATCAAAACATCCAAGAAAAACAGGAAAATACTTTTAAAAATCTCGAACGAAGAGCACTTCTCGCAACACACCTTTACGCTATAAATCAAGGCGGTTGGTAAATTAAATAACAAAGGTTTCCATAGCGATGTACCTTTTTACTCGGTGACGTTCATCGTTGCGACATTTTAATCTTTGACAGTTTGATATTTTGACGATGTTTTTAAATGATTTTTTCGTAAATACTTGGTGAAAACTGGCGGAAGTGGCTTAATTTTTAGGCAAGAATAATTAGATTTTTTCAATATTACTATATTCCGTTATTTCGCTTTAATTTTGTTTTTTTGCATCGGTAACCAAAAAAGATATGCTTTAGTTATCTGCAGACAGTTACTAAAATCATGTTTTTGATGAAGGTAGGAACAAAAAGCGTTTATCCTGCTGTAATTTATTGCAAAAAAAAAATTAAAAATAATTGTGAAAAGTTAAAAAATAAAAAAATCTGTTTCGTTTGGAAAAGTGAAAGGGGTTGCTGGAAAGCGTTGGGACTAAACAGTGATTTTTTGGAAAAGCTCGTAATGTGGAAAAAACGTAACTACCATATCCTATTTCATTCTATATTTAAATCTGGTTAGGATAGATATAGGTAGGTACCTACCTTACAAATAAATATATTCTATGTGAAATTGAGTACCCTTATAGGGACGTTTGAAAGAAGATTTCGAAAAATTCGATTTAATTAATGCAAACGATTCAGAAAACACCTTAAAATTTTCGCTGACTTAATTTTATTTTATAGTTGAGATCGAGAAAGTACTAGAGATGTGTGATTCGTGAACGATTCGTTCACTATGATAAAATCACTTGCGAGTATTGGGTGATCGAATCATGTTTGCTCGATATGATTCCATCAGTGAAATGAGTCAAATAAGCGACGAAGACAGAATGAATCAAACGAGTGAATCAAATCGGAACGGATCAACGACTGACTGACCCACTGTGGCGATACACTGAATCAGTCGGAAATAGGTCGATCGTTTGGTTCATTCGTTTCCTTGATTCGAATTCCTGCGCGCGGGGTAATATGTATGAAAATATAGATATTTTGGGCAGCAGAGTATGTTGTATTTAACTGCCTCTTGCATCGACCTTTTTTTTTTGGTCACCAGGTCACCATTTTCTTTAATTTAAAATTATTGACTCAACGATCGATTTAAAAGATTCGATCAGTTTAGAAACGAATCACTGATCGATTCATTCAGTACAAAATGATCGACTTCCCCATCTCTAGAAAGTACTACTACAGATTAAAGTAACACTCGTGGCATATCGGACAAAGCGTTTTTGTTTCTCACTTCATTATAACCAGGCCTCCAATGTGTTATGGAGAATCCAGATACCTACAGACTTGTTTCATCCTTATTAGGAATCATCAGGGAGTCATAGGATTGTACACAGGCACCATGCACACCTCTCGAATTTAAAACAAAAAGTTTGTAATCCGCGGAGACGTAGTCTCTGTGTGCGCCACCTGTCGCATAAGCTAAGAGCGCGTATTGAAAAAGAAGCGCAATGGCTAGTAAATGAGAGCGAAAGAGATAATAAACTTGAGAAACCGATACGCTGTTGCCGATGTCACCCACAATTAACTAAAAGATTCCCAAGTAAGATCCCGTCAATTTTAACGATAAATATTGACTTCAAAGGGCGTAAAACAGTAATTATGAGTAGTTTTTTACTTTAGTTTGAAATTAAAATCGTCTAAATTAATTAAAATGTCCATTTATCTACAAACTTTTATAACCGATTGACGTTGCTCTTTCAATAAAGCTGCGAAAAGTCTGAGCCTGACCTCCCATAACCAGTTACGCTAAAGTTCCGACTCTACGAGACAATTTATCGTAGCGGTATCGCATTCTCACGAAATACCTTGTTGACATAAATTTAAAACAAAATTATACTTTTTTGAAATGAATAAAAAAAATTAAAACAATGTAGCACCCTCTTTCAATCTGCAACTCCAGTGGCGGTCCCAGCCATTTAAAAGGGGGGGAGCGGTTTCGATACCAAAAAAAAACCAGAATAAAAGCAAGCGCGAACAAAACAACAAAACTACAAGCGCGGATTTGGTCTTCAATCTAGGAGAGGGATACTCAGATTTTAAGTCGTTTATTTCATACATTTTTATTTTAAGAAATGTATAAATTCGCCGAAAATTTTTGAGAAAATTGCATTAAAAATGCAATTTTTCACTCGAATTAAACTAGCTGGCGAAAATTTTCAAGAAAATTGCACTAAAAAATGCATTTTTTGATTTAACATTAAACTTAAATTGTAAATATACATATATACAAATGCCATTTTTAACACAAAATTAAACTATTACCGTAAATATCAAAGGTGTTATAGCGCCAAAATGTATGCCCTACTTTTGATTTTCTAAATGTTTTTTTTTAAATTTAAAGCAATAGTCCTATCTCCCTGAAAACCGCGCTTGAATAACTACGTATAATTTTTTCAGTAATAAAAAACACAGACAACAAATAAACCACAAACAAAAACCTAATAGCTAAATACTTTTTTTTAAAGTTTTTTAACTTAGAACATTACCTTTCATATTGCATATCTCAACATAAGATTCCTATTTAAAAAAAAATCGTTTCCGGTTTTTTTGGGCAAACCGGTTAGTGACTCGCTCAATGTCAATTTCAATATGTCTGTAGATATGCAACAACGCTAAGCCCGTCAGACGAATTTCCGTCATTAGTGTTTTTAAGTACTTATGTTTTTAATCTTCTGAGGCATGAGAGGCTTCTTTCTGACGAAGCATTACTAATTGGCAAACATCCAAGAATGTTTTTGTTAACGTAAAAATATCGCCAACGTTATTGGCTATATTTTGATTTATGCTTTTGCCTACTTCTGACCAACATTGTTTTCAAATACTGACTTCTCCCAATAAAATTTCTACAATTTTTTGTTATGGATTAATCAAACAGTTTATAGCATTTAAAACCGACTGGAGTTAATTTTGCTTCATTTTTTATAAAACTTATGAATATGTTCAGGTCAAAAATACTTTTTTATGTCCGAAAGGATTTTGTCTAAAACTTGTTTATAAATAGAACCTTTGTAATGCTGTTCTGTATTTCCAATGGTTTTCGCGGTAAGTACGTCATGCATTTGTTTATTCTTGGTGTGACGAATTGAAGGTCAAATTGTCTCAAAATACTCTGGAGGGATTCTAGAATGTCTTTAAAGGAACTTTCTGCAATATCTCATTTTTTCTCCAAAACTTCTTCTTCTACCACCAGCATCTTTGTTTTTCTGGAGCAAAGGGGGGGCGGGCGATCGCCCTCCCGCCCCTCACCTGGGACCGCCACTGAACCCTCTACTATTTCTTAGAACACTTTTTTTAACCGTGTTCACATCTTGTTTAACTTTTAAATGAATTTAAAGCTGTTATTAAATTTAATAGGGATTATAAGCCACAGTACATAACTCGACGTAGCGTAAGTTTTGATCAAGTGCGCATGTGCAGTAAACTCCAAACGTACGATACGCTTTACTCGCGGTGTATCGTTACACCGCGTATCGTACGTAAATGCGTAACCCCAGATCAAATGAAAGTTTTGTAGTTTCCTACAAATTTCTATTCTATGGCAATCTATGGGTATATGTAACTAGCAGGCTACTCTCTATTCCCGAGAGCAGCCTCTCCACGGATAATTTCGATGATGATGACATCATCAATGTTATCATTTTCTTCATCGTCCTCGTAAAAAAAAAACATTATAAGAAGGTCTTGCATTTTTGAAATATAAAAAAAATGCAAAAAACACGACAATGTTTAGGTTATCTTATGAAAAACAAAGCAAATGAGAGCGCCCTCTGCTTGATTACTTAATCAATTTACAAGATACGCAAGAAGCGTTGCTTAAAGCCTTTTTTAGCTTGTCGTAATTAGGCGACCTATCCTCTCTACGTAACGTACGATGCGTTTACGCCATACTGTGGCTTATAACCCCTAATAACAGAGGGTTGTTTTAAAAAAAATTCTTATTCTTGTAGATTCCTTTTTTTTACAAAAATTTCCGGGGAAACTGGGCTCCTCTCCCCTCCTCAGATGTACAGACTCGCGAAGGGGCGCCTGCTCTTCAGGTCTTACATAAAAAAAATATTTTGTGGTATTTTAGTGGCATTATTTCAGTATCAACTAAATAAAAATTATCTTAAGATATTCTAGGTGATTAATTGAGAAAAATTACGTGTACGATTTCCTTCACGACCGCGTCTTCGAATAAAACAGACTAAAGCGCTGAAAGATCTCCTAAACTGTTTGCTTGACAACGTTGCCTAGCCGGCATCTCTCTTCAGTGCATCTGAATCGAATTGCGTTCTTACTCAGACACATGCATTTCTGCACCCTAGACGAGAACTGTCAAACCCTGTGCACCAACTAAAATTAATTTTAGACCTTTACCATCGTCCCAAGCAGCGTCAGGTGTCCCTCTACTTACCCAGACTCTGCAGTCCAGTGTTGCCAGGAACTCGGGAATTTATGACCAGCAACGATGTTGGAAAATTACCAGATTTGAAGAAAAATTACCGTATTTTTCTCAAATGACTAATTTTTAATCCAAAAAAAATTAACGCATCCCACTGTAAAAAAATAAAATCCTCGTGACACAACCACAATTTTAAAAATGATCACGTGATTTTTTTTAGGTGCAAAAAAAGCTTTCAAAAAATATCCAAACTGCTGACCTCAAAATAGTCTTCTGTCGGTTTTGGCGTCCAATTTTAAATTTTCAATAAAAAGGAATTGTAAATTTTTAATTATGGGTTGGCCTCAAATTTTAGGCGATTTTGGTTTTATCTTGATATTTTTTTTATATTTTGCGTGAAATATCCCAACTTCCGAAATTACCGTAGATTTCACGTCTGGTAATACCAATTACCAATTTTGGTCCAAAATTACCGTAGATTGTGGTAGTTAGGCATGCTATTGGCAACGCTGCTGTAGTCCATTTATATGGTCGAAATATTGTCCATTCCATAACTCTATAGTTTTTTCTCGCGAGCTCTGGGACTAATTGAAGGTATGGACATCGATCGATAGAGAAATAAAAAATTAAACCAATTACCGTATATCAAAAAGGTAACGTAGGTAATCTTCCGTAATGTTGGGGGCTTCTGGCCTGAACCATAAAAAATATCGGCCGCTGCTGCCGTGAGGCGAAAAAAACGCTGATATTAGAGACTAAAATGAAGTAATGAAAGGTCTTTGTAACCGAAATGTCCCATAGATATTAGGAGATGGGAATAGATAACGTTTCCTAACAAAAATATAAGAATAAGTTAACTTCCTATCTTTCCAGCCGTTTTTTTTAGAGCGACGGGAAATCTTCAAAGACGCCGGCCTATGGTGATCTGCCGAATGTGCCCGATTCATTCTCTCTTGAGGGTGCCTTATCAAACCCCTCCGCTGCAGATTTGGTCGAAATAGTGGAACCATTCTCAGGAATATAACGTCACTATTTTACCATTCACTATTTTGGTCTCTAAGGGCCAAATTTATAGTACGACGTCAAAGGAAGCCTCAAGGTCTCCTTGACAAAGGTGTCCTTCAAGACGTCCTTTATTTCTCATTTATAGTCCTTGCTTCGGGAAGGAATATTGTTATTATTTTTGGGGTTATAATTTTGTTATTTTTAAAATGTTTTAGTTTTTCTTGACAAAACAAAATTAATGACAATAAAATTCAACAGGAGGGCACTATAAAGGCGAATTCAGACTTCCGTAAGCGGTATGAGGCATGCGGTAAGATGCAAGGAAAATAAATAATAGTAAATGCATGCTGCTCCTCTTGCGGCTTACGGAACACTATGAACAGCAACATATGCGTTTGCTATATTTTATTTTCCTTGCTGTCTTACCTCATACCTCTTACCTTATGGAACTCTGAATCCGCCTTAAGATCTTACACTAGCCAGGAAAAGGTTTTCCTCGCTGAAATGATTCAGAGATATAAGAATACATTGCGGTCACGTTTGAACAAAGACATGAAGAACTATGAATCCAACTTTATAAAAGATACTTATATTACCTAGCTATCTACTTGAATATTTCCAGTGCCATAATACCATAGGGTAAATAGCAAGGGCAACATTGGGGACACTGGAAGACTCCGGTTGTTTGGGTGAATAAATTTATCTTGGGTAGTATAATGTGCAGTGTGGTGTTTTTTCAAAATCTATATCTGGACAAAAACTATTTTTCTCTAAATGTGAGGACCTTCATTATAGTAAATTGTAGAATGTATGTTTTGCCGCACATGCTCGTAGGTAGCTTTTGGTGCCGATTCAGGGACATTTTTATGGTCTCTCTGTGTAGGGCCTTAATAGAAATAAGTAGATATTATAATATTTGGGAAATAGAGAAACCCTCGCTGATTTTAAACAAGTGTTTTATTTAAAGTATACTTAACATCAATACAATAAAAACATAAATAACTCAAAGGGACTTTGCATATCCCGTAAGTATCCCTTTGGTAGACGACCATGATGATCAGGGACTTTTTCTTCCTCCTGATCAATAAATTCCAAAAAATCAACCATTATTTTCAGGATATCTTAAAAATCAACACACAAAATGACAAAAAACCAGTTATCAAAATAAATCCAACAATATTTTTGTTTTTTTAACCTCAAATTATTTGACAAAGAAGGCTACATTTAGGTAGTTCTTTAGCTACCTTGATGTAAGGATTCCTTCAAGGGTGCCTTTCACGACTATAAATACCAAATTGGCCCGAAGGCCTCCTTAAAGGAACAAGGGTGCCTTAAAAAAACGACTATAAATTTGGCCCGTAGGCGCTTTCGTCTTTGTGTTTCATTTTTAGAATCGTTCTTATCATATCATGTCACGGGTTTCATTTATCTACGTGTTGTATCATTTCTTTGAAGAGGTTCCCTATGATCATATTCTCTATCTGTAGATCGTGACTTGTTGTTGCGCGGTAGCTCTCTAAACTTGGACAGTAAAATAACGTATGTTCGGCCTCATCCATTCTTTGACAGTACTGACATATGTCGTCGGTTTTCCCTATTTGCTTTGTGTATGTCCTAAAAGATCCATGTCCCGTTAGAGCTTCTGTCATATAGTAATATAATAAGAATAATTATTTTCGTCCATTGTTCTTTTTCGTTACTTCGGTCCCATTTTGCTTGCCAGGATTCCAGTGTTTTTTCTTTTGCAGTTCATCTACAATTTCTTCGATAATTCACTGGTCGACAAGATTTTTCTAACACAGGTCATTTCATTATTTTTAAAATGTAAATACCCTTCTAATATTATTATAAATATTCGGAACGTCCTGACACGTACCGTTTTTCAATAGCTTAATTAGACAATTTTACATTAGCAGGTAGTTAATTTCTTTAGGGGAAGGTTAAATTAAATGGATTTTATAAGAGAAAAATTACCTAAACTGTATTGTTTGAATATTATGCATAAAATCAACATTAAATATTAGTCTTCTGTTGAGTTTTGAAGTGAGTTGTCCTCTGCATATAGATAAAAAAGTGTTTTTAAGAAAGAAAATGTCGAGTCAAACGCGGCGGAATTGCAAAACTTCTCCTGACAGATTTTGCTACATTTGTGGAGAATTTATGGTGAAATCCCAAGCTAAATGTTAAAAAAGCTTACTTCAAATATTTTGGTGTTTTAATTGGAGATCAAGACAAGCAGTGGGCTCCCCATGTGTGCTGTGTAGCAGTTCCAATGGTATAGCGAGAACCCACTAATCATTTTGACAATTGCTATTCTTGCCTGACAAAGACTGAAGGATATTCCAAAAAGGGAAAGCACAAGATTCACTATCCAAATTTGCAATCTGCCATACGACCTGTTCCTCATAATGCAGATTTATCAGTGCCCACTGCGCCTTTAGATCCGCAAAATATTGTTTTGGAAGATATTGGACACAACGCATCATCAGGCAGCTCCGAGGAACAGTGAACCGACCCTACTTTTACTCCAGGTCTTAGTTCTGGTGAGCTTGGGATTATCAAAGCAACAGTCAAAACCTCTTCGTTCCCGTCTTAAGGAATGGAACTTTTTAGCCAAAAAAACCAAAATTACAACTTTCAGGAAAATAAATGCTACGTTTTCTTCATTCTACAGTATGGAAAATGTGTTGTGTGCGTGAACTGATATCGATGTTTTATTGCAGGAACTTGATATTGAGCATTCTCCCGGTGAGTGTCGCTTATTTATAGACTCGTCTTAATACAGTTTAAAAGCTGTATTATTGCATAATGGAAATTTAAAACCCTCTATACCAGTTGCCCATTCAGTGACGATGAAAGAAAAACTTATGAAAATATGCGCACACAACAGGTATAAATTGCAGATATGTGGGGATCTAAAAGTTATAGGAATTTTAGTAGGACTTCAGGAAGGATTTACAAAATATTCCTGTTTTCTTTATTTGTGGGACAGTCGTGCAGTAGATCAGCATTATGCAATAAAAAATTGGCTAGAAAGAAATGAGTTTCAACCAGGATCCCAAAATGTTAAGTTTGAACCCCTTGTAGACCCCAAAAATGTTCTTCTGCCTCCTCTTCACATTAAACTTGGGTGATGAAAAACTTTGTGAAAGCAATGAATAAAGACGGTGATGGATTCAAATACCTAAGACAAGTCTTTCCCCAGTTATGTGATGCGAAATTAAAGGAAGACATTTTTATTGGGCCACAAATTAGAAAATTGCTGGACGATGTCAACTTTACAGAGAAGCTTACCAGGCAGGAACTCAGAGCATGGAACTCATTTGTTAGTGTAGTAAGGGGATTTTTGGGCAAACTACCATGTTTGATGAACTTTTAAGTAAAGTAAAGTAACATAAAGTAAAGATATATTTTTTTTTTCTCAAAAACACACACAAAAAATATATAGGTGTAGAACTTACAGGAAGTAATAGTTACACTCAAATAAAAACGGATAAATTAAAATGACAATACAAATGAAATCACAAAACTACACATTACAATTCAAGACACTTACTTAATACGCAATATTTTATAAAAGAGATCACACATTTTCTTACATAAATCTTTTGTCATCCTTAAAAAATTCTCTTAAACTGTAATAGGCGTTTTTTTCTAGAAAAGGTTTTAATTTATTTCAAATTTTTTTGGGAGGTAGTTATCTAATATTTTCTGGCAGTGAATTCCATATTTTTAGTATATTATGAGATACGTTTTTTTGTATATAGCTAAAGTAACATTATCCTTATACATTGCTTTTGAATTTTTAGGACTTTTTGAGTTTCTTTAGCATTTCCTATATAGCTATACTGGCTGATTGATTTTCCGAGGTCCTGAATGTAATCCTCCCAGCTTAATTTGGAGTCTAGTGTCACCCCTAGATATTTAAGTTTATTTTTTGACTCCAGCTCACCCTCTTCATACCGTACACACAAATTTTCATCATTTTTTTGTCTAAGAGCTAGTAATTGTGTTTTGCTGACGTTCAATTTAAGGTTCAACATTATTGTCATCAGAAAATGTATATACTTCATTTTTATTATATTTTCGATCTCGTTTGTGTATACTATATAAAGGAGAGTACCCAGTATCGCCCTTGAGGAATTCATCTACTTATTTCTTTAAAATCTTATTTTAATTTTTTTCGGCATTGTGCAGATTCCTCTACACATTGTTTTCTAGATGCCTGCAAATCGCTTGGTGCCCGAATGTCATTGAAAATTCACTTCCTCCATTACCATTTTTTCCTGAAAATTTAGAATCTGTCAGTGACGAGCAGGGTGAAAGGTTCCACCAGGATATGAGGACAATGTAAATTCGCTATCAAGGACGATGGGATCCAGCGATGATGGGTGATTACTGTTGGTGTTCTTGAAAAGAGAAGATACGACCCCTCATAAAAGGAAAAAATAAAACTTAATTAGTGTGTTCAGTTAATATTTTTAATGTCTGTGTTTTTCTTAGATGTAAGGTATGTTTGGTAGGTGTAAAAATGTAAATATACTCAATATACACTGTTAAAAAATTCTTAAATTATTTTTTCAAAAGATATTAAAATATTGTAACAATAAATGTAGTATTATAAATGTAACAAGAAAAAGTTACCTGTTACATCTTTTTTATTGTCATTTTCGTATTTGGATGGATCCATTCTACCACAATATGCTATTCAGCTTTGTCGACCAGTGAATTAGGTCTATGGGCGGGATTCCTGTTATAACCTGAATAGCTTCCGTTGATATCATTCGGTAGCCACAGGCTACACTTAGTGGACTCTCTATCACTGCACCATATGTCACGATTGAATGGATTACACTATATAGTAACTTCCTCTTGCTCGTACTGGGCCCGTTTATGTTGAGCATAAGTCTTTGTAGTTCAGCGAATCGTTTAGTTGCCTTTTCAGTGGTTTCTTCTATATGCTATCCGAATTTCTAGTTTTCACCGACGTGGATTCCAAGGTATCGTACGCTTTTTTACGCTTTTATGAGGATTCCATTTAGTCTGAACTCAGTTTCCTATACGGATGGGTGAAAAATTATTTGTTTAATGATAATGCTCATATAATGAATAAATATTTAATTTGAATTGAATTTAAAAAAAAAACAGAAAATGTCAAAATATTTGTGTCAAAACAATTCAATAAAAAACTCGGTGTCAAATAGCATTTCACATTTTATTATAAGTACCACTTTTGACAAACCGAAATCATTTTTTTTATAAAAAAAATAATACCTTTAGTAACCAAGGAAAAATTATGAGTGTAATTTTTATCACTTGACGTAAGTCTAGAAAATTATTACTGTCATTTTCTAAAATCATAATACCTCTGTAAACATATTATATGGGTGGAATAATACAGCAATAATGTATGCATATGTATGCAATAACTTCGTGGACCTCCTTAGAGACGTCAACCTACAATCTGACGACCATTTTGTTAGTGTTGACGTCGACAGTTTGTACACGAACGTACCATTGGAAGAATCACTTCAAAGCATTGAACAAAAGTTACTTAAGGATAAACACTTCTTTAATAGAACCAAATTTTTCAATCAATGCCATTATGGTTTGTTGAAATGCTGCCTGCAGAATTCTTACGTCCAGAAAAAGGACAAGTATCCACTTTCGCCGGTAGTGGCCAACATCTTTACGGAAGCTTTTGAAGAAAAAGCTCTGCGAACATCAAGGCAGAGACCCAAACTATGGCTAAGATACATGAACGACATATTTATCATCTGGAAAAAAATACACTAGAACTATTCTTCAATCATATCAACAGTATAAAAAATTGCATCACACTAACTCTGGAAAAAGAAGAAAATTGTCAGCTCCCTTTTCTCGACATTATAGTCACCAAGAATTCAACCATAACCAATTCTGTATATCGCAAACTTACTCAAACTAGACAATATCTAAACTTCAAATCAAACCACTCCACATCAACCAAACTGGGAATTGCAAAATCTCTTATAGACCGAGCCACCTACATCTGCAATACAGAAGAAGCTTTAAATAAAGAAAGAGCAAAAATACGATCCGATCTGCGAAGAAGCGGTTTCTCCAACTACACGATCAATAAAACTCAACACCAAGAACGACAGATGTATATACTAAAAGGAAGGCGACACTTATAATTCCATACATCAAAGGAATCTCAGAAAAGATAAGAAGAAGACTGTCTTCAAACCGACCACAACAATAAAAACTCTTTTCCGCTTGGTATAACGGCTTTGGGTTTTTCTGGTGCTAATTCTAGGTGGTTGATTGTCATCCATTCGTTAATAAGTCTTGTTGCCTCGTTTGCTCTTTGTATAAGATGTATCGTTGTGTCAGCTCTGCCAATCTACAGCGTCACGTGGAATAGACAAAAAATTGCAAGATTGACGGGATATTTTACGATATGATTAATTGGACACTGAAAAAACTGTTATGCGTTAGTAATTTTTGCCAATTATGGATAACACTGTCCAACAAATTTTTTTTTTTGTTTTCTTCAACTTATGAGTTAATTCCTACCAATTTTGGGTTGCGAAAAACGAATATGACAAAGAAAATTTTGGATTAGCTCTAGTTTCTGTGATAAAAAATAATAAATTTTTCATTTAATAAGGATTATGAGGTAACGAAAAATATTAATTATGTATGCTAACAATATTAAAAGGTATATTTTTAATGACAGTTACACACTATAACTGACAAAAGAACACTCACCGGTGGTTGAATATATGAAGAATTAATTGGGGGCTTCATGAGATCGCTGTCTTTTGGCTTTCCTCTTGTAAATAATTTCTGGAGCATCGCTATACATAAACCAGCAGTAATCCGCAAGCATTGCTTCATTCCAGCGACCCTGATATCTCCGTTCCATGAGAGAAATATCCTGGTGGAATCTTTCCCCATGCTCGTCACTGAGAGCTCCACAACTGGGTGGGAAAAAATCAAGATGGGAGTGGAGAAAATGTATTTTTAGTGACATATTATATCCGAGTTGATGGTACTTTTCTAGAAGGCCTTTTACCAGTTGAGTGTAATTTTCCTCCCTTCTGCTCCCTAAAAATCCATGCATAACTCCCTTAGAAGCTTCCGAAGCTTCCTTTTCTTTTCCTTTCAGAACTAGGTCGAAAGCAGGATCCTTTACGAGTTCACGTATTTGTGGCCCAACGAAGATGCCTTCCTTGACTTTTGCATCACTTAGTTTGGGAAATTTTTCTCTCAAATATTTTAAAGCCTGACCATCTTGGTTTAAGCCTTTGACAAAATTCTTCATTAAACCGAGCTTGATATGTAGGGGTGGAAGAAGAACATCTTTTGGATTCACGAGAGGCTCGGCAACGACATTTTTCCCACTAGGTTTAAGATTCCTTGCAGGCCAATCTACTTGGATATAGTGTGATTTCCTATCTCTACTATCCCACATACATAAAAAGCAACAGTATTTAGTGTACGCATTCCTAATAGTATAGCAATGACTTTTCGGTCGCCACAGATTTTCCACTTATGTTCAGCATATTTGATTGAGTTGAGAAGGGTTGCCATATTTGCGTAAGTCTCCTTCATATGAACTGCGTGACCAACAGGAACAGAAGGAAGACGATTGCCATTATGAAGCAATACAGCCTTTAAACTAAGCTTGGAAATCTATGAATAGCCTCCATTCAGTTGGATTATGCTCCATTTTCAAACTTTTTATCAGACCATTAATATCACAGCAAAAAACAAGATTATTCTCCTTCTTAAAAAAAGGTAACAGATTCCGCCGACGCTGTTCTGACTTCTCCTGTGACAAGTCAAGATCTCGAATGAGATCATTTAACTCAGGCTGGCTCAATCTGTGTGGCTGATCATCTTTTTCTTCAAAATCAGGGTCGTGTGATCGTTTTTTATTTTTAAGCCATTCTCGTAATAGAACTGAACACGAGTTGCAACATATATGTGGAGCCCATGACTTATCCTGGTCTCCTACCTTCATTCCAAAATAATGTTGGTAAGCAGTCTTCACAAGAGGCGTCAAATTGCGTTTCTGTGAAGAAAACGTTATTTCTCCACAAATATAACAAAAATTGTTAACTAAATTTACACATTTACGAGGCATGTTAATACAATAAGTTTTACTTTAAAACACTCCAAAACAACAAATTTCGCACTAAACAAAACAGAAATATTGTATGTAAAATGTAAACCTTAGATTTACAGCATAAACACTATAGTCACTTTGCGATGTGTCTCCGTGTATCTAGTTTTATAAAAAATACCTTACACACTACAATAACTGTGCGTTCAATTAGAAATATGAAACTGAACTGTAAGGTATCAGTCGCCCTGAATAAAAAGACGCGCAAATACGCAATACGCAAAGGAGGGAGTCCCCGGTTATATATATCGAGAATAGTAGGGCTGTATTGCAAATATCGATAGCTACATTAAAACTATCGATAGTTCTGTAGTTTTATCTTTATCGATATTATCGATAGTCAATTTCGATGGTGGCGTACCATTATTTCTAACTCCCCACCCTATCCAGTTCTCTGCCCTTTATATTATTTTCTCTTTCGATGCTTTTAGAGATATAAAATGTAAAATATCCCCTTATCTCCAAAACTAGAGCTAATCTCTAATTTTTATGGTGATTTTTGAATTCAGTGGATGAAAATACTTAAGAATTAGCTATTTTTGAGCCCGAAACATTTTCATTGTTGGACAGTGTAATCAATCAACGCCTCCGGCAAATACCAACCCGTTTATGGTTATTAACATTAAGGAGATCATTGCTGCTGCAATAAACGCTAATGCCGAAACCAGAAAACTTGAGCTAATTAATGACGTCTTCATTTTGATTTCCCAGTTTTCTGAATCCCCTGGTAAAAATGTTGACTTCTTTATGTGGCCAAAATGGTTCAAGACTTGTCGTCGTCTTGCTCTTCAGAATTTTTTTATTCGAAAGGGACGTTCACTTTTTTCAAAGGAGCCCAATAAGAATCACGGACCTTTAAAAAAGGAAAAACGAACACATCACAAAGGGAAAATTTAAAAAAAAATAAAAAGTGATTTAAAATAAAGAAAAGTGAAAATCGCAACTTTGTAACATTCGCTCTTCTTTATTAACACAGCAGCGTTGTTAGTAACTAGTGTAAATTTGGAAACCCTCTAACAAAGTTTATTTTTACTGGAATATTGTGGGGTTTTCAACGATCGCAAAGAACGACGGGTCAATGACTCCAAAACGTTAATAATTTACTATAGTTTATTAGTTTCCGTTTTTTCAACGTTTCTCTTTACGAGACAATTGTGGCCAAATAATCAATACAGTTGCGTCCAATTTCAAAATATAACTGCATCTGACAACTATAGACTCATTAGTCGCAAAACAGTTCGGTTTTCAGTAAACGAAGAAATGATTATTGCCGCCATACTGTTTTCTTTTCCTTATTTGCCCCGCTGTTTTTTGCTAAATTTTGATGATTTTTAGTTTTAGTAATTTTTAAGTATTCCTTTAGAATCGCTACAGTTAAAAAAGTATAATTTAGTGGACGGGAAACTTTAAAAAGGCATTTTTTAATGTTATAAATCAACTGTAAGTTATTTGTGTGTGTGTGTCATTTGTGGTTGCAGACGTGGAAGTCTTGATTTCAAATCAATTATTGAGAAATCCATTTAACTGTGGCGACCTGATTTTTTTGCAAAATTTTACGTCATTGCATTTGTTTTCCATGGCAATGTCAAGAGTTTATTTATATTTGTCCACAGTGGGACACCAGAGCTTTTTTAGCACCGAATCAAAAATTTGGAGTTAGGTTACTTATTTTGACTTCGCATTCCGCGCCGCTAATGCCCAATTGCTGTGCGTTTGTTCTAAGGATTCCTTTGGGCTACGGATCTCTTATTGGTCCTAAGTAGCTGATTTGGAACCAAACCAACAGTTCGAAATATTTTGCCACTCATACAGGACCGGTTGGAGTTAGATGGAGGACATTTCAGGTAAGACTATATGACTTACAAATTAGGACCAGTCAATGAAGAGACAAGCACACATTCAATTTAATTTCCATGATGCCCCAATGGATGGTGGTTTCAAGATTTTATGGTAACATATTTTTATGCAATTTTTTTTTCTGGTTTATTACTTTAATTAAAATAGATATTACTGTTTATTTTTTAGAAACAATAGTGTCTCTCCAATTAACCAATTATTGACGACCCTACGATTAAGAGCCACTGGAGGGCATCTTTCTAGCAATTGTCGATTTTATGGGCATCATAGATGACGGCACAGTTTCAAAAGGTGTTAAAAGGACAAGTCGAGCACTGGCTTTTTTAAGGACAATATATGTTCAAATGTCCCTTACTGAAGCTGAAAAATTGAATGTACAAACTGACTTAAATAATAATTAATAATAATAAATAATAATTTAATAATAATAATAATATCCAGGGGTTGAACTTATAACAAGATTTAATTCCTAGCTATGGAAAACTTTTTTTTACCAGAGCAAACGAATAAAATTTAGGGAATACTTAAAAATTATGGATTCCTTTACTACTCAGTACTTAAGCTAATTGCAGAGCAAATGTGCATAAAGCACATAAGTTTGCCTTACTATCCTTACCGCCGCTGTACGGTACCACGGCGCAAGTAACCCTCTAGGTCCATGTGACCGCGTGTTTATTTTGTTTTTTCAGACAAAAACAATAAGTTTTTCTATTGTGTTTGTGCCTTGGTTTCTGCTAATGCAATACATGTGCCCCTTGGTGTATGTTTTTGAAAACATAAAAATACTCTTCAGCCCCACTGTGGCCCTTGTTGACAAAACACCTGCAGTTGCCATGGTATTGGGGGCCTTATTATATTTGGGGGCTTTACACGGTAAAAATTTTTGTCTTAGGTAAAAGCAAATTGCTTTGAAATAAAACAATTTGTGCTTGCCTATTCACCAAGAGAATATTTTCTTGATTTAGAACAAAATATGTCTTGCTTCTCTGTTTTAATGCGAAACAGAAATTGTTTTCTCGAAAAATGAAACTGTTTCATCTAGAAGTAAAATATTTGCTTATTCAAAACAAAACACTTTTAATTCTCCATCCAAGACAAATAATTTTCTTGACTTAAAATGAAATAATGAAAATATTTATAGTTTTCTTTCAAGACAATATCCTTTTTTAAAATAAAATAAGGTTTTTTTTTCAAATTAAGACGAACCTAGAAATGCAGTATTTTGTTTGAAGACAAATCTTTCTTTGAAATCAAAACAACCGGAGGTTTGTATTATTTTCTTCTATAATACTTTTTTTTCTTAAACTTAAAAGAACCCTGCCAATTCCTTATGTAGCGTCGGCACCCGTTAATTTTTGTCAATATTTAATATGTTATAAGGAAGGGTGAGACAAATATTTTTTACTTATTGCCACTCCTCCCAATAGGTACAGGGTGAGCCAGAAAATAAGGTAAAATTGTGTACCTCACTAAATCTTTGTTATATTAGTGAGGTACAAAATAGTCTAAAATTGGCTTATTTTCTGGCTCACTCTGTACTCATTAGGAGGGGTAGCAATGATAAAAAGTATTTGTCGGACCCTTCCCTATAACATATTAAAATTTGAAAAAATTTACCGGGTGCCCACGTTTCATAAGAAATTGGCGGGGTTCTTTTATAAATTTCTTTTTAAATCGTTTCTCAATACCTTAGCTTAATTTGTTAAAGGAATATTGGTCACTATTATGTCATTTTCGCATTTTGAAGATAAAAGTTGCACTTTTTATCCCTAGGGATCAGAACGAAAAATAATGCAAAACTAGTTAATCATTTTAGTAGATTATCAGACTGTCGCATAGCTGAGAAAAAAACTCTAAAAAAAGTTTCAAATGTGCAAAAAATAGCGTTTAAACCTAGTTATAAAAGTGGATTTTTATCCCTCGACGAATTGTACAAACTTTACGTCTCAGGATAAAAAGTGCCACTTTTATCCCTTGGTATAAAATACACTATTGTTTAATAATAATAATTTATTTGTTTAATTAGGAGCTTAATGCGTACCGACCAATGTCCAAAGAGCTTTATATAAATTGAATAACGAATTTTATCTATGAAATCAACATCTTTTTTTCTAGAAAACAAAGTCAATTTATAAAATAGGTGTAGATAATACCTACCCTTTAATTGATTTGGTTGTCAAGTAGATGACGATAAGAAGATTAAAAATTGAAACAAATTCAATCCTTAGTATGAAAATAAAAAAAATATTTATTTTTATTCTGTTGGAAATATAACGCAATAACACCAATACACTTAAAAGTACTATAGTCCGGAGTATAATGGGCCCAACCTTGCAAAAAGTGATTAAGCAATGAAATTTGGCACACATACTAAGTGGACCCTTGGGTAGTTTTTGAGAAAGTCGTAATATTTTTTATTACTAAAGATCACGTATATTTTGCATATTTCTATAGATCAAATCAACACTTCGATACACTTACTCGTTTCACATTACATTAATAACTAAACGCATGTCAAACATCGTCCAACACAAATTTAGGAACTCTATTTTCTCACTTCAAGACAAATGCCTCCGGTTGTTTTGGTTGAACGCGCGTCATATTCTTTGTTTTCATTAAAGATAATTTTTAATGGTTTGTTTTGAGTGAAAACTCAATTTTCAAGATTTACTTAATTTTTCGTAGAAGAAGAAGAGCGTCGTAGCTTGGATTTTCAACAAAATAAAGCAAGAATTCTGAATCACTTATATAGAGACAATTTGTTTTGTTACAAAATGGGGTGTATCGAAACAAAACAATTAAAGAAAAAAAATAAAGTCTCATTTCAAAATAAAACAATGCGTTGAACTAAAAAAAAATATTTTAGTTCAAAACAAATTGTTTTAAGGTACAACAATTTGCTCAAGAAAAGAACGTGTTTTCATTGTAGACAAAATTTTTGACCGTGTAGGTTAGAGGGCGCTTTTCCTATTTTGATTTCCCAATATTAAAAAAATACTATCCAGAGGGCCCTTCACTCGTAGTCGCTTCGGCGACGGTGTGGAAACGTTGCACGCGACTCTAGTCGCAGAAAACGTCAAGACAACTCAAAAAATCTCCGCAAAAGCGAATTGCTAGAACGTTTATGCGCCGTTTTCAAGCAACGTTAAGTCGCCGTTAGCAACATTAAAACTTCGACAATTTTTTCCTTGGGAAGTCAGCAATCGAAGCACACATGAAGGTTGTAGTGTAGGGGCATATCTCGATAATTTCTATCCCGTGGGATTTTGAATGAATTTAAGGAGTTTTGCGACTATGTGGGATTGATAGCTCTTTATTTACACAATCAAGTGTTACCGGGTGTTTTGTTTGCATCCGTGTAGAAGGGGTTGATATGATGTCATCTTTCAAGATGGCGGTCAAAAATCATAAAAAATACAACTTTCGCAACCGGGGCATGATTATACTCGATGCCATATAATTCTAGGACAAGGATTCCAAAACAATTAACTTTCAAGGTCATCTGACCTTAAACGACGTTGAAAATCGCAAAAAACAAGATTTTTGCCATTTCTCTTCAAAAAATCCTAATAATTCGACGTTTTGTCACACTAACTTCAAATGTACCTCAAACTATTAGGCATATATGCCCAATTCGATCCTTCGAGTTTGATGCAGTTTGAAGCTTTATGACCTTGAAAAATACCTCAGTAAAATTAACATATTGCAAAAATAATATGCTAAAGGGCGCTATTAATCAATTATTAAAGCGAAGAGGCCCAAATTTGGTAGGAAAGATAAGAAGGTCGAGTTCAGTAACACATTTAAAAAAATTTGGTTCAGCTATAATGCGTTTCAATATGGCGGCTAATATATCAAAATGGCGACCTACAACTATATTTTAGTTTATCTAATTTCGTAAACAAACAAAAATGACAAGGTGGCCATCAATTATTATTGACTTCTCGCCGCTTACTATGAAAAAAAGTTCAGTTGATGTGTGACCTTGGTTGACCTTAAAAATACCAGGTACAAGTAAAAAACCAGGTTTTTGTAGTGTTTTTTTTGCAATTAACCACTCCGCAAAAACTTTAAGTGCCGGAGATGAAATTAACATTTTAGTCATAATTAAACACAGCATATGAAACCTCCCTATCATTTTTTTTTGATCTGGCGTCCAAAGTGTTTATGCTATAGCCCGGTAAAAATGACCTATATGTCGTTTTTATTAAATTTCGGAACTGTGAATTTTATGTTCTACTCATTTGTCTAGCCAACAAAGTAATTTAAATTACCTATAAGAGAGTTAGTAGAAGTTACATATACATTACCATATATTGGACTAGGTGTTTTAGATGCTATTTTCCAAAATGGCGGTCAAAAAAGCATAAAAAATTCTAATTATGCCAGTAGGGCATGACTATACTTGTTTATTAACATTCATAAGAAAATTCAAGGATGAGGTTACAGTTTTTTAGTCACACATCCATGTGCTACCGAGTGTTTTGTTCGCATCCGTGTAGAAAGGGTTGATATGACGTCATCTTTCAAGATGGCGGCCAAAAATCATAAAAAATACAACTTTCGCAACCGGGGCATGATTATACTCGATGCCATATAATTCTGGGACGAGGATTCCAAAAAATTAACTTTCAAGGTCATCTGACCTTAAATGACGTTGAAAATCACAAAAAACAAGATTTTTGCCGTTTTCTAATTATGCCAGTAGGGCATGACTATACTTGTTTATTAACATTCATAAGAAAATTCAAGGATGACGTTACAGTTTTCTAGACACACATCCATGTGCTACCGAGTGTTTTGTTCGCATCCGTGTAGAAAGTTCCTAAACTCAGTAAAAATCACAGGTATATAGGTAATTTTTACCGGGGTATAGCATAAACATCTTGGACGCCAGATCAAAAAAAAAATGATAGGGAGGTTTCATATGCTGTGTTTAATTATGGCTAAGATGTTAATTTCATCTCCGGCACTTAAAGTTTTTGCGGAGTGTTTAATTGCAAAAAAACACTACAAAAACCTGGTTTTTTACTTGTACATGGTATTTTTAAGGTCAACTAAGGTCACACATCAACTGAACTTTTTTTCATAGTAAGCAGCGAGAAGTCAATAATAATTGATGGCCACCTTGTCATTTTTGTTTGTTTACGAAATTAGATAAAGTTTTTAGTTATGGCTAAGATGTTAATTTCATTTCCGGCACTTAAAGCTTTTGCGTAATGGTAAATAAAAGTTACAATAAAAAGTTGGTTTTTCACTTGTACATGATATTTTCAAGGTCAATCAAGGTTATTCATCAACTAAACTTGTCATTTTTGCTTTTTTACGAAATTGGATAAAATAAAATGTGCAAACGCGTCATAGCTGAAGCAAATTTTTTTTAACAATATTGTTGGACTTGACCATCTTATCTTTCTTACCAAATTTGGTCTTCTTCCTTTTAATAGTTAATGAATAGCGCCCTTTAGTATGTTATTTTTGCAATATGTTAATTTTACTGGAGGGTTTTGACGGTCATGAAGCTTCAAACTGCATCAATCTCCAAGGATCAAATTTGGCATATATGCATAATAGTTTGAGGTACATTTGAAGTTAGTCTGACAAAACGTCGAATTATTAAGATTTTTTGTAGAGAAAATGGCAAAAATCTTGTTTTTTGGAATCCTCGTCGTCGAGTTATATGGAATCGAGTATAATCATGCCCCGGTTGCAAAATTTGTAATTTTTATGATTTTTGGCCGCCATCTTAAAAGATGACGTCATATCAACCCCTTCTACACGGATGCGAACAAAACACGGTAACACTTGATTATGTGACTAAAGAGCTCTTTATCCCACATAGTCACAAAACTCCTTCATTTAAAATCCCACCACATATGCCCCTTCACTATTGGTTGGTTTAGTTATGGCGATCGATGGGGAGTTTCAGAAGAAGCTAACATAAAAATGGCAGCACTTATGGTTTTTGTCTAAAATTTGCATGAGCACTCGTCGAAAAATCAATCTATTTTCCTCTGTTTTCTATGGAATCTCCCCTGTATGTCCGGTCCTATGTCGCAAAATCCACTTGGAATACAAAAACATGAATCCAAATAGACACAAACACTTAGCGTTGGTAATTGAATAACGAATTAGTTGGTTCGGTCAAAAAAGGGATCCGCTCTCTCTTTGAATAGGGTAATGTGTTGACCGCTCTCGCAAAATCCATTAATAGCTGATGTTAAATATTTTGGAAAGTTTATTAACTACTGGACGACCTGTCGTTATTCGCTAAATGTTCGGCCGGGCCGGGGACACTTCATACATTTATTTATTTAATGTAATGCATAAATTACAAACGGTCCTATTGCGTAGATTGCAAATGTACATGCATTGTGCGACTGATGGCAAACCAGAACGCAGCACCACATGTTTCGAATCAGACCAAACGATCAGGATTTACCATAGAAATCGAAGAGAAATAGAACAATTTTTGACGAGTACCTTTCGAAATTTTAGCAAACAACACGAGTAATTTTGATCGTATCTCTCCCTGAAATTCTCCCTCGGACTTCTTTAACAAACCAAATCCTTTATCCGTGGTTCTACCCTGCCAAAAAACCACATTAAATCTCATAAAAACCCACCTGGTTTTTATAAGCTTTATAAGCTTTTGTGACGTAAAATTTTAGGTTTGTTAAAGTTTGTCATAATTTATGGTAAGATTTTGTGCGGGTTCATATATCTGCTTTTTACTTGATCCTATCATCTGACATCTATAAATATGTATAAAATTTTATAGTACAAACGTTTTATTGTCAAATATTTCATAGGTTTCTGAAAAAAACTGTTTTGTAAGAGATTTTATAAACAAAAAGACTGATTAAACTTAACAGATTTCTATACCCTTGTTTTTATAATGTATTATGGCTTTTTATAAGCACATCTTTTATGAGACTTTTGGGAGATTTTATGATCGGCCAAACTAATACAACATCTAGTATTATTAATAGTTTGCTATGTATTGGTAAAATTAGTAAAGTTTGTATAAATAAATAAATAATAGTTTATTTCTCAGCAATACATAAAAAGTATACATTTTTTTGTCTACACTGAAGATAAATAAACATTGAAAGGTGCTGAAGCAACAAATTGCTTGTTAGCATCGGGTGTCTAGTTGAGTTTTTTTGGCACAATCTGGAATAATAGTCACTTTTAAGTTTAAACGTCAAAATTTGAGAAAAAGTCACATTCGGGTTTCAGTTCACAACTAAATCTGCTTATAAAAATGACTTTGTTACTTTAATACATATAATCGGTTTATGAAAAAAAGACAATGTATTTTATTTCTGTTTATTTACAGTAACCAATTTTTCAGTGCTTTTTTAAATATTTTGTGAAAGACTTGTTCTTTAAGATGCCTTGGCAGTAGATTATAACATTTTAGTGCCATGTAGCTAATAGATCTGTGACTTACTTCTTTATGACTTATTGGAACGACCATATACTCTTTTTTGAATCGTGTATTTGTATTTGTGTCATGGGATGCAGTTTGAAGTGAGATTTTGTGTTTATTAACTAACATTAAAACACCAAAAAAATACAACTGTCTAATGTCACGCACTTTTACTTCCCTAAACAACCGATCACTAGAAAAGAGTCTGTTTTTGTTAAAAATGGTTTTCAGAATCCATTTCTGAATGACGTCTAAATTTTGTATGTAGCATTGCTTTATCTACCCCATCCTGTGATGCCATAATTTAATTGGGATTGAACCAGAGCCTAATAAACAATTTTTAATTGTTCTATTTTTAAGTGAGTTATATTATAGGAGAAGCGAGAGATTAAATATCTTGTTTTTGAAATCACATGTTCAACATATTTGTCCCACCGTAAATGTTGGTCAATCATTATTCCAAGATATTTAATGCAATCTGTTCCTGAGATCAGTATATTTTCTCCAGGATTTAAGAAACAAAAATCTGGTGGATTAGTTGAGTATGACGCAAATGTTATAAATTTCGTCTTTGTTTGATTAAGGGTAAGTTTATTGTGTCCAAACCATTTAAAAATATTGCCCAAGTCCGACTCCGCCTCGTTTTTGAGCTCCTGCCAAGAATTTCCAGAGCAAAAAATTGCAGTGTCATCGGCAAAACTGATAACTGTCCCTTTTCAGTCATTTTTTAAAAGATTGTTTATATATATAGTAAACAACAGTGGGCCCAGAACTGTCCCTTGCGGCACGCCAAAAGTGACCGTTCTAAAACGACTTACTACCCCATCAATTTTAACATATTGGAGTCTATTTTCAAGATAACTCTTAAACAAGTTCAACACACTGCCTCTTATGCCTATTTGTTCAAGTTTTATTAAAAGCTTTCTATGGCATACTGTGTCGAAAGCTTTACTAAGATCGACAAATACATAGAGAGATGGTCTTTTTTATCAAGCGCATTATATATATCAGATGTTAGAGATATTATTGCATCTTCTGTGGATTTGCCTTTTCTAAAACCGAACTGCTTTTTTGACAAAATATTTTGTTTTTCGAAAAAGAATATTATCCTTTGTTTTATGATTTTTTCAAAAAATTTTGAGATGTGTGTAATTAATGAGATGGGTTTGTAGTTGCCGACTTCAGTTTTGGATCCGCTTTTAAATAGAGTTTTAAGTCTTTCTATAGATTCTATAGTCTATATAATTTTATTTTATGGGTTTTCCAGAGCATTTAAAATGTAACAGGCCCATAATATTCTATATGTTTCTATAATAAATTTACCATTTATGGCTAAAGCCTTTGAAACAGACAAATCTCATAAAAGCTCCGTTTTTTCTACCACCTGAAAACTAATTGAAAAAGCTGTACTGTAAAAGTATACTTATTTACTTAGTTATATATACGGTAGTAAATACTAAACAATATTTTTTAAGTCATGAAGTCTTATTAACAAAGCCTTAATAATAATATCTTACTTGCCCTAACCTATATGTCCTTTGAAACAAGTATTAAGTCGTAAAAAATTTTTTACGCCCATCTGAACTTATAAACATATACAGACCGCTTCAAGCTACTGCGAACATAAGGGGAATCAAGTCCAATTTACTCTCCGTGCCGTACGACCGAGGTGGATTCGAAGCACGCTGCAGTGTTATCTTTTGGAAATTCATTTTGTTTTTATTATTTTGTTTTATTTCTGCCTTGCTCGAGAAACAGATGGGTAAGTTCTTAATTGAAATAATACATTTTTAAAACCAAAAATGGATGTCTACGAAGTTGCCGAAAAAGTGCAGATGGTCAAATGGTCAAATCGTCATAACCCAACACACGTTCGATATTGGTCCAGGGAAAATTTGCATTTGTATTTTGACGTAAGAACACAGTATCCCCAAAAACTAAATGTTTGGGGGGGGGGTATTGTAGGGGAACACGTAATTGGGTCATTTTTTATTAACGGCATTGCAATTTGAATGGTCCTAGATACTTGGATCTACTGCAGCAGCACATTATTCCAAATGCTAGGCAGTTGTTAGGTATAAGATTTGGTGAAACATGGTTTCAACAAGATGGTTTTTCCGCTCACAATGTTGGCCTTGTTAGGGAATATCTTGATAATGTATTTCCTAATCGGGTTATAAGTACACGGGGAACTATTTTATGGCCAGCTCGATCTCCCGATCTTGCTCCTAATGACTTCTATCTGTTTTTGAAGAAGCTTTTCAAATTATCACCCCTAACATGCTTGGAAACGTTGGAAGGGGTTTTTATAGTAGGCTCGGATATTGTCTAGCCGAACCAGGAGGACTTTTCGAACATTTGCTTTAATTTTTTTTTGACTAGGAGAATCTTTTTGGTTTTTAGAATGTATTATTTTATTTTGAGAACTTGCTTTTATTTTGTTTCTCCTTATTATTTTCATTGTAATACGTCGTCACTGATAAAGCTGAGCAGTTGACAATAAAACGCTCTTATTTATCAGTGACAAAAAATAAGAAAATTGCGTTATAAAAATTTGAGTATTTATTGACCAAATTCCGGTTTCATTGACTACGCTCCACACAGCACCGTGGTTAGAGGCGTACTAAATACAAGGCGAACGGCGGCGAACGGCAGCGAAAGGCGATCGGAAGCCTGAGTGTTGGTTGCTTCACTGATAGGCGTGCGGTGTCTCTGCATGTACGTACACTGGCAAATTAGACTTCTTCCGCCCTATGTTCGCAGTAGCTTGAAGCGGTCTGTATAAACCAACTGGCTGGTGGAATATAACGAAATCTTATGCGGGATTTGTGTTTCACTTTCACTAGTCAAAAATTATAAAATATCATAAATCTTATAATGTTTTAAATGTTATTTTTTATCATCTTTCGTGAGGTTTTTTTCGCAGGGTTGTTGACTTCACTCGGTTCCATTTTGGCTAGTACTTTTTCTGTTTGTTTTGCGTTTTTCTTTGCTTCGTATCAGTTTTTTTGGACTTTTTTTTAATTATTAGACATCCATGCATAGTATAGAGGCTATTGGGATCGTCACAATTTTTTTTTTATTTTCACTAAAAATAAGTTATATAACACGATTACTCAAAAACCGCCTAACCGATTTTTATTAAATTTGGCACAAAAATTCTCTGGCTCCAGGCAGTGAGCTGATTAGTTTTAGTGGGTGTGGGGGGTTGCGAATGGGGTAAAAATGGGGGTTAAACATTAAAATACCGTAACTCGCGATCCGTAGCAGTTACCAATACGCGGTTTTCACGCTAAGATGGATAATTATGTTTTCTATAAAAACTGTATTAATGATGAAGTCTGTCAGATTCGTAGTTTTTAAGATATCTAATAAAAATAAAACTATACTCGGTTTTTACATTTAGATGGATAATTTTGCAACAAAACTCGTTATAACGTTATGCCCTTAGTTTTTCAGATACACAGTATACGTTTTTCACCTTTGTTTAAAGGAAAAATATGAATTTTTATTACTGAAGAGGTTGGAACGGAATATAGACGTGGATTAACTTTATGAGAAATTGTTTAATATTAAGATTTTTAAAACGTTTTTACTTGTACAGGGTGTCCCAAATTGGGCACTTTTGGGATGTTTAAGGTACTTCCAGGCGAGATAGAACAAAACTGACCCCCACTTGCCAGGCTCGATTTTCAAGAGAAGATCGAAGGTGAGAACTGCATCTTCATACGTCGAGACATTCAAAAGCTACGGGGGGGGTTTTGAAAAGTCTGCATTTTGGGAGAGGGTCTGTAACTTCGTTATTACTAAAAATTTTATTTTCATGTACAGGGCTTTTTTATAGACTTTTTGACAAAGAATTGAACTGTCTTTTTAGATTTTTTCCACCGTCTTTAGCTTCCAAAATATAAGCCAAAGTTAGTATTTTTCCTATGGAACACCCTATATTTTATTTAATTTTTAAATTTGTGATAGACTTTCCTTTTATTTGGGTCGTTTTTGAGATATTTTATATTTTTCATAACTGCCTAGTGTGCTGTCACTTTATTTTAATAGCTTCACAGTGTGTTAGTCATTTATGTCATCAAATTTCTGCAAATAGGCCATACTATGAGAAAAGTCAAAATTGCTTCCTGTCATGGTCTGCTTTTTAAAACTACAAAGCTTTCGTTTGAATGTAACGTTATTATTATAGAAGCACGTTTCAAGTGATAGGTAATACATTTTAAAAAAATGGTGCTAGAAAGCACGGATAGTCCACCATACAATTAATTATTTTATGTTGAAAGCAAATGAAAATACCTCGAAAACTGTAGCTTTGAAAGATTTGAACCTTATCACAAAATTTTTGGGTAATAGTTACGAAAACCAAAATCTGAAAACCGCATATCAATAGCTACTTACTTCTAAAGTTATGATTTTTTTATATATTTTAACGTTTTCTCAAATTACTCGGAAACTAAAGCTCCCACGAATTTGGAAATTTAAATCTGAAAACCATATATCGCTACTTGCTTTTGTTCCAAAATTACAATTTTTTTAAATATTTTGTCCCCCTTTTTCCCCCTTTAACCCCCTACCATCCTACCCAAAAGCTAATCAGTTCATGTTCGGTCGATAGAGGATTTTTGTACCAAATTTCGTTAAAATCTATTAACGGGTTCTTGAGTTATCGTGTATACAGACAGACAACAGACAACAGACCGACAGACCTACAGACCGACAGACAACTTTTTTTTTCGTCTATTAAGGTGTTTTGAAACCAAAATTTCACAATTTTAATAGTAGGTATGGTGGACTAAAAAGTATATATTTAGTTTATCACCTTTATAAGAAATAAATCATTGAACCATTTTTGTTAGTTGGTATGTTCTGTGTTCTGAAAAAGAGCGTGATATATGAAAGAACATGATACTTGATTTTCATTAATTATGGAGTACGATATGAAAACATACTAAATATTACAGTAGGCCATGGCAGAAATACAATAAGTCATTGTCAGAATGGTTTGATTATGCCATGGCATACTAGACAGAAATGCAAAATATTAATCTCAAAAACGGCTCTACCAAACTATCACATATACTCTATTGATTAAAAGGAAATGGCATCACAAATGCAACAAAAATGAAATAAAATATGGGGTGTTCCATAAGAAAAATATTAATTTTGCCTTATATCTTGGAAATTAAAGATGGTGGAAAAAATCTGGAAAGATAGTTGAATTCTTTGTGAAAAAGTCTGCAAAAAAGCTCTTTACATCAATATTAAATTTTCAGTAATAACGAAGTTATAGACCCTCTCCCAAAATGCAAACTTTTCAAAACCCCCCCATAGCTTGTAAACGGCTTGACATATCAAAATGCGGTTTTCACCGTCGAACTTCTCTTGAAAATGGAGCCTCGCAGGGGGGTCAGATTTTTTCTGTCTCGCCTGGAAGTACCTTAAACCCCTCAAAAGTGCCCAATTTGTACATTCGTTATATGGAATAATAAAAATAAATGGAAGTGGAGGGTTTAGTGTGTGTTTTTATAGGCTTTTTGGCATACTTATGCCGCAATCTAAAATGAAAATACACCTTCAGTTTTTTCAAGATTTTATGTATGGCTATACGTGCCTGCTGGCGCCATTTATTTTTCTGTTACTGAACTGCAGAAAAAATTCAAAATCAATATGGCCCCCTCCCATATCTATGGGATCCAACGTTAATACTACAGGGTGGGCCAATATAGGGCACTTACCCTGATAAAAATATTTCTTTTGTACCTTCATCAAAACACGGTTTTAGTAACTTACTACGTTTTCACGTGGGACTGAATGCGTTTTCAATACGATTGACTTTCCGGTTCTCACGAAGCGATTTGAACGCGTTTTGAACACGATTTGAGCTTTTGATATTGACCTGATGTATTTTGAGGTTATTTTTTGCCAATTTTACTTTTGTTTGCTTTTTTAAATCCAATTATTTTACAGCGCAATAATATAATTAAAATAAAGGTATATAACCTACTTATTGCATAAATATTGGAAGTGCTAACAGCTTATCAATGGTGTTATCAGTCAGTTCGATACGAATACCCGTTTCTGTGCATTTAGATCGCGATCCAAAAAAAGCGGTTTTGAAAACGTATTCAGTTCCACGTGAAAACGTGTTAACTGTATGCAAATAACCAGACCATGACTTATTTTGCAACACATGAGAAAGTAGATGTTCAACTAAAACGTCAGTTGCCTAGGTGGAAGGCGGCCAATAAAACACAGATATCTATGTTTCCTATGCCGATGTTTCGGCCCTTTACTAAGACGTCCTCAGGGCATAAAGTTGTTGAATTTCTTTTATCGAAAACTGTAAAAAAAATCGTTAAGCCAGTTGTAATAATTTTCTTAAAGGGGTTCTCAATCACAAATACAAATGGGGTTTATTTTGTAGTAGAGTCGATGCCAAACGGAAAAAAATGCATTTTTTTTATAAATTGTGTTTTAAAGAAAATAAATTTATTTTAAATATAATTTTATTAAGTTTACAAACGTGGAAGTATTTGTTAGAAATAAGAAAGCTACGGTAAAAAAATAATGATGAAAACCGAAAAAACCAAGAGATGGATTTGAAAAATGATACCAAAATAAAATCTAACATCGCAAAAAGTGCTTATCCGACTTTAATGAATGATAGATTTTTTAAATAGGCATGAATGGTAAAAAAATTGACAACATTGCAAACAGCAAGATTAAAAAACGACTTTCGTTTGCTTTAATCGCCATTGTAAATTTTAAGATCAGCAGCTGATGCCTTAAAATTAGGGCCACGTAGTATAAAGCTCCAATTGGGGGCGGTGCGGCTGCGAACGAGTCATGTTACAGTGACCTTATACTTTTACAGGTTTCTTCTTTATAACCTGCTGAAACGTACAGGATTCTGTAGTTACGATCTTCTTGCACTTTTCAATTTTGATGTTTTGGTTTCTCGGTTTATTCGACAGGTGGCGCACACAGGTAAGCACTACGTCTGCGCGGATTACAAACTCTTTGTTTTAAATTCGAGAGATGTGCATGGTACCCGTGTAGCTTCAACTGCCAGGCCATGATTCCTAATAAGGATGAAATAGGTCTGTAGGTGTCTGGATTCTCCATTACACATTGGAGGCCTGGTCGTAATGAAGTGAGAAACAAAAACGCTTTGTCCGATATGCCACGAGTGTTACTTTAATTTATTTTTGCGGATACGAGATTCACTTTGTTGTTTTTTAAATAAAATTTAATAAATTAATTTATTAAATCTTAATAAGACATATATTTAATCTTAAAATAAGAAATATTTAATGGTAATATACTGTAGCAACAAAAAATGTTAAAAGTGGGCCACAATAGACCCAATAGTGGTCGCAGTGGACAGTGCCATACTGGCACACTCACAAACGAATCAATCAGTCAATCAATGGTAATATATGATTTTTTTTTAAATTAAATAAAATGATTTTTTAATTTTTATACTTTTATAATACTTTTCAAAATCTTGGATATTTGTAATATATATTAATAAATAATTTATGCATTTTTATATATTTATATCTATTTTTAAAATACTTTTTTTTCCAAGTCTAGAAGTAAACTTCGTTTTTTGTAAAATCCTGCCACTATTTCGGAGCTTTATGAAACCTTTTGGGTAATACACGCCTTGACAAAATATGACATGTTTTACTCTTTATTTTCCGAAGTTATTATTGTTACACATTTTGCGTACCTTAGGCCATTATAGTATCTCATAGTTGTTTATGAGTTCAACTCACGAAATCAGGCATTCGTAAATAATTCAAAGTATTAATGTTAGATCATTATTTCATTATACATCGAAAAGTTGTACAGATTTTGTTGACGTCAGCTGTACACCAGAATTTTTTGATCTGACATTTAGTAATTTTTTTACTCCCTATAGAAGGACAGTTGGGTCAAGGCCACATTCTGGGAAATAATTTTCATTTAATGTGACTTATTATGGTGTTGATAAATGTTATAAAGATTTTATAAAACTTTTATTTTGCATTGTTTTTTATCTATAACTTTGGGGATAAAAGAATCACTTTTTTCTCAAAATCTTTGCCTATTTTTCGGTTTTTTTCTAGCCAAAAATAACTATACCTACACTATTAAAACACATTAGTGTCAAGAAGCGAAGGTGTGTCAAACTAGGTTGGCTGCTGACACCATTGTGAGGTATTTTTAAATATTTTTATTTTCTAACCTAAAAACTTGACTACGACAGTCTACGGGCGCGTTAAGCCCGTTCCTCCCCGTGCTCTTGCAGATGCATCTTTTGCTAAATAAAATCCAAAATCGTTCACACTGTGGATCAAGAAATGTGATTTTTAGCCAAGGAAAAGAAAAAAATCAGGCAACAACTAATTAAAATATTGAAAACGAGAACCTAATCTTAGTTTAAGGCCACAAAAACGGCATAGATTTGACAACACTGCTTTGCTATTTTTTTGAAAGATGAACAATAGGTGGCATCACTAATACCATTTGTTGTGAAATCGTGTAGTGTTCAGAACACGGTGCGAACACCATATGTGAGGAAAAGTATAACTTATTAGGAACGTAACCATTAATTAATGGTTCTTTTAAAAGTTTTGATGCTTGGCTTCATGCTTCATGGATTGCAATGTCTTGAAATGAAAAATAATCAAAAGAAAAATCATTATTCAACAAAAAAAAATTCCTTATTATTTTTATTTCTTGACATGTATCAATTTCTTGGCTGAATGTTCCGTTAGACAAGTGGCCGGTGGCTATGCGGAACCGGAATTCCAATACTCCAATCGAACTCACTTCAGATTCCTTGGACCCACTAAATTGCGTGTCCTTGGCGTTTCAGAATTCCGGCAGAATACTGCTTACAAAGAAAAAAAGAAACATAATTTTTTTGTTATCAGACAATAGGATTTATAAAAATCTACAACCGTATCCAAAGGATTTTTCGAAATTTGGTGTATTTTTTTAAAAAATAAAAAAATCCAAAAATTGCTGTTACAGATTCCTGTATTATGGACGAGGCTAAAGAACAAGCCAGGTAAGATTTTTGACTATTGTTAGCCGTGTTTATTTTATTTCGAAAATGAGAGAGTCCAGCAAAAAACTGTCTGGATACGGTTGTGAGGAATTTAAAAATAAACATTTCTGCCAAATTTTAACAGATTCCGATTTCTCGTTTCCGACATTCTGCCCGGTAAAGATTGGCCCAAAAACAGCAAAGCAGTGTTGTCAAATTTATGCCGTTTTTGTGGCCTTAACAGCGATAATTGATAGTCTCGCCAACATAATATTTATGTCGTCGCAGCAAAAATCACTACAAAATTCCCCAAAATTTTTTGAAAAAAATTAGAACATGTTCTATTCCATTTATCTCAGGTCGGTGCATCTTTTTTGCGGAAAATGGATGATAGTGAGAAACGGGCCTTAAAATTTCTACCAGGTTTTGTTCAGCGGTTGTGAGGTTATCTTTTGTCTAAAGAAAAATGGAACGGACTGTAATATAACACAACAATGTTGCCAGTTGTAACAAATTTTCCCCAAAAAAATGGAGAAACTTTGTCACTTTAAGACTTCGTAATATAACTCCCTCTTGGATGAGATTGGGGTTTAACTCACGAAATCAGCTATTCGTAAATAATGCATAGTAATAGATCCCAAAACGTTGTATTGCCAAGAGGGCAACTGAGGCAATAATGGAAATAGAGTAAATAACTAAAACTAATGCGTTCGTGGAAAGCGATTAAAAATTAATTGACAAATTGTACTATAATTGTGGTGTCTTTGAACAAGACGTCCGGAATGCTTTTATTTATCAGTCAACACAATTTATAATTGTCAATCTATTTGGTAGGCGTATACGAAAAAAAGGGTATATTATGTGTTTAGGTTGTTTGTGTAAGTTTGTGGTTTGTTTATAACATGGAAAAAATAGAGAAGAGGCAAATTATTTATCATCCTGAAGCCATCATTAAATTTACGATATACAAGATTCCCAAGTAAGAACCTTCAAAGGGCGTAAAACAGTGATTATGAGTATTTTATTATTTTAGTTTAAAATTAAAATCCGCTAAATTAATTAAAATGCCCATTTATTCACAAACTTTTACTACCAATTGACGTTGCTCTTTTAATAAAGCTGCGAAAAGTCTGAGCCTGACCTTCCATAACCAGTTACGCTGAAGTCCCGACTCTACGAGACAATTTGTAGCAGTCTCGCGTTCTCGCGAAATATCTTGTTGAAATAAATTTAAAACAAAATTATACTTTCTAGTAATTGAATATTGGTAACAAACACAAACCTTATAACCAAAAAAATAGACTGATGATGTTGCTTTAAGAAATGACTGCTTCATGTATTTGCCAGTTTGGTGCCAGAAGCAGTTGGCAATGCACCAAAATCCCTATAACTACCAACTGAGAAGCACAAATAACACTAGACGCGGCTAATTGTAAAAAAGGCTCTGGCATAATAAATTTGCAATTTTTTTAACGATAATCTTAAATAATAGCCCCCACCACCTTCCCTTAAAATATGAATTTTTTAAATGGGTAAAGTACATTTTATCTTTAGGAAAAAAAGTTCCCCTTCTTTAAGTATCTACACCAGTTTATGAATGACCCCTAAAAAAAATCACCCTGTCTGTTCGGTACTCTTTATTTATGCAGGCAAATAAAAATAATAATTCAAATAAAAGTTGAGCTTATGGGAAATAGTGTAGGCGTTTATACAGCAGAAATAAAAATAGGAAGATGGGCAACTTTTATGTGAAAAAAATTTGGGCATAACCTCGATCATTTTTTGGTTTGGTTTAGGCAGATACCTATTATTTAAGAAAACAGTATGATTGAGTTTAGTTTAAATATTTCAATTATTGAAGCTGTGTGTTGATTGGTTCAGTTATTTTTATTTTCTAGAAGGTGTATGTGTATGGGTCAAGGGATTTGGTTAATAAAACGTCCTTTTTTTGGAATGCCAACATTTCGCAAAATTTATTTTTATATATTGAAATGCCGACGTTTTGCAAAATTTATTTTTATATAATTTTGTGAAACATTGGCACTTCAAAAAAAGGACATTTCATTAACAAGATCCCTCAACCCATAAACATACAGCTACAAGAAAATTAAAAATAGGATCATTAAAAAAATTTGCCAAGTTATTTTTATTCAGCTGTATAAACCAAAATTATTTATTTTTATTTTAATTTTTGTTAGTTTAATTTTTATTTGCTTGTATAAACCCAGCGTTAAATTTTATTTGTAGAAAATAATTATTTACAAAATACCATCAAAAAAGTTACAATACAAAAAATACTTAAAAGTAACTTATTTACAAACAGAAACTACTTATTTTTAATTAAAGATAATATATAAAACATGTTGTTTAAACAATACAAGTTTTGTTCAAACTTTTCGGACCTTTTCTCCAGATATACTTTCACTAATTTTATTTGCAGAGCTATGACTCCTCAAAGTGCTGTATGTTTTAATGATTGCTTCAACTAAAAGCTGATCAAAACAGAGTCTTTGGTATTTAATAACAGTCTTAGAGTCTCTTCAAATGCTCAGTAACCACTTTCTACTAATAGCAGAATCTGGTGGAAACCTATTGAAAGAAATAGAAAAACAATAATTAGACTTTTTCATTATTACGATACTTAATAATACTGCCATCAGCTGATGAGCGATTCAACATGGTTGCCTTAGGAAAAATAAACCCTTTTTCATAAGGCATACTGCTAATACAGAGTGTCCTAATTAACATGGGACACTATTGCTATCTCAGTAATTATAAGAACTACAAGGTTAAATTTATTAATATTAAATAAGTTTTTAAGCTCATAGTTTTAAGTATTGCAATTTTTTGACAAATCTCTTTTAAAGAATTTATGTTTCTTTCTTTCTCCTGTCAACAATGTTGATTCCCCACACTGGTGAGCTGTAACCACCTCATGGGCCTTTCAGAATACAGGCAATGATCGCAGAAGTATTAAAGAAAATTGGCAAAAATAGGAATTATTTACCCTTACCTGTGATAGGAAAACGTATTTCCACTCGCAGAATTGCTGTTGTTGCAGCCGACAACAAAGCACTTCATGATGCAAAAGGGCACAGAAAAAGTATATTAAAAACACAACACGTTAAGCAAAAACTTCTTCATCTTCTTCTCGGTTACTATAGATTCGCGTCTTTACAGACGTCTATCCAAAGCAAAATCTTCGAAAACCAAGAAACGAAAATAAAGAAAATGGCGAATCTACTAACGTCAAGACCGTCAAACGCAGTGCTACCAACCAAAAACGTGGATAAAGAGAAAATAAGTTGTCACGTCATGACACTGTTTACACTGCCCCTTTGAAATCTAGTTAATTCGAACAGTTTTCTAAATAAATTTTTTTAAATACTCAAGAAACCGTGGTTTTATATTTTTTCTTAAATTTCGTCAAGCAGTGCTTGTTATATATTCATCAAATACTAAAATATTGAGTTTGCAACCACAACAAATTTTACTCAAGTCGGTTTACTCTGGTTCCAATAACACCAAACTGTCACTTCCATGAGGCAGTCATTTATTGGGAGAAAACCCATAAGCATTAGCAGTCTATTTTTTTGGTTATAAGGTTTGTGGTAACAAACCATTTTTAAACTCTTTGGTCATAACAATAATTCCATTTGTTTCTTTAATATCTTGATGTTATTTTAAATATTAATTGCCTTATATTAAGTATAACCAAAATACTCTTTCTTTTAAGGTAACAGAACGCTTTTGTTATCAATACTTCAAATCTCCCAAATATAAATAACTCTCTAATTTTGGCAAATATTTCCCAGTATTAAAAAAAAAATAAAATAAAAAATCGATAAATGTAATTCAGAATACCGGATTGTATTTTATTTTTATGAAGAAAAAACTTGTAGCTCACGGCTCACCATCTTTCACTCGTCTACGGTATTTACTTTCTCCTTACCCTAAGCACCGTAGTAAGTACGATTTGGGACCACTTCGGCCAGGGTCAACTGGGCCCGGTACACAGGTAAATAAAGCTTTGTCAACCTCGACCGGTCAAAGAAAAATTAGTCATTGAGCTAAGTGAAGTTTACGGTTACAAAAATATTCTATAAATGGGACCGAACGACGCCATCAAACCCCACCAAAATCTACCATGAAACCCCACCTCCAAACCCCACCACCAAATCCCATTAAGCCCCACCACAAAATGAAATAAAGTAATCCTCATTATTTTTTCTCAAGTGAGTCAATTCGTTTTTCCGTCGGAGAGGTTTAAAAATTTAATTTTTATATTACAATTCAGTTCAATGATTTACGGTAAATAATTTTTCTAATTTTTATATTATTCCAAATATTTCTTTTAGTAAATTTTGTCCGAACACCACGAAACTTTTTACCCGAACCCCGAACCTTTTGACCCGAACCTTTTGCGCGAATCTTTTGATAAATAATTCGCCCGAATGTTTGTGTCGGCATTTCGAAGATCAAACTTGAGTGATTTATAAGCCATTGACCAATAATGACCGGTCATATTTGATCAAAACCAATGCATCTAAGCGACACCGGTTTTAACCAAAATAGGGGAAATTGCGACGTCATTGATCAGCTGTTTTACTTTTGGTCTTGACCAAAGGTGACCGGAGTCGGGAGGTGACTTATGGTTCCGGTCATTAGTTTTGGAGAGGGGTATATTTTCAAATAGCGGTTTTTACATTTATTTTACGAACTTCGATGAGAATCTTGATCTAAAGGTGAGTTATGTCTTTGGATATCAGATTTAAAAGTGATTCAAGTTTTTGTGTGGAGAAATATCTGGGGCGAACAACTCCGAGATTATAGGGCTGTATCCCATTTATAGACTACACTGTGCTACCGTTGAACTTAAGAGGTTGCGTGGGTCCTAAGCCGAAAATTCTTGACCTTGGCGCTATTACTAAAATTTTACAACCAGTCAATTTGACCGGTCCATCCGAGCGAACGGTCTGTTGAGTTACGGTTATTAGCCTAAGCTCAAAATCAATGACCAAAAGAATAACCGCGGTCAAAACCGCTCCTCACTGGTCAATGGCTTATAAATCACTATGATAATACCATTAATAAAATCCAACGGCAATGCGGGTTTTTCAAAATCTGTTCGGTAAGTTAAAAAAAAAATCACCCCTTTGGGCATATATTTGTACAATATCGTGTAAGTAAACCTTTTCTGGACCTTTTGCTTTATACTTTTTTGAATGATCCTTTCATAACGAAAAATCTTCAGTACTCATTTCAATTGTTTTTGCTTTCCTATTTTCTATGGCTAACTTGAAATCATTAAAATCATACCCCTTATTCTTAGATTTAAGTGATTTTTAGACGCTTTGATGGAAAAAGTCAACTGACATAAACGTATGTCCGGGTTAAAAACTAAAAAGCTGGAAAAAGCCCAATTCTTATTCTGTGCACTGTAGTTGAAAAAATTATTTTTAATCGATCTCTTTGACCTTAATCATACTTAGCAAACACACTGAAAAATCTTCTTTTTTCTACCGCTATTGCTTCATGCCTAATAAGTTATAATTGTGCCAAAAAATTGTAATCCGGCAGTACTTCATGTTTGAGTTTGTAGGAATGGTGATGGATGTTACAGCTCTTTTGAATGCCATTTTATTACTTGAGGTTCTGAACAATCAATCTCCTTTTTGGGATTATCATTTTCGGAGGGTTTTTACAACTAGAAGATTCCCGGGTTTTAATAATTATCAATAAAGCTTTGACATAATTATGATGGCACCACTTTAACACCATAAGAATAGTTCAAATCAAGCTTACAGCAATTGTTTAATATTGTTTTTTTTTGTTAAAAACACCGCAATCTGTGCGCAAGAATGTGCAAAATAAAACCTGTTAAATAAAAGAAAGTTCAATTATAAAATCATTCACTATAGGAACAGCAATTCGTTAAACCAATTTTTTGTTCGAATCTTATTTCTTCAAACCCATTCAATAACCAATTCGAAATTTATAAAACCCGTTTTTAATCTAACCATTCTTCATCAAACTCATTCAATATCAAACCCGGAATTCGTAAAACCCGTAATTTATCAGAAAATTTCTGCTAAATTAATTGCCCATTCGCCAATACAACATGAACCGGAGGCGTAAGCGCAGATGGTGCAGCGGCTTTTTGATGCATTTGTCGCTGTTACGCGCGCATACTTACAGGTTGAGTTCAATAGTTTGTGTATAGATGTCACTTGCATTCACCCGTCTTGCATTCATGTGTTATTGGCGAATGCGCAATCAATTTAGCAAAAAATTTCGGATTAATTACGGGTTTGATGAATTCCGGGTTTGATATTGAATGAGTTTGATGAACAATGGTTCGATTAAAAACGGGTCTGTTAAATTTCGAAATTGTTATTAAATGGGTTTGATGAAATAAGGCGCGGATAAAAAATGTGTTTGACGAATTGCAGTTTCTATGGTGAATCGTTCTTACGATGAATTTTTTTACGGTCTGATAAATTCCTGGTTTAATAAACCATAGGCGTTCGTGCGCAACCACCTAGCAAAGAGAAGAAATAAATAACAATGCGGTTAAGGGTTTGTGTATTTCTTTATACTTAGACTTTTAGCGGTTTCTACGCCCGGAGCCAGCGTGTTGTGCTCGCAATTTTTGTAGATAATAATTATTTAACTTTTTCAGTTCACCCCCTAATACAAGTGCCAAATCAACTAGTAGGGGCACCTGTAAATACCGATGTCACTCTTCAGTGTCACGTGGAGGCATCTCCGAAAGCAATTAACTACTGGATAAGGGAAAGCGGTGAGTGGAAAATGTTTTTTCTTAAAAATTGATGAATGATTTTTGGAGGACCAAATAGATTGACTTTTTATTCGATAGGCTTGGCAGACAAACGCGGGCCAAAGAGAAATAGGCTTGATAAGAATTAAATTCTTTCTGACTTCTGACGAAAATTCTTAAAAAAGCAAATTATCGGAACGCTTAAGAGATTACATACCCTTGGACTGAGGGTTGTTTAAAGAATTTAATAACAAGTTTGTAAAAAAAGTTCATGTGAATTTGTGAAATTGTGTTCGAAAAAATATTTCTTTTTTAGAATTATGTCAAAATTTATGGCAGGTTCAAAAAGTGTGTAGTTTCTCAAGGCCAAAAAACTCATATTTAAAAAATATATATCTTTTTAATTTGCAAACCGATTTAATTAATAATCCCAAATAGCAATCAATTGTTCATTTTGTGCAGAAAGCATGATATTTGGCATACTTATTCTTTAGACAGCTCTTTAAAATTTTGGTCGAGGAAATCGATGATCGGACGTATAGGAGCCAAGATCGCGGCCATTTTTTTCAAAATGGACGTCTATTTTCTTTAAATTGTAAGTTTTCCATACAAAACAAGATTATACTCGAATCCATATAACTTGATAGAAAGGAATTGAAAAAAAAATGGTTACATTGACGTATGACCTTTATCGTCCTTGAAAAGTGACATTTTACTTTTAAAAAAAAATACATTTTAATTTTTTTTTAATAATCTTCCATAATTTAGTAAACCGCGACAGGTCTTTCGTTGTAATTTTATAATTTAGAAAGAACATCAAAATAACTTTTCTAATTGACTTTTACTTACAGGGTGATGGTTTAGTTATACCAGGCCAGTCAAAGTAAGATTTTTAAAAAAGCTACATTATCATCCGTTTTTTTTTAGTTTTTGAGAAAATAATGTCAAATTTGGTACGATTATTACAATTGTCAAGGTCAACTGCAATACTTTTTCAATAGCTTAGATAAGACATGCATATTTAATAAAATAATCGATTATATATATAGCTAAAGTACAAAGATTTTTATAAAAATAATTTTTGGTTTGATATGGTCATTGGGCGCCTACATTTTTTTTAGGTATGTAAAAAAACGGTTTTTTCAAAGTCAATTCTTCCTAGCGACCAAAAATTTAACTAGATATACACGTTGATGACTTCTGATGAATTAGAAGTCCACAACAAATCGATTCAGGTATGAAATTCCAAATTCTATCGGGATTTTTTTACGCTATAGGCCAGTAAAGTTGACCAAATTTGGTACCCTTACTTTTTTAACAAAATTTATGATCGGATGTACAGAAACCAAGTTGGCGGCAAATTCTTGAAAATGGTGGTCTTAAATCGAAAGTTACTTATCAAAAAAAAATTATGCTTGAATCTATAGAACTTAATGAAGAGAAATTTGACAATACTAGTTAAATTGACGTGCAACCTTCGATGACTTCAAAAAATGTCATTTCGCTATAAAAAAATAGTAATAATAAGTGACTTTTTGCTTGCAGGGTTATTGATTTAGTATGATTGATTTAGAAAGAAAGCTATATTGTCATCTTTTTTTTTTACTTTTTAAGGTAGAATTTTCAAATTTGTTACGATTACCAGATAGTTTTTGGTCATGCCAATTGCATCCCGATAACTTCGCCGACAACGATAACTTTAACACTATTCGACAGTTCAAAATAGCCTATTTGGTACAGGTTTTGCGTCGACAGTCCGGTTGTTGTTAAATTTATTGCTTTTATTTACATGCGTTTGAACCAGTTACCTATTTAATTATACATAAAAGAACGCTCAAACAGAAAAACACGCTTTTGGGTACTTATTCGAATTAAAAATTTTAGTTGATAAGGTAGCAATTCGTAACAAATTTTGAAAATTCTACTTTAAAAAGTAAAGAAAAAGATGATAATGTGGCTTTTTTAAAAAATCTTACTAAACCAATCACTCTGTAAGCAAAAAGAAGAGATGTGTTGATGTCATGTTAAAATCATAAAACAATTAAATTAGGACCTCTCGCCATTTTCAGAATTATAAAACATTTAAAAAAAAGCTCTGGAATAGAATTTTTTAAGTAAAATGACATTTTTCAGAGTCATCGTAGGTTGCACATCAATTTAACTAGTATTGTCAAATTTTTCTTCAATATTTTTTATAGATTCAAGTATAATTTTTTTTTTGTTAACTTTCGATTTAAGAACTCCATTTTAAAGAAATCGCCACCAACTTGGTTTCTGTACATCCGATCATAAATTTTCTTGACCATGAACCTAAAAAATTTTAAAAAAATAAGCGTACCAAATTTGTTGCTTTCCGTAAAAAATGATCAATAGGGTACATTAGAGTACTATTCGGGGCGACTAAACACATGTTAGGTCAACTTTACCGGCCTATGAAATTTCATATCTGAATCGATTTGTTGGGGCCTTCTAATTCATCAGAAGTCATCAACGTGTATATCCAGCCAAATTTTTGGTCGTTAGGAAAAAATTGAAAAAAGGCTGAAAAACCCGTTTTGGGCCACCAATAACCATATCAAACTAAAATTATTTTTATAAATATATACATACTTCAGCTATACATTATTCGATTATTTTGTTAAATATGCATGTCTTATCTAAGCCATTAAAAAAATATGAACTTTTATCAAATTTAAAATCGGAAATTTGGGTGCCACGTCGTCCGCAACGCCACCTATCCAAAATTTTTTAGAATATCAGTTTACTATGACAATTGTAATAATTTTACCAAATTTGACATTTTTTCCTTAAAAACTAAAAAAGATACTGATGATAATGTAGCTTTTTTAAAAATCATACATTGACTGGCCCCGTATAACTAAACCAATCATCCTGTAAGCAAAAAGTCAATTGAAAAAGTTATTTTGATGTTCTTTCTAAATTATAAAATTACAACAGCAGACCTGTCGCGGCTTACTAAATTATCAAAAATTAACAACAAAAATTCTTAAAATGCATTTTTTTAAAATAAAATGTCACTTTTCGACGATAAAGATCATACGTTACCATTTTTTTTGCAATTCCTCTGTATTAAATTATATGAATTCGAGTATAATCTTGTTTCGCGAACCTATACAATTTTTTAAAAAAATAGACGTTTATTTTGAAAAAATCACCGCCATCTTGGCTCGTATACTTCCGATCATCGATTTCTCAACCAAAATTTTAAAGAATAGGTGTGCCAAATTTCATGCTTTCTGCACAAAATGAGCAATTGGGGACCTAAGCCGGACGACTATAAGTAACACGTCAATATACGCATAAAGAATGTGCTTTCCTCATGAAATCTTTAGGGTTGGTTCAGTGTCGCACATAAACAAAATTCAGGGTTAAAAATTGCACATTTTTGGGAACTCCATCATCTTGAATTTTTACAAAGTCAAATTACTAACTTAATAGGAAAAGTCTGAGGTATGGTTTATTTTCTTGAAAAGACAAACATTTTTAAAATTTGCATTTCACTCAACAGTTATAGGCAATTGAAAAACCATATCTACATCCCTAAACCGCAGTGTATTTTTCTATGTATATTAGTACGGTTCCCAAATTTTCCGTTTAAAAGAAACTATAAATACGTACCCCTCTAAATCTAAAATAAAACTTTAAAGCTCTCACTTCCTATAATGTGTCGCTTTCGAGTTAAAGGTCTCTCCAAAAACTTTTAACAGTTTATCCTGCCACCGAATTTAATAGGGCACGAATCATTATTGTCAAAAAGTTAAAAATAATTTATTTTATATTAGAAATACGCCGCGAGGAAAAAAAAGTTTGCAGTCAAAAAATAGTCTAATAAGCCCTATGATCAAAAAAGAAGTTAAAAAACCTCCAAATCGGTTACATCAAGCGAAAAGAATCTAAAAAAACAAAAGGTCAAAAGATCTTGGGTGGAAATAACGAAAATTCAAACCTGGATGAGCATCCCACAAGGAACACACAAAGAACCAAAGCAAAAAAAAGAAATGATTAAACGATGTTTCGCTCTGGGTAACCAGCGTGTGCTCTTTAGTGGTTCCACTGGTCACTCTCCCCATACATCATTAAACATCATACACTTCGATTTCCAACTTTGAATCACTCACAAATAGGCATCGTTCCGTACTGGTATTTATCCAAGTTAGCTGATACGGATTCGTCGTCGTCCTGGCGTGTTAATATTTCCAATAGGATTATGCTCCTAAGGCAATTAAAAATCAAAAAAGAAGTTAAAAAACCTCCAAATCAGTTTTTTTTTATTTTTAACTGCCTTAGGAGCATAATCCTATTGGAAATATTAACACGCCAGGACGAATCCGTATCAGGTAACTTGGATAAGTACCAGTGCGGAACGATGCTTATTTGTGAGTGATTCAAAGTTGGTTGTTGTGTATTATGGTGTTTAATGATGTATGGGGAGGGTGACCAGTGGAACTACTGACGAGCTCACGCTGGTTACCCAGAGCGAAACATTGTTTAATTATTTTTTTTTTCGCTTTGGTTCTTTGTGTGTTCCTTGTGGGATGCTCATCCAGGTTTGAATTTTCGTTATTTCCACCCAAGATCTTTTAATCTTTTGTTTTTTAGATTCTTTTAGGTTGATGTAACTGATTTGGAAGTTTTTTTACTTCTTTTTTGATTTTTAATTGCCTTAGGAGCATAATACTATTGGAAATATTAACACGCCAGGACGACTCCGTATCAGGTAACTTTGATAAGTACCAGTGCGGAACGATGCCTATTTGTGAGTGATTCAAAGTTGGAAATCAAAGTGTATGATGGTGTTTAATGATGTATGGGGAGGGTGACCAGTGGAACCACTGACGAGCTCACGCTGTTTACCCAGAGCGAAACATCGTTTAATTATTTCTTTTTTGGCTTTGGTTCTTTGTACGTTCCTTGTGGGATGCTCATCCAGGATTAAATTTTCGTTATTTCCACCTAAGATCTATTATTTTTTAAGCCCTATGATGTTTGAGACAATGATATGTTTGGAATTAACTCTGTGTTTTGGACTTCCATTGTCTATATTTTATTTATACACGACGTTTGTATCAGTACAATCTCTGATCGTTTTCAAGTACAAACTACAACTTTGCCTACGTACTTATATACTATAGGAAATCACTCAACCGTGAAGTTTAGGAAGTTATTTATATACGTCGTTTCGATCAGTACAATCTCTGATCGTCTTCAGGTGCAAACTACAAACTATTCCTAAGTCTACGTACTTATATACTATGGGAAATCACTCAACCGTGAAGGTTAAGAAGTTGACTCCGCCCAAGGAGGGCCTTCTTAATATTTAGAATTTCAACACTTGGTTTACCGAAAATACCCTGATTCTGCCCAATAAAGGCAGCTTCAAGAAATTTTCGTTTCTTACAGTGTGACTCATTGTGCAAAACCTTTGCTTCTGTCCACTTCATTCGGTGTTGTTTTTCTGATTTCGTTTCAGGAATCAGGCAAAATCACGAATCGCCGAACATGGACAGAAGCAAAGGTTTTGCACAATGAGTCACACTGGAAGAAACAAAAATTCTTTAAAGCTGCCTATATTGGGCAGAATCAGGGTATTTTTAGTAAACCAAGTGTTGAAATTCCAAATACTTAACTTGTCTCATAAATTTAAGCCTTGAAAAATGTATTTTTCCAAGTAGCTTAAAGATAGCAGCTGTTACAACTTATTTCTTTGTCAACAATTTTCGAAAATATGATTTTCTTGAATGCTTTAATGTCTTGATACCAAATCAGCATGGGTTTAGGAAAGGAAAATCTACGGAGACAGCAACTTGCGATTTTTAAAATTGATATATAATGAACAGGATTAGGGTAGAATGTAGTAGGCATATTTTTTGATCTAAGTAGGGCCTTTGACACTATAAACACAGATTTTTTGCTTAATAAGCTGTATAACTTAGGTATTAGAGGTAAGATACCATAATTTATTACGTTCTTCTTGAAAGATCGTTTGTTGGCTGTCAAACATGAAAACTATTATTTTTCTCAACAATACAAAAGTGAGGCAGGTTTTCCTCAATGTTCTAGGTCCACTACTATTTTTCGCTTAATAAGCTGTATAACTTAGGTATTAGAGGTAAGATACCATAATTTATTAAGTTCTTCTTGAAAGATCGTTTGTTGGCTGTCAAACATGAAAACTATTATTTTTCTCAACAATACAAAAGTGAGGCAGGTTTTCCTCAATGTTCTAGGTCCACTACTATTTCTTTTGTATAGAAACGATCTTGTTCGTCATAACTCGCCGGGTCACTGCATCATTTTTGCTGATGATACAACTTTAGTTAAAGCTGCTTCTTCAGAAGAAGAACTTGAAACCCCTATAAATAGAGTGGTTTCAGAATTTAGGGATTGGTGTTTTAAAAACGTGTTAATTTTAAATGTAGACCAAACAAAAATCATTTACTTCTCAAAATAGCGAGAATGTACACCTATCACATTCCTAAGCGGTATGAAATTTACAAAATATGTTAAATTTCTACGTACCGTTACTGATACAAATCTGTGTTGGGCCAACCATACAAATCACGTTTGTAAAAAACTTGTTAGTGCAAGCTATGCTTACTCGCTAGGTTATCCACATTTAAGTTACAATATTTTAGCTTGGGGAAATTCTTCCACAATACAAAGAGTATTTGTACTCCAAAAAAAATGCAACAATATTAACCCTAGAAATCTTGCACGGACTTTTTTATTAGGTACAAAATTTTAACTCTACATAGTATATACATTTATAAAGCACTTAGATATGCAAAATTAAATATTAACAACTTCCATACAGTATCGGAAAAGCATTCATATAATACAAGAAATGGTCACCTATTGCGTATCCTCAAACATTCCTTTTTAAAACAGTCCTCAATATGCTGCTATAAACTTCTATAACAAGCTTCCTGAAGAGTTAAAAAGTATCAAAAATAATCAACTATTTTTTAGAAACCTTAAAGAGTATTTAATTAGGAAAGCGTTCTATTCATACCAAGAATTTCTTCAATAGGTTATTTAGAGTTAAGTTAATCTTATGTGTAAACCACTTATACTATAGTACCTATAAAAACTACCTAGTCTTACTTATTTAAATGTGTTTTTTAACCAATCCAATCTTAAAATGTTTGTTCTGTTCTATACATTTTGTTACATATACATATTAAGTTCTTTGATATCAGATACTTACTCGATTTAATTTGACATTGCACTATACAGTACAAAAAATTAATATTTTTAAACTTAGTTTAAAGATATGTAGCTGTAGCTCTGAAAACTTGTATATATATATATAGTTCACGTTCACATCTATATAATTGTATAGCAAAGAGATTAATAAATGAATTTGAATTTGGAAGCCCCTCTTTGGGCGGAGCCAACTTCTTAAACTTCACGGTTAAGTGATTTCCCATAGTATATAAGCACGTAGCCTTAGGAATAGATTGTAGTTTGCACCTGAAGACGATCAGAGATTGTACTGATCGAAGTCGTGCATAAATAAAATATAGACAAAGGAAGTCTAGAATGACCCTCCGACAACCAGGAGGTAACACAGGGAACCAAAGAGGTACCCAGTAGAACCTCTAAGATTAAGGATGAACAGGGAATTGTTCACAGACCTAGTAGATCTTCTTTAACACCAGAAGCCCGACAGGGAACTGCACAAGTACCCATTGGACACTCTACAAACGCATCAGGGGCGCCGATGGTCCAAACGAAAGAGAGCTGACTGAAGAGCACCTATTCGAAGTCCTTGCTCCACCTAGGTGGGAAGGATGTGAGACTAGCAACAGGGCTCCTAACCGGAAACTGTCGCATCAACAAACACCTAGAGACGCCAAGAATCGCCGAAAACTCACGGATTCGATAGTGCATGGAGGACGAAGAATCATACTTGCATGTCCTGCTGGAGTGTCCGGCACTGACCAGCTCAAGAGAGTCGCATCTTGGGAACTATCTGTTGGCCCCAGGTCATTTCTATATTCATTCATTCATTGATTACCCAATCGAAGTTATAGCGCGCTCTTCTTGGTTGCCGATGCCGGGTCTATCCGAAACCTACGTTCGGGCTAAATGTCAAAAATACTAGCAACAACGTTAACTAACCAACCTAGGGGCCATTTATTAATTGTAACGCCGTAAGGTGAGAGGAGAGAGCTAGATGTAAGTGTTATGATGTGTTACAAGGGAAGGAGGGAGGATTCAGACGAAAAATGCCAGGATTTGTTCCATTAATTTCATATAATGTTTTACCACGTTTTGTATGTTTTCTATGTAGTATGTGAAATAAACTTGCAAAATTTAAGAAGAAGAAGAGCATTTAAGAAGATTTTTGCAAAACCCTGTAAAACATTAAAACGATTCACCCGCTTTCACTAGAGCCTTGCGGTTCTTTTGCCTTGATTCCGCATTTTAGGTCTTTTTTTTAAATTATAAAGGTGGCTTATTAAAATCTTATACAATGTGTCATTTATGTTTTACTTTACGAGTATGCAATAACAGAATAAGTGCGGAAAATGATACTTTACCGCACGCAATCGTAGTTGCACGAACGACGCGAAGCGAATTTTTTTTTAAAGATTACTAATTTTAAAATGAGTATAGATTGTAAAAGTGTGAAAGTGTGAAAAAATCGATATTTTTTTTGAGTAAACTTTACCGCACTAAAAAAAAAACAATCAAAAATTTTTCATCAAACTTTGTAATAAGTCACGTTAATCAATGTTCTTTTTCATCTTCAAAGTAAGCTTTAGCATTGAGTACTTCAACCACAATGAAGAGGGTAAATATTTTTCGATAGGTCCTTAAAATATGCCGTAAACACCTCTGCTTTTAGCGAGTTGAAGCTCTTTCTTTTGCACCATTCTTCAAAAACTTCCAATTTTTTTTTCATATCGAAGTTTTGAATGGAAAAAAGATCCTATAAAAGGCAAGTTAACGTCGCACATTTAGGTACTTGTTACCAAGGGAAAAACCATCTGTCGAAATGCGACGTTTGTTACCTACACTCACGCACTAAAATGCAAATATATATTACCAAGAAATAACATCTGTCACAATCTGACGTTTAATAACGTATGACCTTTAGCTACCAGAGTACCTACAAAAATTACAATACTTATTTAGTGATTTTCTGGTATTTTTCTTATTACAAAACTAGACATTCATTAATTTTATTGTTGCACTGCACTTACTACAAAGTTTAAAGCAAAATTTTTGATTGTTTTTTTTTTAGTGCGGTAAACTACATCTTTCCGCACTCAAATGAGTGCGGTAAACTGCACTTTACCGCACGCGAGTTGGTAAATATATTTACAATAAAAACGCATGGGCCATTTTCTGTTTGCTATTAGGCAAGGATATTATTACACCAGCGGCGTAGCAACATGACTTGGGGTCCCGACGCAAGGTCAATTTATACCCCCAGTAATAAATGTGTAAATGTAAATTTTAAATATTTTTATTAAAATTAAAGACGTGTTAAGTATCTAAAATTGTGTTTTATTGAATTAAATAAAATACTACCAAACGTTGCTATTTTTTCATTATAAAAAATCAAATATTTAGTTTAGTTTGGTAACAATGGTAACTTAACATACTATTAGATATACCGGGTGGGCCATAAAAAACCGGACAAAATGTTTTCCGTTATAACTTTCGAACCATACCACCGATTTTAATGCAACAAACTGCTCTTTGCAGGGAATTGAGCGAGACTTTCGCTACGTATACGAGGTATAAATCATCAAAGTCGGTTTGGTGGTTCCCCAAAAATTAATTTTTGTTTCCATCACTGTTTGCCAGATTATACGATTGCCTTCTCAAATTGATACTCAACCGATTTCAATAAAATAAAAAGCATCATGGTGAATATCAAAAACTCTTAAAAGATCACTATCGAAATTTGTCGCCATTTTGAAACCCAAGATGGCGGACACAATTAAATTTATCTCTTCAAAGAAACTCGTTTATTCTTAGGTTTCAAGAACCTAAAAATAACCTTTCTCCAACGCGCATAGCTAGGTACGAATCATTAAAATCGGTTTAGTGGTTCTCAAAAAATTAATTTTTGTTTTAACCACTGTTTCCTCATAAACTCATTATTACTGAACTGATTTTGATAAAATAAAAACATCATGGTAAGAATCGATTTTTCTTTAAATATTGCCATTCAAATTTGCCACCATTTAAAAAAGCCGAGTAATTTTTGTACCCTTTTTTATAATTATATTGATTTTTTAATAACCACTAAACCGTTTTGAATGATTTGATCTAGTTATACGCGGCGGAGACAGAGCTTTTTTACGAATTTAAAAAAAGTCGAAAAGGTCCTCGAAACATAAAAATAATCGAGCGTCTTTGAAGGGTCAAATTTGCTTTTGTCCGCAATCTTGGGTTTACAAATTACGACAAATTTCATTAGTGGTCTTTAAAGTTCAATAAATCTTTGTCATAATGCTTTTTATCAAATTAAAATCGGTTCAGGAATTATGAATTTATGACGAAATTAATGCACATGGAATTGAGAAGGCAATCGTATAATCTGGAAAATAATGATGGAAACAAAAATTAATTTTTTAAGACCCACCCGGTTTTAATGATTTATACTTCGTTGTGCGTGGTGAAAGCAGAACTTTTCTACGAATAAAAAAAATAAAAAAGTTTTCAGAAAATATGAATAAACAAGCCTCTTTGAAAAGTCAAGTTTGATTCTGTCCGCCATCTTGGATTTCAAGATGACGGCAAATTTCAATAGCAGTGGTTAAAAAAAAATCGATTTTCGCCACCAGGCTTTTTATTTCATCAAAATTGGTTTAGTAATAATGAATTTATGAGAAAATGTATGCAGACAAAATTGAGACGGCAATTGCATAATCCGTAAAACACTGATTGAACATTTTTTAAACGTGGCTCTTTGAAGGGTAAAGTTTGTTTCTTTCCGCCATCTTAGATTTTAGGATGGCGGAAAAAAAAATATTTCTACTCAAAGTCTTGCTCAATTCCCTGCAAAGAGCAGTTTGTTGCATTAAAATCGGTGGTATGGTTCAAAAGTTATAACGAAAAACATTTTGTCCGGTTTTTTTTGGCCCACCCGGTATATGTATTAATGTTATTTATTTTATTTACCGCATTTTTATTATTAACATTATGTGTAACAGTGGCAAATCTTGAGAGATCAATAATTTAAAAGTCCCTTTTCCTCGCTTTTTCATTGGCAAATTCTTTTATTAGAGTCGTTAAGTCCATTTCGTAAGCAACTTTTGTTTTAATTGAAAGTAATGCTAAGTTGCTTAATCTACTTTGACTCATTTGTAATCATAAGTAATCTTTAAATAGTTTTAATTTACTAAACGTCCTCTCAAGAGTTGCTACTCTTACTCCGTATTGTTTAATAACTAGCTCAAAAAAATCGCTAATCGACATATTATTATTCAGATCGTTTTTTAAAAGTGGTAAAAGATGATATTCAATTACTATAGAAGGCTCTATAATTTCAAAATATTTTTTACAAAAACATTTAGACTTTTGTAGAAGAATGTCTTCAGTAGAACTTTTAAAGTTCTGGGATCAAAAAAATTAAAATAATCGCATACCGTCATTATACTTCTGAATCGATTCTCTGTAACCTGATCAATAGCATAAAAATTGGGTATGAGAGTTGTGATGTTAGGTTGGGTTAGAGGGAAAAGCGCAGGCCTAATAAAATTAACGGGTTTTAGATGGTTAAGTAAAATAAATAAACAATTTTATTCACTGGAAATACTGACTGGACAACGGACCCCCTTGCATCGCCGGGCTTCGAGACTGCCTCGGGTTGCTAGATGATAGCTACGCCACTGTATTACACCCTAAAACTAAACAAACCTTAAGACTACCCACTGTTTCATGGTATAATTTCGAGTTTACCTGCGAAGAGAAGAACAGAAAGAAAATTTTACGAGGTCCACTGGACGTCAGCTTTGTTTTTTTTACAATTTAGTTGTTTTATGCTTTTTCAAATGATAAATATTTTCCTTTCTTTTAGGTGAAATGATCATCTCCAACGAAAAATACGTCATGACGGAGATCAACAGTTCTTACTATAGCGTACAAATGAAGCTGATTATAAGAACCATCCAAAAGTCGGATTTGGGTGGTTACAAATGTATTTCTAAAAATTCCATAGGAGATGCCGAAGGCAACATACGCATCTATGGTTAGTAAAATTTTTCAATAAACTTGGAAAAAATTACCTGTGTAATTTTTTTCATTAAATTTTGTAACTACAATTGCGTGCAAGATTTAGACAATCTGTTAGACAACATTTGTTTTGCGCTCAATCAGTTCCAATCCGCCTAAATCCAAGAGCAAGAGAAAAGATAGAGGAAAGTTTTTTAAAACGTGTAGGACAAGAAACGCATCATTACCCAGGGTGGCAGATTGTGTTTATTGAACATATTTTCACCCGGTATTATTTCTTCTTGTTTTAAGCACACATCGCGTTTTCTTGTGTTACAACTTTCAAGTGTAGTCGAGGACTAACATTAAAATGATGTGGACTGCAACTGCGATGCGAGATTTCGAGAATTTGCAATTTTTTCTAAAGCAATAATCCATAAAATCGAAAAAACAGTTTTTAATTCAGACTGGATAAGTCCTTCCACCAGAGTGGCAGTGTTCACAGGCTGTAAAAACCAATAAATGTCAAACATATTGTAATCTTTGTTTAAAAAATATTGAATTGAGTAATATGCGGCGTCAGACTATCTTGAGCCATTCTAAGAGCATTGGTCATGTAAAGAAAGTGGAGGTTGAAAATAACTCAAGGAAATTGCCTTTGTTAATCAAGATACACTAAACAAAATATCAATAGAACTACATTAACACCGACTACTAAAAGTGAGGGAACCTCCACAGCAACTGCTTCCATTGCCAAAAAGGGTTCTTCTTTTTTGTAATCTTTTTTTATTAAGCAATCAGTTATGGATGCAGAAATATTGTGGTGCAAGAAGTATTTCAGATTAATCCTGCTATTTCCAATTATGTCCAAATCATCTGCGAAGGCCAGTAGTAGGTTGGGTCCTTCCTGGTAGAATATAGCCGTTGGTGAAACAGAGTCAACCTGCTTAAGCCCGTTGTTGATACCAAAGAAATCAGAGTAGCTCTGTGCCACCCTTATCTTGCACCTTGTATCCTCCGTACACATTTTTACCTGGGATATCAGCTTTTTTGGAATTGCATTGCTTTCCAGAACTTTGCTCTACATAATCTGTCAAATGCCTGTTTGAAATCAATAAACATCTGGTGAATTTCTCTGTGAACGGTGAAAACCTTTTAGGTCTAAACCCGCACTGGAATTCACCTACTATCTCCTCCTTAGATGGTTCTCTCGCAGGATACTGGAGAGGACCTCATAGCAGAGTTATTCCACGATAATTTAAGCATATATTTTATCTCCTTTTTCCGGTAGCATTTCGGTGTTCCAAATGTTTTGTATGAGCTTGTGGATGGCCCTATGCAGTATTTCTCCACCATATTTTTTACATTCGGCAGGTATGCCATCACTACCAGAAGCTTTGTTGTTTTTTAATTTTTTTAGGGCTTTAACTGTTTCTTCATATGTTAGGGCTGGTATCCGTATTTCAGCTGTCAATATACTTATAGCTGTAGTATCGGTATTGACGTCTCCGTTGAGTAGTTCGCAAAAGTAGTTCTTCCATGTGGTTAGGATCTCTCTTTCATTGGTTACCAGTTGTCCGTTGTTAGTTGAGAGGAAGTTTTCGGTTCTGGGTTGGTAACCTGTTTTGTGCTTTGTTATTCTCTATACTCTTTTATGTTACATCCTGTTGGGTGTTGAAGCATATTTTTCCTTGTCATATTTCGTCTTTCCGTCACTCTACTACAGTTTTCCGTATTCCAGCTTATGCTGGTCTTCTTTTTCTTGTGCATGTGCACATGTGTATATATATTAACACTTCGTGCAATTTAGTTTTATAACTTGCTAGATGAACCAAAAAAAACGTAGGTTTCGCTAGGCAAATTAATCTTTTATTTTTAATACTTTTAAGTACCTGATTTGTTTTTAGGATTTAACGAATTCGGGTCCTGCGATTTTTGTCTTCAAATAAAGTTTCGAACAGATCTTATTTATGCGCTTTTTACCTCGATATTATTGCCATGGTACTTGGTATCCACGTAGACAAGCAATTTATAGCCAAAAAATACCTGGAATTTTTTAAAAAATGGTCAAGGAAAACCTTGAAAAGTCAGGGAATTTGGAAATTAGAATTTGGTGGGAACCCTGAAGTATATTTTAATGAGTAATGGGAAATTAAAAAACAAAAAGAAAGCCATGTAGCTTGAGGGTAAAAAAGCCCTTTGTTTTCGAAACAGGTGTCCAAGTGCGTGACTTTTTGGTTATATTTTGTTCATAACTCGTAAGAATAAAATGAGATTTTTTAAGTTTTTTGGTACTGATTTTTTAAAAATGTGCCCTTTTCAATGTTTTCTAGGTCCCCAAGTATACATAAAATGAATATATTCTAAATTGTAAAGTTCTTCTACCCTGAAGACAATGGGTTTCGGGCTTCTCAGCTCCAACACCCAAATTTTTTTTAAAGGTTTAATTAATAAAATTGTATTTTTTACTCATTGCAGAAGTTTTTTTGACAGCCAGTATTTTCTTAACCTGTCGGTTTTTTAACCAAAAAGGTAGTTTTGGGATCGTAGTAAATCGAAAAATTATTTGGCGCTATAAACGTCTATTTCTGAAAGGTCCTTTTTCCTCCTCTCCTCGAACTTTAAAAACTATAAATATTAGAAATAAAGAGGTTTAGACCCCTAGGTTATAGAAATGTTTGCTTATTTTTTAGTTTCCTCTCATCCATTAAAATATATAACATGTTTACCATAACACCCTCTATACATACAATAAAATGTATTTTTTTGCACAATTTGTAAAATAAACACACAATTTAAGATTTCAGTACAGGGTCTCAATATCAATGCAAGATACGTATTAAGTACGATATAAAAACATACCAAATGTCGCCAACAACCTAATCCAGTAATGCAAGTAAACTATGGCAATAGCTCTCAAAATTCTACCTCGTATAAAACGAAATATTTTGTTATTTTCAATTTTTAGTATTAGACGTGTTGTAAAAAGGATGAACCCGGGAACTCGGCGAGCTTTTCCTTAATCGAAATAAAGAGTTTATGGAGTTGTAAAGAAACGTGTGGAAATGATAAAAATCAAAATGGAAAACATACCCGAGTGATCGAAATATATATCGCTTTATCTGTAACTGTATAATAGAGATGGATTCCACTTTTTGGACAGCCAACCATTCTTAAGCAGTGGCGTATGCAGGGAAGGAGCTTAAGAGCTCATCATAGGCAATCATAGGCAATCACTCGATACCGAGTATGATTTTCCTCTATTCTGTATCGTCGCTGTTGCGCACACCCTTCCACAGTCCTGGCACACCCAGTCTCCGGCAGCAGCCGGGTGTTGTTGGTTATCCATTCTTCCATTTTGTCGCTCCTTTCTACGTTCTCTCTTTTCCGTCTCTAGTCTACGTCGTTGCTCTTCAAAAGTTTGTGCTCCTTCATGGACTGTTCGGCGCCATGAAGCCCTATCGTTTGCCGTGGTCTCGAAGTTGTTTATATCGATGTAACCGTTCATCATATTGCCTTTGAGAACGTCCTTGTACCTTTTTTGTTGACCTTTTTGATTTCTCTTTCCTTACTTCAGTTGTCCATAAAATATCTGCTTTGGGAGACGTGTTTCGGGCATACGAGTAATGTGACCAGTCCAATGAAGCTGGTGCTTGAAGATAAGGGCTTCTATACTAGTTGTTCTGGCTTCTTCTGAAACACTTATGCTTGTTCGTCGGTCTTGCCATTTGATTCTCAGGATTCGTCTAAAACAACTTTGATGATATTTTTCTAGTCGTTTGATATGCCTTCTGTAGGTGGTCCACGTTTTGTATCCGTATGTTAGAGTTGGTATTATAATTGTTTTGTAAAAAACGGTGTGTTATTGCGCCCACCCTATTCTCTATATTTTTAGGTGCCATGCTTCACCTTGTTGAGGAGCATCTACCGCCGGGAGTGAAAATTCTATATAGATTTGACGGTAGCCTACTTAACCTAGGCAGACTGCGAGCAAAAACTAAGGTCTCGTTGACCTCGATAATGGAACTGCAGTACGCCGATGACAACGTCGTTATGGCTGACACAGAGAAAGGTCTACAGCTGGTAATCAACGCATTTAACCAAGCCTACAAAAGCATTGGCCTAGAGGTCAATCTTGCCAAAACGCAAATTCTTCACCAACCAGAACCAGGTACCAATTTCCAAGCTCCAAACACTTCCATTGACGTCGTGATTGTTGAAGACTCTCTCCGGAAGCCGTCCGAACGCTGCGCTAGCACATTTTAGGCGATGCTGTATCTCTGCGTCAATAGTTGCATTTGATGATAGGTGGCTCCCAAGGTATGGGTAATGTTCCACGTTCTGCAGAGGATGGCCATTTATGAAAGTGTTTGGAGCTTGAGGATTCGTACCTGGTTCTGGTTGGTGAAGAATTTGCGTTTTGGCAAGATTGACCTCTAGGCCAATGCTTTTGTAGGCTTGGTTAAATGCGTTGATTCGGAAAGCAACCAAAGATAGCGTTCTGACAACAACTTTACAGCTTCTTAATACTTTACTAGGTGTCAATTTATCGGCTGATAACTTAAACAATATCTTCTTGATGTACGAGAAAGAAAAATCACCTATAATTTTAGAATTCGTTTCATTTCTAAAAAAGACAGAAGTTACAAAACAGGCACAAAAATTAAAGGGAACTGGCGTGTCAATTTCAAACGATTACTCCAAACAAGATAGAGAATCTCAAAAGGTACTTCTTAAACATCTTAAAGAGGCACGCAATCAAAAGTTAACGGCAAAAATACAAGGATTTAAGCTTAACATTGATGGGACGCTTTATTCCGTCAAAGAACTTCACGCTTTGGAGGAAATTACCACCAACTCGGAAGACTCTGATGCTCAGTCTGATAGCCAAAACGTTCCAAATAAACAATTATCAACGGCACTATCCGAAACCCCTGCAAATAACACAACTCCAGACGCTGACCAAGAAGGAAGCAAGAGAAAAAGATCCAAGATCAATTATAGTCCTACGATCACTGGTGGAACAAGACAACTTCGCAGTGGATTGAAAACTGGAACGACCGGCGTGTAAAACTTAATCTAAATACGCTCACTTTTATTTTGTGTCTCTGTTTGCTTAAATTTAAAAAAATTATAATTTTGTTTCTTTCTTTAATAATTTACTAGAAACTCACCTGTTTTGCCATTCATACACGTTAAAATAAATCACTTACTTTATCTTCCTTCTTATTTTATATGATTTAAAATATTTTCCATCCTTATCAATTTTGGTAGATGAACCCATTTTTTTTTTTTACTTTTTATTGTCATATATTTTATTCGTTTCGTTAAAATCTGAGCATTAATATGCCTGCAAACAACTTTTTAGTATGCCATTTAAACATTGCTTCACTGACCTTACATTTTAATGAATTTGGGGATCACATACATGAGGAATCTACGATGTTATTGCAGTAAGTGAAACTAACCTAAAACCCCATATATCAAGTGATTTAGTACATATTGAAAACTATAATTTCTACAGATGGGACAGGGTTGAGCGAGATCGAGGTGGGGTAGGTCTTTATATTAAATCTTCAATAAAGCATAAAGCAATTCAGGACTATCATAACATAATTGAATGCCTGTGGCTAAAAATTAGCATAAATAAAAATACTACTCTGTCATTGGGATGCGTTTATAAACCCCTAAATTTTAAGCCCAACATTTTTTGTAGAGAACTTGAAAATATTTGCATTGATTTGATCACAGTCAAACCATTTGATCTGTCTTGGTGATACAAATCTTAATCTCTTTAGTGCTACTGAGTACGGCGTACGTTCGTATCTCAGCGTTCTGGACACTTTAGGATTAAAACAAATAATAAAGGACCCGACTAGAGTCACGCCCACTTCAAGAAGACTTATTGATCACATCCTAATCTCTGGAGAAATTTTGATCTCGCATTCAGGCACTCGTCGTTTCAGATCATAAACTTATTTTTGCATTTATAAACCTTGCACCGGAAAATAGTCCAGCAGAGCCAATTACTTATAGAGACTTTAAAAATATTGATATATGCTCCCTTGACGCATCCCTCAAATCAATTCCATGGAGAAATATATATGACCTGGAAGACATAAATAAAAAAGTTGAATTTTTAATGAAAATATCGACGCTTTGATGGATTTACATGCACCATTTTAAACGATGACCTTTACCTTGGATAACTGGGAACATAAAATTTCTTATAAAACTACGTGATAGGGCCAAATTTAAATAAAAAAAAATAAAACTGTTCAAAATCATATTGCATATAAAAATTTAAGAAATTTTACTAGTATAAGTATTCGTCATGAAAAAAAAGCATACCTAAACACCCAGCTACAACAAAAAAATACAAAAACTTCTGGAAATCTTTAAAAAATTTAAACATTATTGGCAGTAAGAAAAATAATAATATTTTACCTACCTCTTTAACTCCAAACGAAATTAACAATCACTTTTTAAACTCCATACCCTCCTTTAACAACACTTTAAACAAAAACAACTTTGAATTCTCTCCTGTAACAGAATTAGCTATTGCAAACTACCTAATACAAATAAAGACCAGGGCGATAGGAGCTGATGGTATCCATATAAATTTTATTATTTTTTGCTGCCCTTTTATTCTTCAGTATGTATGTCATATAATTAATTTTTGTATTGCCAATTCCGTTTTTTCCAGTCAATGGAAAATAGCACAAGTTTTGCCACTTCCTAAAACAGTCCTAAGACTCCCAACGATTTAAGACCTATTTCTATCTTACCTATACTATCAAAAGTCATAGAAAGAGCATTAAAGTATCAAATTATGGAATATGTTGAAAGTGAAAACTTACTTGATACTACACAATCTGGTTTTAGGAAGGGACACAGCTGTGCAAATGCACTTCTTAACTTGACAGATGACATTCTTAAAGCCACTGATCAAGGCAACTGCACAGTTTTGGTATTGCTTGACTTTAGTAAAGCTTTTGTCACCATTAGCCATGACACAATGTTAACCATTTTAAAATATATCGGTTTTGATGAAACATCAGTAAACTTAATTAAAAGCTACCTTACAGGAAGAAAACAAAGGGTTACTTTTCATGGAAAAACCTCAAATTTTTGGAAATTAAGAGCGGCGTTATCTCCTTTACTTTTTATTATTTACACTCTTAAGTTCTCTGCCTTCTTAAAAACTTTGAAATCGCAAAAATATGCCGATGATTTTCAGGAATATTACTCTTTTTCACCATCTTTACTTATGCCAAGTTGCGAGTTAATAAACAAAGATTTAGAAATTATAAATCGGATATCAAGAGAACACGCTCTTGAATTAAACCCAAGTAAATCAGTTGTAATGTTTTTTGGAAGACTCGTTAATGTCAAACGACTAACTGGAAGCGTTTCTGTTAAAATTGAGGATCAATTTTTACCCATTAAAACGAAGACAAAAAACCTAGGTCTTGTATTTGATAACTTTCTAAGATTTGAGAAACATGTTTCTTCATGTGTTCAGAAAAGCATAGGGAGACTGAGGGGGTTGTATCACTCAAGACATATTTTAAACCAGCCAATGAAAAAGTTAATATGCGATGCTATCATTTTTTCAATCTTTAACTACTGCGACGTTGTATACGGTCCCTGCCTTACAGCTCAGTTTTAAGAATTGAAAACATTCAAAAAATGTGTTTAAGATTTACATATGGTATTCGACGAAGGAGAACTGTGAGCCACAAACTTAAAGATGCTGGCTGGACAAATATGAAAAATAGGAGATATATTCACAAATGTTGTCTCTACTTTAAAATCATTACACTAAAATATCCTTAATATCTCTATAACAAAATTCCCTTTAAAACTGATGTAAATAACCTTAATTTAAGGGTATGATTATTCCACATCATCGGCGTAGTACTTTTGAAAGATGCTTTACATACGACCTTGCTAAAACATATAATGACTTACCTCCACACCTTTATGATTGCTCCATGTATCCTTTTCCAAAAAAATTAATAGATTATGTTTTTCGTTTTTGTTTATGTTACTGATTACTTATTCTATCGACATTTCTTTCTTTTTTTTACCTTTTACCTTATTTTTTCTTAATAACATTATATATTGCTGTTTTTTCCTTTTGGGTATGTATAATTTTGTTAATAATTAAATTTTTTTAATAACGTTATTATAAATTATTGATTTTGTTTTTGTTATTTTCTGTTTAAGAATTTAAAATATTTTGTTTTTTCTCTCTTTTAAGGATTTATTATTTTAAGAATTGTTTTTTTTTCTTTAGAATAAGTGTAAAATTAGCTTTACATAACCTGTAAAGGTATGTTTAGTTGCACTCTTGCCTTTTTAATATGTAATTATTGCGTATTGAATAAAGTTATTATTATTACTATTATTATTATTATTATTATTTTTATTATTATTATTTGTCTGGCACTGAAGATCATGTCAGCAGTACCTCGATTAAGCCTGTGTCTCTGGCAGATTCTGTTCAGCAGCGATGCCATCTGTGCCTGCTGACTTGTTATTCTTTAGCTGTGTGATTGCCTTTTCGACCTACTCTAATCTCGAAAAATCTCACTTAGGTGTTGTTGTGTAGTTTTCTCCGGAATTTTTTCGAAGATGTCGTTATCGACCTGAGACTCTTTGTTGAGTAGTTCTTGGAAGTGTTCTTTCTATCGTGAATTGGTAGAGGATCTGTCTTTAAGCAGACTTGTTCCATCTTTGGATCGTAGGGGATTGATACCTTGTGTAGTAGGACCATATATCATCTTAGTAGCTTGAAAGAAGGCTCTGGTGTTGTTGGACTCAGCTAGATGTTGCATTTCATGTGATTTTGTTGTCCACCATTAGTTTTTTAATCTACGTGTTTGCTTTTGTACTTCTGCTTTGGCTTCTTGATATTTCCTTTTCTTTTTGTTAGAGTTAGGGTGGCTTTTTCAAGTATTATTGGCTTTTCTCTTCCTCTCAATAAGGTCTTGAATTTCTTTGTCGTGCTCATCAAACCAGTCTTGATGTTTTCTTTGTGTGTAGCCGACCGTTTCTTCGGAGGCAGATGTTATTGCTGTTTTCGACATTCTCCAGAGATCGTCAATATTCTCCGGGTATTCGCTTTTGATTCAGAGAGACTTTAAATTTTGTTCTGGTTTGATCATCTTTAAGACGTTCTACATTGAATCTTCTTCTGATTTGGTTTTTTGACGGTTACTTCTCGGTGGAATGTGCAAGTTCATTTTGGCTCGTATCAGGCGATGGTCTGTCCAGTCTCTTGTAATGTTTACGTCTTTTTGATCTCTGGAACGTACAATAATATAGTCAATCAGATGCCAGTGTTTTGACCTCGGGTGTTGGCAGGAGGTCTTGAATTTGTCTTTTTGTAGGAAAATTGTATTTGAAATTAGGAGGTCATATTCCGAACATAAGGTTAATAGGCGCAGTCCGTTTGAGTTCATATTTCAAACACCTTCCATGCCAATGACGCCCTTCCATAGTGTTACATTCGTACCAACTCGAGCATTGAAATCACCTAGGATGATAAATTTATCAGTACATATATTATGGCTTCACTAAGTTGAGAATAAAATTCATCTTTTTGGTTTTCATCAGCTGCAAGAGTTGGAGCATAGGCGCTGATTATAGTAGCGTGTTGGTGGTTGCTACGGTTTAGACGCTTATTCCGGATGGAAATTTGAGTAGGTGGTCCAGAATTTCAATTTTTTATAGCCAAACCCACTCCGTTAATGCGTGGTTCATATTTTTCTTTCCCTTTCCAAAAAAATATGTAGCCTCCTCCGTGTTCTTTAAGTTGGCCTTCGCCTGCTCTTCTAGTTTCACTGAGAGCAGCGATATCGATGTTATATCTCCTTAGTTCACGTGCGACTATTGCCGTTCTTCTTTGTTGTCTTGTGGTTGTGTCTGTATCTATAAGTGTACGGATATTCCATGTGGCACAGTTCATTAGATTTCTTTTTGTTTTGTTTTGACCGCATGTGGTGTACCCACTGGATGCGGTTGTCCAGTCGGACAGTTATTGGCTTATCAAGGTAAGCAAAGTGGGTCCTAAATAGGGCTGCTCAGTCACGAATGCAGCACACGAGTTGCTCTACAGCCAATCCTTGAGCAAAACGGTGATCACGCTTCCGCCGCTTTCGCTACTTTAATCCTTTTACATATCAAATTTTTGTGACGTAAAAAATACATTTTAAGTATGTCTAAATTTGAAATATTTAAAACGTCGAATTCGGTACGTTTAAAAAACGTTCTTGAACGGATTTTTTGAGAGGTAGCAAGTCTGCAAATTACGATATTTCTCAAAAGTGAAAAGTAACCATCGAGTGTAAAAGTTTTACCTGGTATTTTTTTCGTTTATAAAATGTTTTTAAAACCTCAAAAATTGAACGTTGTAAAAACGCCCAATCAAGTACATTTTAAAGACTTATTTTTTAATACTTGTTGTTTAATACGGATCTTTACTTAAAAAGTATATTTTTAAAAATTTTAAATAAAAGCTTTCTAAAACATACTTTTTACTAACATTTTAAATTTTTGGGACGTAAAAATGACATTTTTAAAACATTCGAAAAAGTACGTACGTACTTTTAAGGTCCCGGGACGTCGGGACCTAGTGGGACCTAAAACGAACGTCACAAGGACGTCACGTGTTATTAGGGCTGTATTTGTCTTTGTTTTTTTACAGATAAAAGGAAGACAGAATATTGCGCTATATTGCACCATATTCCACATTTACACATACGTCGTATGACCAACAAAACAAAACGTTATATAAATAATACGTATACGGATACGTTTAGATATAAGCATAAAGTTTCTACTATGTTTTTCTTCAAATTTCAGAAATGGAAATCCAAGAGCGCATAGACTCCGACGATTACGAAATTTTCCAAAATTTGGAAAATTCCGAAAAACGTCTATACAACGAATTCCAGCGCCCCTTGGCGGAAACTGAAGAATTCGACTCAACTTTCAACTCGACGAGGATATCGGCCGATTCTGCGGCGATCAAAATTAACGTAGGCCAAACGAATTGGTCCATTTTACTGCTGGGCGGAGTCCTATTAAGGTTATAATGTGTATATTCTGACCAAAATATTTTACTCTAATGCGAGGACACAGTGTATAATTTTACGCAAAATGTGCCAAATATGTGTGCTTCAGTTTTGATTTTATTTTGTTTACTTTAACCTAAACATTTAATTGAAAGCAACCACTTTACTTAAGTGCGGATTTGGATGGAAGAGGGAGGGGGTAAGGAAAGAAGGTTTTGTAAAAATTTCAAAATAAAAAAAAACTGCTAAATTGCAAATATTTTTGACTGTAGCTCTAGAAATGTAACAAAATACTTTTGAAGCATATTTTGCCAATAAATCTTGGACTGCTTTTGCTTCCAAATGACTTTTAGTTTTCCAAGTATTTTTGCAACGTTGGAGCTTTTATAAAAGACTAAGTTATTTATCTGTTAAAACTCATGAAAAAACAGGATTTAGTCAATGTGTGCAAAATTACAAAATAGGCCTTTATGTTCAGTAGTGTAAAAATAAAATTCTCTTTTTCACACGTGTTCAAAAAAAATATTTCGAAGTTAGGCACCGCCCATTTTTTACCCCAGATTAATTACTCCAGGCCCCATCGTATACCCCCGACATTTGATTCATGTTTTTGAATCATTGCAGAAGTAATTTATCTTGGGTAGATATTGATCACCCGGGCCAAACTATTTTAGTGACCATCTTGTATTTTTGTTATTAAGAAGCCTAAAATTTGCTTTTTTTTGTGCGTTCCATTGTGAAAAAAGGCTAAATATCATAAAGTACTTGACCAATCGAAAAAAGAAAACCACTGATCGAAACGTAATTTCTTTTTGCGTCTTATGTATTATGCTCTATGTCTATTAAAGTTAAGGGTTGCCATGGAAACCGAGATAAACAGAATGGTTACAAAAAAATTCGCAGATTCAATATAGCTTTCTTGATGTTATTTATTTTTGCGGATTTTATTCGTTAAGTCAGGATAAACTATATTTGAATTAACGCAACTTTTAATATTATACAGGGTCTCCAAAAAACGACTTTAAATATAAGTTTTTAAAATATTGGCCAATTTTCGTATTTTTTTTAACACGTGATAGAGAGAGTCTTAGCAAACATTTCTTGTCATAACCATTTCCAAAAAAGGCCGTTTTGGACATTGGTTTATAAGAAAACTGTAAGGTGGTAACTTCAGCTCTCAAATCTATATATATAAATCTATATAGAGCGTAGTTTTGACTCACTCTGTGTAGGGTGACTGTTTATAAAGTTTCACCTGGAATTTTTTTTTTATTATTCGTCACAAAATTGAATTACTCATGAAATTATGCAGATTTCTATTAAGTTTCACTTTTTTTAAATCACTCGTTACACGCAAGATGGCCATGAGGTACTTTTTTTTAATGGAACACCCCGCATATTTTTTAAAATTTCGGTAGATCTTTTTTTTCTCATTTAAAAAATATACCATATTTTACATTGTCTTAAATGGTCATTGAGAAAATTCACAAAAAGTTGCCATAAGAGTAATGTGTTGAAGAAAGAACCACCTAAACTATTTTTCCTTGCCCTTATGGCAAATTATTTTTGATTTTACCCGAGAACCGCCAGAGATAAACCCTACATATGATATATTTTTGGAATCAAAAAGAAGAGATCTATCAAAATTTTATAGAATATACAGGGTATTCAATTAGAAAAAAAGAACCTCATGGCCCCTCTGCGTGTAAGTGTGATTCAAGAAAAAACTGAAAATGTTACAAAAATCTACCTAATTTCATAAGTCATTCACTTTATGATTTATCTTCTTGTGACAATAAAGTTTTCTCAAGTGGAACTTTATAAACAGTCACCCAGTATATAAATTAGGAATAATATAAAGAAAAATAAGTAGATCGTGGTCAAGAGAATCATATATAAAATGTTTGTAAATTCGATTTATAATTTAGTTAGCGACTTCCGAAGACCATTTTTTTGGCTGACCCTGTAAAAATTTTTTAAGATTGTTACCTTTGGAAAAAAAAATAATTTTAAATTCCTGGTATTACCTCAAAAAAATACTTTTATTGTGTTACTCTTCTTTGAAACTCAATTTTAAGGGTAAGGGTATTTTCAAACTTTTTTTTTTGTCACCCCGAATATATAAAACTTGGCATGTACAATCATATTTCGACGGGAATTTTTTTATAAAGCTTATAGTTTTCTCATAAACTAAGATCCAAAATAGCCATTTTTGGAAATTTACCCTTCATTGCCGGCTCACCCTGTACAATTGTAATGACAAAAAATGTTTGTTAGCACCTTCTCTATAACATAATAACAAAATACAAAAATTGACTAGTATTTGAAAAACTTTCATTAAAAGTCGTTTTTTGGACACCCTGTATAATATTTAAAATAACGTTGATTTAAGTATAGTTTATCTTGGCTTAAGGAATAAAGTCCCTAATTAAATAAAATCAGAAAAGCTATCTTCAATCTGCGAATTTTTTCGGAAAACCTACATAATTTAATGTAACCGTCCTGTTTATCTAAGTTTCCATGGCAACTCTCTTTTTTAATAGATATAAAACATAATGCATAAAACGTAGAAAGAAATTATCTTTCGATCCGTGGTTTCCTTTTTTGGATTGGCCAAGTACTTTTTGATTTTTAGCCTTTTTCCACAAGAGAAATACACAAAAAATGCAAATTTCAAGCATTTTAATACGAAAATATATACAGGGTAGTCACTAAAATAGTTTGGCCCGGGTGTTCAATGTCTACCCAAGATAAATTACCGCTACAATGATCAATAGGATGTGACCAGGAGTAAATAAAGGTATAAGAATAAAAAATATGTATAAAATTTATAACATAAACTACTATTTTTTGAAAACAAACATGTGATTTTTGACCCTTGAAAAAAATTAAGATAATTCAATACTGAAAAACCAATAGCACGCCACAACAAAAATTAAAATCTTTTAAAAAGAAAGAATTTTGAGCTCTGGGGAGTTCTGTCGGTCACCCGCACAAACAAAGTTGAACTTTTGGAAAGCATACTTTTGCAAGTATATAATTTCTGTATTCCGTTGCCAATGCAATTTTCATAAGTTTTATTAGCTTTTCAAAGATTGCTTAATATAACTTTGAGAACAGTATTAAAAAAAGTATTAGAAGTTTTCTTTGGGACAGCCTCTTTAAAAACAAAACAATAAATTCAAAGAAAAATCATTATTAAATTTAGGTGTAAGTGTTTAAAATTAGTAAGTAAAATTTTGTTGAAAGTTATACATACAGCGCAGTCGTCAAAAGTTCCCCACCACCGTCTTTTACTTTTTAACAGAAAAAATCTGGATGTAGGATAAAAAGTTTTTGTATTACGATGTTTTTACTGCTTTTTAAGTGAAAGGTTTTTCTCGACCGTGATTGACCCCAAGGTCAAAAACTGACTAAATAAAAATTAGTGCTTTTGTGATTCAAAAGTCAATTTTTTTTTTGCAAAGTTGTAACTCTTCTATTGAAATTATATGGAATTTTTGACATTGTGTCCATGTGACAAAAATGAGCTTTAATTTTTAATTGCTAAAAATCTTCTCATTGAAAAAATATCGTGGACAGTGGCGCACCGAAAGAGGGGGTGAGGTTAAGGTTAACCCCCCCCCCTCGAGAAGCCTGGTTATGGTCACATTTTTACTTCAAATCCGGTTTTTTTAATTATTTATCCTTATCCCCTCAAGTAAATTATTGGGTGCGCCACTGTCGTGAATGTATTATTTTTAGGTACAAAGGTTAAAAGGGGGGATTTTTTCGATCTCACTGTATTTAATTGTTTAATAAACATATTGTCCTAATGAGTAATAGTTACTACCTATATAGAAATTATACTATTTATTTTTTGTTGTTAGGGTTGTTTACGTTTTTTATGTTTTTGTTTGTAATTTAAATTAATAAATAAATGGATATTATTAATTTTAAGGCAATTGTTTATATTATACATATTAGTAGGTTAAAATAAAATGTATTGAGTAAGCGAATAAAAGGTATTGGTTTTCAAATTTCCCGACCCAGCCCGACCCATATTCTGCCAATTTGAATCATTTGTTGAAACAGGCGGATAATAAATAATTAAGCAAGCTTTATTTTATTTTTTTGTTTTTTATTACTTCTCCAAAAATTTGGTAGAATTTATATAACACTAGGCAACAAACTTTAATTTTTTTAAAGGTGGTTTTTTAAAAGTGCCAAAATGATTTCAGAAAAATTTGCTTAGGTCGTAAATAAAAAATAGGATAATAATTCGGGTTTTCATAAACTACCATATCTCTATATATTATAAGAACTACGATACCTAATGATTAGTCTAATATCAAATCTAATTAACTTATAGCATTGTATAAAGAACTACTAATAGCTAATTAAAATAATGACAAATTAGACTAATCACTTTTCGTGTGTCTTTTTAAGTTTCTTATACACAGCCTCTGGTTCCTCTAGAAAAAGAGTCTAACAGTAATCCGCTAACATTGAAACATTCCACTTCTCTTGGTATCTGTTCTCCATATTTGCAATTTCTTTATATTCGTTCTCCATGTTCGTCACTCACTTCTCCACAGTTTTCGGGGAATTAGTCTTAGTGAGAGTGTAAAAACTGTATTTTTAAGGATATATTACAGTTCATATTTTTATATGATTGTAGAAGTTTGTTTACTATTTCTGAATAATTTTCTGCTCTTTTATTTCGTAAGAATTTGGTCACGACCATTCTAAACGCTTTCCATGCCTCTTTTTCTTTTCCCTCAAGCACAGCATCAAATCCAAATCCACGAGAAGCTTATTATTTGGGGTTCCACAAAAATGGGACTCCCTAATTTGCTGACCAGATGAGATTCTGACCGGGTATTTCTAGGCTGAAATTCTGCTGACCACTGTATACACGTTGAACCTGGACTCAAATAGAATACCCCTGCCCGAATTTTACCCCGCCACTGCTGTGAAGATATTCACAAAAATATTATAAAAGCCTGCTGACCGGGTATTTCTAGGCTTAAATTCTGCTGAACACTGTATACACGTTGATCCTGGACTCAAATAGAATAATCCTGCCCAAATTTTGCCCCCCTCCCTGTGAAGATGCGAGTCCAGGATCAACGTTTATATAGTGGTCAGCAGAATTTCATCGTAGAAATACCCGGTCAGCAAGCATTTATATTATTTTTATGAATATTTCCACAGGGGTGGGGGCAAGCGGGTACAATTGGGTCAGGGATATTCTATTTGAGTCCAGGATCAACGTGTATACAGTGGTCAGCAGAATTTTAGCCTAGAAATACCCGGTCAGCAAGCTTTTATAATATTTTTGTGAATATCTCCACAGGGGTGGAGGTAGGGGGGTAAAATTTGGGCAGGGATATTCTATTTGAGTCCAGGATTAGCGTGTATACAGTACAGCCTAAAAATACCCGATTAGCAAGCTTCTATCATATTTTTGTGAATATCTCCACAGGGGTGGGAGTAGGGGGGTAAAATTTGTGAAGGGTTCACGATCAACGTGTATGCAGTGGTCAGCAGAATTTCAGCCAAGAAATACCCGGTCAGCAAGCTTTTATATTATTTTTGTGAATATCTCCACAGGGTGGGGGTAGATGGGTAAAATTTCGGCAGGGATATTCTATTTGAGTCCATGATCAACGTGTTTACAGTGGGCAGCAGAATTTCAGCCTAGAAATACCCGGTCAGCAAGCTTTTACAATATTTTTGTGAATATCTCCACAGGGGTGGGGGTAGGGGGGTAAAATTTGGGCAGGGATATTCTATTAGAGTCCAGCATCAGCGTGTATCTAGTGGTCAGCAGAATTTCAGCTCAGAAATACCTGGTCAGCAAAATCTCATCTGGTCAACAAATTAGAGAGTTCCCACAAAAATTCCCTCTTCAATCTTGGTTTCACTTATTCTGGGAAATTTTTATTTTCTGTTATTAAAGGCAGGAAGATCTCTATTCATAGCTTTAACGAAGTTTTTAAAAAAGCCAAGTAATAGTGACATTTAGCTATTTTTTAAACGTATCTTTATACTTGTGCCTAACGCGTTCAAAACGAAGCCAAAAGGCACTACATTTTTACTTGATTATGCCATGTTTCGACCGTGGCCCGATTTTATCGTGGATGCGATAGTAGAACAGCTGCCTCGTTGCGTACGTGTGGATGAACGTGACTGTACGACCACAGCAACGCATCAGGCATCGATTATTGCATAAATAAGGCAAAAAGGCAGTAAAGTATACGGATGCGTGTAGACAATAGGGAGTAAAAGCCACGCCACTCTACTTAAACGTATCGTACGCCGACTTCCAGCAACCTCATTAATCAGATCCGACAGAGGTTGTCAATCATACGTCGAGCGAGACTGATTTTCATGACATACATCATGTGTCATAGTCGAGGTGAAAACGCCCACCTCTGCCGGTTTTCACCAATGAGCGCGTTGGACTTTTTTATATATATATATATATATATATATATATACTGGAACTTTCCATCCATTATAGGATCAATGCCCAGTATTAGCCAAAGTTATGCAAAGTTACACACAAACACAAAATATCCATGGACCTAGCCGGAATTCGAACCCGAAACCTTCCTTGCGGCAGGCAGGATACGCTGCCCACTGCGCTAAGGCAGCCGGTTACAACGCTACATTACGTTTACGCAGTGGTTTGACTTCCGTTTGAGTTCCTAATAGCTAAATGTCCTGAATATTTGGTTTCTAGACAGGTATAATGCCCGTATCATGTAAACCAGACCTCTGAAAATATTTTAAGCGTTGGATTTGCATCCAGCAGCTCAAAATCTATAAGACTGAGCTAGTTTTATTGTCGACCTCTTTTTGTGTTCCCTAGTGTTGTTTTTTGAAAATCGTACCCTAAATACTCAAAATCGCCTCTGTTTCGTTTTCGCGGGGACACCTTGTGTAAAAAAATCATAATAAATTTTTGTCAATTATATATTTTTTTAAAATTTGCTACACTGCGCCACTTTTACTAAAAACTTTGACAAACCAATTCGTGAATCTACCTAAAATTTAAATTAAAAAAAAATCGATAAAGGTCGCCCAACAAACACAAATCGTCGGCATTGAATTGGGCCAATGTCGACAACGTCGGCAGTGTGTCAGTATCGGCGACTACACTCTGGCCCCATGTTGGTCAGATTGCGATTTTCAGTTTTTGGTCAATAATCGGCAACTGACAGAGGTCCACATTACTAAAGTCGACTTTACGCCGACACCACTTTAGGACCGACGATGGTCCGATTGGAACTTTGTTTAATCGATCGAAAATCGGCAACTGACGATGGCCCGATTTATTATAGTCGACTTTATGCCGAAACCCACTTTATTTGCTTTAGGGCCGACGACGGTCCAATAGGAACTTTCTTTAATCGGTCGAGAATCGGCAACTGACGATGGCCCAATTTGCTATGGTCGACATTATGCCAACGCAAACCTTATCTGCTTTAGGACCGATGATGTTCCGATTGGAACTTTCTTTAATCGGTCGAGAATTGGCAACTGACGATGGCCCAATTGACTATAGTCGACTTTATGCCGACGCCTACTTTATCTGCTTTAGGGCCGACGACGGTCCGATTGGAACTTTGTTTAATCGGACGAGAATCGGCAACTGACGATGGCCCGATTTACTATAGTCGACATTATGCCAACGCAAACCTTATCTGCTTTAGGGCCGATGATGGTCCGATTGGAACTTTCTTTAATCGGTCGAGACGATGCCCACTTTACCTGCTTTAGGGCCGACGATGGTCCGATTGGAACTTTGTTTGATTGGTCGAGAATCGGCAACCGACGATGGTCCGATTACGTCACCTTAAAATTTTTAAACTGCTTAATAGTTCCTTCCTAGTATGTAGCGATGGCGCTAATGTCACTATGTTCCCTGTGCAGTGGAAGATAATATTATATAAATAACGAGCAAAAATATTTCAAAACCAGAATGCGAACTTGACAAGATGGTGGTACTTCTCTACAAGAATCACCTCTTCTACCACTTAAACCAGCTCGACTGGTTAAGCACCCGCATTATCGAAACTTTGTAGTTTGCCAATGTTGGACCGCTTTAAGCTACCACCGACGGTCCTCCGTCAATCGCCAATGTTGGACCGCTTTAGGAAACCAATGTCGGACTTCAATAGTTTACCGATGTCGGGCCGAGACCATCTTGCCTACGCTAGACCGACCAAATTAGGCAGCAATGGACGGATGGTCGGTACCATGTGGTTAAACCATATCGGACCTTAATCGTACGGTGACGTAATGCCGATGTCAGCAAAAAGTAAAATTTACCATTGGTCCGACGGCGGGCTATAGTCTAACGCTGTGTCGGCAAACATACATTGGGCCTACATCGCAAAGCGGACAAAAAATACTGCTGGTCCGATGTCGTAAATCGACGATGTGCCGATGACGACAAATTCGGCAATCAACATCGGACCCACGAAGGCCCGAGGGAATCATGTTTTCTGGGCGGTTTAAGTAAGTAATTTGAAGCCACAAAATAATTTTGTCCAGCTAGATCACCAAAATCCCAAAATGCACATCTCCAAAAACCTTTCTGTGCTCCCTTTCCTCTCATAGTTAATACCTGGTGGAGGGGGTCATAACAACAATAAACGCTTCACTAAAAATTACTGCCCAAATATTTATGTTTCAGTTTTTAGCTACAGACAACGCGATTAAAATTGATTTTAATATTGTGCGGTGCATTCTTGGGCATAAAAAATTGGATATATTTTAACAATAATAACTGACGGTAGGTGAAAAAGTTTTTTATATAGCTTAAAGGGCAATAGGTTATTAAATTAAAGCTGACAAAATAACACAAGATAGGTATTTAAAAGGGCCTATGTTTTGTTCATTTTTAGTCCCTAATTCTTTTTAAAAAATTGTAAGTAAATGAGACACCATCATCGTCATCGAAGATCCACTGCCCGCTTGACATGGAGCAATAAAACGAGAATTGCATGTAAGTCTCAAGAAAACTTGCCCAGTTGAAGCTTAGCTGATCGATTGCTACAAGAGACTTGCATAAAAAATTTTAAGGTCTGTGCCATTTTTCTGGCATGCAAGCCGCAACTGTAGTATATTAAATCACGTATATAATAATGTATATATTTTTGAATCAAATCCAGTTACCTTTGCTTTACTTTACTTAAATTTCAGTCAGATCACTATTTTCTTATTAGTGACCTGTTTTTCCAATTTACAGGTATTTTATAAAAAGTTCAAATATTACAACTTTAAGGATGACCTAAAAAAACTGGTCTTTTTCGACTGTCTATGTTTTTAATTATTTCTTACTCTATGTTAACTAGCGACATTAGTATCCCAGTAAACACAAAAAGAACATTCACGAACATTAATATCCGAAGAATATTAGTTTTAGATGATAAAAATTAGAGATAAAATCGATAGGGATTTTTTCATGTACTATTTATATGATAAAGATATTAAAATTATTTTAAATATTCCTGTAACATACTAAAAACCTTCTGTAGATAAAAACTGTAATGTAATATAATATAGGAGTATTACTTAATGATAAAAAGATGTAACAGGTTTTTCTCAAAAGTGTAGAAGATAAAATTTATAAAATTGTATCTGAAGAAGGTTTTTAGCATGTAACAGGAATAATAATTTAAAAAAGGGAATATTCTATTTGTATTAATAGTACAAGAAGAACTCTCTAATTGATTTATATTACATTTTTATCATCTAGAAGGAATATTCCTAGAATATTTTTGTGTTTACTGTGTGTAAAAAATAGATTTGATTATATATCTAACACAATTATTAAATTTATTAAATATTATCAATGTTAAAGGATTTGAACCCGGGACCTCTAGAATACCCTACTACTCTACCGACTAAGCTACCGAGTCCGATTCATTTGTTAGTGGGGAGATTTTTGAAGCCTACTGCGGCTTCAAAAACCTAGAGATGTTATAAAGGCAAGGAGGTACACATTCACGATTATTAGTTGTACGAAATTTCTATTTATCTAGCGTTTTATTGGATTGGATGGCGAATTTCCAACTAATAATGTTAGCCAGGGAAAGTTTTAGCGCCCTAATAAATTTACAGAAAATATTTGTGGCGTAGAGGGCAAAGGGAATAAATCGGAAAAAAGTTTTTCCTCGACCAGGATTTGAACCCGGGGGTTGATAGATAAATAGAAATTTCGTACAACTAATAATCGTCAATGTGCACCTCCTTGCTTTTATAACATCTCTAGGTTTTTGAAGCCGCAGTAGGCAGAAAAATTTAATTCTTGATCAAACGAGCCATCACTCATTAAAATCGGTTAAGAAATAAAAAAGTTTCGGCGATATGAATATATTCATTATTTATATATAGAGCACTGGAACTTCTTCCAAATTTTTGGGTATAAATCCTAAAGTACTTAAACGATTTCAATAAGCGATATGTCGATCGCCTTGATAGAGACTAGATTGAATAGTGTTAATTTTTTAATTTCATTTAAGTGGATTCCTTAAAAAGAAACGAGCTGAAATATATGCTTCATTTTGACAATGTCCACCATCTCTGATTCTAAGATTGCCGCCAGCTTTTTAAATCCATCGAAGGGGAATTTCATGCGCTTTTAATAGACCTGTCATTCATGAAAATCGGTAAAGAACTAACAAATTTAAAATCATTTCGGTTTTTTTTTGGGCCACCCGGCAGTATTGTGTAAATTTGGTAACGAATATTTTAATGTATGATAGGTTTTTGAAGCCGCAGTAGGCAGAAAAATTTAATTCTTGATCAAACGAGCCATCACTCATTAAAATCGGTTAAGAAATAAAAAAGTTTTGGCGATATGAATATATTCATTATTTATATATAGAGCACTGGAACTTCTTCCAAATTTTTGGGTATAAATCCTAAAGTACTTAAACGATTTCAATAAGCGATATGTCGATCGCCTTGATAGAGACTAGACTTTTGAATAGTGTTAATTTTTTAATTTCATTTAAGTGGATTCCTTAAAAAGAAACGAGCTGAAATATATGCTTCATTTTGACAATGTCCACCATCTCTGATTCTAAGATTGCCGCCAGCTTTTTAAATCCGTCGAAGGGGAATTTCATGCGCTTTTAATAGACCTGTCATTCATGAAAATCGGTAAAGAACTAACAAATTTAAAATCATTTCGGTTTTTTTTTGGGCCACCCGGCAGTATTGTGTAAATTTAGTAACGAATATTTTAATGTATGATAGGTTTTTGAAGCCGCAGTAGGCAGAAAAATTTAATTCTTGATCAAACGAGCCATCACTCATTAAAATCGGTTAAGAAATAAAAAAGTTTTGGCGATATGAATATATTCATTATTTATATATAGAGCACTGGAACTTCTTCCAAATTTTTGGGTATAAATCTTAAAGTACTTAAACGATTTCAATAAGCGATATGTCGATCGCCTTGATAGAGACTAGACTTTTGAATAGTGTTAATTTTTTAATTTCATTTAAGTGGATTCCTTAAAAAGAAACGAGCTGAAATATATGCTTCATTTTGACAATGTCCACCATCTCTGATTCTAAGATTGCCGCCAGCTTTTTAAATCCGTCGAAGGGGAATTTCATGCGCTTTTAATAGACCTGTCATTCATGAAAATCGGTAAAGAACTAACAAATTTAAAATCATTTCGGTTTTTTTTTGGGCCACCCGGCAGTATTGTGTAAATTTGGTAACGAATATTTTAATGTATGATAGGTTTTTGAAGCCGCAGTAGGCAGAAAAATTTAATTCTTGATCAAACGAGCCATCACTCATTAAAATCGGTTAAGAAATAAAAAATTTTTGGCGATATGAATATATTCATTATTTACATATAGAGCACTGGAACTTCTTCCAAATTTTTGGGTATAAATCCTAAAGTACTTAAACGATTTCAATAAGCGATATGTCGATCGCCTTGATAGGGACTAGACTTTTGAATAGTCATTCATGAAAATCGGTAAAGAACAAATTTAAAATCATTTCGGTTTTTTTTTGGGTCACCCGGCAGTATTGTGTAAATTTGGTAACGAGTATTTTAATATATGATAAGACCGTCATGACGCCTTGTATTATTATAAGAAGTCATGACCTTACAAATAAATACAAAATTTGTTGAAATAAACGCCACTAAGATCAATGAATGGTTGCACAATGTAGGTAATTAATTACTTGCAGAAAATTGTGAATGGATTTTATGTGGGAGGCTCATAATTTATTCAGGATTTAAAATGCACCTCGCTAGTGAAATGTTGCTTATTATAGGCCTATTTTTTTGTGCATTGGACTTTTTGGATAATTTAAGTAAAAACATCTGTTTTGAATAAGCTATATACATTCTATTTCGTTTGAAGTTTAGCAAACAAATTTTGACATACGATTAAACCGTTTTTTGTACTTTTTCGGCATGCAAAAAACTTTTTTTTTAGACCTTCATCAAATCATGATTTTAGTAACTGTCTGCAGATAACTAATGACTTTTTGGTTACCGATACAAAAAAACTTTTTTTTATCACGGGTGCATAAAAAGATGTATGGCCAATTTTTACCCAAAATTAAAGAGAAATAGCGGAAAATAGTAATATTGAAAAACAATATAATTATTTTTGCCTAAAAATTAAGCCATTTCCGCCAGTTTTCACCAAGTATTTACGAAAAAATCATTTAAAGACATCGTCAAAATATCAAACTGTCAAAGATTAAAATGTCGCAACAATGAATGTCACCGAGTAAAAAGGCACATCGCTATGGAAACCATTGTTATTTCATTTTCCAACCGCCTTGATTTATAGTGTAAAGATGGTCTATTGCGAGAGGTGCTTTTCGTTCGAGATTTTTAAAAGTATTTTCCTGTTTTTCTTGAATTTTTTGATGCAGGTAATAAAAAAAATAGTGTTAACAACTCGCGGCTAAAATGTGCTCGCTGCGCTCGTTATTTAGGCCAACGCTTGTAAAACGAAGCACTATTTTAGCCACTAGTTGTGAAAACTACTATTGTTGATCAGGGGTGCAAATAAAAATTCCCATTTTTTACCCAAATTTGATGAAGAAAAATGGCGAAAAATTTTAGGAAAATTTGATTATTGTAACCCAAAAATTAATCCATCTCCTCTTCAAGTATTACAAAAAAAATATCTTGAAAGTAACTTTATGACAAAATTAAAAAAAAAATCGGAATTTTAAAAGGACAACAATGTAAGGTCACCATACTATTATGGCCCAACGGGCCCAAGGATCACAAAATGCGTAACAATAGTAACTTTGAAAAAAAAATAATTGAAAAATCATGGTTGGCAAGGCCAAAGTCGAAGAATCTACTACGCATGCCTGATGCAATCTACTCGCGCGCAGAAGAGTTTTTGACACTGCATTTCTTCCAGAGTCGCGTTCGAGCTAGTAGTCTATGGACAAATCGGGCAAAAAGAGGGGTTCGTGTGCAAATCGTGCTAACTTTATGCCGAAAATCTAACTTTGTTAAGGGTAGCTCATAGATCGCGCTTTGACTTTTTGTCATTCTAGTACATGCGTTTTTTTTCGAGTTATTGCTCCCACCACTTTTTTTGCATGGTACTTTTAAAAACGCTGTAACTTTCTTAAAAATTAACACAAAGAGTCGAATATGACAACAAACGATTTAGTGGAAACACGCGATAAAATTGTTTTCTATAAAAAAGTTAAAAATTTTGCTTAGTTTTGTCACCAAAAATAAAAAACCTAATTTTAATTTTTTTTTAAAGCAGCTATTTATTTTCAGACACCATTTGCAATAATATTAAGGTAAAATTATTGTAATATATGCACTTGTGTATTATATTTATTTCAATGGAAAAACAAATTGGTTGCCAGTTAAAAGACCACGCGCGAAGTTGTTTTTTACAAGTTTATATTTAACTTCACCACTATGTATGTATTTATGTGTGTTCGGATCAAATCTTCGGATTGAATTCAAATTTGGTATGCGATTATAGTTCCGGTGACAATCCAATAATATGGTATTATTACGCACCCTTTCCCTCCCCCTTCAAGGGGAGGGGGAAAAACGCCTAAGTTGGTCCGATTTCAACGAAAATTGGTATACAAGGCTTTTAGGATAAGGAGTACGAATTTTTGATCAAATTTTAAAAATTCAACATGGCGGACTCAAGATGGACAATTTTTGGTCACGTTTTGCTAACCAAACGTCGGCAAACATACAACATAAACATAAAGCGGACAAAAAATACTGCTGGTCCGATGTCGTAAATCGACGTCGTGCCGATGACGATAAATTCGGCAATCGACATCGGAACGACGAAGGCCCGAGGGGATATTATCAGGTACCCACCGCCCTGTAACAAGGGAATTGGAGGGGAAAAATATTTAGTTTGTTCGATTACAATCAAAATTTGAAAACAGCGGTTTTTAAGGAAGGGCATTATGAATTTTTGATCAGATTTGAAAATTTCAGTACGGCGGATTCAAAATCGAGGATTTAGGGTACAAATCTAAAAATTAAAAAATAATTTTATATAAAAAATGGTTTTCAAATACATCGCTATTATTATTATGATATCAGAATGCTAAAAATTATTTTCTAATTTTTAGTGCACTTTATATTTTATAAAAGCTTAATGGGCGGCTCGTGCGACGAATTAGAGGCATGCGTAGACTTACGCGATAATCAGGTGATTTTCCATTGTTGTTTCTAAACTTGTAAAAGAGTAACCATGTCTGAAGAAATTAATTTTTGTTTCTGCGTAATATGTCAAAAGAAAGATAAACATAAATTAAGCACTGCTTCAGAACATTCTTGACTTGAACCTGAACACCGTTTTTTATAAATTTCTTAAAATCAAATATTGCTGGGAAAACTATATTTTAAAATACTTAAATATTATTTTAAAAATGCCGTTCCGCCATATTTGTTTTTTTAAAAAAAAAATTTTGTGATGGCTATAATATCGTTTTACAAATTTGGATTACTTTTCAAATTTTTCCCATTTTTTATTATTATCATTAATCAGCCCATAATACACCACTTTTTCCTCGTTATTTGTTAACCTAAACCGTCAAAATATCTACTTTTTTTATATGAACTACTTTTTCGTAGACCAATACTAGATCAAAAAAATAAAAAATATTTTTGTTTTGTTTTTTTTTATATTTTTAGATAAGAATTATAATTTTTTTATTTTTTCATCATAAAAATATTACAAACCAAGTATCTCAAACTTTGTTTTATCATAATCGAATACAAAATAGAAAAGTAATAAATACTTAAAAAATACACCTTTCCGCCATTTTGATAAATCAGCATATTTGTTTAAAAACTCATATTCTAGAATAAGAAGAGATTTAAACTTGATATACTAAGCCTATTTAACGAATTTATCTTATCTGCAAAAAGTTCTTGTAATTTTGGGTATTATCGTGAATCCCAACTATAGCCCAAAAATCCCTCCTTTTGACCAGTTATTTTAAGATAACTCAAAAACTACTTAACCGCATGAAATCTTTGAACACAATTTAACCTCAGAATCAAAAAGGCTATAGTTTTTATAAAAACTTTTTTTTTGTTAAATCAATAATTTTAAAAAAAAAACTTAATAACCTTTTTATTATTTCAGATTTTCAAATTTTTTTTATTGAGAATATTTCTTTTTTGTTTTGTTTATTTTTTTTTCATATAATATATATTTAAAACGAAGTATTCCAAAATTTTTTCCATCAAAATCGGATAAAAAGAAAAAAAGTTACAATTTTTTAAAATATACGGTTTTCCGCCATTTTAAATCCATCATATTCTTTAAAAACGAATTTACCAGAATGAAAACAAGTCAAAACGTGATCTATGGGCTACCCTTAACAAAATTAGCTTATCGGCACAAAGTTAGCACGCTTGCACACGAAAGTCGATTTGTCCATAGACTATAGGGCAATCACGCTCTTTGAAGTAGGCTTTTTGTATTACCAGTTAACGTAATTTAAATAAAAAATGAAGAATTTCTTACATTTTCGTAACCCGCATGGCGCCAATAACCTTTTCTAACCATTTTATAAACAAAATTTACGACAAATAATTTTAAAAAAAACATTTATTTTGATCGCGCTCATAAACGCCGTATATCTAACCCCTAAATGCACTGTAGGCACTTAATCGAGATCTCAACCATTCTTTTTTTCTTTTGATCTCACATAAATGAACAAAGAGGAAGCATGTATTAGCTAAACTAATCCGAATATTTTTACGGTAAGACATACAGTAGACGTCCGTCTTCGATCAATCTTTGAATGCGCGTGCGAAAACATGTGTCACAGTTACTTCCGCCGCAACTGCTCCGACCCAATTTTTGGATTCGTTTAAATAAATTTTTTTGACATCTATCAACCCATGTGTTAAAAATTTTATGCCAGTAATATCATTGTGTGGTAGTTTCTTTATGCCACTTAGTAAATAAAGAAATATGTAGTTTATTTTGAAGCTAAAACAATTAACAAGCTTTCCAAAAGGGTGCCACAAGTGTCCTTGTGCGGTATTTTCTTTATTCCGCTTAATAAGTAAGAGAAATATGTAGTGTATTTTGAAGATAAAACAATTGACAAAAAAATAAGTTTTTTAAATTTTTGACACATTGGTTGAAAGATATCAAAGAAAACTCGTGTGTTAAGTGTCTTTTTTAACAAGCTTTCCAAAAAAGTGCCACAAGTGGTGCCTTCTCTTAAAAAAAAAATACTTGGTGGGTCCTGGGCCTTCAGTTGGGGGCCCCAAATTTTTTTTATCATAGGCATAAAGTCCGTAAAAAATCATTAAAGATTTGCTTTTAGCTTTTTTTAATACTTCTTCCCTAAAGCCTCTAGAAGCACCGTTCCATTTAAAGAATACACCCGTATAACTAGACGAGCTTATATTTATCAATTATTTGTTTATAATTAGAATATAGAGGACAGAAAGTGCATCCAACTTTTCTTGTCCGAGGCTAGCGTTGTGCTTATTTTTTATCCTATCCAACGCAGAAAAAGATCGTTCTTCACTAGAGTTTGATTTAGCAAAAGACGGAAAAATCTGTATTGTCTATTTTTATAAGAAGAGCTTAGCTCCGTTCGGTATTTACGTTAAATTGATCTGTCTAATCTGAATCGATCGTTTATTACGTCTAAAAATGTAGGGGGAGGTAAATTCGAACCGTTCGACAATTCAGCTCTGTTAGACGTAAATTGGTGAACCCGATGGTTTTTGGCCGACGAAACAGATTAATTTGCGATTGTGAGGTTAGGTCTGTTTAGTTTTTTAAATTTTCAGGTATCATTTTTTTAACAGGGGTCAAAATCTAAATTTATTGTCAGGAATTAACTGCTATTTAGCTAGATAATAGAAAAAAAGCGAATTTATGTTCTTTCCTATTCTCAACATAGCCCTTAACTTGCAGTAAACTATAGATTCCTTCATCGTCTAAAAGTAATTTGTTAGCCATAAAGTGCCACCCAAAAATCGACGTTGGCAAGAATACGAATTTTTGATCAGATTTTGAAAATTTAATATGGCGGATTAAAGATGGACGATTTTTGGTCATGTTTTGCTAACCAATTTTAACTGACTTTTCCATATCCGATTGTGTTCAAATTTGGTATGCGTTTATAGTTCCGGAGAAATGCAATAATATGGTATCCTTAGGTACCTATACTCACCTCCCTTTAACGAGGGAAGTGAAGGGGGAAAAAGATTTAGTTTGTTCGATTTCAATCAAAATGGGCATAAGGAGAGGTATTATGAATTTTTGATCAGATTGGAAAAATTTCAATATGGCGGATTAATGGTACAAATCTAAAAATTAAGCTTATAGTTCCGGTGACAATACAATTATATGGTATTATTAGATGTATACTTCCCTCTAACGATGGAAGTGGAGGGAGGAAAAGATTTAGTTTGGTCGATTTAAATCAAAATTGGTATACAGGTGTTTTTCGGGAGGGGCATATGAATTTTTGATCAGATTTTAAAATTTCAATAAATATTTATTAAGAAACACTTTTAAAGAATTAATTTTAGTAAATGCAAAGTAGAAAATTTTAGAAGGATACAGTTTACCCTTTTGGAGCTAGTTGCACCTAAGCTCCAACGCGGCTCAGGCTAACTTGATTGGTAGAGTTATTAGAGATATTTTGCACCTCTTATGAAAAATCCTCGTTAGGTGACTTTGTCGCTTAGTAACGCGTTGTGACGTAACTAACTTTCATTTGTTTATGAACGACTTTATACGGTATTTATTATATTAAGATTTATATAAACAATTTGTCCAATAATATTTTTAATTTAAAATATCTTATTCTTGTGTTTTTAGGGAGAATTTCAATTATTATTAGACAATTTAAGTTGGTCATGACACGTACGAGGTACCCAGCGGTATACGTGAAATTTTCCGGCTCGGATGTTTCTGCCTTTTACATTTTATTACCATGTATTTCTATCTTGGTTTCTTCGTCGGCAAAACTCGCTTCGTATTTGATGACATCTTCACGTTAGCCACATGCCGCAAACGCTATGCTACGTAGGTTAGCGTCATGTATGAACGTTATACATGCAAATGACGTGACCTTGATGAAAAAACTCAACGATAGACCGCAGAGATTGGACTTTGATATCTGTATTCGAGCTTTTGTACAGATAAGAGGAAGACAGAATATTGCACTATATTCCACGTTTGCGTGTACGGCCTATGACCAACTTAAAGTGCCTATTAATCTTTAAAAACTAGTAAATACACCAGGAAGTATATTCCTGAAAGTCATACGATCCGGTCTTTCTCTCGTGCGATGGGATCTATCATCTCCCATGAAAGAAAAGTAATTTAGAAAGCAAAAAATTATAAAAAAAAACTTCTGTATTGCGAAACCGGCACTAGATTCAACGCTGTTCCCCGGTTTCGGTACATGCGATCGGGAACGTACGATTTTTCATGAGATCCGTAAGATCGGATCATCGCTCAAGAATATAACGTTTTTGTTCCATGTGAGCATTCGCCATAGATCTTTGCCGCTCCCTGTTCAAGAATACACGTCCTGAGAAAAGGGAGGTTATGATAAACAGATCGGAATCACTTGTCACAGTTGCCAGTATAAGTAAATGTTTTACATTTCTTACGAAACTCTAGCCGAAGAAAATAATTAAACAAAAATTAACACTTATCTTTACAATTAAAAATAATACAGAACATATTTGATTCAAAAGTCAATTTAAATATTTTGTTTTTCTACTTTACGTTTTACTGTCGGCAACCATGTCAATTATACCCTGCCACAAAAACCACATAAAACCTTATAAAAAACACACCTGATTTTTATCAATTTTTACAAGGTTTATAAACTTTGGTGAGGCAAAATTGTAGGATTATAAAAGTTTGTAATAATTTATGGTCTTTGATTTTGGTAAGAATTGTTCTGGTTTCATATGTGTGTTTTTTATCTGATCCTTTAATCAGACAGACTTATGGTTTTTTTCTTAGAGATTTTATAATCAAACCGACACATCAACTTTTACACCCTTGTTCTTTTATAATGTTTTAAGAGTTTGTAAAAAAAAGTTTTTTCATGAGATTTTGAGATATTTTATGATCAGACCCCCTCATAGAATTTTGACAGATTTCTATGAACATTTATAATTTTCTATGAGTTGGAAAAAACAATTTTTTTTACAAGTCTTTAAATAGATTTTATATTCAGACAAACTCACAACATCTTATAGATTTTTATGTGTCCACCCTGCCAAAAAAACCTCAATAAATCTCATAAAAAACACACCTGATTTTTTTCCGTTTTTTCGACCACCTAAAAACTAATTAAAAAAGCTATACTTAGTACACTTACTTACTTCTAAAAATATATATATTTTGACTTATAATCCCATGCAGCACTGTTCCGGGACCAATTAGAGACATAATATGTACGTACTAAAATGTACGTACATAGCACGTAACAAAGTGTACGTACGAATCATTTTACGTCCAATTTTGGTCCTACATGGGAAATAAAATGTACGTACTGTGCCACATCCCAAAGAGGTACCATTACGTATACGTGTACGTACCGTGGCTGTATGGGAAAATCTTATAAAATATTACAAAAGCTGATAGAAACTTATCAAAGTAATAAAATTTCACCTGCCCTAACTTATATGCCCTTCGAAACAAATATATTTAGTCGTCGCCCATCGGAACTTACAAAATCTTATAAAAAGAACTATAATCACATCATCTGTCGTAAATACTTTTACAACAAAAAAATAGTTTTTGGCTTATAAAATCTTGTGAAATTTTATAAACCATGCCTCAAACAAGCTTCTGGCTATAAATAAGTATTTATAAGAGAACAATTTTCTATTGGATATGTAGATATTGTGCAAGCACAAGGAGTTTTATTATATTATAGTGGGTTAGGTCGTCGTAGTTTATAGTAAGATTAGGTTATAGTTTAGTTTGACTATATATTAATCTCTATTAAATTACTTCTACTACTATTACTACTACTACAACTGCTGAAGTTGTGCCATTCTTTATTTTAGAATGTTACAGAAAAATTTTATAAAATCTTATACAATCTTTTATATATATATGTATATTAAAAATCATAAAATATTGTAAACTTTTATAAGCCAACTGACAGATAAAATATGATGAACTCCTATGATTTGTGTTTCAATTTCATATATATAAGCATAGATTATGAAAAGGTATGATGTTTTATTTGTTATTTGCTATGATCTTTTATGAGGTTTTTTGGCAGGAAAGGGATACGGTATTCACCCACAGGTAAATGTCAAACTTTATCGGTTAGTAAGAGATTCCGTTATTACCTCGTAACTGCGCAAGCCCAAAATAAGCGATGAAGTAAAAAAAGGCATCAGAATTATAGGCCCAAAAGGTCTCTATTATCGGTACAGTTTTTTTTTCAGAGAAGATAAGCTCAAGGCATTTATAATAGACACATACAGTGGAATTTAAAATAGTACCTTCCACAGGTCTAAATATTTACACCTGTGGGGGGTAAAACACTTACACATAGTGAAAAGACACAAAGTTATTGATTATTATGTATTGTTATTGCAAAATACTACTGAAAAACTGCTTTTTTTTCTCAAAACATATCATATTTTAGGAGAGAATGCCTAAAACTATTTTTTTTGACAAGATTCAAAATGGCAAATGCTGAATACGCCAAAAATTTGGAACATAATAGCTTCATTATCTGTGTTTGAGGTTATAAATTTGGTGATTTTTTAGACCACCTCTGGGGGGTGGTTTAAATTTATAGTCCCCAGAAAGAATTGTTTTGTAGCAATTGGTAATAAGTTCGTTTATAATTTCCCTAAGTAACCGTTTTTACAAGGATTAATTTACCTTATTTAATATCCCAAGTTGTTCATTAACCAATTGAACACCTCCAATTTGTTCCAAAAAAACGCCATATTTAGAATCCGTTTTCAGCACAAAAAATATATTTATGAGGGCACTACGAAGCAAAACAAACATAAGTGAAGATCACTGATTATGCACAAAAAATATACCAAACAACTATATTAAATTATTTACAAACTGAAATTAAAACATTAAGGTCATCTAAAGGCTCGGTCAGAAAAACTTTGCTTGAAAGTTGCTTGCTTGCTTGTTTGTTGAAAGCTACAGCTAAAGCTGTAGCTTTCAACAGTAGAGGTTGGTGCAAGCCAAGGAATAAGCAGAGGTAAGAGATCCGAACCCGCTGTTTGTGATTTGAACGCAGCTAATATTTTGAAAGTGACATTTCAACAGTGACAGAACTGTAAACAAAAATTGCATTTAAGTCTTTTAATACATTTCATAAGTAAAACACCTTTTAAATAAATACAAAATTAATCTACACCTTATTTTGTTATTACCCATCTAAATCGTTGTGTAATAAAGGTAAGTTTTAGTTAGAGTGATATTTAACCTCAATTGTAATTTGTTCTACAGAGTGTTTACTATTTAAACCTCCCGTGAGTTTAAGTTTTTTAATTTAATTTTCTTCTAAATTAAAATTTGCAAATCTAACAAAAGATTGTGTTAAAATGATTATTCAATAAACAAATTTATTAAAATTCTTCTTATAAATCAAGCTATTGAGGGTTGGTTTAAAATGCTTAAAACCAAAAATTTCACTTAAACTTAGAACGAAGAAAAATAGACTAAACCCTTTTAGTAAATCCCATCGTTAAAGTTTCACAAATAGAGAGTGCTTAATCGTAATGCTCAGAACGGATACATCGTATAACAGCAACTACATGTCATCTATCTCTACGACCACCCTTGCAGTATTCGTACGCATCTAGCGTATCCTAACCATTTTTTTATGTATGGGTTTTCATAAATGCCTGATCCACACTCCTTCCATTTTCCATTCTGTTGCCCTCTCACTTTCTTCGACAAGGAAGGAAATAGAAGCGAGCGGCATGAAGTAAAACTGTGTATCAAGCACTGAACAAGAATTGGTTAGGTTACGTTGTCCGTTGTAAGCACAACTTTAACTCTTTCTTTTAGGGACGCTTTTACAAACGCATCAAAGATACGCTAACAACAAGGAATCAAAAATAGTTTGCTAACTTTAAGTTTCTATTATCTCAGAGTTATATGAGTTTATCCCATTGTCAATTCAATAATGCGTTATTTATTTATTTCCATCTAATAAGCTTTAAGAAACATGCTGAGGCTTTTTTTTAATCGTTAAGTGTAGGTTGAAAATAGATTAAGGAATTAATTAAAGCGTTAAGTAATAAAAAATAAGACGTGGTCGTACTTAGTTGTTTTCTTTTAGTAAAAAAGGCACCAGGTATTTCTCAAATCTAATGTTTGTAACGCTTTGAAATCAACCTTCAATAAGTTTAAAACGTATAGTGGAAACCCAAGAAAATCTCACGGTGGCCCCCAAGTATAAGAGAAAAGGGCACACACACTTTGTGAACTATTTACCTGTAAAATTTTGCACAAGGTTTTACATAAAAGATTGTGTTGAAGCGATTTTGGTTATATTTTAATATAATATTGCTCGAACAAAAAATACTGGACCAAGAACAATATTGGATATAATTTGCCAACAAATTTTTCGAAATAACATTTTTGGTGATCTTATTTTGAGAATTGTGCAATCATTTTCTCTTGTAAAAATAAATCAACATGTGTTTCTCAGTGTACTCTGTCCAATTTTTTCTTCTGCATGGACCTTTTTTATATACAGAGTGATCGGAATTCGACGGACTTCACAATTCACAAAAAAAGTAATTGCCCGTTCCAACTGACAATTATTACAAAAATAATATAATTGCCAGCTCGCACTGACAGTGGAAATAATTGCCAGGTCGCACTGAGAAATGGTATAATTGCCAGTTCGAACTGAGAATGAGTATAATTACCAGTTTCAACCGACAATTATCTAACTGACTGTACAAACCACAGACCTAGCAATCCTACACTTAGGTCTGTGGTTATAACAAACCAAATTTTTGAATCTGACAATGAATCTTACTAAAAGGTATTTGAGACTGGAGAATAATAATAATTTTTGTTATTATAATAGTCTCTGGAAACTGGCAACTCTACTAACTGTAAGAGTTCGCGATAAAATTCAATAAACTTTAATTACCATTTGATGTACTTTTCAAATACCTTATCTCTAGTTTATTATTCGCAATTAAGTATTCGCGACGGTAGAATAATAGCTACATTTAAATTAACGGACAAACAAAAACAAATAAGTTCTGATTGTCAGTTACAACTTACAAAATCGCCGAATGGACAAAAAAAATGTCAGTTGCAACTGATAATTGTAACAAAATTTACAATTGGTATAACAATTAGTATAATTGCCAGTGCGAACTGGCAGTAATACCTTTGTTTTTTTTGTCAGTCAGTTGGAACTGACAATTATAACTAATTCCCAGTTAATCCAACCTGCAACTACTTTTTTGTTTTCATCAAATTTTGGATAAAAATTTGTTATTCTTTTGGGAGACCTTATATAAATTGGAGAATACATTTAAATAAACGAACAAACCAAAACAAATAAGTTATGATTGTCAGTTCCAACTTATAAAATCGCCGAACGGCCAAAAAAAATGTTAGTCGCAACTGACAATTGTAACAAAATTTACAATTGGTATAACAAATAGTATAATTGCCAGTGCGAACTGGCAGTAATACTTTTGGTTTTTTTTGTCAGTCAGTTCGAACTGACAATTATAACTAATTCCCAGTTAATCCAACCTGCAACTACTTTTTTTGTTTTTTATAAATAATCGAACAAACAAAAAGAAATTAGTTTCGATTGTCAGTTCCAACTAAGAAAATCGCCAAACGGCCAAAAAAAATGTCAGTTGCAACTGATAATTGTAACAAAATTTACAATTGGTATAACAATTAGTATAATTGCCAGTGCGAACTGGCAATAATACCTTTGTTTTTCTTGTCAGTCAGTTCGAACTGACAATTATAACTAATTCCCAGTTAATCCAAATTGCAACTACTTTTTTTGTTTTTTATAAATAAACGAACAAACAAAAACAAATTAGTTTTGATTGTCAGTTCCAACTTACAAAATCGCCAAACGGTCAAAAAAAATTTCAGTTGCAACTGATAATTGTAACAAAATTTTCAATTGGTAAAAAATTAGTATAATTTCCAGTTGGAACTGGCAATAATAACTTTGTTTGATTTAATAGTCATTTGGAACTGAGAATTATAGCTAATTCTTAGTTAATCCAACCTGCAACTACTTTTCAATAAATCTCAATAAATTTTGCTTAAAAATTTGTTCTACTTTTCGGAGATCTTATACATATAAATAAACGAACAAACAAAAACAAATAAGTTATGAATGTCAGTTCCAACTTGGAAAATCGCCGAACGGCCATAAAAAATGTCAGTGGCAACTGATAATAATTGTAACAAAGTTTACAATTGGTATAAAAATTAGTATAATTGCCAGTTTGAAGTGGCAGTAATATCTTTGTTTGTTTTAATAGTCAGTTGGAACTGACAATTATAGTTAATTCACAATTAATCCAAATTGCAGCTATTTTTTTTACAACAAATTTTGGTTAAAAATTTGTTGTTCTTTTCGAACACCTTATATAAATTGGCGAATCGTAATCTTTTAGTTTATTATTCGCAATTAAGTATTCTCAACGTGGGATTGTTTTGTGGGCCGCGGGAAGCGGGATTATGATTTTTTTTCTGGTAAACCAACGAACAAGGCAACCTTTCTAGTAGCGTTTGGTTAGTTTGTTTTAGATATAGTTTAAGTTAACCGGTGGTTTTTGTGCTTGTTTATGGTGTTTTGGCGGAGTTCCCGTGTCCATTATGACGAAGGCGGGCTTTGTAAGTGTAGGAACGGTAATTCTTTGGTGAAAATATTGCCTTGTTTGTAAATGTATTTTATGTGACTAAGTGCGACTTGTTTCTTTGTTTTTTTTGTGTCAAAAATTTTTGAAAATAGGTTTCTGATGTTTATCTAAGTGGAAAATTGTATGTAAGATCTTTTTTTGTGTCAAAAATGTTTGACAATCGATTTTTTTGACTGAATGATTTTGAGTAAGATTATATTCTTTTTCTCTATTGATATTCGCAAAAGAAATTATAACACACTTTATAAACACTTTAAAAAAATAAATTTAGTGAGGGATTTTTTATCATAAATCGATTATTCGAATCCAAATATGAATAATTTTTAATTAATTAATTTAATTAATAAGTTGTACTATATATGATTTTAAGTTTTACATTAATTAACAAAAGCAGTAAGTTAATAAGTCCTTAATTTATAATGTTACTTTGTTTTTAAATGTCAAAGACATTCAACTTTATACATTTATTTTAATTATAATATAAGTAATTAGTGTGACTTCTTATTGTTTTCTTTTATGTTAAAAAGTCTCTTTATTTAACTGGAAGAATATATATATTTTTTGATGGATTCATTGCATGCGTTGTGGTCGTTTAAACAACCCTTTTATTTTAAAATTTAATGAGGTACTTTTTGCATAAATCGATTCTTTCAGGAAAAATATATTTTTTTAAAATAATCAATTTACGTATTTCAAGGCAATATCTTTTTAAGTTTTACAAAGATTGCCGAAAACACTAGCCTAGACCCTAATTTATGATATATAAATTGTTTTGTAAATGTATTTTATGTGTGTGACTTCTTATTGTTTTTTGTTTTCTTTACCTTTTATTTATGTCAAGCAATTTTGCCAATCGGCACTGGAAGATGCATTGTAAGTAAGATTATATTATTTGGCGGATCCCTTTTTTTTCTCGCAGAAAACACAGCCATATCATTATTAATTTACTCTACCGACGCTTGCAAAAAATATAATTAAACAGGGTGAGTTTTTTAAAGTGTTTCTCTCAACCCATCTTTTTTTAAATACTACTACGCCGCTATAACGTCACTGATTTTTAAAATTTAAAATTGGTTTTAAGCAATTTTCAAGACGTGCAAAAAATGCAATAATATTTTTTATCCTTTTGCATGACATGAATTTGGCAACAAATCTATAATTCAAACCCCCCCACACTTTTTTAGTTAACCCAACCCACTTTTTTAAAATAATCTCACAAAACACGTAAAAGAATTAAAAAAAATCTCACTTGCTTCGCTATATGTTCATTGATTCTTACAATTTTATTTTTTTAATTTTAAGCAATTGTTTTTCAACAACATTTAAAACGCGTAAAAAATTGCATTTTAAAATGTCTTAAGACAAAATACGCTCAAGAAAATACAGACTTTTCCAGGGTCTATCCACACTTTTGTGGGTGTATCGAGACATTTCCAAGGTTTATCCGGACTTTTCCAGGGTGTATTCGGGCTTTGTAGAGTGTATCCAGAGTTTCTCAAAAAATTTTTCTGGTTGTATCCAATTTTTTCCGTGGTTTCCAGATTTTTCCAAGAGATATCCAAACTTTTCCTGGGTGTATGTGGAAATTTCTATTATATTATATATATATGTGCTATATAAAGGGTGGAGTCTTTAAATGGAACGGTGCTTCTAGCGGCTTTAGGGAAGAGGTTTCAAAAAAGCTAAAAGCCAATCTATAATGATTTGTTACGGACTTTCCGCCTATGGCCTACCATCATTTTTTTTTCAATTAGAGGGTACCACTTGTGGCACCTTTTCGGAAAGCTTGGTAAAAATGAAATTTAACGCACTAGTTTTTTTTACAACCAATGTATCAAAAATTAAAAAAAAAATAATTGTTTTAGCTTCAAAATAAATTTAAAAAATATACCACACAAGGACATTATTGGCGGCTCATTTAGGGGCCCTCACTGAAGGTCCAGGGCCTACCAACATTTTTTTCATGAGGATGTACTACTTGTGGCACCTTCTTGGAAAGCTTGTTAAAAAAGAAATTGGATTAAATAAATTTTTTTGACATATGTCAGCACATCAAAAATTTTTAAAAACCTATTTTTTGTCAATGGTTTTAGCTCCAAAATAACCAATGGAATAAAGAAACTACCACACAGAAGAGTACTCTTCTGGGGCCCAGCCTAATTACATTTTGTGTCACATAAAATATAGTATCTTATTTAAAAAAATACCTCGAAAAATACTGTGGTCACGGCTACCCCTTAATGGGTGCGAGGGGGTCGGGGTTGGGGATAATTTTCACATTTTATGTCAAATTTGACACGACATCATTTTTTAAATGCTTCATAGGGGGAGGGGGAAGCTGAAAAAAATAATTTGGTTTTTTTTTTTAGAAAAAATGATGCGACTCTTCAAACGAAGGCTTTCTGACCCAAACCCTCAACTGGAGAGTCTATCGACTCTCTCAGAAAATGATGGCAACCAACTCAGCTCCAGCCGCGTTCCCAGTACCGAAAGTGTTGAAAGCAACAAACCAAGTAAGGGCTAAGTTACAAAAAAGTATCTTTTTGGATAGGAGCTAGGGAGGAGGCAATACTTTTTTTAAATGAGGTAACTTGAATATTTTCTAAAATTTCAATAGAGCTTTTCATTCTGTTTCCAAATATATCTAATAAGTTATTTTTTTCTCTAACGGTTTTTAAATAAAATGACAAAAACGTTTAAATAAGAGCAATGATTTAGACAAAGAATCCCCAAATATATGTTTTCTTGTTTATCTCATTGGTCTTATGGAGATGATTTTGCCATTTTATTTAAAAACCGTTACAGAAAAAAAGTACCATATATCGCATCCTTAATGACGAGTGAGATGATTAGTATCCAAAAAGATACTTCTTTGTAAACCATCTAATTGTGTGAAATTTTACTTCTCTGCCTCTTTTGGTTTTGGAGATATTATGGTGGACCCGAACTTTTGGGACATCCTGTATAACAGTAAATTTACAATTTGATGTATAGTCTAAAAAATGCATTACTACAGGTGTTGTTATGAATAAGAATATTTTTTACATTTATTAACTTTAAACTAAAAATTAAATCTGCAAGTTTTTACTGACTCGTATCGTATGCATCAATGGTAAGTATAGCTATATTTCGGCTCAATACTAATTATAATGCTGGTAAAAGTGCGCTCAGCTTCCGCAGTAATTGTATTTATTATTTGATATAATTTAAAAAGGTTTGGGCAGCTGTTCTTAAAACTGTTTTTATCATAAATGGCAAAATTTCTTCGGATTTCCCGATTTCATCTTTTAACTCGGATATCAACAAACAAAACGGCAAGAAAGACTTCCGATTATCGTTTACTCCTTAGGCAGTAATTGTTACGACGGTTAACCTGGCGGGACCATCCTAAGGCGCCCAAATATTTTCAATGCTACATTTTGTAGCCTTCTTGTTGCTATTTTGTTACAGTGAAATTAATTTTGTTGTTGTAGCCGTTTTCGAGAAATCGTGACCCCCCTGGCTTAACCATTAAGCTAGAAAGTTCAAATAAACACCACATTTTGTTGCGCGGCTTGTTTGAGGGGATAACATATTAAATGTTTTTAAAATAATAATAGATTTTTTCTAATTTAATAAAAACTGTTTTTTTTATTTTTACATACTGCTTAACTGTTCTGGGGCTTTATTTTGAATGGTATTGGTTTCAGCTTTTTTTGTAGCTATTTTGTTAAGGCTAAATTATTTTTGTAGCTGCAGCCATTTTCAAGAAAACCAGACTCCCCCTAGCTTAACGGTTAAGCTGAGGGGCCACTCTATTACCTTAGTTCCGTTAAAGCCAGACAGTTCAATTAAACACTACATTTTGTAGTTCGCCTTAGTTGAGGAAATCACATACCTACTAAAAGTTTTCCAAATATTCCTAGTTTTTTTTTTAATTAAAAATAACGTGTTTTTTTCTATAAATATATAGGACAAATTTAATATTTCTTATTTATCAGGGGGCCCACACATTTTAATGCTTGTTGTATAGAGCACAGCTTTAGCTATCATCTGACGTATTTAAACATTTTGTTACTATTGCTGTTTACGAGATATTTTTATATCATTTTAATGGGCAAAATATATAGGCCAAAATTACTATGTGATATAATTTTCTTATTTACTAAGGGGCCCAAACCCTTTAATGGTAGGTGTATAGAGCACAGTTTTGGCTTTCATCTGACGTATTTGAACATTTTGTTGCTGTTGCCGTTTACGAGATATTTTTATTTCATTTTAATGGGCAAAATATATAGGCCAAATGTACTATGTGATATAATTTTCTTATTTACTGAGGCGCCCAAACACTTTGATAGAGCACATTTTTTGGAAAAACTCAATTTTTAATATTTACACATACTTTATTACCTTTGGCGTATATATTTTGCCATTAAAATAAAATAAAAGTATCTCGTAAACGGCAACAGCTACAAAATGTTTAACTACGTCAGATGATAGATAAAACTGTGCTCTATGCACCTGTCATCAAAGGTTTTGGGCCCCTTAGTAAATAAGAAAATTATATCACATATTATATCACATAGTACTTTTGGCCTATATATTTTGCCCATTAAAATGAAATAAAAATATCCCGTAAACGGCAACAACAACAAAATATTTAAATACGTCAGATGATAGCTAAAGCTGTGCTCTGTACACCAAGCATTAAAGTGTGTGGGCCCCTTGGTAAATAAGAAAAATATACTACATAGTATCTTTGTCGTATATATTTTGCCCATTAAAATAAAATAAAAATATCTCGTACACGGCAACAGCTACAAAATGTTTAAATACGTCAGATGATAGCTAAAACTGTGCTCTAAGCACCCATCGTCAAAGTGTTTGTGACCCTTAGTAATATAACAAAAATATATCACATTAAATTTGTCCTATATATTTAAAGAAAAAAAACACGTTTTTTTTTTAGTAAAAAACTAAGCGAGGAAAGTAAAAAATCTGGGAATATTTTGAAACTTTTAATATGTGATTTCCTCGACTAAAGAGAGTTACAGAATGTAGTGTTTAATTAAGCTGTGCAGCTTTAACAGAACTAAAGCTTACGTTTTAACCCTGCCAAAAAAACCTCAGAAATCGTTATAAAAAATAACACATAAATAATTATAAGATTTCATGATTTATGCTCACATAAATTTATATTTTATAATTTTTACAAGTAAAATTAAAACACAAAGCCCGCATAGGATTTCAACATATTTCACCAGCCAGTTGGTTTATAAAAGTTTAGAATATTTTATGATCTTTAGTATAAAAATTCCTCATAAAGGTTCAAAAGATTCTATAAGACCTACTTGCAACATTCTAAAATAAAAAATGACAGCACAACTTTAGTAGTGATTCTAGTAGTAATAGTAGTAGAAGTCGAAGCTATGTTAGATCTCACCACTCTTTATGATTATCATGTAAAAAAATGCTTGTAAACTTATATATAAAGACTTTTTGATTGATTGATTTATTGAGTGAAGTAATATAATATGGATTAAAACACTACACTACGACGGCCTAACCCATTATAATATAATAACACACATTGGACTTGCACAAGCTCTACATATCTAATAGAAAATTGTTCTCGTATAATTACTTATTTGTCGCCAGAAGCTGTGGGAGAGATGTTACTTTGATAGGTGTCTGTGAGATTTTTTGAGGTATTGTTTATAAAATCTTCCAGGATTTCATAAGCCAAAAAATATTTTTTTTTTGTGAAAGTATTTGGGTATATACAGATAATGGGACTTTGTTTATAATATTTTATAAGACTTCATAAGTCAAAATTTCTTTTTGTGGAAGTATTTACGACGGTATATATAACTAAGTAAATAAGTATACTAAGTATAGCTTTTTTTAATTACTTTTTAGATGGTCGAAAAAAACGGAGATTTTATGAGATTTGTCTGGGCCAAAGCCATGTTTTTCAATTGTTCATGTTATTTTCAAGGTCAATCAAGGTCATGTATCAACTAAACTTTTTTTTCATAGTAAGCGGCGATAAGTCAACAAGAATTAATGGCCGCCTTGTAGTTTCTGCTTTTTTGTGCCTATGGGTCACCATTTTCATATATCAGCCGCCATATTGAAACGCGTCATAGCTGAACTAAACTTTTTTTAACAGTATTGTTGGACTTGACATTTTTATCTTTCTTATCAAATTCGGTCCTCTTCGCCTTAATAGTTGATGAATAGCGCCCTTTAATATGTTTTTTTGCAATATGTTAATTTTACTAGAATATTTTTTAAGATCATGCAGCTTCAAACTGCATCAAACTCTGAGGATCGAATTTGGCATACATGCCTAATAATTTAAGGTAGATTTGAAGTTGAACTGACAAAACCTCCAATTATTAAGATTTTTTGAAGAGAAAATGGCAAACATCTTGTTGTTTCCTATTTTCAAAGTCATTTAAGGTCGGATGACCTTGAAAGTAAATTTTTTGGAATCTTCGTTCTCAAATTATATGGAATCGAGTATATCATGCCCCGGTTGCAAAAGTTGTATTTTTTATGATTTTTGGCCGCCATCTTGAAACGACGTCATATCAACCTCTTCTACACGGATGCGAACAAAACACCCGGTAACACTAGATTTTGTGACTAAGGAGCTTCCAATCCCACATAGTCACAAAACTCGGTCATTCAAAATCCCAGGGACTTACACATGCCCCTTCACTAAAACGTCAAAAATTGCCGAAAAAAGAATTGTTTAGAAAGTTTTTTTTTTAATTACAATTCTGAAAGAAAATGAGATAAAACGGAACCAGAGGAACTATAATACGAATTTTTGATGAGCTGGGCAATCCGTGCATTGACGAGAACCATATTTTTGTCCAAATCGTATATAACATATTATTTATATAATCGTAGTGATTCTACTTCAATAATTTTCCTTTTGATACTCATTTTTCAGCAAAAACAATAACACCAAAACAAAACATAATTTGAATTAGGTTATGTCGAAAACGCTATATGGTTTTGTACGTCAAAAGTTTTAAAGGTTTGTTTACACCCAAAAATAAGCTTAATAAAATACGTTTTTCAATAAAAAAAAGAGGTTTTCATAAAAACTGTCTACAAAAATTAAAATTGACATATATTTTATTTACTGAAACAGTATTAAGAAACTAAATTTTAAAAAATATCAGCAAATAAGTCCTGACAAAAAAACAGTTAGTGTAAACTTGCGTTTGAAAATCGGCAGATTTTCTGACTGTATATCATGTATATAATCGTAGTGATTGTACTTCAGTAATTTTCCTTTTGATACTAATTTTCCAGTAGAAACAACAACACCAAAACAAAACACAATTTGAATTAGGTTATGTCAATTTTACGCGGGATTTCCGTGCTCGGGCTTGATCTGTAGAGTTTTTCAGATCAAGGCCGAATCGAACACGCATATCTGGCAAAGAGCAATGACAGTTGCCAAATCGAACACGCAATTGTTTTTCCGATTGATCGATGACCCAAAAATAAGCTTAATAAATTACGTTTTTCAATAAAAAACGGGTTTTCATAAAAACTGTCCACAAAAATCTAAATTGACGTATATTTTATTTACTGGAACAGTATTAAGAAACTAAATTTTAAGGAATATCAGCAAATAAGTCCTGACAAAAAGACAGTTGGTGTAAACTTGTGTTTAAAAATCGGCAGATTTTCTGACGGTTTTTGAAGAATGCGACCTAATTATATAAATATGTCCTTCTTTTGCAATATAAAACCTCGCCATGGTATATGATGTAACACCTTCTTTATTTTTAATGTTTAACACAGCAAATATCTTGTAAACGGACGATCAGATATCGATCGACGATAGTCAAGTATCACGCATGGTAAAATTTTGCAAGAAATTAAAATCTATAAAAAACTACATAGTGTTATATTTTTTTTAAATGCATTTTATTTTGGTATATATATATCTTAAAAACTACAAATGTTACGACATATTTGATTTAAAAGTACCTATTCCCTTTATAAAATCTCTTAAAAAAGGGGAATTAAGTACAAGCCTCTTTTTACAAATTAAAAATTAACAACAACTTTTCCTAAACGCCAATTTTTTTAAAACAACCACACAAACAGTGGCGGATCCAGGGGGGGCGGGCGCGAAAGGCGCCCCCCCCCTGAGCATTATCAAAGTTTTAAAAACATTATTGTTGTTTCTATGACCAGTTTCTGAGATATCCGCTATCAAAGAAAATATGGGTCTCTCTAGAATAAATGAAAAGAAGGTGGCTAAAATTGCTAAACAGAACACAAGCTGTATCCAAGAGTCTATTGTTACTGTTGGCGGATGCCTTAGTTTTTATGCGGGGGACAGTAAAAAAAAATAAGGCAATTTTGCTAATTTTCGAATTTCTGTTTCAAGCTATTTCGGCAATCTGAAGGTTTTTTTGAGTCATATTATAATTTCAACTATTTGTAGGTAAGAAAATAGGTTTGCTTGCGTAACTTAAACGACTTCATAAGAAAATATGTTTTAAGATTAGTATTCCTCTTGCCTAAAAAAATTTCATTAGGTAGCTTAACCGGGTTCACAATATTTCGTGAGCAGCAGAGTCGAGACAACCTAGCAAACCAGGAGGTGGCGGTGATACCGGCGGATTTCTGACGGGACGTAGGCAATGCAGCCACTAAAACCGACCTGTATTTTGGAACGTATTTGGTACTCGCTAATTCGAATTCACTCTCATGTTGGTTAAACGCCAGCAAAATGCGCTTTCTAACGAGTAGGTTCTTTGCTTGCTGAAAAACGCCTGACCGTATTAAGAGTTTTGTCGCTTCGTAGGCGTCAGCTTTACGCAACCTTTCTCGCGGCTGGTTCGCAACATAGAAATAATCTACGTATGTGGCGTAGTTGTAGAGTATCAGACTCTCACCTGGGACGAGCAGGTTCGAATCCCGGTTGCTTCCTACATTTTTTTTTAAATTACAGGTAAAATACTCGTGCCCACCCGCCTGTCGGCCGACACGTGCCCAAGCGGTCATGGGCGGTATACATGCCGCAGCGCTCCAAGTTGTCTGGCTTCCGAAAAATTGTAAGAGATGCGCTAGCGTCCAAACCACGTTGTGTTTGTTGGGAAATCACTTAAAAATCGTAATTTGCAGCCTTCATGCAACTGTCTGGCAAATGTTATATTTGAGTTTCATACAGAATTACAGAAGGCGATCCAAGATATCTATCTGTTAAATTTATGCATTCCAACGACCCTTCAAGGATGAGATGCAGAAAAAATGTCAGATATGGTAACAAAAATTATAGAAAAATTTGTCACAGTTTTCAACAATCTTTCTCACACAGTGGTAATAGGAGAGTTAACACTGTTTAAAAACAAAATTTTAAATAGTAAAAGCGTCGATGACTTAGAAGGGGTTGACACTGTGTAGTAAACATGATTAACCCAATATCTACAACGCATTAAAAATTGGTTCTCCTCTTCCTGTTTCGGTTGCTACCCCGAAAGAAGTTTCTCCACTTTAAGACTTTTAAAAACTTATCTTCGTTCCACGGTAGGAGAAGAGAGACTTAATGGCTTGGCGCTTTTTTATTATATCATTCAATGAATCTTAGACAGGTTTGCAAAGCAAAAAAAAAACTTCAATTTTATTATATAACTATAAGTTTTTTTAATACGATAATAATAGACACTTAAAGTAAATATTTAACGCATCGGTATCGGTATACGTATCGCGTTCGAAATAAAGCTAAAATACACTACATTTTTGACTTGCTCGTGTCATGTTTCGAACGATGCCCGCTTTTTTGACGGGTGCGATGACACAAAAGCAAAAGCTGACAGCAATCGATGCGTACGGAGTGATGAATGTATCGTTACGTCCTCCCCAACGCACGCATCGATTGCTGTAAAGCCCTATGCCCACCAACGCGTGACCATGCAGGGTTTTTTGACGCAAGGGGTTTTTTGGAGCGCGCGTGTCGACCTTGAAAATCAAGGGTGAAAAGTTGCATGCCTTTTCTGTCCACACCTATGCATCTTTTTCACACAGAATAATAATAGGTTAAATCTGGTGGATTTTCTGGTTCCAAATATTGATCAATAAATTTCTTGGGGTCTGAACTAAAAGAAGTATATTAAATTGTCGCTAGATGGCGTCAGATTACATTTTACCAAAAATGTGAATAATAAAATTTTATAATTATTATTAATATTAAAGGGAATATTATATTTTGTTTTTTAGTTTAAAAAAAAATCCCAAGTACCTACTTTTTAAATTTTAATTGGTAATTATGCAGTATACGGTTTTCTGCCATTTTTGATTTTTTTTGAAAATTCTTTATGGGGGCACCTACTAGGGTCCCTAGGACCCCAAATCCGCCTGCGCCGGTTGTTTTTTTTTTCGATTTTTTTTTTCACTAAAACAACCCAATCTAGCACAGTCCAACTCAACCCAAAACAATAAAAAAAACACATTACAACCACCCCCTCCGGGCACACTTTTTTTCTTAAAAAAAAAATAAATCGGGCGCACGCGAATTTGGGGTCCTAGGGAGCCTAGTAGGTGCCCCCATAGAGAATTTTTCATTAAAAATGGCAGGAAACCGTATACTGCATAATACTTTTAATTTTTAGTACAATTTTAATATTCATTTTTTAGTCGCTAAAATTAAATTTTGACTAAGATATCTATCCGTAATAATTTAAACCTGTTGTGAATAATTAAATTTAAATGAAACACTATATTATCGATGAAAGTAGTTATATTAAAAATTTTCCATATAGAAGTCCTAAAAAAATTGGCAAGGCACTATAATTATTTCCTCTATAGCTAAGTGTCGAACTGTATGTAGAAGAATGTATAATAAAGACTTGTGTGACTCACTTAACTGGCAACTTGTTAATTGTGGTATCTGAAATAAATAAAAAACAAATAACAGAAAAAATATTTTTGATATGTTGGCCTATTTAGTATACAAACCCAGGCAAAAAACCCCATAAATTCTCATGAAGGTTGGTGAGTTTTTGTATTGTTTTATAGCTGTAAAACTGATATAGAAACAACAAAATTTATGAAATTTATCTTAGTTTTTTTTTAAAGTTTTTTCCACATACCACATAGAAAGCATATAAAACCTGATACTGATTTATGGAAATTTTTATAGGTATATCTCAATATATTTATACATCATAATTTAAATAATCTAAAAATGGATAAACTCATCCCATATTAAAGTCCTCTTTTTGTTGTTGACACGTTGACACATTATGGACCTGATTTCCATACTTCCTGGCTTTTAAGTTGATACATGCATGATGACGACATTGAAAAACGGTTCATTTGCATAAAAATAAAGTTACAGATCAAGCAGAAAAACTCTAGTGTCAGTACCCAGAGAGTATATGAGGATATTTTTGGGCAATTAGAATAATTTACAATAATTGACAATAGGTAGGTACACAAGATTTGTCTGTTGTTAGCACCTCAGTGAAATAATTTTTTTAAATGAGCTAAAAGGATAATAGACAATATGTTTCCTCATCTCTTGTTTATTCTTTTTGAAACTATAAATCAGAAGGTTTGTTCTAGCTATAGAGCCCCAAGTTGAGATATTTTAACTACCTATATGTGTTATAATATTAAATAGCTTAAACTGTCATTTTATAGTTAGTACCAGAGGCTAATTAATGATGCATATGGACAGTGTTGTTCAATCTCACACTGCAACAAGAGCAGCCATCAAAAGTGTTTCCAATTTATAAATTCAAATTAACTACAAGCTTTAGCTTAAGTACGACAGTCACCTCCACCTTCATACTTGGGAGGGGGGGAGAAAGGGCTTAGTGGCTCAAGTCACCGCCAAGAGCCATTCAATATCACAACCTAAAGATTGAATTTTTTCCCAAAATCAAGAAAAAAATGATGTTATGTAGAATATGCTGATGTGCAAGCCCCCCCCCAGAAACAATTTCTGCATATGCCACTGGTTCGTATCTTTTTTACACAGGCTGTTGTAGCTTATTATCACATATGCTTAGGTTACAACATTCGGGAAAAACCTGATCTTCTCAATTTTCACAAGAAAACCAACAAAATTGACTGACCTAATCGAAACCCAATACCTACTAAAAAACACTTACCAAAGCAACCCAACCACATAAACGGTAAATTGCCATAACTTTTTCCACAACCTTAATTAGCATATAAATTAATTAAGTACTTACTATGGTCTTGGATCCACATCATTTATTTTTTGTTGAAGCAGCTCTCTCAATCACAAAAAAATTTGCAAAACAAACAAAAAAAAAATGGAAATTTGACAAGAGAATGCTATTCTGGAAATAATTTTTAACATTTTAAAAAAAAAGTCCCTAGAATTCCTTAGAAATGCATGCAATTCTAGTGGAAAAATAGAACATGTTCTATTTTCAAGGTTGGCATTCCCGCGTGCATCTAAAAATATATTTTTAATTTTTAATTTTTAACACGTTTTCTTACGATAATTCTGAAAAATAATTTATTTGCTGCACTTTCCTGGTAAAACTGTTTAAATTACTCAATTTTCTTTCATTTTATCGAAGTTTAAAAAAAATATTTTAGGTTATCTTAAACGTCAAAAAGATGCACGAGACACGCACGAGGTGTTGCCAACATAGGTATTTCTAGGAAATTTGGGCAAAAACGCATGCATTTCTGGTGAGTTTCGTGGAAACGCGCCGGTGAGGACAGGAAAACGCCGAGTGCCGACCCCGCTTCAAAGCACCCTGCATGGGCACGCATAGGTGTGCACAGGGCTTTAGCAGTTCTGTCATCGCACCTTTCAAAAAAGCGGGCATCGTTCGAAACGTCGCATAAACAAGTCAAAAATGTAGTTTATTTTGGCTTTATTTCGAACGCGATACGAATACCAATACCGATGCGTTGAAATATTTACTTTAAGTGTCTAATGTTGGAATGTTAATACTGAATGAATTTTTTTGTTTTTTAGAATTAAGGATTTGTATAACAAATAAGTTTGCCAAAATAAATTGGTTGTATCAGGTAGTATCTTTTAGTCACCACCAACGACTCAAGCTTGCAACTACGAACATATGTAGGTGGAAACTGTTTGGTTACTGGGGAGGGAGGTCTTCACTAACTAATATACCAATCTAACCAAACCCCCAAAAACAAGGATGACCATAAAAAAGTACTTTTTTGCCCTATGTTCGTAGTCGCTTGAGCCGGCCTATATAAGTTTTATTGCTTGCGCCCCCCCCTGGTGAAATTGCTGGATCCGCCACTGCACACAAATATGACTCAAGTTATCAAGATTTCAGTTGTGAACTTCCCACAAAATAGGCGCTGGGATAAAAGTTAAAACTAAAATCATATTCTTTATATATGTGTATGTAAACGTTTATGAAATAGTACAAGTTTTTTTTGGGTCAAATTTTATACCATAGAATTTGTACCTACGAAAAAGCATGATTCCGATACCTACCATCAAAATTAATTGATCAATTTCTTCCTGCGGTATCAGAAACTTAAAGTAAATATTTCAACGCATAGGTATCGGTATACCTAAGGCGTTCGAAACAAAGCCAAAATACACAACATTTTTGACTTCTTCGTGCCATGTTTCGAACGATTCCCGCTTTTTTGACAGGTGCGATGACAGAACAGCTGATTCCACTCGTTGCGTACGGAGGGATGTACGTAACGTTACGGACCCACGAACGTACACAACGATTTCAATCAGCAGTTCTGTCATCGCACGCATCGCTCTAAACATCGCGTGAACAAGTCAAAAATGTAGTTTATGTAGTACTTTATTTCGAACGCGTTGGGTACACCGATACCGATGCGTTGAAATATTTTCTTTAAGTGTCTATTATTTGCATTCACAATATCACAACGGCATCTTTTTTTTTGTACGAACTACGTCCTTCTCTACAATGCTATATCTACATAAAATACAGTCTATGTGGTCTTGGTGAAGTTTTGCAAAGCAAGGAGGCAGCTATTATTTAAATTTATGGTGCAGGAGCTGGAGAATTTCGCGTTATAAGGTCGTAGAAATATTTCGAAGTGGAATGTGAAAATGGTTAAGAGAATGTCGATGTCATCGTGAACAAAAAACGCAGATAGAAATTCAGACCTCGATAACTTCGCCGCTAACGCTATATGATATAAGGTGGGCCAAAGGAAACCGTACATTTTGTTTTCGGCTGAAGTAGTTTTGCTACCGTCAGGTTGATTTTTGTGATTTTAACTTCTGCGATAAGCTAAAGCTTCAGACAGTATGAACCTTATGTCAAAATTGACATTTTGTTAAAATCCAAGATGGCGCATGATTTTTAAATTTCCTTATTCTTAACACGCCCGCCAAAATTTCGTGTGTGCCGCTGTACTCGATTTTAGACAATTGCTATAAAGACACGTTTTTGTTGTGCTCAGGGAGGTATCACTTCTAAAAATCGGAGAAGAAGTAATAAGGCTCAACGCCTACGAAGTAAGTGGTGTTTTAACCCTTTGTAAAATAAAGGTCTAAAAACCTCTAGTATTTATTCGACTAGGGATTTGTTAAATCTCGTCCGATTCTTTAGATTTTGAACTCTGCGGGAAGCTAAAGCTCTGGCCTGTATACGCTAGCTGTCAAATTTGACATTTTATGAAAATCTTTAATAGCCCATGCTTTTGAAACTTATATATTTTTCACTCCTTCCTGCGAGTTTTTTTTGTAAGCCAATGTACTGTTGTTTTCAAAAAACACGCATGCATACATTTTTCCCTATGTGTCAAACTTTGACTTTTTATTACTGTATACTCAAACAAACCACCAGCTTGTAATGTCTGACAGCATTAAATTCGGTATTACAATGACGTTATATAAACATAAGGCCTATAAACATACCCTTATTACCCGACTACGCAACTCAAAGTAGGGTTTTGAGTTTAGTTTCTTGTTTCTAAAATCATGTTTTAATCTCTATTCGTCTAATATACCAATCTAACCAATTTAATTTCATTTCCGTTACTTAAAGTTTTTGCGTAGTGGCTAATTGGAAAAAACACTACAAAAACCTGGTTTTTTTACTTATACATGGTATTTTTTAAGTCAATCAAGCTCATACATCAACGATACCTTTTTTTAAGAGTAAGCGGCGATAAGTCAACAATAATTGATGGCCAACTTGTCATTTTTGTGTTTTTTTACGAAATTACATAAAATAAAATGTGGTTGTGGGTCGCCATTTTGATTTATCAACCGCCATATTGAAACGCATCATAGCCAAACCAAATTTTTTTAACGATGTTACTGGACTCGACGTTCTTATATTTCCCAACAAATTGGGTCCTTTTCGCTTTAATAGTTGATTAATAGCGGCCTGTAGTATGTTATTTTTGCCATATGTTAATTTTACTGGGGTATTTTTTAAGTTCATAAAGCTTCAAACTGCATCAAACTCAAACGATCGAATTTGGCGTATATGCCTAATAGTTTGAGGTACATTTGAAGTTAGTGTGACAAAACTTCGAATTATTAAGATTTTTTGAAGAGAAAATGGCAAAAATCTTGTTTTTTGCGATTTTCAAAGTTATTTAAGGTCGGATAACCCTAAAAGTTAATTTTGTGGAATCCTCGTCCTCGAATTATATGGCATCTAGAATAATCATGCCCCGGTTGCGAAAGTTGTATTTTTTTATGATTTTTGGCCGCCATCTTGAAAGATAACGTCATATCAACCCCTTCTACACGGATGAAAACAAAACACCCGGTAACACTTGATTGTGTGACTAAAGAGCTATCAATCACACATAGTCACAAAACGCCTTCATTCAAAATCTCACGGGATAGAAATTATCGACATATGCCCCTACACTAAGTACCTGATTTCAATTATCCGGAAAGCCACGTTTTTTCAGTGTACAAAGAGGTATAATTCGTAAAAATCGGACAAGAACTAAACAAGCTCTGCTTAACGAAAGAGGTGCTGTTAAAAACACTATTCTATTAAATCCAATCTCGTACGCCCTTGCTGTTTTTGTCAAAACTACGTTGTTTTCTGGACACTCAACAACGAAATCGGATACGTTAAAAAAAATCAGCAAAATAAAAAATAAAGGTTTAAAACCAGTACCTCTTTCGTTAAGCACTCAATACCCGAGTATAACATGTTGGGTTCTTGTCCGATTTTTACGAATTATACCTCTTTGTGCATTAAAAAGACGTGGCTTTCCGGATAACTGAAATCAGGTACATTGGCCTACAAAAAAGTTTGGCAGCAAGAAGTAAAAAATATCTAAGTTTCAAAAGCATGCGCCATTACGGATTTTCACAAAATGTCAAATTTGACAAATAGCGTATATAGCCCAGAGCCTTAGCTTCCCACAGAGCTCAAAACCTAAGAATAGACCTATGTTTTACAAACGGTTAAAACACCACTTACTTCGTTGGCGTTGAGCTTTATTATTTCTTGACCGATTTTTAGAAATGATACATCTCTGTGCCCGACAAAAATGTGTATTTATGGCAAATGTCTAAAATCGAGTACAGTGCCGCACATAAAATTTTGGCGGGGGGTGTTAAAAATGGCTAAATTAGATAGATAGTCTGAGGCTTTAGCTTTTTGCAGAAGCTAAAATCACAAAAATCAACCTTACGGTAGCAAAACTACAGCCGAAAAAAAATGTACGGTTTTTGTTGAGCCACCTTATAGTTTAATGACAATTTAGATAATATAAAATTAAAAAAAGGAGAAATTAAATGGGTTGATGAGATTAAATACTTAGATGTTCAAATAGAAAATACACTTTCATTAAATAAACATGTGAGTACATTAAGAAAAAAATAAGGAGAAAAACTATACTTTTTCTCAAGAACATCTAAAAACCTCACTCTGTATGCAAGAATAACTGTTCTCAGAAGTATAATACAACCACATTTTGATTATTATGCCAGTATGATTTACCTTGTCTCAAAAAAATATTAAATCGCTGCAAATTCTGTTTAACAGAGGTATGAGAATTATTCTCAAATGTAATATATATGTGCCTATTAGAGTTATGTTAAAAATTTTAAACTTTATGTCAGTTAAGAGAAGGCTGTATTTTTTGACTATGACTTTTATCTATAAACTTAGTAAGGGATTGCTACCTCATTATTTTAAAGAGTTTGTAACGCTTAGAAATCAAGTAAGCATGGTCATTTGACCAGAAATAGGAATAATTATCACATACCTAGAACAAGAAATAGGTCGACTATGATTTCTCTATTTTTTAAGGGCTTGAATGAATTTAATGTGTTACCTCCTAATTTTAAAAATGCAAGGTCTGTTAAGAGTTTTAAAAATCAATTACGAAAGTAATAAATGTGTAATACCTAGTTCCTACCTATTATAAGTTCCTTCTTCTTGTGTTAATTAATATGTTGTAATAGTACTTGTTTTAAATGTGAAAAAAAATGTACTAGAGATGTGTTATTATTGTATGTATATTATTTTATTAAGTATTAACTTACAAATTTTTAAACTTTTCAATTTAAATATTTATGCTTCTCTTAGGTAACAAAAAAACAACAAATAAGTATAAACTACAAGATAAGTTGAACTAAATGTATTAGAATTTTCTAATTAATAAAGAAATTATAACAGCCTTTTTGGTACAGGTTTTTGACTGTCCGGTTATTTGCCGGTTGGTATATTTCATGCGTTTTCGTTTTTCATTTTCAAAATAAGATTAGTTTAGTGTGGTTTCCCATTTCAAAAGCCAAGCCAAAATTTATACCTTCTCCACAGTCTACTAATGCTAAATATATTACATTGTGCCTTCTTAATAAAGTTCCGAGAAAGTAGAGAATAAAAAGTACCCAAGTTTATTGCTTTTATTTAAAAGCGTTTTAAACCAGGTACCTATTTAATTATTGGTGAAGGAACGCTCGAACAGAAAAACATCCTTGAATGTGTCTTGGGTATACTGAGCGAGACGCCACCCTGTCGGAAATTAATGGACGCTCGCCAAAATACCAGTGGCGTAGCCACAAATCGACTCTGGGGGGGTTTCAGCCTTTAATAAGGCTCAACTACCTACCTATGGAAAATTTTTAAAAATTAGGCAGGTGCCTATTGCGTGAGCTCTTGGACTGAAGGTAGAGGAGAGGGGCGGTTTAATAGGTATTGAGTTAGTGTATACGAAACAAAAATACTGATTTTTAAAGGCAAGTCTCATCTTCTAGTCTCATTTGTAGATTTTTTAAAAAATTAACCCTTTAATGCGACGCAGGCAAAAATTTTGAAGAAATTACACTAAAATTCTATTTTTTAACGCGTTTTGAATATTGTTGACAAAAAAAATTGCTAAAAATTCAATAAAATTATAACAATATTCAATATTGGTATAGCGCCGCAGGCAAATAACACAAAAAATTCTTTAAAAATTTTGGATCTCTTAGGTTTTATGTAAAATATTTTTGAAAAAGTAGATTGGGTTGGATTGCAATAGAGATGGGTTGCGGTGGTACATGAAGATTTTAAGAAAAATTATACTAAGAATGCCATTTATTACACGTTTTGAATGCTGGTGAAAAAAATTCCTTGGAATTAAACTAAATTGTAACAATTAATGACATCATAGCACCGCAGGCAAAATTTTTAAAATTTAAAATATCACAACAAACACACGTCACAAACCGGAGTAAAGGGTCAAAAGAGTGGAGGAGCTATAGCTCTTCCTGGGGCCTTAGATCATGATTAATTTATTGTAGATTGGGTTGGACTTCCTGGGGGGGTGGTAGTTTAACCTCCAAAACACCCCCCTGGCTACGCCACTGAAATTATATATCCACATATTCTTGGTACGCCAAAATTCTTATGTTAACCGTCCGAACTTTTGCGGCGTTTTAGGGCAGCCCTTATGACAGTGGCGTTCGCAGCTTTCTTAAAAAGAGGGGTCAAAATTTTGAAAAAACAAAGAAAAAGTTTTATGTAAAAGTTCTAAAATTAATTTAACTTGCGAGCCAATAGGGCGCCGCAGGCGAAAAATTTTGAAAAAATATCAACAATTTTACTGTTTCTAGGAAAAACCGGCGATTTCTTAAATAAATTTTCAGAAAAAGGGGGGGGCGATCGCCCTTACGACCGCGACTGTATGACGTTTAAATGTCAACAGTGTCAAATAGCGTTAATCTTCGGGCGTTTTGCACATCTATTATATTTGGATTAAAAGGAAATCGTTCATAAAAAAGTAATTATAAATTCTCTAAAAATTTCGATGCTTTTAATTTTGGATACAATTTTTACTGAAGTGATTGTAAATGACAAGACAGAGCAAGATTGCAACCAATTACAGAAATACATTTTTTTACCCATCCACTCAAAAATGTTTCCATTTTCATCAGGTATTACGTATCACACACTTACTTTGTTTATACGGGCCTCTTAAACCGCTTTTATGTGAGGACGATTTGAAAATTATGCCGTATAAACACCACTAAAACCGTTTTAAGCACTAAATCAATTCTATTTTAAAGCTATTTAAGAAAGCGGTTTATCCCTTTAAAACCAATTTTAGGATCGGTATAGACACTCTAAGAAAACTTCAACGCGTTTCATCCAACATAAAAAAATTCTCAACCCTCGTTTTACTGAAAAATCTGTTGTTATCTGAATATTTTCATTTGTTTTTTTTTAAGCTGACAATTAATGACATTTACTGAAGGACGTATAAACCCTCGGAGAAAGCGATTTTATTGAAAACCGTCCTTATATAAGACCGGTTTTAGACGCGTATAAACGAAGTAACTGATAAGCACCACGAATGCAAAACTTGCAAAAACACAATTTCAGTCGTTATCTGCAAATAACAAAACAATGGCTTTCTTGCCAAACAAACCACATTATATCTCATAAAAAACGCACCTGATTTTTATCAGTTTTTATAAGGTTTATAAGCGAGGTAAAATTTTAAGTTTGTTAAAGATTTTAATATCAAAAAAGAAGTTAATAAACCTCCAAATCAGTTACTTCAACCGAAAATAAACTAAAAAATAAAAGATCAAAAGATCTTGGGTGGAAATAGCGAAAAAAAAAAAAAGATCAAAGCGAAAAGAGAAATGATTAAATGATGTTTCGCCCTGGATAACCAGCGTTGGCTCATCAGTAGTTTCACTGGTCACCCTTCACTATACATCATTAAACCCCATCATACACTTTGATTTCCAACCTTGAATTTTCGCTATTTCCACCCAAGATCTTTTGATCTTTTATTATTTTTTAAAGATTTTAATAATTTATGAATTATGTCTCTGATTTTGGTGAGATTTTGTGCGGTTTCATATATCTGTTTTTTACCTGGTAAACGATTTATTTTTACCGTACACCCTTGTTTTTTATAATGTGTTATGAGTGTATATAAGCACATTTTTTAGGAGACTTTTGGGAAATTTTATGATAAGCAATGTTATAAAATTTTAAAGATTGTATGATTGATGGTATTAATAGTTTGGTTGGGTTGGGTTGGTATACAAGTTTTTATGAGTATTCCTATAGATTCTATTGTCAGACAAACTCACAAAACATTATATGGTTTTATTTGTCCATCTGTAAAAAAAATATATACTATCAGTTTGAATATGTCCACACTTTTATGGGTTTTCCAGGGCATTTTATAATCTAACATTCTCATAATATTTTATAGGTTCCTATAATAAATTTACTATCCTTTTTTAATCTTACTTATTACATGGCTAAGGCCTTTAAAACAGACAAATCTCATAAAAACTCCGTTTTTTCGAACACCTAAAAACTAATTAACAAAGCTATACTTAGTATACTTACTTACATAGTTATATATACTGTCGTAAAAATGGACACAAAAAAATGTTTTTTTTTACTTATAAAATCTTATAATCTTATCTTATAAACAGAAACTCACAAAATCCAAAAGAAACTTATAAAACTAATAAAATCTTACCTGCCCTAACCTATATGTCCTTTGAAACAAATATTAGGTTGTTAAAAAAAATTTTTCGCCTAACTGAACAAAATCTTATAAAAAACTATAATCCCATCATCTTTCGTAAATACTTTTAAAAAAAATATTTCTTGGCTTATAAAATCTTGTAGGCTTTTATTAACAATTCCTCATATAAATACTTATATCAGAACAATTTTGTATATTATAGTATATTAAGGTGGGCTATTATTTTATAGTTGGTTAGGTCGTCGTAGTTCATAGTTTAAGGTTGACTGTATTAATCTATATTATATTACTTCTACTACTATTACTACTAATACCACTGCTAAAGTTGTGCCATAATTTTTTATTTTAGAATGTTGAAAGTAGATCTGATCTGATCTGATGATGAGAAATGAAAATAAAAAGAGAGTTTTACCAACAGAAAACTATTGGATTTTTGGCCTCCTCCACCAGTTCTACCACTGACTGGTTTCAGACACAGTCCATCCACCAATCGGGCTTTTTACTATGACGAATCGATAGCAAAAAACGAACTTTACAAATTACACCGAGTACCACAAGAATACATACCGGGTGCGACTTGGAGACTAGACACAGAGACGTGTTTCACCCTTGTTGGGGATCTTCAGTGCGACATAAGTTTTTATAGTCGAATAATGTGAAGGATCAAATCAACAAGTCATGGACAAATGCTCGGCAAAACATTAGATATCAGAATGAGAAACAAATTCCCAATGTCCACAGAAGACTAAAAATCCAATAGATTTCTGTTGGTAAAAATCCCTTTTTGATTTATATTTAACTCCACTATGGACATTGGGAATTTATTTCTCATTCTGTTATCTAATGTTTTGCCGAGCATTTGTTCATGACTTGTTGATTTGATTCATATTATTCAACACAGTTCGCCACCAAAGTTTCAACAACAAAAATATATAAACGAAGTACTGCATATTTTCCAATAGTCGATAGTCCTACCTTGTAAAAATCAAAATCGGCTACGTAGCTATTCGTTTTTTGCAGGGTGTTGTATATTTTACTATATTTACGTCAATGAAATATACTATAACCTTGCTTTAAATAACGAAAATATAAAATGAGTTAATTTTACTGACTAATATTTAATAAATAATGTGAAATTTGTTACTCTTTTCCTACTTTTTGATGGTAAGCAACCATTTTACCTAGCTTTAATCAGTCTTTATTTGAACAAAAATAATAACTTATAAATACTCAACATTAATTATTATAAAAAAGGAAAGAAGTTAAAAAAACCTCCAAATCAGTTACTTCAACCGAAAAGAATCCAAAAACATATTTGATCAAAAGATCTTGGATGGAAAAAACGAAAATTCCAACTTAGATGAGCATCCCACAAGGAACACACAAAGAACCAAAGCAAAAAGAGAAATGATTAAACGAAGTTTCGCCCTCAGCAACCAGCATGGGCTCATCAGTGGTTTCACTGGTCACCCTCCCCAAATATCATTATAAACACCATGATTTCCAAAAACCTTTTTTTTATACCTTCATCAAAAACATGGTTTTACTAACTGTCTGCAGATAACTAAAGCATGACTTTTTTTGCTACCGATGCAAAAAAAGATTTCTGTCCGTTTTTTACCCAAAATTAAAGAGAAATAGCGGAAAATAGTAATATAAAAAAAAACCAATTATTCTTGCCTAAAAACTAAGCCATTTCCAGTTTTCACCAAGTATTTACGAAAAAATCATTTAAAAAAATCGGCCAAATATCAAACTGTCAAAGATTAAAATGTCGCAACAATAAACGTCACCGAGTAAAAAGGCACATCGCTATGGAAACCATATTGTTATTTAATTTACCAGCCACCTTCATTTACAGTGTAAAGATGGTGTGTTGCGAGAAGTGCTCTTCGTTCGAGATTTTTAAAAGCATTTTCCTGTTTTTCTTGGATTTTCTGATAAAGGTATTAAAAAAAATTGTATTCACCACTCGCGGCTAAACTGTGCTTCTTTTTTACTCGCGTTTTTAAATACCTCGCTGCTCTCGTTATTTAAACCAACGCTTGTAAAAAAAGCACTATTTTAGCCACTAGTTGTGAAAACTACTATTTTTTTATACCTTCATCAAAAACACGATTTTACTCACTGTGCGAAAATAACAAAACCATGATTTTTTTTGATAACCCATGCAAAAAAAACTGTTGCACACATACGCGAACTTTAAAAAGGGAGTGGGCGGTGGCTGATTTATAGTATAAAAATGGTGAGTTGTCAATGGGTTTTTTGTTTTAGTTTTTTTGAAGATATTTTCATTTTTTACATTTTTTGATGAAGTTACACTCCAGTTTTTAAATCACTTGTGGTTGTAAAAACTACTATTTTACCACACACGTACAACACATTTGACAGAAAGTTGGCAGCACGCACTCATTTTTCACTCATTTTAACCATCATATTGCCAAAAAGGAAAAACTAGATCTTATTGCCTAGATGATTTTTGTGATTCCTGTTGTGCAATTTAGGACATCAAAATATTCTTTCGTGGCAGAGATATATTCATTCAGCCATATTCAAAAATGGCTTTTTGTAAAAAAGAAATTTTCGTTTCAGTGTATGTAGTTGTCAAAAAGACTATTTTTTATACCTTCATTAAATACATTTTCAAATTAAAAAACAATGGCTGTTGAGCCACCAATGAGTGGCGACTATCCAGAAAACACATCTATTACATGAACATAGTAATTACGTAAATCTACAGTCAAAAAATTTACTTAAAAAAAGTTTTCATAAAATTTACGTAATGTTTACGTTACATAACTTACCTATGTTTCTTTAATTACATTATATTTACTCAATAAAAAGGGACCACTTGTGGCACCTTTTTGAAAAGCTTGTTAAAAAAAAAATTAACGCACTAGTTTTCTTTGACATCTGTTAACCAATGTGAAAAAAATATTTTAAAAATCATTTTTTTGTCAGATGTTTTAGGTTCAAAATAAACTACATATTTCTCTATTTACTAAGCGTAATAAAGAAAATACCACACAAGGACATTAGTGGCGGTCCATCTGGGGGCCCTCACTGAAGGCCCAGGGCCTACCAACATTTTTTTCATGAGGAAGTATCAATCACTTGTGACACAAAGAAATTCGATTGACATCTGTCAACCCATGTGTTAAAAATTAAAAAAAACTATTTTTTATCAATTGTTTTAGCTTTAAAATAAACTACATATTTCTTTATTTACTAGGCGGAATAAATAAACTACCACACAAACATATTATTATACTCAACCATCCTTCACGACAAAAAAATTTTTTTAAAAATGTTTAACACATGGGTTGACACATGTCAGTGAGGACTCCCAAATGGGCCGCCACTGTGCTACTTTCTTTATTCCGCTTAGTAAATAGAGAAATATGTAGTATATTTTGAAGCTAAAAACAATTAACAAAAAAATATATTTTTTTAAATTTTTGACACATTGGTTGACAAAGAAAACTAGCGCGTTAAATTTCCTTTTTAACAAGCTTTCCAAAAAGGTGCCACAAGTGGTACCTTTTTATTTACAAAAAAATAGTTGGTGGGCCCTGGGCCTCCAGTTGGGGGCCTCAAAAGTTTTTTTATTATGGACGGAAAGTCCGTAAAAATCATTAATTAATTAATAAAGATTTGCTTTTAGCTTTTTTCAAAACCTCTTCTCTAAAGCCGCTAGAAGCACCGTTCCATTTAAAGAATCCACCCTGTATATACACAATATAACCTTCATTTTACATACATGTTATATTCCAATACATAAGTAATAGGTTATGTAACATTTATATGATAAATTTATATAGTAGTTACCTAAAGAGTACGTTATTTACTTGACGTCAAAATTACCTTGATGTTACTTGTAAGAGATGTAAATAGTATGTAAAAAATTTACCGCAATTTTACCTTTCGATTTACTTTCTAGTTACTAGTCAATCGATATCTGCCGTTTCCCGATTTTTTGTTGCCATGTGTTATTTACGTTATTTTAATTACATATTATTTACTTTTTACCTTGTTGTGACTTCCATTTTACCTAGAATTTATGTAACAAAGTAGTCATGTGTTGTAACTTTTACGTAATATTTACATAACAGTGTTTGCTGAGTAGTAACTGATTTCCTCTTGATTTTGTGTTTTTCAGATTTATCCTCATGGGAAAAAGCATGGAACAAGCTTAAACGCGGTGACTCGTCCGAAAAATTGTCACGCATGAAACGCAACTGGTCACCACTGAACAAAAACGGCTCCAACAGTTCAAGTAAAACCGATATGGACACAAACTCGTTCTCATCGATCGAAAACTTAAAAGAAATCAAATTTTCTGAAATTGATGTCAAGAAAGTTTATGACATATATCGCAACAGTGGTGAAGTAAAACGAAATGATAAGCTAAGGAAATCATCGAGAAAAATCAAATGCGTGTCCGATAATATTGAATTAAGCCAACAACAATTTTTAGATTATTTACTGCTAATGAAACCGGACACCGAAAATCTGGATAAAATTTTCGTCGATGAATCTCTGCAAGATGGTTCCCGATCTCCGAAACTAGAAATTTTATCTGAAGAAAAGGGATCGCGTCGGTCAAGAATTCGGTCCTTGTTTACAAAAAGGTCTAACAGTAAATCAGACAACGAATCAGATAGCGAATTTTTTAAACCTAAAAAAGAGAAATCTTCATCCTCCGATAGCTTGAGTGGCTTGCTACACTACATTATTCCCAAAAGGATGACGTCAAAATCTCCAAAGTTGAAGAAAAAAATTCGATCAGACGAGTCTGGATACGGATCTGACTCCACCAAAACCGCAAGTACTATAGATTCTCCCATAGGATCAATCAAATCACAAACAAGTCACACAACCGATTCTGATTTTGACAAAACAATGGAAGCTAATGATAAAAATGCAAATAAAAATAATCTACTTAATGACGACACTGGTACTGACACGGCAGATGATGAACTCGAAACTACTTACACGTACAGCAGATTCTTCTCTAGAAGCCCTACAAAACATTATTCTAGCAAAAAACGACAAAGGTCAAAGTCGAGAGATGAGGCAGAAGACAAAGTTAACCTTAAAAGAAGAAGCATACGGCTTAACCGATCACCGAGCAAGGCCGAAAAACTTAAAATGTCAATCGAAGACCTCAGTCAGACTTGCTACGACAAGTTTAAAAATTTAAAACTCAATTCTGATGTTACTAAATGTGACTTACAATGGAAAAATAATGACACTTCTGCCAAAATTCTAGAAAAAGAATTTAAATGCGTTCGACTAAGTGTTTGCAAAGATGAACTTATTGGAATTAACATTTCCCCCAATTATGGAAGGAATTCCACTTGCACTTATACTATTTCGGAAATTATTCCAAGGTCTGCAGCAAGCAGGTAAATAAAAAAAATATTTGTGTAAGAAGATATACTAATAAAAATTTCCGAAATGCATAATTAATGAAGAAGCAAACGAATATATAAGAAAAAATCCAATTTCCATTTTTCCAATTTCATCACTCAAACCTTTTTAAACTAATTTTAAGGTTGATCACTTTGGCTCGATTTGATAGAAATGAGGTTTTTCAATCATGTTGATTTCAAATTTTGCGTCCATTTTGGTTTTTAAAATAGTTGATAAAAATTGTATGGAAATAAAAGTCTCTTGTATTGCCTGTAAGGCGCATTTTGTTTTTTCAAAATCGGTTAGGTAGTTTGAAAGTTGCTAAGGAAACTTACTTACTTTGAGAATTTGGATCGAGGTTTTTAATCTAAATATTTTGACTTATCAATTTCTAGTGCTTAAATTATTACCGAAAATTTTTCCGAGTCACATACCAGGTCAAATTTCAAAACACTATTTACACCTTTTTTGGCAAATAATAACTACTAATGCTTACCCATATTTGTAAATTTGTAATGAAAAAATAAAAAAAAAGATAAAAAAAGAAACTCTAACATCCGTCATATGATAGCTATCAAAAAAATGTCTACTTAATTTTATTCTCTTAGGTAGTGCGAATATATTCTCGAAAAATTAAATGGCCATCACAATTAAAGTTTTCATTTGACTTCAAAATGATGGGTTTAAAATCTTTAATAACCTGTGTTGGTTGGTGGTCAGGTAGTCAAGTAAAAATTGAACTATTTTTACTTTTGTATCCATTGACAGTATCATGCAAATCATCTTTTTGAAAAGTCAGTTAAACAGGTTTTAAAATATGAAAAATGGACATTTTGTGTAAAAATCCAGTTCAGAATTTAGCAACAATAAAAATGCGTTGGCATATTTTGTTGTTGCACCTTTTATAAATGTTTTTGTCCTAATACCTGTAAATAGATGAGATAAATCACTTTGTACAAACTTAAAATAAATGTTTGTAACAGATGTATCCAAAAATTAGATTGTACTTAAATCCAAGATCTTGATAGTTTTAACCTTTACTTGATAAAAATCCATTATAAAATCACAACAAAAGAAGTTTTGTTCTGATTTTCACTATAATTTTGTCAACATGTATATTTGAAAAAGCCACTGTGTAGTGAAGCACGGTCATGTTGACAAAATTATAGTGAAAATCAGAACAAAAAACTTGTTTGATTGTGATAAATTCAAAATAGATTAAACATAATGCGTTAGTATTTACTTACTCACCCAGTAGATTTTTTCAAATAAAATGCAAAAAAATCAGTTATAAAAATCCCAAACAAATTAATGCGAAAGATATGTGACATTCCCTAGAGCACATATTCACACAGTTATTTTATTTCCACATTGGATTTCAAACCAACTTTTATTTCAGGAACCCAAACTTGTGTTTAGGAGACGAAATAGTAAAAGTTAACGGTTTAAGAATCAAAGGACTACCCTACGCTACTCTGAAAAACCATCTGGTTCCTGTGAACGAAGAATTGGAGTTGGTAGTTTCCAGATTGCCCGCTTACAGTCCAAACTCCAAAAACAAAGCTAAAAGAAATAATTCTTTTACTTCGTTTTTGTCGCTGAATAACAATTTGAAAGTCAAACGAGATTTGTTGCAAAGCAGCAAAGAAAACCGTTCTTCTGAATTAAAAACTCAAAGTAAACAAAGCGTACAGGAAAACCCAGCAAACTATAAAAGAGCTAACAACGATTTGAAATTTATCGAAACTACTAACAAACATACTTTATCACCACCCAAAGATCATGATAAATCGAACTATGAAAACTACGGTACTCTTACCAAAAAACGAAACGTAACTAAATCAGTTGGATTAGCCGACATTCTTAATGACAAACATGAAACAGAAACAAAACTTTCGTTTAACGATGGGCCTCTAATTCAAAGAAAAAGCCCAATAAGAGGTTCAATTAAGGTTCCATCTAATAAGTTTTCGAAAAGTCCATCTAAAACAAATATCAAGTTTGAAGTTCAGCAAAAATCTCCTACTAAAACCACTTTAAAAAGTAACCCAATAGATTGTGACGCAAAATCATTGGGCATGAGGAAATTTTCGGTGGGTTCGTGCAATAAACGTTGCCAAATTAACAAAAATATTGACATCCCATCAGTTTCCAAAATAAAACGTGGAGACAAAAGAGTTTCATTCACAAAAGGGCCCGGATTTAAGTCATTAGGATTTTCAATAGTTGGTGGCAAAGACTCGCCCAGAGGCTCAATGGGAATTTATGTTAAAACTATATTTAAAAATGGCCAAGCTGAGGAATCTGGATCTTTAAAAGAAGGTAAGCCAAAATAAATATTAATAAACTTCCAAGTTTGAAAATTAATCTCTGTCACAAATACGAAATGTTCGAGTTCAATCAAAATGAGAAAGAACCCTGCACAAACTACATCTGATTTCGGCTTAATGTTATAATTTGTGGCGTAGAGGGCAAAGGGTGCGGGAATAATTCGGAAGAAAGTTTTTCTTCGACCAGCAGCTCAGTTGGTAGAGCATTAGACTGGTATTCTAGAGGTCCCAGGTTCAAATTCTAGTCGAGCAAAGACTATCCTCCAATTTATTCCCTCACCATTTTTGAAATGATTAGTTGGATATTTGCAATTTAAAACCTCCTATAAAACGCTTTATGTCGTGTATCATTGGTCGATAAATAACTAGAAATTTCGTATAACTAATAATCCTAAAAGTGTACCTCCTTGTCTTTATAACATCTCTAGGTTTTTAAAGCCGCAATAGGCTTCAAATGAATACTAACAATTACTAACAAATGAATCGCAGGAAAGGATTTCCGAATAGCCAGTCCAAACCCCATGTCCTCGATAGCTCAGTTGGTAGAGCATTAGACAAAACTTTCTTCCGATTTATTCCCTCACCCTTTGCCCTCTACGCTACAAATTTTTCTATTAAAAAAACTGTAATAAAGGGCTTCAAAGATAGTACCACTGGTACCAATGGTACCTATTTTTCCAATCCTAGTGACCCGTGTGATATATTATGCTTTTAATCTAGTTTAAGGGCACCGGTGTTAAATATGGCAACATTTCGAGCATTATTAAACTTTGAGAGCAACCATGTTTTAAATTAAGTATAAAAATGATCTTCTAATTAGCCTAGACGCTCATACCACAAGGGACACTTGGATTGGTTAAATATAGATACCAGTGGTACCACCATATAAGCTCCAAATTTTGAATTAACGGTTATTTATAAAAAGTGTTTTCGAGCTACCTCGGAGGTATTCTAAATCATTTGTCAGAATATTATTCATACTTCACAAATATTAAGAATATTGTACCACTTTTAAGACAAATGGTACCCTGAAAACTAAAGAGTTTTTTGTTTTTCGCATAAAATTTTTTAAATATATTATTGCAGTGGCGTAACCAAAAATCGACTCGACTTTTCAAAAGAAACCCTAAATGCGCCGCAGGAAAAAATTTTATAAAAATTACACTAAATTTGTACTTTTTACGCGTTTCATTTGTTGTTTACAAAAAAAAACCTTGATTTAAAGTGATATAAGAAATCAATAAAATTGCCAGTCTTACAATCATTTCTACCAGTGGCGTAGCCAGAAATCGACTCTGGGAGGGGTTTCATCATTTATTAAAAATAAACTGCAAATTTTTAAAAATTAGGTAGTTGCCTATTGTTCGAGCTCTTGAACTGAAGGGAGGGTTAATAAGTGTTGCAGTCTTTTTTCAAAAGAAACCCTTAAATGCGCCGCAGGCAAAATTTTTATAAATATTACATTAAATTTCCATTTTGTACGCGTTTCAATTGTTGTTTACAAAAATCTTCTTTAAAAACTTTGATCTCTTGGTTTTTTGTAAAATATTTTTGAAAAAAAAGTAGATTGGGTTAGATCCCAAGAAAAGGTGGGTTGCGGTGGTATATATAGATTTGTTGCCAAATCATAAATGCGCCGCAGATGAAAATTTTTAGAAAAATTATACTAAGAATGACAGGTGTTACACGTTACTAAACACTAAACTTGTAACAAAATCAATGACAAAAAAAGAGAATATAAGATCTTGGGAGGAAAGAACGAAATTTCAAAATTGGATGAGTGTCCCACAAGGAATACACAAAAGATCAAAGCGAAAAGAGAAAACAATTAAACGATGTTTCGCCCGGGGTGACCAGCGTGGGCTCGTCAGTGGATTCACTAGTCACCCTCAATCCAGACATCATTCAACACCATCGCACACTCTGACTTCCAACTCTGAAACACTCACAAATAGGCATCGTTCCGCATGGTACTTATTATAAGTCACCTGATACGGCTTCGTCCTGGCGTGTTAATCTTTCCAATAGGAATATGCTCCTAAGACAATTAAAACAAGAAGTTAAAACTTCCAAATCAGTTACATCAACCGAAAAGAATCTAAAAAAGAGAAGATCAAAAGATCTTGGGAGGAAAGAAAGAAATTTCAAAATTGGATGAGTGTCCCACAAGGAACACACAAAAGACCAAAGCGAAAAGAGAAAACAATTAAACGATGTTTCGCCCGGGGTGACCAGCGTGGGCTCGTCAGTGGATTCACTAGTCACCCTTAATCCAGACATCATTCAACACCATCGCACACTCTGACTTCCAACTCTGAAACACTCACAAATAGGCACCGTTCCGCATGGTACTTATTATAAGTCACCTGATACGGGTTCGTCCTGGCGTGTTAATCTTTCCAATAGGAATATGCTTCTAAGACAATTAAAACAAGAAGTTAAAACTTCCAAATCAGTTACATCAACCGAAAAGAATCTAAAAAAGAGAAGATAAAAAGATCTTGGGAGAAAAGAACGAAATTTCAAAATTGGATGAGTGTCCCACAAGGAACACACAAAAGACCAAAGCGAAAAGAGAAAACAATTAAACGATGTTTCGCCCGGGGTGACCAGCGTGGGCTCGTCAGTGGATTCACTAGTCAACCTCAATCCAGACATCATTCAACACCATCGCACACTCTGACTTCCAACTCTGAAACACTCACAAATAGGCACCGTTCCGCATGGTACTTATTATAAGTCACCTGATACGGGTTCGTCCTGGCGTGTTAATCTTTCCAATAGGAATATGCTTCTAAGACAATTAATACAAGAAGTTAAAACTTCCAAATCAGTTACATCAACCGAAAAGAATCTAAAAAAGAGAAGATAAAAAGATCTTGGGAGAAAAGAACGAAATTTCAAAATTGGATGAGTGTCCCACAAGGAACACACAAAAGACCAAAGCAAAAAGAGAAAACAATTAAACGATGTTTCGCCCGGGGTGACCAGCGTGGGCTCGTCAGTGGATTCACTAGTCACCCTCAATCCAGACATCATTCAACACCATCGCACACTCTGACTTCCAACTCTGAAACACTCACAAATAGGCATCGTTCCGCATGGTACTTATTATAAGTCACCTGATACGGGTTCGTCCTGGCGTGTTAATCTTTCTAATAGGAATATGCTTCTAAGACAATTAAAACAAGAAGTTAAAACTTCCAAATCAGTTACATCAACCGAAAAGAATCTAAAAAAGAGAAGATAAAAAGATCTTGGGAGAAAAGAACGAAATTTCAAAATTGGATGAGTGTCCCACAAGGAACACACAAAAGACCAAAGCAAAAAGAGAAAACAATTAAACGATGTTTCGCCCGGGGTAACCAGCGTGGGCTCGTCAGTGGATTCACTAGTCACCCTCAATCCAGACATCATTCAACACCATCGCACACTCTGACTTCCAACTCTGAAACACTCACAAATAGGCACCGTTCCGCATGGTACTTATTATAAGTCACCTGATACGGGTTCGTCCTGGCGTGTTAATCTTTCCAATAGGAATATGCTCCTAAGACCATTAAAACAAGAAGTTAAAACTTCCAAATCAGTTACATCAACCGAAAAGAATCTAAGAAAGAGAAGATCAAAATATCTTGGGAGGAAAAAACGAAATTTCAAAATTGGATGAGTGTCCCACAAGGAACACACAAAAGACCAAAGCGAAAAGAGAAAACAATTAAACGTCAGAGTGTGCGATGGTGTTGAATGATGTCTGGATTGAGGGTGACTAGTCAATCCACTGACGAGCCCACGCTGGTCACCCCGGGCGAAACATTGATTAATTATTTTCTCTTTTCGCTTTGGTCTTTTGTGTGTTCCTGGTGGGACACTCATCCAATTTTGAAATTTCGTTCTTTCCTCCCAAGATCTTTTGATCTTCTCTTTTTTAGATTCTTTTCGGTTGATGTAACTGATTTGAAAGTTTTAACTTCTTATTTTAAAAATCAATGACGTCATAGCACCGCCGGCAAAATTTTTAAAATTTAAGACATCACACCAAACACACGTTACAAACCGGAGTAAAGAGTCAAGAAAGTGGGGGAGCTATAATAGCTCTCCCTGGGCCCTTTGATCATGGTTAGTTTATTGTAGATTGGCTTGAACCTCCTGGGGGGGTTTTAACCCCTAAACCCCCCCCCTGGCTACGCCACTGTAGTGATTATTACCTATAATATTATTTAAGACGTTATTTAATTATTATTCTATATCTTTAGGAGATGAGCTGCTTTCCGTAAACGGCATCTCCTTCCAAGGATTATCTCATTTAGAAGCCGTCTCTTTATTTAAAAACATCAAATGTGGAGAAGTTCTGATGGAGGTTGCTAGCAAGCATCCGTATAAATTGTTTGCTCGTTCTTTGTAATGGGTACCTATAAGTAGTTTCTTTTAAAAAGACTAATATAAATTAATTAAAAAAAAACAAAAGGCAACTAAAATCACAAACACAGTGGGTTGGTTTATGGTTAAATGCACCAACAGCTACTTAATCGCTATTATTTACCTAATCCATTTCATGTTTTCAATCTCTGTTAATCACCGGCGACCTGAAGGTATTTGATTGGGGGGGGAAAGGCCGTTTTCCCAGCTAATATTAAAAGCGATTCCCAAGTTACCTGAAACTTTGAGATTTTGTTTATTGCTATTTAAAAACATTAGGAACACAAAATGTATTGTAAAATGTACTAAATTTCCCAACTGAACCTTCTCTCCCCCCCTAAAGCATCGCCGGTGCTGTAAATCCCAAAGGAAAGAACAAAGAGAGAACACTGATTAGTTAAACCAGTGCTACTAACTGCGGTGGATTCCCACTAAGCAAAAACCTGTTACATTTACATTACCTCAATGTATTTTTGTAACCTGTTACGTAACGGAACTTGTAACCTTTGTCCTAAACATTTACATAACAGTGTTGCATTCGATTTTTTTTTTAAATATGTGACTTGCATGTAACATTTAGTGTTACATAACTAGGTAAAATTATTTTTTTTTAAATTTACCTCTTACTTGTTAAATATTGGTTTAAACAACATAAAAAATATATTTTTGTGCTTTAAAATATTTGATCTTCGCGGTTACATCTTAACCAAATAAAATAAAATTTGTGCCGACGCGATCCGAACCCTTAATCCAAAGGTGAGACACGAAGTTTTCAGAACTGTCACCAATTTATTAATGCAGTGATATTATTAGGTCGAATAGGGCGTTGGTTTTTTTAATATTAATTTAATTAATTGTTTTTAATTAATAAAATACATATAAAAAGGTTTCAGTTGCAATAACAAATATTGAATCATAATTTGCCGAAATTAAAAAAAACTGAAAATATATAAAAATTTGCTCAAACCGTAAAAAAATCAAATCCTAAAATGATCGTGCGTTAATTACTGTGAATACATATAAATTTATACTAATATATTTTCCCTTTTGTGGGAAGTTATCAAAAAAATCACAGGATTTTCATAAAAACAGTAAACTTTTTGATATCATTCCTTACTGTTTAAAAAATTTTCGCCATATTTCGGTTAAAAGTTTGAAATTTTTACATAAAACTTACAATTGTATTTAGTCATTTTCCAATAGGCAACCACGTAATTGTTTTAAAGTTGACATTAATTGAGCTCGCAATACTGCTGCTTTCATGTGATCATTAAAAGACTAAACTTGTTTCAACATTGATGTTTACTAACTTACAATATTGTATTTTGTCACAATAAAGAACCAAATTTGTTTCAAATTGTAAAGAAGCAAATTTGTTTCGACAGTGACATTTATTAAACTTCAAATAATGTTATTTTTCAGTTACTTTATCGTTTACATTTCTTGTTAAATCCAAGACTCAATATTTTAGTGCTTCTTTCGTGTATCAGCGATACTTTCACATAGAATGTTCATTTTGAACTTACATTTTACTTTTTTTAAACATTTTTCTTAACGTATTCAAAGTTGCACCAATTTTACATTTTTTCAACGTTGAAAACCTCTAATATAATAGACCTTGCTTAGTGGGTTGGTTTGTCTAAAACTACATTCCCATTATTTTTTTAATATTTTCCCAATGTTAATTTTGGGGGATGTAATTACTCCTTAAAAGAAACCGACTTGCTTCGGTGTTTCTCTCTTTTAAATTTTAATTATTCAGTTACCTTGAGTGAAAACTTTTTAGTCAAAAATGCTTTAGGTGTTAGTAGCAATAGTAATAATGGATGATTAAATATAAAATTTAATAGTTACTTAAAAAGACTGACAATAATATTAAGGTGACCTGAAATAGTTTAAAATATTCGGCTTCAATTGTTATAATATTATAAGAGTAATTTGTAGCTTTAAGCTTAGATAATAAGAATACAAGTCAACGCAAATTTGGCTTGGAATACTTTAAATACCAATTTAGCCACGACTTCTCACTTTTTTCTCACAGTTTTGAAGTATACATATGTCATTTTTTTCCCTGGTTTTTCCAACTTTGTTTAACTTTTTCCTAAGAAAGATTTCGATAAGATGTTTCTTTAAAATATCAACAATATTCGGTTTTACCAACGAAGTTGTGTTACTTAAAATGTTTGTGTTTACCCATATGCAGTACCCCAGATGGCTAGAATTGATGACAAGCTCCCTTAACTAATTAGATTAGATTTACATGGGTCCGTAAACTGTTTTTATTTTAATGCGTTTCCACCTGTTCGTAATGTTCAGATTAAATACGATTTTGCTGCCTCCTTTGAGTACTCGCTCTGCTGCCCACCTAAAAAATACGAAGTGGGGGGATGGCCTAAAAAAATAAGTGTTTACACGGTTTGGAGATGACTAGTCCGCATTTTTAAAACTATTTACGAATCCGTTCCGTATAAATTAAGCGATTGGTGTCGAGTAGTACATAGTAAAATTATTGTGTCTGTATAATATATAATGTATTAATTTTTACTTATTCTTCCTAATAATTGTAGATTTATTGGTTTAAAATTTATATTGTATTAAAGGTTAGGTTTAGACATAAATTATATGAATTTAAATTAAACTAGTCAAGTTTGCTTTTAAAAAAAGTTAAAATCTTAACAAAGTGTAAGGTAAGTAATATATAGTAAAATGATTGTATCTCTATAATATACAATGTATTAATTTTTACTTATTCTTCATAATAATTGTAGAAGTATTGGTTTAATATTTATATTATACTAAAGTTAGGTTTAAACATAAATTATATAAGTTTAAATTAAACTAGTTAAGTTTGGTTTAAGAAAAGTCAAAATCTTAACAAAGTATAAGGTTGCCTTTAATATGTAAATAGTTTTCTTTCATAATAACGTTGTTGTAATAATAAACACCATAAACTGTAACTTGTATTTTTTTAAACTGAGAATAGTAATAGCAGCAGGGGAAGCTGGAGCAATGGGATTCAAACTATATATGGTTTGCCTTTGAACATGATAATTTATAAAATATATGCCATATAAAATGATCCTAAAAACTGCAGAGCATGGTTCTGTTTGTGAGACTAAAAAAAAAATTGAAATGAGAAAACAAGACAAGTTCTTACTACTTCACCAAGAAATTCTTAATCCCCCCCCCCCCGATAGCTCAAAAAGTTATAAATAGTTTTATTTTTTAATGTTATGTTATGTTATGCTTATATAGTTGCGGTGACAACACAATAATATAGTGTGATGAAATTGAGCGCCCCCCCCCCCATAGTCGAAGGGGGTCCTATTTGGTGTGTGGGGGCATTTGGGGATAGCGATACCGAATTTTTAATCAGATTTTGAAAATTCAATATGCCGGATTCAAGATTTACTAACCAATTTTAACTGCCGTATACACATCCGATTATCTTAAAATTTGGTATGCGTTTATAGTTCTGGTGGCAATACAATAACATGGTATTTTTAAGCCCCCTACTCCTCCCTTACGAAGGGAGTAGAGGGAGAAAACACCTAAGTTTGGTCGATTTCAACCAAAATTGGTATACGGGGGTTTTTGGGAATAAGGAATACGAATTCTTGATCAGATTTTGAAAATTCAATATGGCGGATTCAAAATGGATGATTTTTGGTCATGTTCAAATGTGATATGCGTTTATAATTCCGGTGAGAATACAATAATATGGTATTATCGAGGGAAGTGGTAGGGGAAAAAGATTTAGTTGGTTTGATTTCAATCAAAATTGCCATACAGGGGCGTATGGTAAGGGGATTATGAATTTTTAATTAGATTTGAAAATTTCAATTTGGCGGATTCAAAATGGACGATATAGGGTACAAATATAAAAATTAAAAAATAATTTTTTATTAAGAAAAACTTTTAAAGAAGAAGCTTTTATTAAATGCACTAAAGAGTAGAAAATAATATTAGTTTTAAAAGCGATGGGCGCAAATTAAAAATTTTAACTTTATTGTATTATGCATATCGGTTACATCTAAAATTCACCTAAGAAACAGTTGTATTAATTTATACCCTAGAACATTTTCAAAGGCTTGGCAAGCACGACAATCTCACACGTTCTCAGATTCTTTAGATGAGAGCTTTATGGTACCGTTAAAGTTATTTTTTTTTATTTTCACCCATCGCTTTATTTATTAAAGATAAAAACCATTTTCTACTTTTTAATATATTTAATAAAAGCTTTTTCTTAAAAAATCTTTTTTGATAAAATTTCTTTATAAAAGCTGTGAGAGATTTAAAAACTTAAAAACGGCTCTTTTTGGAATCTTACGTTTATTTGGATGAAACTTTGATTGGCAGTCAACTTAACAGACCTCGAATATAATAAGTACACCCTTTAATTTGCTTGCCAAGATATTATATAGAACAAAATCTTAAACACACGTCAGTTTTACATGAGAAAAACAGAAGGGGGGGATTATAAAAAAATAATAGGTGAGGTAACAGAAATTTTCAACGTGGAACAGCTCAAATAGCCCCTTCGACGCAACGGTAAAATGAACGTAATTTTGCTAGTTATTCGTATCACGAAAAAAATGGTCTAGCTTCCTGTTTGATAGATAGAGGATATTAGAGAATTATCGCAACGCTTAAGCAAAAGTTTGTGCAAAAGTTTGTAAGACGTTCGCCGAAAATTGGTTTGGAGAAACATTTGGTATAGAAATTTTATAAATAATAAAAAGAAATATTGCCCGAAAATCTCTGAACTTAACTAAAAATTGAAAATTATAAATATTTGATACATTTAATTAAATAATTATTAAGAAAGTTAAAATATATATATAGTTCTTGAGATCTCTGAATTTGAAAACATAAATAGGTAGGTATCCTTTGTGTAAAGACTGTACATAGATAAGTACCTTATAGCACCATTTTTTTCAACTGTCATAATATAATTTACACTTAATTCATGTACGCAGTGGGTAGCGTATCTGTCTGCAGCACGGTAGGTCCTTGGTTTGAATCTTGGCTAGGTGCATATATATTTTGTGTCTGTCTTTAACTTTGCAAACCACTTGGCTACACTAGTACCCAGTATATAAACAAATGCACTTAACATATTTTATTATTATTATATTTCGTAATTATTTAGTAAACGGTTTTCTACCATTTTTGATTTTTTTATAAAAAATTCCACAAACGCACGCCAATTAAAAAACACATTAAAGGCGCGGCGACCTAAAATTACATTAAGGAAAATTAATACCTTTTCCATGCACATGTGTTGGTATCGGATTCACAAAGTGACGTCACGCCGCGATGCGCATTGTCATACCGTGTTAAGTGTATCGTGGCCAGGGCTAAATAAGTTTTTTGTTCGAGCAAAATATCTCAGATTTTTTTCCCGAGCTTTAGTACGAACAGGTTCGTTCAGTGTGTCTCTCCTTCTCCATCTGAAAACCGGACAAATTACAAAAACTCGCCCGGACAACTTGCACGACTAAAATTTGCTACTTGAGAAGTACCTACTTTACATACCAAAGTATATTCTTAACTCAAGTAAATAATTTTATTACGAAATATACTTGACTGAATCATTGTAATTGTGAACTATATATTTTTTTATATAAGTAATTTTTTCTGTGCTTATACGCACACGCAGTTACTTGGCACGAATTTTTATAGGCCAGTCAAGCCACACCCCCCCCTCCTTCTGAAAGATATTCGACTTTTGATATGCTTATAATTTCGAACCAATTTCGAACTAATTTTGAACCACTTTTAAAAATTTTCAACCACTCTCCTACCTGTTTTTTTTATATTCAAAATGGGGGATGCATCAGGGATGTCTTTTACATGAATCCTGTGTCACATTTTTTCATCATTTCATCTCCTAATTCCTAGCACCGTACTGATGAGCACCACAAGTGCGAAATCCGGATTCAGGGAAAGCTCGCTATTCATTGATTTTGTAAAAAATAAAGACAATGGAAGTTCGAAACTCTAGTTTACTCGCAACTTCAACATTATCTACCACCTTCAAACAACTAATTAAATAGTTCATTGTTCTTATAAATGCAGATACAACCCAAAATGCTTATTAACACTAGAGAAAAGGTAAGTAAATATTAATATTGAGAGCATATCTCAATTTTCGTCGACTTTGCATGACCCATACAGCACACTTCGTCCCAGGGACGTACATTTTATGTCCATTTTACGTCGGATCGTCCCGGGACCAATTAGGGAAGTACTATGTACGTACAAAAGAGTAAGCACATAGTACGTACAATATGTACGTAAATTTTACGTACATAGTGTACAGGGCTACCTCTCAAACATGCAATTACAGACGTACACTGAACGTACATAAGCGTACGTACTACGGACGTACATAAGCGTACGTACTATGTATACGTATCTATTATAAACAATTAAAGTTAAATATTCAAACAACTAAATATGGGTTCTGGGGTGACATCTATGACTCTGGTCTAAAATATATACCTCAATATTGCTTGTCTAAAGAACTGTCACGATTAGGCCGGGTCTCTCAAGAATTTTAATATGTGATTTGACTGTATCTTTTTTAGATAACGGCATTGCTTGTCGTTTTTGGGAAATTTACCGTTTTTCGTTAAGATTACAGCTTATGGAAAAACGGTTGCAACAATTCGTTCCATAGGGACCTCCATTTTACGTCAGTACGTCTTGGGACCAATTATGGACGTACTATGTACAAACTTGTACGTACATAGTACGTACACTACACATAAGCGTACACGTTATAAAAGCGAGACGACAAAGTAAAAACCGTTATAAAGTATATCACAATTTTAGCAGAGTTTTCTATGTATATGTGGTGGTCCAGTGGTAGAGCATTTGTGTCTCACCCGGGAAGCGCGGGTTCAATTCCCGGTGTGTCAACACTTTTTTTTTGTAATTACTGGTGAAATATCCTTGCCTGACCCAAGCCCACTCATAGTCAATTTACGCCCAGTTTTGGTCCCTGTCTAGGATCTGAATTGTACGTACCTGAAATGTACGTACATAGGTTGTACATAGTACGTACTGTACTACATCTCAGGTACGTACTATGTACGTACATGTAACGTACCATGTACGTAAAGTTAAGGGGTTTTTTACGTACTTAGTACGTACATAAGTCAATTTTAGGTATTTTTTTGTTCCCATGTTGGGACATATAAAGGACATACAAAAGTAAAGGTACGTAGCAGGTACGTACAATTCGTTGGACAAAGTACGTTTATAGTACGTCCCTGGAATGTAGACGTTTGTACGTAAGTCCAAAAATGGACGTTCCATGGACGTACACTTCGTCGCAAAGTTACGTACTAGGTACGTACATGGTACGCACTTGTGCTGTCTGGGTAATAAGTGCTGCAGTATTAAATTTTGACAATGCAGGGAAAAGTTGTGAAAATAAAATGGTATACATCCCATTTTCATGTTTCAAATTTCACCTCATGATCAAGTCCCTTAGTAAGAGTGTTGCAAAGTTTAACGTCATAAAATATTGCCGACTTCAGCGTTAAAATAATTCCCTATTATTGACATAATGTTATTTTAAAATTCTAAAGTAAATAACATTTCTTACTACCTACATATTTTGAATCAGAAGCTGATCCAAAGGGACTTCTCGGGGATGGGGTGGGCAGCACAGACATCTTGGTTATTTATTTGCATGCTAATGCAATTCATTTGTTTCTCATGGTAGACATAAGACGTTAAAAAATAACTTCGCAGGCAAAAATTTTGAGAAATATAATTTTAACCTTGATTTTAACCAATAATATATAGCCACCACCACACATATTTTAAAAATTATGACAATAACAATTTATAAACGTTGTTGCTAAAAATGACGGCACTTGAAAATTTTTTTAGGATGTTTAATTTGATACAAGGAATGGCGCCGCGGCGGTGATTCTTTTTATGTAAAAAAGTTTAAATGCAAAATGAATGGTTGTTTTAGTAGTTAGTTTTTAAAGTTCTTGTGTGTGTTCTTGTGTAAAGTTATGTAAAATTACTTTTTTTGTAATAACCTAATATCGTTTTAGTGAATTAATGTGGGTATATTTAAATGATTTTTAATTACTGACATTTTCAAATAGAGACAGATATACAAGGTGTCCGAAAAGTAACGATACTCACGTATATCTAATTCCAAAGAATAGCGAGCTTTCCCTCAAAAAAGGTAATGGTAACCGTAGACCCAGGTTTCGCACTTGTGGTGCTCATCAGTACGGTGCTAGGAATTAGGAGATCAAATGATGATGAAAAAATCTGAAACAGGATTCATGTAAAAAAAAAACCATCTGTCAAATTGCAGAATCGGCGGATGTACCTTCAATTTGAAGGAAAGTTAAGCGTCTCTACGGAGACAGATATATCTTTACAGATATCCTAAGCTCTGAAGTTGATAAATGCAAAAAAGATTTAGCGAGGGTGAATAAATAACAAAAAACAAAAAATAGCGAGCTTTCCCTCAAGAAAGGTAATGGTAACCGTAGACCCGAGTTTCGCACTTGTGGTGCTCATCAGTACGGTGTTAGGAATTAGGAGATGAAATGATGATGAAAATATCTGAAACAGGATTCATGTAAAAAAATTCAAATATCACATCCCAGACAGCACAAGTACGTACCATGTACGTACCTCGTACGTAACTTTGCAACGAAGTCTATGTCCATGGTACGTACATTTTTGGAATTACGTACAAACGTGTACGTCCCAGGGACGTAGTATAAACGTACTTTATCCAACGAATTGTACGTACCTCGTACGTACCTTGGTACGTACTAAGTACGTACCAGCTACGTACTTGGTACCTTTACTTTTGTACGTACTATATACGTCCTATGTACGTACATTTTAGGTACGTACAATTTAGGTCGTAAGCGGGACCAAAACTGGACGTAAATTGACCGTAAGTGGTCTTAGGTCAAGCAAGGATATTTCACCAGGAATTAAAAAAAAAAAGTGTTGGACGCACTGGGAATTGAACCCGCGCCTCCCGGGTGAGACACAAATGCTTTAACACCACCTATACACAGAAAATTCTGCTAAAATTGTAATATACTTTATAACGGTTTTTACTTGTCTCGCTCTTATAACGTGTACGCCTATGTATGGTGTACGTACTATGTATGTACACTTTTGTACGTGCATAGTACGTCTATAATTGGTCCCAGGACGTATCGACCTGAAATGGACGTAAAATGTACGTCCCTGGGACGAAGTGTTGCCATAGGACAAACAAACCGTTTTTCCATGAGCTGTACTGTTAACAAAAAACGTAAATTTCAAAAAAAGATACAGGCAGATCACATATTAAAATTCTAGAGAGAGAAGGCGCTATCTACAGTAGTATAAGTGCGTAAGGGATAGCGGACGCAGCGTAATAGTGACAGTTCAATAGGCAAGCAATGTTAAGGTATAATGTTAGACCAGAGATGTCAGATGTCACCCCAAAAGCCATATTTAGTGGTTTGAATATTTAACTTTGTGCAGCTCCTTTAATTGTTTATAATAGGTACGTACATAGTACGTACGCTTATGTACGTCCGTAGTACGTACGCTTATGTACGTTGAGTGTACGTCTGTAATTGCATGTTTGAGAGGCAGCCCTGAAATGTACGTAAAATGTACGTACATAGTGTAAGTACTATGTATGTACTCTTTTGTACGTACATAGTACGTCCCTAATTAGTCCCGGGACGTACTGACGTAAAATGGACATAAAATGTACGTCCCTGGGACGAAGTTCGCTGTATGGGATACTTATAGGGTTTAGAAATAAGCATCTTTTCGGATGCTGGTACTGCCGCCCACCAGTCATTATAAGATGGCGGAGCTAGGGCACCGATCTCGAAATGATACACCCTGTATTTTATGGAAAACTTAAATAGGTCTTTTTATTCTGATTTTTCCGGGGGAACGAGTCAAAAATACCAACTTTTAAAAGTTGTGGGCATTTTTGGCTTTTTAAGATATTTTTTGCTTTGGTTCCTTCTTTTACCTAAAATTGTCAAACTGGAATTATTGACAAAGTTATAGGCAATAAAAAAGTGCTGATTTTTACGCTCTATAGGTATAGCAAATATCGATTGCAATCTAAATCAACAAAATAAATCAATAAAAACTATGTATTTTTTAAGGAAATTAGTTTTTTTTAAATTTTATTCTTGAGTTTACCTTACCTATTACACTGAGTTATATTGTTCACATTATAATTCAAAGAGACAAATATAGAAACTTTTTAAAATAGCCCTGTATAAACGACGACCTTTAATTTGTAAAAAGCTGTTTGGATTTGTTTCAAAAATTAATTGGAGTTTTATGTGGATACTTTTTTTTCCAAAGTTTTAGACATTTTTTAATTTTCTTTCTCAAAAACTCTAACTCCTTACCAAATATGTGACGTGTTTTTCCATGTGATCAGCATCTACTATCCTTGTATTAACATGATTCTCATTATCGTGAGTCTAGTCTAGGTTTCCTTTATAGGTTTTTATGTAGTTTCTATGCCGGTAAAGATTTAATTTCATATAGAATAGAAATTTTGGGATTTTAGAGAATAGGCCAAATTATAAAAATATTTTAGGAGAGTTTACCTCAGTTTTGTAAAGTAGTAGTAGCCTGGCAAGTAGGCCTCCCAGGGCCCTTTCTGCCTTGCCCCGAGCCTGCCCCTAATCCGCCGCCTGCACCACTGGTCTGGCAGTCTGCTCTTCTGGTTTTACTGTTCTTTTTGCAAAGTCCAGTATTTTATCCCATTTGAGCGTATGCAGGTCCTCCTCATCCAGGGTCGGGGAACCGAATACCTGGTATCTCGTCCTCTGGTATGCCTCGCAGTTCCCGTAGGCCCGGCCGATCGAGTCATTTTCCACCGCGATCCGGGTCATGTGCTTCCTTAGTCGGTTGTGACCTGCTATGATTCCTGTCAGCAGACCAGCGTCCCTTCGTGATCTCCCCAGAAGCCATTTTTGTCTGGCTACATCCGGGCCCTTCGCGAAGTCCCTGGTCTGTCTGCATCCTGTTCCTCCTCTTCAAGCGATCGCCATGGCATCGTGGGCCCATTTATTGAGTCGACTTTGCAATTGCCTCTTGGTCGTTCCCAGGAGTGGTTCCGGACCTACATACTGGGTGCTTGCCCCGATCCTGGCGAGCTTGTCGGCCTTCTCGTTTACCGGCACACCCATACGTCCCACATAAGTGTGTCACTTGTTTGCCCTCTCCCAAGGATTCTAGTGCATCCGCACATTCCTCCACCAGAGTGTTGTTGATCTTGGGCGCCCTTAGTAACTTTAGGGCCGATTGGCTGTCGGAGCATATATAAACATGCTCCTCCGTACCGTTATTTATTTCCTCAATGGTAGCAGCCATTATTATGACATACACCTCTGCCTGAAAGACCGTGACTTGCTCTCCGAGCGGATAGCTCTTTCGAACCTCCTAGGGACTTATCTTGAATTTCGTAGGAATGATCGCACGGGAACGGTCCTCTCCCTGATATAACTCGTGATCGCTTCAAAGCCTATTATTGGTCGATATCAGGGAGAGGACCGTTCCCGTGTGATCTTTCCTATGAAATTCAAGAATCACCCCCTGGTCTTCTACGTAAACCCCCGATCCTGTGGTTTGCTTCTCCGACAGTTTTCAGTTTTGTAAAGGTTTTATCTAGCGTTTTTAAGAAAATCCTATCGTTTTTTCTAACTAGCAATATTTATCCCCTTTGTGATTATTATACAGGGTTCGTCTAGGGTGCCGTGTCTGAGTAAGAACGATATTCAATTCAGATGCACTCAAGAGAGATACCGGCTAGGCAGCGCTGTCAAGCAAACGGTTTAGGAAAACTGCTGCACTTTCTAAAAAAAGCGCGAGCGCGACACTCGAGAATGGACCATGGATCGCTCGCAGCCAGTGATGGCAACTTAGGGAATTTTTCCCTAGTTCTGGGGATTTTTTGGTGCAATGGGGAAACACCTAATATCTAGTTGCTACTGCGTCGAACTAATCGACCTGTTTTCAGTTTAAATAATTAAACTTTACCGTTTTTTGCCTTTTTTATGATAATAAACATAATTCCTAAAATAGTGTGTTTTGATTTTGACGTATGTAGGTACGTCTACATCAACGAATGAGCCACGATCCTAAAATTTGGTGACGTCACACATCCCGTATTATTATTATTATTATATTTTTACTGACAGCTGCTAACGAAATTACGTCACGAAGGTGAGGTGTTTGACGTCACAAAAGTTTACGGTCGTGGCCCATCTACTTAGGTAGGCCCTGATTAAATGTAATTTTGACCTAGGGAATTCTAGGGATTTTTCCACAAAAAAATTGGGAATTTTCGGCGAACCCAGCTGGCAACACTGCTCGCAGCAAACAAATTTTCAGTCGCTTTCCTTCCGAGTACGTCCGACGTCAGTTAGCAAAGTTTGGATTGCCAAAAATAAACGCATTCACCAGGATTTTTATCGTGAAGTCCTTTTATTATTATGATATCGAAATGCTGAAAATTATTTTCTACTTTTTAGTGCACTTTATATTTTATAAAAGTTTGTATTTGAAACTCGTTTTTTTATATAAAATGATTAATATTTTTTTCTGTCGTGCGCCATCTTGAATATTAAGGTGGCAGCTGTTTGTGCTTTTTTTAAGCTAGCCGTTTGACTTAAAAACAATATTAAACTTATTTAACAAAAGTTTGTTAGTTTTTACGGTATTAAACTGGTATATAAAACAGACTTCAAAAAAGATGAAGTCATACAGTCCGTTCCGTTTTTCCGTTTTTATTTAGACAAGTTACATAAAGAGAACGTTATTTACGTGACGTCAAGTTTACATTGATGTTATTTGTAAGAGGTATAAATATTATGTAAAAAAATTTACCCCAATTTTACCTTTCCATTTATTTTCTAGTTACTAGTTAATCGATATCTATCGTTTCCCAATGATTTGTTGTTACGTTATTTTAGTTACATATTATTTACGTAAAAAGTAGGGAACTTTGTGCATGGCATTATGCAGAACATGGAAGTTACTTTTTATCTTGTTGCGACTTCCAGTTTGCCTAGAATTTATGTAACAAAGTAATTATGTGTTGTAACTTTTACGTAACGGTGTTGACTGGGAGGTTACCTTTTTTCTGACAGAAATTTTGAAGGCTCGTAAAAACAAAATTATTTAAAAATACCTTACAATTATTTTATTTTTCATTGTTTGCACTTTTTGACACTGATATTTTATAACAAAATGTATCGTTGTTTTTCGCTAGACAAGGCTGGAAATGTGGACAACATTTTGGATTGATGCTTTTATCCCTAAATTATAGACAAAAACTTTGTAGACTTTGAAATAAAAAATTAATTTTTTTTGCTGAGTTATGGCGATTCGAAACTTGAACATACCGGGTGGGCCATAAAAAACTGCACAAAAGTTTTTTCGCTATAACCTTTAAAGTACTAAACCGATTTTTACAAAATTGGCGGTATTGTGTAGATAATTAATAATATTTTTTGCTGCGTACCAAAAAAATGTCGCCATCTTGAAATTTAAAATGTCGCAATAAAACAAACAAAAGCCTTTTTTTTATCTCGGAGTTTTCAATGTTGCCAATTTTTTTAATTTTTAGTTTTTTTTCCTTAAACCACCATTCATGCTTATTTTAAAAATCTATCATTCATTAAAATCGGATAAACACTTTTTGAGATATTAGATTTTATTTTGGTATCATTTTTGAAATCCATCTCTTAGTTTTTTTGGTTTTCATCATTATTTTTTACCGTAACTTTGTTATTTCTTAACCGATTTTTACAACGTTAACGGTATTGTGTAAATAATTAATAAGGTTTTATGCTGCGTACTAAACAAAGTAGCCATCTTGAAATTTAAAATGGCGCAGTAAAACAAACGAAAGCCGTTTTTTTAATTTTGTTTTTTTTTCAAAGTCGGATAAACACTTTTTGAGATATTAGATTTCATTTTGGTATCATTTTTCAAACCCATCTCTTGGTTTTTTTCGGTTTTCATCGTTATTTTTTTACCGTAGCTCTCTTATTTCTTAACCGATTTTTACAAAACAAACCTTGTTGAAAAGAAAAAAGCTGTACTTTATTATCTTTTTTAAAAAAAGTAGACCATTCTTAAATTTCGTATGGCAGACTTAACAAAATAAAAGCTTTTATTCCAACTATTTCTTTTTTAGTATTTGACAATTTCATTTTTTAATTTTTAGTTTTTAGAGAGGGCGGCTTTCGCCTGGCAAATAGGCCTTTTGTAAACTTTTTACCAAACCCCTGTGCACCCCCGACTGATGCACGAGTCCCCTAGGATGCAAGTTTTCTTTCACTAGGAGGATTTAATTTTACAGTTTTTTCTTTCCAACAACGTTTGTTTTGTAAAAATCGGTTAACAATTAAGAAAGTTACGGCAAAAAGATAATGATGAAAACCGAAACAACTAAGAGATGGATTTGAAAAATGATACCAAAATAAAATCTAATATCTCAAAAAGTGTTTATCTGATAGATTTTAAAAATAAGTATGAATAGTGGTTTAAAAAAAACTAAAAAAAAAATTGACAACATTGAAAACAACGAGATAAAAAAAGGCTTTTGTTTGTTTTAATGCGCCATTGTTAATTTCAAGATGGCGACATTCTTTCTAAATGCAATGCAACGCAAAAAACCTTATTAATTATCTACACAATACCACCAATTTTGTAAAATTCGGTTAAGTACTTTAAAAGTTATAGCGAAAAAACTTTTGTGTGTTTTTTTATGGCCCTCCCGGTATATGTCATAACAATCGATGATTTTTCCAAAAAATGCCAATACTGTAAAAGCAATTAAAAAAACCTTTCCAAAAAGGTGCCACACAACCCATGTTCCCTATTTAAATTTCAGGTATGTAAGTTTCACCCCTCGGAAGGGGTGCTAAACCACAGACGTCAAAAAGTGTCCCTGTCGTAAACTAAATTAACGTCTCAGAGGCGTTTTCCAAAATGCGTTAAGAAATTTCCGAAAAAGCTCTTGCTACCTTTTGGTTGAAACACCCACAAAATGTGAGGTTTTAAATAAAAATAAAAACTGTTTTATTTTATAACTTTTAGTGTTTTTTAAGTTAGCACAATTTTTGTACTTTCTAGTAAAAATTACTACCATTTTACCAAAACACAGTAATTTTACCGTAGCCACTGTAGCACCGACGTATAAGACTACTTGGGAGCTACCCCTAGATCAAACCTTAAGAGGCGTCTAGTCTATAAACAACAAACAACTTTCGGAGATGAAGAAATCAAGCCATCTGGTATTTATGGCATAAATCAAACTTTAGGTACTATTTACGAACGCTAAAGGCGCATTTACACAGACAAACTTTCCTTTGATGTTGAAATGCCGACAAACATTTACACGAGCCTCTTGAGCAAAATGTTCAAAGAAATGTTCGAGCAAAATCGCGTACAAAAAAACACACGTAAATTTTGGAGAAAATGTTGAGCAAAATTTGTTTGAAGAAATGTTGGTAATAAAAATTTCTTACAAATTTAAATTTTATAGTTTTATGGGAATTCATTGAACTTAACTGAAAATAGAAAGACAAGGTATTTTTAATTAAGTGCTTTCCGACGGAAAACCGATTTGATATCGAAATTCACGTTTTACCTCATAAGCAACTTCGATTGATCTGATTTTTATAGGGGATATGGCAGTATACTTGTAACTTTTTAATTTAAAATAAAAATTGGCAATTATTTATTGCTGTTGCTGGGTTAGGAGAAGGTAAAAACCGTAGACTAGTGAGAGGGGGTTTTGGTCAAATGAACATTGACACACAAAATTACAGCAGTGTTTGACAGCGCTGCGTTCCGACTGTCTAAACCTCCCTATCCCCCCCCAGGGAACAACTAACTACTCTCCAGAACAGTTCTCTAAAAATATCCACCTGCATTTTAAAAAGTAATTACTTCGAAGACATTTCCGTTTTCTTTTTGTAATGAAAGGAAACCAAAAAAGTTAAAGAAAAGAATTAAATGTTATTACCTCCATCATTAACTATTTTAACATTGCATATGACAAAACTGATAATAATGTTTCGCTTGCCGTCGCCTTTTTTTCACAAAAGTTTAAAATAAAAGTTGGTGTTCCATTTTTTTAAAGAATTGAGATCACTGATCACTGATGTAAAATTATATTTATTCTCATCTTTAAAAATATGTTTCCAAAATAGATAGCAATAACTTGCTCAAAAATTTACCCGAACAAAATGTTCAAAGAAAAGCTCACAAAAATGTTCGCGCGAAAAATTTCAGTTCTTTTGCACGAGCTTTTATTTGAGCATGTTCGTCTGTGTAATTGCGCCTTAATGTTCTATCTCTGTACGAACGTTTCGAAGTGGCCCGGTATAAACGCCGAAGGCATCCCGTTAACCATCAGTAGGTAGATTTTATTAACACTGCCACTCGGGGTTTACTGTTTACGCTTAGTCGGTCTTACGTCGAGTGCTTCTGCTAAGTGGATTAAACAAAGTCGCGCTCCCGATAGTGGTGTGTTTCTCATTTTTATGTGTTCTAAGGCGCTTTTTCAAGACTGTCCCGATATTGGTAAGTAAAAATATTTTAAATCCAACTTTTAAATTCCACCCCCACCCATTCCTATTTGTAGTTCGCAATGCGATGCATATTTATTGTAAACAACCTATGAGTAATGCCAAAACTAAAAATAACCTCGATAACGGAGTTCCTTAGGGTACAATGACAGTATTTTATGAAGGTATGCGAGTGTTTATGTCAGTTTCTTTATTTTACCATCAATAATTGTAAAATTTGTAGGTGAATAACACAAAAAAATATACTTTGTTTCAATTGACATCAAGTACACATAACAGGCTGATGGTATACAGACCATCTGTATGTGGCTGGCATTCATTTTAAAAGAATTTACCCTAAGAGCACGCAAAACGTCCCGGGGACATTCTTAAATCGTCCCAAAAATATTGTTATCCACATAATTTAAATTTAAGTTCCATGAATGTCCCGTGTCCACAAAATATACATCCTTGGATGTTCGAAAAGGACGTTCTCAGAATGCCCCAGAAGAACATCTCTGGGATGTCCAAAGAGGACCTTCTCAGAATTTTCAAATGAATTTCTATGAAACCATGTAACTGCAAATATACTAAAACCATAAAAAATCAGATTTGCGTGTGTTAAAAAAAATTAAGGCTTTGTGGATACAAGGATAGAGAGTTATTTCTGTAATCTTATCTACAAAATTACTGCACTTACCTTTACTGATTTTTTTTTGTGCTGTAACACTCACTGTAGCACTCCAAAATTTCTATCTAAAAAATCAAGTAAGTGTTACTAGAGTTTTCGTTCAGTTAGAAAATTTTTATTAACTTCAATGAAATTATGCTCACTTGGTGTAGCACTCTAAAATTTCCATTTAAAAACGAATTAAGTCTCATTACAGTTTTCTTCAATTAGAAAATTCTATAAAATAACCATGTAACTGGTTACTTTGTTCCTAATTCGAAAAAACATATGAGTGTGAAGCACTCAAAATTTTTATTTAAAAACTAAAGCAAGGGTCATTACAATTTTCTGCCATTTAGAAAATTCTATGAAAAAAAACATGTTACTGCAATAAAGTTACTTCGTTTTTGGTTGAAAAACATGTGTTTTTAATTTGAAACAGCGCACGAGTGCACAAAAAACTATTTGAAATTTCCATTTAAAAACCAAGTAGATGAGTGTCATTACAGAGTTTTCTCCCATTTAGAAAATTCCATGAAAGAGAAACATGTAACTGGAATGAAGTTAGGTAGGTCTACTTTGGTTTTTTTAGGTAAGTGTCACTACAGAGTTTTCTTTCATTTAGAAAATTTAACTAGAATGAAGTTACCGCGTTTATTTTTGTAAAATACGTTTTGTTGGTGTTGTCTTTCTTGCTGATCATTAGAATTTATAGCTTTTATGTAGTTTTCCTCTTATAATTATCAAAGGAGGTTAAGGTCTTATTTTAGCAAATAAACACTTAACACTATTCTAAACTTAATTGTAATTGTTGTCCACCTATTTTCTCTACCGTGATTTCGTCTACTGTATTTATTATTTCAATTACTGTGCAACTACCCTTGTTTTACCAAGCACTCCAAAACTTCTGTTTAAAAACCAAGTAAGTGTTAATTTTTATGTCGCAAAATACGATGACTTTGCTTTTAATTTGACAAAGCATGTAAGTGAGTGCACTCACTGGGTTTTTCTGGTGTTATAACATCGGTGTTTATTATGCCAGTCTCCAGGAGCTCCTAAACATTACATAGGCGTAAAAAATACGCTCAAGTTCAGTTTCTATCAAAACAACAGCCTCATCTCTTGTAATACCTACATTATTTGTCAGAAAGAGGCTTGGTTTAAATTTATTCAAATTTTATTCACCCATCTTGCCATAGAAAGAATAATATTCAATGTCTTGGTTTTAAAAAAACCTTTATAAAACAATAGCGCGTTACTGAGCGTACAAAAACGTAATAAATTTATATTTTAGAAAAAATAATATTTGACAAAAAGTGATCAATTTCACCTTCCTACAATTTGTGTTAAAAATATATTTTGATTTTCAGGAATGCCCGAAGACACCTTAAATGTCAAAATCGGTAAATATTTTTATAAAACGGACTATATATATGTTTGTTAAAAACTAAAACATGAGTGTACTAATCTTATTTTTAATTTTAAAAGGCATGGTGTGTGATTCCTCCAAACTCAGTAAAAATATTGTTGTGCTCTGCTCTTTTGTTCATATTACCTTGACAAAAAATCAAAAAGCGAAAAAAATATGAGCATCAAAATGTTTATTGTGGATATTTATTTTGTTTGTGAGTATTTGTGTTGTTTTGTTTTGTGTGCTTAATATGGGATATTAACACAGTGGGCTCAACATTACACACTGCAAAGGACCCAAATAGCTCAAGAGCGATAGCTCTCAAAACAGGCTATAGGAGAATTTTATTCAGATGTTTGGCCCTACAGTAGTTTGTAAAAAAAAGATACTTGCTTCCTCCGCCATATTCGATTAAAGATAGCCGAAAGGGGTATTATTTTTAAAAAATCATAACTTACTTATTTAATATTATTATTTTCATATATTAATGACCTACTTAGCGGTCTTTTGGAGTCATTATCATTAATTTGTATTTTAATCCTTTGTGAACCAAAAAAAAATTTTTTTTTTTTAAATCATCTTTACTTGTTTTTTGGAGTTTTTCACGGAACCGTGTACTTGTAAAAAAACTCCTTGAACAAAAAAAATACGCACATTTTAGGCTTTGTACGAATGAGCATTAACTCTGTGCTAACTTAAGTGATTCCTAAGTGATACCCCTAAGTGTTGTGTTGAAAATAAGTCACGCGAGAAAGATTTATACCACGAGGCCGTGAGGCCGAGTGGTATAAATTCTCAAGTGACTTAGGAAACATAACACACGGGTGGCCTACAATGTTTTATCCAACAAGTGGAAGAAATAGTTTTTTTATGAGATAATAATTAATAAGCTTTGTGATCAAATCAAAGCTACTTGCGTCTCAGTACCCTATAAATGTCAGAATGACTTGTCAGTGACTTTTTTACATTTTGGTCAAAGTAGGTTATTTGTTTGGCTGCCACAGGCATGATACATTGTTAGCAAATGTTTAAATAAATGTTGACACTTGTCAGTTTTCCCTGCAGAAAACGAAAGCTTTTTTGAAGAAAAGAACGTATAGAAAATGGAGGAAACCGATAAAAATTGGAAGCGGAAGAAGCAACGATGCAGATTTTGCCAGAAATTGGCAAAAAAATTAGCCCCATCGTCGCTATGGACCAAATACTCGATGCTCCGCTCGACTATCGACCTTTATAAAAAAAACCCACATTTCAAAATATGGCAAAATAACGAGCTTTTTGAAAAGCAAATCACAGGGATACAAACCAAAGAAGTCCAAGACATTAGAACGACCTAAAATAGAGAAGTTTTTGAACGAAGCTCCCGACGACGAATACCTGTTGATGTAATTGTTAGCAATGTAATAGTAATAAATAAATAGAATACTAGTTTAAATATGAACGTGAACTAGTGAGTTATGGATTATAACACACTAGTGTCTTATTTGATAGTTTACTTGTCTAAAATGACATTAATAATGACAGTCATAACTGTCATATGTTGGATAAAGGTAATTTTTTGCTTTACAAAAAAGTGCTTTACAATTTTTTTCACAGAGTTGATAATTTTTTTTAAAAAAACAACCCTGAAAAAATAGCTTAGTGCGAACTTTTAAATATTGCAGGTCGACCATTTTTTATTTAAGATGGTGGACGGTGCAATATTCCATCATAAAAAAAATGTTTTTTTTCCAAATTACCACGATGCTAAACTAAGTTCTGACAAAAATATGGGCTTTTCGCAAACATTTTTGTTTTTTTGAGAAAAACTATTAACTCTGCGAAAAAAATTGTTAAGCACTTTTTTGTAGATTGTAAAAATACCTTCAAATCAGTTTATCTTTTAACCTTATAGGGGTTGTTTTTATATGAAAAAGAAACCCTAGAGACAAATTTCGTAAATCACGTGTCGGTCATTTTTAAACCGCCATATTTAGCGCACCGTCGACTTTTAATCAGAACTACTAGTCTTATTTTATTTAAAACTACATCTCCTTCCAATTTTCATGCTTTTTTTGAGGCTTTGATGACTCTCGCGAAAAAGTGAAATTTTTTCTCTCTAGAGATACCCAATGGCCAATTTCGCGGTTTTTTAAGTATTACTCAAGAACCATTTAAGCTAGGACAGAATTAGTACCCATTCTGAAAAAAGTGCGCATTTTTTTTAATTAAAAGAGTTTTTTTTTATAAAATACACGGTTTGGTAGAAAACCTCAAAAACACATCTCAAAATAATTATCTCCAGAGAATATTTTTTTTTGGTATACGAACTTCAAAAATACAAAGTATTGATAAGAACTCCAAAAAAATGGCTATATCATAAATATATTAAAATTTGTTTAGGAAAAATCGGTTAAGAAATAAGAAAGTTCTTATTTTTTAAATAATACCCCTTTTAGCGATCTGTAATCCAAGAAAGCAGAGGAAACAAACGTTCCTCAGAGGGCAACTTTCTTTTTACAGACTACTAAACTAACAACTGTCAGAAATCCAGCCTTATCCGAAAAAATTCCCCTAAATATGCTAACGGTCTTGGGCTAAAACGACGTGCAACAAGATATACACTGAAAGCTAATATTTTAACGTATCCGTATACCTAACGTGTTTAAAACAATGCTAAAAAAACAAAAAATTCCACTTCATTATGCCATGTTTTGAACGAGGCCCGATTTTGTAGTGGATGTCAGGGCCGTTCCTAGCAGTGGTGCAGCGCGTGCCCCGCACGCCTTTGCCTTTGCACGACCCCATCCATTTACACAGATTGTGAAAAAATTCATAGAATACTAGTATTGATATAAAATAGGCATCATGCATCAGCTTCATATTACAATATCCTGTATATTGCACATAAAAATTATATAAGTACACTTGATTCCAAAAAAAAACGCATACATGCAGTCACAAAATTGACCTTTCTAAAAGTGTATAATATACGGACTACCAGCTAAAATGCCTAAAAGCTTCAAAAGTAAGATAATTTGTCATATTGTTTAAAAAGGTCTCTAAAACTGAAAATATTTTTTTACTTAAATTAAAGGCAACCTTATTTTTATATTAAATTTTGCATAATACTAAAAAATCAGCAAAAATAATGTTTTAGTAAAATCTTTATTGAACAATATCAAATTATCACTCGAGTAACGGACGAAGGCTGTTCTATAAAGAGGGCGGTAACCCATTTTGGGACTGATAAAATAACAATAATACGATGGAAACATCGCTGGATTGAAAACAATTCGACGAATAGGAAACTTGGATTAGGACAAAAACCATGGTAAACTTAATACTAAATATTTTAACTTAAAAAAGAACCAAAATAAATAATTTAGTATTTAATAGAATCACCGTTTTCCTCTATTACAAGCTGCAAACGTCTGGGCATTGAAAAGGTTAAATTTTGAAAATACTGATGGTCTTCTGAGAGCTGATCCAATGCGCGATAAATAGAATCGCTTAACTCTTCAGCATTTCGTGGTCTCCAATTCCTTTGGTATATTATTTTAACGATTCGACCCCATATATTTTCCATTGGGTTAAGGTCAGGGCTGTTGGTTGGACAAGGAAGTGTTTCTTTATTATTATTCTGAAACCATTGGCGAACAACATTAGCCGTGTGTACTGGACAGTTGTCCTGCTGATAAACGAAGTCATTATTTTCATGTAAAGCCTGTACAGATGGCAGCATAACGTTTTCAAGGATTTCAATATATCGTTCACTATTGAATCTTCTTTTGATTCTCCAAAAAAAAACCAAACCTCTAGCACTAAACCAGCCCCACATGTTTACAGAACAATGTCCAGCTTTTTTAATTTGGTTTGTATATTCGGGTTCAAATCTAGAATTTGGTGGACGATAAACTAAAATTCTCCTGCTGCTTGAAGATAATTGAAAAATTTTTTCGTCAGTGAAAGCCACCCTCTCCCAGAAGTCATTATCACGAAGAATGTTGTTCAGTGCAAAAATCACTCTGGCCTGTTTTTGTTCTTCTGTTAGAAAAGGCTTCTTTGCAGCAACTCGACAAGAGAGTTCTGATTTCGTTACTCTTCTATTTACTGTTGCTAAAGAACCCAGAAATAATGTTACATTAGCTGCTTCAACCGACGTTGAAAAAGGATTTTGTCTAAAATGGTCAATAAGTCTCTCATCTTGCACTTCAGAACTTACTTTTGGTCGTCCTGATCCATCTTTCCTATCCGTAGAATTATTTTCAATCCAGCGCTTTTTCCATCGCATTATCGTCATTTTATCAACTCCAAAATGGATGGCCGCTCTTCTTATAGACCAGCCGTCTTCTATAACTCGAGTGGTAATTTGAACTTTTGTAAATGTTGATATCTGTGGCATTTTTAAGGTCACACTGAATTTTAAGCTGCAATCAAGTGTAAGATTTATCGTACATTTGGCAATGCTGTTATGAAGAGGTGACTGCCAATTTCGGTGAATTACGCGACGGATGTTTCTGTTGTTTGTTTTACTTCAAGTTCATTAGCGTTACCTTAACGTATTTTTGTGACCTGTTGGATATTACATTGCAAGTACATCAATTGTCCTAAACATTTACGTAAAAATGTTACATTCGATTTTTTTAAACAAGGCTAGTTAAAATTATCTTTTTATTTACCTCTAACCTGTTAAATATTGGTTCAAACGACATAAAAAATATATTTTTGTGCTTTAAAATCTCTAATCTTCGTGATTACATCTTCAACAAATAAAAAAAACTAGTAAAAATAATAAAAAAGAATATATACGCTGTCGGGACTCGAAATACTATTCTAAAAATGATACACCAGGGTTCTAAAGACCACTAGGCCATCTCGGTTTTGTTAAGAATTTTCACCAATTCACCAAAAATATTAACGCAGTGGTGTCATTGGTTCACGATTTTTACAGAAAATAGGAAATTGTTTTTTTTATTATTAATTTAATTGTTTTTAATAAATAATAATAAATAAAATACACATTAAAAAGGTTTCAATTCAAGGTAAAAATATCGAATCAGAATAATTTGATAGAATGATAATTTGGCGAAATTAAAAAAAAAAACGAAAATATATAATTTCCTGGACCCGTAAAAAAATCGTACTTTCCCTTTTGCGGGAAGTTTTCAAAACAATTGCAGGATTTTCATAAAAACAGTAAACTTTTCGATATCATATTCCTTACGTTTTCAAAAATTTTCGTCATATTTGGGTTAAATGTTTCATTAATTTTGGAATTTCTATATAAAACTAAAATGCATTCCTAATAAGCAACCAAGTTGACAATAATCATCATCATCATCATCATTAATAACTTAAACTTGTTTTAACTTTGACGTTTATTACACTTATTACACAATATTATATTTTGTCATGTCACAATAAGGGACCAAATTGGTTTTAAATTATGTAATATCATGTAACTGTAAGAAAGCTAATTTGTTTCGACACTGACATTTATTAAACTTCAAATAATATTATTTTTCAGTTATTTTATCGTTTATATTTCTTGTTAAATCCAAGAATTAACGTAAAATTAGAGCTTCCTTCGTGTATCAGCGATACTTTCACATAGAATGTTAATTTTCAACTTACATTTTACTTTTTTTTAAACATTTTTCTTAACGTATACAAAGTTACATCAATTCTACATTTTTTCAACGTTGAAAACCTGTAATGTAACAGACCTTGCTTAGTGAGTGAAATCTACTTACGCGTGAAGAGGAAGAGTCTCTTTAGAATTAGAAAAGGTAAGTATTTTCGTAGATAGAGATATTCTCTATCTACGCTATTATCTCTATTGAAAAGGACATTTCAGAAAACTTAGATATGTCACAAACGATAAACGAATTTGCCTCCAAAAAGGCAAGAAAATTCATTTTTAAAATAATTAGTATAAGAAGTTTTATTAAAATTGTCGTATTTTTGTTTTTGAATTATGTTTGCATTTACTTTACTTTTATATAGATACCTATCTAAAGACTATAAAGACTGATATTTTCTTTTCTAAACGTCTAATGTACGTAAAACATTTGTAATTTACTTGTTTCTGTGTATATAACTTACCAATATATTTGGAGGTATATGGCGGCCAAATCGTCAGCTGACGCGGGCGGTCTATTCCCTAGGAACGGCCCTGGTGGATTTGATGAAAGAATAGAGCTGACTGCAAACCTTGCGTACGTTGCTATGTTGGCAGCGTTACGTCCATCCCTACGTACGCAACAAATACAGTCTGCTGTTCTGTCGTCGCATTCATCATAAAATCGAGCCTCATCCCTGTTATGAACTCGTTATAAACCTAGGTATACGTTTAAATACTAGATTAAAGTGACTCTTGATTTTGTGTGTCTCTTTATGCATGCCTTTTGAGCTCCAGTTCATTACTTACTCAACTAGCAACTTGTCGACTAATCAACGTTGCGTCACAACGTTTACTTTTATTTAAGCACGACCATCTTTTGCACTAATTCGGTGGATGATTTTTTGGTTTGAGTCAACGATGCGCTCGCGACTAGTCGGGAATCTGTTAAAGTCTTAGTTAAGTGGGTTTTGGAGTGCAATTATTTGTTTAAAAATTATATTTATTACCTAAACCAATCAATAAATTATTTAACTGAAATATTAACTATTTCCACAAGATATTTCACATCACAAATACACGCAAACCAATGCCGAAATGTATTAACAACACACAGTTCAGATGCGCGCTTTCAAGTGAAGTGAAGTGTCTACTTAGCTTTTTTTGTTAGTGGCAAGCGAAGTTTCTATTAGCCCCAAGTGACGAATTCAATAGCTGCAAGTAAAACGACCTACTTAGACCCGAGTTTGTTAACCCTCAGTGATTTATCTACTTACCAATATGCGACAAGTCACTTAACTTTCCCTTCACTTAGGGTTAGTGAATTTTTCTACTAGTTTGTTAACCCCTAGTAATTTATCTACTTACCAATATGTGACAACTCACTTAACTTTCCCTTCACTTATGGTTAGTGAATTTTTCTACTAAGGACAAGTGGAGGCAACACATATTGAAAAATCATGCGTAAAAATATATTCATCCTAATAATAATGCATGCCTATAATGATTTGTCAACGTATCGCTATCATAAGAACCCTACCTTTGGGCTACCAGAACTCAGCATCTGAGTTGTAGTATAGTCAGTCGGGGTAACTTTGAACCATTATGGGTAACTTTGAGCCATTTGGAAAATTCAGTTTAGACATATGAAAAGTTCCAACATATAATTTTCCAAGTTGCTTAAAGTTACCCAAATTGGTTCAAAGTTACCCCAAATGACTGTACTAGTATTTTGAAAAAAAATCAAACTTTTTTTTATTTTTTATTTTATTTTTATAAGAAACTGGGAGGTTTTAGTCGACGAAATAAATACGAATGCAAAAAAATCTTAATTTTGGATAACCCCTTACATAAAAAAAAACTTAAAAAAATCTAAAATATCGCGTTTGAAAATGTTTAACTGTGAAAAATATAAACAAAATCAAATATTTTAATATAAATATGGTGTTTTAAAAACAAAACCTAAAGGCTGAACTATAACGCTAAAGCCGCCCCTAAGTCTAATTTGCTCAGGAAAATGACAGATATATATATAGTTGTAAATTAGGTTTAGGAAAGAGTTACCGGCGTTAGTAAATCTCAGCGGAACTGTTTAAAATACAAAACATATCCTATACATTTCGCACTCCACACTTTCATTATTTAGAATATACAATAAAACACGTTAATATTTTTCACTCGTGAACTTGCCGCTGCACAGGATACCGGCACATATGACCTACACTAACCACATCACAACTGGAAATGAAGCTAGCAACTGCCAGCCAAAGCAACCCGCAAGCACGAATATGTGCAAAACTCGACATTCGGCAAGTACCGGATACCGCCAATAATCGGATTCACATGTGTAAATCCCTGGGTTTTACTAGAACAATTCAGGCCCTAAGTTATCGTAGCCCAGACCGTGAGTTACCACAGACCCAAAAAATTAATACATCAAACTGGGCTGGGGCAATCCCATGCCTGAATTATGGTAGCCCATGACTTGCTGAGTTCTCCCAGATAAATTCAAATGATTTGGGACAATCATACCGTGTGCTTTAGCAACGCACGGTGTGAGTTCTGGTAGCCCCAAATTTTCAACCCACGGCCGTGGCGCGTCGGACTTTTTTTTATTATTTGTTTTTATTTTTTTTTCTTAGGGTGTATTGTGAACGGTCATGGTTTTTAGAGCTCAAAAAAATATTTTTTATTTTATTTAAGCCATATTTTAGAAGTTATACTGGTTTTGCGCTACTATAGATTTACTGACGGTTAGTAGATTATTCACTTACCGTTAGTGAAGTTTTACTTAGGGGTAATATATTCGAGAACAAAAAAAATGCAACACCAGAAAGGACAAATATTTTTAAAGTAATTTATTTATATATTAATACATTAGGATGCTCTTGGTAATTGATTACATTCCTTTATTAGATTCCTCCATGATAATCATCAAAAAATGGTTATTTATGCACTCGTTTGTTCTATTGGGCATTGACAAAATAAGATGGTCTATATCATATTCCACCCCATATCATTATACTTTACGATCTTGCTGTATCACGTTCAGCAGCAAAGTCTACATTTCGTCTCTCACCTTGAAATCGCTTAACCCTCAAGCGTCCATCATGGCCGCCTAAAAAAAACCTGGATTTGTCGCTGAAGCTTATGGTATTCCATTCGTCATTCCAGTTTTGCTGAGCTCTGCACCACTCCAAGCGGCGAGCCTTATGTTGTGAGGTCAAAGGTAGCACCAAAAGCGGACGGTAAGCCCTCAGCCCCATACCAAGCAATCTTTGATTAACTTGTCCTGTAGCTGCAACTAGAACATCTCTTACTTGGCGTATATTGTCCCGTCAATTTCTGAAAGCAAGAAGTCTGAGATGCCGTAAATCACGAACTTGTAATAATCTAGGGCGTCCAGAACCCGTACGCGACGTCTATAAGTCTCATCATCACCAAACTCTTAACACTGTTGATGGATCGGCAATTTCCCGTAAACCAAAACCAGCCTCTTTCATGCCCACGATGCGTCCTTTCTCCTTAATTTAAATGATGAAATTGTTGGCGACCGCGAACTCCTGGCATTTTAATTTTTTAAGTAAACTGTAAGCAATCCAAAAAGACCAAAAACTACTAGAAAAATTATTTAAATTTTCAGGAAAGGTCTTTTATGTTTTGGTTGTTTTTAAAAATGAATAGAAAAAAATCTGTGAAAAAGGGAAAGATTAGAAAAATGTATCAAATATTTCTTTTGAGATAAGGTATACACGCAAATAGTTTTCATTCAAATAATTATCCATATTTTTTTGTTCTCCAGTATATGCTATTTTATAACTTTAAGTAGGTGAGAAAACTTATGTTCAGTAGACAGTTCACTTGTCTTGCATTTAAATGAAGTTTCTACTTGGGGCTAACGAATTCTTACTTAGGATTAGTGGATATTTTTCTCAGTGTTATAGATTGCTTCAAAAAGCTTTAGTGATGTTGTTTACGCTTCGTAAGGATAAAATACCAGCTTTTACATGCAAAAAGTTCCGAATTAGCTGTAAATGTATATTAAAATCATTTTTAAATTTCGTGTACAAATTAACGTGTAATGGCGTCTCACCTTGTGAGTCAATTGTATAGAATCAATCATGGCGGCACGTGTTAGTTTTTATGACAACTGAAACATTCATGTGTCCATGTGTATTTTAAAAGGATCTACGACTAACAGACGCGACAAATCTCAATTTTACCCAGTGGAAATTGACACAGGGCAGTGCTCCAAAATTGGTTAGTTAGTTAGTTAGTAAAAATAGTCGCGCCCGCGTCTACATCAACCCGGCCAGAAAACGTCGCCTTCACAACTAAGAAGCCGCTGAAAAATAGTAAAATAGACGTCAAGAAATAGCTGTGACTGTGACTATAGTAAGGATCAACGTTTAGTCGTCGTAAAATTGTCAACGTCGACTTCAGTTTTCAAGACAACCATTATTTACCTATAGAACAACGTTTAAAGGTGATGCAATCCTAATTTTAACCACTCGCATGACTAAAAATTGCTACTTGGGTAAATAAAGGGAGATTAGGAGAAAATGGAATCCCAGCAAACATAAATCGTCGGCATTGAATCAGGCCAATGTCGACAACGTCAGCAGTGTTTCGGCATCGCCGACTACACTCTGGTCCGATGTTGGTCAGATTGCGATTTTCAGTTTTCGGTCAATAATCGGCAACTGACAGAGGTCGACATTACTACAGTCGACTTTATGCCGACACCACTTTAGGACCGACGATGGTCCGATTGGACCTTTGTTTCATCGGTCGAAAATCGGCAACTGACGATGGCCCGATTTACTATAGTCGACTTTATGCCGACGCAAACCTTATCTGCTTTAGGGCCGATGATGGTCCGATTGGAACTTTCTTTAATCAGTCGAGAATCGGCAACTGACGATGGCCCAATTTACTATGTCGACTTTATGCCGACGACCACTTTATCTGCTTTAGGGCCGACGATGGTCCGATTGGAACTTTGTTTGATTGGTCGAAAATCGTCAACCGACGATGGTCCGATTACGTCACCTTAAAATTTTTAAACTGCTTAATAGGTTCTTCCTAGTATGTAGAGATGGCGCTAATGTCACTATGTTCCCTGTACAGTGGAAGATAATATGAGATATATAATGAGCAAAGATATTTCAAAACTAGAATGCGGACCAGTGTTGCCAGGAGTACCATCCATTACCAGATTCTACCATCATTTTGGCATTAATCCCATTCTCGGTAATAACTTGTTACCGACCCCCTAATTTACCATAATTTATAAAAATTAGTAATAAATGAAAATAAACACTTTCGTATTTTTTCTCAATAGCGGATGATCCACGAGTTAGGGTAACCCTCGGACTAAACAGGTCGCGAAATACTGTATAATAAAAAATTAAGCATTAGGCATAAAGCATTATGCATTAAAACTTGAGTAAATGTGCCCTATATTTCACTATTTTTTAAAAGTTTTGGTTTTTTCGTTTTAATTGTTTATATAAAATCAATACTTTTTTTGTAAAAATATTATCATCAGATACAGTATTTTGGGACTTAAGGTGGATTCTAACAAACGTAATTTAATTTAGCGTAACCTAATTTAACCTAACTTAAGGAAAATTTAGGGTGTTCATACAGCTTCCTTAAGTAGCTGCCAATTTTTGCTGTTTTTTTGTCAAAAATTTTGTCAGATGACCAATCAAATTCTTCCTGTTCTTGTATTTGTTTACAAGTTGTGAAAAATCGGCGTCCAGCTTTGTTTGTGCATGCGCAATTTTGATTTCACTTAAAATTTAAGAAAAGATAAAAGTTGATCATCTCTTAAGTTTTAATTGCTCTAAATTACGTTAAATTACGACAGTATGAACGCGATCATTAAATCTCATACAAGCAACTCTTATGCTAAATTAAATTACGCTAAGTGCTGTTAGAATCCACCTTTATTTAACCCGGGGGTCACCTTAACTCGCATTGGAGAAACCGTTTCTACATCCACCTAAAGTCAATTCGTAGTACAAGCAATCAATATCCCTTTCTTTGGTACAAGCAAGAAAATTAATAAAAAGTATATAGCCTGTTTTTATCTTCACTTTTTTTCTGCAATTCAAGAGTAAATATCGATTTTAGAAAATCCGGTAATTTTCTAAGTAATCCGGTAATTTAAAGGCTTTGCTTCTAATCCTTATTTTTAAAATTCCTGGCAACACTGATGCGGACTTGATAAGATGGTGGTACTTCTCTACAAGAATCACCTCCTCTGCCACTTAAACCAGCCCGACTGGTTAGGCACCCGCATTATCGAAACTTTGTAGTTTGCCAATGTCGGGCCGCTTTAAGCTACCACCGAGGGACCTCCGTCAATCGCCGATGTTGGACCGCTTTAGAAAACCAATGTCGGACTTGAATAGTTTACCGATGTCGGGCCGAGACCAGCTTGCCTATGGTCGGTACCATGTGATTAAACCATATCGGACCTTAATCGTACGGCGACGGTATACCGATGTCAGCAAAAAGTAAAATTTACCATTGGTCCGACGACGGGCCACAGTCTAACGCTGCATCGGCAAACATACATTGGGCCTACATCGCAAAGCGGACAAAAAATACTGCTGGTCCGATGTCGTAAATCGACGTCGTGCCGATGACGACAAATTCGGTAATCGACATCGGACCGACGAAGGCCCGAGGGAACCGTGTTTGCTGGGATACTCTTCTCTTTTCCATTTTTTTAAGCAGGTCAACACCGTCTTTACTTTAAATCCAGTAAACTATTAACGCTTGGGTGCCTTTTTACCACTAACAGGGTTAACATGGATTTTCTTTTAGTTTGGTTGTCAATTTCGTTGCGATAGTAGGTCAAATAGTACTAAAACAATAAGATCTAACTGGCTTTTTAGTTAAAACATTAGAGCAAGAGACATTGCTATCAGTATGCAAATAAAACAAAATTAAATCAAACAAATGGCAGCCGATTGACACTAATTAACGCTAACGACGAAGGTTGTATAGCTTTTTGCCACCTTTTAGAATATGTATACCAAAGTTGTCAAATGTCATTAGAAATGAGAGTAAATTAGAGTTTCGATTGCTTATGTTTCTGCATTCATCATCAGGTAAGTACTGACAACAAACTGACAAAACCAATCTACCAATCAATACCATTATGGATTTGTTTAAATGCTGTCTGCAGAATTCTTATTTCAAGGAAAAGAACAGATATTTTCGCCATGGGTAGAGGCCCTGTATACATTTGACAGTTGTTATTTTACCAGAGGTGGCCAACTCATATTGCCCTCTCTTTCTAGTTTTTTTCATATTTGCATGTAAAAGCGGTTTTATGAAATGGACCGACATCTCAAATACCTCCAATCTTTGACAACATTTGACAACTGCCAAATCGAGTTTCTCACCTCTGGTAAAACAATAACTGTCAAAAATTGTATGGCGGGGCCTCTACCCATGGGATTTCGCCGGTAGTGGCCAACATCTTTGTGGAATCCTTTGAAGAAGGAAGAAGATCTGCGAAAATCATGGCAAAAACCCAAACTGTGGCTAAGATATATGGACGACATGTTCATAATCTGGGAATAGGACAACAACACACTAGAACAATTCTTCAATCATGTCAACAGCATAAGAAACTGCATCAAATTCACTCTCGACGTTCTAGTCATCAAAAATAATTCAACCATAATCACTTCCGTATATCGCAAACTAACTCATATTGGACAATGTCTAAAATTTAAATCAAACCACTCCACATCAACAAAACTGGGAATTGCAAAATCCCTCATATATCGAGTCTGCTACATTTTCAATACAGAAGAAGCTTTAAATAAAGAAAAGTCGAAAACCAGACCACACCAACACAAAGGACGACAGACGTAAATACTGAAAGAAAGGAGACACTTAATTCCATACATCAAAGGAATCTCAGAAAAGATAAGAAGAATAGGCAACCAATACCATCTTCGGACTGTCTTCAAAACGACCACAACAGTAAGAAGTCAATTGACAAAAACGAAACCACAACACCACGACACCAAGAACTGCATCCACCAGGTACCATGCGAGTGTCGGGATATCTACATCGGAGAAACAAACTTACAGAATACAAACGCAAAAATCGACAAGGGGACGCAACTGGATCGAAAATAACTTAAGATTGCTGGGAAAATTAACATCATATGGAATGGAAAGAGGCAAAGATCGTCGCCAAGGACGAAAATCTATTCAAGCGGAAATTTCAAGAAATAGCATTCATCCTGAGGAACCAGAATGTATTTTTTTTCAAACAAGCGTCACCATCAAGGGTATTTAGAAACCCACACTTTTCGGAGGTAACAGATTTCGATTGCGAAACAGCGGAACCAACCAAGTGTAACTGCATGGTTCACTAAACACAAGTTGGTTTTATGGTTCACTCAACACATGCTAGTATGTAAAATTAGGTAGTTTTAGTTTTTTGTTAGTATTCATCTGATGGCGATTGCAGAAACATAAGCATCCGAAACGTTGTGAAAAAGTGAAAATAAAGACAATGGAAGTTCGAAACTCTATCACATTTTGAATTTTAAATACTACACCCTGTATTTTAAAATAGAGAGAAGTTAAAAAACCTCCAAATCAGTTACTTCAACCGAAAAGAATACCAAAACAAAAGATCACTTGTAAATAAAATAAATAAATAAATAAAATAAATAAATACTTTATTGCCAACAAAATCACAGAATATAGATAGGCACCTTAATTCTATAAAAAAGCAACGTCAGAAGTTTTGTTTTTTTTTTAAATTACACATTTGAGTAAAAATATTGTTATTTATGAAAAAATATCAAACTAGAAAATATCTTTAAAACATTTTAAATATCTTTAAACAACACTTAGAATCAAACAACTAAGATCAAACAGTTAAAATAAGACAGTTAATAGATTAAAAATCAAAATTATATAGGGCCCCTTCTAGCCAATACAGATACACAAACCTTTTAAATTTGTTGAAATTTGGCTCCTCCCGAACCGCTGTTGGTAGACTCCGGAAGGCTTTGATAGCCTATACTCAGGTCCTCGCTGAAAGAAAGATGAGTTGTGTCGAGGTATACTTAGGCCATATCTCTCTCTTGTTATCATATGCATTTGTTCTCCATAGAGATCACTATTTTGCCGGAATAGATGTTTATTTTTTTTGACAAAAATAATCAGGTGAAGAAAATAAAATGAAACAAAAATAATAAGTTTTAACGCTTTCAGTTGTAATAACTTCTCTAAGCCTTCCAGTTACAGCGGTTGCACTGGCGAGCCTAGAGTTTAAGTTTTTGATGTGATTTTCCCAATTTAAAAGAGGATCCATACTGATAACCAAAAATTTAACTTTATCAGTATTTGGTATTGATTTGTGATTCAACTTTACTAAAAGTGACTCCTGAACCTGACCCGTCTTCTGGAATTTCATTAAAGCTGTTTTTTGCACATTTAAATGTAAGTTATTATTTTGGCACCAGTCCGCTACTCCCTCCGCTGCCCGAGAGCAACCCCCTGAGAGGCCTTCAAGTGTTTTGTAAGACTCTCCACAGGTTGTGTCATCTGCATATTGAGCAACAATGTCTCCTCCAGCACTCTCAGGAAGGTCGCCCACGTACAGCAGAAACAGCAGCGGCCCTAGAATCGATCCCTGTGGAACCCCGTGTTGTACCTCTGGCCACTCAGAAAAAAAACTTAACATCCCCCTTTTCTATGCAAATTATTTGCTTTCTGTTTGTTAAATATGACTTTATTAATTTCAGCAATATTCCTCGAATACCAAATCTTTCCAGTTTTTGTAACATGAGTCCGAGATCCACTGTATCAAATGCCTTCGAGAGATCAAAGTACAATGCAGCAGTATGTTTTCTCTGATCCATCTTTTCTACTAAAAATTCTTAGTAGACCTTCTTTTTCGAAATTCATACTGGTTGTTTTTGAGTAAATTTTGTTTTTCAATAAAATCAATAAGCCGGTTGTACAGTGCCCTCTCAAAGACCTTCGATACAGACGACAGTAGAGACACAGGCCGATAGTTGCTAGGAATCTGTTTTTCCCCTTTTTTATAGATTGGCAGGATTTTGGCTTCTTTCATTTTTGAAGGAAAAATGCCTGTTGTAAAGCAGTTCTTTATGATATAGGCCAAAATATGACTGGTATACTCAGCTGATTTCTTCAACACTGCAAGCGGGATCCCATCTAAACCTGCTGAAAATTTGATGGGAAAATCCACCTGGATATTAAAAATTTCAGTATCTGTGGTAGGGTACAAAAACAGAGTTCTATTGTGCCGGGGTATGTTTGTTTTTAACTGCTTATTATTAAAAGAAAGGGAAAATTGTTTTTGAAATATACCAGCTATTTTTTTTGGATCACTAATCTCAACAGCATTTTGTTTCAATTTTATTTCCTTTTTTTTCATATCTTTTTTAGTTTTCTTCTTAAAAATGTTCCAAACTGTTTTGTTTTTATTCTTGGAATTAGTGATGAAATTTTCATTTATGTTTTTTTTAAGATTTGATAAGTATTTTTTGTATATTTTCTTTTCTTTCTTGTAAGTTTCAAATGTTTCCTGGGTGTTTAAGATTTTATAATTCACATAGAGGTCCTTTATGTATTCACTATATTTTTTTGTTTCCCTATTCACCCATGAATTGGGCTCATTTACCCTAGTACCCTTGTTGCATGTAGTTTTTATAGGAAAACACAAGTCAAAATATTACAAGAAAACCCTATCAAAATAGTTAAATTGTTCTTCAACATCCTGTAGCAAATATATTTCTTCCCAACTCTCCCTTTCCAGTACCTGTTTAAATTTAAAAATATTTTCCTCAGAATAAACTCTTTTTTTAGAAAACCTGGGCACCTTCACGGCACCAGCTGTGTTAACACTTAGTATGCATGGAAAATGATCTGATATGTGGTTGCCCAAGGCGAGACACCGTTTAATCATTTCTCTTTTCGCTTTGGTTCTTTGGGCGTTCCTTGTGGGATGCGCATCCAAGTTTGAATTTTCGTTTTTTCCTTTTGATTTTCTAAAATCTCTCTTTTTTGTCTTAATTGCCTTAGGAGCACAACCCTATTGGAAATATTAACACGCCAGGAAGAACCCGTATCAGGTGACTTGGATAAGTCCCAGTGCGCAACGATGCCTATTTCTGAGTTACTCAAAGTTGGAAATCAAAGTGTATGATGGTGTTTAATGATGTTTGGGGAGGGTGATCAGTGAAACCACTGAGTTGTGGGATGCTCATCGAAGTTGAAATTTTCGTTTTTTCCACCGGAGATCTTTTGACACTGTATATTATTGCATTTCTGAATATTTAGTATGTCCAAGGTATGATAAATTTTTGAGATGCTCAATTCTCAAAAATATTTTATGTACAAAAGTTGTGTATAACTTTAAATATAAATTACATTAAAATTACGGTATATGAGCTGATAGCCACCAAAATATGCGTCATAGCATGGGCATAATAAATATTTTTAAAATCAGAAAGAAAAGAAGAATGTAACAAAGAAAGAAAATTTTACAAAGTAACTTTGGTGTGACCGCCTCGTGTTGACGTGAAAGCGCTGCGTGGCTGGGGCTGAATCCTTGAGCTGAGAGTGTGCATTTCATATGAATTGACTGTCGGGTGATCGATCCCTCTCTCGGCTTCAAAAATTAGGCCCCGGGAAAGTTAATATTTCCCCAGATAAATAATAAAAAAAAAATCTCCATAAGCATCGAGTTATTTAACTCCTGTCGCGAATGTGAAGTAATGTTGTAAGTTTGTATTTGTGTCTGTAAGCATCTAGCTCTCAGGGAGTGTTCTTAGCTATAAGGGCTCGTATTCCTCAATTTCAGGAAAAAAAGGGCCCCCGGGGAGCATATCTCTTACAAAAACGCACGGGATTGGTCGAAATCTCATTTTTGTTTCACTATTCTGTCTGTTTTTCACCCTGCCAAGAAAACCTCATAAAAGATGACAAAAGATAACACATCAAACATTATAAGTTTTCATGATCTATGCTCACATAAAATTATGATATGACTGGTGAAAGTAAAACACAAATCCCGCGTAGTTCCACATAAAGGTTTATAAGATTCTATAAGATCTACCTGCAGAATTCTAAAATAAAAAATTACGGCACAACTTTAGCAGTTGAACTAGTAGTAATAGTACGAGAAGTAATAAAATATGGCAAACTAAAGTATAACCTAACCTTAACTTTAAAGTACCACTATTAACTATAATAACACACCTTGGTCTTGCACAAGCCCTACATATATAATAGAAAACTGTTCTCGTATAAGTACTAATTTGTCGCCAGAGGGTGTGGGTGAGATGTTACTTTGATAAGTTTCTATGATATTGTTTGAGGCATAGGTTATAAAGTAATAAATAAATATAAATAAAAATATTTATTTATCATTCTGTTATAGTTTATAAAGGCCTACAAGATTTTATAAGCCAAAAAAAATATTTTTTTAAAAAGTATTTATGACAGATGTTGTGATTATAGTTTTTTGATAAGATTTTATAAGTTCAGGTGGGCGAAAAATATTTTTTACGATTTAATATCTGTTTCAAAGGGGATATAGGTTAGGGAAGGTAAGATCTTATTACTTTGGTAAGTTTATATGAGATTTCCATTAGTCCTACTTTAATAACTTTCTAGGAGATTTTGTGAGGCATTGTTTAGATATAAAATTTTATAAGATTTTATGAATCAAAAAATATTTCTTTGCTTTATTTACAACAGTATATATAACTCAGTGAGTAAGTATACTAAGTATAGCTTTTTTTATTACTTTTAAGGTGGTGAAAAAAAACGGAGTTTTTATGTGATTTGTCTTTTCCAAAGGCCATAGTCGTACAGCGAATAAGATTATAAAAAAAATAGTAAATTTATTATGGAAATCTAAAAAATATTATGAGACCGTTAGATTATATAATGCCCTGGACAACCCATAAAAATTTTGGATATATTTAAACACACACAAAAACCTTATAAAATTTTGCGAGTTTGTCTGACTATAAAATCTACAGGAAGACTTTAAAATTTTATGAATCTGGCTGATAATAAGATCTCCCGAAAATCTCATAAAAATTGTGCTTATACAAACCCAAAACAAGGTTGTAACCATAGAAACGTTTACAGTGAGATTTACTAAGATCTAAAATAGTACCCCCTACAAGTCTAAATATTTACACCTGTGGGGGGGGGTACTAAATTTTAAAACCAATTTTCAAAAAAACACTTACCCATGTAGAAAAGACACAAAGTTATTGATTATTTTATATTGTTATTGCAAAATACCACTGAAAAACTACTTTTTTCTTAAAATACATCATATTTTAGGAGAAAATGCCCTAAAACTAATTTTTTTTTGACAGATTTCAAAATAGCAAATGGTGAATACGGCAAAAATTTGGCACATAATAGCTTCATTATTTGTGTTTGAGGTTATAAAGTTGGTGGTTTTTTAGACCACCTCAGGGGGGGTGGTTTAAATTTATAGCCCCCAGAAAAGATTGTTTTGTGGCATTTGGTAATAAGTTATTTTCTAATTTCCCTAAGTAACCGTTTTAAGGATAATTGACCTTATTTAATATCCCAAGTTGTTCATTACCCAATAAAACACTTCCCATTTTGTCCAGAAAAACGACATAGTTTGAACTTGGTTTCAGCATAAAAAATATATTTATGAGGGCACTACGAGGCAAAACAAACATAAGTGAAGGTCACTGATTATGCACGAAAAATATAACAAACAAAAAAACCCAAAACAACTATATTAATTTATTTACAAACTGAAACGAAAACATTAAGATTATCTAAAATCTCAGTCAAAAAACTTTCCTTACTCAAAGCCCACTCATTTCAAAGCTGTAGCTTTTATTAGTAGAGGTTGCTGCAAGCAGAGGTAAAAGATCCGAACTCGCTGATTGTAATTGAACGGAGTGCTAATATTTTTAAACTGGCATTTCGACAGTGACAGAAATGTAAAAAAAACTTGCATTTAAGTTTTTTAATACATTTCATAAATAAAAACGCCTTTTAAATAAATACAAAATTAATCTGCTCCTTATTTTATTATTACCCATCTAAATCGTTGTGTGACATCAAGTATTAATTGGAAAAATTAATTAACACGGGTAAGTTTCAATTAGAGTGACATATAACCTCAATGTTAATTTATTCTACACAATGTTTTCTAGTTAAACCCCGCGTAGGTTTCAATTTTTTAATTTTCTTTTCTTCTAAATTGAAAATTTCCTCTTAAATCCAACAAAAGATTGTGTTAAGATGATTATCCAATAAACAAATTTATTAAAATTCTTCCTATAAATCAAGCTATATCCAAAACTCAAGGAAGGTTGATTTAAAATGCTTAAAACCAAAAATTTCTACCGTTCTAAAATAGACTAAACCTTTTTAGTAAATCCCACTGTTAAAGTTTAATGAGTCTGTTAGAAAAAGGTGGTTTCATAAACCTATAAAATATTTGCGAATAAAACATTTGTACTAAAAAATTTTATACATATTTATAAGTCTGTCAGATCATAGGATTAGGTAAAAATTCGATATATTAGACCACACAAAATCTTACCAAACTTTAATAAACTTACAATTTTACCTCACAAAAGCTTATAAACCTTATAAAAATTGATAAAAATCAAGTGTGTTTTTTTATGAGATTTATCGGGCGTAACCTCTGAACTGTTTAACCGATTATAATGAAATTTGTTTTGTAGATGTAGATTAGTTTCGTCAAGTAAAAAAAATCGCTTCAGGGGCGGCGCAAATGGGGGAAGTTTTCGCGCGGTTGTCGGGGGTCTTAAAATTTTTAATTTGACTTTTTAAGTCGATCGTCTCAGGTGTAGCCTGAGACGATCGACTTAAAAAGTCGAAGATCGAAGCTCGCTGTTTTCGCTGCGACACCCCGTATACCTACAAAAGGATTTAAAATAACGCTCGTCTATAATAATCTTTGTGTGGCTTCCCATGGGACAGTTGAATGCACATTATAATTGCTCGGTGTGTGCTGCTTCATTGTGTATGAGTAATACATTATTTAATGACTATGTACTACTAAATTAACACATTCAATAATATAATACCGTTAACCGAATAGGTAGCATTAATTAAATCAACAAGGGCCTGATTCGAATTTTCATACACGTGTCGTGCGCAGAATCTTTCCAAAATAGTAATTGTATAGCCATGAAAAGAATAATTATTATGTATGCAATCAACAAATGATTCACGGTCATTCAACGCGTCACGGATGAGACGTTTAAAACAAGAACGCAGTTTTTAAATGGAAATTGGCCCTCGGTGCTTTTTCGGAATTTGAGAGGCAAAGTTGTGGGGATGAACCAAGGGAACATTTTTCTCAAGTGACCAGATAATCGCTGTTAAAGATTGGAGTGGAATGAACAAAGCATCAATACCAACGAACTTGATAATGCTCAATTTAAAATTGTCAACCATTTTGACAGCCGTCAAACATCGTCAAATATTAACTTAATATCTTCAATTTACAGTATTTTCACCGGAGTACCGACTTTTTACTTTCCAAATGATTCCCTGTTTGAAAGTGTCAAAGCAAGTGACAGTTGTAGGGATTGTACCCTCATTTTTTGGTAACAAAATGAAGAGTTTACTTTAGATTCCGTTCAAAACGCTCTATCATCAAAATATCAAAAGTTTTGACATGTGTCAAAAAGTGTCCAAACCGCGTCTGGGTCTTTTCAAGCGCGTCCGTCAAAAATTAAGCTTCACGTGAAAATGTCATGAAATATCAACTGGTAGTTCAAAGAGAGTACCTGGTATTTTAAGACCGTGTGGGGATCGAATTAAACCAAATCGAGGACGATGATCACAAAAACGGCAATATTTTTAACGTCTGACAAATGCTTTCCAAATGACGCTTAGCAATTTATCAATTTTCTTATTTTTGGAGCAAGACACCTGCGCTTTAAAACTAAAAAAAAGACCCAGATGCGGATTGAACAATTTTTGACGCATGTCAAAACTTTTGACATTTTAATCTTTATTGACGTCTCAATCAACTAAGCGTTTTTAAAGGAATCCAATGTAAACTTTTCATTTCTTTACCAAAATAAATCGAGTAAAGGTTTACTCCAAAATTTTCCTTGCTCAGAAGAACATATTATATAAAAAACAGCTACTCATATATACATAGGTTAGATTGGGTTGGTCAAACTTTTTCAGAGTATATCCAGACTTTTCTTGGGTGTATCTACACTGTTCAGGGGTGTATTCGGACATTTTCACAGTGAATCCAAGTGTTTCCAGAGTGTATCCAGACTTTTCCAGAGTGTATCCAGACTTTTCCAGGGTCTTTCCAGACTTTTCCAGGCTTTTCCAGAACCTTTCCAGACTTTTCCAGAATATATCCAGACTTTTCCAGAGTCTTTCCAGACTTTTCCAGAGTGTATCTAGACTTTTCCAGAGTCCTTCCAGACTTCTCCAGACTTTTCCAGATTATATCCAGACTTTTTCAGGGCCTTTCCAGACTTTTCCAGAGTGTTTCCAGACTTTTCCAGGGTCTTTCCAGACTTTTCTAGGGTCTTTGCAGACTTTCCAGAGTGTATCCAGACTTTTTCAGTGACTTTCCAGACTTTTCCAGGGTATTTTCACAATTTTCCAGGGTCTTTCCAGGCTTTTCCAGACTTTTTCAGAGTGTATCCAGACTTTTCCAGGGTCTTTCCGGACTTTTCCAGAGTATATCCAGACTTTTTCAGGGTCTTTCCAGATTTTTCCAGAGTATTTCCAGACTTTTCCAAGGTCTTTCCAGACTTTCCAGAGTGTATCCAGACTTTTCAAGGGTCTTACCAGACTTTTCCAGATTTTATTCAGACTTTTCCAGGGTCTTTCCAGACTTTTTTAGGTTGTATCCAGACTTTTCCAGGATTTTTCCAGATCATATTCAGACTTTTCCAGACTTTTCCAGGGTCTTTCCAGACTTTTCAAGAGTGTATCCAGACTTTTCCAGGGTCTTTCCAGACTTTTTTCAGAGTGTATCCAGACTTTTCCAGGGTCTTTCCGGACTTTTCCAGAGTATATCCAGACTTTTTCAGGGTCTTTCCAGACTTTTCCAGAGTATTTCCAGACTTTTCCAAGGTCTTTCCAAGGTCTTTCCAGACTTTCCAGAGCGTATCCAGACTTTTCAAGGGTCTTTCCAGACTTTTCCAGATTGTATTATTGTTTCTAAAAACATTTCATTTTACATGTGCTATCTATATATATATATATATATATATATATATTCTCGTATACATAAGATTTTTGTCCATTAATCACGCAATAACGGCTAAACCTATTTGTATGAAATTTGATAAGACAATAGGGTGTGACCTGGATCTTATCCTAAGCTACTTTTTATTACACATTTCGTTTCATAACTCGAGATATATGGCACAGAAAATTGAATTTTTCAATTGTTTTTTGCATTTTTTATGTGATATATATATACGTAGTCAAAAATTTTGGCGCCATTCGACTACAATTTTTATAAGCTTTCCAAGGAGGTATCACACGGTAAGAACAAAAAATATTTTTTTTTTGGCATGAAGTTTTTTGAGGGTAACCCCGAAGGGTCTACCAGGAGAACGCTCAAAAACAATAGGGGTCTGCGCGTCAACAAAAGTAATCACTATGTAAAATTTAGTGAAGGAGTTTTTGAGTTAGAGTGGCTACAAAGTAGACGACAGACAGACAGACAGAACGACGCCGTCCGGTTTCCTGCTTATCACTATTCGAAACCTCAAAATTCGTGGAAGACCATGAAAATCTCGAAGTGCGATTTTTCGATGATTACATTACTACCCTTTAGTAAGGGAAGTAAAAAGCGGGGACATGCACTGACAACTGTCAGTTGTTTTGACACTTTCAAACAGGGAATCATTTGAGGAGTACAAAGTGGGTTCTCTCCGTTGAAATACTGTCAAATTAGTTGGAATTGATGCTTTGTTCATTGAAATCGGGCATATTATGCCTGTTCTTGGGCATTCCACTCCATGAGAAAAAATGTTCCCTGGGTCCACCCCTACAACCTTGCTTCACAAATTCCGAAAAAGCACCGAGGGCGAATTTCCATTTAAATACTGCCTTCTTCTTTGTGATGGCTAAAATTAATTTCTTTAACCACCGATATTGTTCTGAATTTAATTGATGAGTGGTATCTGTCAAAATTGCAAATGTACTCCGTAACAGATGGGACATATAAAAACCACACCAATGACCAAAACTTTGTAAAAATCTAACCAAGTTAACTTAAAAAACTCCTTTGGTTACCGCGCTGGTTTCGGAAAGTAATAGCAGGTTTATATATTAAAAAACTTATTTTTATACAATAATTATAAAGAGAAAACACCAAACAGGTACAATTTGGGACGAAACTAATAAATCCGGTACAATTCGGGACCCTTTTATTTTTCCGGGACGGTGTTCCATAAAGTGGAACCCGTTCCGGCCAAACCGGTACTTTTTTTTAAATGACACAAGGCAAAAATTACTTAAAAACTATTTACAGTTGGTTAAAACAGGAACGGATATATAGGATTCGACAGTCCTCTTCTTTCTTTCTTTTAAATGAAGGAGTTTTGTGACTATGTGGGATTGATAGCTCTTTAGTCACATAATCAAGTTTTACCGGGTGTTTCGGTCGCATCCGTATAGAAGGGGTTGATATGACTTCATAATTCAAGATGGCGGCCACAAATCATAAAAAATACACTTTTTGCGGCATGGTTATACTCTGTTCTATTTAATTCGAGGACGAGGATTCCAAAAATTCACTTTCAAGGTCATATGACCTTAAATGACCTTGAAAATCGCAAAAAAGCAGATTTTTTCCATTTTCTGTTTAAAAAAAAACCTTAATAATTCGACGTTTTATCAGACCAACTTCGTATGTACCTCAGACTATTAGGCATTTATGCCAAATTTGATCCTTAGAGTTTGAATCAAATTGAAGCTTTATGATTTTGGAAAATACCCCAGGAAAGTTAACTTATTCCAAAAATAACATACTAAAGGGCGCTATTCATCAACTATTAAAGCGAAGAGGACCAAATTTGGTAAGAAAGATAAAACGATCAAGTCCAACAATATTGTTAAAAAAAAATTGGTTCAGCTATGATGCGTTTCAATATGGCGGCTGATAAATCAACATGGCGACCTATAACCACATTTTATTTTATCCAGTTTCGTAAAAAAGAAAAAATTACAAAGTGTCCATTAATTCTTGTTTATTTATTGCCGCTTACTATGAAAAAAAAGTTAAGTTGATGCATGACCTTGATTGACCTTGAAAATATCGTGTAAAGTTGAAAAACAAGCTGTTTGTAGTGTTTTTTTCAATTTAGCACTACCCAAAAACTTTAAGTGCCGGAGATAAAATTAACATCTTAGCCATAGACAAACACTTCATTTTAAACCTCCCTACTATTTTTTTTTGATCTGGCGTCCAAGATGTTTATGCTATACCCCGGTAAATATGACCTATATGCCTGTCGTTTTTATTAAGTCATTTAAATTACCGATAAGAGAGTTACCAAAAATTAGATATGTATTACCATATACTTGACCAGATGCTTTAGATGCCATTTTCTAAAGTGGCGTTCGAAAAATCCTAAAAAATTCTAATTATGCCAGTAGGGCATGACTATACTTGCTTATTAACATTCATAATAAAATTGAAGGATAAAGATTTAACAGCTATTTAGTCACACATTCATGTGCCACTGGGTGTTTCGTTCGCATCCGTCTAGAAGGGCTTGATATGGATAAAAACGATAGGCATATAGGCCATTTTTACCGGGGTATAGCATAAACATCTGGGATGCCAGATTAAAAGAAATAGTAGGGAGGTTTAAAATGAAATGTTTATCTATGATGTTAATTTCATCATCGGCAAATTGAAAAAAAACACTACAAAAAGCTTGTTCTTCACTTGTACATGGTATTTTCAAGGCCATACAAGGTCGTGCATGCCTTAACTTTTTTTTCATAGTAAGCGGCAATAAGTAAACAAGAATTAATTGCCACCTTGTCATTTTTGCTTTTTTACGAAACTGGATAAAACAAAATGTGGTTATAGGTCGCCATTTTGATATATCATCGCCATATTGCCATATTGAAATTTTTTTTTTTAACAGTACTGTTGTACTTGATCTTTTCATCGTTTTTTTGGTCAGCTTCACTTTAATAGTTGATAAATAGCGCCCTTTAGTATGTTATTTTTGCAATACGTTAATTTTACTGGGGTATTTTTCAAAGTCATGAAGCTTCAAACTGCATCAAACTCTAAGGATCGCATTTGGCGTACATGCCTAATAGTTTGAGTTACATTTGAAGTTGGTCTGACAAAACGTCGAATTATTAAGATTTTTTGAAGAGAAAATGTTTTTAGCGATTTTCAAGGTCAGTTAAGGTCAAGGACGACCTTGAAAGTGAATTTTTTGAAATCTTCGTCCTCGAGTTATATGTGGTGGCGAAAGTTGCATTTTTTATGATTTTTGGTCGCCATCTTGAAAGATGACGACATATCAACCCCTTCTACATGGATGCGAACAAAACACCCGGTAACACTTGATAGTGTGACTAAAGAGCTATCAATCCCACATAGTCACAAAATCCCACGGGATAGAAATCATCGACATATGCCCCTACACTAGAAGAGAGATGCCGGCTGGGCAACGTTGTCAAGCAAACAGTTTAGGATAACTTTCAGCGCTTTATGCCTGTATGCACCATTTTCACGTATTTTCGTAATTAGCTAGTCACGGCTAATTATGTAATCACGGCTAAATAAGCAGTACTATGCACCAAAAGATGTTGCACTCAAATTAGCTAATTGTGATTTGGTAATCAGGGCCAACAGAAAGGAGCTTGCAACGTCGCAAATTTCTTAGGTATTTATAATAAATAAAATATTTCGTGTCCATTAGTGGCATAAAACTTTAACGCCAACAAATGATTTATAGGAGTAACTGGATTGTTCCTGAAAAACTACAAAAAATGTGAGAACCTAAAATACAGTTTAGTCGAGTTTAGTACTGTATTAGTATTTAGTTTGTAAAATTCATTACCAAAGGGAAAGTGCCATGCCATAGAGCATGTTAATAGGTGTACAATTTTAAAGTTGCATTTAATAATTCTAAATGATAATAATTAAATACACATTTGTAATAATGTCATTCTGGTACAAATGTCTTTATAAGAGATTACTGACTGATTTCCAATAATGACTTTAATGCTGGGTTTATACAGCAAAATAAAATAAAAGATAACAAATAAGAACATCCAATAAAAAAACGTATTTGTAATGACATGATCACATTTGACCAATTACAGATTCTCATTTCTTATTTTATTTTATTGGCTCTGTATAAACCCAGCATTAGCTAAAATCAGTCAAGGTCATCCAGGGCTTGTACGCATTTTATACTAGGGAAAGTATAAATCGTCGTCAAATAATAAGTCTTCCACCTCCATATTATTATTATTTCCCAAACTATTTTTTTCAATTTTTTTGACAAATATTTGTAAACATGAAACCAAATGTAACCTCACTAATTAACTAGCCGCGGTTATCTGGTCCTTAATTCTAGGCCATCGGTCGATTAAAGTTAATTGCCGATTAGGAGAAAAAAACGCTTGGTGCATAAGAAAAATATTATGTAATCACGGCTAAAGTCTTAACTAGAGACAGCATAGTCTATTTTATTCGAAGACGCGGGCGTGAAGGAGATCGTAAAAGTAATTTTTCTCAATTAATCACATAGAAGATCTTGAGATTATTTTTATTTATTTGATACTGAAATGATGCGACTAAAACAACTGTATATTTGAGGAGGGGAGCGGAGCCCCGTTTTCTCGGCAATTTTTGTGAAATAAAGGAGTCTACAAGAATCAGAATTTTAAGAAAAACACCCCTCTGTTATTAATATTAATAACAGCTTTAAATTCGTTTTAAAGTTTTTTTTTCACCCCTCCTGACAAAAATGTGAACACGGTTACAATAGTGTTCTTAGTAGAAAGAGTAGAGAGTTGCAGATTGAAGGACTGGGCTAGTTGTTTGAATTTTTTTTTATTCTTTTAAAAAGTACAATTTTCTTTTAAAATTATTTCAACAAGATATTTCGTGAGAATGCGAGATTGCTACGATAAATTGTCTCGTAGAGTCGGGACTTTAGCGTAAATGGTTATGGGAGGTCAGGCTCAGACTTTTCGCAGCTTTATTGTAAGAGCAACGTAAATCCGTAGTAAAATGTTGTCGATAATTGGGCATTTTAATTAATTTAGCAGATTCTAATTTCAAACTTAAATAAGAAAATACTCATAATTACTGTTTTACGCCCTTTGAAGGCAACATTTATCGTTACATTTGACGAGGTCTTACTTGGGAATCTTTTAGTTAATTGTGGCTGACATCGGCAACAGCGTATTGGTTTATCAGGCTATTTCGGCACCCTAGACAAAAACCAATATCTTATCCACATAGGCCAATCAACTCCTACCAATTTAGTGTCCTTTTCTCGACCTTCGCCGCCATATTGACATAAAACTAATGGATTTTCTGTAACTTTTGAGTGAAAATGACGGCGAAGGTGGATTAAAGGACACTAAATCGGTAGGAGTTGAGAGGGTACCTGATTCAAATAAAATTTTGCATACAGTTATAATATAGGATAGGCCACAAAATTCCGCACTTTTTGGATCAGCTATAAGTTTTGACTTGATTTGATTGATTGAAATATATTGGCTTTTTGAAAAGATAAAACGTGACAGTTTTTCGATTCGGTTGAAAATATAAAAATTATAGAAAATTCAAGATGGCGGACAGTTTTGAAAAATGTATAATTTTCACCCCTCCTAAAAAATGTATGTGCTCTAAACAAACCCTCAAGTTTTCACTACAAATGCTCATTGTTTCTGTGCATATTGAAGTATCATTTAATTAAATCAGTTGGGAAATAAAAAAGTTATAAGTTTTTTTCACTACGAGAGTTTTGGCTTCGCATCGAAAAAAATCACAAAATCACATACATTTTCCATTTGCCATATCCTTTCGTCGATGAAAAAGCAAAGGGGCGAAAGCGACAAGTTGTTAATTTTAAAGGAGAGCGTTGTAAAGAAAATATGTCGTATTTGGAACAAAATAATTTCTAAATAAGTTCAAGAATTATCTTGCTATAATATAGCGAGTTAGCCTTAGCTCGAGCAACATAGCCTTGTAAAAATCTTTAAAAAGCGGGTTAACTCCAGGGTAACCAGGGCTTTAAGGTGAGGGTAAGTTACCTTACCTCAGGGTTAACCTAATAAAAATAATGGCTTAAAACAGCAAAAGCCAGGGATTTATAGCCCGAGTTAATTTAACTCTCTGGTAACCCGCTATTAAGAAACCGGCCCTAAGAGACTTCAATTAGGGATTTGCGCGCGCCACCACTAATATTGAAAAGGTTATGAATTAAGTAAAGTTATTTTTAAGCGTTATGGAAAGTTTCACAAATTTAAAACTAATCAATAGCGGGTGACCCACAGCTTAAGATAACTCTCTGGTTAAGTAAGTCCCAAAACACTGTTTTTAAGGACATTAACTCACAGAAAATGTTAATTCTTGTCTAAAAATTAACAATTTTTTAAGCAAAAACTTAAGTTTTTATGAAGCAGCAGGGTTATTTTAATCTGGAAATAATTATCGATAAACCGGCCATGCACGGTATTTTATGCACTTTTTTTTTTCTTTTTTTAATTAATTTTTAACTATATCTAGTTTTTAGGTTATTTTATCTATTATTTTTATTTGTTAATTTATATGATTTTATCTATTCATTTATTTTCTCATTACCAACTGTATTTATAAATTGACGAACCTACCCTCAGGGTATTAAAATCTTGCCACCATTTTTTTTTAGTTAGGTACATTTTTTGACGATTTCCATATTGTAACCTGTACAATCATTTAGGAAATAAATAATTTCTGATTCTTATTCTGATATAGTCCAAACGTAATGAAATGATTCAGGTCGGTAAATATTTTTGTCGCATTTTTATCATTGATTTATTTAATTATGCCTATTAAACTTAATTGATTTTCTTTAATAGCTGAAAATATATCGTTTATCATTAAAATGTCACTTACTAACTAAGTAGAAAACTTTTATTTTATAACGGTATGAAGCCATTGAATCGTCAAAAAGGTTTTTTAATTTTACAAAAAACGAGTCCTTTGGATCAAAAAAGACCTAAATACAAAATTTGGTAATGTGTCTGTTTGCCTAGGAGCTGATTTTTATCAAATTGGAACCACGCGATCAGCTGATTAAAAATCGTTCATCGATAAAGCTCGCTTTCGGAGCATTTGAATTACCTTCAAAGTATTAAATAAGATATCACTTGACCGAACTTCCCTATCTAAATTCTGGCCCTCGAAAAAGTTGTCCTACGAAAATTCCAATGTAGCCAAAAAATGTCTGATTTGAATTAAAAAAAAATCGTAGTTTTTTTTTTCGAAATCGAGTTTTGTTTTTGTTGATACACCCTGTAAATGTTTTTGCAACATCCAAGAGAGGAACTTTTAAAAGCTTTCAAATTCTTAAAAAAACAAGAAAAATACGTAGAAAATTTGTCTGTCTCTTGATCTCCTCGACTTTCAAAAGACTGCACGCTAAAAATTTTTTTTTTTTAAACGATGCCCAAAAATAACATTATTCGTTCATTTAGCAGGCCTACGAGTGTACGAGTAGATATAAATACACACGAAAGGATTTTTGCTACTTACAATACACCATGCTGTTCTGTTTAATAAGGTTAAGGGTGTTTTTGGTCAATGTTTTTGACTCTTTGTTACAGTTATCATTATTTCTGCGACTGCGCAGTTGCTAAATGTCATACCGTAGTGGTTATTAACCATAACGAAGTCCGGTATTTAAGGAAGAATAACTTTATAGTTATCGTTATTTTAATTTACTTGTTTTCGCTTATCATCACCTAAATTTAATTCTAAGAAAATCGGTAACAAAATAGAGTTATATCATACATTTTCGGTTAAATCTAACAAAAAAAGCTAGGTTATATTTAACGTCAACTAAAAAAGTGGATCTGACCAAAAACTCTTTCTGCGAACATTCCGTTATTGTTATTAAAAATAAAAATAAGATTAGCTATAGCGATAACTTCGCCGTTAAATGTACTGACCAAAAAGACCCTATTTACGAAAGATAAAAGTTGTAATTAACGTTGTTTTTTAATTTTTTTTTAGTATATTTTACCACAGATTTGTTATCTGTAATGAAGTTAAGCATAGCGTAAAATCATTAAAAACTAAAGTAACACTCGTGGCATATCGGACAAAGCGTTTTTGTTTTTCACTTCTTTACGACCAGGCCTCCAATGTCTAATGAAGAATCCAGACACCTACAGACTACAGACCTGCTTCATCCTTATTAGGAATCATCAGGGAGTCATAGGATTGCACCTGACAGTTGAAGCTACACAGGCACTATGCACACCCCTCGAATTTAAAACAAAAAGTTTGTAATCCGTGGAGACGTAGTACCTGTGTACGCCAATTAGGGGCGGTGCTGCTGCGAACGTTACCTCTTTTTAAGAGTCATGTTACAGTGATATTATACTTTTACAGGTTTCTTCCTTATAATCTGCTGAAAGGAACAGGATTCCGTATTTACGGTCTTCTGCACTTTTCAATTTTGATGTTTTTGTTTCTCAGTTTATTCGACAGGTGGCGCACACAGGTACTACGCCTCCGCGGATTACAAACTTTTTGTTTTAAATTCGAGAGGTGTGCATAGTGCCTGTGTAGCTTCAACTGCCAGGTACAATCCTATGACTACCTGATGATTTGTTATAAGGATGAAACAGGTCTTTAGGTGTGTGGATTCTCCATTAGACATTGGATGCCTGGTCTTAATGAAGTGTGAAACAAAAACGCTTTGTCCGATATGCCACGAGTGTTACTTTAATTTTTATTTGCGGGCACGAGATTCACTCTGATGTTTGAAAGTTTGAGACAATGATGTGTTTGAAATTAACTCTGTGTTTCGGATTTCCATTGTCTATATTTTATTTATACACGACGTTTCGATCAGTACAATCTCTGATCGTCTTCAGGTGCAAACTACAATCAATTCCTAAGGCTACGTACTTATATACTGTGAAAAATCACTCAACCTTGAAATTTAAGAAGTTGGCTCCGCCCAAGGAGGGGCTTCTAAATATTTGGGATTTCAACACTTGGTTTACTGAAAATACCCTGATTCTGCCCAATAAAGGCAGCTTGAAGGAATTTTCGTTTCTTCCAGTGTGACTCCTTGTGCAAAACCTTTGCTTCTGCCCACTTCATTCGGTGTTGTTTTGACCATGCATGTTCGGCAATTCCTGATTTCGTGGTTTCACCTTTTTGGGTATTCGTCTGATGTTCCTTAAGCCTAACAGATAGTGGTCTTTTAGTTTCGCCTATGTATGATTCACCACACTCACAAGGAACTTGGTAAATGCATTCCTTATTTTGTTTGTTCTTCGGTTTTGTTTTACTAAGAAGGCTTCGAATTGTATTACTAGATTTAAAAGCTGTTTTAATATTAAAGTTTTTCGCTACTCTTCGAATTTTCTCTGATACTCCTTTAACGTATGGGATTGTAAGGAATGCATTTGCCTGGTTTTGGTCTTGTAATCTCTGTCCTGTTTGTTGAAATTTAGAAATAGTATCTGTTATAAGTTTCAGGCTGTAACCATTCTGCTGCAGATCCTTCTTAATGTTTCTTATTTCGATTTTCAAGTCATGAGAATTGTTACAAATTTGAACGGCTCTGTTATACAAAGTTTTGATTATGCCTCGTTTGGTTCACTCTGATGTTCATTAAAAACTGCTTATTTTTTCAATTTTTGAAATTAATCACATTAACCAAGTTACGTCAAAACTTAACACTTTCTGTTATTTGAAGCGATCCAAAAACTTAATTTTTAACAACAGCTGTTAAATTGCATGTCCAAAAAAACCCCACCCTATCTTTCCAATCCTAACATCCAAAGATAACTTTACTCCTTAGTTTGTATGTTGCATATCCCAAGCAACAAAATCAGTCGCGACGTGGTGGCCGTCTCCACGCCCTATCCCTAATAGAGTTGTGGCATCATATCACGGCGACAGTTTTACTACTACTATACCTCGAGGTATTCACCGTTTTTGGGAATACAATGGGACGGTTATACAACTACAACGCGAAGGTAATGATTACTCGTGATATAGTAGTTATGTCGTCGCGGGTAGGATACGGGCACGTTATCCCATTATTAATTGAAAATATGTTGACCTTCTTCTAAACTGTATCAGGACACACACCATAAAATATGTGAAGACATAACAGAAAATAATAAAATTATCTAAGTATATTGTAAGCTATACCTAATAATTACCATTTTATTAACCACTTATTTAAAGTCACAACATCTTAAATTTATAAACGCATAGCACTTTACTGATCAAAAATGCTGATTTTTTTGATAAAAAAACGCGCGCCCCCAGTTTTGACCTAGTTTTATCTAAAATGTTGATAAAAAATCGGAATTATTTGAGATTAGGATTTCCAAATTAAATGTCTTTCCAGTTTTTATATGTTTTATTAAGTAAATAATAATGTTTTTACTTTTATTGGTACATGCAACTACTAATCAGTGATTTAATGAGGTATTTTTAAATTTTGATTTGAATTTCATGTTTAATAGAAGTAAATAACATGGCGGCGTCGCGCATCCAGTTGACGAAACATTAATTTTTAATATCAGTAAAGTAGCGATAACTCGTAGGCAACGTTTTTCCACTATATGCCCATCTATTTCTTGCTGCGTGGTAGATAGGCGACCGTGTAGACTCCATAACTTTGTAGTTTTGTATTGAGTAGGAGCTACTGAATTGCAACCAAATAAATATCAGTAGAGTCGTTAACTCGTAAAAGTAATATTAAAGAAATTAAATTAAATGTGCCATTAAGTAACCCTCGGACTGTAAATTTTTGAGAAATTCATCAAAGTTGGTTCACTATATTCGAGATTTACTATAAAAGAAAATTTTATTTTTCTGGTTTTTTGTGTCATCTCTTTCACTGAAGGAACTCTGACCATGAACTCTCAAAGTCAAAATCTTCAGTTCTATTCCTCATTTCTGCTTCAAGGGCTTGCTGGGTGTCGGAATTTTCGAGATCCCCTGTATGTTTCTTCATCCGCTCATTTAGAGGCAGTTCATCATCGCAGTCAAAGCCATCTTCTGCTTCAAAGAATCCTGCATATTTGAAATAATTTGAGTTTCTCTGCTAACTTCCCGCCAAGCCAGGCGAGCAAAATTCACAGCATCCAAGAGGATCACTGAAAACTCTTTTCCATTATCAATTGTTTCTATCATCTTCATCAGCATAATCTTCCTGTAGCGACATTTTAGGGAATGAATTATCCCTTGATCCATGGACTGCAGCTTTGAACTGGTAATGGTTGGCTTAAAACCAGTTTGATTTGGGTATTGGGTGGCTTAAAACCAGTTTGGGTTGGTTCAGCGGAACATTGAGATGTGCTGGAAGAGAAGATTTTTTCTATTATTTTGCTTTAAATCTGCATCCCATTGAAGTAGCTCTTCGGTAAATAAATTTGCTGTTTGATCGTTACTTGACTGGTAGGGTTTTGTTTTTGAAACATCTAGGATCTTTCTTTCTTTCTGTCCCAGACATGTTTGCAGTGACCAAAATTGTTATTTTCTAACTTTGGACATTTTACCACCTACACAGCTTTCTCCTTGGAATTTCAGTGTTTTTTCAGGGGTCAGTTTATTGAAAAAGCCGGTCTCGTCTGCGTTAAAAATGTTATCACTGTCATAATTTTTGCGAAAATCAGATCAAACACTCGTAAACCAATTATTAACGACATTCATATCAACTCATGCAGACTCACCAACAATTTTTCCTCAAAGAATACAGTTTTTCTTCTTAAAACGATCAATTCAACTTCTGGAATACACAAAATCTTTTCCTTCAATTTTACTTCCCATTTCACTTGCTTTTTGTTAAAGAATAGGACCACCAATACCAATAGGGATATTTTCTTTTCTTTTTTGTGTAAACCACTCTAAAAGTCTCTTATTAACACCTTCATGAGCTGTTTTTCTCAGCTTTTTACAACTTGTGTTCACTTGACCATACGATGAAAGAATCTTATCTTTTTTTTCCAGGTAATGGACACAGTTGATTTCTGCAAATTCATGTCACGACCAATATCACTTTGTTTGATACCACTTTCTATTTTTTGTATGACATCGTATTTTTCTTTCAGAGATAACGCTCTACGTTTTTGTTTCTCCATTTGAAAGTCAGTCTCAATAATCGTCCACCAATGTAGTCGCAACAAAATTTGGTTCACTTTATCCGAAAGTTCATTATATCCTGGTTCACTATAAACTGTAAAAAATTGCAATGGTCTTATGGCAAATTTTTAGGGTATTTGGAAAGGCGTTCATTATAACCGAGTGTTCAATGTAAGCGGGTTTGCTATATCCGAACTCCACTGTATATAGTTATATAGTGGAATATATTACTTTTGCGTGTAACTTTATATTTTAACGACACTAAATAATAATAATGACATTTTTTCTATAAATATTTTTTTGTAGAAAATATTACTAGGCTTTAACCGATTTTTGGTGCCAAAAAATCCTCTCATGGCCAACCCTGTTTTTTACATTATTTTCATGGGTTTTCAAAGTTATTATTGTTACACCTTTTGCGACACCATAGTTATACGGCATGTTGCAAAAATCGTTTTTATTATAACTTCCTTAAAGCGGTGGCTTAAAGCAGAATACCGAACAAAATAGAAGGAAGTCGAGGAAAAACTGTATATATCTGCCGTCTGTAATTTAAAGTCTAATCATGTGAAAGGAAGAAGTGAAAATTTCTTGGATTTTGTCGTAATAAGTTGATAAATTTTAATGACTAGTTTCTTTTTTTCGCTTTTCATTAGAAGTCAATAAACATAGGGTCAGTTTAGGGTGACTGAGCCGTGATTTTACAAAATTTGGTTGATCAAACCCTTATTTTTACAAGCTTTTATTTAACTTGCAACATATCCATGTATATATGTATGTATGTAACGAACTAGATATATTTGTTTAAGTGGAATCTTGCAACTTAATTTTGACCAACTTCCCGACATCCGATCGGCTTCAAATTTGGCATGATTATATAACTGCGGTGACAATATAAGAATAGTGTGATGAAATGTGACAGCTTCCCCCTACTCGAAGGTAATGGAGGGGGGTACAGTTGAAGTACGCCCGATTTCGTTGAAATTTGGTGTGTTAGGGCACTTGGAGATGGAGATAACTAATTTCTAATCAGATTTTGAAAATTCAATATGAAGGATTCAAGATGGACAATTTTTGGTTACCTTTTGCTAACCAATTTTAACTAACTTATACACATCCGATTGCCTTCAAATTTGGCATGCATTTATAGTTCCGGTGACAATACAATAATATTTCATTATTTGGCACCCCTCCCCCTACGAGGGGAGTGGAGGGGGGAAAACACCTAAGTTTGGCCGATTTCAACCAAAATTGGTATACGGGGGCTTTTTGGAATAAGGAATACGAATTTTTGATCAGAGTTTAAAATTCAAGATGAACGATTTTTGGTCATGTTTTGCTAACCAATTTTAACTGACTTACCCGCATCCGATTGTGTTCAAATTTGATATGCATTTATAGTTCCGGTGAAAATACAATAATATGTCTCAGGTACCCACCTCCCTCTAACGAGGGAAGTAGAAAGGGAAAAAGATTTAGTTTGTTCGATTTTAATCAAAATTGGCATACAAGGGTTCTTAAGGAGGGGGATTATAAATTTTTGATCAGATTTGAAAATTTAAATATGGCGGATTCAAAATGGACGATTAAGAGTACAAATCTAAAAATTAAGGGTGTATGTTCAAATTTGGTATGCGTTTATAGTTCCGGCGACAATACAATAATATGGTATTATTACGTACATACTTCCCTCTAACGAGCAAAGTGGTGGAGGGAAAAGATTTAGTTTGTTCGATTTAAATCAAAATTGACATATAGGGGTTTTTCGGGAAGGGGATATGAATTTTTGATTAGATTTGAAAATTTTAATATGGCGGATTCAAAATGGACGATTTAGGATACAAATCTAAAAATTAAAAAATAAATTTATTAAAAAAAAACTTTTAAAGAACAAACTTTTATTAAATGCACTCAAAAGTAGAGAATAATTTTTTATATTTCTTATACCATAATAACAACACAAAGAGGGAAGTTCTAACTAAATTCTTCTTCTATTCGAATGATAAACATAATGCTTTCATATAAAGAAGCTGAGAACGGGTGAGATTGCCGTGGTTCCCAAGCCTTTGAAAATGTCCTTAGGTTATAGAGTAATACAACTGTTTCTTAGGTGAATCGTCGATGTGACCGATATACGATACCTAAAGTTAAAATTTTTAATTTGCGTCCACCGCTTTTATTATGGTATTAGAAAGATAGAAATTTATTTTCTACTTTTGAGTGCATTTAATAAAAGCTCGTTCTTTAAAAGTTTTTTTTAAATTGAAAAAATAGTCCATACTTCTCTCAGTGGAGCTTCTTAAATTAGGGTATAAGAAGTAAAACACTCAGTCTTCTCCACAATGGTTTATGTAATTTAAAACGTTTTTTTAATTACATAAGGTACTTATAGTACATGTTTCGGTTTCAGATGAAAGCATCATCAGCTCTGAAATACAAAAAAGGAATAATAGGATTTTTTTTTTTTTCATACAAAATTGACACCCGTCAAAAACCGAAATGCCAGAGAAGAGCAACAAAATTAGCTTAAAAAGGTGAGTATACACCTACCTTGATAAATTTTAAAAAATACAGTTTGTTCGGCCACAATGAAGTGGGGAACAGGAATTTCCAAAATTAAACGAGGAATGAAGTTTTTACATATAGGCAAACATTATCAACCAGGAAAGAGGGATGTCTACCAGCTCAGCTATCAACGAAACTGTGGAGAATCTACGAGTTGAAAAACTTTATTTAGTATGTAAAAATTTTTTATATATGAGGATTTTTTATGTTTAAAGTTTGACGTTAGGAATTATTATAAAAGGTACTTACCAAAAAAATTTTTTTAAATCTTGACTATAAATTTAATTAAAATTAGTTCTTGGGGCCTTAAATGCCCTATAAGGTTTTTCAACTTTTCATTTTTGAAATGTTTAAGCACGCTAAAGCGTGGAGAAGCAAGGAAGTAACTCTCTCCATTTTGAATGACAAAATTAAAAGACTAGCTGACAGCTGTTTGTCATAGCGCGGGGAAAACAAAATTTGAATTTGCCGCTTTAACAGCTGTCAGCTAGTCTTTTAATTTTGTCATTCAAAATGGAGAGAGTTACTTCCTTGCTTCTCCACGCTTTAGCGTGCTTAAACATTTCAAAAATGAAAAGTTGAAAAACCTTATAGGGCATTTAAGGCCCCAAGAACTAGTTTTAATTAAATTTATAGTCAAGATTTAAAAAAATTTTTTTGGTAAGTACCTTTTATAATAATTCCTAACCTCAAACTTTAAACATAAAAAATCCTCATATATAAAAAATTTTTACATACTAAATAAAGTTTTTCAACTCGTAGATTCTCCACAGTTTCGTTGATAGCTGAGCTGGTAGACATCCCTCTTTCCTGGTTGATAATGTTTGCCTATATGTAAAAACTTCATTCCTCGTTTAATTTTGGAAATTCCTGTTCCCCACTTCATTGTGGCCGAACAAACTGTATTTTTTAAAATTTATCAAGGTAGGTGTATACTCACCTTTTTAAGCTAATTTTGTTGCTCTTCTCTGGCATTTCGGTTTTTGACGGGTGTCAATTTTGTATGAAAAAAAAAAAATCCTATTATTCCTTTTTTGTATTTCAGAGCTGATGATGGTTTCATCTGAAACCGAAACATGTACTCTAAGTACCTTATGTAATTAAAAAAACGTTTTAAATTACATAAACCATTGTGGAGAAGACTGAGTGTTTTACTTCTTATACCCTAAAGTTTTTTTTAATAAAAATTTATTTTGCATTTATTAACTTTCAACTTTAACAGTTCTCACACGAAAAACAATCTCATCTAATATCAAGGCGCAACGTCTTGGTCCTAGAATAAATTACAGTTACTATTCGTTAAGGCAAACTTCAGTTAAGCGACATTGGATTCTTTGGCCAAAAGAAATTTTATTATTAGTTTGAGACTAAAATTCTTAAGGTCATAGTAAACTAAACTTCATTTAATAACTACTGGGTTTACTTTATATTTATATGTTGTTTGAAGGTGGTAGAGACAATGTTGAACTTGAGATTAAACTATAGTTTCGAACTTCCATCATCTTTATTTTTACTTTTTTCACAACGTTTCGAATGCTTATGTATCTGCAATCGTCATCAGGTTAATTCCTGATTTGTTTTATGGTTTCAAAAATTAATTTTGATTGTATTCATTAAAATTTACTCTTATAATAAGATTTAACATGACTTGATGCGATGCCTTATATGCATGTGTTATCATAATATTGTTGTGAGCATATTTTTTATGGATATCTATATACTTATCTTTAGTGGAACATTTTTTTTCCATGTACAGTGGACTTATTTTAGAGGGTTACCTTCAATCTTGTATGAAAGATATTTCAGCAATATTTTTCCTTTTCTTTTTTCTATTTATTGCGGATACCATAGACTTAAAAAAAACAGAAGCGAAGCATAGCCTTATTCGAAATAAAGCCAATAGAAAAAAAACAGTTAAAGTCTGTGGTGGGTACAATATGGACATATGATAGATAAACATTCGAACGCGGCTCTCAGGTAATAAAACAGCTTGTCTTATAAGCATTTATGTTTGTGGCTTGCAGCTTCCTCACAAATCAAAACCAAAAAAGTTTCATTTACTATGTCTTGATCTTGAAGTAATGTACAACATTCGATACTATCTATTAAAAAATACAGTTTAACTTCAGCAACGATAAACTTAAGATCATCGATTATTTTGTATAAGTCGTCTATTAAAACTGGAGAAAATAATGGACCAAGATTAGAGCCTTGAGACATTCCAGATGTAGACAGAAACTTATAAGAGACTAAGTCTTTTTAATAAAATTTCTCTCGTGCGTTCAAGCCAACCTTACTCAATATTATTGAAAAAGTGCCACGTTTCCATTTCATTAAAAAATATATTGTGTGGTGGTGGAAATATCTGTACCTACTTATGTAGTTTAATTCGCTTGGTTAAAAACTGTCGATCGTTTGGTGAAAAATCATTGTTGAGGCATGAAGTTCAACTTTTGTAGATAAAATTACTTACAATTTCTTACAAAAAAATACCATCCAAAATCGATGTCATTTTATTTTATTTTTTTTGCCTTTAGAATTTCGTCGTTTGCAATATTGTTTTAACATTTGTGTTTTTTGTTGACATATGACCAGGCCAAACTTGATTCAGTTTAATTAAGTTTTCTTAAAAACTTTCTGTATATGTTTTTAAAGGTGCTTTTATCTGAGATCTTACACAAAATATCCAAGCCAGCAGACAATAGTTCAATGAAGTCCTACCACTCGTATTTCCATTTCTTCTTCCTATTGTTTACTTGACCTTCTGCACGATTTGGTTCGCCTTTTTTGTCTTTACATTCTTATTGAATGTCATCTCATTATTAAAATTGTGTAATAGTATTAGCAAGTTTGTCATTGAGCCTCTGCCTATCTTTTGTTTAGATACATGCTTATACGAAACGAGTATTTCACAATGTAGTTTTGTTATAATTCATGGTGTTTAAGGTTTGACTTAGAAGAACATAAGGATATGAAATGAAACAAGCATAAGTAGCAAACACTGGCTTGGAACCACTCCTAGGCAAATCTAGGAAACAGGTGCAATATGAACACAACTAATGGACAAAGAATGCACTAAAAGTGTCCTGGGAGCAACAGTTAAGGTGTCGAAAGTTTATATATCCTGTTTTGCTTCGATAGTTGTTTGAAAACCGTTTTGGTACCACAATTGGATTGCCACGTTAGGTCTTTACTTTCAAGTACCTACTTAATTTAAATAGGTATACCTACTAAAGATATAGATGTTTGTTCGGGTGGAATCTTGTAACTTAATTTTGACCAACTTCCCGACATTCGATCGGCTTTAAATTTGGCATGCTTATATAGTTGCGGTGTACGCCCGATTTCGTTGACATTTGCTGTGTTGGGGCACTTGAAGATCAAATTTTGAAAATTCAATATGGCGGATTCAAGATGGACGATTTTTGGTCATCTTTTGCTAACCAATTTTAACTTATACACATCCGATTGCCTTCAAATTTGGCATGCATTTATAGTTTCGGTGAAAATATAATAATATGGTATTCTCAGGTACCCACCTCCCTCTAACGAGAGAAGTGGAGGGTTAGTTTGTCAGATTTCAATCAAAATTGGCACACAGGGGTTTTTAAGGAGGGGGATTATAAATTTTTGATCAGATTTGAAAACTTCAAAATTGGCGATTAAGAGTACAAATCTAAAAATTAAGGGTGTGTGTTCAAATTTGGTGTGCGTTTATAGTTCCGGCGACAATACAATAATATGGTATTATTAGGTACACACTTCCCTCTAACGAGAGAAGTGGAGGGGGAAAAGATTTAGTTTGATTTAAATCAAAATTGGCATACAGGGCTTTTTCGGGAAGGGGATATGAATTTTTGATCAAATTTAAAAATTGAAAATTTTAATATGACGGATTCAAAATGTATATATATATATATATATATATATATATATATATATATATATTCATTATTTACATATAGAGCACTGGAACTTCTCCTAAGTTTTTGGGTATAAATAAAGTACTTAAACGATTTTAATAAGCGATATGTCGATCGCCTTTGTAGAGACTAGGCTTTTGAACAGTGTTACTATTTTAATTTTATTTAAGTGGATTCCTTAAAAAGAAACGAGTTGAAATATATGCTTCACTTGATTTTAAGATGGCCGCCAACTTTTTTAAATTTGTCGAAGGGAAATTATGCGCTTTTAATAGAGCTATCACTCGTTAAACTCGGTAAAGAACTATGAAAAAAATAGCCATTATTCATTTCGGTTTTTTTTTGGGCCACCCGGTATAACGGCCCGGTGCTTGCATTTTACCAAAAAAATCCGTAGCGAGAACTCTCCTAATCAAGTTAGCCTGGAAAAAATGCAAAGCCAAAATTAAATTTCGCTCTATAACATATGCCTCTTAAATAGAGCCATTGTTTAAGAATTCAATTAACGACAAACACCGAAAACGCCAACGCTTATATGCATTGTACGGGGGGAGAGATGATTGTTCCCCACGCACTCTGCAGGGTGCCTTGATTTCCTGACAGGTATATATATTGAGTATAAAATGAATTGGTGCAAAAATTCCTGGGAAGTGTGCATTTTTAGAAGTGGGACCGTCGTAAAAATCAAGAGAAGGGAGATGAAAGTTCTCATGAGATTCATCCCAGTTAGCACATTGGAGAATAACGTTATTTAGACAGAGAAAATCACATGTTTTCACGTAAAAAACACGTGATTTGAGAAAAAAAACGTTATGACTCTACTTTTACGCGTTATTTTCTCTGTTTAAATCACGTTATTTTGCAATTAAAATTATCCTTGATTTTATTAGTTTTTTTTACTTCTTTTTGAAAATGTTTCCTGGGTTGCTTAATTAAATATTTAATTATCTGTAAATAGTTACGTTTCGGTTTATTACCAACCATCATCAGACTACATCCATCTAAAATATAAATATCATATTTTTTTATAGAACTTCTACAAAATGTAAATAAGTGACAGTTTAAAAAAATAGATTAGACTTTTTTTACATACATATAAAAAACATACAGAACAAATAAAACTGTTATGATCAAAGAAAAACCTTTCAATTTTTTTTTAGATTTTATGAACAGTAAATTTTTGTTTATGGAAAACAATCTTACGAAAAACAAAGAAAATAACAACAGTGGCTTACCGTATTTTATTATTATTTTAAAATGTATTTATTTTAAAATATATGTATATGCTTTTCGTTATTTCGATGTTAATTATTTTGTTGCTTTGCGTGGATTAATTTTGTATTCTAATGTTGTTGTTTTTTTATAAAATTTTCTCTGCGAACATTTTATAAAAAAAAAACAATAACATTAGAATACACAATTAATTCACGCAAAGCAACAAAGAATTAACATAACAATATATTTTAAAATAAATACATTTTAAAATAATAGTAAAGTAAGGTAAACCACTGGTGTTATTTTCTTTGTTTTTCGTAAGATTTTTTTCCATAAACAAAAATTTACTGTTCATAAAATCTAAAAAAAAATTGAAAGGTTTTTCTTTGATCATAACAATTTTATTTGTTCTGTATGTTTTTTATATGTATGTAAAAAAAAAGTATAATCTATTTTTTTAAACTGACACTTATTTATATTTTGTAGAACTTTTATAAAAAAAATATGAATTTTAATTTTAAATGGATTTAGTCTGATGATGGTTTGTAATAAAAACCGAAAGGTAACTATTTATACAGAATATATTAATTATTTAAGACCACAACCCAGAAAAAATTAAAAAAAAAATTACATAACGGTCAGGAAAATTTTATAAACATTTTTTTTTTGACGCCATGGCTCGCGATTTTTAGAAACGACAGAAAATCTACCCGTCACAATTCTGGAAAGTGGCGATTTTTACTTATTGCCTCACTTAAAATAAAAACACAGCGTCCTTAATATTTATCCCAAAGTTGTAAAAGAAACTGCGTATTTTTTTTATCAACATTTTTTAAATTTAATATTTTAAACATATTCTGCAGGACTAGTCTTCCAGCGGAGCTAAATTGCTACTACGCGTACCAGTAAACGTCGAAATTCTCACCATGTAAAAGGAAAAACAGAGAGCAAGTTCAGTTTTGCTAAATTCCCACGCAAAATTCAGAATAAATTTGGAACGCCATCGCGATCAGGAGAAAATTGAAAAAGAATACACAACCCGAAAGATTTATTTTTTTTTATAAAACTATTAGGAAATAAGAAAAATATTTGTCAGGAAAGAACGGTAAAAGTGAGGAAATTTTGCAGGGAATTCGATGAAGGTTTTTCTGTACTAACCCTGTTTAAGGGAAACGTTTATGGTCAATGACCTTAGTTCACTTTATTTGCCTGCTTACTCTTCTTTTTTTATATTTACCGTTATGGCCACCTACATAACGCACTTTTCCCATTATTATTATTATCAAGAGCATACAGGGTGTTACAAAAATAATTACGTCATACCATAAACTAGGTGTACATAACGATATTCTTATCGTTATTCTCCGATCTGTAATGCGGTGAAATGAAGCATATGTCCAGGGCAAGACTTCAAAAAAATTCAGCAGTGAATATCACATCAAAATTCGTTTATTAGTTTTTTCGTGATGCTGAAACAAACAGACCAACAGTTTATTGTTGTTATCGAACATGGTGATGGGAGGAAGGAAAAGAGTAACAAAAAATCGCAAAATTAATAGAAGAAGCACTTTTCTCGATTCCGGGCTTTATTTCCTTTAGTTTGATACCACACAACCCATATTTTAGTCGGTCAATATTTTCATTAAATATGGGGTTGAGAGGGGGGGACAGGTAATAAAAAATTGCAAAAGTTAATAGCAAAACACTTTTTTTTTCAGTTTTATACCCAACAACCCATGTTTTCCATTATCAAAATTTTTATCAAATATGACAATTAATCCCTCCTATTAATAGGGGGTCGGTAAAAAAACGCTGAAACACGTGTCCATATATTTTATTAGTAGAGTATATAATACCAATGTTTAAACCTCTGTGTCTTTTTTCTTCTAAGATACAGAAAATTTCTTTACCCCTTTCGAAATGGAATTATCCCTATTTCTCCACCCCCAGTTAAAATTTCGCCAAAACACGTGTTTACTTATTTCATTAATAGAATCTACATTTCAATTTTCAGACCTCTGTGGTTTTTCGTTTCCGAGATATAGAAAACCTATTTAAAATTTCAACCCCTATTTTTAACCCCTTAGGGGTAAAAATTTCTCCACCCCCAGTTAAAATTTCGCCAAAACACGTGTTTACTTATTTAATTAATAGAATCTACATTTCAATTTTCAGACCGCTGTTGCTTTTCGTTTCCGAGATATAGAAAACCTACTTAAAATTTCAACCCCTATTTTTACCCCCTTAGGGGTAAAATTTTCAAAAATCCTTTCTTAGCGAGCGCAATATGTCCTTAAATTTTCTTTTTCGAGTGGTTTGACCTGTGCGTTTATAGTTGATGTTGAATACCGTTCTTTCATTAGTATCGATAAAGGTTGTGCTTATCGCGAGGCTTATCGTTATTTTTTTGTATATATATTTTTTTAAATTTTTTCCACAGATTTTTATTCGTTTTTTTGTTTAATTTTAAAATTAATCATATGACCCAAACCGAAATTAACTTAAAACTTTTCAGAATTAAAGCAGCCCAAAAACTTAATTTTTAACCCTACGATAGTAGCGTTATTTACAACAAAGTTAATGATTTTGGTGAGGATTTTAAGCGGTCTGTTAGCCTTACTTTTACTCTGTGCGGGCGCGCTCACGCTGTTACCTTTATTAAAGTTAACCAAAAGGCGCTAATTAGCGTCTAACAGCGACTACCTTTACTGTTAAAAAGCTAACCAACCAAATTTGGTGTGATTCTGTGGAGGGAGATTTTAAGGTTAGAGAGTTTGCTTTCTGGTAGAAAAATTTGTTAAATTTTTATTTGTATTTTTACGTAATTAGTAGGAGTGTAGGGTTGATATAATTAAACACAAACACGAAGGTTTTATGGTGAAGAACAACGAAAAAGAAATAAGGTTATGTTTGCCGCCAAGAGTTATTTTTCGTTACCTTTTACCTTTATTTCCGGTAAAGTTAACCATAAGAGTAACGAAATTTTCCGTTAAACTGTCTAACCAAAATCACCCTAATAACTAAAACAGCTGCTAAGGTGCATGTCCAAAATCTTCGCCTGATTTTTAAAGCCAATAAAGGATCGAACATTCGACAGCCAATGCACATCAAATGCAATGCTAACCTGACCCAGAACCAGCTACGCGACGTTCTCTCGTTTATTTAAACATGATAAATAATTCGTCTCCGCGAGGGGGTCAAACCGCAGATGTCTCCGTCCCTTTCGCTCGCTAAAGTTTGAACGATATCAAACCTTATGGCAGCTGGTTATTTTGGTTTTGTCAAATTCTGCAAAGTTTCTAAATAAAGCAGTTTTCGTTGGACCATGTCTTTAGGTACCTTGCCAAAACAGCGCATTAAATCTCATAAAAACACCTCATTTTTATCAGTTGTATAAGGTTTATAAGCTTTTGTAAGGTAAAATTTAAGGTTTATTAAAGTGTGTAATAATTTGTGAGATATGTCTTGGCTTTTGGTAAGATTTTGTTGTGGTTTCATATCTGTTTTTTATCTGATCCTGTAATCTGAAAGACTTATAAATATGTATAAAATTTTATAGTATAAACTTTTAATTTTAAAATATTTCACGGGTTTATGAAAGAACCGTTTTCTAAGAGATTTTAAAATCAAACAGACCTAAACTTAATAGGTTTCTATGATTATAACCTGGTTTTTTTTATAAGGTATTATGGGTTTGTATAAGCGCATTTTTATGAGACTTTTGGGAGATTTTATAATCAGCCGTAAAATTTTAAAAGTTTCATAAGTAAGTAAACATCTTGTTTTATTAATAGTTTGTTATAAGTTGGAAAAAACACAAGTTTTTATAAGTTTTCCTATAGATTCTACGGTCAGACAAACAAACAAAGTTTTATATGCTTTTATATTTATGTGTCCATCTTTAATATTTTATAAGTTTCTATAATAAATTTACTATTCTTTTATAATCTTACTTACTACAGGACTTTGAAACAGACAAATCTCATAAAAATTCGATTTTTTCGATCACCTAAAAAAGGTGTACTTAGATTTATATATACTGTCGTAATACTTCCACAAAAAAAATATTTTTTCGATTCACGACTTTTATAAAATATTATGAAAAAACCCTCACAAAATCTCATAAAAGAAACTTATTAAAGTAATAAGATCTTACCTGCCCTAACCTGTATGCCTTTTGAAATAAATATTAAGTCGTAAAAATTATTTTCGCACACCTGAACTTATAAAATCTTATAAAAAAAAACCATAATCACATCATCTGTCGTAAATACTTTTACAAAAAAAATATATTTTGGCTTATAAAATCTTGCAAAACAATACCTCAAACAATCTCATACAAACCTATCAGAGTAACATCTCTCCCACACCTTCTGGCGGTAAATAAGTACTTTTAAGAGAACAATTTTCTATTAGATATGTAAAGCTTGTTTGAGCCCAAGGTTGTGTGTTATTATATTATAGTGTGTTAGGTCGTCGTAGTTTATAGGTTAGGTTATGGTTTATTTTTTTTACTACGGCTACTACCCACTGCTAAAGTTGTGCCGTTATTTTCTATTTTAGAATGTTTCAGGTAGATCTTATAGAATCTTTTAAGCCTTTATGAGGTAATGTCATAATAAAAATCATAAAATATTGTAAACTTTTATAAACCAATTGGCTGGTGAAATATGGTGAAATCTAATGCGGGATTTGTGTTTCACTTTCACCAGTCAAATATTTGTAAAATACATAAATTTATGTGAGCATAGATCATGAAATCTTATAATGTTGTATGTGTTATTTTTTATGAGGTTGTTTTGTTAATAATACAACATGAATTAAATAACACGGTATATACCTAACTACCTAATGAAAAACCTACCAACGTTACATGGCTGATGGCCGCATTGAGTGGTAAAGAAAATCTTTAATGTGCTCTAAACAAAACATTTCAGCAGCGTGAGTATTGGCAGACATAGTGCCCACAATATGTAGCGAATAGGGAATTATTGAAACGCAGTTAGGGCCCGGCACTATTAAGGCCAGGCACTATTTTGACGCTGTTGACAGATACGCATGCGCAAGAACGACCACCTTTACCGCCGACAGTAATAAGGTTAAGGCCTGCCCTTATTTGTGGAGGAATTATACATGGTCGCATTTGACGTTTTTGACAACGGTTCGCCTTTTTTTACCTTAACCCTATTTTTGGTAATTTTTTTGTGTTGGCCGAGAAGCAAAGTCTCTTACGTTACAGGTTTTTAACGTTGAAAAAATGTAGAAGTTAAGAAAAATGTTTAAAAAAAGTAAAATGTAAGTTTAAAATTAACATTCTATGTGAAAGTATCGCTGATACACGAAAGAAGCCCTAATTTTACGTTAATATAATCTTGGATTTAAAGATAAATGTAAACCATAAAGTAACTGAAACATAACATTATTTCAAGTTTAACAAATGTCAGTGTCGAAACAAATTTGCTTCTTTACAGTACATGATATTGTAAGTTTTTTAAATGTCAAATTTAAAACCAATTTGGTTCTTTATTGTGACATGATAAAATACAATATTGTAAGTGTAATAAACATCAAAGTTAAAACAAGTTTAGTTTATTAATCATGATGATGATTAATGTCAACTTGTTTGCTTATTAGGAATGCATATTAGTTTTATGCAAAAATTTCAAAACTAATGAAACTTTTAACCCAAATATGGCGAAAATTTATGAAAAAGTAAGGAATGATATCGAAAAGTTTACTGTTTTTATGAAAATAATCCTGCGATTGTTTTGATAACTTCCCCAAAAGGGAAAATAAGTATAAATTTATACAGACCGCTTCAAGCTACTGCGAACATAGGGGGAATCAAGTCCAATTTACTCTCCGTGCCGTACGACCGAGGTGGATTCGAAGCACGCTGCAGTGTTATCTTTTGGAAATTCATTTTGTTTTTATTATTTTGTTTTATTTCTGCCTTGCTCGAGAAACAGATGGGTAAGTTCTTAATTGAAATAATACATTTTTAAAACTAAAAATGGATGTCTACGAAGTTGCCGAAAAAGTGCAGATGGTCAAATGGTCAAATCGTCATAACCCAACACACGTTCGATATTGGTCGAGGGAAAATTTGCATTTGTATTTTGACGTAAGAACACAGTATCTCCAAAAACTAAATGTTTGGGGGGGGGGGGTATTGTAGGGGAACACGTAATTGGGCCATTTTTTATTAACGGCAATTGCAATTTGAATGGTCCTAGATACTTGGATCTACTGCAGCAGCACATTATTCCAACTGCTAGGCAGTTGTTAGGTGTAAGATTTGTTGAAACATGGTTTCAACAAGATGGTTGTTCCGCTCACAATGTTGGCCTTGTTAGGGAATATCTTGATAATGTATTTCCTAATCGGGTTATAAGTACACGGGGAACTATTTTATGGCCAGCTCGATCTCCCGATCTTGCTCCTAATGACTTCTATCTGTTTTTGAAGAAGCTTTTCAAATTATCACCCCTAACATGCTTGGAAACGTTGGAAGGGGTTTTTATAGTAGGCTCGGATATTGTCTAGCCGAGCAAGGAGGACTTTTCGAACATTTGCTTTAATTTTTTTTTGACTGGGAGAATCTTTTTGGTTTTTAGAATATATTATTTTATTTTGAGAACTTGCTTTTATTTTGTTTCTCCTTATTATTTTCATTGTAACACATCGTCACTGATAAATCTGAGCAGTTGACAATAAAACGCTCTTATTTATCAGTGACAAAAAATAAGAAAATTACGTTATAAAAATTTGCGTATTTATTGACCAAATTCCGGTTTCATTGACTACGCTCCACACAGCACCGTGGTTAGAGGCGTACTAAATACAAGGCGAACGGCGGCGAACGGCAGCGAATGGCGATCGGAAGCCTGAGTGTTGGTTGCTTCACTGATAGGCGTGCGGTGTCTCTGCATGTACGTACACTGGCAAATTAGACTTCTTTCGCCCTATGTTCGCAGTAGCTTGAAGCGGTCTGTATGTATTCGCATCAGTAACGGACGATCATTTTATCATATGATTTTTTTTACGGTTTGAGGAAATTATATGTTTTTTTTTTGTAATTTCGGCAAATTATGATTTTATCAAATTATTGTGATTCAATATTTCTATATAATTTTTTTTTATTGCAACTGAAACCATTGTAGGTATATGTATTTTATTTATTAAAAACAATTAATTAAACTAATAATAAAAAAACAATTTCCATGACACCACTGCATTAATATACCTGAATTGGTGACAATTCCTAACAAAACCGAGATGGCCTAGTGGTCTAAGGCGCTGAAACCCTGGTGTATCACCTTTAGGATAATGGTTCGAGTCCCGACAGCGCATATTTTATTTTTTTTATTTTTACTATTTTTTTTTATTTGTGGAAGATGTAATCACGAGATTTTAAAGCACAACAATATATTTTTTATGTTGTTTAAACCAATATTTAAGAAGTTAGAGGTAAATTTAAAAAATATATTTTAACTAGCCATACATACTAAAAAAATGGAATGTGACACTGTTACGTAAATGTTTAGGATAATTGATGTACTGGCAATGTAATATCCTCGGTAAAGTTACAAGCCGTGTTACGTAACAGGTCACAAAAATACGTTGAGGCAATGTAAATGTAACAGGTTTTTGCTTAGTGGGAAGCAAAAATTGGGCACAAAATAGTTATTTTTTATAAAATCGGGTGACATGGCGGAAGAAAATGAAAAAAGCAAGGCTCAAAGACTTCGTTTTACCGATGAAGACAATATTTGTTTGCTACGAGAAGTAGTTCGACAAAATCCCTTTAGAACCCTAAATGCATGAATTTTCGTTTCACATAATATTATTTAAAATCACAAATTCTAGGTCCTCATATCCACCCTCCACCAAGCCCAATGCTTCCAACAGATCTTCCATGCTTTTCAATCACTCAAAAACACTTTTAAATATGAAAGTGTGAAAAAAAACCAACACAGAATTTCGAAAACAGGCAGCATATATTTGTAGGTTAGAAATAAAGTCGGTTCGTCACCGTTTCGCTCGCGTTCAATAATTCTATAATCTTCACCTTTTAGGGCCAGGCACAGTCTATGCTAACGTCGGCGCTAAGTAGGCACGATCCATCGCGGCCGTATTTCAATAATTCTCTAATAAGCGCTTGTTTGCATACTTATTTGATCTCATTAATATAGCGGAAGGTCGTTGTTCTATGCCGTTGACATTTTCATTACAGAACTGATCGTACGTGTTTATCCCATTCATCACATCAATCAATTTTAGCCATAGATCAGAAGGTAATAAAATGATTTTCAACGAGCGCGTTTCGAAATGTTAGCAAAGATTTTCCTACCATCGCCATTAGCTAAACCAACAAGCCTTTATCTGTGGTTTTACTAACTTCACTCGCGTTCATTTTGGTTTTGGCTAGAAAAGCGACCTAATCACGTGTTTTGTTTTATTGGGAAATCAATTTAACTATATAAAAACATAGGTTCGTGGCATATCGGACACACATTTTGCTTTTCAATTCACTACGACCAGGCCTCCAAGATCTAATGGACAGTCCAGAAACCTACAGACCTGTTTCATTCTTGTTGGGAATCATCAGGTTGACATAGGACTGTATCTGGCGTATGAAGCATAACATAAGCAACCACACCCTGCATATACAGATCGCTTCAAGCTACTGCGAACATAGGGCGAAAGAAGTCTAATTTGCCAGTGTACGTACATGCAGAGACACCGCACGCCTATCAGTGAAGCAACCAACACTCGCTGCCGTTCGCCTTGTATTTAGTACGCCTCTAACCACGGTGCTGTGTAGAGCGTAGTCAATGAAACCGGAATTTGGTCAATAAATACGCAAATTTTTATAACGTAATTTTCTTATTTTTTTGTCACTGATAAATAAGAGCGTTTTATTGTCAACTGCTCAGATTTATCAGTGACGACGTGTTACAATGAAAATAATAAGGAGAAACAAAATAAAAGCAAGTTCTCAAAATAAAATAATACATTCTAAAAACCAAAAAGATTCTCCCAGTCAAAAAAAAATTAAAGCAAATGTTCGAAAAGTCCTCCTTGCTCGGCTAGACAATATCCGAGCCTACTATAAAAACCCCTTCCAACGTTTCCAAGCATGTTAGGGGTGATAATTTGAAAAGCTTCTTCAAAAACAGATAGAAGTCATTAGGAGCAAGATCGGGAGATCGAGCTGGCCATAAAATAGTTCCCCGTGTACTTATAACCCGATTAGGAAATACATTATCAAGATATTCCCTAACAAGGCCAACATTGTGAGCGGAACAACCATCTTGTTGAAACCATGTTTCACCAAATCTTACACCTAACAACTGCCTAGCAGTTGGAATAATGTGCTGCTGCAGTAGATCCAAGTATCTAGGACCATTCAAATTGCAATTGCCGTTAATAAAAAATGGCCCAATTACGTGTTCCCCTACAATACCCCCCCCCAAACATTTAGTTTTTGGGGATACTGTGTGTTCTTACGTCAAAATACAAATGCAAATTTTCCCTCGACCAATATCGAACGTGTGATGGGTTATGACGATTTGACCATTTGACCATCTGCACTTTTTCGGCAACTTCGTAGAGATCCATTTTTGGTTTTAAAAATGTATTATTTCAATTAAGAACTTACCCATCTGTTTCTCGAGCAAGGCAGAAATAAAACAAAATAATAAAAACAAAATGAATTTCCAAAAGATAACACTGCAGCGTGCTTCGAATCCACCTCGGTCGTACGGCACGGAGAGTAAATTGGACTTGATTCCCCCTATGTTTGCAGTAGCTTGAAGCGGTCTGTATATATATAACCAGCTGCATATAGCCATATCAAGCAGCATTTTTTCGACCTCGGACTGTTTCTGACTCGGACTGACGTCAGATCAAGTGAAAATTTTAGTAGTCTGTTAACTTATAACAAGTAGTTTATTAGTTGACGACGTAGTCTTTATTAGAAAAGCGTCGTCGGTTGCCGACGGTAAAATAAAATGACTTTGTAAGGACGTCGGCGACAGAGACGTTATTTAGCCTAGTTGTCTAGCAAGATTGTATTAACTACGAAATGACTGAACGGGACGTTGGTGGATGAACCAGCCAGAATTAGTTCAAACAAATCGCCCTATTTAGTCGTCAGTCACAATTAAAGGAGACCCGACGCCATAACCCTTTTGTTTTTGAAAATTTGCGCTGACAGTGTGCCTAAAAGAAGAACAAAAAAAGAAAAGGGCTTTTAGGCATACTAACACGTTTTACAGGAGGCAAGCTAAACAAATAGAGTATTTAAAATGTAGGAGAGATGACCCCCCCCCCAGGAGCAACCAGCAGATCCAATAAATCAGGTAAAAGTAAACTTGGACAAGATTAAAGTTGAGTTTATATAGGAAATAACATAAGATAAGAAATAAGAATAAGCTATTGGTCACATGTGATCACCTGGCTAGAAATCCGGTTTCTTAGTTTTTTTAAAACATTTTTTATATTTTTTGTCGGGATGACAAATGACAGGTAAAATTCAGTCGTGTCGGATTCCGATCCTGGCGCGCGAAAGTCGGAACCCGACTTATACCCATTTACACAGCTGACTTAGACAAAGATTATTGAACGTATAGATGTAACAATTATGGAGATCTTGTCGGAATTGGTCCAATCTGGTTAGATTTTGTTATTTTGTCAGAAACGCCATGACATCAAATCAGAAATAGGCTCGCCATTGTAATGGCATTTTTGATTTTGTTCTTTATTAAGCAATCAAACCAAGCTTTGTAAAAATTTTTACTAAAATTTGGCTTAGATAAAACGCTGATCGGGACATGTGACTTTAGTCACGACTGTCCGGACTTTATCCACTTCCTAAAAGATATATAATGGTAAAGACATGATGACCCTTAAAATAATTTAATAAAATACCTGTTAAATAATTTTTAGATGTGCTTAAATACACTTACGGTAGGACACGTTTTTTGGTAAATTTAAAGACTGTAAAGAAATTTGATTGAAAGAAATCAATACCACCTTATTTGTCACACACTTAATGCTTTGAAAAATTACAATTTTTGCTGTGTATAAAAATTACAAAATTAAAATCATATGCACGACATCAGTCAAGATAACAGAGAGATGACATAACAGAAATTTTTATTAAACAATTGCCTTAAATTATACTCTTCAACAACCTTAAATATTTTTGCAAATCACTAAAATATCTCTCCATCTACCTCTAAAATTCTGCCCCCTCTCTCTGTATAAATATTTTTCATTTTAACAGAAAAAATGTTTTTTGGCAGGACTTTTTTTGAAAGCTAGAAAAACAGTGAAAATTTGAGTGTTTTATTCTATAAATCGAAAGTTTGGAAAAAAAGCTTTAAAATATTTTACATCTTAAATTACCATCATGGTTTGACGATAACTCACCATTTAGTAATGCATTTGCTGTTTCAATGGAATCCACCATAATGGCATAATATTTTCTGTACTAATTTAAATTTAATTCAAACATTTTGATTCAAAAAAAAATAATAAAAAAAAAATAAGGCCGGGTAAAACCTTCTTTTATTGCAATGAAATATTTTAAAAAACAACAAAATGAATCTTGTGTCCGCAAATAAAAATTAAATTAACACTCGTGGCATACCGGACAAAGCGTTTTTGTTTCTCACTGGTCGTAGTGAAGTGAGAAACAAAAACGCTTTGTCCGATATGCCACGAGTGTTACTTTAATGTAATATTTTTGCATTTTGAGGGGCCCTCGATACTGTGAAAACATGCCCACTTACCTCAGTCGAAAATGCACTTTTTTCGAATTTCAAGTTGCAATGTAATGTTTTCGCATCTTGAGGGGCCATCGATACGGTAAAAACATGCCCACATACCTCAGGCAATCGGTTCTAAAAATATGAATTTTCAAAGTTTGGCGAAATGGGTCTATGGAGGTCCCTATACAAAAATGTCGAAAATGCACTTTTTTCGAATTTCAGGTTGCAATGTAATATTTTCGCATTTTGAGGGGAACACGATACTGTGAAAACATGTCCACTTTTCTTAGCCAATCGATTGTAAAAATATGAATTTCCAAAGTAATGCACTTTTTTCGAATTTCAGGTTGCTATGTAATATTTTCGCATTTTGAGGGGCCCACGATACTGTGAAAACATGCCCACTTTTCTTAGCTAATCGGTTGTAAAAATATGAATTTTCAAAATTTGGCGAAATTGGTTTATAGAGATAATTTTTCCATATTATATTAGGGGCAGATAGGTACTTATCAAAATTAGCATGGATCTATAAAACCGGAAATAACTGAGACTTGCAAGACACATGGTTAATTAGTATAATTAATTAAGTAAGATTTTGCCATTTTGGTCTCCATCAAAAACTTTTTACTTACTATAGTAATTTCGTACATTTTTTGAGTCTGATTCCAAATCTGCAATCGGTTTTGATTTAGCTTTTAAACTTTTCGATCAAATGCAAAAAAATGAAAAAAATGGAAAAAATTTACAAAAAAAAATAAGGCTGGGTAAAACCTTCTTTTATTCTGGTAGAACCTCACTTTTGAATATAACCGGGATTACAAAACAACTCTTGACCTGGGTAGATAGCGGTTTAAACCAATGACATCGGAAGGGCTTGTTTATGACGTCATTGTTTTGAAGCAAAGATAACCGGAACCGCTTGGAAGCGCTTTTTTGATAGAAGTAGGATATGGCTATGCATGACGAACTTTTTATAAGTCTACCTACCGAATTAAGTTTTTTCATTTCATTTTTTTCACTTTTTTGCATTTGATCGAAAAGTTTAAGAGCTAAATCAAAACCGATTGCAGATTTGGAATCAGACTAAAAAAATGTACGAAATTACTATAGTGAGTAAAAAGTTTTTGATGTTTCCTCAAAAAATTCATCCACCCCCCCAACCTTTTGTGCACTTAGCTATACTATAATTTTTAACAATTTTAAATAACTTAGGTAAACGTGGTCAAGATCCAAATTGGCTTTATTGGGGCTGACACATTCGCAAAAAATTTAAAAAATATTTGGTGGAGTTGAGCAACAGGGACTTTTGTCCTTTTTGCTTGTTTGTTTATTTCGTCTTTTGACTGCTATGGTTAATTGACTGCAACTTAATAGTTGTTTAAAATTACACTGGGAACAGCAAATATGATTCCGAGACCAAAATAGGAAAATCTTACTTAATTAATATTAACCATGTGTCTTGCAAGTCTCAGTTATTTCCGGTTTTATAGATCCATGCTAATTTTGATAAGTACCTATCTGCCCCTAATATAATATGGAAATTTCAAAATTCATATTTTTAGGACCGATTGCTTGGGGAAAGTGGGCATATTTTCACAGTATCGTGAGCACCTTAAGATGCGAAAACATTAAATTGCAACTTAAAATTCGAAAAAAGTGCAGTTTCGACATTTTTCTATAGGGATCTCAATAGACCCATTTCGCCAAATTTTGAAAATTCATATTTTTACAACCGATTAGCTAAGAAAAGTGGGCATGTTTTAACAGTATCGTGGGCCCCTCAAAATAAGAAAATATTACATAGCAACCTGAAATTCGAAAAAAGTGCATTTTCGATATTTTTGTATAGGGACCTTCATAGACCCATTTCGCCAAACTTTGGAAATTCATATTTTTACAACCGATTGCCTGAGGCATGTGGGCATGTTTTCACCGTATCGAGGTCCCCTCAAGATGCGAAAACACTACATTGCAACTCGAAATTCGAAAAAAGTGCATTTTCGACATTATGGTATACGGATCTCCATAGACCCATTTTGCCAAACTTTGAAAATTCATATTTTTACAACCAATTGCATGTTTTAACAGTATCGAGGGCCCCTCAAAATGCAAAAACGTTACATTGCAACCTGAAATTCTAAAAAAGTGCATTTTCGACATTTTTGTATAGGGATCTCCATAGACCCATTTCGCCAAACTTAGAAAATTCATATTTTTACAACCGATTGGCTAAGAAAAGTGGGCATGTTTTCACAGTATCGTGGGCCTTTTAAAATGCGAAAATATTACATTGCAACCTGAAATTCGAAAAAAGTGCATTTTCGATATGTTTGTATAGGGATTTCCATAGACCAATTTCGCCAAACTTTGAAAATTCATATTTTTACAACCGATTGCCTGAGGTATGTGGGCATATTTTTACAGTAGCGAGGGATCCTCAAAATGCAAAAACATTACATTGCAACCTGAGATTAGAAAAAAGCGCATTTTCGACATTTTTGTATAGGGACCTCCATAGACCCATTTTGCCAAACTTTGAAAATTCATATTTTTACAACCAATTGCATGTTTTAACAGTATCGAGGGCCCCTCAAAATGCAAAAACATTACATTGCAACCTGAAATTCTAAAAAAGTGCATTTTCGACATTTTTGTATAGGGATCTCCATAGACCCATTTCGCCAAACTTAGAAAATTCATATTTTTACAACCGATTGGCTAAGAAAAGTGGGCATGTTTTCACAGTATCGTGGGCCTTTCAAAATGCGAAAATATTACATTGCAACCTGAAATTCGAAAAAAGTGCATTTTCGATATGTTTGTATAGGGATGTCCATAGACCAATTTCGCCAAACTTTGAAAATTTATATTTTTAGGACCGTTTGCCTGAGGTAAGTGGGCATATTTTCACAATATCGAGTGGCCCCTCAAAATGCAAAAACGTTACATTGCAACCTAAAATTCAAAAAAAGTGCAATTTCGAAATTTTTGTATAGGGATCTCCATAGACCCATTTCGCCAAACTTTAAAAATTCATATTTTCACAACCAAATGCCTGAGGTAAGTGGGCATGTTTTTACAGTATCGCGGGCCCTTCAAGATGCGAAAACATTACATTGCAACCCAAAATTCCCAAAAAGTGCATTTTCGACATTTTTGTATAGGGATCTCCATAGACCCATTTCGCCAAACTTTGAAAATTCATATTTTTACAACCAAATACCTGAGGTAAGTGGGCATGTTTTCACAGTATCGCGGGCCTTTTAAGATGCGAAAACATTACATTGCAACTTGAAATTCCAAAAAAGTGCATTTTCGACATTTTTGTATTCCGATCTCTATAGACCCATTTCGCCAAATTTTGAAAGCTCATATTTTTACAACCGATTGCCTGAGGAAAGTGGGCATGTTTTTATAGTACCGTGGGCCACTCAAGATGCGAAAACATTACGTTGCTACTTGAAATTCGAAGAAAGTGCATTCTCGACATTTTTGTATAGGGATGTCCATAGACCCATTACGCCAAATTTTGAAAATTCATATTTTTACAACCGATTGCGTAAGGAACGTGGGCATGTTTGTACAGTATCGTGCGCCCCTCATGATGCAAATACATAACATTGCAACTTGAAATTCGAAAAAAGTGCATTTTCGACATTTTTGTATAGAGAAAATTCATATTTGTACAACCGATTGCCTGAAGAAAGTGGACATGTTTTCACAGTATCGCCGAACCCTCAACATGCGAAAACATTACATTGCAACTTGAAATTCGAAAAAAGCGATTGTCTTACACACTAGAAAGGGACCTTTGGATGTTTAATGAGAATTTACACGTTTAGATATGCAACTAATCCATTTTTTGTCATTTTGACGTCATTTATTAAAAAGCGTGGATAAAATGAAACCCAACATTATGGGGTATTCCTACAATATTTAGTGTCCTTGTATTTTATATTTGAAAATATTTTTTGTGGGAACTATTTTAATTCATCTGCTACGTTTCGACGACAATTTTTCGTCTTCCTTAGGCTTTGAATTAAAGTGTAAACAACAATGTTTTGTTGGACATTTTCAAGCTTCTATAGAGATTTTAACATGGAAAATATGCATTATTAATTGTTCTTTCAAATTTTTAGTAATTGTTAATAAGGTATAAATATAAATCGCCTATTATTTATATTGACAAAATTTATTTAACGTATGTGTATCAATATGTTTGCATTCTTCTTTTATCAACTTAACTATAGATAAGTATAAGAGGTCATGTAATGGTTATGTGTTTTTTTGTCACACATAACATATTATTTTGCTTCGATATATATGCATTTTTATTGCAACACACTTTGACCAAGAAATCATCTGTGTGCATATGAAGCAAAATGAGCACCAAACGAATGACGACCGACCGAAATTCGGGTAAAGTTTACATCATCGATCATCTAACAAAAGATACTCTGATGTGATTTAACAACTCAAATATACAAAAATACCCTTTGTAACACAAGTTCAAAAACTCTTGTTTTTGTTCTTAGTGGGATTTGTTAAACCTTGTCCGATTTTGGTAATTTTGGGCTGTCCAGGAAGCTAATTTCATGAAACTCCATAATGGCGCAAGTTTTTTAAATATAGGTATTTCTCACCCCTCCTGTCAAAATTTTTTGAAGCCAATGCGCCTGATTTTAATTATCCGGAAAGCTACGTCCTTGCCTGTTACAAAAAAATAGCACTTATAAAAATTGGACAAGAGCTAACAAAGCTTTACAGAAACAAGTAGGTGCTGCACCTTCTCTATATTTTTATTTTCTGTGTTAAATTATTGTTAAGTAAAAAGGAAATAAGTCAGGAAATTATGTATGATTAAGTTACAATTTTGGTTTACAAACACACACACGCTGCACAAAAAACGGATAAGTTTTTAAAAAATTATCAGCAAAATAAGTTAAATGCATTTTACTTATTGTTTTACAAAGGGTTAAAAACGGCACCTTCTTCGTTGGGTAAAACTCTGTTAGTTCTTGTCCGATTTTTCCAGGTGATACCTTTTTGTCGGCGCCAATGTCGTGACTTCTCGCGTAATTAAAATCAAGCACATTGACGTACAGACACTTTCGGCAGAAGGGGTAAAAAGTACCTAAGTTTAAAAACATGCGCCATAACGAATTTTTATGAACTGTCAAATTTGATACGCGGCTTACGCATAGTTCATACAAGGCATAGGCTTAAGTATCGTTCATACAAGGCATAGTCTTAGTCTTCGGTTTAGTTTTTGTTATAGTCTTAATCATCAGTGCTAAGGAAAAGTTGGCAACTTTCAACTTTTGTAACTAAAGTTACGACTATTACTATAACAAATATCAGTGCGCATGCGCGAGTCCAAATTTTTAGTATGAGTGTTTTGTAGGTTCCAAAATAAAAAAATGATTCTATTAAACCTTATTTTCTTTAAAAAAAAAACTACAAAAAATAAAAGTAACTAAAATAAAACATCAAAAAAGTGAGGTTAAATGCACTTGCTTAGTGATTGTTATGACTATATCAAAGACAAGTATGAACAGTGAGCACTTTTTAACACTAAAACTATAACTAACACTATAACAAAACCAAATACTAATGAAGTGACTAAACCTACGCCTTGTATGAACGATCCTTTATAGTCACTTTATAAGTATTTGGTTTTGTTATAGCGTTAGTTATAGTTTTAGGTTTTAGTCTTCATAATTGCTCACTGTTCATACTTGTCTTTGTTATAGTAATAACAATCACTAAGCAAGTGCATTTAACCCCACTTTTTTGATGTGTTGTTTTATTTACTTTTATTTTTGGTAGTTTGTTTTTAAAGAAAATAAGGTTTAATGGAAACAATTTTTTTTTAACCTACTAAACACGTAGCAACTTGTTTTTTGCTTTTAATTTGCCTTTATGAAACTTTTGAAAATGTCGATTTCATTTTTGTCAACATAGTCTGGATCTCGCGCATACGCACTTATATTTGATATAGTAACAGTCGTAATTATAGTTATAAAAGTTGAAAGTTGCCAACTTTTCCTTAGAACTGTGACTAAACCTATGACAAAGCATAATCAAAAACATTGCATGAACACTTTCATAAGAAACAGTGGTTTTCACTATTTTATGATTGATACTGTAACAAAACTTAAACCAAAAACTAAGCCTATGCCTTGTATAAACGATACTTCCCACCCCCCACTCCTTTAAAGATATCCACAAAACTTATATAAGAGCTTGCTGACCGGGCATTTCTAGATCAAAATTTTGCTGACCACGATATACACGTTGATCCCAAACTCAAATAGAACACCTTCGCACAAATTTTACCCCCCCCCCACTCCCACCCATGTATAGATATCAACAAAAATTATATAAATTATATAAAAGCCTGCTGACCGGGCATTTCTAGATCGAAATTTTGCTGGCCAGGATATACACGTTGATCTCAAACTCAAATAGACAACCTTCGCACAAATTTTACCCCCCCACCTCTGTAGAGATATCAACAAAAATTAAATAAATTATATAAAAGCTTGCTGACCGGGCATTTCTAGATCAAAATTTTGCTGACCACGATATATACGTTGATCCTTAACTCAAATAGAACACCCTCGCACAAATTTTACCTCCCCACCCCCTAACCATTTAAAGATATCCACAAATTTTTAAAAGCTTGCTGACCGGGCATTTCTAGATCGAAATTTTGGTGACCTCGGTATATACGTTGATCCTTAACTCAAATAGAACACCCTCGCACAAATTTGACCTCCCCACCCCCTAACCCTTTAAAGATATCAACAAAACTTTAAAAGCTTGGTGACCGGGCATTTCTAGATCGAAATTTTGCTGACTACGATATATACGTTGATCCTTAACTCAAATAGAACACCTTCGCACAAATTTTACACCCCCCCCCCACCCCCCACCTATTTAAAAATATCCACAAAACTTATATAAAAGCTTGCTGACCGGGCATTTCTAAATCGAAATTTTGGTGACTTCAATATACAATGAGCTTCAGGCTACTGGGAACATAGGGGGAATCAAGTCCAATTTACTCTCCGTACGACCGAGGTGGATTCGAAGCACGCTGCAGTGTTATCTTTTGGAAATTTATTTTGTTTTTATTATTTTGTTTTATTTCTGTCTTGCTCCAGAAACTGACAAGTTCTTAATTGAAATAATACATTTTTAAAACTAAAAATGGATGTCTACGAAGTTGCCGAAAAAATGCAAATGGTCAAATGATACTATCAAAGCAGACCATTGAGACTTATTCAAGAACTTTTTTTGGAGAATTTTGTAAATCGCCCAGAACCTAGTTTATCAACGATTTATAGGTTTGTGCAGAATTTTTAAAAGTTTGGTTATGTAGCGCCAAGAAACCAGAAAAAACCCACTGTTTTGAATGAAGAGCAGGAAGTACGAGATGTGATGATTTGCGCTGCAGTGGAGGAAAATCGAAAGTTAACTAGCCACCAAATTGCCGAAGCAGTTGATACGTCTTCAGCCACTGTCTTACGTGTTCTCAAAAAGAATGGTTATCATTCTTACAAAGCGTCAAAAACGCATCAAATTTTTCCGGATGGAATTTTGCGAAACAATGATGGAAAGGGCTAATCGTGATGAAAACTTTTTGAGATCTATTCTTTTCACAGATGAAAGCACTTTCCATTATTGAATCGTCATAACCCAACACACGTTCGATATTGGTCGAGGGAAAATTTGCATTTGTATTTTGACGTAAGAACACAGTATCCCCAAAAACTAAATGTTTGGTGGGTATTGTAGGGGAACACGTAATTGGGCCATTTTTAATCAACGGCAATTTGAATGGTCCTAGATACTTGGATCTACTGCAGCAGCACATTATTCCAACTGCTAGGCAGTCGTTAGGTGTGAGATTTGGTGAAACATGGTTTCAACAAGATGGTTGTCCCGCTCACAATGTTGGCCTTGTTAGGGAATATCTTGATAATGTATTTCCTAATCGGGTTATAAGTACACGGGGAACTATTTTATGGCCAGATCGATCACCCGATCTTGCTCCTAATGACTTCTATCTGTGAAGTTATATCAAAAATAAAGTTTACGGGCATGAAAGGGCTAATAATTTGGAAGAACTTCGGATTAAAATTGAAGAATCTTTTCAAACTATCACCACTAACATGCTTGGAAACGTTAGAAGGGGTTTTTATAATAGGCTCGGATATTGTCTAGCCGAGCAAGGAGGACTTTTAGAACATTTGCTCTAATTTTTTTTTGACTGGGAGAATCTTTTTGGTTTTTAGAATGTATTATTTTATTTTGAGAACTTGCTTTTATTTTGTTTCTCCTTATTATTTTCATTGTAACACGTTGTCAGTGATAAATCTGAGCAGCTGACAATAAAACGCTCTTACTTATTAGTGACAAAAAGTAAGAAAATTACGTTATAAAAATTTGCGTATTTATTGACCAAATTCCGGTTTCATTGACTACGCTCCACACAGCACCGTGGTTAGAGGCGTACTAAATACCAAAGGCAAGTCACGCAAGTGGTGATCGCAAGCCTGAGTATTGGTTGCTTCACTGATAGGTGTGCGGTGTCCCTGCATGTACGTACACTGACAAATTGGACTTTTTCCGACCTATGTTCGCAGTAGCTTGAAGCGGTCTGTATACGTTGATCCTAAACTCAAACTGTTGGCTTGACAACGTTGCCTAGCCGGCATCTTACTCAGACACATGCATTTCGGCACCCTAGACGAGAGATGTCGAACCCTGTATAGCCCAGAGCTTTAGCTTCCCGCAAACCCCGGACAGGATTTAACGAATTCCCAATGGAACAAAAACAATAGTTTTTTTAAACCTATATTTTTCAAATGGTTGCAACGGCTCCTACTTCGTTGCAGTTAACCTTTATTACTTCTTGTCCAGTTTTAACAATTGAAACCTCTCTGTGCTCGGCGAAAACGTGGCTTTCTGGCAAACTTAAATGTGGGATTTACTAAGACCTAAAATAGTACCCCCACAAGTCTAAATATTTACAGCTATGAGAGGTAGTAAATTTTAAAACCAATTTTCAAAAAACACTTACCCATACAGAAAAGGCACAAAGTTATTCATTATTTTATATTGTTATTGCAAAATACCACCGAAAATCTGCTTTTTTTCTGAAAATATACCATATTTTAGGAGAAAATGCCCTAAAAATTTAGCACATAATAGCTTCATTATTTGTGTTTGAGGTTATAAAGTTGGTGATTTTTTAGACTACCTCTGGCGGGTGGTTTAAATTTATAGCCCCCAGAAAGGATTGTTTTGTGGCAATTGGTAATAAGTTCGTTTATAATTTCCCTAAGTACCCGTTTTTACAAGGATTAATTTACCTTATTTAATATCCCAAGTTGTTGATTACCCAATAAAATACCTCCTATTTTGTCAAGAAAAACGTCATATTTTGAACAAACAAAACAAAACAAAACAAACATAAGTGAAGGTCACTGATTATGCACGAAAAATATACCAAACAAAAAAACCCAAAACAACTATATTAATTTATTTACAAACTGAAATTAAAACATTGAGGTTATCTAAAAGCTCAGTCAAGAAAACATTCCTTACTCAAAGCCCGCTCATTTCAAAGCTGTAGCTTTCATCAGTAGAGGTTGGTGCAAGCCAAGGAACAAGCAGAGGTAAGAGATCCGAAGAAAGTGTTTGTGATTTGAACGCAGCTAATATTTTTGAAACTGACATTTCGACAGTGAAAGAAATGTAAACAAAACTTGCTTTTAAGTTTTTTAATACATTTTATAAATAAAAATCTACTCCTTATTTTATGATGTGTTATTTTTTATAATATTTTTAAAAAGAAAGTCAAAAACAGATAAATCAATCGCTTTTGTAGCCAAAAATAAAACAAGCCAAAATAGCCGCACGTGAAGTCAGCAACAGAACCACACAGTTAATGGCGATTGAAGAAAAATTTCCGGGAAAGCTTATATTAAAATGTCAGCGCTCATGGTGTTAAAATTTGGATGCGTATGTGAGTCTAACTATATATAATTTTTTCTTTGCAGATTTAAATGGCAGCATATCTCAAAAATGGAAACGACTGCGTCAGTGCTGCTCCTCTTTGCGCGGAATTGGCAACCATGATAACACGGACACGTCTAAAAACCTTCTCGAAACGTCCAGCTCCACCATTCTAGTCAGCACACCTCACACGACTTCGTCCCTTAGGCTACCTAGTAATACCAAAAAAAATAGCGTGCAAGAAGTCTTGCGCGCGAAATTTAGTCAAATCCAAGTGGGGATAAGAAGAAGAAGAGCTTTGTCCGTCCAAGAGTTTTTCTACAACTCGGAGAAACCATTAGAGCAACCAAAGACTGAATTTTACGTGCCGTCTCCGAGGAAATCGCCAAATTTCGTTTCGGCTAGTGAGAGGAAACCCAGGCCAAGGCAACGTGCATCACTTAATTTAAGGTAACTATTTTCCCAAACTATCAGTAAAATAAAAACATTTTAAAATCCCCGACAACCTATCGAACTATCTTCATTTGCTCCCCAAGCAGCATTTTTCTGACTTCCGAATTTTCGTTTGCCTAAAGTGACTATGTTGGGAATTTGGAACCTTTGGTTGCACTAAAAAAAAATTATGATTGTTTTCCACAAACCAAAACTACACTTATTTGCACTCGACGCGCGTTTCGCTAACAACGTTGGCATCATCAGGAGACGATAAACAATGAACTAAATTAATCTACGCTCTATCTTATATACAATCCTTTAGTGGGCGGAGATAAGACTAATAATTTGTGATTGATCACGATTTTTAATCATATCTCCCCTCAACCAAAGAATAAAGTGTACTAAACGGGATGGGTCCTCTATCTTTATTTAAACTATTTCTGGATTTAATGATTTCCATACTTTCATATGCATTCAAAAGTCTTTTGTTTGGTACACTTTTTAGAAGTTTTAGGTTATCTAATGTGAATCTATGACTGTTTTCAAAAGCATGCTCGGCCACACTTGACTTTTCTGTTCTTCCGCATTTTAAGTGTGCTAAGTGTTCTTTAAAACGTGTTTGAATAGAGCGTCTCGTTTGGCCAACATATTTTTTGTCACAATCCATGCAACTAATTTCGTAAATTCCACTTTTTTCTAGAACTTTAGTTTTATCCTTGAGATTTCCTAGTAAGCTTCTTATTGTGTTACCGCATTGATATACTAATTCAAGACCGGTGTTATTAAATACTTTTTGTAATCCTTTCGTATAATTAGGATTATAAGGAATTGATACAAATTTTGAGTCGCAGGTATCTTTTTTGTCTGAAAAAGGTAGAATTCCGAAAGGTCTCTTGAAAAGAATGTCTATTTATCAGCTTATTTATTAAGCCTTCGTCGTAACCGTTTTCGCCAGCTATATTCCTAATCCTATTCTTTTCTGCTTCAAATCTTTCTTTGTTTAAGGGGAAATTTACTAATCTATATGTTAAAAAGTGCAAACTTGCAAGCTTATATTGTAAGCAATGAAAAGAGTCATTTGGAATATACCTGTTGGTGGCCCTTCCTTTTCTGTATAGGTCAAAGTCCAATTTATTTTTATTTCTTATAACTAAAGTGTCTAGAAATGGCAGTGTACCGTTGTTCTCTGTTTCATAAGTAAATTTAATAGTGGGAAATTTGTTATTTATTTTTTCCATAAAATTACTTTAGTGTTGAATACTGCAAACACATCGTCTACATAAGTGAACCATACTCTGGGGAAATACTCAAATTCTTCACTTATATCTGATTCAAATTTGCTCATAAATAGGTTTGCGATAAAAGGTGATAAACTATTACCCATTGTGGTTCCTTCTAATTGCTGGTAGTAGTTATTTTTATATTGAAAGTAATTTTGATTCATGCAGAGTTTTGTTAAAGTCTGTTTGTCTTCTAGATTGCTTTGTCTTCTAGACTTTTGAATGCATATGAAAGTATGGAAATCATTAAATCCAGAAATAGTTTAAATAAAGATAGAGGACCCATCCCGTTTAGTACAGTTTATTCTTTGGTTGAGGGGAGATAGGATTAAAAATCGTGATCAATCACAAATTATTAATCTTATCTCCGCCCACTAAAGGATTGTATATAAGATAGAGCGTAGATTAATTTAGTTCATTGTTTATCGTCTCCTGATGATGCTAACGTTGTTAGCGAAACGCGCGTCGAGTGCAAAAAAGTGTAGTTTTGGTTTGTGGAAAACAATCATAATTTTGTTAAAGTGACTAGATCAATATTTTGTCGCATTTCTTTTCTTCATTTAAAGTCAGGCGGCGACGTCTAATTGTTCAAACGTCGTCAAAAACAACGTACTATTTCAGTGGCGTAGCGACTCTGGGGGGGAGGTTTCGTCATTTAATAAAAATCAACTACCTACCTATGGCAAATTTTTAAAAATTATGTAGGTGCCTATTGCTTGAGCTCTTGAACTGAAGGGAGAGAAGAGAGGCGGTTTAATAGGTCTTGAGTTAGTGTATACAAAACAAAAATACTTATTTTTAAAAGACCCTGGTGGAGGAATGTGCGGATGCACTGGAATCCTTGGGAGAGGGCAAACAAGTGACACTTATGTGGGTACCAGGACATATGGGGGTGCCGGGTAACGAGATGGCCGACGAGCTCGCCAGGATCGGGGCAAGCACCCAGTATGTAGGGCCGGAACCACTCCTAGGAACAACCAAGAGGCAATTGCAAAGTCGACTCAACAAATGGGCCATCGATGCCATGACGACTGCTTGGAGAGCAGGAACAGGATGCAGACAGACCAAAGACTTCGTGAAGGGCCCGGATGTAGCCAAACAAAAATGGCTGCTGGGGAGATCGCGCAGGGATGCTGGTCTGCTGACAGGTATCATAACAGGTCACAACCGACTAAGGAAGCACATGACCCGGATCGCGGTGGAGAATGACTCGACCTGCCGGGCCTGCGGGCGGGCAGAGGAGACATCTCAACACGTTATAGCGAACTGCGAGGCATACCAGAGGACGAGATACCAGGTATTCGGTTTCCCGACCCTGGATGAGGAGGACCTGCACACGCTCAAATGGGACAAAATACTGGACTTTGCAAAAAGAACAGTTAGACCAAATGAGCAAACTGCCAGACCAGTGGTGCAGGCGGTGGATTAGGGGCAGGCTCGGGGTAGGGCAGAAAGGGCCCAGGGAGGCCTACTTGCCGGGCTTCGCGTCGCCCCTTCTCTACTACTACTACTACTATTTTTAAAAGCAAGTCTCTTCTAGTCTCATTTGCAGGTTCTTTTTCAAATCTAACCCTTAAATGCGCCGCAGGCAGAAATTTTAGAAACATTACACTAAAATGCTATTTTTTACGCGTTTCAAATTTTGTTGCTTAATATTAAACAAAATTGTAACAATATTTGATATTGATATAGGGCCGCAGCAAATTTTGACAAAAAAAAACAAAAATTTCTTTAAAAATTTTAATCTCTCTCTTAATTTTAATTTTTATCTAAATCATAAATACAACGCAGATGAAAATTTTAAGCAAAATTATACTAACTTATTACACGTTTTGAATGCTGTTGATAAAAATTCTTTAGAATGAAACTAAAATTGTAACAATTAATTACGCTATTGCACCGCAGGCAAAATTTTAAAAATCTAAGACATCACACCAAACATACGTCACAAACCGCAGTAAAGGGTCAAAAAATATATATAACTCTCCCTTATCATGATTAATTCATTGTAGATTAGGTTGGACCTCCTGGGGGGTTTTAACCCCCAAACCCCGGCCCCTGGCTACGCCACTGCTATTAAGTAAAACCTACGGTGTTCGTTGGGCGTCGGCCTGTATCCCTAATTTAATATTTACAAATTATTGGAATAACTGACGTAATGTCAACATCCGGGGAGACATACCAACAACTTAGTAAAGAAAACTTATCTAAAACTTCACGTCCGATTCGTCGCACCTACTGACGTTGTATATAGTATAAAAGTATACCCCAATTTTTACTTTTTTTTATATGGTTATATGCTACTTTTTATGTTTTTAATCCTTTTACCTATTTATTTATTGACTGATTTTAATAGAGCTATATTCTAATAAAGCTTTTAATTTCTTACAGGAAAATTAATTAAGGCAAAACTTATTTTTATAAATTTGCTGCTTGGGTTAACTTTTACATTACATTACATTCTTACTGATTCGCAGAGGCCGATGAAATTTAGAGGTTCTATTCATTTTATCAGTATCTGTCTCATTCCAAGATGGAGTTATTGACACGCGCGACTTAAATATTTTAGAAACCACGTAAAAGAGATCAAACATTTTTATAGAATTCGGGCCAAATTTTTGGCTTGAGGCGCATGTACCTCACAGAGGACCTAAATCTAGGGGATGTGAACCATATGAGGAAAAAGATTGCTGGCGAAAATGTAATGAAAAATATTGCTGATTTTTTTTTATCATTTTTTCAAAACTATTACGTCGGCAGGCAACATAACATAAAAAAGTAATGTCTGCAATATTAAATCTAAAAACTTTTTATGAAAATGTTGAGGAATCTTTTTATCTTTCCTGTATTCACCCCTAACTAAATTTATTCAAATTATGCAGGTGTTTTTAAAATATTTTTAAATTCTGGCGTGAATATTTCTCAATTCTCCAAAAATTGTTTGGCTAAAAATTTAGTGTCCACCTTAGGTTAAAAAGAGACAAGATATCTGGTCCAACGAAAACTCCTTGGCAAATAATAACCACGGTTTATTTACAAATAAAATCACAACAAAGCAATGGTGAGAAATATCGATTATTTTTCTATCCTTTTAAATGACGTTAGAACGATAGGGACAGAGAATTCTGTCTCAACCACTTTTGGTCGTAATTGGCTTGTGGGTGGGGAAAGTCGGCAGAGCGCAGAAGGTCGGATGATATTTTTATAGACATAAGCTTTTTCGTGTTATTTATTTAAAAATTTCAGGATGTTTTAAGCAGTTTATAAGTCGTTTAAAAAACCACATTTTGTCGTTTAAAAAACGTTTATAGTGTGTTTCTTTACCAGTAGGAGAATATTTCATTGCATTTAAAGTGATATGATATAAAAAAATCGTCCAATGTTTTGAAAACAAAGGAAGAGCAAGTCAAATCAGTCAGTGGCGGTACATGCCGCTAGGTACACAGAAAATAAAAAAAAGTTTATGAAATATACTTAAATTAGTAGAATATTAGATTAAAATATCAACAAACACGTTTTTTTTTGATGAAGTAGTTAATTCTCAATGTCAAGTGAGATATTTTCGAACGTTTTTATAAGGTTTTTTTAGAGGTTTTCTTTATATAGACGATAAAATAAAGCATACTTTTGATGAAGTAGTTAATGCGCAAATAAGATATTTTCGAAGGTTTTTTTTTATAAATACTATAAAATAATGATAGGTAAAGTCCTTAAACCAACTTGCAAACAACAATAAAAGTTCAAGTTTGTAAGAATATTAAATTCCTACCTCTTATCAGAATATTAAGGTTAATTTATACTGCCGCCGTTGCCATTAGCGCTCGCCCTTCGAATTGATATTTAAATCTTTTTGTCTGTCCTTGATGCCTCTATATACCCTAAGCATTATCGACTTTATTATGTACCGAAGAAGTCAGTATAAGTAAGTTTCGTCTAATGACCAGAAAAAATAACAAAATTAATAAACACAATTACATATTTTTTTGCTAGTGGCTAATATTTTTTTTATTGATATTCCAGGTGCTTCTTTGTTTTAATGTTTGGCATAATTTTATTGTGTTGAAAGAAAATTGAAATTGCTATAAATCAAATACAAACTTTGTAATAAATTTCGTTTGTATAAAATTATTCTACAAACATTTATTGTTAGGAAGTTTCCAAAGCTCCAATTGGCAGAATTATTTTTTGCATGTTGTTTAAATTATTTTGCACATTTCATATTATATGTGTCAATTTATATTTAAGTAGGTACGCCACTGGTGTGTTTACTGTAAACAACAGAAAGGTAAACATTGTTCCATATAATAATATAACCAAAGTCTCCGTAATTGTCAGGTATCTTGTCTCTTTTTAATCTAAGGTGTCGACTCAATAAGGGAACTGCCGCTAGACAAATATGTTTCTATCTAATAAAACTGTTCTTTAAAGTTTCATTCAAAATTTTAATAATATAGTTAAAAGGCGGTATCGCGCCTTATTTCATTGTTTAAAAAATATGTAAAGCTTCCTACTTCATTGTTTTATAAAATTTAACATAAACATAAGGAAATGGGTATTGTGTAGAAAATGCCTATCATTTATATTAATTTTTTAAGGTAAATAAAGTCATTAAGATTTCGGAGAATTTCTTAAAGGACAAAGTTATAAAGTATTCCGTGTGGAAGTAGGTGGCCCATTAAAAACAAATAACAAAAATAAGGACATAGGAACTTTTATTTTAAAATACCTATCCACAAATGTTTTGATTCCATTTTAAAAAATAATCCTGAAAATTTAAAAAAACAAAAACCTAAAGAAAAAAGTAAGTAGGTAACTATTCTAAGTAAAGTGCAGAATGTCCCATAAACGCAATGTTTTTCTAAAGAATTTAAATAGGGCGAATGGGTCAAGTATTAAACCTTATTTTACAGATCTCTTAAATGCATTTACCAGCATGTTAAAATTTTAAGAATCTAGTAATTCGTTTTTGAGATATTTAAAGTTGCATGGACCAAAAAAAAATAGTTTTTTAGCAAGTAATTATTATTATTATTTGTAGAGTGGTTTAACGATCCTATTTTTATTTTTTTTTTGAAGGTCTAGGTTTATGGGTTGAGGGATCTTGTTAATGAAATGTCCTTTTTTTGAAATGCCATCGTTTCGCAAAATGTATTTCCTTCTTCAGGGCTCACGTCCTGTGTCCAAAAGTCTACCCAGTTTTTTTTAATACTTGTAGAATGGTTTAACGATCCTATTTTTAATTTTTTTTGAAGGTCTAGGTTTATGGGTTGAGGGATCTTGTTAATGAAACGTCCTTTTTTTGAAATGCCAAAGTTTCGCAGAATGTATCTGCTTCTTCAGAGCTCACGTCCTGTGTCCAAAAGGCATTTCAAAAAAAGGACCTTTCATTAACAAGATCCCTCAACCCATAAACCTAGACCTTAAAAAAAAAATTATTATTATTATTATTACTTAATCCTAGTTCTCGTCGACTTTTTTTTCGTTCTTCTAGGGTAGTACAGAGTTATCCATTATAAATGTTACCCCCCTCTTTTCTCTGTTATTATGTGTGGTGGCTCGGTCGTCATTTTGCGTACACCAGGCATTTTTTACCAGATTTTTCTGTTAAATATGCCCCAGAATGCCATTAATTGCCTCAAAATGCATAGAATGCCTTTAAATTCCCCCGAAATGCTGCGAAATAGTGCTTCAAAATGCCTCAAAATGCCACGCAATGCCATCGGCGTGTACACCAAAGCGTTATAATATATTTTACAAAAAATAGTCTTCAACTTTCGTCATCAACTTTCTTATTTTAAATTGACCACCCTGTAAATTTTTTAAAAGATCGATAGATCTTTTGATCATGATTCCAAAAATATACCGTATGTTAACTTTGGTGTACACGCCGATGGCATTGTGTGGCATTTTGAAGCATTATTTCGAAGCATTTCCAGGGTATTTAGAGGAAATCTATGCAATTTAAGGCAACTTCTTTTTTTACCAGAAAAATCTGGTAAAAAAGCCTTTTGGTGTACACAAAATGACGACCGAGCCACCTCTCGTAATTTTTTTTCCAGTCGGTACATTTTTTGCAAGGTTTTATTTAACTTGCAATGTATCTATCTATGTAAATATCTACGTAGGTTTGTTCGGGTGGAATCTTGCAACTTAATTTTGACCAACCTCCCGACATCCGATCGGCTATAGTTGCGGTGACAACACAAGAATATAGTGTGTTGAAATTGACAGCACCCCCCTAGTCGAAGGGGGTGAAGGGGGGTACAGTTGAAGTACGCCCGATTTCGTTGAAATTTGGTGTCTTGGGGATGGAGATAACGAATTTCTAATCAGATTTTGAAAATTCAAAATGGCGGATTCAAGATGGACGATTTTTGGTCATCTTTTGCTAACCAATTTTAACTAACTTATACACATCCGATTGTGTTGAAATTTGGCATGCGTTTATAGTTCCGGTGCAAATGCAATAATATGGTATTTTCAGGTACACACTTCCCTCTAATGAGGGAAGGAACAAGATTTAGTTGGTTCGATTTAAATCAAAATGGCATAGAGGGGTTTTTCGGGAAAGGGATATGAATTTTTAATCAGATTTGCACAAATCTAAAAATTAAAAAATAAATTTTTGATAAAAAGAACTTTTAAAGAACAAGCTTTTATTAAATGCACTCGAAAGTAGATTTTTTTTTCGCTTCTTATATCATAATCAAAACGATGGGCGCAAATAAAAAATTTTAACATTATGGTAACAAAGAGAGAGAACTACAAAAGAATAACTAAATTCTTCTTCTATTCGAATAATAAATATAATGCTTTCATCTAAAGAAGCTGAGAACTGGTGAGACTGCCGTGCTTGCCAATCCTTTGAAAATGTTCTTAGTTTATAGAGTAATACAACTGTTTCTTAGGTGAATAGTTGATGTGACCGCTATACGATACCTAAAGTTAAAATTTTTGATTTGCGCCCATCGCTTTTATTATGGTATAAGAAAGATAAAAAATTATTTTCTACTTTTGAGTGCATTTAATAAAAGCTTGTTCTTTAAAAGTTTTTTTTAATAAACATGTTTTATTGGGTGTTGGAGCTGAAAAGCACGAAGCTCATTGTCTTCAGTGAAGAAGAAAAATGTTTTAAACTTACGCTCTCCTTTCAACCACATTTTTGTGTAAGCCATGTGGTTTATTTTTAGCATTCCAATAAACAACAATCCCGACAAGAACCCTCCGTCCCATTGCTACTACGAGCCGCCCCCCGATTATGACGAAGAAGATATTATAAACAAATACCCTTCACAGCGACAACAACAAAAATACAGAAGATGGTCGGTCGCTATAAATAACCTCACGCTCGCACCTCACGAAAATCTGCGCCATTTTGAAAACGTGAACGTGAAAATACCCAAGACAAAACTAAAGGTGAGATTTATGAATTATGTTTCTGTGTTTTTTTCTTACTTACCTGTATCACAATGTTCCAAATCCGAAAACCGAGTAAATTTTATTTTCTTCTGGATCAAACGGATTAACTTGTACTGTATTAATCATTTTTGAAAGTTTTAAACAATACAAACATTCTAAAGAATATTTCCATCACTTGTGGCTATGAGTAAAGTGATTGCAATCAGTTGGTGGTCATGGTGAGGGAACCCAACTAGCAACTTTTAGTTGTACAAGTTGTAAAAATTAGAATTGCACTAATTTTAAATGTTGTTTTACAGATAAAGAATAGTTATCATGGCGACGGTCGACAACGTTGACTATTATACGACGCCTAAACGTTTATCACAACTTCAGTCGCCATCACAACTATTTATGACCGTCTATTGTACTAACAGTAATTCCTTAGTTGTGTAGGCGCCGACTACAAACCGGTGTGTGCTAAACGAAAAATTGATCAATTAACTCCACGTTTTCTGGCCGGTTTGTTGGAGACGCGGGCGCGCCTGTTTCTATCTAACCAATTTTTCTGTTATGTTTGCAACAAACCAATTTTGGAGCACTACTGTCTGTCATACAAACGTCAATTAATTCAGTAAAAGTAATTAACAAGTGGTTTGTAAAGTTTCTATTAGTTTTGTTTGAACATTTTTCACTATGAAAAGGAACAAATGGTATAAATATTCTTCGATATTTTGACATGTGACAGATGTCATTAAAGGTGATTCCCCAGTGTGGCGGAAAAAAAGAGGAAGGTCCTGTGTAAACAACAAGGACGGAAATTAAGTGAGCAGCAGAAAGCCAAACTGTGGAGCAATTTCGATTGGGTAAAAATTGAGGCGTGTTCGCGTCTTTTAAGTTAGGGCATCCGTTCAAAACACAGTTAAGTAGTTAAAGCAGTCGAGACACGGGACTCCTTTGGTTGTCATAGAAACTAATAAGTGCCGCCATGATTGATTGTTAAAACCATTGTATGCTAATTTGTAAACAAACATTAAAAATTATTTTTTTGCTTTTTTCTACAATAAACTACGATCTTTTTGCATATAAAAATCCGTATTTTGTTCTTAGGAATCCTAAGCAACATCTTTAGAGGATTTTCGAAGCGATTTTTAAATCATGATTTTTTTTTTAATTTCATAAAATCATCTGAATCGAGGGGCGCGCTTGTTTTTTAGAGCTACGAACTGTACATTTGACAGTAAACTACCGTCTGTTTATATATTTTGGCATTGGTTCGCATGTTATGATGATGCAAAACATGATATATGACATAGAATATCATTTTATTTTAATAATATGATGGTGTTAGAAATAGTTTAATTTGTAGTCAAATAGTGTATTTATCATTTTACGCAATGAATAATATTTTGAACAAATAATTGTACTCCAAAACCCATTGAACTATTACTTCAACTGTAGTCGCGATGGCGACGTTGACTCAACCAAAAAATCATCCACCAAATTGGTGCAAAAGTGGGTGGTGTTTGAGTAAAAGTAAACGTTGCGACGCAACGTCGGCACGCGGTGCACAACGTTGAGAAGTCGACAAATTGCTAGTTGGGAAGTTATTAAAATCAAAAGAACAGAGTGCAATCAGTTGACGTGATTTTAATCAGTTTGTTCAGAACCAACATATATATTACTTATATCACATGAAGACCACCACAACGGCATGCGGCAGCTTTGGAAGTTCTACAAAATTTGCCACCTCTGCATGTCTTCATTCAGGCAGAAACAGAGAGGTGGCCTACAGGCTAACGCGGGGTCAAGCACCCATTATCAGTTCACATGGAACTGAGCATGAAAGACTTGAATACGAGCTCAAAAAAGATCCTATACTGGGATTGCCGAGCGACGTACTGCAAGTAAAATTTCTAAAAGAAATACAAAGTCAAAATTCCAGATAGAGCCGATTGGGAGGGAGGTCCTCCTTTCGGAGCGGATTCCATCTGGTATACGGACGACTCCAAGACCGACGAGGGTGTAGGAGCTGGCATATTCGTGCAAAAATACGAGACTTTAGTCTCTATAAGCATGACAAACGACTGCAGAGTGTTCCAAGCTAAAGTAGCGGCAATACATCCCTGTGCCGAAGAAATACAAAGAGTAGAGGAAAACTCTCATTCGGTAGTTATATATTCAGATAGTCAAGCTGCATTTAAAGCTTTAGAAGCAATGCAAGTGACGTCCAAACTGGTTTGGAACTGCAGAACCGCTCTAAATAGGCTGGCAAGCACCAAAAGGGTGACACTAGCCTGTCCCAGGACATCGGGGACACTGTGGAAACTAAAAAGCCGATGAATTGGCCGGACCAGGCTCGGCAATAAAGTTCACAGGGCCTGAACCATTTTGTGGGATCGCTAAGGCCAGAGCCAAGCAATCTGTTGAAGAGTGACTCGCCAAAGAGAAGAACGGTCTGTGGAAGCAAAAGCCTGGACAAAGACAGGCCAAACAGTTTATTAAAAAACGTTTACCAAAGCTGACTGCAGAACTTCTTAGTAAGGAAAGGAAGCTTGTCAGACAAATAGTGGGCTCTTAACAAGTCACTGCAAACTCAATAAGCATTTGTATGCAATGGGATTGGTAGAAGATGCAACATGCCGCTTCTGCAAGAAAGAGGAAGAAACCTCATTATATGTCCTATGTCAATGTGAAGGCCTAGTTAGAACCAGGGCCTTACTGAGGGACCTAGAATGTCCGCGGCCAGGAAGCTATATACAGGGCACACTGGCAAAACTTCTGGGTTTCATAACAAGGACGGGGCTGCAACTTCTTTTATAGTTCTAGCAAAGCAGGAAAGAAGAAAGGGGAACCATAATAGTCTGAGAAGGTCAAGGTGGACAGGTGTCTACACCACCCCATTCTAATCTAATGGATCGCAGACTTGTGCGCAGAAACGCTTTTCGCGAAGATTCGCGCAGGAGTCTGTGATCCACTTCACATATTACTCTATGCTTATATGGGCCAAAAAACTAGGTTAGCACAAAAATAATTTCTGTTTGAATTCTATGCTATGCTATGAATGGTCCTTTTTAAAATGTGACGTGTCGCTCCAAATTAAATATTTTCGGCAATTTGTTTCTGTCGATTTAGCGTTGTGAGGTTATGTTATTATTATTTTTTTTTAATGAAGGTGGAAAGGTCCAAGGATTACAAAATGTGTTGAAATAATAACTTTAATAAACAAAGAACATAATTAAAAAATCAAGATTGGCCCTGGGCAAGGCCAAAGGCAAAAATTCACTGCGCATGCCTGACGCAGTGTACTCGCGAAACCATTCAATAACAAATTCGAAATTTAACAGACCCGTATTGTTCATCAAACTCATTCAATATCGAACTCGTAATTTGTAAAACCCATTTTTAATAAACCCCGGAATTTGTCAACCATTATTTATTAAAACCTAATTTCGTCAAACTCGTTGTTTATCAGAAAATATTTGCTAAATTGATAGCGTATTCGCCAATGATACTTACATGAACTGTTGGCGTACACGAGGGTGGCGCGGCGTCACGGCGTTTCTATTCACAGGTAGTGTTCAATACTTTGTGTATAGATGTCGCCACCTGCGTGTACGCCTCCGGTTCATGTACGTATTATTGGCGAATGCGCTATCAATTTAGCAAATATTTTCTGATAAACAACGGGTTTGACGAAATCCTGTTTTGATAAATAATGGTTTGACAAATTCCGTGTTTTATTAAAAATGGGTTTTACAAATTACGGGTTTGACGAAATCCGGTTTTGATAAAGAATGGCGTGACAAATTCCGTGTTTTATTAAAAATGGGTTTTACGAATAACGAGTTTGATATTGAATAGTTTGATGAACAATGGTTCGACTAAAAACGTGTCTGTTAAATGTCGAATTTGCTATTGAATGGGTGGTTCGGATAAAAAAAGCGCAGCAATTTGAGCGGTTGGGTAAATTTGATCTCTGGTCCGATGCAACATAATCCCACTTTTTGGTTCCTTTTTTACGAAATTTTTAAGTTGCTTTCTATATCTATTAAGAAGCATTTGCACAGGCGAATATTCCTTTGATCTTCGAAATTCCGACAAACATTCGCGCAAATTATTTATTTCAAGATTAGCACAAAAGGTTCGGGGTTAGGGTAAAAAGGTTCGTGTTGTTCGGACAAATCATTGGACTGAATTGTAATATAAAAATTAAATTTTAAAACCTTTCCAACGAAAAAACGATTTGACGCACTTGATAAAAAATAATAAGGATTACTTTATTTCATTTTGTGGGGTTTTGGTGGTGAGGTTCGGTGGTGGGGTTTGGTGGTGGGGTTTGGTGATGGAGTTTAGTAGTGGGGTTTATAAAACCTAGACACTTAATTAAGGAAAACCAAAAAAGTATTAAAGCATAACAACAATTAGGTACAAACTTATTTAGTTGATATCTACCAACCTCACAACCTACCACCTAGCAAATAATAATTTTTCGCTTTCCGTCGCCATTTACTATTTAATCGAAAAATAAAATAAACTATTTTTGGTGTTCCAATTTAATTTCAAGAATTGAGGTCAGTGATGTGAGACGAAAAATATTATTTATTCCCACTTTCAAAAATATTTTTCCAAAAAATCTTGTGAAAATTTCGTTCGTGGCTAATGTTCGCTGCAAATCTGCGAGTGTTCGGACAAACGTTCGTCGAAAAAAGGTTCGCCAGATTTGGCCCGAATTTTTGGATGAACCTATTCGCTCTGTATAAATGCGCCTTTAAATTGGTCAATCACAAGAGTAAGTCCGCTATGCCTTTTTATCTATGATACTGTCAAACGCATAGCGATCCCAAATTTTTTAGATTGGTTCGTTGGTTGAAGAGTTTTTGCCTCTGAATTTTTTTCAGGCTAACTTAGTAGGGAGAGTTAGTTGATTTTTCGAAAAATGCCATCATATATATAGTAATATGGGTAATACCTGTAGCCAGGTCAATGCTAGGGGTCGGTTGGCGCAAATGGGCCTAAAACGATCAAACGCCGCATATTCTTTTCGTCATATAATCTCACCTCAAATCGTATTACCCAACACATAAGTATACTTATAAAATTAATATAGACGGCATTGCAATGTATCCCCGTGAAAATTAAGAGAAGCAAGATTAATCATATAAATCCAGGAGGCTATGGAAATTTTTCAAATTTCAGCCGTTTTACGTATGCGCGATGCCATTCACTGCACTGAGAAAAAACTCGGGTTGGCATAACTCAAATATGGGTTTTCCTAGCCCGAAGCGTGTTGCAAATAGGGGACAGCCCAGACCTGTGTATTAAGACAGCCCAATCAACTGAGTTCTGATGATCTTCCATTCATGAGTCATGCAAGCCCCGAATAGTGGTTAAATTTACGCAATTATTTTTTGTGGTTCGGATAACTCATAAAACTAATACTACTACAACCCTTATTCTAAGCTACATAAACCCACAATTTGGATTACCACAACTCAAGTCCAAGCTACCAGAACTGGACTCTGGGCTACCAGACCCCATATTTTGGGCTGCTTGAAGTCGACTTTGAATTACCACAACTGAACTCTGGATTCCCAGAACTCATATTCTGTGCTACTAGAACTCGACTTTCGATTAACACCACTGAACTCTAGGTTACCAGAACCCAAATTCTAGGATACTAGAACTCGACTTTGGACTGCCACGACTCCAACTCTGGGTCCCACAACCCAAATACTCCACTCCACTACATAAGGAGTAGTTTATAGGCATTTTGTGCCATCTTGCAAGCTTCAGCCAAATTGTAAAAAAAACACCGTATTTTGGGGTTATTCCTTGCACACTCACCCACTCGAGTGAAAGAAAATGCTAATGGGTATGCTACGGGTGCACGACACACATGGCGCGTTTGTCGAAAACGGCCGCGTAATAGGCAGGTTCGATTAGATTCATCCAAGAAATATATCGTCCGACCGAGATGTTGTGCCGCAGACTGCCGAATCGAAAATAAAATTAAAACAGGTACGCGATTCAGCTCAAAGATTACCTCGGCACTTTCCGCAGCTGTTCGGCTAACCATATGTGAGTTCCTGCAGCCCCAAACTGAATTACCAGAACTCAAAAAATTTAATACATTTCAAAAGGCTGTACTAACACATCCAACAGTCTTTCCAACCAAAAAATAGGTTACCACAATCCATACACATGGGTTAAAAGTCTGGAGTTGTAATAGTACAAAATCGGCAGCACATCCCAAATGAGTTCCAGCTATTCACATGGTTAGCTAGAATAACTCAGACATCTGTATTATGGCCGAAATTGCCAACCCACGCTCTGGGTAAACCCTGTTTTCTCAGTTGGGATGGCCGATGGCATATAAAAGTCACGTTTCACGTTGACAGTAGTGTTTACTTTTCAAAAATCAAGCAGTTTTCCTTTTTTTACGTAAAAATATGTGCCGCCCAAAATAAAAAAACTTATGGCGTTTTTAATCGCATTTTAATGATCGAAAAATTAATAAGATGTGAAAGTGCCAAGGCAGATGTTTTCTCTGGATGATATCAAAAATTTTACAGGTGTTTGTTTTTCTCTGTATAAATAAGTTTATTTTGTATAAATGCCTGCCATAAACGTAGAAGAATGTAAAATCACAGTACACTATAGTTGAGTAAAATTAAAAACCAAAAAAGCACACCACTTTCTGAATCAAAAATCAAAACAAACAAAAATGGCGTCAGGAATAACATCAATCCAACGCACTTGAGCAAAACGGCCGCATATCTTTATTTTCATGGCCTACTTGACCATGATATGTTGCTAACAAAATTGCCACTTCCAGGGCGTGTATATTAAGTTTATAATTGTATGACCCAACAGAATGAAGAACGGACAAGGTCGCAGTCGCCCAAGTGGAACAAAAACCAGCACGATCAAGCAATCACAGTGGAACACAAAACAACAATACCGGCGTCTCGCCAGCGATGCTTGAATTTTGCGTCGGTCTCAAAGAGCCATTACGAATTGGCCAGACAAAAACCGGATGGTCGATCGGACAGTAAGCAACAAGTAAGCATTTTATACATAACATATTACCAAGTGTAAATTTTATCAACAGAAAAAAGTAGTGTTTACGACAAATAAATTAAAATTTGTAGATATCGAATATTTATTTGGAAGAAGACACATTTTTCTACGACAAATAAATCAAAATTTGTCATATTTTTTTCTATATCGAGTAAACAAATATTCTTGTGATCAAGAAATATTCGTGTAACCATATCCGAAGAAGTATTTGTTTGTGATATTTCTTTAATCAAAATAGTAGTTTTAATAACTAGTGGCTAAAATAGTGCTTTTTTTACAAGCGTATTTAAAAACGCGTGCAAAAAAGCACAGTTTAGCCGCGAGTTGTTAACACTATTTTTTTTAATCCCTTTATCAATAAATCCAAGAAAAACAGAAAAATACTTTTAAAAATCTCGAACGAAGAGCACTTCTCACAACACACCATCTTTACACTATAAATCAAGGCGGCCGATAAATGAAATAACAATCGTTTCCATAGCTATGTGCTATTTTACTCGGTGACGTTCATTGTTGCGACATTTTAATCTTTGACAGTTTGATATTTTTACGATGTTTTTAAATGAGTTTTTCGTAAATACTTGGTGAAAACTGGCGGAAATAGCTTAATTTTTAGGCAAGAGTAATTCGATTTTTTCAATATTACTATTTTCCGCTATTTTGTTTTAATTTTGGGTAAGAAATGGACAGAAATCTTTTTTTGCACCCGTGATCAAAAAAAAAGATTTTTTGCATCGGTAACCAAAAAAGTCATGCTTTAGTTATCTGCAGACAGTTACTAAAATAATTTTTTTAATAAAGGTATAAAAAAAATAGTTTTAAGGACAAAAAAAAACAAAATTGTTGCTAAATTTATGCAGTTTAGAGCAGTGTGTGTTGTAGCCTATGCGCGGGTCAAAATTTGGTAAAATATCTATATTTTTGATAAAAAAGAGACCTTTTCAGCTTTTGTTAAAGGTCTTTTATCTTTTTGACACAACTATTTTCTTAGGTTTAACCAGGGACCGATATTGTATTCATCCCTGGCTTAACCAAATTTTATCCTATGTTTTTCCTTATGGATCACGGTTTTTTCTTAAATGTAAGTATCGGATTTTAATGTTGGGTGCCATTTTCAAAATGGTCGATACCTCAAAAACCTGGTTCAAAAGCAAAACAAGTACTTCAAAAAATCTGGTTAAACCCAAGAAAAGATAAGTAGAACTAAAAATGCATAATCGCAGTATTTCTAAAAAGTCTTGACTAACCATTTTTTAATTACTGATATCTTATTGTTTTAAAAAATTTTTGTTATCAATTAGAAGCTTAATTAATTTCCGAAAAAACATTATTTTAGGAAAATGATGTAAAAAAAATTTGTGCAATTTCTACACCTAAAAAACTATTAAAATAAGCACAAAATCATGATTTTTGAATCAAAAGCAGTTTTAAAATAGGTTTCTTCAATTAGTGCATGGGCTACCATGAGTAAAAAGGGAAAAAGCGGCGTTTTGTGATAAAAGCAACAAATTTTGCACAGTTGTTCTTCGGACCAAAACAATCGATTGGACCCGCAGCTCATATCCCAAAACCTGTGCAGGCGTGGTGGGGAGGAGGGGTAAAAACTGGATGGGTTTATATTTTCTTAAATTTTAGTTTGTTATATATAACCGTCATTGATATCAATGTATAGGTTTTCGATGACGACCAAACCGAAAATTACCACCTCCATTCGTTTTAAGGTGCCCCAAAGGAGGTAAGGGAGTGTTAAAGCTCCTATTTGGGCATTTTAATAATAAAAGTGTAGGATTTAATAAAAAAATTAAAAATTTGCGTAGAATTGTTAATTTTAATATTTTAACTTATATCACTTAATTTTTGATCAAAAATGTTCATTCTGTTGGGTAGGTGGAAAGGGAGGGGGTAAAAATTAAAGGGGCATATATTTAAAAAAATAGTTTGCTGGATATTATCGATATGGGAATTGATTTACAGGTTTTCGAGGATGACCAAACCGAAAATATCAACCTTCATTCATTTTACGGTATCCCTAAAAAGTTATGGGAGGGGTAAATGCTGCAATTTGGCTTTTTTAATAATCAAAGGGTAAGATTTTATTAAAATAGTAAAAATTGGCATGGATTGTTTATAATTTTAATGTTTTAAGTCATATCCCCTCAGTGTTTTACTTAAAATTCTTATCTTAGTTAAAATAAAAAGAAGAAAAGGAGATATTTAAAAATGATAAAAATACTTACAGAATACATAAATAGATACTTAGTTTATTTGTCCAAATTGTCGTTTTACTATTGTCTTCACTGTCATTTCGCAAATGTGGTTCCTAAAAAAGAAATTATAGGTTGCTGGATTGCTACGAAGCTAAGAAAATTTACTTTATTTTATATTAGTTTTATTTAATTTATAATCAAATATTTACTTATCTTATGTTGCCACAAGCCCCTCTACATTTTTTGCAGGCGTGCAAGGTAGTTTGTTCTTTTTGCAAAGACATCTTAGAGTGTCGTATTGTGTAGTGCACCCACATCTATCCAATGCCCGACAAGTCTCCCATATATTTGGTTGAGCAGATCGGTTTCCACTTTTCTTTATACCACCTCCAAGGTGAGGTGAGGTTAATTTGGCAGTTTCAAACTTATCAGCTGATCTACCCCAAACCTGTGCTGCCTGATATGCTGCCCTTAATGCATGCTTTTTGATGGCAGCTTCAGCTGATGGTAATAAATTCAACGGCTTGCTTTGAGACATAAATAAATGTTTTCTTGCCTCATTGACACTTTTCCTGTTTCTATTTCCTGAACCCCATAAAGCACGACAATAAATTTTTACAGACTTGTTATACATTTCGCCAATCTGTATAGAAGGTTAGGAAATTGTAGCAAATGCTTGAGTGTATTCCTCTGTATCTTGGATCTCTCATTTTTTAGATCAAGAGCAATTAAATGTGCTGGAATGACACGGCTCATTTAATTTGCAATAAAATGACACTGCCAAAATCAAAACGTCTGTATCAGAGAAACGGATAGGAACAGAAAATACGGCCATCATCCTCCCCGAAATTTGTGCGGTCCATTTGGTTTAGGTCCGAAAAATTTTTATCTTTAGAAGTCATAATGTTTTCAATATTGGTTACAACTTGCACTATGTTAATCAATTTAAAACAGTTGTCCCTTCTTTCTTCCCTCTCTTTAATTTTTACGCCCTCCCTTTCCACCTGCCCAACAGAATGAAAATCTTTGGTAAAACATTGAGTGATATAAGTTAAAATATTAAAATTATTAACATTACTGTGCAAACTTTTACTTATCTTCTTACACTTTTTTCATTAAAATACCCAAATTGCCCAGCAAACATCGGATTACTAAAAATGTAAAATATTCACTGTACAAAAAAAGTACAAATTTGGAACATGGCATTTTACTATTTTTGTACATTTGATGCAGCACTTTCTGGTGCCATTACAAATGAAGCAAAATTTTAGTACTCTAATTAAAGTACTTTATGCCAGTGCAATATGTACGCTTTTTTTGTATTGTTTCAACGCATTGCAGCACAAATTGTACAAATATTGAAAAATGCTGTGTTCCAAACTAGTGCTATTTTTGTACTTGCGATATGTTTGCTGGGTGGAGCTTTTACCCACTCACCATTCCTTAAGGAAACCTCAAAATGAATGAAGGTGGTTATTTTCGGTTTGGTCATCCTCGAAAACCTGCAAAAAAATACCCATGTCGATAATATCTAGTAAACTATTTTTTTTTAAATATGCTCCTTTAATTTTTACCCCCTCCCTTTCCACCTACCCAACAGGATGAAGATTTTTGATCAAAAATTAAGTGATATAAGTTAAAATATTAAAATTATTAACAATTCTACGCAAGTTTTTAAATTTTAAAATGCCCAAATAGGAGTTTTAACATCCCCTTAACCTCTTCGGGGCATCTTAAAACGAATGGAGGTGGTAATTTTCAGTTGGGCCATCATCGAAAATCTAATCTAAAATTTAAGAAAATATAAACCGCTCCAGTTTTCACCCCCCTCCCCACCATGCCTGCACAGGTTTTGGGAGAAGAGCTGCGGGTCAAATTGATTGTTTTGGTCTAAAGAACAACTGTGCAAAGTTTGTTGCTTTTATCTTTTTCTTTTATCTTAAATAAGCCAGACCTACAGTTTTTGCGAGGTATGTATTTTACTTTTTTTCTTGAAATTTGCTAATTAAACTACGTTTATACTCTCAAGTTACATAAGCAAACTTGTTTTATTACAAAACTTAAAAGTAGAGAATCTTTTTTTTTGTCAGTGACCTTAGCTCAGGAAATGTCGAAGTGACCTTCGAAACGGGCCATTCGATATCCATACTTTTTGCAGTCAAATAAACTTCAGAATTGGCTGAACTTTGCCAAAAAACCGCATTGAATCTCATAAACAAAACACATCTGATTTTTTTCAATTTTTCTAAGGTTTATAAGCTTTTGTGAGGTAAAATTTTAGGTATATTAAAGTCAGTGGCGGTCCCAGGATGGGAGGCGGGGGTGCTCGTTTCTAAATACTATAAACTGTTTGATTAATCCAAACCACAAATTCTTGAACTTTTATTGGAAGAAGTCAACAGCGTTTGGAAACAATATATATTGGTCAGAAGTAGGCAAAAGCTTAAATCAAAACATGACTTAATAACTTAAAAAAAAAGGAATTTATTGTCCGAGAAAAATAAATATAAAGAAAGGTTCGTGGCATATCGGACACACATTTGGCTTTTCAATTCATTACAACCAGGTCTCCAAGATCTAATGGATAGTTGCAAGTAGATCCTATAGAATCTTTTAAACCTTTATGAGGAATTGTCATAGTAAAAAATATAAAATATTGTAAACTTTCTTGTGACGTTTTATGTGCTATTTTTATAATCTTTTATGAGGTTTTTTTGGCAGGGTAGCCACTTCTGATATTTGCTTGATTCGAAAGAAACATGGATATCACATGACCCGTTTTGAACGTCACTCGTGAAGACGCCCAGCAAGGCGCAAAAAATATAAGAAGTTGTGTTCATTTTCAGTATTCCATTGGGGAACTAGAAGAGCTAGAGGAGGAAGAAGAAGAAGAATCCAAATTTTGTACGCTTCCAAGGGGCGGAAACACTTTTACAATACGTCAAGTCATATTCCAAAAGGGACCGGAATTTAAGCCGCTTGGCTTTAGCATCGTAGGCGGCAGAGATTCACCCAAAGGAAGCATTGGGATTTATGTCAAAACTATTTTTTCCAACGGTCAAGCTGCAGAAAATGGCAGCCTAAAAGAAGGTGAGTCAATCAATACAAGAATACAATACCAAAATCTATAATAGAGGCCTTTTTGATATGTTTTTGGATTGCTTTAAATAACGGAAAGGGTTAGGTTAATTAAAACAATTAAAAAAAAGCAAATAAAAGATCAAAAAAATATTGGGTAAATCATGACTAAAGTTTTTATTTAGTTACAGAAATACGATGGAAGTACAAGGTGATTCACAATATTTTCCACCCCCTTCCCTTTACCTCCTTTATATTGAAGCTGGAAAAAAGTTTTATGTACAGGAGTTGCATAATTTTCTCTAAACTTTCAAATGACGTTCTTAAAAATTATTATCTCTCATATAAACTGTCACATTTTGACATTAACATTTTTATTTTAAATAGAACACCCTGTATATTTTTGTAAATTTAAAATGGCCTTTTTTGCTACTTTAAAAAATATGTAACACGCTCGATTTATTTCTGGCGGTTCCCGAATAAAAAGAAAAATACTTTCCCATAAGTACAATATTTTAGACAAGTTTTGAAAAAATATATTTTAAAGTCAAGTCAATGCTTCAAAAACGTTAGTACAGCTCTCTTTTTGCTTTAAAATAGCTAGCTACATTTAATTTGTAATTTTGGCTGTTAAAATTGTTTGACTACTAAATTTACATTCAAAATAACTTCTATAGTTATATTATGTAGCTTTTAAAGGTAAAACTTATAACTAAAAATATGTTAAAACTTAACTAACAAAATAGTTGCAATCTTATCTTTTTTTCTAAAATACAACTGAAAAAATACTAAGATGGTAACGGCAGTTATTTGTTGTATCCTAGTGAAGTTTTTTATTAAAATGCAGCTGCTTTCAATGCTATTTAGCGTTTGAGAATAACCGTGAGCCCACAGCAAAAACGCCAAGATTTGCTTTTGTTTTATATTTATTGTTTTAAAAAATGCAAAGATGCTTGGTTGCACAGAGGGGCGAGCGGCCATGTTTTAATATTTTGGTGAAACATAACCTCTCAAAAATTTGTGAAAATATAATCTTTTTTACATAAATATGCTCAAATCTAAGTCTGAAAATCTTTCAAAATTAACTAAATATGCAAGACATGATGTTTTTCCTTTAATTCGGATTAAAATTTAAAAAAAAAATAAAATTGTGTGATTAAACAAACTCTTACTATCTCAAATTTTTAAAGCGCGTGCAGTTTAACGAGGTATCATGACAGGTTTCGTCATCAAACGGGACTTCGCACATAGACACCCAAGTAACACAGCGTGCTGTAAATCAGTTGGGATAACGTTTTCGCAGCAAAAAATATGACAATAATGCTTTTGCTGTCTTCTGCCACAACGTTTTAAAAACGCCATGAAAATGTTGTCACAGCTATTTCGAAGAATATTTTTTGTCGGTGACAACGTCCACGGATACTGAAAATACAGCATTTTTGCACATGAAAGCAATGTTGTTTAAAATTTAACTTCTCTGACAAAAAAATGTATTTAAAAATTGCAATTAAATCAAAATTGTCCGCTAACAGAAAAGACTGAAGATGGAAGACAACTAAAATAAATATTACCGATGTTTAACAAACTCTCAATCAAAAATACACACACACACATTTTGTGGACTTCCCAAAAGTCAAATCTTTGTGCGAAGGCTCGTTTGATGACGAAACCCGACATGCGCTTCAAAAATTTGAGACAACAAGAGTTTTTTATTTATAAATTTTTTATTTTATTAAAATCCAGAATTAAAGGAAAAACATCATGTCTGACATATTTAGGTAATTTTGAAAGATTTTCAGATTTTGATTTGAGCATATTTATGTAAAAAAGATTGTTTTTTCAGAAATTTTTGAGAGGTTATGTTTCGCCACAATATAAAACATGGCCGCTCGCCCGCCTGTGCAAACAAGCAACTTTGCATTTATTTAAACAATAAATCTAAAACAATAACAAATCTTGGCGTTATTGCTGTGAGCTCACGGTCTCAGCCTAGCGGTAGCGCTTATTCTCAAATGCTAAATAGCACTGAAAGCAGCTGCATTTTAATAAAAATTGCACTAGGATACAACAAATGACTGCCGTTGCCATCTTGGCATTTTTTTCAGTTGTATTTTTTTAAAAAAAAAGATAACATTGCAACTATTTTGTTAGTTAAGTTATAGCATATTTTTAGGTAGGTATAAGTTTTACCTTAAAAAGTTGATTCGCTAGATGATATAACTATAGAAGCTATTTTGAATGTAAATTTAGTAGTCAAATGAAGCTAGCTATTTTAAAGCAAAAAGAGAGCTGTACTAACGTTTCTCCAGCATTGACTTGGATTTAAAGTCTAAATTGTCGAAACTGTGTTACTTGGGCGATGTCACAGGCAAAAAATATTCCTCAAAATAACACAACGTTTTCATGACGTTTTCAAAATGTTGTGGCAGAAGAAAGCAAAAGCATTATTAAACCCCAGCCCATTTACAGCACGCTATGTTACTTGGGTAGACAACACTTTTTAATTTTTTTTACGTGTCCAACCTATTAATAAATTTTTCAAAAACAAACAAAAATATTAAACAAAACCTAAATTTTCGCTGTCAGATGGTCGTCAATTGCTTTCATTATTGACGCAATCTACACGACTGCCCGGTAGACTTTTCGCCTCTGGATTATTTCCAGGCTAACTTGATTGGGGGAGTTATTAACGATACGCATTTTTCATACAGAAATAAGCTTAATAACATAAATACTTAAAATAAACTAGGGGTTTTTTACAAAAACTGCCTACAGAAATTATTTAGATTGACGTATATTATTTTATTTACTTGAACAGCACCTATTAAGAAACTAAATTTTTAAAAATATTAGCAAATTACTCCTGACAAAAAAGCATTAAGTCACCTGATCAATATTAACATTTTACAAAAAAGCATGAAAATACGCTTAACTTTATTACTTTTTACAAATTTCTGGTAAAATAAGCCGGAGCACTTAAAAAAAAACAATAACTTTTATCTTCCATTAATACAGCGCGTCGTTATCCTTATTAAAAATAACAGGATTACAGATCCCTACTGCGGCGAAACAAAATAATGGTAAGAATAACAAAAATGAAAAATAACCAATCACCCGCACCCTCTAATATCACCAAATCCGGTGGTATAACTAAATAAAAATTTCCAAAACAAAATAATAACTAAATGAAACTGAAAAACGTGCCTTTCCTAGTAAATTCTAAATTCTGATGCGCTTTTTAAAGGGCTATAAATAATGTACTACTCAGTACTCATGTGCAGATTAAAAAAAGCATTTTTAGGCGTGTTGTTCAAAATTGTAGAATTGCTACTTGCAGTGGCGCACCGAGGGAGGGAAAGGTTTTGAGGTTAAAACTCCCCTCCTCCCGAGAAGCCTGGTTACAATTGGCACAATAAAAAAAACAGCGGAAATAAAATATATACGGAATAAAATACAAGAGCCTCGACTTTAATTTTTAACAAAAATCTTTAAAAAATCAGAAATTGCAAAAATGACATTTTAAGTGTCATTTTCGCAAAAAAATTTAGCATTTTTACAAACAAATTCAGGGTAAATAAACAACTGAAATTCTCATAAATAATCAATATTTACGACTGTGGGTTAATTTTAAGTCAAAAATTTCATTTTAAGTGTTATTTTCTCAAAAAAATTTGCCTGCGGCACATTAAAGCATGATTTTGACATATAATTTTAAATAAATAAACAATTTTAAATTTGGGTAACACCCCCTCTCTACAGGTCCACGCTTGTAAGCACCTGATCACTTATAGTCAAATTTTTACTTCAAATTATTTTTTTAATTATTTATCCTTAACCCCCCCCCCCTAAGTCAATTCCTGAGTGCGCCAGTGGCTACTTGAACCTAATATTCAGAGGTTAAAGGATAGAAATAACCACCCTTACGAAAAAAAACACTAAGTACACACAAGCCATTCTTGTGCCTCAATCACTTCAGGGTAATTCATTATATTTTAAAGATAGTAATAAATCGTAAAAACAAAAATTTGAGTAACGTTTCCTTGGCTCTAAGAATATTTCATTGGTAATTGTCATATGTCATTCCAAATGTCAAATTTTGATAGCAACTTACTTACATTAATTGAAAAACTCTGTATGTTATTTCATTCTTAAATTGATTTATTTATTTTGTTGATCATAACGGATACAGCAGGATTGCACGCACATAAGTATTCACAAAATTACAATGAAAAACCTTAGATAACCAATAAAAAACGAAGCAAGTCAGACAAAAATGAATCAGAATAATTATGTTCAAATTGGATTCAACACTAAGTTAAAAGTTTAAAGTTGAAAAAATCAACTGATTGATTTAACATAAGAAAGTTGCTATCAAAATTTGACATATGGAGTGCCATCTCACAATTACAAATGAAATATTCTTAAAACTTAGTAAAAATTATACAGTTTTTGCATTTACAATCTATTTATATCTCAATGTCACCCAACACATACTCAAAATGTTCCTCTTTAAAAACCCAAAACAAAAATTTCATACTAAAAAATGACCCTTAAAAAACGAAAACGGTACACGCCCTTTGGATCACCTAACCCTGCCAAAAAAACCACTTCAAAACTCTTAAAAACTGATCAAGTCTTGATGAGATTTTAAGATATTTTATTGGTTTGAAGAGACTTGGCAAAAATGTATGCCATATGAAAACTAACAAATTCTGATGATGTTTCATGAGACTCATTTTCAAATAATTTCTGACTATTGAAAACTCACAAGATTTCAAAAGATGCTAAAGACAATAAAATTTCATGTTTAGATATTCTACAAGATTTCGTTATATTACACCAGACACATGAGATGTCATGAGATTTAGCAAGCAAGATTTTATATGAGATTTTACAAGATTTCATGAGAAATAGGGTAAAGGATTGTGAAGATTTGACAAGATTATATAATTATAGAATAGAGACATGCAAGCACAACCAGATTTGACAAGCAAGATGCGAATTTAAAAGATTTTACCTACCTAGTACATAAATTAAAAAGAATATATAATCAAAATTTAACCATCAAGATATTTTAAGAGATTTCGTAAGTTTATATCAGACACAGGAAATTTCATGAGATTTATCAAGCAGAATTTTCATGAGATTTTAAAAGTACAAATCAAGGGATGTTTTTAAAAGATTTTGCAAGAGTTAATTTTGGATATCTTTTAAAATAAAATCTGTATGAAATAAAAAGTGTTCGACTCATTTTGTCCAAGATATTTAATGATTTGGTCCACGATTTGGCCTAAAAAGTGTCAACTGTTTGGTCCATAAGGTTGTCAACTTTTCTATATATTAAACAATGATAAGATATAATGTATGTTCCACAGGCTTATCAATTACTTTTAATATGAATTCGTTTAAAATCTGAAAATTGGTGAATGTGAATTTTTCCATATAAACTTGTGACATCTGATAAAGGCTCGGTCTTTTTAAAACTGCCCAAAACGTTCCTTTAAAATCTGCTCAAAACTGCTGAAAACATGTAAACTTTTCAAAACCATTGAAACCTTATCAAATTATTTCTCTTAAAATGTGCCAAAAACTGCTAAAAACATGTGGATTTTCTCATGTAATCTTGTGAAATCTGATAGAGGGAGAGTCTTTTAAAAACTGCTAAAAACATGTGGATTTTGTCATGTAATCTTGTGAAATCTTATTTACTTATTTAACTTTTTGTTAAAATCTGCTCAAAATTAACAAAATCAATGGAAGCAGAGCCTTTAAAGTACTGGTGAAATCTTATCAACTCTTATCATAAATTCTTTTAAAAACTTTTTAAAACGCTTAAAAATGGATGAGAGTGCTCATGCAAAACTCATCATGTTTGACGAGTTTTGAATCTTTTTCCAACATTTTAAGTTCACGAGGTGTCACCCGAAAGTGATGTTTCATAAACCGCATGTTTTGACGCGGTATTTTTGGCAGAGAATGCACAAAAATATATTTGGAAAAAGATAACCCTTTCCAAAATGCGAAAACAAAATATTTTTGTTTCGGAGGTTAAATGGATGAAATAAAAATTTTTAAAACCCCCAAAATACTTTTTTACGAGCCTTGAAAGTACCTTATTTTTACTTTGGTATTTTGAAAGGATAGCTACGTGTTTTTTTAATATCTCCAAGGTAATCTTAAAGCTTAGCTCCAGAAATATGAATTTTTTCTTTTGGAAGGGATTTTATATCCATGCACTGAATAGTATACAATAATTGCTAAAGGGCAAATTCGATGTTTTTTCGCAAAGGTCGCTATTTCAACCGCTTAACTTATGTCGCTTGACATATTTTTAATGTTCGTTAATGTTTCAGGTGATGAAATTTTAGCGGTGAACAGCAAGCCCTTACACGGGGTATCTCACAAGGAAGCTATCAATGTATTTAAACAAATTCGATCCGGCCCTGTCCTTCTTCATATTGGCCGAAGAATACATAAAAAACAACGGGAGAAGCTTAATATAACATAAGGGTAAAGGTTTCAAAAAATGTTTTGATGCAGAGTCTTTACAAAACCTACCAATATAAAAGAGGCATCTTCTTTTACTTTTTATATATTGTAGAAGTTTAAATTGATAACATTTTATACCATAGAGCAGGGAATCTTGCCTCACAGCGAAAGGAGACAGTCGCAATCGGTATACGAATGAGGCAAAATGAAACCAAACGAATGGCGGGTAAATGAAATTTATGTTAAGCTTACACAACTAGAAGTATGCAAAAAAAACTAATTGAAACTCATAACTAAAGAACTTTAAAGAAATCTGGTACGCAAAATGGGTTGGGGTTAATCTCTAATTGGTCCTATTTCGCGCGTTTTTTAACTTAATCAAATTATTTTTTTTACAGTATGACATAAATATGCAATATGTTATTTATAACTTATATAAAGCCTAAAAACATAATACTAATATATAAAAAAAGTATTTTGGAAATGTTTATGTGAATTTATATACAACAGTTTTTTTATTGTCCTCTGAAAGGTATTATCTTCTTTTTTTCGTCAATCACTTTTAAACATGTAGATGATGTAGCAAAAAATTACTATTTATCAACATCTCCTGTTGCTACGCGCGGCAAGCTTTCATACTCTTAAGGCGCGTTCACACGAGTCAAGTTTAGTTGAACAACTTTAGTTGATCAAAAAAAATTTAATAAAAACTGCTTTCATACTCTTAAGGCGCGTTCACACGAGTCAAGTTTAGTTGATCAAAAAAAAATTAATAAAAACTGTTGTTAGAACCTCTGTTTCAACTTTTCAGTTTCAGAATTTAGCTGGCCGTGGAAGCATAATAGGCCAAGCTCGCAGTTTTGGGGGAAGTACCGTGCATAGCAGAAAAAATAATTTGCTTCACCAGTCCTAAAGCTACATTTACATGGAATTTCGGAAGTGCTTAATTCAGTTTGAAATTGACATTTCTATAAGTGACCATTTACATTACCAATTTTTGGGTTATGTTTTATTTTTTGATAAAAATATGAATTTTTTGGGAAAAATAGTTTTTTTGGGTGTTTTGAGCACCGTAATCGGTGTGATATATTACCGCTCATGAAAAATCACCAAAAAAGTAAAAAAACCCAAGCAGCACACAAGGTCAGAATTTTGCTGTAAAAATGTTTTCACAGAGAATCTATGGCCTTTATAGTTTTTGCTGTTGTCTGCTACAACCTGTTTAAAGCTATATTAAAAGGTTATGGCAAACACTATGACATACATCATTATTGCTTTGCCATTGTATTATAAAAGCCAAAATTGCCGTTTTGACAGGGTTTGGCTTTAAATCCTAAAAAAACTGATTTTCAGTTTTTGTTTATGGCAGCAAATTTAAAGGATTTTGATGAAAATATACAAAATCGTATATGATTTTATAAATGTGGAAACAGATATAATATAATAAATATGGTGAACCTTTATAATACCTTGTGATCCAATACATACCATTTACTGAATAAGAAAATAAAGGGGTTCATCCTATGTCGAAATTCTCCTGCCATGGATAGTTTTCTGATAAAATTTAATAAAATACTTCACCAACATACTCGCCCCTCAAAAATTGATGTCCTTTAAGTTTTTTTTATTTGTTTTTGTAGGTTATTTCTGTGTTTAAATCCGCAAGTGTGCCTGTTGAAATTACATCGATTATTATTTGAAGTTTTTTTTTAATTTTCTTCCAAAAATGTTTTTTTTAACAAATAAATTTAACATGGCTGATTCCTAGCTTCCATCTTTAACAAAAAAGCGTTTTGATCTGAATTTGGTGGTGCATATGATAAGTGAAGTCGCATTCGCAGTTACAAAATAGCTGTTTATGAGTTGCATTTTCGCATAAAAAGACATTTAATGTGAAATTATACTATGGTTTTATGTAAACTTTTTTGTTAGTTATAAAAGGGCAATAATAGCCAGAATTATAGCAATTTAGATATGGCAAGATACAGGCTATTTTTTTTGCTTTTTTGCTAGACCAATAAAGAATTTGGTTTTTAAAGATATTTTGAACATAATTTTAAGGCTGATTATTAAATCAGTGTTAAGAGTAAAACTAAAACAAAAAGAATGCTAGCCATTTTACAACAAAAACATGGTTTTGAAAATATGTTTGCATCTAAATTTTGGCTAGAAAATCTATTATGGGTAAACTGTGCTGCTTGGAAAGCGAGACTCAAAAGAAGGTTTTGGACTCGACCCGCATTCACAGACAAAGAGTCGCCTAGGGATTCTATATACGACAACTTAATTGTTGAATTACGTTACAACGATCCAATCCTGTTTTTCAACTTTACTTTTTTAAAAATGAAGGAAAAATTTAGCGCCCTAATAAATTTATAGAGAAGATAAATTTACAGAGAAAGGTGAGGGCAGAAGAGTGTCAGATTTTTCTGAGCCCCCCCCCCCCGCAAAATTTTTTAGGGTACCCCTTGTTCTAGTCGATATTTCTTTTCGGCAACAAGACAGTTAATGCATTAATGCGGAGGCCATCTTTAATGTGAAATCCTATAATATTTTAGCCTATATTTTATTATTACAAATATTTATAGTATATATATATGTATACTAAAACTGACTATAAAGAAAACCAACAAACTAATGGGTCTCATGTACCCTCTGTATATTAGTATTCAAAATGTAAACAATTTAAAAGTAGCCGAAAGGTATTTGTTTGCGTATTTGTTTTTATATTCTTTCTTTTTTGCTTTTTTAAGGCAAGGCGGCTAAGAGGCCCCCAATATGTCGTGGGCCCCCCGTCTTGCGGGGGCGTTTGACACGCCCCTGGGTGCGGGAATAACTCGGAAAAAAGTTTTTCCTCGACCAGTCTTGCCCTCTGCACCACAAATATTCTCTGTTTACTTTTTACTTTATTTTTCTTATCTTAAAATAACTTAAAATGTCAAATTCTCCTTTAGAGCTCGCACTCAGGAAGCTCTTTACTAATTTTTCTTTGGCTTAAGAAAACGTCTAATTTTCAATGTAACTTACTTCACGCTTAACATATGGGTTCCCAGTAAACACAAGCCTTACGGCAAGAAAGCGGTTTCTAGGCGGCACTGGTGGGCAGCCATCACTCAGTAAACCACTTGCTTACCGATACCTTGCAGCAAGTGGCGCAGGGGTGGCTAACTCATTTTGACAAATGGCGTTTTTAGCCTGATATAGCCATCAAGCGTGATGCCACTCGTAAATATAAAGTGGCTGCACAAAAGAAATCCACAAGGTGGAAAACGTGTGGCTAATCGCTTCGGTATATTATCTTTCATGCCAGACGAGGCAATCAAGCGAGCTGCTATTGATGGGTTAACGCGGCTTTACGAAACAATAATTCCGAAAGGTGGCATATTGGTGGCTAGCCCCTTTGATATACAGGGTTCCTAAGCAAATCCTTAGGGGGCCAAGCAGCCGTGTATAAGACGCAGACAAACGGAAAAGCACATTAGGCAGAAAAGGATGGGCATGGGGCGATGTTGTCACTACATCTTACACGTAGTAACTCCATTCCAGGTTGTTGTTTTCTAATGTTTTCCATTTTCATACCTTTAGGACTGGAATAAAAATTGTTTTTGCTCGACTTTAATACCAAACTGATGAAAGATATTGTAAAAAAAATATTTTTCGGCTTTTCATTTTGTAACCATTATCCTTACGCACTGTTTACAGGCTGGGGACTGAGATACATGCAAATGCCTAACCTAAAGCGTTCATACACGGCCGGAGAAATCGATTGAGATATTTCCGTAGAAACTTTATCAAGCAAATAGGACGGGTTGACGCATTTGAACGTCCAACCCGGGTTTTGCACTTTGATTCGAAATCAAAAAGGAGGAACAGTCAGATGTGGGGCCGTGCACAAATTACGTAACGGTGATTTTACCAATTTTTGACCCCCTCCCTATGTAATGTTTTGTAACGGTTTGGCACGCCACTCCCCTAATATTACGTAACGATTTCAAGACCACTACCCCCCCCCAAAAAAAAAAAAACTTCACTTATTTTCATTCCAAATTTTCTTAGTTTCACAAAAATGCAAACGCTGTCGAAAACCCCCCACCCCCCTCCCCCCTATGACCATTACGTAATTTGTGCACGGCTCCTGTAGTCCCAGTGGAGGAGGGCGAGAAAATTGATATTTTTTTCTTAAAAATTATACTCTTTAGACCTATTTCTTTGCGTTCCCGAAATTACGTAATTTTTGAAAAAAAAATGTAAGCGGCGCCATTTTTATTTCGTGCTTTATTTTTCTAACATTTTTGCGTTCGGCTAATTTAATTGAAAAATTTTTGCCTGCGGCGCCCTTTATCTTCTTACTCGAAACCAAGATCCCCCGTTTTAGGAAAACTGATCCCGTCTCTGTTTCTAAATTTTTTCGAATAAAAGTAGAGTATGACCATGGGGGAAATAATTTTTTTCTACGGTATGACGAAAATTTCGAGAAAGTTGAAGAAAAAAATTAAGAAAGTGGCAGAGCTCAAGTTTTTCGTAAAAAAAACGTTTTTTGTAAAGAAACAGAGCAAAATAAATCTTTTCACCCCTTTTTGGGTGTTACAAATATTGGCAGCCCCTTATTTTTCGCTTTTACCCTCCCGCTAGTTTTGAAGAATTGGTTCGCTACATGTTTCGAGATCATGTCATAAAACACCTCGAAAATATCAAATGTAGTGTAGGGCCAGCTTTATTTAAAATCAATAATATCGCAAGCAAAAAGCTGTGCAGGAAAAACAGCGCCGTTTATTGATTTCTTTGGCTGCTACTGCTAGCTGCATGGTTTGGCCGTTTCCGGATAGATGTCACTAGTAGAACAGAATGGAAAGAAATTTAATTAAAAGCGAAGATATGTCTCTCTAATGTTAACAACCTCACGAGTTTATCGCTCAGTATCGTAAATAATGGACCCTGCCGCCTCCTTTAAGCAAGAAAATGCTGTGGTTTGGACCTGAAAACATCTAATTTTTTCCTCGATCATCTCATGGTGTGGCCGCGATCTAGCGGAATTTGCAGACATCTTGTCAACGGTTATTATTGCAACTATGGTTTATGCTCACAATGAAAGAGTGGCGACAATTTTTTCTCATGAAAGCAGTCCGGAGATAATAACAAACTGGCACCATTGCTCAATATACCTGTTTCTTTTGTGCGCGCGGAACTTTCTATGCCATTTCTGTTTGATTTATTGAAATCCTATCCCTAAGGAAAATCTTAGGAACCCTGTATTATCTTTCTAGCCAGACGAGGCAATCAAGCGTGCTGCCATTGATTGTGTTAAAATTAAGGTTTGGTTAAGATGGCTTTACGAAACGATCCCAGTAGGTGGCATATAGGGGGCTAGCCACTTCGGCATATTATCTGTCTAGCCAGACGAGGGAATCTAGGGTGCTGCCATTGATTAATTAAGATGGCTCTACGAAAGAATCCCGAAAGGTGGCATATTAGTGGCTAGCCCCTTCGATATATTATCTTTCTAGCCAGACGAGGCAATCAAGCGTATGTCAATGCCATTTACATTAAAAATTTGACATTTGCTTAAGCCAAAGCAAAATTGGAATTAGGCTAGCAGCTTGACAAATGCAAGAAAAAGCGAAATTGTAAGTTTAAAATTAACAAATTATTTGATAAAATTAAAATTCTTATCAAACTCTCTCAAAACAACACGTTTATGTTAGGAACAATTTAAAAACAAAATTGAGCACGCCCGCAATTGAATGTATATGTAGATTAAATGGTTGTGCGCGGACCCATATGATAAGCACGTTCAAAATTCAATGTAAATGTAGCTTAACAGGACACTGCTTTGATGATTTATGTGAATGCTTGAACGCAGTCAGGCAGTCGCATATGGTGGTGGTGAAATTCAAAAAGCTAAAGTAAATGGATGGATGAATGCCTGTTTTTCTTCTTTCTTATCAAAATAAAGAGACAGACATACAGAATTAGCACTAAATTTGTGCTCAAGCATAATAAGGTCCGGACTTAGTCCGGAATTTCCGGTCTGTTTGTCCTGAAAAATATTCTAGATAGATGGTAACCCTACAGTCGTCAAGAAAAGTTTGATCCATTCAAACTTTTGTCGTTCGATTCACGAATCGCTTTTATGTTGAAACTAGATTTAAAAAAGGCAGTCAAGTTTTGTCGCTTGCAACTGACCGCCGCTTAGGGAGTTTTGGCAAAAATATTATTAAAAATAAGTGTGAAGTGGTCTAAAAATGTTATGATGAAGTTTCTGGAACTATATCAGAAGCAAGAATGTCTTTGGAACACCTAGGTGGTCCCACCTCAATAAAATCAAAAAACGATAGTGCCAGAATTAGGTGCTCTTTAGGTGCTAATTTCGTCCACGAGCTAAAAATTAAGTGCTTGTCTAGTTTTAGCAGAAAATAAAAAAACGGTAGGACCGCTAGGTTAACGTTAAGCTAGGGATGGGACCCATAATTCTTGGAAAAAAATTTAATGTTACTATTTCCAAATTAGGTGCTATTTAAGTGCTTCCCGAATATTAAATAAAAACGTATTTTCGCCAAAAAATTAGTAGGGACCGCTAGCTTAATATAAACCTAGCGGTCCCACACAGGTACCCCTTCAGATAAACCAAATTTTTATTATTTTAAAATAAAGAGCAATTTAAGTGCTATTTTGGTACATCTTTCGAAAATTAAGTGCTCTTATCGTTCTGGCGAAAAATAGAAAAAATGCAATTTCATTGGTAATTTCACACAAATTCGAAATAATAAGCATACAATAATTGATATGTTCAATTTAGGAGTTCAATAAAAACCCTGGTTTTCGCGCGTATTTTTTTTTTAACGAACTTTGGTACCTTTTTTCAAGAATTAATTTGGCATACGCGAGAATTAGGTGCTATTTAGGTGCCAATTTGGTCCATCTTTAAAAAATTAAGTGCTCTTTTTGTTTTGAAAAAAAAACACCCAAGCAGCAATTTAACGGCTTAGCGACGTTGTTAAATGCGACCCGACGTTATGATGCGACGTCGTTTTAGCCAACATGCCGACCTGGATTTACACCAAAATGTTGGATGATTTTTGAGTCCTTACGTCGTTCAGTGACTGTGACACTAGGGCCCTCTGTGTTATTGATTTTGGTGGTGTTTCACTACCCAAAATGTTGCCCATCTCAAAGTTTGGGATTTTCGGTTACTAAAATGAACTTATTTTTATACACTTTAGAAAATGGCAAACAAAAAATTATAATTTGATTGATAACTACCGTTTATTAAATAGTATTTATATGGCCACTATGGGAGCAAAATTTAAAAACGCAATTCGGTTTATTGACAAATATGCTTAGATTGCTTGATTTGTTTGTGTTTAAACGAAAAATATTGCTTTTTTTAATTTAAAAAAAAAATGAATGCTACTAAAGCCCTCTTTTTAGGACTCCCTGGTCAATTACCTATCTCGCCCGTAACATAAAACGTCTCCAAAATGCCATTCAATGGTGAATTTTTTGCCGTGTTTAGTAAATATAAACAATGCCAGCCACTTCGAACATAAACGACGGCATCAAAAATGGCGAATATTATGAGAATCCCAAAAAATATACGTAAATGGACTACAGTCGTCAAACATTCCCAAATGGACCACTTGCCACGACCGTTGGTTGGCGACTGGAAAACGCTTCAACAATTCCGCCGATGACAGTACCCATAACCTTACTTTTTATTCGATCTTCCTAAAATAAATGGTCGGTGAACTGTGAAATAAAATTTAGTTTTTTCAAATATGGCAGGACACTTCAAAGATCCTACTTCTTGGAAGCAAAAGCAAAAAGTATTTTTAGTGAGCGGCAAGAAGTGAAGCTGTGGATCAGACATTACTGTTTAAAGAGCACCAGTCTTCCTTTTTCACCCATATACTTGAAGGATAATGTCATCTCTCTGTTAGGACCCTAATTCTTTCTTCTTCTATGCAGGGAACGACATAGATTTGTCTCGAATGATCCCACGTCGAACGCATTTTGTATTCTTGAGCGGTGATCGCTCATTCCATTCTATCAAAATTTGGGTGTTCCCGCTCCCCGACTCCAAAGCCAGGGATCGGTCCCATTTCTCAGGCAAGCATATGCCCCAGGATTGATCCCTTCTCTTGAGGGGTCGATCCTTCTCTCAAGATTCAAGAATTAGGCACGTGACCAGTTGAGCCAGTTATTTAAAATCTAGAGAGAGATAGGGCGATCTGCCGTACATAAGTGCAGCAGAAAAGGAGAATATAATGCTTTTCCTTTGGAAACTTTTCTTCTTCACAAGGAAAGGGCACTTAAGTTCGTCAAAACTCTGGCCGGAAAACGTCGCAAGACAGGCCAAAAACGTCGCAAGTTCACTTAATGTGAAAGTTGTTTAGACGTTGATACGTCGGCAGAACGTAACTAGAGTCTCATAAAAACGTCCACACGACGTCACTGGTTTACTAGAAAATGCACCAACGCGTGACAGGTCGACTAAACGTTGGGTAGACGGTAACAATGTCACTGCAGTATTATCTAACGTTCAAGCAACGGAATTTTGTCGTAATATGCAAGACCGTCTGAAGATCACTAATTTCTACACCCAAATTAATGTCCATTTAGGTGAAGTATGTGGTCATTGGTCAGAAAATTGTTGCTTGGGCACACAACCAAGAGCACTTAATTTTCTAAAAATGGACCAAATTAGCACCTACATAGCACGTAATTTTCGATGCATGCCAAATTAATTTTTGATCAAAGGTTCCAAAGTGGATGACTGGCTTTAAGTTTTGATTCTGTTTTCAGTAATATGAGTATTTAACATAATATGTAAAATAAATGTATTAGCACGTTTAGGTAAATAAATAAATAAATATAAACTTAGCGGTCCACCTCATTAGTTTTAAAAAAATACGCGCGAAAACCAGAGTTCTCGTATTTTTATTCAACTCTTAAAGTGAACGTATTGCTTTTGAAGATATTAATTATTTTATGGCTATTATCTCGAAGTTGTGTGAAATTACCAATAAAATTCCATTTTTTCCAATTTCCGCCACAACGAAGTTTCGAAAGATGGACCAAACTTGCCCTTAAACTGCTCTTTATTTTAAAATAATTAAAATTTGGTTTATCCGAATGGGTACCTGTGGGACTGCTAGGTTGATGTTAAGCTAGCGGTCCCTACTTTTGCGAAAATACCAAGAAAGTTTTTTTTTAAGTTTTGATTTAATATTCGGGGAGCACTTAAATAGCACCTAATTTGGAAATAGTAACATTAAATTTTTCTCCAAGAATTATAGATTAGATTAGATTAGAATCGTCTTTATTAACAAAAAATATCATACAAAAAATATAGCAAGCAAGAGAAAACTGGCGAAGTCTAGCCTAGGGCTATTCATACTCAACCAGTCAACTCCGACCTTTGTACTATATCAATGGCAAATAAAACTAAACTAATTAAATTATTATACTTCCTAGATAAAATTTAAAAAAAAAACAATTTCATGTGGGCAAATTCAGATAACCAATTACTTAATACATAAAAGAAATATTGAGTGAAACACAGATGATAATTAATTACTGATTTTCTAACAAATATTTTTTAACTTTACACTTAAAAGATTTTTGGTGAAGGATCTTAAAATGATTAGGCAACAAATTGTCTTGCTTTATGGCATTATAAACCATTGACCTTTGAAAGAATGCCGTACGATGACGGGGAATAGAAATTTTTAGTTTTTGACGAATATTTACATTGTGCATTCTAATCCTTAGGATAAAACGATTTTTCAAACGGTCTGATGTGTGGGGTAGGTGAAGAAGCTTATGTAAAAAACTGTTGATGTTTAAAGCTCTTTCATATTTGACCAACTTAACTCTTTAATTTTGTGAGAAATATGATCGCGTCTTCGTAAATTGTAAACTAACCGACAACAAGAGTTTTGTATTTTTTGGATACGCCCCTCGGTGATTGAGTCAATAAAACCGCCGTAAATAATATCACAATAGTTAAAGTTAGAAAGAACAAGAGACTCACACAGTTCTTTACGCAAATTTATATTTAAAAAATGTCTGCTATTATATAAAAGTTTTAATATGAACACAGAAACTTGAATTAATTTGCTCACATGTTCTTTAAATCTTAATTTTGAATCAATAATTAATCCCAAGTTTCTAAAACTTTCTACAGTGTCCAATGGTATATTATCAATATGTAAATGAAGCTGACTTTTTAGCTGTTCTGTTTTTTGTTGACTACCAAATAACATTACATTAGTTTTGGAGGAATTAAGTATTAGATTGTGTTTATTTTTATTTTTTTTTATTTTATTTTATCAAAGAGGGTGCTTCACAGCCTGCACAAATACAGCCCTATTACGAAGAACGACATAATATAAGAGGAATAATATTAAAGTTCTAAGAAGATATTCCTTCCTTTTACTAACACTAACACTAAAATTGGAATTAATAATGATACGGTTTGGTAATAGTATTTTAGGTATATTTAATTAAAATATTAGCTTTTATCTATCAAATTAAATATAACATAAGCGTTTAAGAGTTCGGAGAGATTCATGGAATATATCAATATGGTTAAATAGCAAATTATAGGTACGCTGTATACTAACAATTGGTGAATTCAGTAGTGCGTTAGAGCTGCACCGCGGGGTGTAAAACAGATAAAAAACTCTATGATTATAGTGCCGATTGGAATTAAAATTTTAACGATATCTATAGCGTCTATTTCATTATGGATTAATTTATGCAAAAAAGTTTGGTTGAGTATCATCAGCTTGGGGACTACAAACATTTACAGAATTTAAAATATCAGCTGTATAAATAATAAATAAAAGCAGACCCAGCACAGAACCCTGTGGAACGCCAGAAAATATTTCAAGGTAAGAGTAAAGTATGAATGGGATCGCTAACGTTAACGTAGCGGTCCTATAGTTTTTTTCAATTTTCTGCTAGTACTAGACGAGCACTTAATTTTTATTTTGAGGACTAAATTAGAACCTAAAGAGCACCTAATTCTGGTACTCTCGTTGTTTGATTTTATTGAGGTGGAACCCCCTAGTTTATATAGGTCTTTGGAACTACCGAATGGGTGATGCACGAGAAAATGCTTTACGTTGTATTGTCAAGGAAATGGAATTATCTGGTCTGTCTACTACTAATCTGAAGAACATAATCACTATTATATCGATGTATTTCAAAAAAGGTGCATTGGTTTGCAAATCAAAAAAAGTAAAATGGGAACAAATGAATTATACGTGCCAAAACTGTCTTGGTACAAAAGAGTAGTTTTAATTTTGGTGATATTGCTTCTCGCACCAGTGTATCTTGTTTCCTTTTATGATCTTGAACTTTTGACAGCAAATTTTTTTTCAGACATTCTCAAATAATTCCTGTATGATTCTTTGTCCTCTAATTTGTTTCTTCTTAAAATCCATTTTTTCGTATTACATATTATTTTTAGTTCGTCTCGTAACCCAACTGCAACCACCAGTACACATTCACGTTCAATCAATTTCTGTTGAATGCCTGAACAGGTAATAGCTGTTCTTAATCCATTTTGTTGATCAACTAAAATTATTTAACTAAACTTTGGCTCGCGAGAACGCGCCTTAAGATATACACAGTAAAATGTATAGCATACCAAAGATGTTTTGCATTATTTAAGGAACATTTTTTGTTTTCGAAATATTGTATTTCTTATAATTTACCAAAAATATTGTAAATAATAGTGTTTTTAACCGTAACCAAAAAGAAAATTGTGTTTAGATTATTTTGGGACTCAGTTGTTTAGTATGAGGAAATAATTTTTATGTGATAGGTACGTTTAATGTTTTTACTTTTTTACCATGTTTAACTTAATACATATTACTTTATAATATTCTTTTGTTTTACCAACACCTGTATTTGGAACTTATTAGAAAAAATATACTGGATTGCTTTGGAAACTTTTGGACAAGGGCGGTTTTCCAGGAGGGTAGAGAGGCGATCATCTCCCATCTATCTACAACCAGAAAAATAAAAAGGGTACAAAAAGAAAAACGGTGATACAAGGATCGACATAATATTTTCGATTGTTGCTCCAAGAAAAACAACAATCAAAAATTGGCCCTTGGTCCTATTTTCCGCTTTTTTTTAATAAAGCTTTTACAAAAGTCGAAATTTTAAAATTACATGCCGAATGAAATGTTTTTCTCTAGTCTAAGCAAGTTATTTTTTCTTATAATTTCCGAATTACCTAGTATACATAGTAAATTTTTATAATTATTATTCTAAGTATGTCTTATTAAACTTATTATAATACTTAATTTATAATGGCTTATTTCATAGAGTTATCCTGAATTTAAAAGTCACTAGGGTCTATAAATTAATAATAATAATAGTCTTAAGTCGACCAGTCTACCAGATATACTTTCAAATTTATTAGTATTATTTATTGGATCCTGGCCTAAAAAAATGTATGGTTACCTCACTTACATAACTTCTAAAATGCTCCACCCACTATGAGATCTGTCTCGAGACACTTTGCGAGCTTTTCGAGGTCGAATTGAAAGAAAATGTGTCGTAGTAGGTTTATTAGTTTTTGTTTTTGAAAGAAAGTAGGAACAAAGGAAATGGTCTCTTGAAACTAAAAAATTTTCGCACATGCCACTCTTAAAAGAATTGAAGCTAAATAATTTTTTTAATCTCAAAGATTACTTAAACTATTTGCGTATGGACGAGAAAATAAATTATTTCTAGATTCCTCTATATATTCTCCTCAAAACTAAAGTGCATATGTGACCTTATTCATCTTTTGGCGAGCACTAGCAACTATAACACAAGCATTGAGGCCTGTCGTATTTCATCTCGCGGTAGAGGGGGGGGGGGTTTGGGACCCTTTGGTTTTCAAAATGGCGACAAATTTCGATAGAGATCTTTTAAGAGTTTTTGATCTTCGCCATGATGTTTTTTATTTTATTTGAGGAGGCAATCGTATAATCTGGAAAACAGTGATGGAAACAAAAATTAATTTTTGGAGAACCACCAAACCGATTTGATGATTTATACCTCGTTGTGCGTGGCGAAAGCAGAACTTTTGTACAAATTAAAAAAAATATTTAAAAGTTTACAGAACATATAAAATAAACGAGCCTCTCAAAAGGGACAAGTTTGATTTTGTCCGTCATCTTGAATTTCAAGATGGCGACAAATTTCAATAGCAGCAGTTAAAGAACAATCGATTCTCGCCATGAGGCTTTTTATTTCGTCAAAATCGGTTTAGAAATAATGAATTTATGAGAAAATGTATGCAGACAGAATTGAGACGGCAATCGCATAATCCGTAAAACATTGATTGAAATTTTTTTATTTTTTTGGGAATCACTTAACCGATTTTAATGATTCGCACGTCGTTCTACGTGGCAGAAACAAAGCTTTTTTACGACTTCACAAAAAAATCCAAAAAATTTCCGTAACATAAGAATAAACGAGGTTCTTTTAAGGGTAAAGTTTGTTTCTGTCCGCCATCTTAGATTTTAAGATGACGGAAAAAAGAATATCTCCAATCAAAGTGTTGCTCAATTCCCTGCAAAGAACAGTTTGTTGCATGAAAATCGGTGGTATGGTTTAAAAGTTATAACGGAAAACATTTTGTCCGGTTTTTTATGGCCCACCCGGTAAGTCTTATGTTTTCCCACTGAACATAAAGAACACATAGAAAACCTCAACGGTTTCCAAAAAGATGTTAAACATTTAATTTGTTTTATTTTTATGTATCGGTCCTTGCTATAACGTAATTATTTATTGATAAATATCATTCAGAAAAAGACGGAAATATAAGAAACTACAGGAGGGCCAGAGATGCGCGATAGATACACCAAAATAGCAAAATCTTACATCTTTTATTATACTAACTAGCTGGAGACCCGCAGGTTTGCCGTCGGTTTTATCCGGTTTTTCCCCGTTTTGCTTGCCTTAAATTATTATTATAACTTTTATTCCCGTAAACCGATTCTGAAGCTCATCTCCTGCCCAAGACTCCAAGAAATTCAGCAGTGAATATCGCATCAAAATTTATTCATTAGTTTTTGCGTGATGCTGAAACAAACAGACCAACAGTTCATTGTTTTTTTCGAACATGGTGGTGAAGGAGAGGAGAGGGGTAACAAAAAATCGCAGAAACTATAGAAGAAGCACTTTTCTCGATTCCGGACTTTATTTCCTTTAGTTTGATACCACACAACCCATTAGGCGGTCAATATTTTCATTAAATATGGAGTTGGGAGGCGAGGACGGGTAAAAAAAAATCCAAAAGTTTTTAAAAAAACACTTTTTTCGATTCCGGGCCAGTTTGATACCGAACAGCCCATGTTTTAACAGATCAAAATTTTTATAAAAGAGGAGGGATAATCCCCCCTTTAATAAGGGGTTGATAGAAAAACACGTGACCATCTATTTTGTTGGTAGAACCTATAATACCAATGTCTAAACCTTCGACCTCTATTTTTACCCCCTTAGAGGTAAAAATTTTCAAAAATCCTGTCTTAGCGAGCGCCTACGTCACCAACGCAATCGTTCCTCAAATTTTCTTAACTATAGGTCAAGTGGTTTGACCTGTTCGTTTATGTTGATTATCGTTCTTTTATTAGTATAGATCAACAATCTGTCTTGCAAAAGTCTCAGTTAACTCCGGTTTTATAGATCTATGCTAATTATGATAATTACCTATCTGTCCTTAATGTATGAAAATATTCGACCATTAAATATAGAGCAAGATTTCAAGGTATAAATTATGATGGATAGGTGTAACCCTCGCCATTTTTTTATAATATGTGCATTTTCTCGTCCTGAATACGAAATGGACAATCCTGTATCTCAAAATTGTGGTTAAGGGCTCGGCACACCAATCCAAAGGTAGTCAATTTTAGAGGAAGGAGGGTAACCTCCACCATTTTCACATATATGATGTAGTGGTATCCCCCATACCAAAAATCAACTGGTGTGCCGGACCTCATTCATGGATAAGCGTTCGGCACACCACTCTAAAAATGCCCACGCAAGACAAAAATACGCTTGGAATGGATTTAAAATAGTTGGAACAATTTTTGTGGAAAACAATAAAGCTACTACTACTACTATAAAGACTTGTTTGCCCAACTTCTTTTGTGTTACTTGGGTGTAGTCAAAAAAATAGTTTGTGTTCAGAAATCAAAAAAAAGTTGGGATTTGTTCCCAAATTAAACCATCTCATCTTCATATTTTTGTGTCTGGTGAGCTCTATGAGTTGCCTGGCCATCTTTCTACAGGCCAGCTATATATATGGTAGGTCATTTCTATCTAAAGTTAAGTAGCCCGCACATTATGAAATACTTTTGCAAGGCGCGCCATCTGCTTAAGGATTTATAGGACTTGCCTCAGTTGCATAAGCGCCTACAAGCACACATCGGCTCTAGTTAAAAAAAAGCTTTCGGAAACCGAACAGATCACTAATGATTTAAAAGTATAGAATTATGCGACACATGAGTCGATGTGTTACAGTTTGTGAGCTCCTTAAGAGAGTGCAGTGAATTGCACCATGTTGTATGCAATTCTTAGGACTGGTTTAGGACCAACAAAAACGGGGATGCCACTTCAAGCGCTGGTCGATCTGCGATGGAATCTTATTTCCGCCTAGAGTGTCCTGGCACCTCCCAAGGTTTCTTCTATAGAAGAATATTTATGTTGTTTTCCAGTGCACCACAGCCCCCCCCCCCCCGGATTTTTTTAAAATGTACTCATATTTTAGTGGTCTTATGATGAACTGGATTTAAATTTATTTTCAGCAGCTACATAATGTTCATTCTCTAATAACACACTTTGTTCCCGGGCAACTCCTGTAGGCCCGTAGGTCAGTAACGTCTCCGACCCCAAATGGTACGTGCTAGGAACGTTCCCAGCAGCGGTCTAGGTAAAGTTCCGACTGTAACGTCCCATACCCACATAGCAAAAGTATGTCCATTGGATATACAATGGATATCCATGACTGACACATGGATCTCATGTAAGTTCCATAAGACATTCACTGGACGTCCCGTGGACTTCCAATGGACATCCATTGGACGGCAGCGTACACGCGTACAACCTTTTTGAAGAAATTAGTGCGAGAATATTAAATTTGGCTGATTACGTGGCTGATCAAGTTAAAAAAATAATAGAGAAGGCAGATGATCGGAATATGAAGTTGAAATAAAAATTCCGAGACTATACCGCAACAACAAACCCAACCACTGGTTATTAGGGATATTTTGGAACGCTTCAAATTTTGACAACTTTGACAGCCGCTGTGGTAGTATCTAACAACAACTACCACTACCTCGCATCGATTTTACCAGAGTTTTTGGAACACATTAAAAACTGTCACTTGTAAAAGAATTTAGAGATGAGAAAAAACAAAAAATTGGGCTTAATTTTACAAAATAAGTGTTTTATATGTTGGAACGTGGTAATATTTTATTATTTTTAAAACTAATTGCACCAAAAATCTCTAACACAGCATCATTCGTCCCAGGGACGTACATTTTACGTCTTTACGTCCAGGGACCTACGAGGTACGTACGACGTACGTACAAAAGTGTGCGTAAAATGTACGTACAGCAAAAACGTATTTTTACGTTATTTTTAGGTCTTTTTTTGTACGTACTTACTACATTTTTAAGTTGTCATAACTTGGACGTAGTTCATTTATGTAACATTTCTCTCACTTCTGACGCAAATTTTTTTATAAGTATTTTTCGTTCTCTTAAATAAGTAATTGGTATTTTATAAATACTCATCCTCCGTCAGGAATTCTTTTCCGGAGAGTCAACCAGCAGAAAGGAGTTTTCGGGGTTTAAAATCGCCCCCCCCCTCTCTAGGCATAAAAAAATATTTTGTATTTTATTTATTTACGTCCCCCAAGGTACGTACCAAAAACGTCTCCTGTACGTACCCCGTACGTACATCGTACATTTTATGTCCAATTCATGTCTTTTATTGATCTTCCGCGGGACATACAAAGTACGTATTTGGTACGTACACGAATGTACGTACATGGTACATATTTTCCATATCCCAAGGATGTACCTAAGACGTACGTACGTACGTCCCTAGTACGTACATTGTAGTTAGCGTACGTACTATGTACGTACTTTTCGTCCGAGGCTTAGGTACGAGGTACGTACCTGGTACATAACTTTGCTGTCTGGGAAAATTAACTATAAAAATAACCACAACCACAACGAAATGGATTCGTAGCTTACAGCAGTGGTAGTGGTTAATTACCACAACGGAATGACGTTACGAAGTGTCAAATAAGCGTTTCAAAATATCCCTATTATTAGAGACGCATTTGCTGAAAAGTACTTTAAAATAAATATTTTTATTCCGTTTTTAGATGGTCTGATAACCGATCTTGAGGATCGATTTTTAAGGCACCGGAAAACGATCCAAAATTTTGAATGCCTTTTTTCGGATAACACGCAAGATTTTGACAGTCGCTATCAACTTTTCTTGGAACTTTACAGTTTTTATAATAATATGAGTTCCTTAAAGAATTTTCAGATAAACGCATGTTGAAAGCAGAACTTGAGCTCTGGTATAAAAAATGCGGTAAAAATAAGAAGCTAAAGAAAGATCTAGATAAATTATATTCCGAATGTGATTCTTACATTTTTACCAACATAAAAAGACTATTAAAAATATTTTTGACTTTGGCAATCACGACTGCCACATCTGAGCGATCATTTTCAAATTTAAATTTCTGGTTGTGCCACTGCTGCATCAGCGTTGATCTATAATCCATTATGGAAAAATTTCAATGAGCTCTCCTTGGAAAATGATAGACATTCGCTGGTTGGAGGAGATGTCGGGTTCAAGCCCCGGGTCTGGCGGTAGTTGGACTTTTTCTTTCAAAATACATAATTTGTGAGATTAAGGTAAAACGCTGTATGGACCGGAGCAGGCCGTGTTAGCTAGAAGGTATGTTAACACGATCCCATACCGTCCCTCGGAGAGGACGTTAAGAGGACGGTCCCGTGTGATCCATGTAATGATGGTGGAGCACGTTAAAGATCCCTAGCTCCGACAAAGTAAACCCCTAAATTAAATACTTGTAGGAAAAAGAAAACTGCCTTCCTAGGGGATGCTCATCAGACCGGTCTGCTAAAAAAGTAGTACTGGCCGGACGTCATAGTTGCGCAGGACCATTGTAAATCGAGAGAGACTTTCGCTAGACTGAAATTACCATTATTAGCATGTATTTCTATCTTGCCTTCTTTGGTTTGGCCGTTCGTATTACCAATCTATTAATTCTTTGACTCCATTCGGCAAAACTCGAGGTCAGTCAATAACTTCTCCACATCGGCCAATCAACTCCTACCGTTTTAGTGTCTTTTTCTCGACCTTCGCCACCATATTGACAGAAATCTAATGGATTTTCTGTCACCTTTGAGTGAAAATGGCGGCAAAGGTGGATTAAAGGACACTAAATCGGTAGGAGCCCACATAGCAAGACTTGGATATTGTATATTACAAAGATATTTAAAATTAGGATATACGGTTTGTATGTTACATGTATATTTTATATATATTAGAAGAAAAAAACATGATTCGTTTAAAAAAAGGAAAACATGAACGGATATTTACTTTATATTCAGTGTATATGCGCTATCGTATATCCTAAATATATATTTTTTGTATATAAGCCTTATATTTTTCAACCGAATATCAGTAAATATTTTAAAATAAAATATTACCCAAATATTTGTTTTTTAATACAAACTAAATATATAAATTTTATAGGTATCACGTAATATTCTATAAAAAAAGGTTTTCTGCATTTAAAATACTACATATTTTTAGATATTTTTACCTGGCTGACCTGACGTCCAAATGCACTGGAATGAGATGCATATAAGTATTCGAAGTAAAAGTATTCAAAAAACCAATTTTTAAAATAACGTTCATGGTAAAAGTTACCCTTCCCTATACCATGATTCAAGGGCGGTTACATCTTTTTTTAAAGGGGTGGGTTAGTAGGTATTGGTTTGTATTAGTCAAGTTTTAATTCTAGATTTTATTCCAAAATCATGTGTCTTGAATACGCCACAGGCAAAATTTTGAGAAAATTATGCTAAAAATATCATTTTTTACGCGTTTTAAATGTTGCGTTGTCAAAAATTGTTTAAGACAAAACTTTATTAAGTTTTATGTAAAAACGGGTTGGGTGCTGCCATGGTGTAAAATATAGATTTGTTTTTTACAAAATTAAACTTAAAAATGCTATTTCTTACAAGTTTATAAATGCTGTTGACAAAAACATCTCAAAATTAAAGTACCACAACCAATAAGGTTGTAGCGCCGCATGCGAAAATTTTAACAACTTTTGAAAATTAAACCAAAAATTTTGAAACTGTTTACGTTTTCGTCAATTTTTTTAAAAAAGTTGGGTTGTGTTGGCTGCAAAAAGGGGAGGGCGAGCGTCACCCTCTCCCTTGCCTGATAAAATACACTGGCTTTGGACGGAGGCTCAAAATATGACCTAGTTGATTTTTTTTAAAAACATTAACGAATTAAGGAAAAGTGGTTATAAGATTTACCTAAATTTACACCACAGGCGAAAAATTATATAAAAGTAAACCAAACGTGTCATTTTAAACAGGTTCTTAATCAGAAGCGTGTCAGATTTTTCTGAGGCCCCCCGCAAAATTTTTTAGGGTGCCCCCCTGTTCTACTCGATATTTTTTTTTCGACAACAAAAAGTTAATGCATTAATGTGGAGGCCATCTTTAATGTGAAACCCTGATATTTAATAGTGAAAAAACCGAACAACAACTATTGTTTTTATAGGCTATATTTTATTATTACAAATATTTATAATATATAATAAAACTAACTATAAAAAAAACAAAAAACAAGAATGGTGCACCCACTAAATACGAATTTTTGTCGTTGTTTTAATTAATATTTAATATTTAGTTTTTTTTAATCCGTTTGTGTTATTGTGAATCCATCACCGTGTTCTGTAACTCGAGTGATAATTACTCTTTTGCAACAAAGATTATTTTTAAATATATTTATTAGCTGTTTAAATGGCGATTTTTGGTATCATTAAATAATTATATCCGAGATTAAAACATTGATTTTAGAATCAAGAAACTAAACTCGAAACCCTCCTTTGCGTTACGTATAGTCGCGGGTATAAGGTTATTTGTTTTAAATTAAGGCATTTTTTTGATTAAGGGGCCGTTTTGTTTTTAATTTTTATCAATATGATTTCCCCCCCCCCCCCCCGAGAATTTACTCCATATTAAGTTTTTTTTCTTATTTATCCTTGAACCCCTCCCCCCTCCCGAAGTTAATTCCTGGGTGCGCTACTGTCGTAATACCGAATTTAATGCTGTCAGACATTACAAGCTGGTGGTGTTTTTGAGTATACACTGATAAAAACTCAAAGTTTGACATGTATAGGGAAAAATGTATGTATGCGTTTTTTTTAAACAAGAGTACATATACATTAATGAGTATGGGTCTCATGTACCATCTCTATATTAGTATTCAAAATGTATGCAATTTTAAAGGAGCCGAAAGGTATTTGTGTGCCTATTTGTTTTTATATTTTATATTCTTTTTTTTGCTTTTTTCAAGGCAAGGCCCCCAATATGCCGTGGGGGCCCCCGCCTTGCGAGGGCGTTTAACACGCCCCTGTTCTTAATTTTGGTTGATAAAAATTGCGTATATTTAAACTAAAATTGCAAAAAATAATGATCTAATAGCGCCGCAGGCGAAATTTTTTTTAAATGTTACTTCTAGACGTATATATATTTCATTGATATTAGTTTGGTTGGTTGATTTTTTTTGGTTTGACAATAATAATAATGGTTATTACTGAATATTGTTGTGATATGGTGAAAAAGAGTACAGTTCTAATTTATTAGACTATATAGTAGAAAGCTTTAAAAAAGAGTACTGTACTCTCAAAAAGAGTATAAATGGTCACGCTAGCGTAAGACCATTTTTTCTTAAATAAACTGGGTATATAAACAAGAAATTTCAAAACTGCCAGTAACACGAGTAAAATAGTATATTGTATATCATCGCCAAAAGGTGGTTTACCCACTTTACATTTTAAAACAATTAGGATTTTGTTGATTGTTTTTCTCAAAATATAAATTTTGAACTATTTAGAAGAAAATCAAATTCCGGCCTTTTTTTTTGCTTTAATTGGCTATTTTAGCCCGTTCTTTAAGTCAATGTACCGGAACGTACTAAGATCACACTTTAGTTGATTCGAAGAGATCACTGCCCTCTTAAATCAAGAAAAGAGCGCTTTAGATATAAGTTTTAAAGTAATTTTAGGTAACTACCCAGCCAACACAGCAGTTAGAGGGCGCCACAAATGTGTATTTTTTTTTTTATAGAAAAAGTGTGTAGTGCCTTCTTATTTTTACAGAGGCATAAGATACACTTAAACAATGGTATAAAACACAATGGCGCACCAAAGGGGGGGGTGGGGTTAAACCCCCCCTACCCTCCGAGAAGCCTGGTTATGGTCACATTTTTACTTCAAACTAAGTTCTTTTTATTATTTATCCTTAACGAACCCCCCCCCACCCCGAAGTCAATTCCTGGGTGCGCTAGTGTAATAAACACTAAGTAGCACTTAAAGAGAAAAGGTTTAACGCCTGAGCGTAACGAGCAGATTTTTAAATTTCAGAAATAAAAATGAGCGAAGATACAAAAAAGTGATAATAAATGGTAGGTATGTGGTATGACGAACAACCTGGTACTTCTGGGATGACATCGACTTGGAAATCAGCACATTTATTTGGTCTGCGAATTGCTGCTGCAACCATTCTTTCCTTTATGTATGCCTTTTGGCAGGATAAATGTACTGAAATCTCCTGCGTATTTTCCAGCACAACAGCTTTCTCTTCGTCGCCTCTTTTAAGAGCAAACGAGAATAAGGTCTGCATACCTAGGTATATGAATAAATAAATAAATTTTTGAAAAATCCACTATAACAATTAACAACTTCGTGATGGACAAATACTATAGAAATAAAATAAAAACGTAGACTTCAGTTAATTCTGAAACCAGTTTTACCTGTGACAGATTGTATTTTTGAAAAAACATAACACGCACCTTTATTTTTCGAATCGTGGAAATGAGGCGACCGAATGGCGACGATGTATTAATTGTGAAAAACGCAGAAAAGCAGTTTTTGGTTATGGTGATACATTCTTGCATAATATTACCCATAATCCCAGATAGTCTGTTGCTTCAGACTCACCTTTTTTCTACAGCTTTTGAAATTAAACGAGGGAGTTTTTTTTGATGATCCGATTGAGACCAAAATAATATTTTTCCTACGACCGCATATGAAAATGATGGATGTCACACGATTTGCATCCTTAGAAAACGTTAAATTTTACCCGTGTGCAGAAATTTGTGCAAAATTAAAGACCAATTTTTACAAAAATTAGTGCAATTCATCAGTGTTCGTAGGAAAAATAGCGTACCCAACTCGATAGAAAGTAACTTTCTTACACTCGCGTGTTGTTTCACTCGGCTGGCGCCTCGTTCACAACATTCACGCTCGTGTGAAATTTGTCACTTTCTTCTCTTATTATGTAATATACTATTTTTGTCTTACATCGACACAGTTGATGACGTCATTTCCCAGTGGCGTACCCAGGACCAAGCTATAAGGGGGTTGGTAAGAAAAAGTATTTATATTTTTAAAATACTCTTGGTATTTCTTTTTCACGACGACGAATAGGTGAGTAGGCAGTAGCGCACCCAGAAATTGACTTCGGGAAGGGGTTTAGGGATAAATAATGTAAAAAAAATAATTTTAAGTAAAAATGTGACCATAACCAGGCATCTCGGGGGGGGGGGGGGGGGGTTAACACCAAAACCTCCACCCTCTGTGCGCCAGTGAGTAGGTGCTGTTGTTTGTAAATTCTTACCTCAAGAATTTGTAGTGTCACTATCGTAGCTCTGTATCTCAGCTATTTTTTACTATGCAGAAAAACTGTTTGAAAAAATATTATAGAAAATTTTGATATCTACAATTTATATTTGAAAACTTATCTTCTCAGGTCTACACAAAGAGAAATATTAGCCAGTAAGTCACCATTTTCATAACTTTTTGTTTATGACACATACAGAAAAAAATTTCGAACAAAAGTTTTAAAAAATTATTTTGTTTAGCCAACAAAAAAAAACAGTTTTAAAATCGGACAAATATTAACCGAAATATTAAGTTCAACATAAAATCCAAGATGGCGGCGAACCCAGAGAGAAATTTTGTTGGAAAAATGTGGTTTTTACACCCTTAACGTCAGTCACTAATGGATTTTGTTTTTTGCCGCTTACTAAATTTTGAGAATAATATCGCTTACTGTGTTTTACCAGTTTACTCCCAGCAAACACGGTTCCCTCGGGCTTTCGTCGGTCCGATGTCGATTGCCGAATTCGTCGTCATCGGCACGACGTCGATTTACGACATCGGACCAGCAGTATTTGTTGTCCGCTTTAGTTAGACTGTGGCCCGTCGTCAGACCAATGGTAAATTTTACTTTTTGCTGACATCGGCATACCGTCGCCGTATGATTAAGGTCCGACATGGTTTAACCACATGGTACAGACCATCCGCCCATAACTGCTTAATTTCGGTCTAACGTAGGCAAGCTGATCTCGGCCCGACATCGGTAAACTATTCAAGTCCGACATTAGTTTCCTAAAGCGGTCCAACGTCGGCGATTGACGGAGGTCCGTCGGTGGTAGCTTAAAGCGGCCCGACATTGGCAAACTACAAAGTGAGAAGTACCACCATCTTGTCAAGTCCGCATTCTAGTTTTGAAATATCTTTGCTCATTATATATATATATAATATTCCACTGTACATTGAACATAGTGATATTAGCGCCGTCTCTACATACTAGGAAGAAACTATTAAGCAGTTTAAAAACTTTAAGGTCACGTAATCGGACCATCGTCGGTTACCGATTCTCGACCAATCAAACAAAGTTCCAAACGGACCATCGTCGGCCCTAAAGCAGATAAAGTGGTCGTCGGCATAAAGTCGACTATAGTAAATCGGGCCATCGTCAGTTGCTGATTCTCGACCGATTAAAGAAAGTTCCAATCGGACCATCATCGGCCCTAAAGCAGATAAGGTTTGCGTTGGCATAATGTCGACTATAGTAAATCGGGCCATCGTCAGTTGCCGATTCTCGTCCGATTAAACAAAGTTCCAATCGGACCGTCGTCGGCTTTAAAGCAGATAAAGTAGGCGTCGGCATAAAGTCGACTATAGTAAATCGGGCCATCGTCAGTTGCCGATTTTCGACCGATTAAAGAAAGTTCATATCGGACCATTATCGGCCTAACGCAGATAAGGTTTGCGTTGGCATAATGTCGACTATAGTAAATCGGGCCATCGTCAGTTGCCGATTCTCGACCGATTAAACAAAGTTCCAATCGGACCATCGTCGGTCCTAAAGTGGTGTCGGCATAAAGTCGACTGTAGTAATGTGAACCAACATCGGGCCAGAGTGTAGTCGTCGATGTCGACACACTGCCGACGTTGTCGACATTGGCCCGATTCAATGCCGACGATTTGTGTTTGCTGGGCTATTTCGCAACTACCACTGACTTTGTTTACACGGGCTTCTTAACGCGTTTTTATATAAGGACGATTTTAAAATGTTGTCCTATAAACACCACTAAAACCGATTTAGGCGCTAAATCGATTTTATTTTAAAGCGATTTAAGAAAGTGGTTTACCGCATTAAAACGGTTTTTAGGGTCAGTATAAATATTTTAAAAACGCCTTAGCGCATTGTTTTCAATTTAAGAACCGCTCAACGCTGGTTTTACCGAAAAATTTGTTGTTAACTTTAAGAAAGCGATTTTATTTAAAACCGTCCTTATATAAAACCGGTTTTAGGCGCGTGTAAGCGTAGCAAGTGACGTAATAATACTTTCAAAACTAGGCGATTTTTCAATGACTTAGAGCTTTTCAAACAACGATTCAAAGAATGAATGCAAGAATTATTATGTATTGATGTAGATATACATTTTACTTTTGCTTATAGAGCCATCTCTGGTGTTCATAGCAGAGCTTGCAATAGAGGGGCCAACAGTCAAAGCAGGGAAAAGGGTCTCGATTTAATCAATAAAATGACTGTAATATTTTGTACAAAATTCTGCTAAGCCATCTCTGCTTTGTAACAGAGGGGCAAACAGTCAATGCAATAAAATTTTCTCTGCATGCTCAAGCAGTGGTTGTAGATAATGCGTTTTCTATTGACTTTTAGGTAATATTTAGTTACACCCGAATTAAAATATCCCGGAATTCGCAAATCCCACGACCCTCAAATGAACTTCCGCAGTGATCAATCAGGAAATTAATTAAAATTAATTTTGGCTAATCCATGAATTATGTTCAAATTTCCAATGAAACATATCTGCTTTCGGAGCCATCTCTAGTTTTTATAATAGAGTATGTAGTAATCAATAAAATGGCTCTGTGAATGTTCCATAGAGACATCTATAGCAAATGGTCGTCGGCAGAACTTTGGCTCTATAAAATTATTTCTTTATTGATTTTCATGTAGTATTTTAATATGTAATAATAATAATTCTTCCCCTTTATTTACACCCTAAGACTTGTGCGAGGAAGAGTTGGTACTAATATTATATTTGGTTTTAAAAAACTATGGATCTTCAAAACCCGGGCATGATCAATCATTAAAATTAATGTGTCACTAAAATTATGTACACCTTTCCAATAGATCATTTTTGCTCTCTGGTTTTCATAATAGAGTTTATAATAGAGGGGAGCAGTCAAATGCAATATAATATGTTTCTGTGAATGTTATACAGAGAAATCTAAAGCAGTGGCTGTAAAGCATGCTCTAGCTGCTATTGATTTTTAGGCAATATATTTAGTTGTATCCAAACTAATTAAAAAATCTTGTGGAATTTTCAAATTCCACAACCCTCATAGAACCTTCGCAATAATCAGTCAGAAAGTTAATTAATTTTGACTTTATAATGTAGCCTACCTGAAATATGTTCAAATTTCCGATAAATTATTTTTGCTTAAGGGAGCCATAATAAATTAATAATATTCAGTTATAGGTATCCGATCTTTTGGAATTTGCAAACCCCACGACCTTCATATAGAACCTCCGCAATGATCGATTAGGAAAGGCAATTAAAATTCATTTTTGGTTAATATTGGAATTATGTACAAATTTCCGATGAATCAATATATTTGCGCACGGAGCCATCTTTGGTTTTCATAATAAAGTCTGAGAAGACAGTTAATGCAGGGATAAAGGTTTTCAAATCAATGAAATATAGGTATAAATGTATCTACATCAATGAGTTTCATACACTTTTGCTATTGATCTCGATTTAATATTTAATTACGTCCGATTTCCTTAAAAAATCGTGGGAATTTGCAAATCCCACGACCCACCTATGAACCTTCACAATAATTAATCAATCAGCAAGATAATTAAAATAATTTTTTGACTAATATATAAAATAATCACGGATTTCCCAAAGGTCACGAAAGTTTATCACAAATTTTTAACAGGAAACAATGCAACGAGAGTAGGGGTCATCAAAAATATTCTGGCATGAATCAATGTTTTGTGTACGATCATTACAAAAATGGTTTAAAATTTCCGAAGAGACATTCATTCATTCTGCGAAATGCTCCGATTCGAATGGACCAATGAAACGCGGCAGCGCTAAAAAACTAAACCAATGATTTGGCTCTATTATGGGGTGATCCACGTTTAAAAACATCGATGTTTTGAGCAGATGGTGGAATAAACAGATTGACAGACTGTGAAGGAATAAGTATTTTCATAGGATTGCGGTCATTGAAAAAACCTTTACGAAGGTTCATTAGCGCAGCATATTTACACTGGAATTTTTGGTAAAATTTGAAAACGATGAGTTTTAAGGAACCCCACCCCAGCCAAGCCTTGCGGACTTTGACCAATTTTCATTGGCCGGATTCGTCAGACGACTGTGTCGTCACAGAACACTGAAATAGAAATAGTAGACTTTTGTGTTTCGTCTGCCGAGTAACGTGTGTCAAGCTTAAGCCGAACACCTTTCGGATTCAAGTTCATAAATAAACGAAAACTTACGATCAAAAATTTAAACATACACACTACTTTTGTAAAAACAATATAAATAAACAGTTTGGCATTCACCTGCTCGAATACCGCAGCTTGTTTTGGTTCCGTTCGTGTTGTGTACCGCACCTAAGCTGCAATCAATCGTAATCGAATGGTTCAAAAGTTAATTAGTGAAAGGGGCTTAACTATGAATCCTACTTATCAAGAAAAACTCAGTGCCAGTTTAGAAAACAGCAGGTTAGTCTCGAGTTTAGCAAACACTCAAATCTTTCAAGGAATAAGGCTTTCCAATTAAAAAAATATCATTTATGGTGAAAGTTAATTATTACTTACTCATTATTTTATATAGTATAGGTATAACGCATTGACTTGATTTTGTTATGCAATTGTAAAGTATGTCACATGTTTATAAACAAATGGTTAAATCTACCTTGAGGAAAAATATGTGATTTTATGGTGTTCTGTTAGCCAATTTAGATTTTTTCCAAGTTCAACAGTTTCGCAATTTGACCCTGCTAACCATCGTTTTGCAATTTTTTTAAGACCTCTTGGAGCTGCTAGGTCATATCCCAAATTTGTTTTGTTTTAATCCAAAAATTTGAGTCAGAAAACGGGTTAAAAATAATTGATTTACAATGTTAACTTAATTGTTGGTTAGATCTATCCGGATGTATCCGCTTTTTAATTTGCTAAGATTACTGAAGGGTCATATCATATGAAATCAACCAAAAAAAAAACAGGGAGGTTTGGCAGCCATTCCAAAAAAAACCGCATTAGGCCTCATAAAAAACACACCTGATTTTTATAAGGTTTATAAGCTTTTGTGAGGCATAATATAAAAGTTTGTAATAATTTATTAGGTAAGTATATGTCTTTGATTTTGGTAGGAATTTATGTGGTTTCATATGTGTGTTTTTTATCTGATCCTATAATCAAACAGACTTATTAATGTTTATAAAATTTGATAAGCGCAGTTATTTTTTTTAACATATTTTATAAAAGCACCATTTTCTAAGAGATTTTATAATCAAACCGACACATCAACTTTTATGGGTTTCTATAATTACATTCTTTTTCTTTTATAATGTATTATGAGATTATGTACACCGATGTTTTTATGAGTTTTCTGAGAGATTTTATAGACAAAACAACTCATAACATTTTATGGGTTTCTATGATTACACCCTTGTTGTTTTATAATGTTTTAAGAGTTTGTAAAAAAACGTTTTTTCATGAGATTTTGGGATATTTTATGATCAGACCAACTCATAGAATTTGACGGATTTCTAGGAACATTCATAATTTTCTATGGGTTGATAAAAACAATTTTTTTATAAGTCTTCAAATCGAGGATTTTATAGTCAGTCAAACTTACAGAATTTTATAGATTTTTATGTTTCCACCCTGCCAAAAAAACCTCATTAAATCTCATAGAAAACACACCTGATCTTTATCAGTTTTTTCGACCACCTGAAAACTAATTAAAAAAGCTATACATTTGTATATTACTTACTTGTACAAAAATATTTTTTGACTCATGAACCCATGCAGCACTCTTCGTCCCAGGGACGTACATTTTATGTCCATTTTACGTCGGTACGTCCCGGGACCAATTAGGGACGTACTATGTACGTACATTGTACGTAACAAAGTGTATGTACCTACGATCATTTTACGTCCAATTTTGGTCCTACATGGGAAATGAAATAAACGTACTGTGCCACATCCCAACGACGTACCATTGGGTCATTCCATATCAAATCAACCAAAAAATCACAAAAATTTTACGCGACCAATTCCAATTTTGATGATTTTTGGTATATATTTTCTTCTTACCATAAAAGTTGAAAATGCAAATTTTTAGATTTTTTTGATTCGTAGTTTTTTTTTTTTTAATTTTTCAAAATAAAAAAGTCAGCATTTTGACCTTAACAAGAATGTACAAAACTAGCAATATCTCGAGAACCACTTACACTAGGAAAGTAATAAATGGCTCATTTTAAAGTCATTTTGAAGCTCTTTTTTATGAAATATCACAACATAATTTTAACAAAAAAAAAATTGAAAATAAAAAATTGAAAAAAAAAAAATTGAAAAATTCAAAAAGGCCATTTTTAATTTTTTTGAAAAAAATATATAATTTTGGTCAAAGTGTTACTTAATTATCCACAAAATTTTATGATGGAGAAATGATGGGTTCAATGTCAAAAAAAATATCAAAAATATTAAGTACATTAAAAATCATGCATTTAAAAAAATAAACATATTTTAGGAGCACCAATAGTGCACTGGATATTAAAATAAATAAATTTGTTGGATGGATACAGGTTTTAAAAAATACCCAGAGGCTTTATCTACAAATTATTTTATTTTAAACTCGCAAAAGAAATAAACAAACTTTTCTACTTCATTGATAAAAATTAGACAGAAAACACTAAGACTAACTATATACCTTAAATTTATTTTTTTAACTTTCTTTTAAGAATTTCTGATGAATCTGACATTTCTTTTTTGCTGACATTGTGAGTTCTGCCAGTAGCAGTGTTGGGTTCAACTTTTTTTATAAGACTTTCTGGTTTAATAATTAAAATATCTTGAGGTGTTGGGTAAAAAAATGATGAGGCAGGTCCTCGTGGATGAAGAAAGCTTACTTTCAGTTCTCCGCTCTCATTATTTTTCCCCAAGACACAAGCCAGCCACCAAGCACTGTCATATTCTACAGTGACAAACCCTGACTCGATATTTTGCAAAATAATGCTTCCACCTTTAAAAAGATTATGTGTTTCGACCCACCCTTTTGCCATTTATTTTCTAAGTGATGGTAAACTGCACAACCTGAATTATGTGTTTATTTCGGAAAGCTTGACACATAATACAATTGCATTTCATTTATTTTTAAAAAAATTAATGCCTGATTTAAAAATCAAAATACCAGGACTTAACAAAATTTTTTATTTTTCGGATGGATGTGCTGCGCAGTACAAAAACAAACAGAATTTTCTGAATATATGCCTGCATAAAAAAGATTTTGGTGTTGAAGCAGAGTGGCATTATTTTGCCACCTCGCATGGCAAAAGTGCCTGCGATGGCTTGGGAGGAACTGTTAAAAGACTTGCTGCCAAAGCCAGTTTGCAGAGGCCCTATGACAATCAAATAATGACACCTCTACAATTGTTTACTTGGTGTGAAGAAAACATATCTGGCATTGATTTTAAATATTGCACAGAAGCAGATTATACAAATCATGAAATAATTTTGAATAAAAGATTTGCGGAAGTCTTAACAATACCGGGGACACAAAAAATTCATGCTGTAATTCCTCTTACAGAAAGCACGTTTTTGGCAAAACAGTTTTCTACATGCTTAGAGGTCGAAACACATAATCTTTTTAAAGGTGGAAGCATTATTTTGCAAAATATCGAGTCAGGGTTTGTCACTGTAGAATATGACAGTGCTTGGTGGCTGGCTTGTGTCTTGGGGAAAAATAATGAGAGCGGAGAACTGAAAGTAAGCTTTCTTCATCCACGAGGACCTGCCTCATCATTTTTTTACCCAACATCTCAAGATATTTTAATTATTAAACCAGAAAGTCTTATAAAAAAAGTTGAACCCAACACTGCTACTGGCAGAACTTACAATGTCAGCAAAAAAGAAATGTCAGATTCATCAGAAATTCTTAAAAGAAAGTTAAAAAAATAAATTTAAGGTATATAGTTAGTCTTAGTGTTTTCTGTCTAATTTTTATCAACGAAGTAGAAAAGTTTGTTTATTTCTTTTGCGAGTTTAAAATAAAATAATTTGTAGATAAAGCCTCTGGGTATTTTTTAAAACCTGTATCCATCCAACAAATTTATTTATTTTAATATCCAGTGCACTATTGGTGCTCCTAAAATATGTTTATTTTTTTAAATGCATGATTTTTAATGTACTTAATATTTTTGATATTTTTTTTGACATTGAACCCATCATTTCTCCATCATAAAATTTTGTGGATAATTAAGTAACACTTTGACCAAAATTATATATTTTTTTCAAAAAAATTAAAAATGGCCTTTTTGAAATTTTTCAAAAAAAAAAATCAAAAATTTTTTCTTTTATTTTTTTTTTCAATATATGTTATGCAATATTCTCATATGAAAGGTCTTTATAAGAGCTTTAAAATGAACCTTCACCTACTTTTCTATTATAAGTGGTTCTTTGGATATTCCTAATTTTGTGCGCACATGTTAAGGACAAATAAGTGACTTTTTCGATTTTCAAAAATTAATTCAAAATAAACAACTGGTCAAAAAAGTCTGAAATTTTGGATTTTCCAGTTTTTTGGTAGGAAAAACATGTATACTAAAAATCATCAACATCGGAGATGGTGTGGTAAAATACCCTGGTTGACTTGATATGGACTGACCCCATTATGTATACGTGTACGTACCGCGGCTGTATGGGAAAATCTTCTAAAATATTACAAAATCTCATAGAAAGTTATCAAAGTAATAAGATACCTGCCCTAACTTATATGCCCTTTGAAACAAAAATATTAAGTCGTCGCCCACCGGAACTTATAAAATCTTATAAAAAAAACTATAATCGCATCATCTGTCCTAAATACATTTACAACAAAAAAATAGTTTTTGGCTTATGAAATCTTTTATAAACAATGCCTCAAACAATCTTACAGAAATTTATCGTAACATCTCTCCCACAGCTCCTGGCGATAAATAAGTACTTATACGAGAACAATTTTCTATTAGATATGTAGATATAGTGCAAGCACAAGGAGTGTTAGGTTAGTGGGTTAGGTCGTCGTAGTTTATAGTTTAGTTTCACTGTATATTAATTTCTATTACATTACTTCTACTACTATTATTACTAATACAACTACTAAAGTTGCGCCGTAATTTTTTTATTTTAGAATGTTACAGGTAGATCTTATAAAATATTTAAACCTTTATGAGGAATTGTCATTATAAAAATCATAAAATATTGTAAACTTTTATAAGCCTACTGGCTGATAAAATATGATGAACTCCTATGCAGGATTTGTGTTTCACTTTCACTAGTCAAAAATTATAAAATGTGATAAATTTATATGAGCACAGATTATGAAAACTTATGATGTTTTGTCTGTTATTTGCTATGAGCTTTTATGAGGTTTTTTTGGCAGGGAGACCATCTCTCCGATTTCGATAATTTTTGGTATATTTATTCTACCCATAAAGGGGATAAAAAATCCCAAATTTGAAATTTTTTTGACCATTAGTTTTTTTTAATTCACCGATTTTGCTCAAACATGTACTTAAAAAAGTTTAAGTAGTTATCCAGATATTGTAATTTCTTTAAGTACATGTTTGAGCAAAATGGTAGTTTTTTTTATATTCAAGAATTAATTTAAAAAAAAACTAATGGTCTAAAAAAAATTAAATTTGGGATTTTTCATCCCCTTTATGGGTAGAATAAATGTACCAAAAATTATCGAAATTCTGCTATGTGTTTGCTGTAAAGTAGCTAGCTTAACTGAAGCTGTCACATTTTTATGGCAGCTTATTTTACCCCTGAATTGCCACCAATGTAATATTACAAAGAAACGTGCTATGACAGCAGGATTTACGTTAAAATAAAAGCTACATCTCATACACATAATATGAATCTATCACAAATATTTTATTTTTCTGTCTCAATACAACAACAATTTTTTTTTAAATCTGCTACCACGAAAAAGATTTTGGTCTTACAGCTGTCACATCATGGTAAGAGTACCTTTGATGTGAGCAACTATTTCAATTTGCCATCGACAATATTCATCACTTTTAAGTACTGTTCAACTGAAGAATATAATGAACATGCTAAAAAATTAGAACCAAGGCCAAACAATCCAAGGGACACAAAAAATACAGGCCGCAATTCATTTTTCGGAAACACAAATCGGAAACGAAATTAGGTAGAAAAAAACCGTTTTGAGCAATTAATTCCCAGCGAGCTGAAAATCGTTTTAATACCTCTACCTATTTGTTCCTAAATGTGTCTAATCTAAACGCGCAATTACACAGACGAACATGCTCAAATAAAAGCTCGTGCAAAATATCTAAAATTTTTTGCGTGAACATTTTTGTGAGCTTTTCTTTGAACATTTTGTTCGGGTAAATTTTTGAGCAAATTATTGCTATCTGTTTTGGAAACATATTTTTAAAGATGAGAATAAATAAAATTTCACATCAGTGATCAGTGATCTCAATTCTTTAAAAAAATGGAACACCAACTTTTATTTTAAATTTTTGTGAAAAAAAGCCGACGGCAAGCGAAACATTATTATTGCCTCTACTATCAGTTTTGTCACATGGATTAGGGTTACTTATAATATTTTTTTCTTAGGGTTTTTCCCGGATTTTTTTGCCCGTGGTTTTTTTTGGGATTTTCTTGCGAGTTTTTTTTTTATTTCCAAGGGTTTTTTTCCTAAAGTCAAAAAAAACCCAGGAAAATTATTCTTTTCCAAAAAAATTTTGAGTTTTTCAAATATCGGCAAAAAACTCAAAAATTGCACTTTTAAGCGGTACTCCGCGCCTCACGACTATGAGGAGTGGTGGGTAGGGGGATTTTTGTAGCTTTACTTTACCTTTAGCTTTTATTGTTGTTTTTTAATTCCTCACACCAGATTTACCTACTTAGTTTAAGGTCCCAAGGGTTGCTTAAAAAAGCAAAATGCTGAAGATATAGATATTTATTGTCAATTTAATGTAATAATCAAGGTCGATTACTGACACTGAACGAACAATATGCAAAGGGCAACATTGCGATTCAAAAGAGTGGCCGGCCTACTACCTGTGAAATCCAAAACTCGGGATGATAGATCGGCGACACAGTCTACTAAATTACTGCTAAATTATATTTTTTAGACAAGGGTCGGGTTCGTAGGGTTGTAAAAGTGGGTAATGAAGGGGTATTATTTAAACCGAACGTGCTTTTGTTCATATATTTGAGATTTAATAAAATGTATATAGGTTTTTTAATTTGACTTAATTATTATTGTAAAACTAGGAAGTAAAATAAAGGGATATTCTTTTAAACGTAAATTTTTATCATTACATTTTACAGGCAAAAGCAATAAATAAGTGTCAATTATTATATTTTTTATTCTCGTTTTTTTTACAACCCCAAAAAAGTTACAAGTATGCTGGCATATCCCCTATAAAAATCAGATCAATCGAAGTTGCTTATGAGGTAAAATGTGAATTTCGGCATCGAATCGTTTTTCCGTCGGAAAGCACTTGATTAAAATTTTTCTATTTTCAGTTAAGTTCAATGAATTTCGATAACAATATATATTTTAAATTTGTAAAGAAATTTTTATACCCCCAATTCTTCAAACAAATTTTGCTTAACATTCTCTCCAAAATTTACGTGTGTTTTTTTTGTTACGAACATTTCTTTGAACATTTTGCTCAAGAGGCTCGTGTAAATGTTTGTCGGCATTTCCACATCAAAAGAAAGTTTGTCTGTGTAAATGCGCCTTAAGTTTGCACCATCCCAAGTGTTGAGCTTATCTTTTGGTAGCCACAAAACCATAAAATTTCATTTCGTTGAAAAATTACATTTTGCGACGTCGGTTAACCCGGGGGACCATCATAAGGGTCCCAAATATTTTCAACGCTACATTTTGTAGCCTTTTTGTGGCTATTTTGTTACGGTTAAATTAATATTGCAGCTGCAGCCGTTTTCTGGAAAATTTCCCAGAAAACGGCTGCAATATTAATTAATAAAAAAAATCTAGAATTATTTTGAAAACAAGCCTAGCTACAACATGTACAGTGGTATTTACTAAGATCTAAAATAGTACGCCCTACATGTCTAAATATTTACACCTGTGGGGCGGGTACTAAATTTTAAAACCAATTTTCAAAAAATACTTACCCATATAGAAAAGAAACAAAGTTATTGCTTATTTTGTATTGTTATTGCAAAATACCACTGAAAAACTGCTTTTTTTCAAAATATACATATAAAATATTTACAGGTTTCAAAATGGCAAATGGTGAATACGCCAAAAATTTGGCACATAATAGCTTCATTATCTGTGTTTGAGGTTATAAAATTCGTGATTATTTAGACCACCTCTGGGGGGTTTAAATTTATAGCTCCCAGGAAGGATTGTTTTGTGGCAATTGGTAGTAAGTTCGTTTGTAATTTCCCTAAGTAACTGTTTTTACAAGGATTAATTTACCTTCTTTAATATCCCAAGCTCTTCATTAACCATTATTACAACTCCGATTTTGTCCAGAAAAACGCCATATTTTGAACCCGTTTTCAGCACAAAAAACATATTTATAAGGACACTACGAGGGAGAACAAACACAAGTGAAGGTCACTGAGTATGCACGAAAAATATACCAAACAAAAAAACCCAAAACAACTATATTAATTTACTTACACACTGAAATTGAAACATTGAGGTTATCTAAATGATCAGTCAAGAAAACTTTCCCACTCATTTCAAAGCTGTAGCTTTCATCAGTAGAGGTTGATGCAAGCCAAGGCACAAGCAGAGGTAAGAGATCCGAACTCGCTGTTTGTGATTTGAATGCAGTTAATATTTTGAAAGTGTCATTTCGACAGTGATAGAAATGTAAACAAAACTTGCATTTAAGTTTTTTAATACATTTCATAAATAAAAATACCTTTTAAATAAATACAAAATTAATCTACTCCTTATTTTATTATTACCCATTTAAATCGTTGTGTGACATCAAGTATTAATTGGAAAAAATAATTCACAAGGATAAGTTTTAATTATAGTGACATATAACCCCAATTTTAATTTGTTTTACAAAGTGGTTTACTATTTAAACCCCGCGTAAGTTTAAATTTTTTAATTTTCTTTTATAAATTGAAACTTTCTTCTTAAATCCAACAAAAGATTGTGTTAAGATTATTCAATGAACACCTTTATTAACATTCTTCTTATAAATCAAACTGTCCAAAACTCAAGGAGGGTTGGTTTAAAATGCTTAAAACCAAAAATTTCACTTAAACTTGGTACCGTTCTAAAATAATTTTAGTAAATCCCACTGTAAGTGTCTAATATTTATTTTATTAAGTCAAATTTTAAAGAACAGTTGACATGGTCAAAGGCAAAAAATATTCCTGTGGTATCATTTTAATGACATTTTTAAAACGTTGTGGCAGAAACAGCAAAACCCTTATTGTCATTGTTGCAAACGTTGTCCGTGCTGTTTTACAGCACACTGTGTTACTTAGATAGCCAATTTTTGTTACACTCACACTTTTTAAGAAAAAATTCAAAATACATATGTCTAACTCTTGTAATATTTATTTTTCTCAAAAACTGTTGTTGAACGAATGAATCATACATTTACTTCTACAAGAACACAAAATGCCAAATGTAATTCCAAAATTTTTGTTAACCCTGCGGAACTCGAGCCCCTTTAAAAAAAGGTACTTGCGCTGGAGTCAGCAGATCCATTTTTATTTTATTGTTATTTATTTTAAATATTTAGGAATATAATAATATTGAAAAAAAATATTTTTAATTAAATTGTGGTAAAAGTAGGTAATAAAAGTAATAAAAATAAATTTATGACATCCAATTTATTATAGAAATAGTTTTGTTTACATAAATCATCTATTTCTTTCTTTTCAATATTTTAAAACCCGCCTTTTGGTTTTAAAGTATACGTCAGTAACAGTGGATTTTCTGAATTGTGACCTGGAGGGGGTAAAACACGATGACCAAACCGTTCATTAATTATATTTAAAATATCTGTGGTTTGCTAATTTTTACCAAGATAAAATACATCCTGTTAAGCTACGACATTATAATTTTCGCCTTCTAAACGATGGTTAGCTCAATATGTAATAGATTTACCGCCGCAATGACACAAAGTTTGCAAAATACTTGCGATGCTTTTTCGGCAAACTTTTGCAGAAAGTCTTCAACCAACTTTTGAATAAACGTTTGGACAAACTTTTGGACAGATTATTCCACGAACTTTTCCTCGAGCCTGCTGGTCTTCAAAATATTTTTGATCTATCACTCGATCTATCATCACTGATCTCAATTTAAGAAGGATGGAAAACCAAAGAGATGGAAAAATAATTTGTACCTAATCTTGGAGCATTGAATAGACTAGAGTTAGTGTAGTTTCAAACCATGGGTAGGTGGTTTGTCTCCAACACCTCAACGCGACGAAATATAGTATCTGGAGAACAAAAATAATGCAACACCAAAAAGGACAAATATTTTTAAAGTAATTTATTTATATATTAATACATTAGGATGCTCTTAGTAATTGATTACATTTCCAAGAAGATTCCTCCATGACAATCATCAAAACATTAAAAATGAGTGGCTCTTCCATAGTTATCTATGCACTCGTTTATTCTATTGGGCATTGACAAAATAGGATGGTCTATATCATATTGAGGAACACTCCAAATCCTCCTTACGGCATGCCAGAGTTCATCCAAGTTTCCAGGGGGACGTGGTCATCGACTAAGATGTCGCCTTATCATATCCCATACGTGTTCGATAGGCGACAAGTCAGGCGATCTTGCTGGCCATTCCAAAGTCTTTATGCCAAGTTCATGCAAGAAGTCCATTGTTTCACGAGAAATATGCGGTCTGGCATTATCTTGTTGAAAGATCGCATTTGGGATAGTTTATAAGTAGGGATGTAAAACTGGCTGCAGCACTTCATCGATATATCGCCGAGCAGTCAGATTGCCGTTGAGAGGACTAGAGGTGATCTGCTTCCTAAACATATACTTTGCTGTCTTGCTGTATCACGTTCAACAGCAAAGTCTACATTTCGTCTGTCACCTCGAAATCGCATAGCTGTCATGCGTCCATAATGGCCGCCTAAACAAAACCTGGATTCGTCGCTGAAGCTTATGATATTCCATTCGTCATTCCAGTTTTGCCGAGCTCTGCACAACTCCAAGCGGCGAGCCTTGTGTTGTGGGGTCAAAGGTAGCACCAAAAGCGGACGGTAAGCCCTCAGCCCCATACCAAGCAATCTTCGATTAACTGTCATCCTTGAAAACACTCGTCCTGTAGCTGCAACTAGAACATCTCTTAATTGGCGTATACCGTCCCGTCGATTTCTGAGAGCAAGAAGTCTGAGATGCCGTAAATCACGACCTTGTAATACTTCAAACTCTTAACATTGTTGATGGATTGGCATTAACCCTTCTTACAATTTCCCGTAAACCAAAACCAGCCTCTTTCATGCCCACGATGCGTCCTTTCTCGAAGTCGTTTAAATGATTAAATTGTTGGCGACCGCAAACTCTTGGCATCTTTATTTTTTAAGTAAACTGTAAGCAATCCAAAAAGACCAAAAACTACGAGAAAAATAATTTATAATTTTCAGAAAAGGTCTTTTACGTGTTGGTTGTTTTTGAAAATGAATAGAAAAAATCTGTAAAAAAGGGAAAGATTAGAAGACAAAAAATGTATCAAATATTTCTTTTGAGATAAGGTATACACAGAAATAATTTTCATTCAAATAATTTTCCATATACATGGTGTTGCATTTTTTTTGTTCTCCAGTATATTTTTTACTTCTGAAATTAATTCATTAAATCAATTTACCTACAATTTAAAAAAAACTGACAATCAGCTCAAAAAATTATTACAAAAGTTGTGCTAACGCCTTGGTTATGCTAAAAAAAAGAAACTTGGCAACCAAGGGAATCCGCAAACAAAAGCCCACATGTTCACCAGTGGTGGCGTAAAAAAGTTAAGTAAACTATAAAAATAATAAATATTGAGAGATAAAAATAATAAATAGAGAGAGAAATAATAAAGATTGAGAGAGAGTGTTTTATGTGTTGGAACCTGGTAATATTTTATTATTCTTAAAATTATTTGCCCCAAAATTCTCTAAAATTAATCAGAAAAATAACCACAACCACAACGAAATGGAATCGTAGCTTACGGCAGTGGTAGTGGTTAATTACCACAACGGAATGACGTTTAGCTATTGCGCAGACGCAGTAACTACCACAACCACTACGAAATGTCAACTTTAGCGTTCCAAAATATCCCTTTTTAGTTTGGGCTGCAGATGCTTGAAAGTTTTAGAAAGTGTCACAATTACCTCGACTAACCCTAATTCTAATGTTTGTTTTCCCAACAATTTTTACAAAATTTCTAAATATACCTGAACTGTTATTTATGTTATCAGATTTTTTTATTGAATCAATGTGGTATATGGTATTCTTTCAGTTATTGCGGGAAAAGTCCTGTCTTTGACTGACGTCACTGATGTGTAGGTAATCAGGCGAAGAATAATATATATATATATAGTAAAACGTTATAAACATACGTAACTGTATTATAATATGTTTTCATTCAAAATTCCAGTCATTTGTTCTCATATTTTTTCCGCCAAAAGACTTTTTTATAAGTCTTTATGGTATCCCAAAAATTATTTTTAAAATAAAAAAAAAATTGATGCCATAACTAAAGAACTTCTGACCTCCATTAACCTCTAGCGACCCACCCCAAGAAAATCAAAAATTTAGTTATGGCATAATTATGTTCTAATTTTGACCCCCAATCAAAAAATTTTGTGCTCTTCTGGTTTCTGAGAAAATCGAAAAAGAAAATGGGGTAGCTATTTACCACCTTTAAAAAAAACATAATTTTAAATAAAAAAATTAGATTTTTTTCTTATATATTCGTGGAGCACATAATTAGCACATAATTTTAAAACTAAAACTTTTTAGTTTGGCGCCATATTTCCTGGTGGGGTTGCTAAGTTAACATTAATCTAGCTACCCTTTTTCGATTTTCTCAGAAACCAGAGGAGCACGAAATTTTTTGACTGGGGACGAATTTAGCACATAATGGGGTTAGGTCGCTAGGTTAATGGAGGTTCACAATTTCCTCGAGTAACCCTATTCTAATGTTTGTTTTCCCTACATTTTTTAGAAAATTTCTAAATGTACCTGAACTGTTATTTATATTATCAGATTTTTTTATTGAGTCAATATGGTTATTGTGGGAAAGTGCCGTCTTTTACTGACGTCACTGATGTATGTGTAGGTCATCAGGCGAAGAATATTATATATGTATAGTGAAACGTTATAAACATACGTAATTTATAATCAGTGACCTTCACTTATGTTTTTTTTTGCCTCGTAGTGCCCTCATAAATATATTTTGTGTGCTGAAAACGGCTTCAAAATATGGCGTTTTTCTGGACAAAATAGAAGGTATTTTATTGGGTAATCAACAATATAGAATATTAAATAAGGTAAATTAATCCTTGTAAAAACGGTTACTTAGGGAAATTATACACGAACCACAAAACAATCCTTTCTGAGGGCTATAAATTTAAACCACCCCCTGAGGTGGTCTAAAAAATTACCAGCTTTATAACCTCAAACACAAATAATGAAGCTATTATGTGCCAAATTTTTGGCGTATTCGCCATTTGCCATTTAGAAACCTGTCAACAAAAAATTAGTTTTAGGCTATTTTCTTCTAAAATATGATGTATTTTGAGGAAAAAGCAGTTTTTCAGTGGTATTTTGCAATAACAATACAAAATAATCAATAACTTTGTGTCTTTTGTGTATGGGTAAGTGTTTTTTGAAAATTGGTTTTAAAATTTAGTACCCTCCACTGTAACTATTTAGACCTGTGGGGGGTACTATTTTAGATCTTAGTAAATGCCACTGAAAATGATTAATATCTGCAAAAGCAATACGTTCAATTTAGGAGTTGAATAAAAATGCGAAAACCTTGGTTTTCGCGCGATTTTTTTTTTTTAACTAAGGAGGTGCACCGGTAAGTTTATATAAAGCCAGCCGTCCACTTTGGTACCTTTCATCAAACATTAATTTTTTTTGGTTCGTCTTTAGAAAATTAACAACTAATTCTTGCTTATGCCAAATTAATTTTTGATCGAAGATACCAAAGTGGACCGCTGGCTTATGTAAACTTAGCCGGCCCACTCCCTTAGTTTAAAAAAAAATACGCGCGAAAACCTAGGTTTTTGCATTTTTATTGAACTCCTAAATTTTAAGATATTACTTAATAATGCTTATTATCTCGAATTTGTGTGAAATTACCAATGAAATTGCATTTTTTCCATTTTTCGCCACAAGGGAAGAGCACTTAATTTTCGAAAGATGAACCAAATTAGAACTTAAATTGCTCTTTATTTTAAAATAATTAAAATTTGGTTTATCTGAAGGGGTACCTGTGTGGGACTGCTAGGTTTATGTTAAGCTAGCGGTCCTTACTTATTTTCTTTATTCGGGGACCAATTAAATAGCACTTAATTTGGAAATAGTAACATTAAATTTTTCTCCAAAGAATTATGCATGAGACCGCTAGCTTAACTCTACCCTAGCGGTCTTACCGTTTTTTTAATTTTTACTTTAGAGACCAAATTAGTACCTGAAGAGCAACTAATTCTGGCACCACTGTTTTTTTTATTGAGGTGCGACCGCCTAGTTTATATAGGTGGGGAACAGGGTTTTTCCTCCCTTATTACACCTAACAATAGCAAATAAATGCCAAAATGGACAGCAACTGGATGGCGGCCAACCGAAAGTTGGCTTCACTTTCTTCTCACGACGGGTATCCCTAGCAGCATTTTTCCTCTCTCGTACGGGCGACATACTTTAAGGATTTACCTGATGCCAGGTCTTTCAATCCCTATATACAATTATGCAATTGCGCAGATTTAACTTATGTTAATATGCCAATTTTTGCATGACTTGTTGCCTCTTAAAACAGTGAATTGCGTTATCAATATTAATAAGTAACAAATTAATACAGAAAATTGCCGTAAACAATAAAATATGGGTTTTAATTTACAATTTATAAATAAATTCAAGTTGAGGCTAAAAATGAAAAAAACAGAATTATATACTTTGTTTCTACGGGCTTCTTAAAGCGCTTTTATATAAGGACGGTGTGAAAATTTTATCTTATAAACACCTAAAACCATTTTAAGCACTAAATCGATTTTATTTTAAAGCGATTTAAGAAAGTGGTTTATCGCTTTAAATACGGTATACACTTTAAAAACGCTTTACCGCATTGCTCCCAACTCAAAGAAATACTCTACCCTGGTTTTACCGAAAAATTTGTGATTTTATTTAAAACTGTCCTTATATAAAACCGCTTTTAGGCGCGTATAAACGTAGTCATTGAAACGCCTAAGTCGGATTGGCATGGACTAAAGCGAGACTATTTTGACGTACAATTTACAAAACTAAGGGTACTGATCATATGGCGAAACATGAAACTGAGTAGTATCAGGGCCGGTTTTGACGGTCGTTCAACTCGCCCGCCGCACGAGGGCGCCAGGATAAAGGGGCGTAAAATTACTACAAACGCTGACGCATGCAAAGGTTACTGCACCATGCCCTAATTGCAGCCAATTCAACCAAACTTTTTTTTAATGATATTTCACAAAAGCATTGAAGTTTTTAAAGAATGTTTGGCTTGTTGTTGTTTCTATTTGTTTACTGTCACTTTTTTATCGAACGGGTCATCAAAGCTCAGTCAAGCTACACCCCCCTCACTGTAAAAATTATGTAGTAATTTAGTCCTCTTTTAAAACATGTTTTACTTAATGAATAACAGAGTTATTCGCACTTAAAAGAGGGAGGGGGGTGTGGCTTGGCGCTAAGCTGCACCCCCCCCTCCATGCTTAGGAGATAGATTTAATGAAAGTTGATTTGTCATAATTTTGTAATAATTACGTACTTTTAGTTTGTTTGTTATGAGGTGTGTAGCTTGATATCAAGGTACACCCCCCCCCCCTCTGCTTAAGAAAGAGATTCGACCAAAAGTGACTATGCCATAATTTGGTACTAATTAAGTATAATTTCGCCTCCTTCTAAAAAATTGCCTAGTCTCAATATAACTCCATTTTTTTTGTTTTTAAGAGGTGTGTAGCTTGATATCAAGGCACACATGATCTTAGCCCAATCCAACCCCTCTTAGTAATTACACCGCAACTTTTATCAATAGCCTGAATTTCCTTAGTAAGTTACTATCAATGTGGATATCTAAGCTATCAAGCAGTTTTATCTAGGATAAAAAAAAATGTTTTCTTTGATGTTTTGTACTTTATTCGAGAATTTTTTTTTTTTGATTATTTATTAAATGATTAAATTTTTTTACCCTAAATTAAATCGACATCTCCTCGGTCCGGCCCTGGTAATATAATATTTATTTTTGAAAACTTTTTCATGATAGCATTTAAGCACAGACCGAGACACAGACAATATTTCAATAAACAACCATAAAACTGCAAATTTTGTTAATTTAAAAAATAAAGTTTACTTTTCACATTAATCTAATTTTACCGTAAAAGTCTGATCAGTGCGCTTATTATAATAATCCCTACGATTGCTCCGAATCAGTATTGATATTTCTGAAATAAACCATTTTTGAATCCAGTTACTGGACTTTAACCCCAGTAAAATAATATAAAAATACAAAACCGATTAAACCTTACGTTTTCTGGCCTTCATTAAAGAATAAATTAAATCTTTTTCTTTCTGATTTTTTCATGTTTTATATTATCTCTTTAACCACTTACACTCCGGCAGTAAATTATAGCTTAATTGGAAGGTCTTTGAAGTGCCTTTCCAGTGAGGTACCACAAATAATGTACCTACTTTTTATGAATTTTTGTCCTTTTTTGTAAATTTTCCATAAGAGACCTTTTTGATTTTTGTCAAAAAATGTATTTTCTTTCTGGATATCTTGATAAACTATCTATAAAATTTGAAGATGCACACTTAATAAGTTTATAACAAAAAATTGTTTTTAGCTATCACTCGCTTTTTTAGTGTATATAGTTATCAAGATATTCCCTTTTCTATAAGTGCCTGTAAGGGCAGTCAATTTTGACCAAATGGCAGGTACACAAAAAGAGCAATATCTTGAAAACTGTAAACCGTACAAAAGCGAGTAATAGCTTGTTTTAAAGGTACACCAATTTAATGAAGTATCACATGACCCATTTCTTTTAAATTTTTTGAAAATTTTAAAAACAATTTGTTTACCCTGAACCCATCTTAAAATTTCTAGATGATTTAGCAAGATATCCAGACTGACAACATATTTTTAATAAAAAAAAATAAAATTGACCTTCTTGGAGAATTTGTAAAAAAAAAAAAATTATTTAAAAAAAAATCACATGCAGGTACATCATGTGAAATCATCATTGGAAAGGTACTTGAAAAAGATCCGGCAACTTCTTGTTTACTGATGTCATTCAAAGACGAATTTTCTCTTCGGTTTCAATTTTTATATCCGAACTTTTAAAATAAATGTTCACGCAAATTAATGATTCTAGATACCGGTTTTCAGATTGCCTTTAGGTCAGCCATCTGCAAATTATATTATTAATGATTAAATTTAGAGGAAACATATTTGCAATTATTACTTGTGAAAAAGTGGTCATATAAAATTTGCATTGATTTGATTGAAAAAAGTGCGTTTTAAAAAAATAACCCTGTACCAAAAATGATCAAAATTGAAAATGGTTCAAAAAATGTTACCTACTGTTTTTTTGGTTTGCAAGTTCGCTAAAAAAAATGATTTTATTGTAAAAAATAATTGTTGAGAGTGTAGTTAAATTAAAAACAGAATAAGATACTAATCAGTTCATTTATGTTGGGAATTTGGAACCTTTGGTTGCACTAAAACAAAATTATGATTGTTTTCCACAAACCAAAACTACACTTTTTTGCACTCGACGCGCGTTTCGCTAACAACGTTAGCATCATCAGGAGACGATAAACAATGAACTAAATTAATCTACGCTCTATCTTATATACAATCCTTTAGTGGGCGGAGATAAGACTAATAAATTGTGATTGATCACGATTTTTAATCCTACCTCCCCTCAACCAAAGAATAAAGTGTACTAAACGGGATAGGTCCTCTATCTTTATTTAAACTATTTCTGGATTTAATGATTTCCATACTTTCACAATACCTTACAATACCTGGAGGAACTACTAAGAAAAAACAATCTAGAAGACAAACAGACTTTAGAATACCTATCTTTAACAAAACTCTGCATGAATCAAAATTACTTTCAATATAAAAATAACTACTACCAGCAATTAGAAGGAACCACAATGGGCAATAGTTTATCACCTTTTATCGCAAACCTATTTATGAGCAAATTTGAATCAGATATAAGTAAAGAATTTGAGTATTTCCCCAGAGTATGGTTCAGGTATGTAGACGATGTGTTTGCAGTATTCAACACTAAAGTAACTAGTGTTGAAAATTTTATGGAAAAAATAAATAACAAATTTCCCATTATTAAATTTACTTATGAAACAGAGAACAACGGTACACTGCCATTTCTAGACACTTTAGTTATAAGAAATAAAAATAAATTGGACTTTGACCTATACAGAAAAGGCACGGCCACCAACAGGTATATTCCAAATGACTCTTTTCATTGCTTACAACATAAGCTTGCAAGTTTGCACTTTTTAACATATAGATTAGTAAATTTCCCCTTAAACAAAGAAAGATTTAAAGCAGAAAAGAATAGGATTAGGAATATAGCTGGCGAAAACGGTTACGACGAAGGCTTAATAAATAAGCTGATAAATAGACATTCTTTTCAAAAGACCTTTCGGAATTCTACCTTTTTCAGACAAAAAGATACCTGCGACTCAAAATTTGTATCAATTCCGTATAATCCTAATTATACGAAAGGATTACAGAAAGTATTTAATAACACCGGTCTTAAATTAGTATATCAATCCGGTAACACAATAAGAAGCTTACTAGGAAATCCCAAGGATAAAACTACAGTTCTAGAAAAAAGTGGAATTTACGAAATTAGTTGCATGGATTGTGATAAAAAATATGTTGGCCAAACGAGACGCTCTATTCAAACACGTTTTAAAGAACATTTAGCACACTTAAAATACGGAAGAACAGAAAAGTCAAGTGTGGCCGAGCATGCTTTTGAAAACAATCATAGATTCACATTAGATAACCTAAAACTTCTAAAAAGTGTACCAAACAAAAGACTTTTGAATGCATATGAAAGTATGGAAATCATTAAATCCAGAAATAGTTTAAATAAAGATAGAGGACCTATCCCGTTTAGTACACTTTATTCTTTGGTTGAGGGGAGGTAGGATTAAAAATCGTGATCAATCACAATTTATTAGTCTTATCTCCGCCCACTAAAGGATTGTATATAAGATAGAGCGTAGATTAATTTAGTTCATTGTTTATCGTCTCCTGATTATGCTAACGTTGTTAGCGAAACGCGCGTCGAGTGCAAAAAAGTGTAGTTTTGGTTTGTGGAAAACAATCATAATTTTGTTTTTTTGTTTTGAATCAGTTCATTACACACCACTTACGAAGTGAATAATACGCACGGTTACCGGTTATGAAATATAAAAATAATGAATTATTTTACGTTTTTGTTATTGTGATGTAAGTAGTGTGTTTGTTATTTTATAATTTTATGTCACATCATTAATACGATTCAAGTGCTACTGACAAAAAGATTTCTTTTTCACAAACAAAGGCATTTTTATTACAAGCGTATGCGATTATAGTTCCAATGACAATACGATAATATTGTATTATTTGGAACCCCCCTCCCCGCACCCTACGGGGGGAGTGGAGGGGGTAAGACACCTAAGTTTGTCCGATTTCAACCAAAATTGGTATATAGGGGTTTTTGGGGATAAGGAATACGAATTTTTGATCATATTTTGAAAATTCAATATGGTGGATTCGAGATGGACGATAGTATTATCAGGTACCCACCTCCCCCTAACGAGGGAAGTGGGGGGGGGCATTTAGTTTGTTTGATTTCAATCAAAATTGGCATACAGGGATTTTTAGGGAAGGGGATTATGAATTTCTGATCATATTTGAAAATTTCGATATGGCGGATTCAAAATGGACGATTTAGGGTACAAATCTAAAATTAAAAAAATAGTTTTATATAAAAAAAAGGTTTCCAAATACAAGCTTTTATAAAATATCAAGTGCACTAAAAAGTAAAAAATAATTTTTAGCATTCTGATATCATGATCATAAAAGCGACGGGCGCAAATTAAAACTAACAATATCCATTCATATATCGGAGTTTTTTTTGCGCACGTTATATTTAGAAAAGCTTGTATTTCAAACGCTTTTTTTATATAAAATGATTGGGTATGGCTGACCGAATATTTTTTTTCACAAAATAATAGGTATTTTTTCTCTTAATTGAATTAATATGGCACAAATTTTGATTTAATTGTCCCAAAAAAGGCAAATTTATGCTCGATTCGTGAATTTTATGCAAACAGGTGCAATATCAGGCAACTAATGTGTTTCGCTGACGACACAGTTTTCCTAATAAGAGCACAGTCATGGTTCCTGGCCTGCCAAAAAGCTGAAAAAGCGTTACATAAAGTTAGATATTGACTTGATGAAAACCAACTTACTTTAAATACAGATAAAACGGTTGTTATTGATTTTTCCATCAATTCGAGAAGATGTTCGATTTGAGACATTATTTCGCTGTCTGCAGAATTCTTACTTTCAGGAAAAGGGTATTTTCGACAGGAAGATGGCTAAGATACATGGACGACATATTTATCATTTGAAAAAAGGACAACAATACACTAAAACAATTCTGCAATCATGTCAACGATATAAGAAACTTGTCAGCTTCTCTCGACGTGCTAGTCACCAAAAATAATTCAACCATAACCACTTCCGTATATCGCAAACCAACTCATACTGGATAATATCTAAACTTCAAATCACACCACTCCACATATATATATAGATCGAGCCAACTACATCTGCAATACAGAAGAATCTTTAAATAAAGAAAAGGCAAAAATTCGATCCGCTCTTCGAAGAAATGGTTTCTCCAACTACACGATCAATAAACTCTTCAGACCACACCAACACAAAGGACGACAGACGTAAATACTGAAAGGAAGGCGACACTTATAATTCCACACATTAAAGGAATCTCAGAAAAGATAAGAAGAATTGGCAACCAATACCATCTTCGAAACGACCACAACAATAAGAATTCAGTTAACAAAAACTAAACCATTTTGCCGCAACACCAAGAACTGCATCTACCAAGTACCATGCGAGTGTGGGGATATCAATATCGGAGAAACCAGCCGACCCATAAAAATTCGCCTTACAGAACGCAAACGTAAAACTTGACAAGGGGACACAACTGCATCAAAAATAGGTCAACATTGTTTGAAAGTTTGAGACAATGATGTATTTTAAATTAACTCTGTTTTTCGGACTTCCATTGTCTATATTTTATTTATACACGACGTTTCGATCAGTACAATTTCTTATCGTCTTCAGGTGCAAACTACAATCTATTCCTAAGGCTACGTAGTTTAAGAAGTTGGCTCCGCCCAAGGAGGGTCTTCCAAATATTTGGAATTTCAACACTTGGTTTACTGAAAATACCCTGATTCTCCCAATAAAGGCAGCTTCAAGGAATTTTCGTTTCTTTCAGTGTAACTCCTTGTGCAAAACCTTTACTTCTGTCCACTTCATTCGGTGTTGTTTTGACCATGCGTGTTCGGCGATTCCTGATTTCGTTGTTTCACCTCTTTGGGTATTCGTCTGATGTTCTTTAAGCCTAACAGATAGTGGTCTTGTTGTTGCTGTAACCATTCTGCTGCAGATCCTTCTTAATGTTTCTTATTTCGATTTTCATGAGAATTGTTACAAATTTGAACAGCTCTATTATACAGAGTTCTTATTATGCCTCGTTTGGTTGTAGCAGAACGATTTGAACCTTGATTTAAATATTGTCCTGTGTGAGTGGGTTTACGATATACTGTTGTTTTGATGTCGCTTTCTACTCGTTTGACAAGTACATCAAGAAAAGGAATTTGACAATTTTGCTCCAACTCCATTGTGAATTTAATGGTGGGTCTTATGTTATTTAGGTGATGAAGAAATTCTGAAAGTTTTTGGTCATTTCCGGTCCAGACGATAAAAGTATCATCAACATATCTTAGCCAGAGCTTAGGTTTATATGTTGCGGTATCATTCGCGTGTGATTCGAACCACTCCATGTAAATATTGGCCACCACTGGCGAAAGAGATGAACCCATTGGCAGACCGTCATTCTGGGCATAAAACCTTCTTCTTTCACCTGAAAATAGGAGTTATGTAGACAGCACTCCAACAACTCCATCACTCCCTCCAGCGGCAGGCTTGTACGTTCACGAAGGGATTCGTTATCAACCAGTCTCTGTCTAATAATATCTAGCGATTCCTTTATCGGGACATTGGTGTATAGACTTTCGACATCAAAACTGACAAATCTATCCTCGGGTCCTAAAACAGAATATTTAAGAATATTAACAAAATGGTTGGAATTTTCTACAAATGAAGCGGTCTTGCTTTCAAGAGGTTGAATAATTTTCAAAAGGAATTTAGACACATTGCTTGTTGGAGAATTTCTGGAACTTTTTAGCTCAACATTGTTGGGAAAATTAACATCATATGGAATGGAAAGAGGCAAAGATCGTCGCCAAGGGGGCAAATCGGTTCAAGCGGAAGTTTAAAGAAACAGCATTCATACAAATGAACCAGAATGTGTTTTCTCAACAGAGCGTCACCATCAAGGATATTTGGAAACCCCTACACTTCTCTCTACATAAAACTGGTACAGCAGAAGTTAGCAGCCTGTTTAATTTTTAAAATTTTTATAGTACGGCATTGTCTTCCTATAAGTGACAATGTCAGTGTCAGACTCCTGACAACATCATGTTTTGCATGTCAGTGTCATCCAAATTTAAAAACATCCCGCCGCACCTTTCCGAATTTGATAAAGCTCCAATCTTAGCAAAACCCGACCACTGACCACCGTCTAGGTTGGTCTATTCGGCAAGTAGCTGTTCATTATTGGCGAGCCAAGTCTTCGATAGTAAACATAAAAAACCGATCAAGAGGAGGGAACTATCCACCAAAAGGAAGGCACCGGTTTGACGAAGGTTACTAGCCAAGAAGCAATCAATTTTCTGGAAAATCATCCGTTTGCCAGAGCGAAAGAAGTAAAAATTGAATCAAATTTTCCAGGATCCATAACAACTTTAGGCGAGAGGATTAAACGTTCGACACTAAGGTGTCGCATTGCGCAAAAAAAAAAAAACTAAGTGAGGAAAAGAAGCAGTCTCGATTAATTTTTGTGTTGAATTATTCTCTGAGGGACGAAGAATTTTGGCAGCAGGTGGTTTTCACACATTTATCGACCGCCCAGAACCCGATACGAAGAACGATATAATGCTGGAAACGAAGACCGGGCGGGAAGATTTTCGGTAAATGTTTAGATCTGGATATCAGCTAGAGGACATGGCGCTCTATTTAGAATTAATGGGCGATTTACAGCCGAAGTTAACGTTAATATGCTGGAAAACGAAATTCTTCCAGAGGTGAGAGTCCCTTATCCAGATAATTTTGTATTTAACTATTCAGTTCATACGGCCAGAATTGCGCAGCGTTGATTCCAAGATAATAATATCGAAGTTTTGACTTGGCCCGCAAAAACCCGTGATGCAAATCCAATAAAGAACGTTTGGGGACTTATCGCAAAGAAATTAGCCAGTTTTAATATCATTCCCAGGAATTCAGAACATCTAATGGAACTCATCGTAAATTATTTGAAAATTTAGCCAATTCAATGCCCAGAAGACTTCAAAACATCATTGCAGCCAACGGTGCAATAACGCGCTATGAAAAATAAATATTTGTTTTATATGTTTTTAATTTTGTTATTATTTTTTAAATTTTATGTATTTCGTAACTTTCGTCAAACCGGTGTCTTCCTTTCGAGGGACAGTTCCTCCTTCTTGAAATCGCTTTATTATGGTTACTATCGCAGACTTGCTTCTTTCTTAATCAGCTAGTCGAATCAATTACTGTGTATCTTTTGTTTAGCTAATAAAACATTTTTGCTTTTTTGAAATATGGTTTTTATTTTTAGTGGCCCTATATTTTGAATTAGTAAAAAATAAACAATCCGTCTCCTTAAAAAAAAGTTTATATGTGCCAAAAATATGACATAAAATGACAACGTCAAAAAGTCAGTGTTGCGCATAGGAAAATATAAAAAATCCTATTTGCAGCTACCTTCTGCTGTACCAGTTTTTTGTGGAGAGAACTGTACTTTTTGGATGTAACAGATCTCAACTGTGAAGGGCGGAGTCAACCATGTGTAAACTTCATCGTTCACTGAACACAGGTTAGATTCATTGTTCACTGAACACATGCTAGTATATAAGATGAGGTAGTCTTAGTTTTTGTTAGTATTCACCTGATGACGATTGCAGATACATAAGCATTCCACACGTTGTGAAAAAAGTAAAAAATAAAGATAATGGACGTTCGAAACTCTAGTTTGCTTCGAGGTTACTCTCATTATTTCCCTTCGGCTGCATGATTTTTTATGTACCTTAAAACCTAATGAATGTAACTGCACTACGCAAATTAAATGAACTAGCTCCGTTAAATATCTTATCTTAAACTATGGTATTGTTTGTTTGAGTGCAGCTTCAGAATCTGCTTTTGAGTCCTTGATTGATTGACCCAACTGATCAACTTTTTAAAGTATCTAAACAACTTGCTATCAGGGAATTTTTTTGTCTTGTCAAAAATAGTGGGTTTTGTTTATTTTAGTTTATTGAATAGCAAAATTCATTTAAATTTCCGCTTAACAACATTATAGACGTAAAGCCTTTATTGTTAAGTTTCACGTCACTAGGTTAAAAATCTGACGTTCGTAATATTCAAGTGTTCCTTAATTTCTTTTGTTTTTAATTCAAAGTAACAGAAAATTTTAATAAAACATACATTCTTAACCTTTTCTAAAACAAAGGAAAAGTCAACATATTATTCGCTCTAAATTCATTTTAATATGGGATAAAGTTCATCCAAGAATTTCGATTTTTTATAATTAGGCACGTGGCATAGATTAATTTATGATTTGACTGAGGACTTAAATACTAAAGATCTAATATGTTTCTCTAATTTACGTCGATATACTAATATGACACTAATGGTACCATGACTATACGAAGGATTTTAAGAAATACCGGATTTCTTAATAGGGTTTTCCTTCTTCTTCATTTGTTTATTCATGATTCACTAATGGAACTGGTTGCCTACAACCCGGTAATTTTGTCATGAGTGCCATGACGTCAAGGTATCGCCGGAAAAAAGAAAGCTGACGAGTTAGTATGAAATAGATCATCAACCCCGCTTCTTATACCTGAACCACAGCTTAAGCCGTCTTCCCAGAGCCATTGAAAAACCCCACCCCAGGAACAATTCCTGCGTATGCCACTGATTATGCCCCGGTATGCCTTAAAGTACAACCAGAAAATGTGGGAGAACACCCATAGAAATGCATTCAGAAAAATTATCGAACTACCATTAAAGAAGGTAACCAACTCGCAATAAATAAGAATCAATTACGAATAACTGAACACTACTTCAGAAGAGAACAAAATGAAGCTGTACTACGGAAACTAAGCAAAATATGCACAGGGAAACATCCTAGGTTCTGCACTACAAAAGAGAGTACAATATGGTAAACCACAAATGGACCCAGAAGATCCCTGCACAAAACCTGTTAATATTTTGTTTAATTTATTAACACAGGCTTGCATTTTTTAACAATTTGAAAATTGATTTAAAATTTTAACTGTTTTCTGGTAGTTAAGTAGCGCTAATTTTAAATCTACTTACTACTTACTTTACTCTACAGTAAAAAAAAATTATTATTATGTACGCTTAAGAAAACGTTTTCTATTTTCATAAAAGCTTCTTTTGGTTTTTTTTCTGTCAAATTCAGCTAAAGGAAGATCTCTTCTCAATGTTCAATAGTAATCGTCCATCATTTTTGTATCCCAGCGCCCCTGGTATGTTTTATCCATCTCTTTAATATCTTGATTAAATCTTTCATATTGCTCTTCACGTACGTCATCAAGAATTTCCGGGAAATATTCCAGGAATGTCAAAAGTGATTTTTCATGCTCATGTTGCAACCAAGAATCCTGAATTTTTCCAGCATATTTTCAACGATCGCAACATGGTTTGGACCTTTATAATGTACAACTTTAAAAGCATTCCATGCATGTTTTTTTCAAATTCTGTATCTTTTGTCAAGCTCCTAATCTGCGGTGCTACAAAGATTCCCTCTTTTAGTTTTGCCTCTGACGGAGTCGGAAATGTTTTACACGAATATTTAAAACAATTTCCTTCTTTGTTTAATGCCTTAGCAAATGGTTTCATAAGTCTAAGTAAAACTTTTGGGTCAATAAGACTTTCGCGCATTACATTTTTGGTTCCAGGTGTTAACGTCTCTCTTTGTGGCTAGTCTTTTTCTATTCAATGATGTTTTCGATTCCTGCTATCCCACTCACACAGGAAACAGGGAAATTTAGTAAATCCAGACTGCTGACCCCTAAAATTTTTAAATCTCCACACACTTCCCAGTTGTGATTTTGTATGTTGTAATTCCTCTAAATTTTCATAGTTTTCCTTTAAATGAACTGAATGGCCGACCGGAAGAAAAGCAAAAACATTGCCATTATGTAAAAGAACAGCTTTAAGGCTTCTTTTTGACGAGTCGATGAAAAATCTCCAGTCGGAAGGTGTGTATTCAAGAGCTCCAAGGCAAGTAAATAGATCAGCAATTGCTTGGCAGTACACAAGTGGTTTTGTGCTAAATATGTTACAAATTCAGCCTCACGATTTCTATACCTTCCTCTTCTGGGACAAGCAAATTTTTTTGTTCCAACCTAGACCTAGACTTCAGAAAGGTCTTTTGAAAGTCCCAAATCTCTTACTAAATCATTAAGTTCGGCTTGTGAAGAAATCACTGGAAGAAAACTTCGATTTGATAGTTAACAAATATTTGTTATTTCGTGTTTTTGTTATAATTAATAAGATATATTACAAAAGTGGATATTCTTGTTTCTGGTTAATCACTTCTTCAAAAAAGAAGGTTTATAAAAAACAATTAATTTGTTTCTTTTAATTTTGAAAAACATGGTAACTGAGAACAACACTTATTAAACAGAAATAAATCAAAATAGTTTCTACTACAGTTATAATAAACAAGCTCTTAGTACTGTGTAATCACAGGTCCTATTTCCTGTTGATCGATTGTTTTTGTTGAAGTTAATAGCAAGAGAGTATTGGTTAAAAGCGATTTGTTTTTTATTAATAAATTTTTTTTCTGAGGATAAAAAGGACGACAATAAGCATGCGCGCAGGATCGAAGATCCCATGCATGCGCGGGAGTTTCGATCGAGTATTTTGGAGCACGTCAACAACTGTTTGGGTGTTAGCGTCAAGTGTCACTAGTTTAGCAATTTCATTTCACCATTTTCGCAAATTTTGGCCGCCCCGCCGTCGCGTTATTTTTATATTTTATGTTGGACATACATACGAGTTTTGTGTATCACGATTATTGCTATGTTTGGTGTTAATTGACAGTTAAATTTCAACAAAAATCATATAAAACCCTTCATAGCCAGTGAAAATATCTAAGAATATAATATTTTTACAAAAATCTTTGCGTTGATTTATTTTAGGTTTTAGGTAGTTTTAGCAGAGGATATGGAAAATCGACACCATGTTACGAGGCTTGCACCCGTTTCCCAGCTATAAGCCCATTTCATGCGTGACCGCCGGGTGTAAATCTCGTAATGTGGTGTCGGTTTTTTTCATATGTTCCTCTAGATCTACCCGAAACACAGAATAAATCAAGAGTTTAAGATTAACATGTATTTATTAACTGTTAATAAATCGCTGTTAATAGTTAACATATATTTGTTTACTATAACCACATTAGAGTAAATGCGCGAAGTATATTTATTTATTAAAAACAACTCAGGGTTTATAGGTAACTGATATTTATTTACCATAAACAAATCACTATTATCAGCTAAATTTTAAATATTTATTATAAACAAATTTTGTCTGGTTAATCAACTATCCTTGTTTTCTATTAATAAGATTTGTTACTAGTTAATGTAATATTTGGTTACTATTAACAAATAGGACCGTTCCTAAATCCCATTTTTGGTTATTATTACCAAGTAGGTTATTTATAATTAATAAATAGGTGTGTCAATAATAATCACTGACTTGATTTTTATTACCAAATATTTGTTTTTAAATTTAAAAATTATGGTTTGTTTCTCAGAGACAAATATCTATTAAGCCGTAAATCACAAAATCCTTTTGTTGTGGTTAATAAGATTAGTTAATTATAACTAAACTCTTTTTTCAGTTTGGTTAAACTTAGTAATTAATACAAAATAAAAGATTTACCTCAGGTAATAATGAGAGCCTACTTAATAAATTTCTTGAAGAGTACCACAGAAAATCATTTTTGGGTTAATACCTAAAATTTTAAAAAGTATTACAACGCTTGCTAGGAGCATATGGTTACATTTAAAAAAATAAGTTATGTCAAAAAGTGACATTTTGTAGACGTATGGCGAATAATTGATTAGATAGACTAAAATGTTCTGGCAGCAGTAATTTTTTTTGCTAGTTATCGAGATAACAATGGATCACTCTGTACACACAACCTGGTCAGGTTGTCGAGATTAAACAGATCAAAAATTTCGCCAATTTACCTACAAAAAGTACAATCTTTTGGCTAATGGTTCGACAGGTATTGAATTACAAACAGCTAGCACACCTGTTACTTAAAATTTTTAAATTGAACAGAAGGAAGGAAATGTTAAACAAAATTCTCTTCTTTCAACTTAAATCAACCAGTTTTTTTAAGTAAATTTAAATTATCTAAAGCAAGCATATTTAACTTTTTAATCTTTTTAAGTACGCATTAAAAAAATCGTAAAAAGGTGGGATTAATTGTTCTATTTTTTAGGTGCATTTAAATTTGCTTTTAAAAAATGTGTGTATCAATTAATGTCAAGATATTTAGTTTTTAATTTTCTCACCAGTTTTAGTTGCTTTATCTATAAAACATTATAGAAGGCTGTAGAGGGTGTTTCAAATGAATTTGACCACTCCTATCCGTTATTATGATTAAAAAAAAAGATCCAGATTCAAGTTACATAATTTTTTAAATTTTTTTAGTTTCTGAGGATAAGCCACATTTTGGTTAAATTTAAATTATGCGAAAAACAGCATTTTTGACATTAACATGCTGTCTCCAAAACGGATTCGCTTAGTTTTAAAGATATTAGGGTTAAAAAGTTTAAAAAAATTGAAATTTTTATACAATCTTGATAAAAATATTTAAAGATAAACAATAGTTTTCTATGATTATTATTTTTTATATTTTCGCCCTCCCGCCTCTTTTTGGTCAGCTACATCCACTTTTCTGTATAAGGTAAGATTATGTCACCTTATCGGTTTATGCCTTGTTACATAAGTAGGTAGATTTGATACAAACACGTCTAGTTTAAAGTACAACAAATTTAAATTGAATGTATAACAATAGCGATAACGGCCCTTTAAGATCAAAGTACACGACTAAAATATTTGAAGACGATAGTTTCACCCAAGATATTTTTTTATATTGGGGCCTTTCCATCCATTCTAGGATCAAATACCCAGTGTCGCCAAAATAAGCGCCAAGGGTAAAGTTTTTTTGAGACAAACACAAAATATCCATGCACCTAGCAGGGATTCGAACCCGGAACCTTCCGTGCGGCAGGCAGATACGCTGAAATTTTTCACGGTTGTTCGTTTTTTTAAATGCTCAAGAAAATATATAATATTTTTTGTGATAACCAAAAGCTCTTGTGATAACATCTGTCTCGTAGGTTTCAAACCCGATTTTTAAAAAAATTGGAGAATTGGCAACAATTTCCTTTGGATTACATTTCGATACCTGAACGAAGAAAAAACTGGGTTTCCTTTTTTTCTAAAAGCCTGGGCACCAGCAAGGAAATCAATGATAAATAAACATTGCTTTCTAAGCTTTTCTGTTCCACTCAATTTGAGAGAGAAATGCTTAGTTCACGGGTTGTAATCAAAGACATTCAACTAAAATAGACCCATCAAGTAATTCATAAATTGTTTTGAAACGCGATCATTCGTTAGATTTAGGATTTAGGGAAATTGCTTACTTATTTCTTCATTAACAAGTAGTTGGTTTGTCTTAATCTTTGTAAAAATTTTACAAGTGAGAATGATCAAAAAGAACACAAAAAACAAAAAAGAAAAAAAAATATCCGCAAATAAACCAAAAACAGTAGGTTACAAAAAAGCACAACATTATAAATTCTGGTTGAGTAACTGCGGTATAATATTTTGTGGGGTAAATACAGGTAGTTATTTTGCCTTAATCTAATTTTAATCTTAATAAAAGAATTACGAATAAAAAATACATTAGTAGGAAATAATCAAAGCGTAGGAGGTTCAATACAAACAATTGGTTTGTTAACTAAATATGCTACATGATCAGCCCTAAGGACAAAATCGTCCTTTCCACTGGCAAGGCTGCATCAGGCAATACCAAGCATGCTCCATCACACACATGCTCCATCCGCCATTTACCATCTTGATTTCACGATTGCCAAGGGTGCTAGCGTTACGTAATTTTTGAGGGGGATCTGAGGTTTCGTTACATGCGTAGGAGGTAACCAATATCGAAGAAGTTCTAAGAAAATCAATAAACACTTAATTTCTGAAAAAGTTGGTTACCCACATAACATTATTCTGGGACAAAACTTAATACGTTTCTAAATTGCGTTACAAGATATAAACGTGCCTAGTTTGCACATCTATCCATGGTTTCATCCAACAAAAAAGGGGTACATGTATGACGTTTTATCTCTCGAGGCGGGGGCGTGGGGGGTTGTTCTTTATATTAGACATGATCAACAATATGTTAATACATGACTTTTTTTCCCTTCGAATACCCAACCTACTTTATGCTTATTTGAAATAAAATGACTATTAGAAAGAATAAGGTCACTAAATTTATGCTATTTGTATGGACTGTGATAAAAAAAATCCAGCAAAATTCAAAGAAGCTTATTTAACAAGAATCAGTCTAGATATTGGGAAAAAAAATGAACACTGGTAATACTCACAGAAATATATATTTTTAAAATAAATGTTTGTTTTCGGTAAAAAATTGCAATTTCTACGTAATCACATTTGTTAGCCATTTTAACTATAAAAAAAATAAAAATAAAATAAAAGTTAAGTGCCAATAAATTGAGTGTACTTTACTGAATACTATTCAATGGTTTTTGTTTTAAGATTACAATATTTTGTTTATTCCGAAATGTCCGAACTTTACATGGGGTGTTTCCACAGTGTGACTTCACGTGGGTACCGATTGAACTTTTATCATATGCTATTACTATATCCAGTTTTTTCTATAGTTTGGTGTTTTTTCTTTGTTTTTTATACTTTTTTGGCAAAAATAGAACTTTTTTTTTCTTGTTTTTCACAATAAAGTTTTTCATATTTAATTAAAATGGCTACTTCAAACACACTGCTTAATAAGTGATTAATTTTTATACACAAATCTTAACAAAACAAAAAAAAGTAAAATGACGCTACCATTTTGTTAATATGTTTTAAAAAGCAAAAAGTAAATGATAAGAAAGTTATAGAAATAATATTTTTGTAAAAACATTATGTATAGGGATACAACTTTCAGCACAATCTGGCATCGTTGCCAAATTGTTTACATTATGTCTGATCGCAACTGTGGTAAACGTAATGTCTCTATATTTTTATCCCTTTATGGTTGTAATATAGATCGCAATACTGTACCGGTATTTGGTCGAGGTTATTTGGCGGATTTACCGGCGTTTTATGGTAATTATCGACATGCATGCAGTGTTGCTAAAAACTATTTCCCTAAATCGTAACTATGACCAAGTAGCAATCTATACATATAATAAATCTCTAGAAAGACCATTTCTGTACATTGAATATTTTTTTAAATACAAACGATATAGATTGCAACCATTTTAAATTCCAGACGTCGTTTTCCTTGCCTTGAAGTATGCAATCGAATTGCGCATCTCCGAAAAGTTTCCTAATCTGTGGACCCACAAACGAGCCCACAAATATGCCCTCTTTCATTTTATCGTCACTGATTCTAGGGAACTTTTCTTTTGAATAACTAAAAGCATAATTGCTATGTAAACATAGAATAAAAGATTTAAAATAAAATCCAATCAAGGCATTCATTATTTTTTTGAAATTATGTCATCTATGCGGTGAATGCGTAAAAATTTCCAGTCTCTGGTTTAACATACTTTCATCTCTGATAAGAGCCAGACGATACTTAAGAATTTGTGATAACCTCAACGGTTATCATCAGACTATTAAATTTACACACTTCCAAAGGTTACTTTTATTGTATATTGTCTTTATATAGTACCTTCACGAGTAATATCTCGTAGTCACTGATATATAACCAGTAAATTAATAGTTATCTCTAAAATAAATAAATTAATTTGATATAAATGGAATTATTTGGTTAGTCCTGCCTATTATTATACAGACCGCTTCAAGCTACTGCGAACATAGGGGGAATCAAGTCCAATTTACTCTCCGTGCCGTACGACCGAGGTGGATTCGAAGCACGCTGCAGTGTTATCTTTTGGAAATTCATTTTGTTTTTATTATTTTGTTTTATTTCTGCCTTGCTCGAGAAACAGATGGGTAAGTTCTTAATTGAAATAATACATTTTTAAAACTAAAAATGGATGTCTACGAAGTTGCCGAAAAAGTGCAGATGGTCAAATGGTCAAATCGTCATAACCCAACACACGTTCGATACTGGTCGAGGAAAAATTTTCATTTGTATTTTGACGTAAGAACACAGTATCCCCAAAAACTAAATGTTTGGGGGGGGGTATTGTAGGGGAACACGTAATTGGGCCATTTTTTATTAACGGCAATTGCAATTTGAATGGTCCTAGATACTTGGATCTACTGCAGCAGCACATTATTCCAACTGCTAGGCAGGTGTAAGATTTGGTGAAACATAGTTTCAACAAGATGGTTGTTCCGCTCACAATGTTGGCCTTGTTAGGGAATATCTTGATAATGTATTTCCTAATCGGGTTATAAGTATACGGGGAACTATTTTATGGCCAGCTCGATCTCCCGATCTTGTTCCTAATGACTTCTATCTGTTTTTGAAGAAGCTTTTCAAATTATCACCCCTAACATGCTTGGAAACGTTGGAAGGGGTTTTTATAGTAGGCTCGGATATTGTCTAGCCGAGCAAGGAGGACTTTTCGAACATTTGCTTTAATTTTTTTTTGACTGGGAGAATCTTTTTGGTTTTTAGAATGTATTATTTTATTTTGAGAACTTGCTTTTATTTTGTTTCTCCTTATTATTTTCATTGTAACACGTCGTCACTGATAAATCTGAGCAGTTGACAATAAAACGCTCTTATTTATCAGTGACAAAAAAAAAGAAAATTACGTTATAAAAATTTGCTTATTTATTGACCAAATTCCGGTTTCATTGACTACGCTCCACACAGCACCGTGGTTAGAGGCGTACTAAATACAAGGCGAACGGCGGCGAATGGCAGCGAATGGCGATCGGAAGCCTGAGTGTTGGTTGCTTCACTGATAGGCGTGCGGTGTCTCTGCATGTACGTACACTGGCAAATTAGACTTCTTTCGCCCTATGTTCGCAGTAGCTTGAAGCGGTCTGTGTAGTTATTGTATGTATGTATCGGGGCCAAACAAACTGATTGTAAACTTGAAAAAAAAATAAGTAGGGAAAACTGGGTGTATTTTGATAACATTTGAAGTAAGGGGGGTCCAAATTCGAGGTTTTTGGGGATTTTGGCCAATACCTGCATATATACAAGGTTTGTCTCGTTTCTAAACACCTTCATAAACCTAGCGAGCCCACGTTACAAAATCCAATTTTTAATAATTCCAGAATTATGTGCTAATTTCGCCCCCTTTTAAAAATGTTTGTGCTCTGTGAGTGTTTGAGAAAATTAAAAAAAAGTGGGCTCACTAAAAAGATAAAAATGTTTCACTTTTTTGGTTATTTTTTAACAAAAAACTTGTGGGCTCGCTAGCTTTATATAAACCTAGCAGGCCCAACCTTAAATGAAGGTTGAAAATATCTCTTATACAGGGTGACAGTTTAAAAACTATTCACCTCAGGTATTTCGAGAATCGATAGAGATATTTACCCAATTCCGACAACGGTTCGAGGGATTGGAGGGGGGAACGTTATTTATGTATTTAATGCCTTGGTCGCACCAACCGTGTTAGCGCAGGCCACGCCCACCGGGTTTTCTTAAATTGGACCCCCCCCCTCCCTTGTAATACCTTTTTGGAAAGGGTTTTGCATCAGCTTTACCACGGTGTATGTTCTTTTAATTTGAAATAGCAGTTTTTGAGATATTAGCGGTTAAAATGTAAAAACATTGATATTTTTACCAAGAAAATGATTTGATTACCGTTTACAAGATACCCAAAAGCTCATTTAAGGTTTCATAGAAAAATTTAGAAAAAATAATAAAAGCACTTCATTATGATACCTTGTCGAAAACGGTTTTGAATTTACTTTTCCGAGGGGGTGAGGCCTGAAAACATTCTGAATGCATAACTTGCATTCTTCTATGAACCCTTGAATTAACTTTTGGGTATTTTTAACCGCTAACATCTCAAAAATGGCTATTGCAAATTGAGAAAAACATGCACCATTGTGAAACTGATGCAAAAACCTTTCCAAAGAGGTATAACAAGGGGGGGGGGGGTTCAATTTAAGAAAAATGGATGCGCGTGGCCTGCGCCAATATGGTGGGTGCGACAAAGCTATTGAATACATAAATAACGTTCCCCCTGCAATCCCTCGAACTGTTGTCGGAATTAGGTAAATATCTCTATTGGTTCTCGTAACACCTGGGATGGATAGTTTTTAAATTGTCACCCTGTATATCTCAGAATTATGTGCTTTTTATGTGCTCCATGGAAATAGAAAAAAGCTAAAGATTTTTTAAGAAAATCACTTAAAAGTAAAAAATCTCAGTTTTTTTTCTATTTTCATGGAGCACATAAAAAGCACATAATTCTGAGATATTTTTTTAACTTAATAATTGGGCTTGCTAGGTTTATATAAAGCTAGCGAGTTCACCTTGTTTTTTTAATTTTCTCAAAATTTAAAGAGTACAAAAATTTTTAAAAGATGACGAGATTAGCACATAAAAGGCACATAATTCTGGAATTATTAAAATTGGATTTCATGAGGTGGACTCGCTAGATTTATGGAGGTGTTCTAATATCGAAAAAATAAAAAATACCGTTTTTAGAAAAACAGACGGGAATTTTTTAGGTTATTTTCGATTTGTTGTAGTTTGCCCCCACGGAAATTCAGATAGGGAATATGGCTAGTATGATAACTTATTTTAAAGTTATTTTAATATGTTTTGATTCGTTTCCGAGATACTCACGATTAAATTTACTATAAACTAAAAAGAGCGATTTTGTTGATGTTTTCTATGGTTTTTTAAGCTTTTCTAGGCCTTATTGATTTACTGGTTTTCACCCCTTAGAGCGGGAGAGGGCGCGCATCACCCAAAAACTGAAAGTGGCAAACTAGGCTCATAAAAAACTAAATCGGCAAGGCTTAGAAAATGTTATAAAAACTATGGGAAACACCAACAAAATCGGTTTGTTTTTTTCGTCCATGATAAATTTAAACGTGGATAATTCGGGAACGAATCGATAAATTTTCAAAAAAACTTGACATCTGTCAAGACAATTCAAACACATGAGGTACCACAGCACCCAAATTGTCTACCTAAATTGTAGGGATTAAGGACGCACCCTGTGTATGATTGTTTCTGCCTTCAATGACTGCCGTAAGTCGCTGGTACTAATTTTGTTTGATTTTGAATGATTTTTTGGATATGAATAAATTCTCGAATTAGAATGATCCATCCTTTCTCTACCCTGCAGTAAACAAGGATTCTTTACTTACTGAGACTTTGCATTTACTTACTGACGCTTTGTATTTGTGTTCTTTATGTCTAGCAGAACAACTTCTTACGTAAGAAAATGATCAGTAGCGGGCCGTTTTTTTTTGGGACCCATTTGACTTGGGGGCGTCGGCCTACGAAATTTTCCTAAAAAATACGTCGGTCAAGGTTAGCACTTCATTTTATTTTTTTTTTGTAAAACGATCCTGAGAAAATCAGCTGTGAGGAGTTAAATTCTATAACGTCATAACTTTTTTATGTTTTGGGGGTGTCCGACGCTTGCTTAAAAAGAATTGCAATTAAAAGAAAAGACTATATTTACGAAATGACGTCCTCATGGACTTTAAGTTTATGGTAAATACATATTTGGCAATTACTTAACTTTGTTGCTAAAGTCTCTTGACAGTGACATTGATATTACCATTATTAAATAACTTTAACATAGCATCGGCATTGGAAAAAAACAAATTCGGTAAAATTTTAAGCAAACATAATGTTGATGACTACGTGACCTTGAAAGACAAGAACAGAATATTGTGAAACTTACAGGAAAAAGACGTAAAATTGAAACCGCTAAGCCCCAATGAAAGAAAAATGATTAAACTATCTTCGCCTACGGTTTTACCCGTTTTTCCTAGGCTCATTTCACAAAGGGCGGATTGTCCGCGACCGATGATCCGCGACCGATGACATCTGCCGAGCCCTTGACGGATGCGGTTCATCTGTCGAGGTCGCGGCCATAGGCTTAGTGAGATCTTTCAGATGCATGCGGATCGGCGGTCGCGGTTTCAGTGCAGCGTTGTCTACGTTTCCGAATTGGTTTCAAGAGCATGGATGTTCTCTCAAATCTGTATATAGGATGACAAAAGCCCCTTTTATTGGCCTTTCTAAACACAAAGGATGAACCCAATTTTTTTTGAGAATAACGATTCTTTTTTCGCATTAGCAATCTTTTTACGCAAAACGCGGCAATCACGCGTTGCTGTGTGCTTTTCCACAACATGATAAACCGATGATACGCGTATGTCTGAAAACCATCGACCGATGCTCCGTTCGACCGATGATCGGTCGGGGCGGATCATCGGTCGCGGATCATCCGCCCTTTGTGAAACGAGCCTTACTTTAACTTTTGTTCCCGTGAACTGATTTTGATCAGGAGCCCAAGGAATGCAGCAGTAAAAATCCCATAAAAATCGGTCCAGTAGTTTTTGCGTGATGCTGCAACAAACAGACAGACAGATAGACAAAAATTCGAAAAACCAGATTTTTGTTATCTATATCGTTTAGAAGCCCACACCAAGAATTTTGACAAAATATTTAATTTACAGAAATGGTTGTTCTAGAGATTTATTATACAGGTTTCGAAAGTTTTCGTCTAGGCTGTCGAAATGCATGTGTCTAAGTAAGAACGGTTTTCAATTCAGATGCATTGAAGATAGAGGCTAGGCAACTTTGTCAATCAAACAGTTTTGGAAAACCGATTTCAGCGCTTTAGTGTGTCTTATTCGAAGAGGCGGGCGTGAAGGAAATCGTAGACGTATTTTTTCTTAATCACTTAATCACTTATGATTATTTTTATTTACTTGGTACTGAAATGATGCAACTAAAATACCACAAAATATTTTTATGGAAGACCTGAAGAGCAGGACTGCATTCGCGACTCTGTACTTCTGAGGAGGGAAGAGGAGGCCCGTTTGCTGCTAACATAAGGTGACCAACCGTCCCGGTTCGACCGGGACAGTCCCGATTTTTAACCATTTGTCCCGGGGAAAAAATCCGTCCCGGATAGTCCCAGTTTTTTAGCAAAAGTTCGGTTCACCCCGATTTTGATACCACTGTATTTTGTAACTTTAAAATCACTGCAATTAAAAAAGCGGATGTTCTCTGCCATCTATAAATTTGAATTGAAACCTTACTGAAATTATTTTTCTTTAATAAGTATTTTGGAAAATACATCTTAATATTATTAGGGGTGCATATAAGAAAAAATACATGATATACAATACATTGAATGGCCAGAGTGTCCCGGTTTTGCCCCTTTAGGAGTTGGTCACCTTACCTAACAAGACACCTACGGTGGGATTTACTAAAGAGGTTTAGTCTATTTTAGAACGGTCCTAGGTTTAAGTGAAATTTTTGGTTTTAAGCATTTTAAACCAAACCTCCTCGAGTTTTGGATATAGTTTGATTTATAAAAAGTATTTTAATAAATTTGTTTATTGAATAATCAACTTAACGCAATCTTTTGGTGGATTTAAGAAGAAAGTTTGAATTGAGAAGAAAAGAAAATTAAAAAATTTAAACCCACTTGGGGTTTAAATAGTAAACACTCTGTAGAACAAAATTAAAATTGGGGTTATATGTCACTCTAATTAAGACTTACGCTTGATAATTAATTTTTCCAGTTAATACTTGATGTCACACAACGATTTAGATGGGTAATAATAAAATAAAGAGTAGATTACTTTTGTTTGATTACGGTTGTTGGTGTTTTTATTTATGAAATGTATTAAAAAACTGTACGATTTTTTACATATCTGTCACTGTCGAAATGTCAGTTTAAAAATATTAGCGCTGCGTTCAATCACAAACAGCGAGTTCGGATCTTTTACCTCTGCTTGCACCAACCTCTAATGATGAAAGCTACAGCTTTAAAATGAGTGGGCTTTGAGTAAGAAAAGTTTTTTTGACTGAGCTTTTAGATAACCTCAATGTTTTACTTTCAGTTTGTAAATAAATTAATATAGTTGTTTTGGGTTTTTTTGTTTGGTATATTTTTCGTGCATAATCAGTGACCTTCACTTATGTTTATTTATTATTTTAAATATATTTTTTGTGCCGAAAACGGGTTCAAACTATGGCGTTTTTCTGGACAAAATAGGAGGTGTTTTATTGAGTAATGAACAACTTGGGATATTAAATAAGGTAAATTAATCCTTGTAAAAATGGTTACTTAGGGAAATTATAAACGAACTTATTACCAAATGCCACAAAACAATCCTTTCTGGAGGCTATAAATTTAAACCACCCCCCTGAGGTGGTCTAAAAAAATCACCAACTTTATAACCTCAAACACAAATAATAAAGCTATTATGTGTCAAATTTCTGGCATATTCACCACTTGCCATTTTGAAACATGTAAAAAAAATAGTTTTAGGGCATTTTCTTCTAAAATATGGTGTATTTTGAGAAAAAAGCAGTTTTTCAGTGGTATTTTGCAATAACAATACAAAATAATCAATAACTTTGTGTCTTTCTGTATGGGTAAGTGTTTTTCGAAAATTGGTTTTAAAATACAGTACCCCCCACAGGTGTAAATATTTAGACCTGTGGGGGGACCTATTTTAGATCTTAGTAAATCTCACTGCTAGAGACGCTGGGAATCAGTGTTGCCAGAAACATGATAATTATCAAAATCTATGATAATTTTCGGATGATAATTAATAATGACCTATTATCAACCCCTAAATCCATGATATTTTAACAAATCCTCACATAAAATGCCATTTATTCTTATTTACTTTTGGTTATTTTTAAAAATTCCAATTAATAGGTGTACACATATTAAAATACAGTTATATATTAATAATAGATTAATCGACGTTGGTCATCTGATCATCTTCTCTCTCACTTTCTCCTTTACTGCGAAACAAAAAGCACAAAAATATAGGTACATCTTGTGAAATTGAAATCCAGTATGTTTCTTTTTGGCCACTCGGAAATAACAATACATTTTAAGGACATGTCATGCAAAAATAAAAATACACATATAACCCAACACTTACTAAACCGAAAACCCCGAACTGCGACCAGAACTAATTAGTGGTTAATTTTTGTGTAAGAGTTTTAAAAAATGCTTACCATAATAAAATATTGTTGGTCATGAAATCATCATCAGGATGACGGGCAAAAAAACTTCTTCAGATTATGTTTATATTATGTAGCTGCTTTAGATTTAATTTCTTTTTAAGTGTTTAATAAAAAAAAATGTTTGCCCTATTTTCCTTGACTCCAAGTTCGTTGAGAAAATAATAAACCGTGAATTTGGAACAAGAAATAATACATGTTTTGTCGTGTAAGTAATTTGGTAGTTTATTGTATCGTTAAAAACAAACTAAATTATTATACAGGCTGCTTTAACTTAACCTCGAATTTGACGAAAAGACAAATAAAATGACACCGTTTCGGTTTTAACAGAGGAGAGGAGGGAAAAAACTTCGTGTAACATTTAAGAGATATTTTTGGAATCCGAAAAAAAACTCCACTATATGTTTTAATAACATACAGGTTGTACCATTAAAAACATGATTGTGTCATTATAAATACATATTTTATACTTTCATCGAAAACCAACTGTCTGCAAACACCAAACAACCATGGTTTCTTTGGTTACCGATGCAAAAAACTTATAATTTTAACATTCCAAATTTTGGTAAAAAACAATTCACATTTACTTTTTACCAAAATTTGTAATGCTAAATAAAATTATTTATTTTTAGCTAAAAATTAAGCCATTTTCTTAAGTTTTCTTCAAGAATTCACAAAAAAATCATTTAGAAAATACCACAAAAAATATAATAATAATATAATAAAAAGAAAAAAATACAAAAAGGCACATATATAAAAAACACAGTATCCTAATAAGATATGAAAATATAACATTTTCACAAACATGACAGAACATCATATAAAACTGCAAAAAATATAAAAAAACCCAGATCCTATGATATAATAATAAAAATTACAATTAACAAGTGTAGGGCAACGCAAACGTAGGGCAAAACCAGAGACGCTTTTCGCGACCGATGTTTTCAAAAGCACATTTTGAAAACATACGTCACCGTTTCAACCGCAACGACGCCGTTTCGAACCATCGCCACTGATCGCCAAAATGACAATTAGATCTAGATCCACAAGTGAGACTTTTTTTTTGTCGCCGCTAGATAACCTTGATATTGATAGATAACATCTTACACGTAGTAAATCCATTCCAGGTTGTTGTTTTCTAATGTTTTTAGGACTGGAATAAAAATTGTTTTTTCGACTTTAATACCAAACTGATGAAAGATATCGTAAAGAAAATATTTTTCGGCTTTTCATTTTGTAACCATTGTCCTTACGCACTGTTTACAGGCTGGGGACTGAGATACATGCAAATGCCTAACCTAAAGCGTTCATACACGGCCGGAGAAATCGACTGAGATATTTCCGTAGAAACTTTATCAAGCAAATAGGACCGGTTGACGCCTTCGAACGTCCAACCCGGGTTTTGCACTTTGATTCGAAATCAAAAAGGAGGAACAGTCAGATGTGGGGCCGTGCACAAATTACGTAACGGTTATTTTACCAATTTTTGACCCCTCCCTATGTAATGTTTTGTAACGGTTTGGCACGCCACTCCCCTAATATTACGTAACGATTTCAAGACCACTACCCCCCCCCCAAAAAAAAAAAAATTTTCACTTATTTTCATTCCAAATTTTCTTAGTTTCACACAAATGCAAACGCTGTCGAAAACCCCCCTCCCCCCTACGTAACGTATTGTAACCCCCCTCCCCCCTGTGACCATTACGTAATTTGTGCACGGCCCCTGTAGTCCCAGTGGAGGAGGGCGAGAAAATTGATATTTTTTTCTTAAAAATTATACTCTTTAGACCTATTTCTTTGCGTTCCCGTATTACGTAATTTTTGAAAAAAAATGTAAGCGGCGCCATTTTTATTTCGTGCTTTGTTTTTCTAACGTTTTTGCGTTCGGCTAATTTAATTGAAAAATCCCAAGATTAGTAGGAAAACTGATCCCGTCTCTGTTTCTAAATTTTTTCGAATAAAAGTAGAGTATGACCATGGGGGAAATAATTTTTTCTACGGTATGACGAAAATTTCGAGAAAGTTGAAGAAAAAAATAAAAAAAGTGGCAGAGCTCAAGTTTTTCGTAAAAAAAACGTTTTTTGTAAAGAAACAGAGCAAAATAAATCTTTTCACCCCTTTTTGGGTGTTATAAATATTGGCAGCCCCTTATTTTTCGCTTTTACCCTCCCGCTAGTTTTGAAGAATTGATTCGCTACATGTTTCGAGATCATGTCATAAAACACCTCGAAAATATCAAATGTAGTGTAGGGCTAGCTTTATTTAAAATCAATAATATCGCAAGCAAAAAGCTCTGCAGGAAAAACAGCGCCCTTTATTGATTTCTTTGGCTGCTAGTGCTAGCTGCATGGTTTGGCCGTTTCCGCCTAGATGTCACTAGTAGAACAGAATGGAAAGAAATTTAATTAAAAGCGAAGTATCGTAAATAATGGACCCTGCCGCCGCCTTTAAGCAAGTTTCCCAGTTTTTCCTCGATCATCTCATGGTGTGGCCTAGCGGAATTTGCAGACATCTTGTCAACGGTTATTATTGCAACTATGATTTATGCTCAAAATGAAAGAGTGGCGACAATTTTTTCTCATGAAAGCAGTCCGGAGATAATAACAAACTGGCACCATTGCTCAATATACCTGTTTCTTTTGTGCCATTTCTGTTTGATTTATTGAAATCCTACCCCTAAGGAAAATCTTAGGAACCCTGTATAAACCGAAGGCTACAAATATTAGTCATATAATTGCGTCGTCACACTCTTTCCAGTTCACCAACTATCTGTATGACGTCATCATTGCACCATTCGGGAGTTATTCAGCAAAACGTGTTTCATTAGGTATGCAATGTTATTTTTATCTTTTTTTTTCAAACTACCGAAAAATAGCCACTAGTTCTATATTACAAGTCATGTTCTTTCGAAATATTTCCACTCTTAAGAAAGGGCTTCTTTGTTCAATTTTCCGGACCCTTTGCTTCTGCACAAGGAGTCACACTGGAAGAAGCAAAATCAGGGTATCTTCAGTAAACCAAGTGTTGAAATTCCAAATATTTGGAAGCACCTCCTTGGACGGAGCCAACTTTTTAAACTTCAAGGTTAAGTGATTTCTCACAGTATACAGGGTTCCTAAGATTTTCTTTAGGGATAAGATTTCAATAAATCAAACAGAAATGGCATAGAAAGTTCTGCGCGCACAAAAGAAACAGGTATATTGAGCAATGGTGCCAGTTTGTTATTATCTCCGGACTGCTTTCATGAGAAAAAATTATCGCCACTCTTTCATTGTGAGCATAAATCATAGTTGCAATAATAACCGTTGACAAGATGTCTGCAAATTCCGCTAGATGGCGGACACACCATGAGATGATCGAGGAAAAAATTAGATGTTTTCAAGTCCAAACCACAGCTTTTTCTTGCTTAAAGGAGGCGGCAGGGTCCATTATTTACGATACTGGGCGATAAACTCGTGAGGTTGTTAACATTAGAAAGAAATATCTTCGCTTTTAATTAAATTTCTTTCCATTCTGTTCTACTAGTGACATCTATCCGGAAACGGCCAAACCATGCAGCTAGCAGTAGCAGCCAAAGAAATCAATAAACGGCGCTGTTTCCTGCACATCTTTTTGCTTGCGATAATATTGACTTTAAATAAAGCTGGCCCTACACAATATTTGATATTTTCGAGGTGTTTTATGACATGATGTCGAAACATGTACAATTCTTCAAAACTAGCGGGAGGGTAAAAGCGAAAAATAAGGGGCTGCCAATATTTGTAGCACCCAAAAAGGGGTGAAAAGATTTATTTTGCTCTGTTTCTTTAGAAAAAACGTTTTTTTTACGAAAAACTTGAGCTCTGCCACTTTCTTAATTTTTTTCTTCAACTTTCTCGAAATTTTCGTCATACCGTAGAAAAAATGTTTCCCCCATGGTCATACTCTATTTTTATTCGAAAAAATTTAGAAACAGAGACGGGATCAGTTTTCCTAAAACGGGGGATCTTGGTTTCGAGTGAGAAGATAAAGGGCGCCGCAGGCAAAATTTTTTCAATTAAATTAGCCGAACGCAAAAATGTTAGAAAAACAAAGCACGAAATAAAAATGGCGCCGCTTACAATTTTTTTTCAAAAATTACGTAATTTCGGGAACGCAAAGAAATAGGTCTAAAGAATATAATTTTTAAGAAAAAAATATCAATTTTCTCGCCCTCCTCCACTGGGACTATAGGAGCCGTGCACAAATTACGTAATGGTCATAGGGGGAGGGGGGTTACAAAACGTTACGTAGGGGGGAGGGGGGTTTTTTGACAGCGTTTGCATTTGTGTGAAACTAAGAAAATTTGGAATGAAAATAAGTAAAGTTTTTTTTTTGGGGGGGGGGGGTAGTGGTCTTGAAATTGTTACGTAATATTAGGGGAGTGACGTGTCAAACCGTTACAAAACGTTACATAGGGAGGGGGTCAAAAATTGGTAAACTCACCATTACTTAATTTGTGCACGGCCCCACATCTGACTGTTCCTCCTTTTTGATTTCGAATCAAAGTGCAAAACCGGGGTTGGACGTTCGAAGGCGTCAACCCGTCCTATTTGGTTGATAAAGTTTCTACGGAAATATCTCAGTCGATTTCTCCGGCCGCGTATGAACCCTTTAGGTTAAGCATTTGCATGTATCTCAGTCTACAGCCAGTAAACAGTGCGTAAGGACAATGATTACAAAATGAAAAGCCGAAAAATATATTTTTTTACGATATCTTTCATCAGTTTGGTATTAAAGTCGAGCAAAAACAATTTTTATTCCAGTCCTAAAGGTATGAAAATGGAAAACATTAGAAAACAACAACCTGGAATGGATTTACTACGTCTAAGATGTAGTGACAACATCGCCCCATGCCCATCCTTTTCTGCCTAATGTGTTTTTCCGTTTGTCTGCGTCTTATACACGGCTGCTTGGCCCCCTAAGGATTTGCTTAGGAACCCTGTATAAGTACGTAGCCTTAGGAATTGATTGTAGTTTTCTCCTGAAGACGATCAGAGATTATACTGATCGAAACATCGTGTATAAATAAAATATAGACAATGGAAGTCCGAAATACAGAGTTAATTTCAAACACATCATTGTCTCAAACTTTTAAAGAAACAAAAAGCTGATTAAATGACGTTAGTGACATTAATCGGGAAGCCTCCCGGCCCCCAGAGTCGGTGAGCATCGATGCCATTAATTGGTGGAATTAATCGGGTAATTTAAGAACCCGATGAATATCACCAAGAATCATAGATGAACTTACAAACTCGATTGTTTTAATCGGTGAGCCCATCGGTGAATTTACAAACTCACCTATACACTCGCGGCAAAACCAGGTGGGGCATAATCGACCACGGTCCCTAGAATAGATACGGTGTAGTAATTTTGCCCCACTCTTCGACCCGATGACGACACAAAGATAGCAGCTGATTTTTTTCCGCCATTTAAAAATTGTATGAAGGCTTGACAGATTAAATTAACTTTTCGGATTTTTCTTTTTTTTTTTTGTTTAAATGATTGATGGAAGACCTATTATTTGCTTGTATCTTTTATTATAATTTTTTGTGTATAAGTGAATATAATATATTTATTTATTTTCACCAAATAGAAATTAAGATCATTAGTTGGTAATCGATTCCGTCAAGAAACTCATCGGATGAGTTGGAGTTAGTTCGAGTTCTTAGTTCAGAAGTTACGTTATGTAGTTGTTATTTTTTCTGTTTTGGAACCTTTTTTATTTTGTACTTGATTTTTGCCAGCCATTTTTGGGAGAGTGATTATTTTTTTATTTAGAAGGAAAGACTTCTTGTGCACACTAAATGCAATAAATCTGATTGAAAATTTGTTCCTTGTTTTTTTGGTTTTTTAATTATTTAATGATGATCCTTTTCACTAAAAAAACGCATAAATGCGGCTACCTATGATGAAAATAATTTAAGTAATATCACAGGGTATTTAATTAGGGCCAGAAGAAAAGAAATAATGAACAAATACAATTTTTATTACAAAAATAATATAACCCCAAATGTCACCCATCAAAAAAGACAATAAAGAAAGCAGCTGATCGCTTTGGGTCGTCATCAGGGGGGCGGAGCAAAAAAAATACTAGACCGTGTTTATTCTAAAGACCGTGATAATCGACTACCAGTTTTTGGTTCGCAGGACTAAAGACAGCTGAGCCGAAAGCGTTTTTAATTTCAACGTATGAGAAGTGACACAATGCGTATTTCTTTTTAACGGCCGTTTGTGTAAAACCATACAGTTTCGAGCACCAACTGTGTATAACTGCTGCGATGGGTTTAGTATTTCGGGCAAAAACTGGGCACAAGGTTCCCTAAAAACACAACAACGTTCCCGGAACGTGTCATTGAGGTTCCCATTGGTGGGGAACGTTCCCGCTCTAAAGAGAACGTTCTTTCAACATTTCTAACGGTCCTCCACGGAACGTTTCAGAGAAACGTTCCAGATATGTTTCGCCATGGAACTAGTAGGCATTGATTTTGAATCATCCAGTGATAAAACGAATAAAATAAAAATCTTATAAATTTACAAAGTCAATGGTTAGCGAGCTTGCTAGGAATTAGCAGATGAAATAATGATGAAAAAATCTGAAACGGGATTCATGTAAAAGATAACCATGTGTTAAATTTCAGAATCGGCAGATGTACCTGCAATTTGAAGGAAAATTAAGCGTCTCTACGGAGACAGATATAATTATCTTTACAGATATCCAAAGCTCTGGAGTTAATAACTTTACAAAGGGATTTAGCGAGGGTGAATAAATAACAAAATCAATTTTTAGCGAGCTTTCTCTCAAAAAAGGTAATGGTAACCGTAGACCTGAATGAATAGCGAGCTTTCCCTCAGAAAAGGTAATAGTAACCGTAGACCCGGATTTCGTACTTGTAATGTTCATCAGTACGGTGCTATAAATTAGGTGATGAAAAAATCTGAAACAGGATTCATGTAAATTTAAAATGGACAGATGGTTGTATTTTACATGAATCCTGTGTTTCAGATTTTTTCATTATTATTTTATCTCCTAATTTCTAGCACCGTACTGATGAGCACCACAAGTGCGAAACCCGGGTCTACGGTTACTATTACCTTTTTTGAGGAAAAACTCGCTATTCATTGATTTTATAAAAATCTTATGTTGATCAAAACACTTCGTAACTTATGTAGTTGTTTTTAATTAGGTTTTTCTAATGAAACCATAAGAATTCATTCATATTATTGATACAAGACCTGAAAAATAGGTTTCTTGTTTCGCTGGCGTGTTAAAAAAATGGGGTTGGTGCGTCAAAAAAATATTTATACGATTCTCAAAAATCATCAGTGGTGTGTGACGGTAGAATTTTTTCCTTAACAATCTAAATGTGGTACAAAAAAGTTTATTCAACATTTTTTACTTCAAATTGAATGCTTTATTATCAGAAATTTTTTGGTTTTTATTATTGTCGATTTTTAATTTTGAGAAATTGTTGCATTTTTTTGACAGGTTTTTCGGATATTATTCTTTAGGACGTATATGGAAGATTTAAATAAAATGATAGTCATAGCCGCCACAAACTCAAAAACCCATTTTACACTAACAATTTAAAAAATATTTTGTGAATAATAATTGGGATCACCGATCTTCTAATAATCCTTCACGTTTTCTTTTCGCTTCAAGTCTTGAAACTTTAATCTCAAAGTGCTCTTTATCTGGATTTTCTTTCATATATGTATAATTACTCGAGTGCCCCCCCCCCGGATCAGTAACTAACTGCGTTTTTTGTTTTTAAGCTTGTTGTAAAAAAAAGTTTTAGTCGCTAAAAGCGAATAGGTAGTTTGTAATAAACTATTTTTAATTAAAAAAACTGTATGGGAGTTGGTAATTATTTATATATATTGTGCCGGTGCTATCTTAAAATTTTAAATGAAGAAAATAAAATTTAAAGAATGCAGCAAAAATGTTAAAACCACTAACAAGTAATTTTTCCTATGTAATCCTTCATGGTGGTTTTAGCTAATTAATAATAACTCAGTTAGTTTTTTAGTTACATATTTTTTACAAATGGAATCATTAAAAAAATACACCCAAATAATATGTATCTTTAAAACCATCTTAGCAATTTTGACGAAGCAATCTTTTGGATTGGTCACCTATAAAAGGCCTTAAAAATATTGTTATATTTTTGGCCGCCATCTTAAAATTTAAAAAATCTTATCGAAACTACTTCAGTAAGATTGCAAAATCGAAATGTTATAAAAATCCAATTATTCCTAACTAAAAATTAAGCCAATTTGTCAAGTATTCACAGAAAAATCACAGTCATTAATAAAAATGGCCAACAATCTAAGGTCACGACCGACTGAAAAGGAAGGCAATTGTATTGCAATTGCGATTTTTACAGTTTCAACAAAATTTGAGCGGCTAGTTGTAAAAACTACTATTTTGTTGTTTGAAGGTATTAGACAATGTTGAACTTGATAGTAAACAAGAGTTTCAAACGAAATTTTTACTTTTTCACAACGTTTCGAATGCTTATGTATCTGCAATCGTCATCAGGTGAATACTAAGAAAAACTAAGACCAACTAATCTTATATACTAACAGTGAGCCATGAAATTTACATTTGGTTGGCTCCGACCTTTCGCAGTTGAAATCTTACCTTCGAAAAGTATGGGTTTCCAAATATTCTTAATGGTGACGCTCTGTTAAATAGATTTTCCTCCTTGGCGACGATCTTTGCCTCTTTCCATTCCATATGATGTTGATTCTCCCAGCAACGTTGAGCTATTTTTGATCCAGTTGTGTCCTCGGTTGTGTCCCTTGTCCAGTTTTGCGTTTGTGTTCTGTAAGGCCCGTACACATACAGCGAACGAACGGCTCCGAACGAATTCGTTCGGATAATATGTACGTACCAACGAATGGGTTTGTACGTGTTCATTCGCCTTCGCAAAGCTTCGCTCAAAAAGCGGTAGATCAAATAAAATTCGCTGGAGAAGGAGTGAGGTTAAAAAGAAAATGGGATCGCTTTTGTCTTCCTTTCGACGTAAGATAGAAACAAGAAATGAAAACGGGTTCTGCCACCGAAGATGTTTACAAATCTACATGGTTTGCTTTTAAGCATATGCTGTTTTTGTTGGATAAATTTGTCCCGAAACCAACAAAAAATACTGAGGTAAGCAATATATTTTTATTAGTAATACATAAATACATATTTGAATAGTCCATATCCTAATAATCACGCATATTTGCTTTGCCAGCTGACACTACTCTCGGCCATAAAATATTTCCGCGAATTCATATCTAATAGCTTCCTTATTGGCAGAAGTTTTTCTTCCTTTCTCAGGTAATGGAAAAAAGCACCCGGAATTATTGTTCCATCCTGCTTATATTCATCAAATGTTTTCTTTTTCTTAAGAAGTTGTGTAAATAAATGCATGCTAAAAACTCTTAAAACTCTGAACATAGAAGACATTATGCCAAAAACATTTTCGATTATTCGCCTTGCGCGACATAATATGCAATTGAAAATTCGTTTTGTTGATCCTACAGGACATGCTTTTAATAAATATTCATGAAGACTAAAACCATCGTCTCCAATAAATACATAGGGAACTTTCATTTGCCTACCAGATAGAGCTTCGTCAGATGGAACGTTAAATTCATTGTTTTCTAGTTTTTTTTTCCAAAATAGTGAGTTCTTTATCACACCGCCATCAGAAATTCTACCTTGGCAGGCGACATACGCATTCAAAAAGCAATAAGCTGAGTCAGCTATCCCCAACAAAAAAATTGTCACTGTCCCTGCGTATTGGTGGTTCGTAGTTTTTAGCTATTTGCATCCATTTTATTTTGTAGTGGGCATCTGCAAATAAAAAATAACGATTTTATATATATATTTTTTCACACCCTTTAATATAACTTTTTCCTTCAGGAACACCTTGAACAAATAAATTAAAGCAATTCAAACAATATAATACCTGAAGATTCTATTGCAAACATCGAAGAAAAAACGATTCACCACCACCAACCCCATCAAATCGGAAATCAGTGTTTTTGTCGCCGAAGAAAAATAAAAGACAAAAGATTCTAGGTCAGAAGAAGCATTCAAAATTTTGCAGGATAGAGTCCAAAAACGAAACCTACGCGATGACAGCACTGTTTATGGAGAGTTAATCGCATCCAAACATCGGAAGTACAGCTCACATACGAGCAGCGTGGTTGAGCATTTAATTTCAAATATCCTTTTCAATGCTGATATGGGTCGTTACGAGTCAGACGCTCAACTTAACTCTCTTGCCGAAAACTTTTATTCTAATTTTACTACAGTTAGCAATTACCATCAGAAACCACAAAATATTAGACTATATTCATCCACACCTTCTCCTTCGGGCTCATTAAATAAATTTAATTTGATTAACAATCAGAAGTTACTCAAACTTCTTATGTTTCCACACCGCCTTCTTCCTCCAACTTAACATCTCTTGTTGATTATATAAATACATTTAACTAGAAATAATTTTCATTTGTTTACGTTATTAAAAAAAAAAAATCAGTTGACTTGTAGTTGTAGTTTTGATTAATAAAATATTGAAAAGGTGTACTTTATTAACTTATCTTAACATAATCCTTAAGGGTCTCAACGATAGCATTACAAACTTCGGGTACTATTCTTGAAATAAGCTGTGTTGATATTTTGAATTTATACATCAAGCTAGTATAAAAATCACCTGTAGCCAAGTATCGTAAAGTCAGCATTAATCTTTCTAATGCAGGTATCGAGTCTTGTTTACTAATTTGGGAACCAACTCGGTTTAATAACCATTCGAATTCGGTAGAATTTATTCTGCAAAAGTTTTGGAAAAGGCCATAATCCATTTCGGCTGTTAAATGTACGTATTCCGACTTTTAAATAATGACCAACGACGTCTTCTCTTTCGCTGAGGGTGCCTAGTTTCCTCATTAGTAATAACACACACTGCACTAGCAATAATTATTAATTCGTCATCAGACGCCATAATTACTGTCCGGTGAATAAAAATACCCGCGCGAAACAAAGAGAATGAACGCGAAAAAATTCGTTGGTTAAGTGTAGACGGCAAGCCGATTTTTTTCAGCAAATCAATCAATCGTTTATCAGTAGTAAGCTCTCGTGAAAATACAGTGTACAAAAAAATAATACAAATAAGTGTAAATTTAAACAAATTATAAAAAAATTTAGGCTTATATACAAATACTCATCAACAAAATAAATACATCACACATAAATAAGTTATTTTACAGCAGCAGAAGGCAATCTATTGTTTCGAATGCACGTTTCAAGTCTAGAAATACTGCAACAATTACCTTTTTGCTATTTATAATATCAAATTTACATTTAGAGATTGTATACTGCAATGCTGCTTCACAAGAATGTGCCTTTCTAAATCCCGATTGTTCTTTTATGAGAATATTTGCTTCATTAATGTAATTAACAAGTTGCTCCTTTATTACTAGCTCCAATATTTTTTCATACACCGGTAAGGTATTGATGGGTCAAAACTCTGCATAGTTTTGTGTGTTTGGAACTTTTTCTATGGGGACTATTATTGACTCTTTCCAGCTGTTTGGGCCAAACAAATTTGTCCAAATTATTCCGAACGAATTCGTTCGCTGTATGTATAGGCGCCTTAAGGCGAACTTCCATGGGTCGGATGGTTTCTCCGATGTAGATATCCCCATACAATATGGTTTAGTTTTTGTTAATTGTCTTATTGTTGTGGTCGTTTTCAAGACAATTCGAAGATGGTATGGAATTATCCTTTCTAAAGAGTTTTATTAATCGTGTAGTTTCAGAAACCGTTTCTTCGGATATCGGAACGAATTTTTGCCTTTTCTTTATTCAAAGCTTCTTCTGTATATATGTGGCTCGATCTATAAGAGATTTCGCAATTCCCTGTTTGGTTGATGTGGTTTAGATATCGTCCAGTATGAGTGGGTTTGCGATATACGAAAGTGGTTATGGTTGAATGCTAGTATACAAGGTTAGGTAGTCTTAGTTTTTGCTAGTATTCACCTGGTGACAATTGCAGATACATAAGCATTCGAAATGTCGTGAAAAAGTAAAAAATAAAGATAGCGGAAGTTACCAGGGGGTCGATTTTCGACATCGACTGAAGCAATACTTCTGTGGAATATCGGGCGAAACGTCAATTTAGATGCTTGGCAAAATTTGACAAGAGGGAATGAGGGAGGTGTGAGTAGTCTCGTGACGTCACAACTTTTTTTTTTAAGTTAATTTTTACAGTGAAAATATTTCAAAAAATGTGATAAAATTTTGTGCGCTCTTTCTGGACGAATTTTGTGACGTTTTTTTAGAATTTCCCAAAATGAACCTCTAAATTATTACTCAAGATTTTTGCTAGGCAACATTTATTTTTTGTTTAGGCACCAGTGACAAACGAACTAATTATTTTTTAATAATTTTTCCTTATTTAGTGGCGAAAAATAAAAAAAGCAGGGTTTTAGTAAAAATATGTTTCGCAGTTCGCACTACTGCATTCGAATTGGGATACTCATCTGCTAGAACGGTCTATTTTTCACTTGTAGACTCTTTGCTACGCTATAGGTTGGCATTCTGGGGTTCCTGTCCTGGATATGTCTTCAATTCGGTCTTCGTCATTCAAAAGCGTGCAATCCGATACCTTCATAAAAGAAGGATGCGAGATCATTGTAAACCCTTATTTATTTCGTCAAAAATTCTGACGCTTCCAGCATTATTCATTTTAGAGACAGTTTGTCTCATCCATAAAAAATATGGAAGCTACAGCGATCCAAACAGAGTTACGAGACAGGCCAGACAGCTTCCGTTACCGATTCCAAGAACGACTTTAATAAAAAACTCTATTATATACGGAAGTATTAAGATCTATAATCACTTACCAGTAGATCTTAGAAATGTGGAAAGTCCCAGGCTCTTTAGAAGATCAGTTACAAGTTTGTTGGAGAGCAAGGCATACTATGACATTACTGAGTATTTCAATGACCAATTTAGCTAATTTGGCGATTTAGATTATGTTTTAATTTTATTTATTTTCCTAAATCTGTCCAATTGAAGATAATCAGTTTATATTTAAGTATTTCTTTTAAAACATTAAGTAAGTTTCTTTTAGAGCATTAAGTTTATCGAATGGTTAATGTAGAGACTATTTTGATGGAGTCCGTGGTCTTTTTTTTACGTGTTTTTTTAGTTTTGTCTGTTCTTGTATGTAAATTATAAATTTTTGTATTCCTACTTTGACTTGTCTGTGTGCTGTCTATTTAAGTCACCGATGTAACTTTCTAGTCATTTAAATATAACCTAAAGATGGATACAACTATGCATAAATTTCGTAGATTGGCATATTTAAACCACATTGTAATCAATATGTAATTAAATTCTAAACCAAAATATTAATCTTTAAAAACCACTTTTCATTAGCTTATAGATAGGTTAGAATAATATAGGTAGGTAACTAGTCTGTAAATTTATGATGCTTTGTCAACGAGATTTTTACACTGTTCTTAATCTTATGACAATAAAGTATATTTCAATTCAATTCAATATGAATCTGTATGACGGGTATTCTTGAATGTATTTAAGGGAGTTCCGAAGGGAGCACTAATGCGTTTTTTGACCACGCATAGAAGCGGGTGTGAAACCGCTAAGAACGCATGCGCACGCTTACATTAAGTCAAATTTCGGGGAGTACTCTTTAGGTGAGATTTGAAGAATACTGGCCCTATTCGGTAGGAAATATTTAAGAAAAAGATCTAAATCGGCCCCCAGTTTTAAAACTACCAATTGGTAACTATACATAAATAATATATTGATATAACAATCGATGTAAGTGAGGGAAAGTAAGTAAAGTGGGCTACGATAAAAGTTCTCAGTTACCTATGTATTTTATTTAAATTGCATATTAAAATATGGCATTGAATATTGCCACTGAATTTAAGTGAGTAAAGTGATCAGATCTACAGGGCGTATTTTAAATGATGCATCAAACATCAAGGGATTATAGTTCAGGTTAAAATAAACAAAATACTTCCTATAAATGTTGGTCATATTTGCCACCGTTAACGAGTAAGTAATTAGATAATTTAAGAAATTCAAACTTATTTTCTTACTTTTTGAAAAGAAGTTAAAAAGTTGATGACAAAATTAGAGACAAAGAGATTACATAAAACAATATTTAGATTTGTTTACAAACAAAGCAGAAATTCAAAAAAAAGTAACGAAAAAAGTCCAGTATTTTAAATAACTGAAATCTGGCAATACCGCTTTTTTCACCAAACTAACCTACTTATACATATTACCAAAAGTACAACCTTTTAACTACAAAATAGTAGTTAATTTGCCTTGGTTAGCTTCCTGACTGACTTGAATCATTAAATAAAAAAAATGAATCCCATGCACGGTAGGTACCTAACCTATCAGGCAGGGCAAGGTGCAGCGACCACTTTTAAACTCGTGGTCCGATTTTCAAAATTGCAATCACTCCAAAAAAATAACTTTTTAAAATTATTAAATTTAATGTCAGTCAGTGGCGCGTAGTAGACTGAAGGGAGAGGGGCGGTTTAATAGATGTTTACTTAGTGTATACGAAACAAAAATACTTATTTTTACAAGTCTTATTTGCAGGCAAAAATTTTGAAAAAATTAAACAAATTCGTACCAATATTTAATATTGGTATAGTGCCGCAGGCGAAAATTTTGACAACAAAAAACAAGAAATTCTTTAAAAATTGGGATCTCTTAGGTTTATTATAAAATATTTTTGAAAAAGTAGATTGGGTTAGATGCCAAGGAGGGGTCGTGGGCTGTGGTGGTATATACAGCATGGATTCTTTAAACGGATATATTACGATAATCAAGATATTTTTATCTAAATCTGTATGGAAAACTTCGATATTCATTCAAATATTCCCCGTAAAACAGGGCAAAGGCAACAATTCCACATAGCACATTGCAAAATAACGTTATTTAGATAGAGAAAATTACGCTTAATAGGTGACGTTCTAACGTTTTTTTCACGTGAAAATCACATTATTTGAGAAAAAAACGCTAGAACGTCATCTATTAAGCGTGATTTTCTCTATCTAAATGACGTTATTTTGCAATGTGCTAAGTGGGATTCCATGCAAGTTTAAATGCCTCTATCTTGGAAACTATAAGATATAGAGTATTAGTGTGTGGTATTGTCAAAAAGATAATTTTTTTTTTAATTCAAATATGTCAAACTATACAGTGTGTCCTATTTTTAAAAAAATATTTTTTTGTCATACCTCGTAAATAAAATGACATAAAAAAATCCAAGATAGCACGATTAAAGAAAATTAAAAATTTCAGTTGACCTGTTTTTGGATTTTTTTGTAAAACCAAATTCTAAATTGCTAGAAACACCGTTCCGTTTAAAAAAATCCACCCTGTATAGATTTGTTGCCAAATCGTAAATGCGCCGCAGATGAAAATTTTAAGAAAATGTGTACTAAGAATGCCATTTATTATTAGAAATAAACTAAAATTGTAACAATTAATGACGTCATAGCATCGCAGGCAAAATTTTTAAAATTTAAGACATAACACCAAACACACGTCACAAACCGGAGTAAAGGGTCAAAAAAGTGGGTGAGCTAAAGCTCTCCCTGGCTACGCCACTGTCAAAGTTACCTATTGTTTGTCTCATTTTAAATAATTTGAAACATTTTTCCCCGTTGTTACAGGAACTGTCTCCATCGCATCGCCAGGCATGATCACACCGAGTGCTCCCCCCTGAGCATTCTAAACGTCATCGAAAAGTTTGTCAAAGCTGTCAACGCGGTCGACGAAACAATACTGGTTCCTTCCAGACTGATGGATTTGAAAGTTGGCGATCCCCAAGACCCCATCATCAAACCTGAACGCAAAACCAAAGACAAAAACGTCGTTCAGGAAGCGTTCAACGATACGGACCTTTTTGAAATCTACAGGATGGTCAAAAATGTCAAAGACGGATTGCTATGGGGCAAAGCAGCGCAGGAGGTAGCGGAGCCGCCAAATTTCAGTAAGTACATTCCCTACCCAAGTAGCATTTATCAGTCTTCCAACCTAATCTGTCATTAGGTACAAAATAAAGTTGTCTACTAGTAAGTCGAAACGACAAACGTCTTTTGTAATAAAATCCGAATTTTACGTAGTCAGGTATGCATATGCGAACCTTAAACGACGTCAAAATAGGCAACGTAATTTGTACAAATATTTTCCTAGACGGATTCACGTCAGATTACGTTTCAAAGCCGACGGTTTTAACGCATATACCTAAATCGACCACGAAACATCGTCGGCATTGTTACCTTAATCGACGTCGCATTTCAGAGCCCTTATTTGGATACCTACCAAAAAAGAAACGATGAAAAAGAAGGATACTTAACCTACAATTTTGCAGCTGGGACATCAAATTGCACAATTTGTTGGCCTGTTGCCACCCAAAAATCTGATGGACCTTCAGCTCGCACTTATATTTCTTCCAGTCCACTTTATCTGAAGCATTAGTGGGGTCACACTGATATTGTTCGATGTCTCTTTTTTTTAATTGGGAACCAACAATTGTTATCCTTCTCCCACATCTGCGAGACAGGTCCGAGCTCATTCAATGCTTTAATAAATAAAATTTTAAAAAATTCCTTGTTTTTAAGGAAAAAACAAAGAAAAACGGAAAATATTTTTCTAGGTTATGCTCAGCTGAACTGTCTGTCATTCTTCTTTTAAGTCAGTTTTGGTTACATGGCCAACGAAGAATTGAGGCGGATTCCGAACGTTTGCACATATTACGTAGTTTAACGTCGGCTAGTTAGATTTGGATAAAATTAGGGTTGCAAATCGGTGTCCTTGTCCAAATAGGTGATAATTGGTAAAAGTACTATACCAGCCCAAATTCGACCATTTTGGAGTTGCAAGCTTGGGCAGCCATTATTGACAACAATTTTTTTCTTGTTTTTCTTGAAAAAAAAACAATAAAAGAGACTTAATAATGCCTTAAAGATGCGTTTAGTATTATTCTTGAGTGATTTTAGTATTAATTACAACCAAAATAGTGCTTTCAAAAAATATATTTTTTTTTAGATATTTTTTCTTTTTGCTATTTTGTGCTAATTTGGAAGGGGGGGACCAACTTTGCCAGTAAAGTGGCCCTCGCAGAAATATTTCGCTCTAGATTACTCAGTAAAGTGCCCTTTTTAATAACACAACTTTTATTGTTAATGAACTAAAAAGGTGGCCATTTATTTTTTGTGACTTATAATTAGTTAATATATATTTCCCTTAAAATTTACTAAACAAGTACCACATTAGATAATCAATTAAATAATATAAAATGACTTAAGCTGGCGGGCGTATTATCACGTGGTCATAGGTAAACTACTATACCATTGAAGTACAATTAGCGACGACGAGTCGACCCGAATTTGTATTCCCCATTTAGGTCGGATTGGTATCGTGTGGACTGAGATTTGTAGCCCGCTTGCCAACCTCGGGGCTTTTAAGCCAACGAGTAGAGGACGTAGTTTGACGTCCAAATGCTACTTGGGTAACAGCACACAAAGTTCCTTTCGAACCTAAGGAACGTTCCTGGAACAGCTTGAAACGTTAGAAAATGTTCTCGGAACGTTCTCCGAACGGAAACTGTTAGTACATGTAACGTTCCTTGAACGTTTTCATGATCTATGGTCACATAAATTTATGATATTTTAAAATTTTTGACTGGTGAAAGTGAAACACAAATCCCGCATAGGATTTTACCATACAGTGCGGACGTAAAAAGTCCCCCCCTGCTAAAAAAAATACCTTTAAGCGTAGTATAAACAACGCTTTTTCAACAATGCTATAAGTTACTTTTGAATGGAATTGTAAGGAATGCATTTGCCTGGTTTTGGTCTTTTAATCTCTGTCATGTTTGTTGAAATTTAGAAATAGTATCTGTTATAAGTTTAAGGCTGTAACCATTCTGCTGCAGATCCTTTTTAATGTTTCTTATTTCGATTTCCAAGTCATGAGCATTGTTACAAATTTGAACGGCTCTGTTATTCAAAGTTCTGATTATGCCTCGTTTGGTTGTAGCAGAATGATTTGAATATTGTCCTGTGTGAGTGGGTTTACGATAGACTGTTGTTCTGTTGTCGCCTTCTACTCGTTTGACATAAACAACGCTTTTTCAACAATGCTATAAGTTACTTTTGCATGGAATTGTAAGGAATGCATTTGCCTGGTTTTGGTCTTTTAATCTCGGTCATGTTTGTTGAAATTTAGAAATAGTATCTGTTATAAGTTTAAGGCTGTAACCATTCTGCTGCAGATCCTTTTTAATGTTTCTTATTTCGATTTCCAAGTCATGAGCATTGTTACAAATTTGAACGGCTCTGTTATTCAAAGTTCTGATTATGCCTCGTTTGGTTGTAGCAGAACGATTTGAATATTGTCCTGTGTGAGTCTGTTTACGATAGACTGTTGTTCTGTTGTCGCCTTCTACTCGTTTGACATAAACAACGCTTTTTCAACAATGCTATAAGTTACTTTTGCATGAAGTTAATTAACGTAGAAAGTGAATGCACAAATTATTAATAGTATATTAGGTTACACTACTACTTTTCAGTTATAGATAAACTTTATCAAAAGATTCTAACTGAGTATATATAGAGATAAGCGAATAAAGAAACTATTAATTCGGTTTATACCAGTTTTACGCAAGCGTTTTAATAGTGTAAACTCATTAGCAATTAAAAAAGTATTAATTAATTAATTCCATTTAAAAAAATTTACTTTATGATCAATTTTATGCCCAACTTAATTAGCAAAGCGTTTAAGATTTGTTTATTTCAACTTTTTTATCAAAACTATAGTGCTTTATTAATTTTGAAGCCCTGGGTTCGGGTAAAGAAATACAAAATAACATTTAAATTTAATTAAATTAAAAACACTATTGGCGAATTTTTCATAGTAAACTACTTATACCATGGTTATGGTTATCAAAATCACTCGTATTTTCGCGTGTGTGGTTTGCAAACCACAATCAATTGTATTTGAAATGGCACATCATGTGTGACGTCATACTTAACTAAACCATAAACCATGTCATTTTTGCGAGTGGGTTTTCTTACCATGACGTCAGACCAAACTAACCTGGCAAACTACCTCTTGCAGTTGGTTTGTGATTGTAGTTTGAAAATGAGGTTAGGGGGTCTTCGCTTGGTGAGGTCTGTGTTGGCTGATACATTTTTGCAGTTTAAAAATACATTTTTTTGTGCAATTTCATTGTATTTATAAATTATTCTTTAAAGTGAGCCACAGGCCATCGAAAATTTTAAAAATCCGACAAAAAAAAAGTTTGATTTTTTCCGCATTTTACCCACCATTTATTATCAAAACAGATGATGACCCATTGGTGTTTGAAAATATAAGAAAAGGTACCTTAGCTATGTATGTTATAATTTTCCTGTTGCCCGGCATTATTCGTAAATTTTGTTAGGTAGCATATATCATGGTACACTTGGATTGCTTTTGATACTTACCTATTTAAAAAATGCAATTGCAATTGCAAAGGCTGATGGTGTGACTTTATTTTTCACGGGAAATTGCCACAATAAAAATCTGTGAAGCATATCGATTTTTTTGGAGAGATTAATTTTTGATAATTATGCATTATACGGTTTTCTGCCATTTTTGATTTCCAACACAGCCCAACCCAAAACAATCAAAAACACATTACAACCCCCCCCCCCCGGCACCCTTTTTTCTCTTTTAAAAAAAACCGGCGCCGGCGGCTTTGGTGTTCTAGGGACCCTAGTAGGTATACTGCACTCGTTTTTGGTCTCTTTGTTTTTTTCTGGCCCACGCGCCTCTAAATGCTGTTGAAATTTTACTTCTTAATAGGGAGCCTAGGTGGGTCTAGAGTCCATGTGGGTATGCATTTTTGACAAGGTTGGTAAGGCAGCATTTAAATATAGGGGTAAAGTTTACCCCTCAAAGGGGATGCGCGCTATAAAAATTTCAAGCCAAAAAGTGTCCCCTTTACCAACAAAATCGACGTGTTTCAGCATTTTCTCCAATAATTTACAGTTTTTGAAAAAATCCAGGTGAACCCTTTTAAATGGCCAACCCTGTATAAAATTCAGAATATTGAGTAACAAAATTCCGAGAAAAATTCATAAAACACAAGAAATTATGATTGTAAAAATTGTTTGGTGATAATGAAAACTAGATATTGTATATTAACTAGTATATCTGCTTACACAGGCAATAGTTTAAAGAACACTAATTCAATATCCGTGGCGTAGCCAGGGGGGGGGTGGGGTCAAACCCCCCCCCAGGAGGTCCAACCCAATGTACAATATAATAATGATCAAGGGCCCCAGGGAGAGCCATAGCTCCCCCTTTTTTGACCCTTTACTCCGGTTTGTGACGTGTGTTTGGTGCGATATCTTAAATTTTAGGAATTTAACTGGCGTCGGTGCCATGACGTCATTAATTTTAACAACAATTTTATTTTAATTCTACGGAGTTTTTCTCACCAGCATTCAAAACGTGTAATAAATGGCATTTTAAAAAAGGAGCCCTTTTAATTAACTTATAATATATAAATAATAGAATCACTAAAAACTTTTTTAGGTAAATAGGTAGAAGTCTCGGTAGAAGTGCAAGCCATATCTCGAAATCCACACAAGTCCTAAATTTGGGAATAGAGCCCTCTATCGGCCCTTAATGATGGGATAAAAAAATCCTGGCACTGCCATCTTTAAGGATGTTAATTTTATTTATCTTTTTGCAGGTCTCTCGACACCGATGCCAATCAAGGGCAAAGGCCACGTGAGGACACCCTCCACCGCCAGCGTGGCCTCCACAAGCTCAGCCTCCAGCCTCTGCGACACCGACTCGGAAGTGAGCAGCGCGCACGAGAACGACTCGGGCATCGACGAGATAACGGTACTACCCGAGGAGTGTCCCACCGAGAGGATAGCCCACGATTTCCAGAGGCATCTGGGCGGCCTCACTCACTCGCTGAGGCAGCTGACCGAGGCGGCCCACTACCTCACGCGGAGGTACCAGCACGACATGGGCGGACCCATTTAACTTGTCTCTCTCTTATTAAGCGGGTATTAGACTTAATTATTTTATTAGGGACTTGAACACGGTCACGCCTTAATAAGGGAATACCTGGTTTAATCAGAAGTTGTCTAGATGGCGCATTTTCTTTTAACTGTTCTTATTATTTTTAAGCATCAACAATAGTGTAAATAATAATCATTTAAATGATAATGTACCATCTATAGCTAAGCTTTTCACCCATTTTATTAAGGCTCCACCGTGTTCAATAACTCCCTATTATATTTTGTATAGGTTATTTGTTAATTCTTACCGTATATATATATATATAGGGTGGACCACAAAAAATCGGACTGTTTTAACTGCCAATTTTTTATTTATTGTCGGATTTTAACTTAAAAAAAGTTTTGGAGACGTAATGATATATATTTTTTTTGCAACTACAAAAAACTTTCATCTATTGTCTGTAAACCGATGTAATCATTTGATAAATTCTATTAAGAAATAAAAAAAATTGGTTTTTTCATATACTTTTTTTTCATATACCAACTTCTTGAATAAAATAAAAAATGCTAATAAATAATTTCAGTTAACCGGATTTCGTTATCTTTTCGCCAATTTTGTTGGCAAGGACAGTCTACAGATGCTAACAATAAGGCTTCTTTTTTTAAATGTCAAAAAACGACATTTTGTGACGATTACAATTTTATGCATTTTAAAAAACCCGTTGGCTTTTTTTTAAACACTTTGTATATGTTTTTTTGCTATAACAGAAAAGTACCAACTATTATCTGTTAACTTATGTATTATTTGTTAAATCTATTAAGAAATAAAAGTCTTTGGGAAAAGCATCAGAAACAAAAAAAGAAATAGACAAAAGAGAGAAAAGAAGAAATCAAGTAAGGGCATATTATATATATAGGGACATATTATATTTACTTAAAAAGTGGTAAATATTTTTGTTTTTCTAAAAACTATTACAACAAATGTTACCATTTTTCAAGAACAACCCAGCTATAACGATTCTTGATTTTGGTAAAATAGGTATAACTGGTGTTAGCTGGCTATCACCTGTGTTAGCAGATGAATTCACAAACTCAAAAATAACTCAAGAACTAGTGAATTGTTATCTCGGCCATATAGCAAATTTTAGTCCAACCAACTACAGCAACATTTAATAATTACCAAAATTCAAAGAACACTAATTTGTTTTTTTTTAAATTCCACTTGAAATGTTACCTTTTTTCAAGAACGACCCATATACGAAAAAACCCATAGTTTTTTTTATTTCTTAATAGATTTTTGCAGAAAAAAATATACAAAGTGCCTCAAAAAAAACCCAACGGTTTTTTAAGATGCATAAAACTTTTGGACATCCGCCATTCTTAATTTTTGATAAGTGTAATTTTTTTACATATTTGCAAAAAGTCTATTTCATTACCTTTCCAAAACTCTTTTGCCTTAAAATCTGACAATAAATTGGCGGTTAAAACCAAACAGTCCTGTTTTTTTTGGTCCACCCTATACTTTTACCGCGGTCAGTAGACTAAAAATGGTGCGGATTTTTTGGTGCAATAAATTTGGTTATCATGCATTTGTTTAGGGGTAACCAACCCCACAGGAATTGTACGGGATTGTAAATCTTGATATAGTTTTTAGCGGTTACCAAGTACTTACCTTTTTTAATTATATTACTCAAAGCAACTACCTCCTACCGTATTTTTTCATATAGCACCGCCAAATTTTGCGTGTTTTGGGGTGGTGCTATTTTTAAAAAAATTTACCGCGGGGGTAATTGCTTGAGGGTTGAAAGAGGTGAACATTTTTAAGTGTGGTTTTTGGAAGTACTCTTGTAACCACTAATTTATTTATCTGCCTTACTAGATATTGGAGCTTGTACAGAAAATTCTAGGACACCCGTTATAAGCGATCCGTAATTTGGCATACAATAGCATATATATGTTTATGAGGCCTATGAAAAATGTAAAATATTAGATATAAAGGGACTCAAATATCTAATTTAGGAGTCGGAGTTTTGAATGAAATTTTTTGCAAAAAGGTTTCTTTTTTCATTCTTCCGTCATTATAGGGTGTTTTATAAAAAAAGGCCAATTTGATTGACTATTATAAAATATTAAGTAGATTTTTCCCGCAATCAATTGAATTTAATGTTCCTTATTTCATAGCCAATTTTATAAGTCATACGTACCGGATCGGATGTCTCATTATATTTTGAACTCTTTTAATACGAGAAATCAAATAAAACTTTAAATAAAAAAGTTCTATACTTTTTCGAGTGCTTTTAGATTTACTGAATCGAACACACCGGGTGGTGCTCCAAATTCGATGCTCACCATGGGGATCTCCTAGACGGTAGGAGATACGAAAAGGTTTAAATTGGGGCAAAGTTGCGCAATTTGATGCTATGGCGAAAACATGAAAATTTCATTTTCAATTTTTATTTTTTTTATTCCTTTTGTTACTATTAAAGCTGTCAAAAAACGTTTTAAACTTTTTTAGGATCTACCTCATGACAGGTCCATTTTTGAGATTTGACATTTCAGTGTGACAGGAACACTATCGAGTTAATTTTTTCTTACGAACATGTGCTTTTTTCTGCCGCCGTTTGTTTCATGAAGGATGACAGATAATATTTTGCAACCTTATTTTGACAGGTCACCTGACGTTTTGCTTAATATTTTAAAAATACGTTTCTGCTTTTTTCATTAAATTTTATAACTTTTCTTATTAAAATTTTGATAATTAAACATTTTTATTATATCGGTGAGTAGCAGGTACCTACTTATAAACAAAAATTTTAGAATTTACAACGAAGTACGAACATATCTAGTAAATATTAGGCAAAATCAAGAAAAAACTAATTTTTAGTGTCAAAAAGTTAAAAGCAAAAATTCAATTAACCCAAAACGGCAAGAGAAAAAAAGCACGCATCCATAAGAAAAAATGAACTTGACAGTGCCCTGCTGAAATTTTTCACTCAAATCTCATCCAGAACGGAGAAGTTTTTATCATGTTTTTATAAGTTTTATAAGGTTCAATGAGAAGGTCAATATTTTTTCTATAATATTTTATAATCTTCTAGAAGCAGAGAAGATTATATAGGAAATATATGATATTTTAACAGCTTGTAGTTTTACAATAATTTATAAGATTGGATAAGACTACTTACGTTTATGAGAATCGGGAATGTTCTATAAGACAGAAGTCTAGAACATTTTATCAGTTTGTATAAGAGTGTGGGCTTGGAGAAGATTTTATGAACGCACAAATACACATTTTTGAAGGAGATTTGATGGGAATGGAGTATTGAGGATGTTTGAGGAGCTTCTATCAGTATCGTGATTATAGAAGATGCTATGAGGAATGATTTTGTAGAAGTTTCTATGGGTTCTTGTGGAATCGGTTTCTAGAATATTTGATGATATTTTATCAGTTTCGTAATATCAGAAGATCTTATAAGCGTAATGATTTTGGAAAAATTTTATGGGTTCTTGTGGGATAAGTTTCTAGGATATTTTTGATGGGTTCTTGTGGGATCGGTTTCTAGGATATTTAATAAGATTCTATCAGTATCGCGATTCTAGGACTTCCTATAAGCAATGATTTAGGAGAAGTTTCTATGGGTTCTTGTGAGGTCGGATTCTAGGATATTTGATAAGATTCTATCAGTATTGCGATTTTAGAAGATCCTATGAGGAATGATTTTGGAGAAGTTTTTATGGGTTCTTGTGGGATATCGCGGATATTTGATAATATTCTCATCATTAAAAATGTCAAATTTTAACATTAACTTCTTTGTGTTGACCAAAAATACAAATATTAATAATTCCCTTAAAATTTTAGGACACCTTGTATACATAAATTAGCACATATTTATGCCCAAAAAGTGAAACTTTGGGATTCTGACAAATAACATAACTTTAATAGAATCCAATATTAGAGAAAGCTCCTTGGTACAACTGGCTCTCTGGTCACTCAATTTTGGGAAGAAAGACGATAACCAAAACAAAAGCAAGCTGGCCAAGTTGACCGACTTTAAAAGCGCAATCTCGACAGGTCTAGCGAAAATCATACATCGATTCCAGTGTCCTAACTTTTACTAAAAACTACGCCAAGCTAATGATTTCAAAAGTATACTTAAGGCAAGTTGATTCAAAAAACAAATTTTTCAGACCTGATAAAATCTTCTAGGATCTCATCGAAATCTGTTCCAAAACCAACCCAAAACCCGATAAAATCTCCTCGCTCATAGGATCTTCTAAAATTATCATAACGATATAAGCTCCTCAAATCTTCTAGAAACCAATCCCTTCAGGACACCCATATAAACTTCTCCAAAATCATAGACCCATAGACCTGATAAAATTTCATCGAAATCTGTTCCATAACCGACCCAAATCCCGATAAAAAATCATACAAGAATTCTATCATTTTTTTAAATGAGAGTCGATGGGAAAATTTCAGCAGGGTGCCACACAAACGATTCTATCATTAGGATATAGAAAGTTTTAGGTGTTTTGTGTGTTTATCTATAGCGGTTTGTAAGAACATTGCCGAAATCCTTCTCGTAAGCATAATATATTAGAGAGAGATTAAAGTGATTGTTCTGTGTTTAGCACATAATGCTTATGTTAAGATTTTTGACATTTTTCTTTAAAACCACTATGTAGTCAGAAATAATTTTCGAATTCAGGAAGGAAAGGCTGATTCAAAAGTGCAATAATATATAGGGTGTTTTATTTAAAAATAAAAACTTGATGTCTAAATTTGACCTTGCAATGATTATCTTTTTTTGGTAGATATTTCTTATGAGTACTAAAAAAGTAATAAAACTTTTGCTATTTAAATTTTTTTCGATCTCTTTTATTAAACAAGTTAAAAGGGGGTTCAAAATATAATGCGATACCCGGTACCTCAGGCAGAAACGTTTTCTGTGTGTCGGCATCTGGAATTTTTACTCAACAAATGTTAATTTGTCACTGAAATCCTAAAATTCCAAATTTCAGGAAATCTTGAACTCCTAAAATTGAAGCGAGAAAGTTACAGCCAATTATATTCACTTCTGGTGTCTATTAGCATCTAAAATACAGGGTGTAAACGATATGATTTAAATGGCTGATAGGGGGTGGGGCGAAACAAACAAAAAAGTTCGTACGATATGGGCGTGAAAACTTGGTGGTTTCGGTGATATGACTTAAGTTAAACACAGTTTGGTAACAATGTGCTTTTAGGTTTAGTTTCTGAGCTCTCATGATAGAGTATATCACTTTTAGTGTCTGTTAAATTATTTTTAGATGTGCTAAAATACACTTAAGTAGTAGGACACGTTTTTTGGTAATTTTCAAGACTAAAGAACTCTGATTGAAAGAAATTATTACCACTTTATGTCTTACACACTTTACGCTTCAAACAATTAAAATTTTTGCAGTTTTTTGTATAAAAATGGCAAAATAAAAACCATATGACAAAACAAAATTTTTTATTCAACAATTGCCTTACATTATTTCCATTCTTCTCTAAAATACTTTTTTATAGCCTGCTGTCTCTCTTCAATAACCTTAAATATCGGAGAAAAAATATTTTTTGGCAGAACTTTTTTGAACGCTTAAAACACTGTGAAAACTTGAAAAATGCGAGTGTTTTATTCTAGAAATCGAAAGTTTGGAAATATAGCTTTAAAATGTGAGCAAAATCATGGCACAAAAATGTGAAAAACATAGTAAAAATTGTTTAAACAAAATTATGCTAAAATATTTTGAGGCTTAAATTACCATCATGGCTCTACCATTACAATTAATTTATTTAAAAATAGTAAAAAGCAAAAAAATAAATATGTACTTACCGAAAATAGGTTTTAAAGTTTATTTAAGAGTCCTTTTCGGTATCCAAATAAAGTTTTTCTTTCAACGAGTATGGTCCACTTTTTTTTATTATAAAAAAAAGTACGACACCTGTCACGCAATTTTCAAAGCTATTTTTATTTGTAAATACTCTTTTATTTTGAAAAACACTCAAAAAACCGAGCATAACCACTTCTTTTAAGCACCTGGTTTACACACTTGTAGGGCACACTTCCTTTTTTTAATAACAATTCAGTTTAATTTCACACCAAACTGCAAAAAACTCGCGAAAATAATAGCGTCAGGTACACTCGCGCGACTGCCATCCTTTCCAACGAACAGCTGAAGATGCACTATGCACTGTGCTGTAGTGATGGGCACAAAACATCGATGTTTCAAGAACAAGAACATCGATGTTTTTTGTTCAACCTCGATGATTTTAACATCGATGTTTATAAGATATCATCGATCGTAAAACATCGGTAGTTTTTTTTAAACATCGGAACATCGAATATCGATACAAAAAAATTATGAGAAATAATGTATGTACCCCACCGCATCAGAGCGCTTGTTTTTAAAAGCTGGGCAAACCCTCACCAAACCAAGGAATCGATTAAAGGGAGGGACCAACCCTCAATAAATTATTTTTTTTACAATCAGTAGAAAAAAGCTTTTCGGACCTCTAAAACCCGGTTCCCATCTATGCTTGGGCTCCCTGACTCAAAACACGCATCACGTGGTATAAGTTTTTTGAGTCAGGGTGGCCGCGCATATAAGGATTTTCGATTTACAATTGGTCCTGGTTCTGGTTGAACCAGAACCGGTCCTTTCGATTTAAACCAATGACGTCAAGTGGCAACCAGGTTATGAAATTTTAGAACCAGCCTGGGAGGTTGGTTCGGCTCTTTGGGTGCAAACATAATCCCTACAATTTTGCAAAATTATAGGTAGTCTTTTTTTTTAATTAAAATCAAAGATATCTTCACAATATTATAAATGACGTCATTATTTTAGAACCGCTGTCATAAAACAATGTCAAAGTTGTCAACCAAAACCGGGATCAATTTTTATAATCGAAAATCCTTTATGAAACGAGTAGGTGGGAACCGGGAATATTTTTTTTGTTGGTTTTTACCTTAGACATTTCATAGCTTTAGCATGGTTAGCAATGTGTAACATTAACAATAAGTCTTAAATAAAACAGATTCTTTGAATAACGGAGTACTCCCTAAAAAAAAACATCGATGTTTTTATTCCGATGTTTTTTCACATCGATGTAAAGATCGAAACTGAACATCGAGGTTTTTTTCGATGTGCTCAACACTACTGTGCTGGGTCGGAGGTCGCTTATGCAGCGAATTGTGTTGTTGTCAAGTCTTTTTTAAATCTTTAACTCAAAGGAAATATTTTTTTTTTAATTTAGAGGATTTCGAGGAAAGATTTATTTTTATTTATTTGGAAATGGCCCTATGGTAAAATGGTTAAAGTTATGAATATTTATAAAATTCTAGTAGATATAAGCACCTAGTTTTGCCCCATAAGTCATATGAAGTTTTTGACTTGTTTTAAACCCCCCTTTAATCAGTTAAAAGGATGACTATGGTATTGTTTACACCCTGTATAATCCCAGAGTTACAGGGATTGCAAATCCTATTGCGCATTTTGCCGTTTCCTATACGAAAATTGCTCGTCCCGTGCAGTTTGACCTCAAACTTCAGACTAAATTATGGATGATGGAATATTTGGCGAGTTTAAACATGTGCAGTTGTCATGGGCGCTACGTAATGCGCATTGCTGTCAAAATGTGCGTCAATCGCAAAGGGATTGTAATATTTCAATATTTTACGTACTCTTATGACATTTCCGCGTAGCTCTACTGGTATAGGATACGGAAACATGCTGCCAGGCCGAACCCAGCACGTTTAATATCAAAAAATGTAATAAATTAAGGCAGAATTTTAGGAATGCTTTGTTGCAAAAATGTTTGAACATCTTACCTGAACTGGGATGGTTCATTTTGGTAATTTCATCATATTCAGATGTTTGGAAAACAATTTTTGGCCCAAACCGTTCTGTAGCATACTAGTTAATGTTTTTAGCTTGTCATTTTATATTCATTTTAGATGGAATATGCTCGAGTTTGGTTTTTAAAAACTAGCAATGTTAAGTAGGTACTTTTAGATATTTTTTAAACGCATCCGTACATACTTCTATCTAAAAAAGCCAAAATAATATGCCATTTTTCGAACGATGCCCGATTTTATGGTGAAGGCGATGACCGAACAGCTGGGTGCAATCGATGCATGCGTTACCGTGGTCGCAACGTTACGTCCACCCCAATGCACGTAACAAGTGCATTCAGCTGTTCTAATATCCCATCCTAAAATAGGGCCACGTTCGAAACATGGCATAAAAAAGTCAAAAATGTTTTGGCTTTGTTTTGAACGCGTTAGGTATAAGTATAAAAATACATTAAAATAATAGCTAATTGAATCCGCAAATTAAAAAATTTTCCATTTTTACTATCTTTTATCAACTTTTACGATTAAATTTAATCGTAAAAGCTGGAGTTTCCGGTTAAAGTATTTTATACAATACAAAATAAATGCACGCATAAAAGCTTCACAGTTGAAAACATTGTTTTGCATTATTTTTTAAAAAACGTTCCCCATACAGCACACCAGGGACGTACATTTTGTCCCGGGGCCAATTAAGGACGTAACTATCCACGTACAAAAGTGTACGTACATAGTAGGTACAAAAATATTGTACATAGTACGTCACAAAGTGTACGTACACTATGTACATACCTATGGTTATTTTACGTCCAATTTTGGTCCTATATGGGACATTTAATGTACGTACCTGTCAGTTATGTACATAGGACGTACATAGTACGTACCAGCGTCACATCCCAGGTACGGACATATTACGTATGGGTCGTGTATGACGACCACAGTATTTTTTCTTGTATTGGAAATAATTTACCGACCCAACTCTACTTTTCAAAGCTCCTGGGAAAATGAAACATGGCATAACCTACATAAATTAACATGACATTACAGCAATACATGTACAAATATCTTGGCATTACAACCAGATTTATATGGCATTCTCTTCCCCCCCCCCCCCCGGGTAAAAAAGGCCATTTTCCATGGGCTTTTTTATTTGGAAAAAAGTACGTAAATATCAGAAAAATATACAAGAATTTATTTTAAAATTTAAAAACACAGGAAATGTATTACGTTTAAAAAAAGAAATTTTTAGTCGATTGACCCAATAAACGTGCCTGCAAGAGCGTATGACTTTAAAGGCCCGTTTCTCAGTCGAGAGAACTCCGGGTTAAAATATCCTGAGTCTTTGGCAGAGACGCGTTAACTGATTTCCTATAAACGGTTGTCAAAGCCTGCCCCAAGAGCTCGGGTTAATTTTACCCCGGGGGTTATCTCAATTTATAAACAGGCCCTGAGAGTGACTGAGTATGCTATGGTAGAAAAAATAATAAAATTTGCGAAGTGATATATCGTTTAGGTTTATCTATTTTTGCTCACTTAGTTTATTACAATTATTATTATATATTTTATTTATTTAAAAAAATGTAGAATCACTTCTGTATTCTTTTTATTTATAAAATAAAATTATTCTATCAAAGTAAGATGGACTTTTATTTATACAAGGGGTTATTGTATTCATGTAGTATTCATACGGAAAATTATGATGGTGCATGCAAATGTAAAAAGTTGTTCACTCCATAAGAAAAATACATGGTTGTCAATTCTAGGAACAAAACAATTCATAAACTTCTTGACTCTTTTTATAATATAATGATTATTTTAAATATTTTAACATAATTTAAGTTGGTTTAGGGAAAAACCCACAGTTTTTTTATTTCTTAATGGAGTTTATGAAATGATACTTCGGTTTACAGGCAATAGATAGAAGTTTTTTCTAGTTGCCAAGAAAAATTAATAGTGTCTAAAAAATAGCCAACGGTTTTTTAAGATGCATAAGACTTTTGGACATCCGCCTTTTAAATTTTTGATAAATGTAATTTTTTGACATACTTGCAAAAAGTCTGTTTCATTACCTTTCCAAAACTCTTTTTTGCGTTAAAATCCGACAATAAATAAAAAGTCAGTTAGTTTTCTAAGTTGGACTCTTCCCTTGAACTACGTATTTCTCTCTCAAATTCAGTGAAATAGAAACGCTTAGAAAACAAGAGGTACCGATCCTTTTCTTGGCCAGGGTGCTTAGGCTGTTAGAAAAAAGAAAACTTATAATCCAGAGGAAATTGTTGATAATAATTCTTCAATTTTTTTTAAAAATATAGAAAGATAACAACACCAGAGCTTTTTTTTTAATCGAAAAAAAAATTGCCAGTTTTATTTTTTTTTCTTCAAAGCTGTGGAGAACCTATAGCGTTAAAATAAACATGATTTACGTTTTTTTTTTAATGTTCGTTATATTTATAGATTTTTCAGTCTTACTTAACAAGTAACAAATAAATAATTTAACTCAGTAATATGACACTAGTTGCACATAAGAATAATAAATGAATACTAAAAATCTAAAGCTCTTAAAAAAATCACAAAAAAAACTCCTTGGTGGTTAATACAGCTATATGTTAAAAGATAAATACAAAAATAATAGTTTTATTGTTTATAAATGCATTAGAAAACATAAATACTGATCCCATGATTTATTTCGAATAAAAATTTTTAGGCAATTTTTGAAAATCTACGAAACGTTTAATTACTTTTTAACCAAGCAAGGAAACATTTTACATTTTCTAAAAAACCTTAATAAAACATTTTTAACAAACAACAGACTCAAGTTCTATTACAATTTTTTTTAATTGGCTTGCTGTATTGGTCGACCTGGGGCCTGATTCTTGAACTTGATGGAAATCATGTAACTCCAATATTTTGTAGAATCGCTTAGTTTAAGCATGGACCCCTTTCATTTTCATTTACATACAGCCACAAAATATTGTAAACTAACTTAAATACAAATTTTAAAAATAGCTAAACAAAATAAATATAAAACATTAAGAGTAGATATTCTTTTTTCTCTGTCTTAGCTCAAAGCGGGTCATGTGATATCCATACTTGTTGGAACCAAATAAACATCAGAATTGGCTAAACTTTGAATAGACAGCACATTTTGTAAAAACACGCCTCGGAGCACTTTTTTGTTTTTTTTTTGTCGAATACTTGACTCCAAAAAGTATGGATATCACATGACCCGTTAACCTGGGGGGGGGGCATCATTTTTAATGCTACATTTTGTAGCTATTTTGCTACGTTTAAATTAATTTTGTAGCTGTGAAAATGCGACCCCCCCCCTAGCTTAACCACCACCACATTTTGTAACTTGGCTTGTTCGAGGGCATCACATTTTAAAAGTTTTCAAAATATTGGTAGATTTTTTTTAATTAAAAAAAACATTTTTTTTTCTTTAAATATTTAGGCCAAATGTATGTTATGTTATTTACCAGGGGGCCACCACACTTTAATGGTTGTTGCATAGAGCACAGCTCTCATCTGAAGTATTCAAACATTTTGTACCTGTTGCCGTTTACGAGACATTTTTATTTTATTTTAATGGGCAAAATATATATGGTTGGTTCTCGCGAAATGTTTCTTTCTGATTTTCCCCAAGTAGAATTTATCCGTCTTCCAACCTAATCTGTCATAAAGTGACGTCGTATTAGGTACAAAATAAAATTGTCTACTAGTAAGTCAAACAACAAACGTCTTATGTAATAAAATCCGACGTTTATGTAGTCAGGTACGCATATGCGAACCTTAAACGACGTCAAAATAGGCAACGTAATTTGTACAAATATTTGCCCAGACGGTTTCACGTCAGTTTACGTTTCAAAGCCCACTGTTTTAACGCCTATACCTAAGGCGGCCATGAAAAATCGTCGGCCTTGTTACCTTAATCGACGTCGCATTTCAGGGCCCTTATTTGGATACCTACCAAAAAAGGAACGAAGAAAAAGAAGGATACTTAACTTACAATTTTGCATCTGGGACATTATATTGCACAATTTGTTGGCTTGCTGCCAACCAAAAATCTGATGGACCTTCAGCTCGCACTTATATTTCTTCCAGTCCACTTTATCTGGAGCATTAGTGGGATCATACTGATATTGTTTATTGTCACTTTTTTTGGTGGGGAACCAACAATTGTTATCCTCCTCCCAGATCTGCGGGACAGGTTCGAGCTCATTCAGTGCTTTAATAAATATAATTTTAAAATAATCCATGTTTTTAAGGTAAAAACAAGAAAAAAATTTTTTTTTTCTAGGTTATGTTCAGCTGAAGTATCATTTTTCTTTTAAGTCAGTTTTGGTTACGTGGCCAACGAAGAATAAGGTTGTACATATTACGTAGTTTAACGTTGGCTGGTTTGATTTGGATAAAATTAGGGCTGCAAATCGGTGTCCTTGTCCAAATTGGTGATAAATTGGTAAAAGTACTATACCAGCCCAAATTCGATCATTTTGGAGTTGCAAGCTTGGGCAGCCATTATTGACAACAATTTTTTTCTTGAAAAAAGAACAATAAAAGAGACTTAATAATGCCTTAAAGATGCGCTTATTATTATTCTTGAGAGATTTTAGGATTAATTACAACCAAAATAGTGCTTTAAAAAAATATATTTATATTTTTGCTATTTTGTGCTAATTTGACCAACTTTGTCAGTAAAGTGGCCCTCGCAGAAATATTTCGCTCTAGATTACTCGGTAAAGTGCCCTTTTTAATAACATAACTTTTATTGTTAACGAAATAAAAAGGTGGCCATTTATTTTTTGTGAGTTATAATTCGTTTATATATTTCACCTAAAATTTACTAAACAAGTACCACATTAAGTAATCAATTAAATAATATAAAATGACGTAAGCTGGTGGACGTATTATCACGTCGTCATAGGTAAACTACTATACCATTGAAGTAAAATTAGCGACGTCGAGCCGACCCGAATTTTTATTTCCCATTTAGGTCGGATTGGGGTCGTATTGAATGAGATTTGTAGTCCGCTTGCCAACGTCGGTGTTTTTAAGCCAACGAGTAGAGGACGTAGTTTGACGTCCAAATGCTACTTGGGTCACAGCCACAAATATATAAAAAATAAGGTAAAAACCATGACTAATATGGTTATAAGATTTCTAAAGTTTTCTTTAAAGAGAACCAGTAAATAATTTTTTTTCCATTTCTAGTAGATATAAAAATATAATTTAAACAATATGTCACCTCTGTGAGTGTTTAAAATAAACTTTTAATCTTGTTAAGTCCAAGAAATATAGTTAGAATATTTTTGAAAAGAACATTTTTTATCCAATTTTATTAAGAACAAGTGACAAAGCAACATTAAAGAAGAATTTTTTTGAACAATAACACATTACTTTTTTTTATCTCACAATGTTATTCCAAAATCATAAGTCATGCTCCGTAAAACGTGTCAGAGTTATTCTTCAATCCAATGACGGCTCTGCAAGTTAATCTCTTGGGGGATTCTTCTTTGTCCAAAGAAGCTTAGGTTAGTAACTTTTGAAACCAGTAGAGATTTAAGTTCTACACAAGGTGTTATCTTTTGAATTGATCAAAAAGTTTACTTGTGTCACATCGGCGAGTAAGAATTTCTTAGTAAGTATATATTTTAAATTTTTAAAAAAATATGCTGCTTCTCTGCTTACCTTATGCAAAATTTTTACCAATTTGTGCTTTGTAAAATGTTAAGTTTTGCATTAAAAAAAAATCATTGAAATTTCTCACTTCCGTGAAGAAAGTGCTTTACGGAGGTGTCAAATATCTCACTCTCGCAAAAATAATCTTATTAAATATTAGTTTTAAAAATACAGTAAAATACATTAAATGCATTTTATTGTAGTTTTTAATGGCTTCGAAACCAAGAACTAAGCCTCCAAAGATCATGAAAAACAAAAAGAAAGGTAGAGCGAGGCAATGAGACTTCAAGAAGCAAGACTAAGTAATCCAATAACATATGAAGATAAGAGAAAAGAGAGATACTTTAAAAGAAAAACCGAAGGCAAAATAAAATTAATTGGAGAGCTGACAGAAAGGGAGCAAAGAGTTCAACGGAAAAAGTGGAAAACTCGCACAAAAAAGTTTCGATAAAAACAAAAACAAGTTGAAAATTCTAAAACAGAACCTGAACAAAATGCATCTACCCCCAATACCTCCCGCCAATGATTGTCTAAATAGATGGAAGAAATCGTTATGGCCGTATTAAAAGAATAAAATATTACAAAAAACAAAACGAAACAATTCAGAGCTTGAAAAAAAGATTAAGACAGGTGAGAAATGCAAGAAACAATCTAACGATGCGATTAAAAAATAGGATTTGAAAAACAATGCAGTAAAGATTTCACCAAATCAAACCTGTCACCTCCGTGTCAAAAACTGATTTTTAAAGACATGTTGAATAAAGTGTTGAACCTTGCATACCCTGAGATATATGGTACATCACTTAAACCAATTTTAAAAGAAAAACTTGCTAAGTCTTCCATATAATTTTCAAAACTAGTTTTATGAGTTTAGGAACATTTCGCGAGAACTAAACATTTTTCCCAACCCAACCCTAGGAATATTTTAAAAACTTTTAATATGTGATCGAACAAGCTGAGCTACAAAATGTAGTGTTTATTTTAACTTTTTAGCTTTAGCAGAATTGAAGTTAGAGGTGGCCCCTCAGCTTAACGGTTAAGCTAGGGGGTCGCGTTTTCTCGAAAACGGCTACAGCTACAAAATTAATTTAACCGTAACAAAATAGCTACAAAAAGGCTACAAAATGTAGCATTGAAAATATTTATGCTCCTTATGATGGTCCCCTCAGGTTAACCGACGTGTTTTGACCGTCACTTCGATATTTCCTGAGCCAAGTTCACTGACAGAAAAAAATCTCTACTCTTAATATAACAAGATCAACGCCAGTTATTTAGAAAATTAAATATTATTATTTAAAAAAAATGCTGGTTTAAAAATTATGTTGATTCAACAATAAATTCCACAAAAGCCAAAATTAATAAAGACATTTTTGTACCATCATCAAAAAAACGATTTTACTCACCGTCTGCACACCCAAAACAGTTTTTTTGGTTACATGCGCAAAAAAAATTGGTCCGAGCCACCCCCCGTTACCAAAATTATTGCAAAATTGTAAGATTTCGGAAAACCAATTATAAAGACCTTTTTGAAGCCATTTTACTTTCTTTACCCAGATCAAGGCTTAGTTGTCAGTGTCCTTAAAAAATCACAGTATTTTATAGCATATAACATTGATTCCGTGACATCTCCTGTTATTATCTCAAAATTGCAAAGAACCAGTGGCGATCCCGGGGAGGGGGGGGGGATTGAGCGAGTCATTGACCGGTTTGCCCAAAAAACCGGAAACGAATTTTTTTTTGAGATAGGCATCTTATGTTTGAGATATGCAATATAAAAGGTATTGTTTCAACTTAAAAAGCTTTTTAGACCTCAAAAAAAGTATTTATATTAGATTTAGATTCTGGCTTTACATTTTTTATGAACATCTAGAAAATAAAAAAAGTAGGGCATAAACTGCGGCGCTATAACACCTTTGATATTTACGGTATTACTTTAATTTTGTGTTATTTAAAATTGGCATTTGCAGTCTCATTTTCTTAAAAATTTTCGCCTGCTGCGCTTTGAAATCATTAATATATTTACAATTTTAGTTTAATTTTAAATAAAAAAAAATGCATTTTTTTAGTACAATTTTCTTAAAAATGTTCACCATACCGTTGATATTTACGATTTTAATTTAATTCGACTCAAAAATTGCATTTCTAATGTAATTTTCTCAAAAATTTTTAGCGCATTAAAACATTTAAAAAAAAACATCTATAAAATAAACGACTTCAAATCTAAGTAACACCCCACCTAGATTTGAGGCCAAATCCGCGTTTTTAGTTATTAAGTTTTGTTTGCATACATTGATATGTTCCTCATAAAAGCTATGCTTTTATTCTAGTTTTTTTTCGAAACCGGCCCCCCCCCGTTTTCAAATGCAGAGGACCGCCACTGAAAGAACAGAAAGTGTTGCACGATTCACTTCTTCGTTTTCATAAAACGAATTGAATATGCTTTAAACACGATTTCAGCTTTTGACATTTGCCCGATGTATTTTGAGGCTAGTTTTTGCCAATTTTTCTTCTTTCTTTTCTTTCTTAAAGCCAATAATAAGTTTCCAGCACAATAATATCACTAAAACCTTTAATTTAGTTATATTATTGTGCTGGACACTTATACAGGGTGATTCACCACGAAATAAAAATATTTTAATGGTAAGTATTGCAGGCCAGCGGCAACTTATATCCAATGCTAATTTTTTTTTGAGTCTTTTTGTCAAATATACAGTGTGATTTATAAAAATATTGAAAAAATAAAAACGGACATATCTGGGAAACCAATAAACGTATTTACTTTACATTGTTCTTCTGAGCAGCAGCACGCAGTCCCAGTTTAATGTTAAATAAAACGCTCTGCAAAATAATATACAAAGATAATAAAATATTGTTACAGTTCGAAAAAGTAGGAGAAGTAAGCTACAGTAGGCCGCTTAAGTATTGTGCTTGTGGCACCTTGTACACCGAGGTTGTCATTACTGAGAGTGGACCACAGCAAGTGATAAGTGAAACTTATATTATAAGCCATAAAAGACAGACTCTTACAGTATCTAATTACCTTACTGTGTCAGAACAAGGAAACTTGTCTGAAGACGAGCTTAGCAATATAATAGACACTTTTGGACTATTATTAAACACTGACCCAAAACAACATATAGTTTACACCTTGCTTAAAGAGTTAGATAAGTACAGTGAAAATGGCCGGTACTTTAGTCTCAGTGGCAGATTATGCTCAAACACTGGGGGTTGATTCAGCTGACCTTACCCAAGCATTAATGACGTATGGACAATCTCCAGCTGACCTTGGTGCTCACACAACAAAAAAAGAATACTTGCTAACTGGGCTAACACCTGAAGATTTTGCTAGTAAGCATATGGGAGTGGAGGTAGACTATTCAGTTATGCAAGCTGAGTTCAAACAGTGCTGTCCTGATTATATGGATCAGCTATCATGGGACACTAAATCTGTGGCAGTAGAGTTTTGTTCAAAAATGATATATGAGGTTGGACCTGAATCAAGGCAAGTAAAGAAAGCTGATGGGGATAAAGTCTGGAAATTTAAATTTGCCAGAAAAGATACAAATGGCAAAACAGTGGCTTTCTGCGTGTTTGTGGCTACTTTCAAAGCCGATAATGCTACTTTTAAAAGAACTACTGAAAAGAACAAACAGGTCTATACTGTTAAACAAGCCACACTTTTAGCTATGGATACATTCAACAAAATATCCACTATTGCTTACCAAACTAACGGAACAGTTCTGTTAACACCCCTAGCTGGTGCAGTATTTGCACGAACAGACATAGTTAATTTGTCTAGAGACTTAAACACGTCTGTTGAAGAATTAGTAGTGGCCCTTAATTCCAGTTGTCAATCAGGTGGCCATTTACTTCCACAGAGCAACTGTTCATGTGCTGCTGTAGCTAGTATACTAGTAACAAGAAATCTTAAAGATACGAAAATTAGAAACAGCATCATTGTTAAAACAATTAAACAATATTACAACTCAGACAAAAAAATTGATATGAATGTATATAGATCATATGCACAATATGCTCATGGTGGTATTCCAGCTGGATTTGACATGGAAACACTTGAGAAAGAAGAAGGCACACATAAAGAGCCCCAAAAGCCACTTCTACCAATGTATAAAAGAAAATTCCAGGTCCAGACTAAAAAAAAATTAGTATTATATATTTTTCTTAAAAACCACACCCTGTATACTGCAATTTGCAAATTTTGGTATTACCACATAAAAGCTAAAAGATGGTCCTATAATACCCTTAGATTGTATTAAACGCATTAAGTCGCCTTAAAAAATCCAAATTCCGAACATGAGATATTAGGGTTACAAACAATATCACGTTCTAAATTACTAAAAACGTAATTTAAGGGTAAAACTAATTTAAGCATAAATAAATCAACACCCACCATAACCAAGTAAAAAACAGGCAGGTAGAGGGCCTGATTAATATTTTTTAATTTATTTTTATAAAATAAATAAACACATACTTTTAAATTATTCATAAACCCTATTTTAATTTGACATCCGTCAAATCATTAAAATTTCAGCCCCGGACTAATATTTATTTGATTTTATTTGTCCTTATTGGAAAAAAACATTTTTTTGTACTTTATTTGGAGATTTTGATATCACAACATACAAGGCAAAGGACGTTACTATAAGTATTTTTTTAAATTAATCATCATCTACAAAACCGTCCAAAGATTACAACCAGGGCATAATGTACAGGGTGATCTACCGTAAATGCTACCGCCACTTTTCTTTGTTATTAGGCATGCTTTAAAAAGTGTTTGGTACAAAAGCTGTATAACTTTTTCCAGCTATTTAGAATATATATGCCAAAGTTGACAAGTTACATTGCAAATGTCAAATTTTTACATAAGGTCTTTTATTTTAAATAAAACATCCAATATTTTATAGAATTTTTAAATTCCTCATTTTCTTCTGATTTCAAAAACTTTTTTAGAGCATGCACAATAACGGAGAAAAATGGCGGTGGCATTTATGGTAGATCACCTTGTACATTATTCCCTGGTTGTAATCTTGGGACGGTTTTGTAGATGATAATCAATTTGAAACAATATTTAATGCAAAATCCTTTGCCTTGTATGTTGTGATACCAAAATCTCCAAATGAAGTACAAAAAAATGTTGTTTTTTCAATAAGGACAAATAAAACCAAATATTATTCTGGGCCAGAAATTTTAATGATTTGACTTCGACTTTAAATCATTTCCGAAAACAAATTTCAAATTAAAGAGTTTATTAATAAATTAAAAGTATTTTGTTTGTATTTTTTTGTAAAAGTTTGTATATTTTATACAAATAAAATAGAAAATATTAATCCGGCCCTGTACCAGCCTGTTTTTTGCTTGGGTAGGGTGGGTGTTGATTTATTTATGCCTAAATTAGTTTTAACCTAAAAATACATTTTTAGTCATTTAAAACATTATATTGTTTGTAACCCTAATATCTCAGGATTGGAATTTGGATTTTTTTACTTTTTTTTTATAAAAAACTGAGACTTAACGCGTTGAATACGATCTAAGGATATTTAGCACCATCCTTTAGTTTTTTTGTGGTAATCCAAAAATTTGCAAATTGCGGTATACAGGGTGTTGTTTTTAACAAAAATATATAAAACTAAATTTTTTAAAGTCCTGACCTGGAATTTTTCTTACACAATGATAGAAGTGCCTTTTGGGGCTCCTTATGTGTGCCCAATTTAAAGTAAATACGTTTATTGGTTTCCGAGATATGTCCGTTTTTATTTTTGATATATTTTCATAAATCACACTGTATATTTGACAAAAAAAACTTTTTTTTAACATTGGATATAAGTTGCCCCTGGCCTGTAATACTTACCATTAAAATATTTTCATTTCGTCGTGAATCACCCTGTATAAGTTTCCAGCACAACAATATAACTAAATTAAAGGTTTTAGTTTTAGTATTTTGACAAAAAGACTCAAAAAGAATTTAGCACTGTATATGAGTTGCCCCTGACCTGTAATACTTATTATTCAAATATTTTCATTTCGTCGTGAATCACCCTGTATATATCTACTTTTTGCAGGAATATTGGAAGGGCTAACAGTATATTATTGGTGTCATGCGATCCGAAAAAAAAAGCGGTATTGAGCTTGGGCGGGGCCAATGAAAAAAAAAGTCCGATTCGCCGCGTTTTCATAAAAGGTATGAAAGTGAATCTTATTGAAAAGAGATTCAGTTCTATGTGAAAACGTAGTAATTATATCGCATAATAACATTTCAAATATTAACGCTTTCTACGCAAAAATGGTCCAAAATGACATTTTCAAAATACGTATGCACATAACGTAAGTAAAACTCTTAGTTTTCAATGAAGTACAAAAACGCATAATTATTATATGGTTATGATTTCGTGGTTAACTAGGTATCTACAATATTGCTATTTGTTTTAAATAAATATAGGGTGTCCCAAAAAAAAAATCGACGGGTCAAAAGGATGGGGCTCCAAAATTCTGTTTTCTTACAAGGAATTTTAATGATGTCAGATTTTGTTTTAATCTTTTTTGACATTTGTTTTTAAAACTCTCGCCAACAATTACAAAAAAAACTGTTTACTTTTAAAAAACCCCATAGGTAAAGACAGAACATTAATGAAATTATTTTTCTTTGGAGTTTTTCCTTGGGCTTCAATAAGTTCTAAAATAAGCACCCTTCTTAAACAGTCACGAGGAGTGTCATCAGAAGGGCGAAGGGGGTGATGTGAATTTACTGGGCCTCCCATAAAAAAAAACGAACCCTAAATTAACTTTTTTTTGTACAATTTTGTGAAATGATTTTACAATATCCTTTTTGATCTTGCCTCCGTCCTGTATAAACGTTTGGCATGTTTCAGCCACCCCTTTCGCCCATTAAAGTGTCGACATCAACACCCCGTAGATTAGTCTAAAATAACATATATACGTACATATATAGACAAATTATTTTCACAGCCTGATACTAAAAGATAACTATCATTATAATGAGGTAATAACATTTTTATATTTGTGCTATAAACTCGGTTACCATTAAAATGTGGGTATATAAGAAAAACCGATTTGTTTCTTCCTTAGGTAACACTAAAGGATTTTTACTTACACACATTGCCGAGGCGAAATTTATTTTAAAAAATACCCGGAATTCAATAAATTTAAGGAAACAATCTCTAATAGTTTTAACGAACAAATTTAACTTATTTAAAACTTGGTTAGCACCATATATTTAACATTTTTTACCCTGACTTAACAAGAATTTAGTGCTGACGGAAGAAGTTTCCCCTCCACTCTTTTAACTTTTGAACAGAACATGTGGAAATTTGTAATTTTTTCAAATTTCAAAAAAATAAAGTGTAGGATTTTTTTTTAACATAACATAAGTGAGGGGGGAAGTTTACGCCCGCACTGCATATATAATAACAAATATCACCATTTTAGCGACATTTTCAGTTATCCTTATATACCGTTTTCAGAGATTACGTCTTAAAATTTAATAATACACACCTAAGAACCTAAACAAAGTTTAAACAAAACATACTATGTAAAATACACATTAAATAAATAATAAAGCTCTACTTTTTACAGTCCTTAGGTGTTTTTAATATTCCCTAAATTTAAATAAATTGCAATTGGCACGAAAAGTTAGCAAACAAACAAATACATTTCACTGGTTTGCTAGTATACCAGGGTAAAGTTCAACTAATAAGTTGGCAAAAATTCTTAAACATCATACCAGCATAAAAACTACCAACAACTTGAGTTAATTTGGTTCAATTGGTTATAGTCCAAGCGCTCGCAAAAAAATGTGCAAGAGTTTTTGAAAGACTAATATTTTTAGGATGGGCCATTTAATATGACTGTAGAATCAGCAAGCTGGGTATGGAGACACCTGGGAATGGCTGGGAATCACCGCAGAATAGCAATAGATTTTGAGGTTATAAACACGTTAGTTCATGTGTCACGCGCACCGTCCTCTGGTCTACGTGCGCAATGTTTAAGCTATAAATGTTTTAGTGTTTGTTTAATGTTTCCTGAAAGCTAAGTAATACAACATATTATATTTTATATTTACTAAATAACCAAGAAAAAAAAATTGCGTGTCTACCAGCCAGGAGTTTTTTTAAACCGGGTAGTCTTTCACAAAACAAAACGTCAGCCCCCCCAATTATAGTTTGCAGCTGTCTGTGTGACATTATAACATTTTTTGCGTGTTTAGGTAAATATGAGCTATTCGGACAGCAATCTAATTCTTTTATAGACACAATAAACCTTCAGAAATCCCTAAATATACTTTTTTATAATGGGTTTGATACAAATTGTCAATAGATGAAAATCTTGTAGAGATCAAAACATACTTTAAGCAACGTTCTTAGCGAAGATGAAAAAAGATAATTATTTGGAATATTTTCTAATCAGCCCTTGTTGTTTAGTATTCCATTGGGCCACAAAAAATGTTTGGAATATATTCAACAGCCAGCGATACAAAAAATAAACAACAAGACACAACCCGAGAAATGAAGATCGAGCTGAAGGGGAAGATGAAACTAAGAAAGACCGAGCTAAGGACTTTCAAATAAAGAACATCCAGAAAATGAGCTTCAAGGCGATGTATTACCCAATCATTTTGATAAAAATGATCAAGAATTTGTGAGCCAAATTTCAAAATTAAATTCCTTAAATTTAAAAGATTGTTAAAACGTCAGCCCCCCCCCCCCAATTATAGTTTGCAGCTGTCTGTGTGACATTATAATATTTTGTGCGTGTTTAGGTGAATATGAGCTATTCGGACAGCAACCTAATTCTTTGATAGAAATCCCTAAATATATAGGGCCATTACTTTTTTATAATGGGTTTGATACAAATTGTCAATAGATCAAAATCTTGTAGAGATCAAAACATACTTTAAGCAAAGTTCTTAGCAAAGATGAAAAATGATAATTATTTGGAATATTTTCTAATCAGCCCTTGTTGCTTAGTATTCCATTGGGCCACAAAAAATGTTTGGAATATATTCAACAGCAAGCGATACAAAAAATAAACAACAAGACACAACCCGAGAAATGAAGATCGAGCTGAAGGGGAAGATGAAACTAATAAAGACCGAGCTAAGGACTTATCAAATAAAGAACATCCAGAAAATGAGCTTCAAGGCGATGTATTACCCAATCATTTTGATAAAAATGATCAGGAATTTGTCAGCCAAATTTCAAAATTAAATTCCTTAAATTTAAAAGATTGTTAAAACGTCAGCCCCCCACCCAATTATAGTTTGCAGTTGTCTGTGTGATATTATAATATTTTTTGCGTGTTTAGGTGAATATGAGCTATTCGGAGAGCAATCTAATTCTTTTATAGACACAATAAAACTTCAGAAATCCCTAAATATATAGGGCCATTACTTTTTTATAATGGGTTTGATATAAATTGTCAATAGATGAAAATATTGTAGAGATCAAAACATACTTTAAGCAACGTTCTTAGCGAAGATGAAAAAAGATAATTATTTGGAATATTTTCTAATCAGCCCTTGTTGTTTAGTATTCCAATGGGCCACAAAAAATGTTTGGAATATATTCAACAGGCAGCGATACAAAAAATAAACAACAAGACACAACCCGAGAAATGAAGATCGAGCTGAAGGGGAAGATGAAACTAAGAAAGACCGAGCTAAGGACTTTCAAATAAAGAACATCCAGAAAATGAGCTTCAAGGCGATGTATTACCCAATCATTTTGATAAAAATGATCAAGAATTTGTGAGCTAAATTTCAAAATTAAATTCCTTAAATTTAAAAGATTGTTAAAACGTCAGCCCCCCCCCCAATTATAGTTTGCAGCTGTCTGTGTGACATTATAATATTTTGTGCGTGTTTAGGTGAATATGAGCTATTCGGACAGCAACCTAATTCTTTGATAGAAATCCCTAAATATATAGGGCCATTACTTTTTTATAATGGGTTTGATACAAATTGTCAATAGATGAAAATCTTGTAGAGATCAAAACATACTTTAAGCAACGTTCTTAGCGAAGATGAAAAAAGATAATTATTTGGAATATTTTCTAATCAGCCCTTGTTGTTTAGTATTCCATTGGGCCACAAAAAATGTTTGGAATATATTCAACAGCCAGCGATACAAAAAATAAACAACAAGACACAACCCGAGAAATGAAGATCGAGCTGAAGGGGAAGATGAAACTAAGAAAAGACCGAGCTAAGGACAAATAAAGAACATCCAGAAAATGAGCCTCAAGGCGATGTATTACCCAATCATTTTGATAAAAATAATCAAGAATTTGTAAGCCAAATTTCAAAATTAAATTCCTTAAATTTAAAAGATTGTTCTAACATTACATTTCCAGAAAAATCATGCCTGACTGTTCAATTAGCTAATGGAAAATTGTAAAATTAAAAAAATCCACTCTTTGTTGGTTTTTCCAGAACAAAAAGGGACACCTCTCAATGATATAACAAAAAAAAGTAGAGAAAAATTTAAAAAGAAACAGAAAACCTAGCAAAGAGGAAAGCGAAACAGAAACTGAAATCATGAGTAAATGTTTAGATTTAAGTTTAACAGATTTCGATGTTATTTTGGATGAATATGTAGAAAAAATAGATAGTGACGAAGAACTGAAAGATCTAGTTATACATAAAGAGAACATATATGCCATATTTTTTAATATAGACTAGTATTTGGGAAGGATAATTGAAATTTATCCAAAAGAAGTTAAAATAAAATTTTTACAGAAAACTATAAAAAGATCAATGGAAGATTTTACATGGTCACACAAACACGAAACGTGCGAAATTAAAAAGGAGTATTTATTCTATTGACCCATTAATTTAATTGGAAATGATCCTTTTTCTCTGAAAAGGTCAAACAAACTTAAAATTAATGGAAAATACAAATGTGAAAAAAATCCTTTCAGAAATAATATATATTTTTTTAATTTTGTACTTTTCGCAGTTTCTAATTTGAAAAAATGTTCTTTTAAGTAAGTTATTTATTATAGTATATGACACATTTTTGAATTGATAATAAAGGGTAAAACTGTTTTGATTTTGCGTTTTTAGTAGCCTAATGTTTTTTCTTATTTTAGATGCAAACATTTTGAATTGACCTTGATTCCATGGTCAAATTTTGGTATTTGGTAACACCAACAAATTTTCGGGTGGGAATCACCTGGTAATCACTGGGAATCTCTGGGAATCATTTGACAATCACTGGGAATCACTGGTAATCAGTTGGAAATCATTGGGAATACCTTTAAAAATGGAAATCACTGTACAGTTTTTGGGGCCGCGAAACTAGAGTTTCGAACTTCCGTTGTCTTTATTTTTTACTTTTTCACAACTTTTCGAATGCTTATGTATCTGCAATCGTCATCAGGTGAATACTACCAAAAAGTAAGACTACCTAATTTTATACACTAGCATATGTTCAATGAATTATAAAACTAATCTGTGTCCAGTGAACCATGAAGTTTACACTTGGTTGGTTCCGTGTTTCGCAGTTGAAATCGGTTACCTGTGAAAGTATGGGTTTCCAAATATTCTTGATGGTGACGCTTTGTTCAGAATATGCATTCCGGTTCCTCTGTAAAAATGATGTTTCTTTGAACTTCCCCTTGAATAGATTTTCTTCCTTGGCGACGATCTTTGCCTCTTTCCATTCCATATGATATTGATTTTCCCAGCGGTGTTGAGCTATTTCGATCCAGTTGTGTCGAGTTTAACGTTTGTGTTTTGTAAGGCGACCTTCCATGGGCGTGGTAGATGCAGTTCTTGGTGTTGTGACTTCTTATTGTTGTAGTCGTTTTGAAGACAGTCCGAAGATGGTATTGATTGCCTATTCTTCTTATCTTTTCTGAGATTCCTTTGATGTACGGAATTATAAGTGTCGCCTTCCTTTCAGTGTTTACGTCTGTCGTCCTTTCTGTTGGTGTGGTCTGAAGAGTCTTATTGATCGTGTAGTTTGAGAAACCGTTCCTTCGCAGGTCGGACTAAATTTTTGACTTTTCGAAATTCGATCCAATCTGCGAAGGAATGGCTTCTCCAACTATACGATCAATAAAACTCTTTAGATCACACCAACTCAAAGGACTTCAGACGTAAATACTGAAAGGAACGCGACACTTGTAATTCCATACATCAAAGAAATCTCAGAAAAAATAAGAATAGGAAACCAATACCGTCTGTGGACTGTCTTCAAAACGACCACAACAATAAGAAATCAATTAACAAAAACTATACCAACTATACTAACACCAAGAACTGTTTCTACCAGGTACCATGCGAGTGGGGGGATATCTAAATCGGAGAAACCAGCCCCGTCTCATGGAAGTTCGCCTATACCTAAAGCGTACCGGCCAGTCAGTCTTACCTCATTTGTTAAAAACAATGGAAAAACTAATTGAAAGGCATATAAGGGATGGGGCGCTGCTACAAAATGATGCTACAAAATCGCATTGTTAAAACCACCCTGGGGGAGGAAGAGTTTAGGGTAAATACCAACAGAGGCGGTCCGCAGGGCGGCGTCCTATCCCCCCTACTTCACTTCTGGTGGGCGAACTACTCGACCTCCTTCAGAGGGAATAGATGCGCAAGCGTATTCTGACGATGTTGTAGTACAAATAAGAGGCAAATTTGATGGCGTGATATCTAACATCCTTCAGAGAAGTCTAAACCTAATCAACGGTCGGTGCACTAGGGAAGGTCTATCCGTTAATCCCAAAAAAAACCATCATTGTACATTTTACAGAAAGGAAAAAACTAAATCTTATCGAACCTAGCATTAGCAGGGAACGTATTCCTTTCCTAAAAGAAGGGAAATACCTGGGACTGATACTGGACCAAAAACTTACATGGAATGCCCACCTGCAAAATACAACTTTAAAAAAACCGTTTCAGGTTCTGTTTCCAACGAGGGAAGAATGGGAGGGGAATATAAATCAACTTACCAAAGCTGACCACGTTTGGTACACAGACGGATCAAAAACCAAGGACGGCGTGGCAACGGGTATATCGGGTTCAAGAGCTGCAATTTCAGTTAGATTCGGTAACCTTGCCACCATCTTCCAGGCCGAGGTTTACGCCATAGAGTGTGCAAGAGAAATAGCCGACAAAGGCATCTCTAACAGAAGCATCAAAATCATATCAGATAGTCAAGCTGCTCTGAAAGCAATAAGCTCAAAAAATATGCAATCACTTTCGGTTTGAAACTGCCTTCAAACTCTGCTAAAGATCTGTGGAACCAACAAAATCACTCTTGTATGGGTCTCGGGCCACACAGGAATTGAACGAAACGAAAAAGCCGATCTCTTGTAACGGCAGAAGCGGAATCTGCGTTATTACGACCAGAGCCCTGCTTTGGACTAACTAAAGCCACGGTCAATAGGGAAGTATCCAAGAGGGTTGAAAGAAAAGGGGTATAGCACTGGCGCTTAACTCCGGAACAACAGCACTCCAAAGCGTTTCTGAATATGCCAGACAAACGTAGAGCAAAGCAGCTCCTGCAACTATCAAGGAACAGCCTGAGAATAATCAAAGGTCTGTATACAGGTCAGTGCCGACTCAACCAACACATGAATAGAATTGGAGTGAGCAATACACCGATTTGTAGATTCTGTGGAGGAGAGGGGGAAACGCCGGTACATATCCTATGCCACTGCGTAGGACTAATGAGAACAAGGGCGAAAATGTTTAGCCCTGGGTTAAAAGTACCTCAAGACTTCGAGGAGGTCTCACCAAACAGACTGATTTCCTTTATCAGGGAAGTTGCAATGAGTGACTTGAAAAACAGGTATGAGCCACAATAGACCTTTTAAGTCGCAGTGGATGGTGCAGCATTGCACCACTCATAACAAACCTAATGGAAGTTCGCCTTACAGAACCCAAACAGAAAATTTGACAAGGGAACACAACTGGATCGAAAATAGCTTAACCCTGCTGGGAAAATGAACATCATATGGAATAGAAAGAGACAAATATCGTCGCCAAGGAGGAAAATCTATTCAAGTAGAAGTTTAAAGAAACAACATTCATACAGAGGAACCAGAATTTATTTTCTCAACAAAACGTCACCAAGGATATTCGGAAACTCATACTTTTTAGAGGTATTAGATTTCAGTTGCGAAACGGCGAAACCAACCACGTGTAAAATCCATGAACACATGCTAGTATATAAGATTAGGTAGTCTTAGTTTTTGTTTTGATGATAATTGCAGATACATAATCATTCGAAACGTTGTGAAAAAGTCAAAAATAAAGACAATGGACGTTCGAAATTCTAGTTTACTCTCAAGACAGTATAATGATAGAACGCGTGGCGTTACCATCACTTTATAATCGGATGTACCAAGAGGAGTGTCAGTGCCCTATTATCAAAAAGTTTAAGCTTTGTACAGTGATGCAAGGAAAGTACAGGGTGCGTCAAAACTACCTGCTTACTGGAAAGAACCTTACTATGGGCCCAGCGCCAGGTGTCCGCATACCCAGCTTACTGACACCAAAGTCCTTTTACCCTCTCTCTCAAAACTTTTGCACTATTTTGAGGTCTCGCGACCAACTAAACTAACTCATATTCACTGGTTTTTGCAACTAAATGGTCGAACTTTAGCTTTCTGCAATATACCGGTTACGTCAATAAAGCTGGCCACCGGATGTGTATGGGAATCTATTAATTTAAATAAAATAATTAAAGCTCTACGGTGGGTCATAAAAAAATTACACTTTTTGAATTGCCTATAATTTTGAATCAAAAAGAGAAGACTTGCTAAAAATTAAATAGGGTGAGCAATTCTTTGGTATGGGTTGTTTAAAAAAGGTTATATTAAGTCTCTAGTTTGGTTTTAATTTGCCAGACTAAACCTTAGTTTTTAGATCAGAAAAAATTAAAATAATAATGAAATTATTTTGTTTATTTTTGAACAATTCATAAAGAATAATTTCCCATATAAATCCCAGGACTTTTTAGCCCACCCTATATACAGTATGGACCGGAATTGCTTATCTTTTACTTTCTTGGCATTTTTTTGCAAACTTACACTTTTTTAAAAAAAATACCGATTTACCTGATTTAGTTTTTCACTGGTCCATACTGTATAATGCCACTTTTAAAAATTAACATTAATAGAATGTTAAAAAAAATAAAGGGTCGTTGTGTTTGATATAACCAAATGATCGGTGACATTTTTATAGAACAGTATGTTGTTGAAAAAAGCAAAAAGTACAATTTCTTTAATGGATGTTTCAAAAAATTAAGAAAAACCTATTTTTTGGCGTACTCTCTAAAATTTTAATGCAAGCAATAGAAGTCTTTCCTAGGATTTTATTTATTATAGTTTTGAAGTTACGAAAAGATCCCCCTAGTCAAAAGCAGTTTCTACCGTCATTTGTACTTGACTTTTGAGCTGCTCATATCCAACAACATACTAAAATTTCATCAAAGTATCACGTGTAAAAAAGCATTACCTGTTGCCATAGCCATCAAGGTTCTGACAAGATTCAGTTGACACCTCGGAAAAGCGACCAAATTTTTTTCGCTATTGAACTCTAGACACAGTTACGATTCGAACATTGCCCAACTTACTACAGGCATCTCGGTACGCTTCTATGGGTGACATTGCAGTATAGTCATTTTCGTCAAATGCCAGAATTTTGTCCCCGATAAATAGCCTTCTAAATATTGGTCCATGCGAGTTAATGTCTTCAACAAATACGCCCTAAAAAGCAAATAGTCATGCCAACTTTATCCCAATAAGCTAACTTTGTTAAGGCCCCTCAAAAAAAATTACTTGCTGTCATTTTGGTAAATGCGTTTTTTAAGAAATATGGCGGATTCAATATGGCGGAAATGCCTATTTTTCAAAAATTGTATCTTTCAGAATACTTGGCATGTAATATATTTTTTTGTATTTCTTGTAACTGCCATAAAGCTTAGACGTAAAATCACAAAATGGCGTGACAAGAGATGAAACTTTATTTTATAAGAGAACTAACTGACGCAAAAACGTGAATTATTTTTCTATATTTTCAAGACAATAAATATTTATTAAAGGTAAATATATCCAATATAATTTTAATACCCAACCAAAAATAAGTCCCATTTAATTGGCAATATATTTTAAAACATTATAGAGAAAATACAATTTTTATTCAAATAATTACGTCCTTATGGAATTTCCCTTTAAAGGTTTTTGTTAAAAATAATGATTTATGGCGGGTAGTTGACTGAAGGGGGGGGGGGCTTATATAAACCCCCAAAGTAGAATATATAACTTTTTAAATATTTAATTAAATTTTAGTTCAAAAGTTTTTTGTTCTAAATAATTATGTTTTAAACCAATTTAGACACCTAAGCAGACTTGCACCCTTAATTTATTACACGATTATTTCGAGGGGTCGCAGGTGGTCGCAGCAAAACTTTATGGATTTTATTTAGACAAAGTGTGGTCTCATTAAAATACATATTTTCATCCAGGTCTTTTGAGGTCTTTTTTTTTAATTCAAAAAAACTTAAAAATTTGCAAATAACAAATCATTGATAAAAAAAATAGTACCCCAGAATTAAGAAAAGACACTTTAAAAAAAACGAATACACCAGAACATAGCCAGAACATATGTTTTTGATATTCCACAAAGCAGGAATCATCAGCTTGGTACAAATAATTTTTTTGATAAACTGTATATGGGTAAATATTTTGTCGTATTGGACTAATATTGATTTTAACTCATAAATATATTATTTTCGTTTACAGTATAGGCAACCAAGAACAATATGTTTGCAATATAAAAATATAATATTGGTTGCATAAAATCATACTTTTAAAAAATCGTCCATTTACATTGCCATTTACATTGCCTCGATCCACTGTGTGCCGCAGCGCCACCTGCGTGTACGCCTCCGGTTCATGTAATCCTTTTAAAAGACTTTCAAAAACAGGAAACGGGATCAATTTTAATGACATTAAATTTTATAATACCCTGCCTAAGAGAGTTTGTAAATTAAACTTTAAAGCGTTTAAGCAGACTCTAAAACAGTTTTTAATTGACCAAGCATTTTACAATATTAATGACTTTTTTACTGTGAGCTTTTCAAATCTACAATAGACTGTATTTTGGGGTAGTTTTGTTATAGACTTTTTTTATATTTTTTAGTGTCTTATTGTATTAAACTACATAAATGTAAAAGTACTTTTTATTTTAAATGTTGCACTATGTTTTTGTTATTTTGATTATTATACGCAGGTTTTTTTTGTTGAACATGTATCTATTTTAAATTTTATTTAGGATTTCGCTACTTGAAATAATTTTACTTTAAAAGAAAAGATCTAGTACGAATTTATTATTTATTGTTTTATTATAATATACTTTGACTTCCCAAGTAACATTTTAGAGCATATTTTGAAGTTGGAAGGTTAAGATAACCAATCATACGTCAAAACATCCCCCGTTTTTCTTCAAAAAATTACTTTGTAGTTTGAGGTTTAAAAATAAGTTTTAAATTGGAACAAATAACCTTAAGAAACGGTCGTTATATACACGATTAAAACGTCGTCGGTTTTCTTTTAGGATATTTTTCGAATTATTTTCCTCGTATTATGTCTTCAAAGTTGATTTGAATATAAAGTTAAAAGAGAAGGAAAATTGACGGTAAACTTGACTTGAGATTCTACTCTGAGGTCCCCGCCTTGGTTGGGCATATCTTGGTCAACATTGCTTGTCAAAAGTTTTTAATAATGTCCTGAAGAAATCCCTCAATGTTAAGAACTTTTTTGGTTTAAAACTGAACTCAAAGTTACTTATTTTTGACCTACAGTTATTCCTCAAAATTAGGGTTTTTTTTGGAATAAGTTTTAGGACAAAAAATTGGTTTTTTGACCAAATAAGTACAACCCTAAAAATATGTTCGAACTTTATGGAAAATTATTCTATTTTATTTAACCATATGGAATATTAAGATTTGATTAGGTTAAAACTTCAGTTTTGTTGTTCTTGATGGGAAGAAAGTAGTTCTGGTAGAAAACAAGAAAACTCCTTTGCGTCACATCTCCTCTAACGAACTGTCATGATCAGCTGTTTAGATTAATCAATAATCATAACTTTCATGTTCCTTCTCGGTATTTCCAAATTATAAAGTATTTCCTTAATTACTATTGTATCTTCAACCCTTGTTTGGATTTTGGGTCATTAGATACCTACCCTCCTATCACAAAAAGGGATAGGAAAAACCAGATGGAGGCTCAAAATTCAAACAAAGAAAAGGCATTCACGTTTTGATTGTCAAAAAAGATAATCTGTGTTAAAGTACCTACCTAGTAGTGGTGTTCCTGACAGTTTTTTGCTTTAACATGCCAAAAGAAAAAAGAAACAAACCTTTCACAGCATCAAGCACTTTTTACAGAAACAAGTACTAGTGGATCTCTACAAGTGCCGAACACAACCAATGGGAATACACACAATCGTTTACGCTCGCAAATGTCATACGTCAAGTTATGAGATTTGCGAGCGTAAACGATTGTGTGTATTCCCACATGATGGAACTTTTTCGAATTGTTTGCTTGCTTAATTGCTCAACAGCGAAAATCCGCCTTTATGTCAACAATCAACATGACAACTGACAACCGAACAATGGGCAGGGGGTGTGCGAGGAACAATTGGCAATGAATTCAAAAAATGGATAAACCGTCCTTGATGCAAAACTAATAAGAAATTTTGGCTTCAACATTGGAAGTTTTGTGTTTGAGGGAAAAAAAACATGGTTAACACGACTTTTAGGGCACGGTCGCCAAAAAAAGGTAAGGCGCCATGTTTCTTTCTCTTTTTTACAAGTTTTTATTATTTTCATTGAAAAAAAACTACAAAATCTTTATGGAAATGATTTGCTTACACTTTTTCATACCCAATTATTAAATTATGATTACAAATTGGAAATAATATTTAATTAGTGTTTTCCCGAAGTATAATTTTGGTGATTTTTTTTGTTAAAACTGCATGTTTCGATGGGCGCGTGAATTTTATGGAAGTTAACAATTCAACAAAAAAATTTTCGGCGCATGTCGGTTTCCTCCCATTAATAGTTTAAAATAGTATTTTAACCCCTATAATTAAAATATAACTGTGATTTTTCAACACCATTTTTTATTTCCAAAGTTTTTGTAGGCCATGGGCATAATTATTATTCCTTTCTTTTTTATCTTCATTTAAAAATGTTTTCATCACCTTCTATTCTGACACGTAGAGGGCGCTTCAGTCACACACAAACAAGAGGGCACTGAGAGGGTAGTGTGTGCAATAGGACACAAATTAGGTTGAGCATTAATGCAGATGTGTACATGTGTCCCAAAAGTTGGTGAAAAGTGTCCTCTGGAAAAAACCTTCAGGGGAAAAAAAAATTAATTACCTATTTTATCCCACCAAATTACCTTGGTTTCTGTCCCGACTTTGGTAAAAAGGCGGGACATTCCCCTCTTTTTTGACCTCCCAGTTTTTCATAGGAAAAAATTACTAGCTTAACTTGGGAATATTTTACCAAATTTTAACCAAAAATGTTACTTGGGTTGTAATTTGACTTGTAAATGCTGTAACAGCATAATAACATCAATAATTTCAATTACTGGCGAATGCGCAATAAATTTAGCAAATATTTTCCGATAAACAACGGGTTTTACGAATTCCGGTTTTTTTAAATAATGGTTTGACAAATTCCGGATTTTATTAAAAATGGGTTTTACCAATTACGAGTTTGATATTGAATGAGTTTGATGAACAATGGTTCGATTAGAAACGGGTCTTATAAATTTCGAATTTGTTAATGAATGGGTTTGAAGAAATAAGGGTCGGATAAAAAATTGGTTTAACAAATTGCAGTTTTTATGGTGAATTGTTCTTACGATTAAAATTTTTATTAAGTACGGTCTGATAAATTCCTAGTTTAATAAACCATAGGCGTTCCACATAAAAATGTGTTTTTTTATTTTTATCCAAGTTGAGCGATTACCAGGAATTTTTGTCTTCCTCCCCTCTAAAGTCTGATCGAGGAGAAAGTTCCGATTAAGGAGACAATGATTTTTGTATGGCATAATAGTTTGGTTGTAAAACCACGATTTTTGCCTCAAGTGGGAAATGAATGGTACAAGAAATTCTTTTGCTGATTTTGTTAGCCAAGATGCTCTATTTTAAGAATCCGATTGATGCCAATCTGGCACCCTTGGGCATTTTGAAAAATCCAAAATGGCGGCCATTTTCAAGTGAAAAAACTACAGAAAAATATATCTGAACAAGATATTGGTGTGTGGAATATCATTTCAGTTGGATTTGAGTCGTCTAAATCCAAATCCGGTATTATTTTTATTCTGGGGGGTACCTCAACGGAGAGGGGGGGGGGGTTGATTTTATGAAAAAAAATCGACCTACTAACATAGGCCTCTAATACATCAATTCTAGGGTTTTTTCGGTCCGCTGAAGACAAATCTGAAGTTAAAAAAAAACATTGCTGGTAATTTGAACGAGTGGGGGGTATCTATGCGGTAAGCAGTAAAACTGTTTATGTGGAGACTTGACGAACTTACTTTATTCAAGTTTTGTTGCAGATTTCGACATCTCCGCTCAACCCCGTTATAAAACTAATTAATTATTCAAGATGGCGGCCGTGACATGAGATAAATCAATTATGAGGTTCTTGAGTCGGCTGAATCCAAATCTGTTGTTAAAAAAATATTTGGCTGTAACTTGGAAAAGTGGGGGGTAATTTATGGGGTAAACACGAAATGGAGACTTGGCGAAAATACATATATATCTTGAATATTTCAAAATGGTGGATGATGCCCAAATGTGATTAATTATTTTTATAATGGGGTTGAGCAGAGCTGTCGAAATCTGTAACAAAAATTAAATAAGGTTTGTTCATGAAGTCCCCACATAAACAGTTTTACTGTTTCCCCATAAATACGCCCCCACCACTCCAGATTACCCCCAAAAGTTTATTTAACGACATATTTGAATTTAGCGAACCCAAAACCCTAAAATTCATGTATTACATATCTATGTTAGTCGATTTTTTTCATAAAATAAACCCCCCCTCCGTTGGGGTACCCCCCAGAACAAAAATAATACCGGATTTGGATTTAGGCGACTCAAAGTCGACTAAAATGATGTGCCACTTACCTATATTATGTTCAGACACTTTTTTCTCTATTTTTTTACTTAAAAATGGCCGCCATCTTCGATTTTTCAAAATGCCCAAGGTGCCAGAGTGGCATCAATTGGATTCTTAAAATAGAGCATCAAAAAATTTTTTGTACCATTCATTTCCACCTTTTTTTATTTCCTCCAGACTATAAATGCAATTGGCCATTTTCGACGTTGACATGGGGATGTTGGAGGGCTGCTGCTGGCTAAACTGTTTAGGCTGCACACGAGTTTCACGGGTATTGCAGAAACAACCCGACCCAACCCTTGGCCTCCTTAAGAGATATTTTTGTCCCGTCCCTAACCACTTTTTTAAAGTATTAAAAAGCAGATCAGGGTTGAAACTGATTTTCAATTTTTGAATTCCCTGACTTTTCCAGGTTTTTCCTGACCAATAAAAAAATCCAGGTTATTTCAAGTAAGTTCCAATAAACACATTAAAAAATGATTTTTATTTAAAGGTTTACGCCCTGAGAATGTTTTAAAGAAAAGGTAGTAAGAAGCTTGTGGACCTTTTCTATATTATAATATTAATTTAAATATGACTAAAATTTTGGGAAATAAATAAGATGCAAAATCTCGTTTGACCGTATATTACTGACTGACTTTTATACATTTCATCATCAGCAGAACAATCGGGAAGCTGTATAAAAACGATAACACTTTTTATGTAGCACGGCGACCAATACTCAGATAGCCCAAACAAATAAAGCAGAAAAAATTTACGTATTGAAAAAAAAGTTGGGGTGGAATCCAGTCTAAATTTTGGATTTGTTGCCAAAATCATGTCATATGCCCCAGGCGAAAATTTTGAGAAAATTACACTAAAAATGTCATTTTTGATACGTTTGCAATGATGTTATTGCAACACAGCAGTAAATTCTTCAAAAATGTTGATATTTTTCATGTTTTTGCGAAATATTATTCAGGGGCGGTCGCAGCTTTTTTCGTGTTGGTAAAATCATGTCACAAATGTGACGACCTTTGGAAGACTGTTAAATTAAACTAAAATTGTAATAACTAATAATGTTATCGCACCGCAATTTAAGCAAGAAATTTCATAAATTTTGATATTTTTTACGTTTTTTGAGTGAGGAAAGCATAAGATAAAAACCATACTGAAATTGAAATTCCCTGACTTTTCCAGGTTTTCCCTGACTACTTAAAAAAAAATATCCTGACTTTTTTTCCCTTATTAGTTAAGTTATTATTTGTAAAAACTGTTACCCCGCATTCACCAAACTATAAAATACAAGCAAATTTACTTTTTTCCAACGCATTCGCCAAACCTTTAACATTGTTGTAATACCTTATTCTGTGAAAATGCAGATATAGGCAAGTAACGTCTCCAGCAAAATATACAACTCAAGCAAATTTACTTTTTTCTAACGCATTCACCAAACCTTGCTAATCAATACAAGACAATGCGGCTAGGTAGCCAACACCTTCACCAAACATAAAATATAGGCAAGTTTTTTTTCTTACGCATACGCCAAACCATAAACCTTACTTAACACAAATTAATTGGGTTTAATAACAGTCGCTACATAAACAATGTCTTGTTTTAAAATAAAATACATTTTTCTGAGTGTCACAAATATTATTATAATTTTTTGAGGTACTACTAGTTTTGCTGCTCATTTGATGTCATATTTTTCACAAGCCCTTTTAGTTTTTGCGTCTTTTGAAAAAGTTCAACTTTATTTTTGTGTTTGGATCGTTCAAAGTGGGATTTTACTGCCCGGCCGCCCATGTTGGACAGTTCCAATGGCTTATTTTTATCACACAGGACACACAAAAACCGATTTTAATTTTTTTCTACTGACTTAACCCCTAGATTAAATAGAGACAAGATATCTGGTCCAACGAAAACTCCTTGGCAAATAATAACCACTGTCTATTTACAAATAAAATCACAATAAAACAAAGGATTATTTTCCTATCCTTTTAAACGACGTTAGAACGATAGGGACAGAGAATTATGTCTCAACCACTTTAGGTCGTGATTGGCTTGTGGGTGGGGAAAGTCGGCAGAGCGCAGACAGTCAGGAGGTTTTAAGCAGTTTATAAGTCATTTGAAAACCATATTTTATCAAAAAACGTTTATAGTATCCCAATGAGCATTTTCAGAAACCTCTGGTGACAAAAATATATATAATAATATATAAAAAGTACCCTAAGGTAACATAAAACTAGCGTTAACAATATTTCCACGGACATCTTTATAAAAATTAAAGTCATCGGTAACAAATGTTGTATAAATTGGTGTTAACAATGTTTCCACCAACATATTTATAAAAATATTAGTCATCAGTGACAAAAGTTATATAAATTGGTTTTTGAAATCTTTCTGTTAACCCATCTATAAAACCGTAAGTAACTATCAATTAAAGATATATAGATTGGTTTTTAAAATGTTGCTATCAACTCACTTATAAAAAATTAATTAACCAACAACAAAGAAACACTTATAAAAACTTGGGAACTCACACACAATAATTATATAAATTGGTGCCTGTAATATTCTTATGAACTCATTCATAAACCTTTTTTGCCCATTCTTTCTATAATGTTTTTATTAATTTCTTTTTATAGTGCTTATAATACCACTGTTTTTACAACAAAAAAAACAATTTTAATTTATAGCAAAACAAACAAGATTTTTTAGGTTAATTTTGTGACATCAAAAGGCTCGTTTTTGCGACTTTAAAAGGTGCGTTTTTGCGACATCAAAAGGCGCGTTTTTGCGAGATACCATACCATCATTATCTGGTTTTAATTACATCAATCTGAGAGAGATAAGAGATCCAAATCTTTGATGACAGATATCGGGATCGAATGCGTTCTACACCCGATTCCGACCAGCGTTTCCCATGCGCGGCCACCCTGACTCAAAAAACTCATCACGTGGACCGCCATGAACTTGTATAGGCCAATCTCGCTTAGACTACGTGATCCGTGTTTTGATTCGAGGAGCCCACGCATAAGAAACCCATAGATGGGAACCGGGTTTTAGAAAAAGAGAACAATATAGTAACTGTGTTAAGTTCGCAAAAATGCACCGTGAAACTTCGAGTGCATACAGTGCGCACGGCTGGTCGGCGGCAATTGCGAACACATCACCTTACGACGCGACGGAACGCAGCCTCAAGGTCCGTTTCTGCGAGTTTGACATAGTTACTATTATCCTCTTTTTCTACATGCATTCGTCTGAGAGAGATCCAGCATACCAGGGAAATACCTGCCTGCACACCCTTCAACCCCGCAATCTAACTATCTTCTTAAGATAGTTACCTCTGACAGTTATGCGGGGTTGAAGGGTGTGCAGGTGGGTATTTTTCCTGGTATGTGTAGTATGCTGGATCTCTCTCAGACGAATACATTTAGGAAAAGAGAACAATGGTAACTATGTTAAACTCGCAGAAACGGACCTTCAGTGTTCAACACCGCGCCATCTGCAGCCTTTTGTTCCAACTAGCATCATGTTTTAAAACGTTGATAAAATAGTGTTGAAAGAGGTAAACAGTGGTATAATTGTATTGTTTTTTTTAAAGAATTTTCGTAAATTTTCGCCATTTTGGATTCCAACAATAGGTTTTTGACCAAAATAAAAACGTTATTTATGGGGTTTCAACATGTGTTTTAATCGAAATATTGCTTGTTTAGGGTTAAAAACAAAATACAAAATTCAATATTTCTTCCTGAAAGCAAAAAACATATGTGAAAAGTATTATTTAAATGAATATTTTTTTCCCGTTTTCTCAAGTATTTTTGGAGCCCATGAACATTTTGTGAGTGTATTCGAAAACTATACAGTACACACGGAACCGCAGCTGATTATTAGAGTAGGATGACTGGGAAAACAGCTTTTATTTAACCTATAGTATATAAATATTCATATTCCCGCTTCAACTTACCTCACTTCCATTTTAATTTATTTTAGAAGATTGGTAAACACCATTTTATAAATTTTTTATTAAAAAAAAAAGAATAATACATAACAAGCAAAGGGAAGAAAGATGGAAAATGTATATTTCTAAATCGATAAAAACCTTTCATTTGTTATGTAGTGTCGTTAGAACAGTTGTAAAACCTTTTCATAATAATATCTAGACTTGAGGGTTCATAAGGAATTTTTATAAAATCTATATGTTGTTTTTCTATCCATTACTATGTACCATAAATTTTTATAAGCTGGTGTTGGTCAGTTGTTTTTCAAGTCTTTTTTACTCATTTAAGAGATATATTAGAGTTATAAAATTATCACCAACATTAAATAATATAACTAATTTTATGAAGGTTTTACATTATTTGCTGTAACTTCTATATAGACAAAAATGCTCATTGAGTATGTTTTTTACCAGTAGGAGATATAACAATAACAAATCGTCCAATGGGAGAGCAAGTGAAATCAGTCAGTGGCGATACATGCCGGTAGATACACAGAAAATAAAAAAAAAAGTTTATGAACTATACTTAAATTAGTAGAATTTTGATGAAGTAGTTAATTCCCAATGCGTCAAATGAGATATTTTCGAACGTTTTTACAAGGTTTTTTTCGAGAATTTTTTTTTATAAAGACGATAAAATAAAGCATACTTTTGATGAAGTAGTTAATGTGCAAATAAGATATTTTCGAAGGTTTTTTTTACAAAGACTATAAAATAAAGGTAGGTAAAGTCCTTAAACCAACTTGCAAACAACAATAGAAGTTAATTCACATGTGTTCAGGTTTGTAAGAATTATCAGAATATTAAGGTTGATTTATATTGCAGCCGTTGCCATCTGCGCTCGCCCTTCGAATTGATATTTAAATATTTTTGTCTGTCCTAGATGTCTCTATATACCTAAGCATTATTGACTTTATTGTGTACTGAAGAAGTCAGTATAAGTAAGTTTCTGCTAATGACTAGAAAAAATAACAAAATTAACAAAAACAATAACATAATTTTTAGCTAGTAGCTAATATTATATTTTTTTTCTTGATGTTCCAGGTGCTATGAACTGTGTTTCTTTGTTTTATTGTTTGGCATAATTTTATTGTGTTGAAAATTAAAATTGCTATAAATCATATACCTACAAACTTTGTAATAAATTTATTTTGTATAAAATTATACTACAAACATTTATTGTTAGAAAGCTTCCAAAGCTCAAATTGGCAGAATTATTTTTTGCATGTTTTTTAAATTATTTTGCAGATTTCATATTATAGTAAAATTTTAATAATATAATCCATGTGTAAATTTATATTTATGTAAGTACGCCACTGGTATGTTTACTGTAAACAACAGAAAGGTAAACATTGTTCCATTTAATAATATAACCAAAGTCTCCGTAAGTATCAGGTATCTTGTCCCTTTTTAATCTAAGGACTTAACCTAATCAGGTGGAGCTTTCCCATCAGGATAAATCCAATCCATACTAAAATTCGTTTTTCTATTTTAAATTTTTTTAAAATTCTTCCACTGGCAGACAAAAAAACCACACAAATTACAAAAAAAAATAGATATTTGCAGGAAAACAGGAAAATTTTTACGCGCTTTAATTATAACACGCAAAAAGAGTCTCTAACCTCTATTTGCACCGAATATCTTTTATCTGTTCTTTACTAAAACTTTCTTTAACAACAGGGTGTCCACAGATTTTTCGAAAAAAAACTCCCTGACTTTACCCTGACTTTCCCCGACCAAAATAAAAAATTCCCTGACATATATTTTTAGCAGTCTCAAAAAAAAGAAACTATTTTTTTAGAATATTGATTTTGCTATAAAATTAGAGTGATTTTACTCAAACTTTCACTTAACTCAGATTAGGTGCGTATTTATTAAAAAAGAGGAAAGAGAATCAGCCTCCACCAACCCTAACTAACTAAATATTACAAATATTTGCGAGATAAATAGCCAAGCTTTTTGAACACTTTGCCTCTGAATAAGTAGGAACCAAACATAAAAATAAGATATATTTTCATGTTTGCTTTTTTCCTGAAATAAAAAAGACAGTGCTACAACTTTCCCTGACCCATCGAAACTTTCCCTGACCATTTTCAAAATCCCTGAATTTTCCCTGACTTTCCAGGTTGTGGCCACCCTGGGAAAGGACAAAAACTCTAACCATCTCTTTATCTCTCTTTTGTTAATGGAGGTTTTATTTAATGGACACATCAAAATAAGTCGGTGAAAATGGGGGTACGAGTTGGTGCAATAAGGGCGAAATTAAACAACAAATACACTGGCACGTTTTTTACGTCTTCATTGGTGCGGACAAAAATAGGAATATAGCTCAGACAAAGTGTAGTGACTCTCTGTTTCTTTTTTTTTGCACTATGCCGCACGGTTGCGAAAGAATTTCAGTAAGAATTATCTGCGCACGCCCGATTCGCCACGAGGGTGTTGACCTACAAGGGAGAATTCACTAAATATTTTGGTTGTACCAGGTTTATTTCTAAAATAATCATAAACAGTTGCACACTATGGGTATCTGATTCCTTGACTTTTTCCTGACTTTTAGGTCATTTTTGGGTTTTTACTGACTTCCCTGACATCATACAGATTCCCTGACCATTCCAGGTTTTCCCTGACCACTTTGAACCCTGTACTGTAAAAATTCCCTGATTTTGAATTTTCCAGGTGACTATTTAAATTCCCTGACTTTTCCAGATTTCCCTGACTAGTTTCAACCCTGCAGATATTTGGTTCGAATAAACTTTTAAAATAAACTTACGTCATCCTTGGCTATGAGCCGAAAATCAGTCTGCTGATGCTCGGGCAACTCGACTTCGATAACTTGACACACGGAATGCTGTCCAAACGGCCAGTTCCTTTTTCCAACGGAATTTTTGTCGTCGTCCCCCCTGGGTGACAAGTCCGATCGAGGAGGCAACGATTTTTGCATGCCATAAATGCTGTTGGCCATTTTCGGCGTTGGCATGGGGATGTTGGGGGGCTGCTGCTGGCTAAATTGTTTAGGCTGCGCGCACGGGCTCGGGGGGCCGTGCAGAAACAAGTGCGCGTTTTTCGAGTACGCGGCCGCGATGTGGTACGGCGGCGGCTGTTTGGGTGTACCCAGCGGTACTTCGGTCGAGTCCAGAACCGTTTCTAGAATCTCTGACGTTTCCAGTTCGTGCCCGTTTAGACTAGATTGCGACGAGTGATGATCTCCGTAGATATGGGTTACTTTGGCTTGTTTTATCTCCGATACGTTTGGTACTTGATTTACTAAAATAAAATTCGTACTGTCAATAACAACATTAAAAAGGAAATAGTAGTTTTTACAACTACTGGCTAATATAAAGCTTTTTTACGAGCGTTGGTTGAAAAACGAGCGCCGCGAGGAAAAAACATACCAGACCACCTTATTATAAATTCTTTGTCGATATTAAAAAAGACATTGATCGATTTCGGTCAAAAATATATTCATTAAGGGTTGACAGACCATTATCCGATTTAAATCTAAGAAATAAAAAAATGAAAGATCAAGGTTACCATCAGTGATATTGATTATTTTACTCAAAATTATGGAGTAATAAAAAAGGCTAAAGGAATTACAAAAACTTCACTTAAATCGATTATCTTTGAAGATTATTACAATTGTTTGTTTGATACTAAAATTATCAACACATCAAATAAATTAATTCGCTCAAAAAACCACAAAGTTTACACGATAAATCAAACAAAAACTACTTTAAGTCAAAAAACTGACACATTTCCATGGGGGTACCCAATTTGATTTAGTTAGTTATTTTAAAGAAGAGGATGTGTAAATTAGGGAACCTCAGACTGTAGTAACAACTGAGAACTGGCTAATTTTTTATTTTTTTTAATGTTTAATAAAAAGCTACTAATTAACCTTATTTTTTTAGAAAGAAATGATTCGAAAAGTTAACACCTAAAGAAGAAACAAATATTTGCAGAAGATTATTTTGTGCACTAACACTTGAGAAGTTAAATAAAAAAAGACGGTGACGCTATTCCATAAGGCCCTTTTGACCTAAGGATACTAGTGCTGACGTCATTGAACACTTCTTGTAAAGACTTCTTCGGGTCGTGATGACGTCATTCAACCCTTCTTGTAGAGGGTGTGGCTTCTTCGGTTACAATTCATTTGTTGGTCAAGATCAAATGGGTTCTTCCAAGGTCAAATTACTGCCGCAGACCATCCACTTCTTCGGCACATGCCATCCACTTCTTCGGCACATGCCATCCACTTCTTTGGCATACGCCATCGCAGGGGTCAAAGTTCAAGGTATCGCAGAACCGCCCTAGTTACACTACTAGCGTATCTTTGATCTGAGCATGCGCACTGAGACACGATTACGATTAAGCACTCTGTATTTGAGTAGCTTTAAGTGTCTATTATTAAAGAATTTTAGGAATAATTGGGGCAGAAAAAAAGTAAATTAATTTTTTTTTAATAAAACCATTTTTTAAGGTACCACCTCGGGTACCACCCCCGTCCACTTTTTTCAAAAATAACAATTTTGCAAATATAACATTAGAAAAGTAGTTATTATTCAGAAAACACTTTACCGCATTAAAATCGGTGCAGTCGTTTTTGAGTTAAAAGCGTTTAAAATTAATAATTTAAAAATTAATATCTCTGAAGCCAGGTTTTCCTTAACAGAATGATATCACAAACAACTGAAGAACGACAGAAAGCGCGCCTTTTGGCCCTCCAGGAACCGGAAAGCAATGCTAAAGGCATTGCCTTCCGCTTCTTTGGGGAATGTTCTTGATGACCCGTCTTTCCGTATTTCCAGTGGTTTAAGACTTGGTGTGCCTGTTGTTGGGAAGCACACCTGCGCTGGTTGCAGCAAAAAAGTAGATAGGTCACAGTCATATCAACGATATTATCTTGCGCTCTTTAAGATCGGCAAAAATTCCGTCTATATTGGAGCCGAATGGCGTTTGCAGAGCTGACGGAAAACGGGTGGATGGGATAACCCTAGTCCGATGGAGGGCTGGAAGGCCGCTATTATGGGATGCAACTTGTCGTGATACCATGGCGAAGTCCTATATTGGCAGGACTTCCACTAGAGCGGGTTCAGCGGCAGAACTGGACAAACAAAAAAAAATACGAGCAACTTTCGAACCAGTATATTTTTGTCCCATTCAGTGTTGAGACGTTTCGACCCTGGGGTAACGCGGCTAAAAATCTTATTAGGGAAATAAGCGCAAAAATAAAGAATAAAAAGGCCCACAGCTATCTAATACAAAAGATTGGCCTTGCTATTCAGAGGGGAAATTCGGTCTCCGTCCTCGGTACTCTGCCTGTAGGAACTGACCTGGAGGTGCTTTTTTTTATTTATAATTATATTTATTATTTTAATTTAATTTATATGTTGCCTTTTTGGCATTATTGGTAACACCAATATTTTTTGTTATAATTTATTTATTTTAAGGCAGCTGCCTTTCTCCTCATCTGTGGTGCCTTATAATGGACGACCTCCTAAGTCGACTGACACAGGAAGGATTCGACGCGCAAACATATGCAGACGACGGCGTGGTGAAGGTGGTTGGCCGCTTCCTCGCCACTGTCTGCGAAAGAATGCAAAAGGCGATCAGAATCATAGAAGACTGGTGCAGACAGAACGGCCTATCAGTTAATCCTGCAAAAACTGAAATGATCCTCTTCACCAGAAAAAGGAAACTAGAGGATTTCAGAGCTCCCATAATGTACGGCAGACCCATCACTTTAGTATCAGAGCTTAAGTATCTGGGATACTGGACAAGGGACTCACGTGGAGGCAGCATGTTGCCAAAATGACTGAAAAAGTCCAGGCAACAATGTGGCACTTGCGCCAAGTGGTCGGTCGAACCTGGGGTATCACCCCCAGGAACCTATAATGGTTATACAAGGCCATCATAAGACCGAGAATCCAATATGGGTCAGTGGTCTGGTGGCCTGTAGTAGAAAAAATGACCACTTCCAGAAAGTTCATGAGCCTGCAGGCGCTCTTCTGCAGGAGAATAACAGGCGCAATGAGGACTACCCCCATTAGAGCCCTAGAAACCATCTTAGGTCTCCCCTCGCTTCCAACTTGGAACAAGAAGGAAGCGATGGCGACGCACCTACGACTGAGAGACAAGGGCCTATGGAAGGGTAGAGGGGAAAAAGTGGGTCATCTGGCAATCGAGGAACTGGTAACAAAAGAGTTGCCTCTTCTAAAGATGCCAGTAGGGACTCCTTCGAAACCATGGAGGTTTGACAAAGAGTACGTGTCACAATACCTGAACAGTATTGGTGGCAGAGAGAAGAATTCCGAAACGAATTCAGCAGAGACGAGACGGTCTGCTACACTGACGGATCAAAACTGTCAGCCAGGCAGACAACAGGCAGACAACAGGCGCAGGAGTGTATGCGGAAGACCTAGAGGTTCAAGAAAGCTATCCGCTTGGCGAGCACGCTACGGTCTTTTAGGCGGATGTTTACGCCATTATCATGGCGTCAACCCTACCAGAGGTCAGAAATAGCAGGAGGGACATTTGCATATGTTCCAACAGCCAAGCTGCCCTCCAGGCTCTTAGTTCACCAAAAATTGTCAGTAGCCTAGTGGAAGAGTGCGTTAACGCGCTACAGACATTGGCTGAAGACAAGAGGGTGGCACTGGCGGACGAACTTGCCAGAGCTGGTGCCGAAACCCAATATATTGGACCGGAACCGCTCTTGGGAATCACAAGAAAACAGGTGCAGAGCGAACTCAATAAATGGGCGAGCGATCAACTGAAGTCGTCCTGGAGGGAAGAGCGACAGTGCAGACTGTCCAAACTGTTCGTGAGTGGACCAGACGCAGCCAGAACTAAATGGGTCCTGGGGAAAACTCGCAAGGACATTGGATTGTTAGTAGAAATGCTGACAGGGCATAATCGGCTGCGCAAGCACTTGACATGACGACTGTGTGACGGGTACGCCAGATTGAGACAGCAGACGTGGGATGCCCCCACAATAGAAGAGGAGGAGCTACACTCTCTAAGATGGGCTGACGTGCTGACCTTCGTAAGGAAGTCGTAAAGGCCCTGAGAGAGAGAGAGGGGCAAGAAATGTAGAGGGAGTGGGAGGATAAGGGTGCGAGACGGGGTATGGCCTAGTTACTAGGTCTGCAGGCCGCCGCTTATTACTACTTACTTTAATGATTATTTAAAGGAAATACCTGATTTTTAAGTTAACAGAACTGAAAGATGGCACTCGTTACTCGTTTTTTTTCAATTTTTGCCATTTTGGATTTTTGGCGTTTAAAAATCGAAATAAACCACAAGCAAAAAAACCAAAAACTGAAACTTGTAGGCCTTGCTTATACCTTTAAGAAACACTAACATTTGTTAAAATCGGTTCACTGGGTTTTAAGTTATAGAGGTTTTTCTTAAAAATAGACTTTGAGTAGATTTTTTGTTGTTGTTTGAGTTAATGTTAAATAAGTTGTTGTGGTCAGATTTGTGGGGGCCCTGGGGCAACTGCCCCGGTTGCCCAGCCTATAATCCGGCGCTGGCACCCCTCACACTGTCCTAAAAAATAAAACTCACCGGGTGTATTGCTATTTTTGAGTATCTCTTTCAGTCTTTTGAGTTCCTTGTGATGAGGTGTGGGGGTCCTACTCAACGACACGTTCCTTGTCGTAGTATCGCTGGGTTCCATTTTGTCAGTTTTGAACGTAATATGACTACTAGTTTGGTGTTGCGAAGGCGGGGAAGCGCCCACTGGTTCTCTTAGAGGAGTTTGAGGGAAGACAACTGAGGTGAGAACCACTTGTCCATCTGGAAGTTGCTCGTTTTGCAAATGGATCAACGGTTGAGTTTGGTTCGGTGTTAGCCATAGAGCTTTCAGATTGCTTAACTTAGAAACGGTTAAGGGAAGATATGATAGTCTATTGCTGATAAGGCCCAAAGTGGTCAGGTGCTGCAAGTGCCCTATTTCTTCTGGTAATCGCTCCAGGAGATTGTTGTGGATATTTAAGATTGATAGTTCATAACAACTTCCAATTTCTAAAAGAAAAACGTCGTTTTTAATTTAGGTCAAGTGTTGGCCCTTTTGGGCCTCTTAATTTTTGATTGTAGAATAGGGACTTTTTGGTAAGCACACAAAAATAACAACTTTTGTGGCTATCGTTATTTGACAAACCGTCAAGAATAAAGTTATTACGGTTTATTTTCCCAACTGTTTTTACGCTTACCCATAAAGCAAAATATTCTGCATCTTCCATAATCAAAAAATAATTCCAAACATTCGTTTTGAAAAAAGTGGATTGATAGATGTAAATATAAACAAAATAAAGTTAACAACAAAAATTATGTGATTTTGCCGCTAATAAGCGCCCTGTTTACCTTTATCTAGAATTTTTATGCTTATTTCCATATTCTTCTGTCAATCAATTTCAAAGGGAGACTCTAAATACATTGTTTTATAGGTAAGCGTAGAAATAGTTAGGAAAATAACCGAAATAACTTTATTCCTGAAAGCCTGTCAAATAACGATAGCCACAAAAGTTGTATTTTTCGTAAACTGCCCAAAAAGTCCCTACCCAGCAAACACAAATCGTCAGCATTAAATCGGGTCAATGTCGACAACGTCGGCAGTGTATCGGCATCGGCCACAACACGGTGGCCCGATGTTGTACGGATTGGGATTTTCACTTTTCGGTCAATAATCGACAACTGACGGAGGTCCACTTTATGCCGACGACCACTTTATCTGCTTTAGGGCCGACGCAACTGACGATGGTACATCACATTAAAATTTAATTAATAGTTTCTTCCTAGTATATAGAGATGGCGCTAATGTCACTATGTTCCCTGTACAGTGGAAGATAATATTATATATATATATAATGAACAAAGATATTTCAAAACTAGAATGCAGACCTGCCAAGATGGTGGTACTTCTCTACAAGAATCACCTCTTCCGCCACTTAAACCAGTCTAACTATCTAAGTACCTGCATTATCAAAACTTTGTAGTTTGCCAATGTCGGATCGTGCCAAGCAGTCACCGACGGACCTTCGTCAATCACCGACGTCAGGCGAGGCCGATGTGCTCTTATTAATCACCCATTATCGGACCTTTGTGGTTTGCCATTGTCGGGCCGCTTTAAGCTACCACCGACGGACCTTCGTCAATCGCCGACGTTGGACCGCTTTAGGAAACCAATGTCGGACTTGAATAGTTTACCAATGCCGGGCCGAGACCAGCTTATCTACTTTAGACCGACCAAATTCAACAGCTATATTCTTTTTATCTCCCAATAATAAAAAGTTTGCCACGGGGAAGGTTTACAAAAAGTCACCCTGTACATAAAATTTTAAGAAGACGGAAATAGGCGCTAATTTTTCGCCTACGAACTTTGTTTTTAGTTTTTTGATCAAGGGTGAATAATAAAGCTAGTTTAGACACCTTGTATAAACTTTTATACCCTCCAATTTATTATGAAATTATGAACAAATCTTTTATATTAAATTTTGATAGACATTGTAAGAAAAAACGATTTTTTTTTAGTTCTTTAATTTTCTACTCCAATATATGATTATGTAACATGGTGCCAAAAATACTTATATAACTTCGAAAGTCGCAAATTGACACAAACTATATTTTGCTGCATTAAAGAAGAGAATGTCGGCTCCGATTTTACAAAAAAATTAAAAATACCTTTTTTTACCTTTCTTTTTAAATGCTTTCTAAAGTTTAACAATACAAAAAATGCCTTCTTATTTTGTAGCATTTTTTTAAAAGTCCCAAAAAATGAGTTAAGATGTTAAAATTATGTTAAATTAACCAGCACACACCTCTATATCTCCAGACCATAACATTACAGTTAATTTTTGTACTGAAAATAATCTATAAGAAAATCTCAAACTTTATAGATTTTACAGAAAAAACGACTCATTGATGCAATTTAGGTTGACTTGCAAGCTTGCGCTTCTTTTTCGTCTCGCCATGACCTACTATGAGAATAATAATATAATGGTTGAACAACAGGGACATATTTATTTTAAAAAATAATAAAAAAAATACTTTATTTAAAGTTTCATGTCAGGGTTTTTGTCCTCCCAGTTTCGTCATTTCGCCCTCTGTGCGACAGTCAAGAATAAGCACCCTGGGGGGTAAAGCTTATCCCAAAAATTTTACAAGGGTCCCTTGTAATCTTGTGGTCACAGGTGTCCTAAACGAATCATAGGTTACATAACATTGACGCAACAATGTGATTATGTAATGTTTAAAAAAAATATATATGTATACAGCTATAGTGATAAAAAGGGAGTTCACTTTAATAATTCTCCCTTCGAAAATATTTTGTTTAAATCTTCCATCGAACGCGAAATAATTACACTAGGCCACAAATTTTAATTTTTTTTAATGGTCGTGAGTACCCAATGAGCATTTTTGTCTATATAGAAGTTACAGCAAATAATATAAAACCTTCATAAAATAACCAAAAGTTATATTATTTAGTGTTGGTGATAATTTTATAACTCTAATATATCTCTTAAATGAGTAAAAAAGACTTGAAAAACAACTGACCAACACCAGCTTATAAAAATTTATAGTACATAGTATTGGATAGAAAAACAACATATAGATTTTATAAAACTTCCTTATGAACCCTCAAGTCTAGATATTATTATAAAAAGGTTTTACAACTGTTCTAACAATACTACATAACAAATTAAAGGTTTTTATCAATTTAGAAATATAAATTTTCCATCTTTCTTCCCTGTGCTTGTTATGTATTATTCTTTGTCTTTTTAAAATAAAAAAATTATAAAATGGTGTTTACCAATCTTCTAAAATAAATTAAAACGGAAGTGAGATAAGTTGAATCAGGAATATGAATATTTATATACTATAGGTTAAATAAAAGCTGTTTTCCCAGTCATCTTACTCTGATAATCAGCTGCGGTCCCGTGTGTACTGTATAGTTTTCGAATACACTCACAAAATTTTCATGGGCTCCAAAAATACTTGAGAAAACGGGGAAAAAAATATTCATTTAAATAATACTTTTTTTTCACATATGTTTTTTGCTTTCTGGGAGAAATATTGAATTTTGTATTTTGTTCTTAACCCTAAACAAGCAATATTTCGATTAAAGCACATGTTGAATCCCCATATATAACGTTTTAATTTTGGTCAAAAACCTATTGTTGGAATCCAAAATGGCGAAAATTTACGACAATTCTATAAAAAAAAAACAATACAATTATACCACCTCTTTCAACACTATTTTATCAACGTTTTAAAACATGATGCTATTTGGAACAAAAGGCTGCAGATGGCGCAGTGTTGAACACTGAAGTTCCTAAATGTATTCGTCTGAGAGAGATCCAGCATACTACACATACCAGGAAAAATACCCGCCTGCACACCCTTCAACCCCGCATAACTGTCAGAGGTAACTATCTCAAGAAGATAGTTAGATTGAGGGGTCGAAGGGTGTACAGGCAGGTATTTCGCTGGTATGCTGGATCTCTCTCAGACGAATGCATTTAGAAAAAGAGGATAATGTCAAACTCGCAGAAACGGACCTTGAGGCTGCGTTCCGTCGCGTCGTAAGGTGATGTGTTCACAATTGCCGCCGACCAGCCGTGCGCACTGTATGCACTCGAAGTTTCACGGTGCATTTTTGGGAATTTAACACGGTTACTATATCCATCTATGGGTTTCTTATGCGTGGGCTCCCCGAATCAAAACACGGATCACGTAGTCTAAGCGAGATTTGCCTATACAAGTTCATGTCGGTCCACGTGATGAGTTTTTTGAGTCGGGTGTAGAATGCATTCGAGCATTCGATCCCGATATCTGTCATCGAAAACTATCTCAAAAAGATTTGGATCTCTTATGTCTCTCCTCAGATTGATGTAATTAAAACCAGATAATGATAGTATGGTATCTCGCAAAAACGCGCCTTTTGATGTCGCAAAAACGCACCTTTTGATGTCACAAAATTAACCTAAAAAATCTTGTTTGTTTTGTTATAAATTAAAATTGTTTTTTTGTTGTAAAAACAGTGGTATTATAACCACTATACAATGAAATTAATAAAAACATTACAGAAAGAATGGGCAAAAAAGGTTTATGAATGAGTTCATAAGAATATTACAGGCACCAATTTATATAAAAGTGTCTCTTTGTTGTTGGTTAATTAAGTTTTTGTAAGTGAGTTGATAGCAACATTTTAAAAACCAATCCATATATCTTTAATTGATAGTTACTTACGGTTTTATAGATGGGTTAACAGAAAGATTTTAAAAACCAATCTATATAACTTTTGTCACTGATGACTTATATTTTTATAAATATGTTGGTGGAAACATTGTTAACACCAATTTATATAACATTTGTTACCGATGACTTTAATTTTTATAAAGATGTCTGTGGAAATATTGTTAACACCAGTTTTATGTTACCTTAGGGTACCATCAATTTAGAACCTTTAATAAAACAAATATACAAACTCAATTCCTGTAGGAAACCTCTAAATACCCTAGGGCATTATTGGAACCCTCTTTATAATAATTATATAAATTTTTGTCACCAGAGGTTTCTGAAAATGCTCATTGGGTAAAAATAGTTTTTCGATTGTTTATGACTGAAATAGAGCCTTTTTGAAAAATTTTTCTGGATCGTAAATGAAAAATAGGACTACAATATTTTAGTGTCATTTATTGCATAGACACGCCATTTGAGAATTTTAGTATGAAATGGTTTTTAAATAATAATTCGGGTTTTCATAAACTACCAATCTACTACATATTATAAGAAATACTCTATACCTAATGTTCAGGCTAATATTAAATCTAATTAACTTATAGCTAATTAAAATAATGAAAAATGAAACTAATCACTTTTCTTATGTCTTTTTCTTTTCCCTCAAGCACAGTGTCAAATCCCGAATCCACGACAAGCTTTCTTATTTAGGGTCCCACAAAAATTCCCTCTTTTATCTTGGCTGCACTAATTCCGGAAAATTTTGGTTTTATATGATTGAAGGCAGGAACTAAAGGATTGTTCGTAATATTTTTCACTCCCGGTACAAAAGATTGTCTTTGTGGCCAATCTCTTCTTTTATAGTGATCCTTTTTAGCTCGGCTATCCCATTCGCATAGAAAACAACAGTATTTTGTATACCCCAACTGCATGACAAGCAAAACAGCTACTACCTTCAAATCTGCACAAATTTGCCAACCATATTTGTTATATTGCAGTTTCCAACAACAGCTTCATATTGGTATATGTTTCTTTCATATATACAGCATAACCAATTAGAACTGATGGAAATATATTGCCATTATGTAGTAATACCCTAACTGAGTAAAGATTTATTTATATCATATGCACAGTGTTTCAAGCTGGAGTAGCGGCAATACATCACTGTGCCGAAGAAATACAAAGAGTAGAGGAAAACTCTCATTCAGTAGTTATATATTTAGATAGTCAAGCTGCACTTAAAGCTCTAGAAGCAGTGCAAGTGACGTCCAAACTGGTTTGGGACTGCATAACAGCTCTAAATAGGCCGGCAAGCACCAAAAGGGTGACACAAGCCTGGGTTCCAGGCCATCGGGGACACTCTGGAAACGAAAAATCTGATGAGTTTGCCAGACAAGGCTTGGCAATAAAGTTCACAGGGCCTGAACCATAGTGTGGGATCGCTAAGGCCAGAGCCAAGCAATCTATTAAACAGTGGCTCACCAAAGAGACGAACGGTCTGTGGTTTGCTCCCACAGACCGCCTGGACAAAGACAGGCCAAACAGTTCCTTAAAGAACGTTCACCAAAGCTGACTGCAGAACTTCTTAGTAAGGAAAGGAAACTTGTCAGACAAATAGTGGGGCTCCTGCAAACTCAATAAGCACTTGTATGCAATGGGATTGGTAGAAGATGCGACATGCCGCTTCTGCAAGAAAGAGTTAGAAACCTCATTACATGTCCTATGTCAATGTGAACGCCTAATTAGAACCAGGGCCTTACTGGGGGTCCTAAAATGTCAGCGGCCAGAAAGCTATATACAGGACACACTGGCAAAGCTTCTGGGTTTCATGACGAGGACGCGGCTGCAACTTGCTTTGTGGTTCTAGCAAAGCAGGGAAGAAGAAAGAGGAACCACAATAGATCTGAGAAGGTCGAGGTGGACAGGTGTCTACACCACCCCATTCTAATCTAATCTAATCATGTAAACCAGACCTCGGAAAATATTTTAAGCGATGGATTTGCGTTGAGCAGGTCAAAATCTACAAGACTGAACTATTTTTACTGCCGACCTTTGTTTGTGTTGACTAGTGTTATTTGTGAATGCAAGAAGGAAACAGTTAGCCAATACTACATACATGACAGAAAATATAAACCACAAAGGATATATTTCGCGCGCCCCTAAATAAACTACTTGAATTTCAATTTAGTTATTTTATTTTATTAACAATCTGCACAGAGTAGTTTTAAAACTTGGGGTTTAGATATCATCAGGATAAACTACTAACGAGTGGAGTAACTTTTTTGCGGTCCTCCGAACAATTCCCATACTGATCTAAACTTAGACGTTAAGGGTTGTGCGTTTTGGGAAAGCAATGACGTGTAAAGTGGGAGTGGTTTTAAAACCAACTTCACGGTTCATTGCGTTAGGATTGGTATAAAATCAGCTACTCCTGACAAGCAAGTTTTGACCTTTAGCTGTCAATTACCACGCAAAATGTACCAATTACTTCCCTTCGTCGAATTTTCCAGAACCGACTTTCCAACGCTATCTGTTGAGATGTGGTGCATGCTACTGAGGATGCTGGATCCTGCTTCGCTCCTAGCCGCAGTGAAAAGCTGCGCCCTATGGGGTGTTGTCTGCCAAGGAGATCCACAATTAAGAAAAATGATTGCTAAAGCCACAGAAGAAGAACATATAGAATTTAGGTTTGTAAATGCTAGATTTAGATTTTGACGAAATAAATAATTTATACAGAGATTTTCTTTGCAACATTGCAAAAAGCACAAGTGCAAATTTAACGCTACCTAAAATTACGGTATACAAAGAACAATAGCAGATAACTTTTACAAAAACACCCTTTTTTTAACTGACTGCGCATTATTTGAATGGAGATATATTACCTGACATTATACTATATTTGTGAGATATTAATGCTCCTAGCCCTAATTTAATATAAAAATTAAAATCTTTTATAATAGGATTGGCTTCTCTACTTTTCAAGGTATAAGTTATCGAAGTGTTAAAATTTAAATTTTTGCAGTCGTCAGACAGATTAGATCACACATTTTTGCACAATGTAGTTATAGGGTATCACTACCAGAGAGTCTCTTACTATTTGTTTTTTTTTTAAATGCGTGTATACGTTTATCAGTTAGCTTATAGCAGTGCAATTTTAATGATAATATTGTTTTGCTTTGTTATTTTAAGAAGTATTTTTTTTATAAGATTTATTTGGTCACTACCATGGAATTTATAAGATGTCACTAACATGGACATTTTTTTTTTAACTTTTTCATCTCTTGACATCCCCAATAAAAACAAAATCTTAAAGTCAACATCTTGGGCTCGACCTTGGACTATACATATTTTTGTCTTAAAATAAAAGAACTTTCTTAAAAATACCGACTTTTAGAAACCTTAAAACAAATAGTGCCTTTTAAGGAGAATTGTAAAGTTCTGGGAGTTTTTAAAAAAAATCTGCTTTTGCCAATGAGAATCAAAAAAATCATCCACCATATTTTGACAACATTGTCACATTTCACAAATTTCTATTTTTTTAAAATAAATTATTGACCTTAAAAAATAATAGAAAATTTAAAAGGGAATATTAAAACCATTCATAAAATTATTATTATTATTAATTATTAATATTATCTGTAGTTTATGCCCTCTTACTAAAATAAAAACAAGACTACTAACTTTTGACTGCACTATTAAATGCTTTTTAGACATTAAGAGTGAAACCTGAATAACTTATTCAATTTATTGTCTAACAGGAAAATCCCATACAAAAGACAATTAAAGTACAGATGAAAAACTTAATTCCTATGTAATGATAGTGTGTAAGACCTTAAGGAAATAAAAATATAAAAGTTAGGTTATATAGTGTTATAAAAAAGAAATCTATAAAAGAAAAACCTATAAGAAACCTATAAACAAAAAACCTTGATAAAACCTTCATTTACAATAGTAAAGTTTGGTAATTTAAGATAAGTTAGCTAGATATTATTATTAGACAGTAAATACTTAATTTATAAAAAATTTCTATCTTACAGTGATGAAATAACAGATACAACTTTCTTTTTAAAGCCGGTAATAGAGCAGTTAAATATATCTAAATCTGTTTTATTTTGAAGTTGATTAAACCACGAACAGGCTTAAAGTTTCAGGAGAATCCACCTTATTGTTGCATAACTTATATAAGAAAAGTTTACTGCTAAGGATGAGCTATGCTTAAGGCATAGAAAAATAAATATTTTTAACAAATTTTTGTGGTCACTTTCCCTGGGAGGGTAAGTACCATTGATTTTAAAGCTTAAGTATTTTAAAAAACGACGTTGCACGTATTCGAGCCTGTCAATGTTTATAGAATAGTTGGGATACCACACCAGAGCGGCATATTAAAGTTTAGATTTTATTAAGCTATTATGAAGTGTTATAAAACTGTTAATGTTAGTAAACTCTTTGGTAGCTCTTATGATAAATCCAAGTTACTTCAGTGATGATTTGACTACATTGTCAATGTTTGTTAAAATTCAATTTCTTGTCAACTATTATATCCAGGTTTTATTTTTCCTTTAATCAATGCCCAAGTCATGCATATGGTCAACACTAGGAAGAGTTATATTCTTGAGTTTATAATTAAAATTAATTGTTTGGTGTAGATTGGATATTGACATAGTTTTACACTTTGAGATGTTGTAAACAGATATTAAGTGAATGTCATTTTGCAATACATAGCAGTCCTCTATGCTGTTGATAATTTGATAAAGTTTGAGGTTGTCAGCAAACAAAAGGCACTCGGATTTAGGTAATGTTTTTAATGATGTTGTCAACAAAAATAGCAAATATTAAAGGGGCAAGATTGCTACCTTGTGGAGCTCCACTTGATGCTGAATAATAGCAAGACTTGTAACCATTGTATTCAACATATTGTGTTCTCCCACATGCAAGTGATGTATTTTTGTAGTGATAAGGCCATGATCTAACTTGTCGAAGGCCTCGAAAAAATCTGTGTATACTACATCAAGCTGATTTCTAGTGTTGATTACATTGTAGGCTTTCTCAAAGAAACAAATAAGGTTTGATGTTGTTGATCTTTTGATAAAAAAAAAACGTGTTGCTTGCTTATAAAGACAGATCTCGAAGGCCTTCGAGAAGTTGGATAAAATGGATATTGGCCAGTAAGTGACAACCTGAGGCGTTTTCTCGCGTTGAAATTATTTTGAAATATTATTTGAAACTATTTAGATGTGACGTCATCATTTAGAACCGAGAAAAAATGAGTAGTTCAAAACGTCAGCGTTTTAACCTCACTTTTTTGGTTTTCTGTTTATTTTTTTGTTGTTTAAAACTAAAATGGATCAACTACTGGTTTATTTAACAAAATTTAACAAAACCTTCGAGTGTACGGCCAGTTTTAATAGCATGGATGGCAAGCAATGGAAGCTACATAGATAGTGATTTTTTTTTATTTACTGTTTGTTTAAGCCCCGAAAATCATATAAGACCACAGGGATACCATGAAAAATGGCTAAAAAGATATCTACAATACGATTTTTCATCCATTTTCACGCAAAAACAAAAAAAAATCTTAGGTTAAAACAAAAATGTAGAATTTTGACGTATCTTCTACGCACGCGTCAGTTTTGAAACTAGAGTGGAAAAATATTTTTAACCTGTTTAGATGTGACGTCATCGTTGCAACGCGAGCAAATAAATGTTGCAAACTTTTTAAAAACATTTTAAACAATTTTAACGCGAGAAAACGCCTCTGATTTATAGCACCTCCTTTGAAGACAGGAAAAATTTTTGTTGTTTTCCATTTTTCAGGAAAAATATTGGATTCAATAGCTATTGAATATGTTCTGCAGGGGTTCGGCTAAACATTGAGTGCAGTCTCTCAGTAAAAAAGAATGTCATGACCAGCTGTGTGAGTATTTTTTAATTTATTGAGAGCCTGCAGCACCTCGGAATTAATAAAACGTATTTTGATGTTTTTCAGTTTGATTTGTAAGATTGGAAGAAAATTGGCTTGATTCTTCATAAACATTTTTTTTTAAATCCGCAAAAGTATTAACAATACTCTGTGGCGAATCTACCGATGATGGACCATAAGACATTGAACTAGAAATGCGAGTTTTATTTCGATTTTGTCGTACAAAGAACCAGGTACCACTAACATGCGGAAAAAGGTCTCGGCCAAATTCGCTGAAATTTTGATATGTACTTGGACTCATTAGAAAAAATTAAACTTTTCTGTAGAGCCGTTTTTAAGATACAGGGCGTTTAAAATGTCATGTTTTTTGTACATTTTCCTCCTTTTAAGCCAGTTTATGTAATAAATCCATTTCCTTTTTTAAATGTTTTCTTTAAATTAATTTTCCTGATTCTTCTTATAATATGTAGGTAGTTTTTTTTTTGGGCAATTTTTTTTAAAAATTTATACTTTAAACATGTTTCAATCGAAAATATTATCACAAAGTCTTCATAATATCTTACAGAAATGCCATATACAGGGTGCCCAAAAATTGATATTTCTTCTTTTTGTCCCATTTCAAGCCAGGTAAATGTTTAATGTAAAATTAACCCTACGAAAAACATAATTTTTGATCACCACGAATATTTATGACAGATTAACTATCAAATATTTTTAGTTTGTAATGCAAGCCACAAATAGAAAAAAAAGAACGTTTAAAAAAAAGGAATATTTTATATGTAACATCATAATAAAACATTTAAGTCAGGACACACTCTGTATTTTAAATTTTGTGTATTATTATTTGTATTGTCGAAGATCTTAGCGAAGTAAAAGAACAGATCCATTAGAAGGTGAGTTATATTATTTAATAAACCATGCATAAAAATAGGACAAAAATTAGAAACACTTAATAACAATTTTTGGACACCCTGTATAATATAATTTACACTATGAATTTAAGGATTTTTGAGGTGATCATTTTTAAAGTATAAATGGGTGAATGCCACGAAATGTGCTATTTTTGGGTTCACCACTATTAAATTTCAAAGTTGAATATTTATATATAAATTTCCCTTAAAATCACATTAAGTAAAGGGTATGTTATTATGGTATCAAATTTTAAATTTCGTTAGTTTTTGAAAAAAAGGAAAGTTAGGTCTTGAATTCTCAACTCCGTGATTGTTCCCAATTCTAGTTTTTACAATGCTCTTGCTTTTTATGACCAAACCAGCAATAACATAATGTTGTAATTACTACAAGTTATTTTAAATATCATAACAAAGCTAACCACATGGTTAATAAACAAATAAACAAATTTTTCAGTTTTATGTTTGCATCTTATTTATTGTTCCTAGTGTGACTTTTCAACTCCATGCAGCAAATTTTAGTTTAAATTTGAATAATTAGATGGCTGCTCAAACCCTAGACATAGGGGAATCCCAACCTTCTAAAAAAAAATCATTTGACACAACGGCCAGTTGTCGTTTTTTTGCAGAGGAAAATCAACTTCGTGACGCAGTAAAACAAGGTAAGTTCATTTTTTGAAACTCAATTTAAGTATATTTTGTGCATTGGGTTCTAGTATATTTTAGGTCTAAAGAGTTATATTTAATTTTTTTTAGCCAGTTAAGGAAATATTTGAAAAAAACATGTGAAATTCTCATTTCCGTGAAGCTCAACTCCGTGAAGCAAGGCATTCACAGAGTTGAGACTGTTTCACGGAGTTGAGTTTTGTTGTATTTTATTTTAGTTTATCAGGATTAATTTATTGTTTTCCGTAAGGTAAACTGTTTTTTTTGTTGACTTAGATGGCAAGCCAATTAACACCTAAACTGAAGAAAAAGAAGGTCTTGAAAAGAACTGACCATGAAAAGCAAAAAGAACGACAGCGAGAAGCAATGCGCAAGTTGTGCGAAAAAAGGAAAAACGACCCTGTGAAGTATGAAGAAGAAAAACGAAAAGAGACAGAAAGATATCACAAAAGAAAAAGAGGAAAAAATTAAATTTATAGGGGAACTAAATAATCGAGAAAAGAGAGCTAAACGAAAGAAATGGCGAGAGTTTAGTAAAGACTACTATCATCGAAAGAGGGAAGAAGTAGGCCCAGAACTGCCAAATGTGGCGTCCACAAGTGGGGAAACACCCTCTGGCTCTTTTCGTCAAGCAGAAAGTTCAGACAGAAGAAAAATACATGGGCAGTATCGCAGAAAAAAACACCTGGCCAAACTTAAAAGTAGAATATCTTTGTTGGAAACTAAGTTTTTAAAGAAGAAAAATAGAAAGCATAAATATAGAATGCAGCCAAAGAGATTAAAAAAAAAGTATAATAAAGTTTTGACTGAATATTCACCTAATCAAAAAGTTGAAGACTTACTAGCAGACCAAAATAGTAATTCTCAGGAACTAAAACAAAAAGGTGATTAAAAAACAGCTTACAATGAATTATGAAGGTTTAAAAAAAAAGGAAGATAAGAAAAAGTTCTGGACATTTATCTCAGGTAAAATAGTCAGAAAATATAGGAGAACCACATATCTTCATAACATTACCTCGAACATTACTTCTTGTTTTGTAAAAACAAATAAACAAGATGCTATGAAAAGATAGGCTGGAGTAATCAAGCTTAAAGATGCTATCAGAAAATTTCTAGAAATGGATGAGTGCAGCAGACTTTGTCCTGGAAAAAAGGATTTTTATAAAAATTTAAAATTAAAAAGCAAAAGAGACTCGTTAACGACTCTTTAAAGAATTTGCACAAAAAGTTTGTTAATGACAAAAGTGTGTATATAAGTTATAGAACTTTTTGTAGATTAAAGCCTTTTTGGGTTGTTCATGCAAAAGTAAGTGAAAGGGACACTTGTTTATGCCAACAGCATACAAATATCATGCTTCTAGACGAAAGGACACCAGAAGCATTGCTGGAAAGTCTATGCAGCGACCATGTAGAACTGCAGGAAAAATGTTTAGATAATAAAAGGCAAGTTCAAACCAACGAATTTAGTTCAACAGATACAGCGACTTTTGAGAGATGGACAACTAAAAAGGTGTTAGTAACCATTAAAGGAGTCGAAAAGAGTTGTTTGAAGACGATCAAAGAAAAATGTACAAGCACGAAGGGTGAAATGCTTAATATTCTTCAAAAATCTTTAGGGCCATTTTTTACACAAATACAAAGCAATTAAAATATGGCAAGGAGGTACAAAGTGCCACTTTGGAGGTTCTAAGCCTCAATTAAGTCTACACACTGTAGTTGCCTATTATAAAACAAAGGATGGTCAGCTTGGAAAAACATGCTATTGTACTGTGGCTGATAATTTACGGCATGACCCTGTAGCTATATGTGCCCATTTAGACCCAGTTTTTAAAGACATTAGGACTAAACTGGATTTAAAAAATATTCACTTTTTAAGTGACGGTCCTTCCAACCAATATAGGAATCGAAAAATGTTACATTTAATTGCAAATTACCTTTATAGTAATTTTAAACTTAAAAAAATAAATTGGCACTACAGTGAGAAAGGACACGGTAAAGGAGCCCCTGATGGGGTAGGAGGAGTTCTTAAACGTACAGCAGATGGATTGGTCTCAAACGGAATTGATATACCCAACTTGGACTCTTGGACTGGATAAAGAAAATGTTCCATCTATTAAAGAAATTGTTAAACTTAAATCAAGGGAGAATGACTTTGTACTTGTTGGATTTTTAGGAAAAAAATATTCATAAATATTATATTGGTGTTATCCAAAAAGTTCTGGAAAGCGATTACTTAATACGGATAACACCAATAAGTTTATGTTTCCAGTGAAAGATGATATTTCTTTGATTAACAAAAGTTATGTCATACAGGTTCTTCCTACTCCCATTATTAATCATAGAGAACAATAAACTTTTCTATTTAATTTTTCTACATATGATTACTTAAATTAACGAGTAAATGTATTTTAGCTTTGATTATTGCAAGAGTTCTATAAAAAATATGTAGTTTTAGACTTGTTTTCTTAAATTAGCCAATTACATTTTATTAAACCAGTTTTTCTACCTAAAATTTAATTTTGTTTGTAATATTAATCAAGTGTATGACACCCTTCTCAACTCTGTGAACACTTCCTCAACTCCGTGATACCCTGTTTTATAAACCTGCCCTTTTTTTAAAAAATACAAATAAGTGTGTGACCGGCCATGTTACTTTTATATGTTACATCTATTTTTATTTTGATAATGCGTCTAAGCCTGGAGTAGGCTTCATAATCACTCCTAGACTGGGATTTTTTGTATTTAGTATGAAGGCTTTTTCTTAATTATATCTTTATTGTACCAAGTGTATCATATACAGTATGGTAAAACATATTCACAACTACATCTACATTGGTTTGGTCTTTTAAGAAGTTCCAATTTATAGTGGAGAACATTTGATACATTAATGGACAATTTGCTTTTTTTGAAATTGTATTTTTTGCTGGTCGAGTCGGTAGGAAATTCAAAAGGGATGAATTTATCAGAGGACAAATCAAGTGATAATTTAAAGTTTATGTCTTACCTGGAGGCAAAAATTGCAATTTGTTATCAGACAAAATCAGAGTGGACAATTTCCTCAGATGACCAATTCCACTCGGTATTTTAGTCAAAGAATTATTCTGCAAATTTAACTCTTCCAAATTTACTAATTTGCAGATGGTCTCTGGTAGTTCTTCTAAAAAGTTGGACTCCAATTTTAGAACTTGCAGATTCCTCAGGTTGCCAATGGCTTTTGGCAAGGATGAAATATTATTAAAGCTTAAAATAAGGTTTGTTATCTTGGTCCAATGTCCAATTTCTTTCGGCACCGATTCTAAATTATTGTAGGAAGCATCAAAGTCATTCATTTTTTTTAAATGTGTTATAGAAACAGATAGTTCCGAAATACTGTTCCCGTTAATCCATAATTCAGTTAGGTTACCATGAGATTCACAAACTTCAGTCTAAAACAAAATAAATAGGTAGATTGGTAAGGTAACCAAAAAATTATTGAAATTATTGAAACTTTTGTAAAAAAAATGAGAGATTTAGGTGTATTGGATAACTGAAGAAAACTAGTAGACATATATATTTCAATTAAACTTCCAATGAGAAGTATATGTCTCAAAATTTCTTTCAATGAGTTGGAACTCAAAAAAAGGATGTGGTACATAACAAAAAAAAAAATTTAGAAACCAATTATTGATATAGTGATTTTCGACATCTCAAATCCTGAAATTTTTGGAAAACAAACAGCATTACAAAAACTAAAACAGACTAAAAATAAAAAAAATACAAGAGACTGCAATATAAAAAATAAAAACTATTATGACTTTAACTAACACTAATAAATTATTTCATTATTGGTTGCACTCATCTTAAAGAAAAAAAAATCAATATTGGCAAGATCCCCATTAATTAATTAATTTATAATATATCAAAAGTTGCAAAAGGTAGCAAAAACCAGTTTTAGGAAATGGTGTCAATAAGTGGTAAAATATATATTATTTATATATATTATATATTATAACAGGTTAAGTGCTATGGTGGACACTGATGTCCTATGTGTAATAAGTCTCCTGGGCAATAGAGGAGACCAGTATCAGCTTGATTTTAAATCTTTGTCATCTGTACCCAGCCGAGAGGACACTTTTTTATGTAGTTTAACATGGTAGCGTGTCTGCTATGGCCATCCACAGTTGAACGGGGATATTGATTTGGTGTAGCAGAATTTGGAGGTGAAAAAATAATTATAAAAAAGTATAGTGGCCCAGGGAAATAGTTTAGTCAAATATCCTTGACGTTTGTTAACTGAACCAATTATTGACATGCAGGTTTTTCAACAAGCCCTTAGTGCCAGGTTAATTTTTGCAATTATTGTTTATACGTAGTGTTCTTTGTGAACATACAAATATATTTTTAAATGATTTTAAGGTCCTACATTTGCTTCTAAATAATACTCACCTTAAAGTTTAACCTAAAAATTACATAAATTTTGCAAAATGTGGTGCACTACTTTATACTTTTCGCTCTAACACAAAAATAGCTTCCAGCAAAATTTATGTGATGGGGTACAGTGTTGTCAGACATATTCAGCTAATCATAGACGCCTCAAATTTAAATTAATATATGCATAAATCCTTAAAATTTACCAGTCTAGGAAAGTGTCAATAAATGGTAAGGTGTCAATGGTGGGGTACCTTACAAGAATAAAGTTTAATAAAAAGCTAAATTGTGTCTTCTTGTCATATTGTAAGATAAAATAAGTAAAAACTTACCAGACTACTTAAATTGTTGTCGCTCACATCCAGTCTTTGTAAGTTTGTTAAGCGCCTTATTGATTTAGGCAACTCACATAAATTGTTATCCCTTAATTCTAATATTCTAAGGTTTGAAAGCCTGCCGATATTTGCAGGAACAAAGTCAATTCCGGTGTCATTAAGACACAACTGTTGCAGATTTATGAGGCTCATTATGGCTTCGGGGACTTTTCCAAGGTCATTCATGCTGAGGTCCAACATTGTCAGCCTACTTAGTTTATCCAAGTTTGGGTGTACACCATCTAAAACTATTTACAACATAACAATTTACATTATATGTTATACAATCTTAAACTCTAAAATGTTAAATTATCTACATTTGCATTCCTTACCATTCTTACTAAACACCAATACTTGCAGATTAGACAGCTTTGAAATTAAGGGTGGTATGGCTCGGATTTCATTATCACTTACATTTAAATATCTAAGGTCTATACACTGGAACAATTGTGGAGACAAGTCTTTTAGCTGAAAAAAAAGAAATAGAGAGAATGATACTCAAGAGCATAACCAAGGTGTAGACAGTGTGCCCCTGGTCAATTCCTATTTCTTTAGTCAATGGTCTGTTTCTTACCTTATTGCCTTCAAGATGTAAGACTTCCAAGGTGGGTGAGTTGGCGTGTACCTCATTGGGGACCTCCGAAATGCCGCAGCGAGAAAAATCAAGCTCTGTTACCTTCTCCTCTTTGGAATTGCATTGGCAACAACTTAACCAACCCATGTTAGTTCACTTACTTGGAACAACCACAACACACTTCGAGCTTTTAAGGCATTTGGACCCCACGTTCGCTACAAACTACATAGCTTCAAAAAATAATAAAATAAAAAACACCAAACATCTAAAAATTTTTTAAGTTTGATTTATGTTTTGACAGTTGACACAATAGGGGATTACAATAGGTTAGTTTGAGTTGGTAGCCTGAGCGCCCCGGCACCGCCTCTGTCTCTCTCTTACCAACGTATAGAAACACAGAGGTTGATTGTTGGGCGACCGGGGTGTCCAACAGGAACTCACTAAAAAAAGGCATTTTCGAGTTAACACCGTTCGGTCCTAAAATCAGGGGACTGAACGAAAAAGGAGGTCCCGATGAAAATTTTTACTTCTTTCGCTTCCTTTTCGTTATCGCGTTTACGATGAACCCCTCTCCTCGGTTTACGATGGAAATAACAGATCTCTTCTATAAATTAAACAAACTGGACAAAAATTTTACAAAAAAATTTAGTTTTTCAAAAATGACGTCAGTTTGTTCCCAATTGACGGTTATGGGACGTGAAAAAAGCAAACCTCCGTTTCAAACCTCTTGGCTTTTTGAATGATGCATACTTTAACGAAAGCTCCAACATAACCATAGACAAACTACAGACCGAACCCAATCTTTTTTCAATGAACATAACCTTTAACGCGCTCATGTTTTTTGTTTTTAATCAAATTTTTTAAACAAAATTAGAAAAAATGGTGCGTAAACTCAAATTTCATGAACAAAAATTACTGAAGAAAGTTGATTTTATATCGTGGGAAGTTGACAATAACTTGCATGAAGTGAAAGTGTTAAAGAAGTATCACATTCAAAGAAGAGAGGATTACACCAAGTAATTATTAATTACCATTTAAATACCTAGAATCGCCCCTGTAAAAGTTGAAAAATATTGGATCCAACACAGTACTTTGGGGCCTCCTATGTTAAATTTTTGAGGGTGTTTTTTATTTTAGTCTGTGTGTTCAGTGTGCTTGTAAATAGGAATATGTTCTTTGATATGTTAAATACAATTGATTACTATCATTTACTTATATTTTTACAGATATAACAAACTGTCTCGAAACATTAGAGAAGTAGCTAGAAAAATCAAGGAATTAGACCCAAAAGACCCTTTTAGAACAGAATGCAGTGCTCAGTTATTAGAAAAACTGTAAGTTGTAGTAAGTAAGAGGAATGAGAAGAGGACATAAAGTAATTTAAAGTAAGAAGTAAAAAAAAAATTTGTCAATTCATAAGATAACAATAAAGAAGATATTCAAAAATAAATAAACTAAAAGCGACTTTATTTTAGGTATGTTATGGGATTAATTCCAACAAGATGGGACCTTAGTTTAGCTGAAAAAGTCACAGCTTCATGTTTCTGTAGAAGGCGCTTACCAGTTGTAATGGTTCGAAGTAAGTAAATAGTCTTTTAAAATTTTAGCCTGTAAAAACAGCAAGGCCCCCTATTTATACCTTTGTTGTTTTTAGATAAAATGTCAGAAAATATAAAGGGAGCTACAAAACTTATAGAACAAGGCCATGTGAGAGTAGGACCTGAACTTATTAAAGATACTGCCTTCCTAGTAACAAGAACTTTGGAAGATTTTGTTACCTGGGTGGACAGTTCAAAGATTAGGCAACATGTACTCGAATACAATGGAATGGTATATTTTTTGCTTATATTTTATTGAATTTGACAAAAAAAACTTAAAATCAGGCAAATATGAAAAACAGTACCCAACCAGACAGAAATTTATTTTTTTTAATAAAATATTCAAGATTAAAAAAAAAATATGTGTCAAAATAAATCTTTCAGTTGTTTATTATTATAAAAAATTACATGGAATTTTTCACAAATGGTCAGGAAAAACCAAGAAGTCAGGGAATTCAATCAAGGTTTTTCTGTATCAACCCTGACTATGCTGTGACATTTGTGTTAAAAATAAACAACTTCATGGGTCTTTTTTACAGGGCTTACATTACTTAAGTACTTACTTACATCACTATTTCTTTTAGACAGATGAAACAATATGAATAACTGTTTTTCATATTCCTTTTATTCGTATCGAGTTGCACCCCCCATTTGACCGATTGGAAAAATAACATTTTCTGATTTACATGCTCTTCATGTGCCAAAAACATAATTAGCACATAAATCTGAAAATGTTTTTTTTTAATCGGCCAAATGGGGGATGCAGGTCGACAGAGCTCAAATCTTGGAATTGGAAAAAATGACTTCTACTTTATGGGAATTTTTTCTTATTTTTTTTATTCCCTATCCCCCATTAAAATTAAAAAGTTTGTACAGGTGTTGTTTTCATCTTATATATATATTTTTTTTCTTTTCAGAGAGATGATTTCATGTTATAGACTAAACATATAAAGGTATGTAAGATTTAAATTTTAATTCTTAGTTCTAAATAAAACAAAAAGTGTATTTTTTTAAATGAAATAAACACAGTTGCATTATATTTGATAAGGTGACAGCAATTTTTTTCTTTTCAAAGAAAACCTTAACAACCAAATTTTTACTTTAAAAAGTAAAATCTCCTATGTAGACCTTTTCTGGCCGGCTATTTTTGGAAAATATTCTGAGAATCTTAACTAGCAATCCCCATTTTGACTTCATATTTAAATTCCCGCTGAAGTTCTCTTTCAAATGGTACCTCATATCATAATAAAGTTACTTTACTAGTTTTGCAGATATTCGCTTTTAAAATCTAAAAAATTCAATTTTTAAAGGACCATATTTAAGAAATTAAAGAAAATATGTCTATTGTATTCAATATCGATTTTAGTGGTTTTTTACGTGGAAATAAAAAAATGGAGACAGTTTGACAATTTGACCTTCTGCATATTTTTGAAATACCCACATAGCAATTTGTCTTCCTGAGCATGTGCATAGAATATCCTCAAGAATAAATAGGATATGCTAAGGGTGTTCTAAATTAACATTGGAACATCTTTAGCATGTGCTAAGAATAGGTTACATTTCGCCCTAATCAAATGCTATGCAGGTTCTTAGGATGTGTTAACAGATATTTTTATCAGATGATTGACCAGGGTTCCCACTGACCTGGAAAATCTGGAAAAGTCTGGGAATTTTGAGAGCTACCTGGAAAAGTCAGGGAATGACCAAAAAATTCCTAAAAGTCAGGGAATTGGCACACAAAACCTGGAATTTCTCTTTCTCAACCTATTTTTTAAACCAACTTTGTAAAAAATATTGTGTGAGTTCATCTCTGCTCAACTCGTTTTTAAGCTCAACATCTGTTTCGCGCTCAATCAGTTCTAGTCCACCCAAGAGAAAAGAGAGAGGAAAGCTTTTTAAAACGTGTAGGATAAGAACCGCATCATTACCCAGGGCAGATTGTGTTTATTGAACATATTTGATTTTCGTTTCGAAATAATAAATATACCTTGGTATTATTTCTCCTTGTTCTAAGCACACATCGCACTATCTTGTTACAACTTTCAAGTGTAGTCTAGCGCGTTTTTTCTAATCCGACAATATTTGTCATGTAAATTTTTTAAGAGCAAGAATCCAAATTTTTGAAAAAAAAAAACACAGTTTCTAATTTAGACTGGATAAGTCCTTTTATAAGTCCACCAGAGTGGTAGTGTCTACAGGCTGTGAAAACCAATAAATATCAGGCATATTGTAAGCTTTGTTTAAAAAATATTTAATTGAGTAATATGGGACGTCAGGCAATCTTAAGCCATTTTAAGAGCAATGGTCATGTAAAATACGTGGAGGCTGAAAAAATTTAAGGAAATTGCCTTCGTTAATCAAGAAAACTGATATAATGTCAGTATTGGCCCAAAATGACAATGGACCTACATCTACACCAACTACTGTAAGTGAAGGAACCTCCCCAGCAACTGCTTTCACTGCCAAAAAGGCTTCTACTCCTTTTTTGTAATCTTTTCTTACTAAGCAATCAGTTATGGATGCAGAAATATTGTATTGCAAGGAGTCTTTAAGATCTCAATCTTGGCTTTCCTAATTGCATATTCTAATCCTATGTTGAACAGTTGGGGTGAAAGATAGTCACGACCCTGCTTAAGCCCATTGTTGATACCAAAGAAATCGGTTTAACTCTGTTCCACCCTTATCTTGCATCATATCAGCTTTTAAAAGCCCAGTTCCGTAATTGCTTCCCACAACTTTGCTCTACATAATCTGTCAAATGCCTGTTTCAAATCAATAAACATCTGCTGAAGTTCTCTCTGTCAAATCTGGTCTATTTGCTTATGGGTGATGTATCGGTATTTACCTCTTCGTTTAGTAGTTTGCAAAAGTAGTTCTTACATGTGGTTAGGATCTCTCTTTCGTTGGTTATCAGTTGTCCGTTGTTTGTTGAGAGGAAGTTTTCGGTTCTGGGTTGGTATTATGTTTTGTGCTTTGTTATTCACTGAAAATATTCTTTTATTCTGTTATTTTGTCTGTTTTCCTCCATTTCTCTTATTATATTTAGATGATGGTCTTTCTTTTTCCTTTATATCATTCTGCGTGCTTCAGATCTTTGTTGTTTATACTATTCTATATTAGATGCTTTTAGGTGTTGAAGCATTTTTTCCTGGTCATATTTTGTCTTTTCGTCGCTCTAGTACAGTCGTCATCAAACTACTTCCTTCTTTGTTTTCTCTTTTTGTTGAGCACTTGACTAGCCACCCTAGTTAGTGTTTCTTGGATATTCTTCCAGACCTCGTTTACATTGTAGCTCCATTACGGTTCTTTTATTTCTTCTGTATTTGTTCTGTCTTGAGTTTTTCCGTATTCCAGCTTATGTTGGTCTCCTATTTCGTGTGCACATGTGCATATATATTAACACTTCGTGCAATTTAGTTTTATAACTTGCTAGATAAACCAAAAAAACATTGGTAGAACTAGGCAAATTAGTCTTTTATTTTTAATAATGTTAAGTACCTGATTTGTTTTTAGGATTTAACAAATTCGGATCCTGTGATGTTTGTCTTCAAATAAAGTTTCGAACAAAGTTTCTTGTCTTATTTACCTGCTTTTTACCTTTTTATCTCGATAATATAAATACCTGGTAAAGTTGAGTTTTCAAAAATTGTCATGGTAAAAGTCTACATTTACTTGGTATCCACGTCCAGAAAATACCTGGAATTTTTTAAAAAATGGTCAGGGAAAACCTGGAAAAGTCAGGGAATTTAGAAATCAGAATGTGCTGGGAACCCTGTTGACATGTGCTTAGCACATGGTCATCCTTAGCACCGTTAACTCCTAAAATATGGCTTTAAATAAAATAAAAAATATATTTTTCAGCTCTAAAAAACATAATAAAAATAATAATGTTTCAATAAGTGAAATTTACTTTGCATATGATAAAGATGTTCTAATACTTCTAATTCTAATTCTTTACTGGTATATCCTTTGCATATGCCAAAAAAAATACTTAGAAGCTCATTCTTTTGATGTTATTTTATGTATTGTAAATGTTCTTTCATTGCTATGAGGGTAATATCGTCAAAATCACTGAACATCAACAAACCGTAAATAGGAATGTGCAAAAAAGTACACCTTATAATATGGGGTACCATTAGCAACCCCACCAGGAAATATGCGCCAAACTAAAAATTTTTGGTTTTAAAATTATGTGCTAATTATGTGCTCCACGAATATGTAAGAAAAAAATCGAATTTTTAGCTAGGTTAATATTAACTTAGCGACCCTACATGTTTAGGTATCACTGGTTTTTGAAATTTTTAAATTCCGTGATGCCTAAACATTTGTGGGGTCGTTAAGTTAATATTAACCTAACTGCCCACCCTTTAAAAAAAAAAAGAAATTAAAATGAAAAATTCAATTTTTTTCTTATATATTCGTGGAACACATACCTAGCACATAATTTTAAAACCTTAAATTTTTATTTTGGCGCCATATTTCCTGGTGGGGTTGCTAAGTTAATATTAATCGAGCTATCCCATTTTCTTTTTCTCAGAAATCAGAGGAGCACAAAATTTTTTGATTGGGGACGAAACTAGCACATAATTATGGCATAACTAAATTTTGATTTTTCTTGGAGTGGGGTCGTCATTAATGGAACTCTTAATGAAACTATGAACTGCCCAAAAACAATTTTTGGTACGCTTGTTCTTGAAAATCCCTATAAAATGGTACCAGACCCAACCTTCTGATATCCCTAAACTACCCCAAAAATTTAAAACTAATATATAATAGAATTATTATACATTAATTTTCGATTTTTGTTAGTTTTTAGCACTTCTGGGGACGTGGGGAGGTTGGGTGCAGTACCATTTTATAGGTATTTTCAAGGAGAACAAATGTACCAAAAATTGTTTTTGGGTAGTTCCTGGTTTGGGAGCTGTAGACGTAGCAGATAAAATACGTAATATATATTAGTTTTAGATTTTTGCGGTAGTTTTTGGCACTTCTGGAGATGTCTCCAGTACCATTTTATAGATATTTTTAAGTAGAATAAAGGTACGAAAAATTTTGTATGGGCAGTTTTTGGTTTGTGAGCTATAGACACAGCAGGTAAAGTATGCATTATAAAAATATTTAAAAATAACGGGGTATCTTTATATTAAAAGATTTTTGTCTTTTTGAATGGTTTTATTTACATATTTTTATGTTTACTTATCTTTTTCCTATTAAAAAATTTAGATTTTTGTTTTGATTAAGCAATGTATGCGCAATCGGAGTCACACCGGTTTAGTCTCGGGTTTAGTTAAGTGGGTTTGGATGCAATTATTTGTTCAAAAATTATATTCATTACCTAAACTAATAAATAAATTATTTAACTGAAAAATGAACTATTTTCATAAGGTCTTTTACATCACCAATACCAGTGGCGTAGCCAGAAATCGACTTTGGGCGGGGGGGGGGGGGTCATCATTTAATAAAAATCAACTATGGCAAATTTTAAAAAATTAGTTAGGTGTCTATTGCTTGCGCTCTTAAACTGTAGGGCGGGAAGAGGGGCAGTTTAATAGGTGTTGAGTTAGTGTATACGAAACAAAAATACTTATTTTTAAAAGCAAGTCTCATCTAGTCCCTTTTGCAGATTTGTTTTAAAATTAACCCTTAAATGCGCCGCAGGCGAAAACTTTGACAAAAAAAACAAAAATTTCTTTAAAAATTTGTTTTTTTGTAAAATATTTTTGGAAAAGTAGATTGGGTTAGATACCAAGAAGGGGTGGGTTGCGGTGGTATATATAAATTTCTTGCCAAATCACAAAAGCGCTGCAGATGAAAATTTTAAGAAAAATTATACTAAGGATGCCATTTATTACACGTTTTGAATGCTGGTGAGAAAAATTCTGTAGAATTAAACTAAAATTGTTGTTAAAATTTATATATCACACCGGAGTAAAGGGCCAAAAAAGTGGGGGAGCTTTAGCTCTCTCTGGGGCCCTTGATCAGGATTAATTTATTGTAGATTCGGTTGGACCTCCTGGGAGGGGTTTTAACCTCCAAACCCTCCCTGGCTACGCCACTGCCAATACACGCAAACCAATGCCACCGTGTTCACTGTGAAATATGCAGATTTTAGCTAAAATATGCGCGTTTTCAATTCAAGATGATTTTTTTGAAATTGAAAAAATATACTGAATTATAAATTGCTTCAAAAAAGCTGTGGAGATAGCATTATCGTTGTCGGTGAAGTTATCGGGATGTAAATTGGCACGACCAAAAACTATCTAATGTGCAAAATCAAACCCGCTAAATAAAAGACAGTTTTTATTCATAAAACGAATTACTATAAAGCCGGAAATTTTTTATCCAAACCTTGAAATTTGTAAAACCTGTTTTTAATCAAAGCATAATTCGCATAAATTATTTAAAACTAAACGCGAAGTTTGTAAAACTATTGTTTGGCAAACCAAATTTCTGTTAAATTAATTGCGCATCCGCCAATAAGGCAAGAATCGGACGCTTATTTCAAGGTAGGTCTGTATTATTGGCGAAGGAGCAATTGATTTAGCAAAATTTTACAGAAAACGGTTTTACAAATTATGTGTTTGATTTTGAACAATTTGATGAAAAATTGGTGAACGATATGGTTCGATTTCAAACGGGCTTAACAAATTCCATGTTTGATATTGACTGGGTTGGGTTGGGATAAAAAATTAGTTTAACGAGTTGCACTTTTTATAGTGAATCCCACATAGCAAAAGTAAATCTATTGGATATACAATGGATATCCATACTGCCGTGTTAATAAAGAAGAGCGAATGTTACAAATTTGTGATTTTCACTTTTTTGCATTTTCATAATCTATATCATCGTAGCTTTATTTTAAACCACTTTTTAATTTTTTTTTCAATTTTAAATATTGAAAAAAAAATCATTAAATTCGGCGAATGTGCCATGAAATCAAATTTCAGGTCGTATTGTTGGGCAAGAAGAGCGAATGCAACAGTCTGCAGCGAATGGGCACTTTTTTTGGTCAAAATATTAAGTAAGAAGAGCGAATGATACACGTTTTCTGCACATTCGATGTTTTTCCTTAATATTTTGCCCTATTTTGTAACACAATCGCTTCAAGTGCGGAAGCGAATGTAACGTAATCCCCTTTTCAGTTTTAATTCGTTCTTCAAAGGATAAGCATTGCTTTTTTTTTAAATGTGATGACATAAAAGTGCCAAATAATGGGAGAAAAGGTAAGTAAGTACATTTTATGTGATAAATAAGATTAAAGTAGTGTTTTTATACTGGTATAAAAATTGTGTTTTAGAGTTAGGTGTTAACAATTTGAAGTATTTACGGAAAACCATTAAGTGCTAGTTTTAACCTAAGATTATAAAAATTAAAAAAACAGAATAGGCAGGTAATGTTTAGTTTTGTTTGTATAAGAAGGGATTAAGGAAAAATTCGTTCATTATTTATAGCCCAATATATGTTCTTAATATTAACTTAATAAAAAACAGTGGCGTACGAAAATATTCTTAAAAAAAAAAGTTTGCGCTTGTACAATCTACTCAGAAATAGTGAAATTAAAAAAAAGTACAATCATAAAAAAAATACAGAAAATTCGGTACAAGGAGAGGGTGACGAGCCCATGTTCGCGTCCCTAAAACTGTGGTAAGGAGTAAAAAATTACCACAGACCTATAAAGACACGTTATTAATGATTTAATACAAGTGTTTTTAATACGTAAGTTTTGTAATTACATCCGGCTGCTCTGGAAAAATCTACTATTTAAGTAACGAGCGAAGCTTACGTAATAAACAGTTGGCAAAGGTCAAAAGTCACGTACAGACGCTCCCAGATCTATTTACCGAACTTGGCTTGGCCAAACCTAAATTGTTAGGAAGGGAAGAATTCCTATAATAATAATACTGGCAAAAATTTCGCCTCCGGTTAATCTTTTTCTTAAAAAAATACTGGTACCCCTTTAAGGAGGACGGCGACTAAAATGGGATAGTCAGAAAATATATATTTTTTTAAATTATAAATGTTTAGACATCAGCATTTCAAAATATTTTGCAAGTACCGCTATGCACTTTGTTTCCTTGATTTTTTTATATTTAATAGACTTTGGATATTTTACAACAATAATATATACCGTGCAAGGTCTCGTATATAAAAAATTAACAAAATACAATTTATTTGAAGTCATCATTGTTTGAAAATTGTAAGGTAGTTTAGTCAGTTTAATAGATATTCTAATTCCTTATTGTTCCTGAGATATAAGACTAAAACTTATAATTTTTGTTCAACATTCGCTGATTTTGACAAGATGATGCTTAAATTCCTTATATAGTAATGTTAATAAAGAACGGCGAAAGTGTCAAAGGTGTAACATTCGCTCTTCTTCCTTAACAAGTTGCTTTAAATTTAAAAATCAGGGAACATTCGTTTTGATTTTATATTCATTTCTAATAGAAAAAGTTAACCAAAATTAATAATTTTTACAAGATAATAAGATTAATTTAACAAATGAAAAAAATATTAATTTTTAAAGAAGTTAGAACTACTTTTATGAAATCAAAAACTTCAAATGCGTTTTTCTCAAAACTAGAAATTTGCACATTCGCTCTTCTTTATTAACACTGCAGCATAAATATCCGGTATATATCCAATGGACATCCATCAGAGGTGATTATTTATCACACTTCGATGTCCGTTGCAGATTGCAGATTTAAAAATTAAGCAATATCCATTTTGTGTGTATCAATGAAATAGGCCTTAAAAGTTTTACACAGCGATTGTTTAAACCGTCTGCGCCGGCTGTTCAAGATGGCGGAAACACATTTAAAAAATTACGTTTCGAGGCAATAAAAAGTGATTTTCAATGCTCAAGGCAGCTTGAAACAGCAATGAGGCGAACGAAAATAGTATATAGAAATTATTATGAACGCCAAGTTATCAAGCTTGAAACTTGAAGTTCAGCTTCAAGTTTATAAACCAAGCTTTAGCATTCACACGAAAATCAGTCCGACGCGACGGTTGAAAATTGTGCGATTCACTCCGACCGAAGATGAAACTATTACTTTGCTTTTTCTGTGGAATTTACTTTGAGAAAAAAGAAATAGGTAAGTAATAACCAAAAATTAAGCAAATCCTACCTTTGACCTGTTTTCCGCCGGGTGCACGTTGTTCTACGTCGTTTTAAGCTGACGCAATGAATCGTTCAAAAGAGTTGTCAGTTTTCATCAGAAACACTTTAAACACAACGACCGAGTATCACTCACCTACCCTACAAAAAATAATGCATTCAATGGTATTCAAATGTATTCAGTTTTAAGTAATGCTTTTGAATATTCTTGTATACTGCAGACAAGTGACTTAAAATCTACACAAACATCATCAAAAAAGTAAAACTTCCGAGTAGACATTTTTTTGCGTGTAACCTCAAAATCTCTGATAAACTGAAAATACCGCAAGACAACACCGTTCTTAACTAAAAAGCCTGTTAACTCCTACCGCCTCAGTTCCCTTTAGCCTAATGTGGCTGCCACTTTTATAACCAAATTGACAAGTAAAACATGGATTTTTCTGTCAGTTTGGTGTCAATATGGCACCGATCATAGGCCAAAGGATATTAAATCGAAAATGAGTTAACTGGCTTTTTAGTTGAGAACGGTGTTGCGCAAGGACGCTTTTCTGTCTTTGTTAGTAGGCGGTGAGGCGCCATCTCTTGCTTACACATTGAAAGCCCACAAGGTTTAAGGGTGACTGTCAACTGTGTTTGTAGTACAGGTTAGGTCGCTACAGATGGCACTGCATGAAACTAGTGTGCTGCTGCCTTACATAATTACTCAATTATTACCCAATAGTGCAAAAACCTCGATGAAGTAAACCGATGGGAAGATATATCCTCTACATTTTGAAGGAATTTTTGGCCATTTTAAAGAAATAAATATAAATTAAATTTTTTCTTGTGAAAATTGAAAAAAAAGCAGATGGAAACTCTACCATCCCAAGAGCGTTATTATAGCTCTCAAAACAGGTTATAGGGAATTTTGTCAGTGTCCGTCTGTCTGTCGGTAACACGATTACTCAAAAACTGCTTAGCCGATATTTATCAAATTTGGCACAAAAGTTCTTTGTGAGCAGACGCAGAGCTGATTGGTTTTTGATGGGAGTGGGGGGTTGGCAAGAAGGTAGAAGGGGGGATTAAACTTTTAAAAAAATTGTAACTCACGAACCGTAGCAGCTAGCTACACGCCGTTTCCATATTAAGATAGATAATTGCATTTTTAACAAAAAAAAATTGAAAAAATTTGACACGCCCTTTTTTATTTTTTATATTTTTTTTCTCAAAAAAGTAATATTTTGTGCAAAATTTCAAAAAAGGAATCAGCTAGGATTTCATGTTTTGAGCTTACGGAATGGCCCCTAACAATTATCACGAGACGAATTTTGGTGGCATTTTCATGTGTCCTAGGGCCCATTCAGGCACACCGTGTCCAGTTGGTTACAAAATATTCTATATTTCCAAATAAAAGATCATATAAAGAATTAGTTACTTTATGATATTTATAATTATATAATTATATATTAATATATATAAATATATTAATTCTACGAGTTCGACAAATCTTATAGAAAAAATCCGTACTTCATGAGATTTGATTAGGTTTTTACAAGTTGGTTTCACATATATACCGCATAGTAAACATATAAAACCTGATAAAAAATTATAAAATCTCGTAAAACTTTTCTAATATTTTAAAAACATCCCAAAATACGTCGATTTTGTTTGCAAGGGGGACACATTTTCGCTATATTGGAATTTTTGCACACCCTTTTCGAGGGGTGAGTTTCACCATTATCCCGGGACACGTGTAGAGTTTTTAAACTAGAATTTAATTACCAAATCAGATTTCATGTATCACTTTTAGTTTTTGAGATATAACACAATGTTAGTATTCTTCTTATGGAACACCACACTTTTTTAATTTCCTTCAAAACGATGTGCCTCTTACGAAAATCGGATAAATCGTTGTTTCCATAAATCATAGTAGTCTGTGATAAAGGCGGCACGCTACATTATTAAAAAAATCTGGAGTGCCTTGGTTGAAAATCTGAGCCATATCTGAGCATTCCAATACACCTCATTAATAAACCTTTGTCACAGCCTACTATATGATTTATGGAAAATATTTAATAACTCCACAACTATTTATCCGATTTTCGTAACAGGCACAGAGTTCTGAAGGAAATTAAAAAAAGCATTCAAATTATGTAAAAAAATTGGGCTGTTCCATAAGAAAAATACCAACTTTGTGTTATATCTCAAAAATTAAAAGTGACTCATGAAATCCGATTTAGCAATTAAATTCTAGTTTAAACACACCTCGAAAATGCAATTAACACCACGAAGATATTTTGATAAATAAAAAAGTTAGGGCTTATCCCAAATTGCAGACTTTTCAAAAAACCCCCGTAGCTCGAAGACGGGGTGACATATTGAAATGCGGTTTTTACCAAAAATCTTGTCTTGAAATTTGAGCCTCGCAAAGTGGGGGTCGAATTCTCTCTCTCCTGTAGAAGTACCCGAAACCTCCCAAAACCATCGAATTTTGGACACCCTGATGTACAGGGTGATTCAAATTCGGCACTTTTATATGGATACGGGTGCTTCAAGAAGAGATAGAGAACAACCAACCTCCCCTTTGCGAGGCTCAAATTTCAAAACAAGATTTTTGGTGAAAAGCGCATTTTGAAATGTCCACCTATCTTTGAGATACGGGGGCTTTTTGAAAAGTCTGCATTTTGGGATAGGGCCTGTAATTTTGTTATTTATAAAAATTTCTTTTTGGTATGAATTACCTTTTTGTAGATCTTTTAAAGCAGAATCCAGATCTAAAACTGGATTTTATGCGCCAATTTCAGTTTTCAAGATATAACCCAAAGTTACCCTTTTTTTATGGAACACCCTGTTTTTTATTTTATTTTTGTGTTCAGAATTAAATTCTACGTTTTCTTTTCACAACAAGGTGGCCATGTCCGGATATGGAAATGAACTTATAAGGTCATGTTAAATATGTCATAGCCTACTACATTTTTCATTTTGAACAAGGCTTCTACGAATTTCAATTTAAAGTTTATATTTATATTTTTATATTTTTAAATATTTTATTATTCGACTATTAAACTTTATATTCTAATTAATAACACAACTAAATAGATAAAAAAATTCTTGACTCTAATTAATCTCAAAATAATAACTAATAAAAAAAAAGTACCCGACTCTACTCCATTTGAAACAACTTAATGTTAAAAAACTCATTAAAAAAAAACTAAAAACAAGACTATAAATACATAAACGGGGGCACTTATAGTGGCATTAAGAAGGTCTACATTTCTTAAAGCATTAACGCAATCCATAAAATGTTTTTCCAGTTTGTTGTCAGGTCACCCATCTCTAAATGTTTTATCCGTTAATATGCCCCATAAGTAATAGTCGCAGAGTGTCATGTCCGGACCTAACTACCTACCTAACTAACTATGAGTTTTGAAGAATGAATTTCAAACCCTTAAAGTTGCTTATAAAGAAACCTCAATTTCCACCTGCTCCAAATATTTAAAAGAATTAGGCTTAGAACATCATATTATGAAATTCGTCAGCTCTTTAGTGGATGACCTACTTTATTTTTATTGTAAAAACCATATCCGGCCATGTCCACCTTGTTGTGAGTAGAAAATGTTACATATGCAATGATACATCATTTTGATTAGAATTTAATTCTGAACACAAAAATAAAATAAAACACAGGGTGTTCCATAAGAAAAAAGGTAACTTTGCGTTATATCTTGAAAACTAAAAGTGGCAGCTTAAATCTAGTTTGAGATCTGGATTCTGCTTTAAAAGGTCTACAAAAAAGCAATTTACACCAAAAGGAAATTGTCATAAATAAAAAAGTTACAGTCCCTATTCCAAAATGCAGACTTTTCAAAAAGCCCCCGTATCTCAAAGATGGGTGGAAATATCAAAATGCGGTTTTCACCAATAATCAGGTCTTTAAATTTGAGCAGGGAGGTTGTTTTTTTTAATCTTGGCTAGAAGTACCCGTACCCATACAAAAGTGCCCAATTTGAATCACCCTGTACAGGGTGTTCCAAATTGGGCACTTTTGGGGAGTTTAAGGTACTTCCAGGTGAGATAGAAAAAATCTAACCCCAAGTTGCGAGGCTCGATTTTCAAGAGCAGTTCGACGGTGAATGCCGCATTTTGATATGTCAAGCCGTTTACAAGCTACGGGGAGGATTATTAGTTAGGAGTTATTACTGAAAATTTAATTTTGATGTACAGAGCTTTTCTGTAGCCTTTTTGACAAAGAATTTAACTATATTTCCAGATTTCTTCAACCATCTTTAGTTTCCAAGATATAAGCCAAAGTTAATATTTTTCTTATGCATATTTTATTTAATTTTTGAATATGTGATAAAATTTTCTTTTAATCAATATAGCATATGTGATAGTTTGGTAGAACCGTTTTTGACATTGCATTTCTGTCTAGTATACCGTGGCATAGTCGAACCATTCTGTCAATGACTTATTGCATTGCTATGTATGTTTTCATATCGTACCCAATACGTATCGAGAAATTAAAACATCATGTTCTTTCATATATCATGCTCTTTTTCAGAACAGAGAACATACCAACTAATAAAAATGGTTCAATGATTTATTTTTTTTTAAATGTGATAAACTAAATATCTACTTTCTTTAAAAGTTATTACCTATCACACGTGCACAGACTGCATAACGAAAGACTTGTAAAACTGGTATGGGAGGAGATTCCCACAGGCAAAAGACCACTCGGACGTCCCAGAATGCGATGGAAAGATAACATCCAAGCAGATCTCCGGAAAATGAACATTCCATTTGACCCTAGGTTGATGGAAGACCGAACAAATTGGAAAAAAGTCGTACAGTCAGCCAAGACCCACCCAGGGTTGTAGCGCTACAAGAAGAAGAAGAAGAACTTGAAACGTGCTTCTATAATAATAACGTTACATTCAAATGAAAGCTTTGTACTTTTAAAAAGCAGGCCATGACAAGAAGCAATTTTGACTTTTCTCATATTATGGCCTATTTGCAGAAATTTCATGACATAAATGACTAACACACTTTGAAGCTATCAAAATAAAGTCACAGCACACTAGACAGAAATTGTAAAATATTAAATGTCTTAAAAACTGCCCAACCGAACTATCACATATGCTATATTTTTTCCAAGGAAATTTTATCACAAATTCAAAAATTAAATAAAATATGGGGTGAAACTAAAAACGGTGGACAAAAAATTGAAAAGACAGTTAAATTCTTTATCAAAAAGTCTACAAAAAAACTCTTTACATCAAAATAAAATTTTCAGTAATAAGGAAGTTACATACCCTCTCCCAAAATGCAGACTTTTCAAGCCCCCCCCCCCCCCCCCGTAGCTTGTAAATGTCTTGACATATGAAGATGCAGTTTTCATCTTCGATCTTCTCTTAAAAATCAAGCCTCGCAAGTGTGAGTCAGTTTTGTTCTATCTCTATCTCGCCTGGAAGTACCTTAAACCCCCAAAAGTGCCCAAATTGGGACACTCTGTACCATTTGAACTTACTTTGAAAGGGAATATCACAAAAACAAATCGCTAGATTTTTAAAATTTTAACATTTTTCTAAAGGTATTTAAAAGACTTTTAAAATAACCTATCACTTGACCTACTATTCCTATTTAAATTCTGGTGGTGAAACTCACCCCTTGAAAGGGGTGTGCCCTGCAAAAATTCCAATATAGCCAAATAGTGTCCCCCTTGCAAACAAAATCGACGGGTCTTGAAATTTGTTAAAATTTTGATCAGTTTATTATTACCTACTTTTATTAATAATTATAATCCTTTATTACAAGCTTTTATTTAACTTGCATTGTATGTATATACAGTGTGGATTCTTTAAACGGAACGGTGCTTCTAGCGGATTAGTACTTGGTTTTATAAAAAAATCCAAAAACACGTCAGCTGAGATTTTTAATTTTCTTGGATTTTTTTTATGTCGTTTTGTTTACGAGGTATGGCAAAAAAATATATATTTTTTAAATAGGACACCCTGTATAGTTTGACATTTTTTAATTCTAAATACCACACTAATACTCTATCTCTTATAAATTCCAAGATTTAAACTTGCATGAAATTGTTGTCTATGCCCTGTTTTACGGGGTATATTTGAATGAATATGGAAGTTTTCCATACATAATTAGATATAAATATCTTGATTATCGTAAAAGATAGATCCTACTGTGTGGTATTGCTGAAGAGAGAATTGTTTGCAGATTTCAAAAATTGGAAAATATACAGGGTGTCCTATTTAAAAAAAGTTGACGTGTCTTTGAATTTTTCTATTCAATCAAATTCTAACCCGCTAGAAGCACGGTTCCGTTTAAAGAATCCACCCTGTATATGTAATAACTATGTAGATATGTTTGTTCGGGTGGAATCTTGCAACTTAATTTTGACCAACTTCCCGACATCCGATCGGCTTCAAATTTGGCATGCTTATATAGTTGCGGTGACAATACAAGAATATAGTGTGATGAAATTGACAGCTCCCCCCTACTCGAAGGGAGTGGTACAGCCCGATTGCGTTGAAATTTGATGTGCTGGGGCACTTGGGGATGAAGATACCGAATTTCTAATCAGATTTTGAAAATTCAATATGAGGGATTCAAGATGGACGATTTTTGGTCTTCTTATACACATCCGATTGTCTTCAAATTTGGCATGCATTTATAGTTACGGTGACAACACAATAATATCTCATTATTAGGCACCCCTACCCCCTACGAGGGGAGTGGAGGGGGGCAAACACCTAAGTTTGTCCAATTTCAACTGGTATACGGTTTTTGCTAACCAATTTTAACTGACTTATCCACATCCGATTGTATTCAAATTTGGTATGCGTTTATACACACATAGCAAAATAATGTCCACTGTGTATACTATTTATATACTTTTATGGATATTGTATGGATATGATTTTGTGATTCAAAACACATCCAGATGGCCACAAGATATATAGTAGAAAAATATATACGTTCATGAATATCAAATATATATCCAGGGGATATTCATATTCATGGCTTGTTATGTGGGTAGTTCCGGCAATAATATGGTATTATTAGGTACACACTTCCTTCTAACGAGGGGGGAAAAGATTTAGTTTGTTCGATTTAAATCAAAATTGTCACATAGGGGTTTTTCGGGAAGGGGATATGAATTTTTGATCAGATTTGAAAATTTCGATATGGCGGATTCAAAATGGACGATTTACGGTACAAATCTAAAAATATTTTAAAGAATAAGCTTTTATTAAATGCACTTAAAAATGGAAATTAATTTTTTATATTTCTTATACCATAATAAAAGCGATGGACGGTGACAAAGAGAGAACTACAAAGGAAGAACTATATTCTTCTATTCGAATGATAAACATAATGCTTTCATCTAAAGACGCTGAGAACGGGTGCTGGCCAAGCCTTTGAAAATGTCCTTAGGTTATAGAGTAATCCAACTGTTTCGATTTCTTAGGTGAATCGACCGATATACGATACCCAGCCACTGACGATACCTAAAGTTAAAATTTTTAATTTGCGCCCATCGCTTTTATTATGGTATAAGAAAGATAAAAAATTATTTTGTACTCTTGAGTGCATTTAATAAAAGCTTGTTTTTTAAAAGTTTTTTTTTATAAGAAATATAATATTTTAGCACTACTTACTCACGTCTTGTGAGTGATCTCATAAAATTCGAATTTTTGTGAATATTGGTAGCTTTAAAACTTATTGGTAGCCTTGAAACCAGAAAATAAACCAAACACACCTTTACTATAACTTAACGCTTTTTGAACAATGTGAATCAAAAAAGCCCTGTTGAATTTTTGCAAAACGTAATATTTGGTTACAACTATCAGGTGGGTCAAAAAAACGTATGATTTTTTTCGGCTGTACTTTTTTTACCGCCAGTCCGATTTTTGTAATTTTGACTTCTGCGATAAGCAAAGCATCAGATTGCATGAAACTTTCGTCAAACATGACATTTCGTGAAAATCCAAGATGGCGCTTGATTTAAAAATATTAATGTTCTTATGTGCGCCACTGTACCCGACATTAAACATTTGCCAGAATGCCACGTCTTTGCCAAGTACATAGAGAGGTATCAGAGTTGTTAAAATTGAACAAGAAGTAATAAAGTTTAACTCCAACGAAGTTGAAGCTGTTTTAACACTTTTTAAAACGTAGGTTTAAAGGACAATTGTTTTTGTTCCAATGGAAATTTGTTAAATCCATGTTTTTTAAATTTAAGTATTTTTTATCCCTCCTACCGAAATTTTTGGTACGCCAATGTGTTTGATTTTAACTATGCAAAAATTCACGACATTTGGAGTATAAAAAAGGGATCACTTGTAAAAATCGGACTAGAACTAACAGTTTTACCCAACGAATAAATTTAACAAGGAAAATACAAAGTTAGAGGGGGTGCAGCACCTACTTTTTTTTTGGAAAGCTTTGTTCACCGGCAATCCCTTGGGGTGGGGGAGACTCCCCCCCCACGTTGCTTGCAGTTGGGAAATATGAAGGTTCAGTTGGGCAATTTAGGTACATTTTTGAAAACATTTTTTATTTCTAATTTCTTCAAAGAAAAAGTTTCAGGTAACTTGGGAATTGCTTTTAATATTAGTTGGGAAAATGGCCTTTATACCCCCCCCCCCAAATCAAATGCCTTCGGATCTTCGGTGGATTTGTTAGTTCTTGACCGATTTTTACAAGTACTACCTTTTTGTACACGGCACGGACGTAGCTTTCCGGATAATTAAAATACAGGTACAGTGGCGTACAAAAACTAATCTCGGCAGGAGGGGTCATTACGGATTCTCATGAAATGTCAAATTTAACACAAAGATTATATAGAACAGAGCCTTACCTTTCCGCTCAAAACTACGAAAATGGAGCCAGGTTTAACGAATCCCCATAAGAATAAAAACGAGAGTTTTTAAACCTATGTTTAACAAAGGTTAAAAACTTCGTTCGGGTTAAGCTTTGTGATTTCTCGTCCGGTATAGGACGTGGCTTTCTGGCAAATTTTTGATGTCGAGTTCAGTGGCGCACATAAAATGTTGGCGGGAGGATAAAAAATAGTAATATTTTAAAACCATGCGCCATCTTCGATGTGAAGTAAATGTCAATTTTGACAAAAGTTTCATGTAGTCTAAAGCTTTAGCTTTTCAAAGAAAGTAAAATCCCAAAAATCGGATTTACGATAACAAAACTACAGTCGAAAAAACAATGTACGATTTTTTTGGCCCATCTTATATTTAAACGGCTGTAAAATAATATGTAACGTAATTGAATTTTTGGTGTTTGAATTTTTTTAACCGTTGTCGCTTATGAATCCAGCGACGATCATAATCATAAATCTAAATATAATTTAGTCAGGAAAACAAGTGGTAAAAAATGACAGCCACTTAAAAACATATAAAACTATTGACTTACCATAAATATAATGAGAAAAATCCTCAACATCCCCAAACGAGGGACCTGCCTCTTTTCGCCTCTTCCAATAGGCTGAGAGACGAACGCTCCGAGGGTGGAGTTTTTGCGGACCGCAACCCTCGAAGTTTCCATGGAAACGCAGCCTCAATTTTTAAATGGTTATTCAGTTTCACGTGATCCTTACAAAGAGATAGCTTTAGATTATCATCATGGATAAACTAACACAATTTGTGTCCAGTTCGTTCGAAAATAATAATAACAACAATGTCAGTGACCAGTGCTTAAATTTGACGTTTGACGGTGTCAAAGACGCGCCCCCGTCGCCTACGACTGTCAAGTCGGAAAACGACGAACCTAAAAAACCTAAAAATTGGTTAATTTCAGACATTGATGAGGCGTCGTCTCCCTCTTCGGGTTGTATCGATTTAAGCCTTAACGCTAATTACGTAAAAAACAATAAAAACGAAAACAAACTTTTTAACGAGGATAACAATACGAAAAAGTGTGATACTGAAAACCAGACTAAATTAAGTTTAAAAGATTCCAAGTTAAGTGCTGAGACGATAAGAAGAAAATGTGAGAAAAGTGATAGCAACGATGAAAATACCAGCAACGAAAACCAAATTTGTGAGTATATCTACCCACCAATATTTTCGACTTGCAGGGCGGATACCGCAGTGGGTAGAGGGGAGGAAGGGATAGTTCTCCTTTTTGCTATTAGCCTTTTAAAAAATCAGCTAACAAAAAATACCTACATATTTATGTCATAGGGTTTGCTTCACTAGTTTTTAAAGTCATTTTAAAGCAACCCCCATTAAGCGTGTCCATATGGTCACAGCAATCGTCCTAGTTAAAAATGTGTGACGGTACTGGCTTATTATACGCAAAAAGATATTTGGTACCATTTTTAGGTTGAGTAGTAATCCTGTTTGAGTTGTGCAGAGTTTGTTTGGCAGTAATCCAGAAGTTTGTGAATTTTGGTGTTTGTTTTTAAATTAGCAAATATGAGTGCACTCAAACCGTAATTAATATGTTTAATTAATTTTTTAGTCTCTAGAAATTATCAATATTATTTTTAAATGATAGTATTAGATGTGTAAAGAGTCACATATAGAAAATGCAGTTTTTTGTCAGTGGCCTAGGTGGTTTTAGATAGATGTAACCATACGGTCACGCTAGTCCTTTGGACTCTTTGTTCAACATTTAGTTTTCTTTAAAAAAAAAATTTACCATAGGCAAAACCATATTTGTCGTGTAGATTTCTTCCAGGAAATAAAATCATTACCTTTAAGGTTTTATTTTGACATTTTATTTACTTTTATTATTGATCCATCTAACAAAAAAATGGGCTTTGGTGCTACTGGTACAATTTGGAAGAATTGGAGATTGGACTAATGAAGAAGAAACGTAGAGGCGAATGCGATTTTGCCGCAGATTTTGGAGAGGGTGTCATTGTAGTAAGATGGATGGTATAAATCCCATTACTACAGCGAGCAGGTATTCTACCGTCGAAGAAGAGAATTGCCATACCACTTCCAGAACTTACAGCACAATATAACTCATTTATGGGAGGTGTGGATCTTATGGATTCCAATGTCGGAACTTATCGAATCGGAGTAAAAGGCAAATGTGGTACTGGCTATTCAAAATGTGTAGATTTTGATGAAAGGTACTGGAAATGGTATTTTGCCAAGGAACTATCGAAGAGAAATCACTCAAAGTTACCTTACAAAATATGGAGTTCCGCCTAAAAGTGCTGGCCGCCCATCTTCCGACGATTCTCGTGTATCTGATATAAGATTTGACTATCTGGGATATTTTTTGAAAATGTTTCCAATCAAAAGAGGAGACGCTGCGCCGGAAAAAATTGCATTTCTGTGGGATGTACTCAGTATATAAAATACAAGGTTGGACTATGTAATTCTTGCTTTGTAACATTTCGCAGTCGCTAACAAATATATACTTTTATATCATCTGAGTGCTATTTTTTACGTACCTTAGTGAACTAGCGTAAGCATATGGTCACAGCTCAAAACTCAAAACAAAAAAAAGCAAAAATTTTTAACTATCAAAAATCTAGAAAAACCTAGAAATATTAGCTTTTTTTGTTAAAATAATTCCGTCCTTAATGGGTTAATGTCAATTATGCAAAATGACGATAACCACTTGAAAGAGTGTGATACTGAAAACCAGACTAAATTCATTTTAAAGATTCCAAATTAAATTCTGTGATGATAACAAAAAAATGTGAGAAAAGTGATATCAATGATGAAAATACCAGCAACGAAAACCAAATTTGTGAGTATATCTACCCATCAATCGTTCCAAATTGCAGGACGGATACCGCAGTGGGTGCAGGGGAGAAAGGAAGTATCGTTCTCCTTTTTGTTATTAGCCTTTTAAAAAATCTTGGAATTTTGTTGTAAAGTTACACATTACACACTACTCTTTCAAAAAATTTCACCCGTGGGGCTATCTCGACATTCCTAGAATTTTTCCTTTTGAGTTGGCTGTGTCCCCTTCTGAAATAAGGGGCGAATTTTTACACGAATTTTTTACAGGAGGTAAAAAAAATACTGCCTATCTTGACACTTTATCTGTAAAGACACTTTTAAAACCAAGGTACAAACAAAAACTTCCATTGTCTATATTTTATTTATACACGACGTTTCGATCAATACAATCTCTGATCGTTTTCAGGTGCAAACTACAATCTATATATCTACTTATATACTATGGGAAATCACTCAACCGTGAAGTTTGCACCTGAAGATGATCAGAGAATGTACTGATCGAAACGTCGTGTATAAATAAAATATAGACAACGGAAGTCCGAAACGCAGAGTTAATTTCAACATGTCAACTTTTAATATATATAAAGCAACCTTAATGTCAATTATGTAAAAAACAATAAAATTGAAAAATTTTAATGGCGATAATCACTCGAAAAAGTGTTAAGTTTAAAAGATTCCAAGTGATATCAATGATGAAAATACCAGCAACGAAAACCAAATTTGTGAGTACTTACCACATATCAATCTTTCCGACTTTCTTACTTACATGGCCGAAACAGCAGAGGGCGAGGAGGAAGGTGGTCCTGTTTTTTGCCACTGTTTCTCCAAAAACTCTTCAGAAAAAGTAATAACTTAGAGATTGTATTAATGTCAATTTAAAATCACCTAGATGTTCCACCAATCCTGAATTATCCTTTTGAAATTCGTGCAAATGATTTCATGTGAGGTATCCTCCTCTTTTTTGCTACTGCTTCTTCAAAAACTTAGAATTTTCATAAAATTTTTAAAGTTACACATTCTACTCTTTCAAAATTCACATTTTTATTTTTTTAAAGAATCCAGAAATAGTAACATTTTGGAGATTGTATTAATGTCAATTTGACATCACCCAGCAAATGATTTCATTTACCATAAGGTTGTCTTATTAAGTTTCCGAGATATTCGCTTTCAAAATTTGAATTTTTAACACTTTGATTACAAATATCTTGAAAACTAGCAAGGCCAACCCTACATGGGGTGCCTACTTAAAAAAAAAATTGTATAAGGAATTTAAATTTTATATTAGAGTAGGAAGATTCTAATAACAATTTTAGTGGTACCAAAATTACCTCCCTTAAAAGTAAGCACAAGATTTTAATTTTTAAATTAAATTATACATCAAAAATATATCGTTTGCTAACTGTGAAGGAGTACGTAACTAAATCAGTGTTTTGCTGATAATTTTAAATGCTGATACTTATTTATTGCCAAGCAAAAGAAAATCAATCAAAATAGTAACAACCTATAAATACAGCAAATAGAGTGGATGTCATTACACAGCCTTGTTTGACAAATGTAATTATATGGACCTTTATTCTTGGCATCAGAGAAAAATCGATGGAATCGAGTATTCTCTTGCAAATTTCCACCAATTACAAAGCCAAACGCTGTTACAAGTTTCGCCAAAGCCAAATAAACACGACCGGTCGATATCCGACTCATCAAATTTCTCTTAAAAAATCACCTTTACTGCCAAGCAATAAAGAAATCTCGAAAAACGAATTTTCTCTCATGTCGAGAATAAACCCCCCTTATCATCTCATATGTTCCAAAGAGCTTCTTTGTTAGTCGAATCAGATGCTTTCACTAGATTTAAGAATGAAGGCCATATAGTCTATGGACAAATCGACTTTCGCTTGCAAGTGGCGGAAGACCGTGTATGTAAAAAAATTGTAACTTTTTCCCTCTTTACCCGATTTTGATGGAAAAAAAATTTGGAATACTTCGTTTGTAATATATTTTATGAAAAAAAAAATAAACAAAATTTAAAAACATTATTTTCGGGAAGTATAGTTTATTTATTGATTTGGAAAACAAAATTTCAACTCTCAACACTTTTACAAAAAATTTAGAAATTTTTTTTCATTCGGGATTTTATTTATTGAAAACTTTATTTTCAATCCCAAATGTCGTATCTAATATGATGTACACCATGTTGGACAAAACCTGCTCTTCTCTATAACTACGATATTATTTTAAAAAATACTTGTGAGGTTCCCTCTGCTTGGTCATTTTGTAAATTATCAGTAAAATTTGAAGGGTTAGGGATAAGGCACATTTCTTCTTTATGTTTGTCTGCCTTTTTTGCTTTAAATAACGACATTTCCGAAAAAATTTTCTATTTTTAATATTTGATATAATTTAGTTTTTAAGTTAAATAATTGTAGTACTTCTATATTGTACAAACAAAGTTATGCATTGTAAAGTTACAAGTCGTTTAATAATAGCAAACATAAGAATCGCATCAAGTCATGTTAAATCTTATTATAAGAATAAACTTTCATTGATTGGAATCAAAATTAATCAAAATAAAGAATAACTTTTTAATGAATGAGATCAAAAAATGTGTACTTGATTCGAGCACTGATTGCTTATTTTCGATATTGTTTAATATTTATTTATTTTCCTGTAAATAATTATTTGTTTCAAAATTTTATAATATAACTCACATATCTTACTGGTATATTGCGTGAATATACTTGGAACATTCGGAATATCTAAAACACATCCTGTCAATGTCCAACGGTCCACTTTTTTATTATTCACTGAATATTCAGATTACATCCATTCTGATTATTCAGTGAATAATAAAAAAAGTGGACCGTTGAACATTCACAGGATATAGATACCAATATTCTTGCTATGTGGGACACTGTGTCAGCATCGCCCGCTGAGTAACATGTCTCTCAACTGGTCCAATGCAAATGATCTACTTAGTTCAATTTTCTATTAGATGTGTGTAAAGCTCGTGCGAGTCCAATGTGTGCTATTATATATATATAATAGTGGTTAGGCCATCATAGTGTAATTTACGTTATAGTTTAGAACAGGTGTGTTGTTTAAATTTAGTGTAAAGCTCTATTACATGCTATATCAAGAAACAAAGTGCAAATTAAAGAATAAGCGGTTATACTGTAAAGATTTTTTTTAAACAATTATATAATATATAATAACTAAATAATTGTTTGCTATAGATTCATATTAACAAGCGCTTTAAATCTTTCGTAAACTGATTACTCGTAAGTATAGCTTATTCTTAGAACGAGAATAACATAAATTTAAAGTAAACTCAGTAGTTATTAAATTAAGTTTAATTTACTATGACCTCAAGAATTGTATTCTCAAAGTATTAATAAAATTTCTATTGGCCAAAGAATCCAATTTCGCTTAACTCACGTTTTGATTTCTATTGAGCAATACTGACTCTAATTTATTCTTGGTTCAAGACGGTACGCCTTTATTTGTTATTAGATGAGATTTTTTTCCATGAAGGGTAATGGTCCCGACATCTGGTTTTACTTTTCGTGGAATGGCTGAGAGAGTAACTTACTCTTTCTCTATCAAATCGAGAATAAAGGTCCCGATATGAGAACTAGTTACCTACATATAAGTGTGCGCTTTTGCCATTTATCGTAAAACTAATAAACTGACTAACAGCAAAAATAGAGTTCCTAATTCATTTAATTTAATTTTGTGAAGGTGAGCATCACCCCTTATAGTGTGGGGTGGAAGAACCCTTTTCATCCCCCTCTGCCACAGTATACGTTATTTGATTAGCCTACTATAAATAGTTTCTAAGTAATTGCCTTCTTGCATTAATGTCAAAAAAATACCCTGTATACCCAAGTACCACAGTCTAGACACTTTGGATTTTATAGGTAATCCATAGCTGTAGACAGGTTGTGACAGCTGCATGTTCGCTGTAAAGTAGCCAGCTTAATTTAAGCTGTACTTTTAGCCGTCCCAATGGCGTGACAACTTATTTTTACACCCAAATTGTCACTAATGCAAAATTACGTAACAACGTGCTATTACAGCTTGTTTTATGTTAAAATAAAAGCTAAATCTCAGCTGCCCAAACAGGAACAAATTTTACCATTTTTTTAACTTATACCCCTAAAACCAATGCAAAACGACAGCTGCGAAAGTCGCGCCCTCTACTGCACACAGTGGCGGATCCACCCCCCCCCCCTGTAAATTATCAAAGTCTTAAAAACATTAAAAAAGCAGGCACAGGACACTCCTATAAAACATATCTAGGTCGGTTTCAGATAATTTTAATATGTTGTATTTAAGTGCTGGTTAAAAATGGGTAATTTTTATTTCGTTTCGATGATATCCGCTATCAAAGTATGAAAAATAGCCATACATTGTTATGTTTCAATTAAGAAAATACGTGCATCTCTAGAACAAATGAAAAGAAGGGGTAAAAATTGCTAAACTGAACAGAAGCTGTACACAAGAGTTTATTGTTATTGTTGGTGAATGCTTAGTTTTTATACGGGGGACAGTAAAAAATAAGACATTTTTGCTAATTTTCAAATTTATGTTTCAAGCTATTTTAACAATCTGAAGGTTTTTTTGAGCCATAATATTAAAATTTCAACTATATTTAGGTAAGAAAAATAGGTTTGGCGTGGGTAAATTAAAGGAGTTCATTAGGTAGCTTAATTGGGTGCACAACATTTTGTAAGCAGCAGAGTCGAGACAAATCCCTTAAATATCGTAATTTGCAGCCTTCATGCAATGTCTGCCAAATGTCATATTTGAATTGCATACAGGAGGCGATCCAAGATATCTCTAAAATCAATAATTCTGATCTCTTTACTTTTTTGATTATTTTTCACAAGAGTAGTGCCAAAACTACTTTCTATTACACGTCAAAATGTAATTAATACACACACAAATATGATCTGATCAAAAAAACGGCGACGCTGCTCCGACACTATGGGTGGTTTTACACTATGTAGCATTGCTAGTGGTGACAATGTTGTTATAGCCTGTAACACATTAGGTCCATGCCTCAAGAACTGATGTACGTGCCCCTCACAACCTGTAACATCATACCACTAGCACTACTATATATACCTACGCATTTTTTGAGACCAACGAGAGCGTCGAGAAAACGCCATCAGCATCCGCCGATGTTTGAACATCCTTTTTGTTTTTGACTCTAGCTCAAGCAACTACGAACATATGTAGGTCGAAACTGTTTGGTTAGTGGGGAGAGTCAGGTCACCACTAACCAACATACCAATCCAACCAAATCCGCACAAAAACAATGATCACCATAAAAAAGGCCTTTTTTGCCCTATGTTCGTATATAGTCGCTTGCGCCGACCTACATACAAGTTTTATTAATTGCGCCCCCCCTGGTGAAATTGCTGGATCTGCCACTGACTGCACATACAAAAAAAGTGAAAAATTGTGAGCAGCCCTGTTTATATTATGCATACAGACCTGTTCAAAAACGGTATTACAATTATTTAATCAAAAAAGTAAATATAACCTCAAAAGAAAAATAATGTCTGCATCTTTTAGACAACTTTGTTATGATTGTTACTTTCAAATACATTTTTTGCCAGAGAAGTCAAATTTTACACAACATTGCATCCATGTGCAAAAATGCATTATTTTTAGCTGCCGTTGGCCTTGCCACAGGCAAAAAATATTTCTCAAAATAGCTGTGACCGCATTTTAATGACGCTTTTAAAACGTTGTGGCGAAAAACAGCAAAAGCATTATTGTTATTGTTTTTGCTGTGGAAACGTTGTCCATGCTGTCTTACAGCATACTGTGTTACTTGGGTACGATATGTTTAGCGGCGATTTATAATTGGAATGGTTTTTGACCGCAACTAAGGAAGAACGCAGTTTTTACATGGAAATTGGCCCTCGGTGCTTTTTCGGAATTTGTGAGGCAAAGTTATAGGAGTAGACCCAGAGAACATTTTTTCTTATGGACACGACCACCGACATTTGACAGGTGACCAGATAATCGCTGTCAAAGATTGGGGTGGAATGCCCAAGAATGGGCGTATTATGCCCGATTTCAATGAACAAATCATCCATTCCAACTAACTTGACAACACTGAATTTAAAATTTTTGACAGCCGTCAGACACCGTCCAAATGGCGGACATTAATATTTTCCCTTTACAGTATTTTCACCGCAGAAACTCACTTTGTACTCCTCAAATGATTCCATGTTTGAAAGTGTCAAAACAATTAAATAAAATAAATAAATAAATAAATATGGTCTTTATTGAAACAAATGCTCAGCTTACAATAGTGATAATCATTAGTAAAACTCATGCCAGCTATTCAACATTAACCCAGTTTTGACAGTTTTCAGGGCATGTCCCCCATTTTTTGGTAACAAAATGAAAACTTTACATTAGATTCTGTTGAAAACGCTCTATCCTCACTTGATAGACGTCCATAAAAATAAAATTGTCCAAAACGCATCTGTGTCTTTTTAATTTTTTTTAGTTTTAAAGCGCAATAAACTTGAAGTATGCGTAATTCGAAAATTAAGCTACACGGGAAAATGTCATGAAATGTCAACTGGTGCTTGAGAGGAAGCACCTGGTATTTTAAACTATAAGACCGTGTGGGGTATCGAATTTTAGCAATTCGGGGTCGCTGATCAAAAAAACGACAATATTTTTGACGAAAGTAACACTCGTGGCATATCGGACAAAGCGTTTTTGTTTCTCACTTCATTACGACTAGGCCTCCAATGTCTAATGGAGAATCCAGACACCTACAGCAGTGATGCCAACTCTAGGGAATTGTCCCTAGTTCTAGGGACAATTGTGAAAAATTTTTTTTACTAGGGATTTTCTCTTCTTTTTTGTGCAAACTTTTTTGCTAGGAAAATCGAGGTATTATAGGACTTTTTTGTCCTCCTTGTGCAATCTCAGCTGAACAGTGAATAGACAACTCTTATAAAAAATCCCCTTTAGGTGACTTTATCGCTTAATAGGGATATTTTGGAACGCTTATTTGACACTTCGTAGTGGTTGTGGTAATTACTGTCTGCGCAATAGCTAAACATCATTCCGTTGTGGTAATTAACCACTACCACTGCTGTAAGCTACGAATCCATTTTGTTGTGGTTATTTTGTTGGTTAATTTTAGAGTATTTTGGCACAATTAATTTGAAAAATAATGAAATATTACCAGTTTTCAACATATAAAACACTTATTTTGTTAAATAAAGCCCAATTTTTTATTTTTTCTCCCCTCTAAATTTTTTTACTAGTGACAGTTTCTAATGTGTCCCAAAAACTCTGGTAAAATCGATGGGTGGTAGTGGTAGTGGTTGTTAAACACTACCACAGCGGCTGTCAAAGTTGTCAAAATTTCAAGTCGTCCAAAATTTCCCTAATAACGCGTTGTAACGTAGCTAACTTCACGTTATTTTTAAGATAGCATTTTTATTTTTTGCACACCGCCTTTGATTTGTTAAACGTTTACCGAAATGTAGTGACCTCTATTGGGCGGCGCATTGTTCATGTTTTCGGGGAATTACCGACTATATGTGCGAAAAAATACATTATTGATTTTAATATCACAAATGATCACATAAAATTAATGTCAACCAAACCGTTGTATGCGCCCAATAAATGAAGTTTTGTATTTTTTTTTTTATAAAAATTGTATACAATTATATGTTTTAGTTTTTATTTCTCTTCTTACCAATTTTTGTTTTACATGTTTTTTTAAATTTTAAAGTCTAGGGGATTCTAGGGAAAAATTTCTTAAAATCTAGGTATTTTTAACTTGGGACAGTTGGCAACACTGACCTACAGACCTGTTTCATCCTTATTAGGAATCATCAGGGAGTCATAGGATTGTACCTGGCAGTTGAAGCTACACAGTGACTATACACACCTCTCGAATTTAAAACAAAAGGTTTGTAATCCGTGGAGACGTAGTAACTGTGTGCGCCACCTGTCGAATTAACCGAGAAACAAAAACATCAAAATTGAAAAGTGCAGAACACCGTAAATACAGAATCCTGTACCTTTCAGCAGGTTATAAAGTAGAAACCTGTAAAAGTATAAGGTCACTGTAACAATTAGGGGGCGGTGCTGCTGCGAACGTTACCTCTTTTTAACAGTCTTGTTACAGTGACCTAACACTTTTACAGGTTTCTACTTTATAACCTGCTGAAAGGTACAGGATTCTGTATTTACGGTGTTCTGCACTTTTCAATTTTGATGTTTTTGTTTCTCGGTTTACTCGAATTACAAACTTTTTGTTTTAAATTCGAGAGGTGTGTATGGTCACTGTGTAGCTTCAACTGCCAGGTACAATCCTATGACTCCCTGATGATTCCTAATAAGGATGAAACAGGTCTGTAGGTGTCTGGATTCTCCGTTAGACATTGGAGGCCTGGTCGTAATGAAGTGAGAAACAAAAACGCTTTGTCCGATATGCCACGAGTGTTACTTTCATTTTTATTTGCAGACACGAGATTCATTTTGTTGTTTTTTTAAATATTTTTGACGTCTGTCAAATGCTTTTATTTTATTTTTAGCTTAAAAAAGTCGTTCGTATGTAAGACAAAGATTAAATATATTTTTAAGCAAAAAACCTTTGCACCAGGTGTTTCTATTATTTTAATTAAAAAATGCTATGTAATAATTTGACAGACGTCAAAAATACTGTCATTTTTTTGATCAGCGTCCCCGATTTGTTATAATTCGATATCCCACACGGTCTTATAGTTTTAAATACCAGGTGCTTCCTCTCAACCACCAGTTGACATTTCATGACATTTACCCGTGTAGCTTAATTTTTGAAATTCGCATACTTTAAGCTTATTGCGCTTTAAAACTAAAAAAAAAACTAAAAAGACCCAGATGCGGTTTGGACAATTTTTGACACATGTCAGAACTTTTGACATTTTAATCTTTATTGACGTCTAGTGGAGATAGAGCGTTTTCAACGGAATCTAATATAAACTTTTACATAGGGCATGAGACAGGCCAAACTCCTGATTATAATAGTGAGGTGAGTGCCAAAAAACCAAAGTCCTTGCTCCACCTAGGTAAAAAGGATGTGAGACTAGCAACAGGGCTCTTAACAGAACACTGTCGCCTTAGCAAGCACCTAGGGACACCGGGAATTGCCCAAGGCTCGGAATGTCGATGGTGCATGCAGGACGTCCTTGCATGTCCTGTTGGAGTGTCCGGATCTGGCCAGGTCAAGAGAGTCGCACCTTGGAAACTGTCTGCTGGCCCCAGGCGATGTATCTGTTCTTTTGCGAAAGAGGCAGGCTTGCAGGGCTAAACCATGATGTGGGCGTGCAACAGGCCCAGCAAGGTGACCTACGTACATGGGAATTGTCCCGCCCGCGTTTCTACATTCATTCATTCATTCAATGTAAACTTTTCATTTTGTTATCAAAACATGGAGGAACATGCCACTTTGTGGTTACTCTCCGGTGAAAATACTGTAAATTGAAGACATCAACATCCGCCATTTTGACGGTGTCTGACGACTGTCAAAATGGTGGAAAATTTTAAATTGAGCGTTTTCAAGTTAGTTGGAATCTCGGTTGGAATTGATGCTTTGTTCATTGGCATTCCACTCCAATCTTTGTCAGCGATTATCTGGTTACCTGTCAATTATCGGTGGCGGTGTCTATAATAAAAAATGTCCCCTGGGTCCTTTCCTACAACTTTGTCTCACAAACTCCGAAAAAGCAGCGAGGATCAATTTCCATTTAAAAACTGCGTCCTTCTAAGCGTTTATTAATTTAAAAAGGTGAAATTGTATAAAGTGGACACCTTTTTATGTTATGTTTTAGTAAAGGAGATATTAGACACTTAAAGTAAATATGTATATGGATGTACGTAACGTTACGGACCTACCAACCTACGCAATCAGCTGTCTCGTTCAAAACATAGCATAGATTAAAAGCGGATTTACGCTGGTAAGCAAGCAAGCAATTCGAAAAAGGTCGTCTTATAGAAACACATAAAAACGTCAAATGTCATGCAGAAGTGCAATTCCCCATGTACATACGACTGTCAATTTCCTGCTTGCTTGACCAGCCTATAGCATAATGTCACCTAATATATATGTGTCGGGTGGGATTCACGTACAACCGACGACGCATATAAATGCAACGAACCAAAACACTTATCAATTTAATGTGACGCGGGTTTAATAGCTCGGTTCGGTATTTACATCACAGATCAGGCGGATTTTTGATCACTTATCTGATTGGTTGAATTATACCACGTGGTACACGCACTAACGAATCAAAATGCGTAGAGGAAATCCGTCTACTCCGCTATGTAAACACCGAACCTAGCTAATATAATTTAATTATTACAGTCGTCGATGGCGGTTTGCTCGATATCGATGTGCAATGGCTTATTGAAAGGTCTGGCACATATTTGGACACACAGAACTAAGCAAAAACTAATTAGTTAATTTTTGATCTGGTCTCTGACGAGGGACTCAACCTCAACATCCTTGGTAGCGTGTTAAATATTAAGGCGTCTTTCTAGTAGCAAACACGAGCATTAAAAATTTGTTGTTTAATACATTTTGAGCGAATTTGATAAATCCGTGGCCCAAGTGGCGAGAAATGTGTGACAATAAAAACTTTGAAAAACAAAGAAGATAATTGGGTAAAACTCCCAAATAACAAAATGACTTTCATTACGTCGCGTCGTGATGACGTCATTTCGACCACATTACGCAAAATTAAGGTCTTGGTGACGTTATCAAAATCACTTGGCTACTTGGGTAAGTAGTAAGGAACTCCATATATCTAAAAGAAATTATCTATATGGTGGATTCTTATAATTATATGTAACAAGGTAATAAATTAAAGCATTTTTGTTTACCTAGATACTGTCTTTATCTGTTTTAAAAAAAGTAAATACAAGCTTAGTTTTAAGTTGAGGCATTAAGCATCTAGAAATCGAATAGGCAAGCAATATTTCAGCTTTTTTTAAAATTAAAACTAAGTAATAATTAATACATAATTCATAAAGTGGCGCACCCAGGAATTGACTTCGGGGGCGGGGGGGATTGAGGATAAATAATAAAGAAAACTTAATTTGAAGTCAAAATGTGACAATAACCAGGCTTCTCGGGAAGGGTGGGGGAGGTTAACCCCAAACCACCCTCCCCGTTGGTGCGCCACCGATTCACAGTAGTCTTCCTGTTAGTTTTTTTTGAATATTGATAAATCTGGAAATATTAGTTTGGTCTAATGGATTTCTACACGCTGTATACATGTGAGAGGTTCTGTGATCTTTCATATAATATTTTTAAATCTTAAAAGATCTACGTTTTCTTACATTGAACCCGTTTTGAAAAACTTTTTCAATAAATACGTCATTGATTAGTGACGTCACAACTCTGAAACCTCGTGTTATTAGTGCTTAACAATCATTTACAACCTAGAAAATTCTGTATTTCTTCCCAACAGTTTAGTGAAATCCGCGTAAAATAGAAAATGTCAATTTTTCCCGCTCGTTATTAATGACGTCACTTTTCCACCAATGTAAATGGTTTCGAAACGAGCAATTCCTTCGTTTCGAACTAGCGCATGTGTTTTTTGCCTAGACTCCACATTGAAATTTTGTGCCGCGGCCATCTATTGCTTTTTACTCCTTCTCACTCTTTTCGACAAAGAGAGAAATAGAAATCAGTGACAAGACGTTGGACTGTACACTACAATCAGTTAACTGTCAAATACTGTGGCTAACTTTTAGTTAACTCTTAGCGTTTTGCGTTTTTTTCTTTTATAGCGACGAGAAATCTTCATAGACACCGGTCTCTGGTGGTCTACCGAATGTACCCGATTCATCCTCTCTTGAGGACTCCTACGGACTAAAACCCTCCGCTGTAGATTTGGTCGAAATAGCTGAACCATTCTCAGGAATATAAAGTCACTATTTCGCCGTTTACTGTTTTGATCTCTTAGGTGCGTTCGTCTTCGTGTTTAGTTTTTGGAATAGTTCTGATCATATCATGCCCCTTGTTCCATTTGTCTACGTCTTGTATCATTTCTTTAAACAGGTTCCCTATGGTCATATTCTCTATCTGTAGATCGTGTCTTGTTGTTTGGCGGTAGTTCTCAAATCTTGGACAGTAAATTAACGTATGTTCTGCGTCATTTATTCTTTGACAGTACCGACATATGTCATCCGTTTTCCCTATTAGCTTTGTGTCTGTCCTGAAAGATCCATGTCCCGTTAGAGCTTGTGTCATATAGTAATCCATTTTTTTGTGTTTGCAGTCTATCCATGTTTTAATGTCGGGAATAATTATTTTCGTTCATTGTCCTTTTTCGGTATTTCAGTCCCATCTTGCTTGCCAGGATTCCAGTGTTTTCTCTTTTGCAGCGTCCTTGTTTTCTTCAGTGTGTCCATTTTTATCTTCATATACTATTTCTTCGACAATTAGGTCTATGGACGGGATTCCTGTTATAACCTGAATAGCTTCCGTTGATATCGTTCGGTAGTCGCACGCTACTCTTAGTAAGGCTTTCCGTTGCATTCTTATCAGCATGTTTTTGTACTTCTTTGTGCGCATATCACAGCACCATATGTCACGATTGAATGGATTACACTGTATAGTAACTTCCTCTTGCTAGTACTGGGCCTATTTATGTTGGGCATAAGTCTTTGTAGTTCAGCAAGCCTTTTAGTTGCCTTTTTAGTGGTTTCTTCTATATGCTTTCCGAATTGCTGGTTTTCACCGATGTGGATTCCCAGATATCGTACGCTCTTTTGCGGTTTTCTGAGGACTCCATTTAATCGAAACTCAATGTTTTGCCGGTCTCTTTTTTCGCTTGGTATAACGGTTTCGATTTTTTCTGGTGCTAATTCTAGGTGCTTGTTTGTCATCCATTCGTTAATAAGTCTTGTTGCCTCGTTTGCTCTTTGCATAAGATGTATCGCTGTGTCAGCCCTGACTATTACCATCAGATCATCCGCATATCCTACTATGCCCACGCCCCTAGGGAGTTTTAGTCCAAGTATGGGGTCATAGTATATATTCCAGAGTAGAGGCCCTAATACCGATCCTTGGGGGATGCCTGCTGATGTTTTAACTTTATTTTGTTCGTTAAGTTAACGTCGTTCTTTGATTTTTGTTTTTCCACCTTTTCCACAAAGATTTTTTACATAAATATATTTATGAAAAGATTCCTTCTATATTTCTGGTTTTTTAAGATGTTGCCGATGGAACATTAGCGCCTTGTCAAACTATGACATAGTATGTGAGGTCATGGTTTTGAAACTTTTTTGAAATAGTTGCGTACGAGAAAACGCCTCTAATTTTACTCAACAGAGGAAGCATGATTTTCTTTGTTAATTAATTGCCTTGCGTGAGATTTAAACTGTTAAATTCGATAAAAATATGTGTATAATGTAAGGTACTGTTGTACATTCTTTTCAAAAAGTATGTTATCATTTTTCTGTTAGTATTTTTTGTTTAAAATTTGGTACATAGGTCGCGATTCTTCAGAAACGACAGAAAATCTCACCGGTCAGAATTCTGGAAAGTGGCGATTTTTACTTATCGCCTCATTAAAAATAAAAACGCAGCAACCTTCATATTTATCCTAACGTTGTAGGAGAAACTGCGTCATTTTTTTATTAACGTTTTGTAAATTTAATATTTTAAAGATATTCTGCAGGACTAGTTTATGGCGGAGCTAAATTGTTACTACGCGTACCAATAAACGTCGAAAATTCTCACCATGTAAAAGGAAATACAGAATTTGTGTGACTTTTCTGAACAGTGACAGCGAAATATTGCATGGCTATCTATGGTTTTGTATGTTAAAAGTTTGAAAGGTTTGTTTACACATAAAAATATTTAAGGAATATTAGCAAATAGTCCTGACAAAAAAGCATTAAGTGTAAACTTGTGTTTAAAAATCATCAGATTTTTTTGTAAGGGCGAGATTTTCTGACGGTTTTTGAAGAATCGCGACCATAGAGTGGGATTAGTTGGGACCGTCATCTAAAGGAGTGATTTCACTATTTATTTCTTATTTAGTTGGTAATCTATAATCTGTTGGCCTTATTATCTGCCTAGTATGGTAATAAGGCCAAAATGCAAGAGGTTATTGAAAAGATTTAAAGGGCGTTTATTTAGTTCAAATTTAGTTTGTAAGTAGTTTTTATTTTTATAGGAATGTGTGACAACATTTATTTATACTTAAGAAATCAGTAACTTTTATAGTTTGGATATAGAGAATTTTTTTTGTTAACCCGGCCTTATTACCCAACAGTAACTTATTAAAAGATGTAATTTCATCCTATATTATATTTGCAAAATCCAATTGGTTACAAAATATTCTATATTTCCAAATAAAAGATAATATAAAGCATACACTTAATATTGAAGATTTCAAATTATTATTCCAACGTGACGTCACATTGTGGGAGAGAGATATTTAATAAAAAAAATATCGTAAGAACGAGTCACCATAGAAACTGCAATTCGTCAAACTAATTTTTTATCCGAACCTTACTTCATCAAACCCATTCAATAAAAAATTCGAAATTTAACAGAGCCATTTTTAATCGAACCATTGTTTATCAAACTCATTCAATATCAAGTCCGTTTTACCCGTAATTTATCAGAAAATTTTTGCTAAATTGACTGCGCATTCGCCAATAACTCATGAATGCAAGACGGGTAAATGCAAGTGACATCTATACTCAAACCATTGAAAGCAAACTGTAAGTATGTGCGAGTAACAGCGACAAATGCATCAAAACGCCGCGCCGCTGCGCCACCTGCGTGTACGCCTCCGGTTCGTGTGGTATTGACGAATGCGCAATTAATTTAACAAAAATTTTCTAATAAATTACGGGTTTTACCAATTCCGGGTTTGATATTGAATGAGTTTGATGAACAATGGTTTGATTAAAAACGGGTCTTATAAATTTTGAATTTTTTATTGAATGGGTTTGAAGAAATAAGGTTCGGATGAAAAATTCGTTTAACGAATTGCTGTTCCTATAATGAACGATTTTATAATTGAACTTTCTTTTATTTAACGGGTTTGATTTTGCACATTCTGATAAACCGTGGGCGTCCGATAGCAAGACCCTGCGCACTGGCATACCGTGTTAGGTGTATCGTATAAACGTTCTAGCAACTCGCTTTTGCACCAATTTGTCGGAGATTTTTTGAGTTGTGTTGATGTTGCCGCGACCAGAGTCGCAAGCAACGTTTTCACACCGTCGCTGAAGCGACTACGACTGAATTACTCTCTGGATAATATTTTTATTAATATAATTGATTTGAAATCAAGATTTCCACGTCTGCAATCACAAATGGACTAATTTCCAAACACCATTTATTAATATTTCTAAAATACGTAGCTAGGTAACTTACATTTAATTTATATAACATTAAAGTGAATTTTTAAAGCTTCTCATCCACTAAAACCAACAAACCTTAGTTTCCCGTCAAAAATGGGTATTTTAGCTTCAAAAATTCCTTCAATCCTTATTTTTTTTGCTGCATTATTTTTTAATTTATAAATACTGAAATGCTTTAAAGGGCTTTAGACCTATTTTAAACTATAGCCAGTTTAAAAAAAATACTTAAAAATTAGTAAAACTAACTAAAAAATCATCAAAATCCAACGAAGAAACAATAATTTTTTAACGATTTACACAAATGACGTAGTGGCGCAAATAAGGAAAAGAAAACAATATGGCGGCAATAATAATTTCTTGGTTTACTGAAAACCTAACTGTTTTGCGACTCAGGAGGTGCCCTCTATTCACTGCCCTCTATAGTTGTCAGATACAGTTATATTTTGAAATTGATCGCAACTGCATTAATTATTATTTGGCCAAAATTGTTTCGTAAAGAGAAACATTGAAAGAACGTAAATTAATGAACTCTTGTTAATTATCAACATTTTGGCGTCGTTGATTCGTCGTTCGTTGTGGTCGTTGAAAATCCCACAATATTCCAGTAAAAATAAATAAACAGAAGTTAAAAAAACCTCCGAATCAGTTACTTTAACCGAAAAGAATCTAAAAACAAAAGATCAAAAGATCTTGGGTGAAAAAAAGGAAAATTCAAACTTGGATGAGTATCCCACAAGGAACACACAAAGGACCAAAGCGAGAAGAGAAATGATCAAATGATGTTTCGCCCTGGGCATCCAGCGTGGGCTCGTTTTTTCCACCCAAGATCTTTTGATCTTTTGTTTTTAAGAATAAACGTTGTTACAGGGTTGCCAAATTTACCCTAGTTAATAACAACGGTGTGGCGTCATTTGCTCATCCATAATAGCGGCCGTTTCACAAATGACTAGTTTTTGTGTATTTCTTAGTTATGGCAACTACGGCAACTAAAAATTGTTACTTGAGTCGGGTGTAAGTACCCACTAGCAATAGGCAGTCCAAAGGCCTCCACCCTTGACAACTCTTTTTAAACATATCACGAAAACCTTGCATTCTAAAGCATTTTTGGAAAGCAAAGTATAATTATCACCTTGCTTGTTTACACGATTTTAGTAAATGAGCTTTAATACATGCAAACAAAAATTTTGCAACCGGTTTTCATCCAAACTTGAAGAAAAAATAAAGTAATTATTCTCGCCAAAGAATTATTCCGAAAACACGAGAAAATAACGAACTGTCAAAAAATAAAATGGCCAAGAATTACTTTGTTTATACAAGCGTCTTAAAGCGCTTATTTATAAGGACGGTTTAAAAATTTTGTCGTATAAACACCACTAAAACCGTTTTAAGCACTAAAACGATTTTATTTTAAAGCGATTTAAGAAAACGGTTTCTTGCTTTAAAACCGATTTTAGGGTCGGTATAAATACTCTATAAAATCTTTAGCGCATTGATTTCAACAAAATACTTAACACTGTTTTTATACCGAAGGACCTGTTGTTAACTTAGTTGTTTCATTTTTATTTGTTTCCTTTTTAATTTTACAGGTAACGAAGGACATGAAAACCCTCAGAGAAATTTTAGTTAAAACCGTTCTTACATAAAACCGGTTTTAGGCGCGTGTAAACGTAGTTAGTGTAAGGTCACTGACTGAAAAAAAACGTGACTACAAAACCGTTTGTTTTTCCGCGCTTTCTGAACAATATCTTTTCCTTATAAAGCGGGTATTTTAATAAAAATTAAATAATGGAAAGTAGTTATTTTCACAACGAGTGGATAAAATAGTGTTTTTTTTACAAACGTTGGTTTAAATAACGAGCGCAATGATGTATTTAAAAACGCGAGTAAAAAAAAGAACAGTTTAGCCGCGAGTTGTTGATACTATTTATTTTAATACCTTCAAATTTTTAGGCAAGAATAAGATTATAATAATTATATTAAGATTATAATAATTATAATAAGAATAATATTAATTAATTAATTCGACTTTTTCAATAATAATATTTTCCGCTTTCTTTCTTTAATTTTGGGTAAAAAACGGACAGCAATCTTTTTTTGCATCGGTAATCAAAAAAGCCATGCTTTAGTTATCTGCAGACAGTTACTAAAATCATGTTTTTGATGAAGGTGTAAAAAAACTCTTTTGAATTTAAAATAACTTGATTTTTTACTAATCAAAGCTTAGTTATAGGTGCAAAATTTAAAATCGAATGAGGCTGTGGAAAAACTGCTCTTGAGTCATCCATCAGCCATCCATGATTTATAGTACAAATATGGCGACTTGTGAGTGTTGGAGTTCCTTGTAGTAAATTTTTGTATAAAAGGTAGACGAGACAGGGAAGGTGAAAATTTGTGCGAGAGTGGTCAGCACAGTTTGGGCTCGGAAATATCCGGCCAGCAAGATTCTCTATCAATTTAGTGGATATTTGTTGAAAATGGGAGGTAAAGGGGTAAAATTTGTGCAAGAATATTCTAGTTGAGCTCAGGATCAATGCGTATACAGGGCCCACCAAAAATTTGACTCGGAAATGCCAGGACAGCAGAATTGCATCGGGTCAGTAAACTAGTTGTACTACTAACAGGTTTCAAAGCATGTGTCGGGCTTTTCACTATGACACGTCCGTTGTCATCCGGCCTGGATACTGGCGTAGATAGCAAAAAAAAACTAGGGGAGAAGAGAGATACCGGGTGTAACTTAAAGACCAGATGCAGACACGTGTTTTACTCTTGCTAGGGCTCATCCGTGCGCGTAGCTTAAATTTGTGACTCGTTAAAACAACACTTCAGCGTATAAATTAATATTCATATTAAAATGATGTTCGCTTGAATAACAAGGGTTTAATCATGTTAAATATTAATGCGGTTAAAGCCGCAGTCAGTAATTTATTACCGCTCTCCATGCGAAAATTAAATTATATGCTTTTGTAACGGCTATTAAACTTTCCACGACCCTATTCGTAGCGAAAGCCGTTTGTTTCAAATAGCCAAAAAAATACCAAAATAGTTTAATGATGTCTAATTCTTGATTGCTTCAACTTAGGAAACTCAAAGTCACAAAAGTCTCAAAATACAAAATTTATTCAAAATTTGGTAGGTTACACGTGTTTCCCCTACATAGGCATCTTCAGACCTGGTATATAAAACGTCACGGTAGAGATTAACATTTAAAGAACATTACACGAGTTTAAAAAATAAAAATAAAAAACATTTGAACAAACGAGACTCATTTTTTTGTTTGTAAAATGTAGAACGAGTCTCGTTTGTTTAAATGTTTTTTATTTTTTTTGACACTTGTGTAATGTTCTTTAAATGTTAATCTCTACATAACGTTTTATATACCAGGTCTGAAGATGCCTATGTAGGCGAAACACGTGTAACCTACCAAATTTTGAATTAATTTTGTATTTTGAGACTTTATGAGTTTGAGTTTCCCAAGTTAAAACATTTGAAATTCAAGTCTCTTTGAGAAATTGGACGACCCTTTTCAATTTAATTCTTGATTGTTCAATTCCTTGACCTTACGATAGTAATTTCATGACAAGGTATTAATTTGAGTAACAGTGACTACGACATCATCTGTCCAAAAAATTTTGTTTTATTTAATTGCATTTATTTATGATTTGCGGACTCCACCGCGAAAACATGAACCGCGCGGACCAAAACCGCGCTGGCCAAGACCGCGCAAATCAACAAGCGCGCGTGTCCATGATCGCGCAAGCCCATCACCGCGCAAGCTCATCACTGCGCAAGTCAACAACCGCGCGTGTCCATGACCGCGCAAAGCCACAACCGCGCCAACACGAACCGCGATAGACCCAAAACCGCGCATAACGTTTAGTGAGGGTTGGTGGATTGGGTTGGGTGTTGCCGATGCTAATTAACCCGTTACCCATAACGAACCAACCCAACCCAAATCAACGCAATCCAACCCAACCCAATATGCGCGGTAAAAATTATGCGCGGTTGTGGGCTGGCGCGGTCATGGACACGCGCGGTTGTTGATTTGCGCGGTGTTGGGCTTGCGCCGTCATGGGCACGCGCGGTTGTTGATTTGCGCGGTTGTGGTCCTCGCGGTTCGTGTTTGCGCGGTGGAGTCCGCAAACCTTTATTTATTATAGTAAACAACTTTACAAAATAATAAAAAAGTTATCTTACAAAAAAAATTATACGGATTTTGGTTGGGTATGAACCACTGATTCCGTAACTACCTTTCATGTATTTAATTTGCCTCAGTTGTAACTAAAAAAAATTTAATCTTTTTTAAATTTTCACCATGTTTTTCTGAAGAAACTTTGGTGTAACTTTAAAACGCTTGGTACTAAATTAGGAAAATTTAATAACTTTATAAAGAAGGCATAGGTGTATTTTTATGGAAGAAAATTTTAGCATATAAATGTACAGGCTTTTAAACAAATAAAAAAGTCCCTCTGTATACAGACCGCTTCAAGCTACTGCGAACATAGGGAGAATCAAGTCCAATTTACTCTCCGTGCCGTACGACCGAGGTGGATGCGAAGCACGCTACAGTGTTATCTTTTGGAAATTCATTTTGTTTTTATTATTTTGTTTTATTTCTGCCTTGCTCGAGAAACAGATGGGTAAGTTCTTAATTGAAATAATACATTTTTAAAACTAAAAATGGATGTCTACGAAGTTGCCGAAAAAGTGCAGATGGTCAAATGGTCAAATCGTCATAACCCAACACACGTTCGATATTGGTCGAGGGAAAATTTGCATTTATATTTTGACGTAAGAACACAGTATCCCCAAAAACTAAATGTTTGAGGGGAGTATTGTAGGGGAACATGTAATTGGGCCATTTTTTATTAACGGCAATTGCAATTTGAATGGTCCTAGATACTTGGATCTACTGCAGCAGCACATTATTCCAACTGCTAGGCAGTTGTTAGGTGTAAGATTTGGTGAAACATGGTTTCAACAAGATGGTTGTTCCGCTCACAATGTTGGCCTTGTTAGGGAATATCTTGATAATGTATTTCCTAATCGGGTTATAAGTACACGGGGAACTATTTTATGACCAGCTCGATCTCCCGATCTTGCTCCTAATGACTTCTATCTGTTTTTGAAGAAGCTTTTCAAATTATCACCCCTAATATGCTTGGAAACGTTAGAAGGGGTTTTTATAGTAGGCTCGGATATTGTTTAGCCGAGCAAGGAGGACTTTTCGAACATTTGCTTTAATTTTTTTTTGACTGGGAGAATCTTTTTGGTTTTTAGAATGTATTATTTTATTTTGAGAACTTGCTTTTATTTTGTTTCTCCTTATTATTTTCATTGTAACACGTCGTCACTGATAAATCTGAGCAGTTGACAATAAAACGCTCTTATTTATCAGTGACAAAAAATAAGAAAATTACGTTATAAAAATTTGCGTATTTATTGACCAAATTCCGGTTTCATTGACTACGCTCCACACAGCACCGTGGTTAAAGGCGTATTAAATACAAGGCGAACGGCGGCGAACGGCAGCGAATGGCGATCGGAAGCCTGAGTGTTGGTTGCTTCACTGATAGGCGTGCGGTGTCTCTGCATGTACGTACACTGGCAAATTAGACTTCTTCCGCCCTATGTTCGCAGTAGCTTGAAGCGGTCTGTATAGGTGTATTTCTAAATAAATACAGTACATACAAAAAAGATCTTGTAGATAAATATTTTTTTATAGAATTATCAGTAGGGTCTTGTTGATAAAAATGTTTTTTGTTTTATCAGTTAAAAAGATATTCGGGTTTAATATTGAATTGAAGCAAGGAGAGCGATTTCACCAAGACATTAAAACAATGGAAGAGCGCTATCAAGGTCGATAGGATATTCACATGATGGCAGATTACTGCTGGGGGTTGCAGCGGAACTGTCCGAACACAGAACACCAAAGACAATTGGTTCAAAAAAGTTTTTGTGGTTAGCTTCTAGCTCGATTTATGAAAAAAAAAAGTATGTTTTATTTCAAGAAAACACAGACGTCCATTTAATTCAGAGTAAATTATTATTGTTTTCTTTATACTTTAAAGTAAATTATCTCCAGAAGTGCTAGCTTTTCAAGAAAGTGTCTTAAGCATTTTTTTGTAGACAATTTATGGCACAATACAATGGTAAATTTTTTTTTTATTTTAGCTCTTATTTACTTAAAAGTGATTTTTTTAAAATATGTCTGCTTTTTTCCTTTATTTAGCTGCATCTCCATAAAACTGCTGTGTATTGTTTTTATATTTTACTAAAAGATGCAGCTATTAATCCTCTATTTATGGCCCAAATTTAAGCTGTGTACCCAAAAGAGTTTCAAAAAACATATTTTTTTTAAATTAAAATTTATAAAAAATAGTTTTTTTCATATTTTTTTCAGCAAAACCGAGCCAACTTGCGAAAATCAACGATGGTTATGATATCAGGGCACCTTGAAGAGTATGCATTTATAAAAAATTTTCTTGCAGCATTTTCTCTGTTGGGCAGTGTATCGTTAAAACTTCTCCAACCGCAAGTTTAACCTTACTCGAGGGTTTCAATCCACAAGGTAAACCCGTTACACGAGGACATGGCGCCCAAGTGCCGAAACCACTTCCTGAGAAAACTCGTCATCGTCTACAAGTTTACATCGTTCTAATCTTTTATAATCTTGTTTTCTACTGATACGATATTACGGGAAACACTAGACAACACTTTTTAATTTTTTTACGTTAGTGTCCACTCTTTTAATAAATTTTCCAAAATCAAACAAAAATATTAAACATAAATCTAAATTTTCGCTGCCAGATGGTTGTCAGTTGCTTTCACTACTGACGCAATCGACGTGCTTGCCTGGTAGACTTTTCGTCTCTGGATTATTTCCAGGTCAACTTGATTGGGAGAGTTATTATCGGTACGTATTTTTCTCGGGGAATGCAAGGGCAGGTCCGTTATATCGTCTCATAATTATATGAATCGCGGGAACTTTCTCTGGACAGTGTAACTTTCAACTCTCTGTCAATTTGAGAGTAACTAGCGTGAATTTGAGCTCTTCTGTGAGTTCCTAAAAGTAGACTCGCGTGATGGTAGCGATAGTTCTCTCTAGTTTGTGCTGTATTTTTTGCGGGTTTCGTCATATATTTTTATCATGCTTGTTTCAAAAAATGCGGCCGTTGTTATAATCTACAACATGTTGAAGAGAAAGGAAATCGAAAAAGCAAGCAAAAATTATTAGTTTTTCCACTTCTTGTTTTTTCCCACTCTTTTTTCTGCTCCATAACTTCTGCGAGCACTGTCGCAATTCTGAATCGATTGGAAGTTCGAGAGTTGCTCTCCTATTCCCGAAACTCAAACTGTCCACTGGCGAGTCGCTCCCCAGGCACTAGCGCTCTGTCTGATCACAACTGTCTGGTAGTTACTCTCCAGAGTGTAGGTACTCTCCAGAATGTATCCAAGCGCAGACAAGAAAACGGTTTGGTACTGTACTGTACATCTTTTATTTGATATTAAATAGACCAATCAAAATTAAACAGCCTACTGTGTTTACTAATAATAACGTTTATTTTTCAATTAAAGAAAAAATATCACACAAAGAGAAAGTAAGTATAAACGTTCAAGGAGTCCTAAAAGTATACATACATACTCGTTCACTTGATATTTAATTTTACAATTTTACAATTACATTAAAACCAAAAATCAAACATATCAAAAACATATCTATATTAAAGTTACATTTGCATTGCTACTTTTACAATATAAATCTACCTGACATATTTTAAATTAATAAGATCATTGCATTGCTTTCGTTTGTCTAGAATCCATTGACGAGCATTTTGTTTAAATAAATTAATTTTTTTTATATTTCTTATATCAGTGGGTAATACATTATACAGTCTGGGGGAAAATTACTTGATAGTACGTTGTGTTGTTGTTTTAAAACTTAATGTAGTTAGATAATTGGGTATTCCTTTTGTATTGTATTGTACAGTTCTTTCAGTCAGTTTTATTTTACCTTTGTTTATATTCTTTAATAATAAAATTTTTGTGTCAGTAAAAAGTTGGTTTGTGGGGAATATTTTTCTCTTACCAAAAATTAATTTTAAAAACCATTTTTGTATATTACTGATTCCCCCCCCCCCAAAATCCCATATAATAAATGAGACTGCATTAGAGATAAGTATAGCAGTCTGAGCTGATCCTGATCCAGAAAGTCTTTTAGTTATCTGAACTTTGGCAACAGTCCTCGTATTTTATTACTGACATATTTTTTTATGCATGTTCCACTTCATTTGTCTGTCTATTATTATTCCTAGGTATTTAATGGAAGAAGATTCTGGTATTTCCTGAGCGTCTTTTATTTTTAGTGGTCCAAAATAAGGAAGGTGATTTTTATACGATGCAAACGGTATGTATTTTGTCTTGTCATAGTTAAGTATTAGTTTGTTTACCTGAAACCATGTAGAGCACAATATAAAATCTTTTTCAGCAATTTTTTTAAAAGTTTTCCCATGTATCAGCTTCGTGGAAAATTACGGTGTCGTCTGCGAAACTAATGATTTTTCCTTCATATGCCTTTATAAATGCCTACATCTGAAATCTCAACTGTGAGCGACCAACTAAACTGAAATTATAAATAACCCTTGATATTATTAGACACTCTATAGTTGTAAAATATACGTACAGAGGGTGATTCAAAATTCCTTATAAAAATTTTAACAGTGATTAGTAAGTAACACTCGTGGCATATTGGATAAAGCGTTTTTGTTTCTGACTTCATTACGATCATCAGGGATGATGATTCCTAATAAGGATGAAACACGTCTGTAGGTGTCTGGATTCTCCATTAGACATTGGAGGCCTGGTCGTAATGAAGTGAGAAACAAAAACGCTTTGTCCGATATGCCATGAGTGTTGATTTAATTTTTATTTGCGGACACAGATACCTATCAACATTCTCCCTGGAATTAAGAAATTAATAGAATTGGTAAGCTAAGCAGCTAATAGAATATGTTGAAAACATCAGTACTTTATTGATTAATCAGTCTGGCTTTCGAAACTATCACTCGTGCGAATCATCTCTTCAGCTTGCTTTGACAAAATGGAAAAAAATCACTGGAAGAAGAACACTGCACACTTGCCATTTTTCTTGACTTAAAAAGAGGTGTAAATTTTAAATGTGTTTTTTTTTAATGCATTATAAAATGTTTGCGTACACTTGTGTTTTATAGCTATTTTGTTTATTTTTTTACATTTTTGTGACTTTTTGCATTAGATTTTAAATTTTGAAATGTAATTTAGGATTTTCTACTTAAATGAATAAACGATTATTATTATTATTATGACAATGGCATGTTTTATGGATTTGGTCAAGAATTTGTCAAAGTTTGGTATTCAAAAATTTCTGCTGGTGATTAGAAAAATTGTAACAGTTTTTAAATGCAAATATCTGTGGAACCAAAGAGTTTTAAAAAAATTGTTTTTCTAATGCTTGTTCAGGAGAACAAATTAGTGGTAAAATCTTTCTAGGAAATTTTAAATCACCTTTTATGCGTAACTTGATCACTTTACGTGGGACGTGGGTCTACGTTAACGCTAACGTTAACGAGGAAATAAGTCCAGATAGTGCATTTGCTTGTGTTGGGTTGGATTAGCAAAGTACAAGTATCTTCCCTGAGTGGTAGATCGGGGACGGGTGTGGGGGCCTTGGCCTAAACGCCAGGGCCACGTGGATGAGACACCACAATAAAAAACTTCCTTAGGGAACCAGGCGCACCCTGTCCAGCTCTGGCCAGGTCAAGAGAGTCGCACCTTGGGCACTATCTGTTGGTCCCAGGCGATATAAGAAGGTTGCAGCCCAGACAAATCTGTTCTTTTGCGAAAGAGGCAGAATTCCAGGGCTAAACCATGGATAATGGGCGTGCAACGGGCCCAACAAGGTGGCCTACGTACATGATAATTGTCCCGCCTGCACTTCTACATTCATTCAAGTTCAGATAGTCACGGGTCATCTAATTCGACACTAAATTTACATATAGCTGACCAACTCACACATTCACGGTAACGTATACGTAAACACTAGGTAAAATGTTAAAACATACGTTAGCGTGCATATCTGCCTCTAACTGTCATCACCAGCTTAAGTGTATTACCAAAAAGGTTTTTTGGCTTTCGTAATATTCCTTATGCCACATAAAATTTTATTATATAAAAAAGTACTGTTTTTCCTTCACGTACTGTTTTTTAGGCACGGTAGGTAAAAAATTAAAAACTAGACGTCCAGTACACACATAGTTTTATTAATTTCTCAATGTAATTCAAATAAAAACTGCAAACTAAACTTCTTACTAATATATTGGACCACATTAAAATATAATATATATATAATATAAACATACGGTAAAAAGTTTATATTATACAAAAAGATTAAATATATTTAAGTTTTTTTTTTCTCCCTTCAAAAGCCAGCAGTAATATCTTAAGGTAGATGCGTCCCATTGACTTTGAAATTATTTCTCGAACCTTTCGTATCCTGATCAAGCCATTTATCTTGTTCTTCACTCACAACTCCAAGATTTGAAGAAAAAAAAGAGAATCTTTTTATATGCATTTAACAAATCACACACCATCCTAGTTAACGAATATCTGACCAAAAAAAAATAACCCCGTGCAATGAACCAATGATTACATCTATACATATAATAAATCTCTAAATTCTATCTCTCTTTATTTGGCTCTTTGTTTGTTTGTTCAGTATCATGCAAAAGCTACTAAACGGAAATAAAAGTTATGACTGTTATAAATATATATATAAACTGTGGATATTATATAGAAAATATTTTTCATGGCTGTTTATAAGGCCCAACATATTAGGGCAGAAACTTTATAGCGCGTCCAATAAGCCCCCTATTTATGACTTAATGCTTAGGTTAAAAAGAACAGAAAACGCCCTAAAAATAAAAGCAATTAATTAATTAACCATGCTTCCTGTTAATAAAAAACTGATCTTCTTAAACTTGTTCCGGAACACAAGGAAGGAAGTATTCTTTAAAACAGAATTAAGATAAAAGGAATAAATTTCTACCCTTCCTTCTGGGCGGATTTGTAGGATGGATTAATGTCGTAAAATGCCTCTTTTGCCATTAGCTTCAATTAACTAATTATTTCTTCATTTTAATTTTATAAGGTGACAATTTGGTTTCGTCCAAGATATATTTTCTTGCTGAGCATAGTAGGATTACTACAGAGAAAAACGTGCAGATTCAAGCATCAGTTTTGATGCTGAAAGCCTTGCATATAACATTGGTCAACAAAATTTTAGTTTTTTTGTCCCACGAGCTAAAGTAGCTGAACTTTGTAGTACTCTTTACACTTACTTCGAATCCGCTTTCAGAATGTCTTTATCAGGCAGGGCTTCAAAATGACAAAGCAATTTAATTTTTTGAAGTTATGTATTATAATACGTGCATAAATTTCCCAGAGGACAAAAACATTGTATTTGGAAAATTTCGTAAATACGTTAAAGGTCATAAATAATATATACACTGGCGTAGCCAGGGGGGTTAAACCCCCCCCTCATAAGGTCCAATCCAATCCACAATAAATTAATCATGATCAAGGGCCCCAGGGAGAGCTACAGCTCCCCCACTTTTTTGACCCTTTACTCTGATTTGTGACGTGTCTTTGGTGTGATGTCTTAAATTTTAAAAATTTTCGGTGCTATAACGTCATTAATTGTTAAAATTTTAGTTTAATTCTAAAAAATTTTTATCACCAGCATTCAAAACGAGTAATGAATGTCATTCTTAGTATAATTTCGCTTAACATTTTCATCTGCGGCGAATTTAAGATTTGGCAACAAATCTATATATACCACTGCAACCCATCCCTTTTTGGCATCTAACCCAATCTACTTTTTAAACAACATTTGAAATGCGTAGAAATAGCATTTTAGTGTAATTTTCTTTTAAATGTTTGGTGCATTTAAGGGTTAATTTTGAAAAAATCTGCAAATGTGACTAGATGAGACTTGCTTTTAAAAGTATTTTTGTTTTGTATACACTAACTCAACACCTATTAAACCGCCCCTCTCCCCTCCCTTCAGTTCAAGAGTTCAAGCAATAAGCATCTACCTAATTTTTAAAAATTTGTCATGAAACCGCCCCCCCCCCCAGAGACAATTTGTTGTTGTCGATATATTTGTATTTTTTAGTTAGTTATCCCTCGCAAAGGCAAAAATATAGAATAATATATTTTTTGGTAAAGGTTTATGTTATGATTTAATAAGTTTCATGAATATTGTACTTGGACAAGCGAATACACTGGAACAGAAAAACTAAGGGTGATGAAGAAGTTCTGAAAACATAATTGAATTCAGCATGCAAAAATGTATGGAAATTACGAATTTTTGTGCTTGGGACAATCTTGTTGACCAGCGTAATTAGTACGTTTTTACGTGGAACTGAATACTTTTTCAATACAATTCACTTTTCGGTTTTCATGAAGCGATTTGAATGCGTTTTGAACACGATTTTAACTTTTGACATTTGCCTGATTTATTTTGAGGTTAGTTTTTGCCAATTTTACTTTCTTGTTTCTTTTTTTAAAGCGATAAGTTTACAGAAAAATAACATACCTCTTTTTAAAACAAAAAAACAAAAAAGGGAAGTTAAAAAACCTCCATAACAGCTATTTCAACCGAAAAGAAACTAAAAAAACAAAAGATCAAAAGATCTCGGGTTGAAAACAATGAAAATTCAAACTTGGATGAGCATCCCACAAGGAACACACAAAGGACCAAAGCGAAAAGAGAAATGATCAAACGATGTTTTACCCTGGGTAACCAGTGGTTTTACTGGTCACCCGCCCCAGACATCATTAAACATCATCATACACTTTGATTTCCAAATTTGAATCACTCACTAATAGGCATCGTTCCGCACTGGTACTTATCTAAGCCACCTAATACGGGTTCGTCCTGACGTGTTAATATTTCCAAGGCTCCTAAGGCGATTAAAACAAAAAAGGAAAGTTAAAAAACCTTCATGTCAGTTACTTCAACCGAAAAAAAACTAAAAAACAAAAGATCAAAAGATCTCGGGTGGAAAACAACGAAAATTGATTGATTCAATGATGACAGTGATTCAAATTTGGAAATCAAAGTGTATGATGATGTTTAATGATATCTGGGGCGGATGTCCAGTGATACCACAGAGGAAATACCTACGGAAGGTAGTTATTCTGTGGTGAAGCCACTGACGAGTCCACGGTGGTTACCCAGGGCGAAACATCGTTTGATCATTTCGCTTTTCGCTTTGGTCCTTTGTGTGTTCCTTGTGGGATGAACATCCAAGTTTGAATTTTCGTTGTTTTCCACCCGAGATCTTTTGATCTTTTGTTCTTTATACCTCTTTTTGTCAGTTCGATACGATACCCGCTTGGATCCCGACACGATCACAAAAAAAGAGGTATTGAACTTGGGCAAAAAAAAGTTCGATTTGCTGCGTTTTCGTGGAAGGTTTGAAAGTGAATGTATTGAAAACGTATTCAGTTTCATGTGAAAACGTAGTAAATGCTTCCTTTCAAATGAAAGTTTATATCCTAGATGGGTTAATTTTTTTCACAAGTAGTGCAGAAGCTGTTCAACTCTTTCTGTTGATGTGGTTATGAACGTTTCTGCCTTTCTCACTCCTGAAGTGTGCCTGCAGGGAGTGCATTGTGATGACAATTGCGTAATATTTCTATTTCCTCAGTTCTTTCATGACGTGACTCTCATAAATTTATGATAATTTATAATTTTTCACTAGTGAAAGTGAAACACAAATCTCGCATAGGATTTTATTATATTTCACTAGCTAGTTGGCACAGTTAGCAAAAGTATTATTTTCAAAACAAAAAATATATAAACTCCTAATTTTTGAATGTCGATGGTCTCCTAATCAAAACGAAGTAGAATGAAAAATCGTAAACGTACGATTTTTTGTACAGTCAACGAAACAATAAATTTTCATATAAAAGTATTTTAGTTCAAAATTTTCCTTCTTGCTTGATCTTTTTTTTTGAAAAATATGAATTTATATTGAGATTTGATTAATTATTTTGGTACAGTCAACAAAATAATATATTATTAAAAAAAAAATCTATTTCTAAAGTCAAATTAAGTCTAACAATTAAAACAAATTACACTCAAAAAACCCATAAAAATGTGGTAGGTTACTACCCAAAATATAGTACTATACTACTTACTACTACCCAAAATATATAGTTGGGGGGCATATGGACTTCCGTGGGCTTTTTGATGATGATTTTAGGAAACCTGTTTTAACCGGTTAGTAATAGGCCATTTAACATCACCCGGCCTATGAACAGCCTCAAATAATATAATTTAAAAATTAAAATTTAGTGCATCTTAGGGCCGGTAGAGGGCAAAATGTGTTTTTAGATTTTTCCCTGTATCCCCTGAACGACTTATCCTGCACACTTGAAACTATGTGGTTTTGTAGTACATACTATTACCGATCAGCCCGATATCACAAAAAACATTTTTATCATGTGAGCGGAGGGCCCTGAATAGGCGACCATTTTTTGACAATTTCGAAAAAAAAATCTATTTACGCAAACTTAACTTAAGGACATCGAAAATTTATATAATTCGGTTACTTATAGACCACTCAATATTTCTCCACCTATGAATAGCCTCAAAAATGTTGCAGTCCAAAAGTGAGGTTAGGACGACAAAATATTTTTTTAAATATTAACGGTTTAACCTACAATAATGACATTTGTTACTCCTATTGGCCTTCTAGCCAGATTGTATTATAAAATTTAAAAAATAACATTTAGTGCCTCTAGGGGCCGGTAGAGGGCGAAATGTGTTTTTAGATTTTTCCCTGTATCTCCCGAACGACTTATCCTGCATACTTAAAACTATGTGGTTTTGTAGTACAACCTATTAACAATCAACCTGATACCACAACAAAAAAGTGTACCCTGTGAGCGGGGGGCCCTGACAGACGCCATTTTTTGACAATTTCGAAAAAAAAATCTATTTACGCAAACTTAACTTAAGTGCATCGAAAATTTGTATAAATCGGTTACTTATAGACCACTCAATATTTCTCCACCTATGAATAGCCTCAAAAATGTTGCAGTCCAAAAGTGAGGTTAGGGTGACAAAATATTTTTTTAAATCTTAACGGTTTGACCTTCGATGATAAAATTTGGTAATCGTATTGGCCTTCGAGCCAGATTGTATTATAAAAATAAAAAAATAACATTTAGTGCCTCTAGGAGCCGGTAGGGGGCGAAATGTGGTTTTAGATTTTTCTCTGTATCTGCCGAACGACTTATCCTGACCACTTGAAACTATGTGGTTTTATATCTTATATTTTATATCACAAAAAAATGTTTTAGCCTGTGAGCAGAGGGCCCTGAACAGGCGTCATTTTTTTGACAATTTCGAAAAAAAATCTATTTACGCAAAAAATCAAAACCACATTTTGCCCTCTACCGGCTCCTAAAAGCACTAAATGTTATTTTTTTATTTTTATAATACCGTCTGGCTCGAAGGGCAATATGATTACCAAATTTCATCATCGTAGGTCAAACCGTTAAGATTTTAAAAATTTTGGTCACCCTAATCTCACTTTTGGACTGCAACATTTTTGAGGCTATTCATAAATATTAAGTGGTCTATAAGTAACCGATTTATATAAATTTTCGATGCTCTTAAGTTAAGTTCGCGTAAATGAATTATTTTTTCGAAATTGTCAAAAAATTGGCGTCTATTCAGGGCCCTCCGCTCACAGGCTAAAAATGTTTTTTCTGGCTGATTGGTAATAGTATGTACTACAAAACCACATAGTTTCAAGTGTGCAGGATAAGTCGGAGATACAGGGAATAATATAAAAACACATTTTGCCCTCTAGCGGCCCTTAGATGCATTAAATTTTATTTTTTAATTTACATTATTTAATATGTGTACCAAATATTATCATCGGAGGTCAAACCGTTAAGATTAAAAAAAATATTTTGTCGCCCTAACCTCACTTTTTAACTGCAGTACTTTTGAGGCTGTTCACAGGCAAGGTGATGTTAAGTGGTCTATTAGTAAATGGTTAAAACAGGTTTCGTAAAATCATTATCAAAAGGCCCACGGAGACCGGATTTCGACTCTATGAAAGCTTCAACAGAGTGGTGACTAGCTGTTTTGGAAATTGTTTGGATAAAAACTATACCATTTATGTACTGCAGTTTGAAGCAGAAATAAAAAAGGCGAAGTTAAAATATACAAAGAAATTAAAATAAACTAGAAGGCGCACATCATATATTAAAAGCAAATTTTCCAAATCAGTAACCAAATCTAAGGAAATTGCGGAGGACTGTTCATGGCAACATTGTAGAGCCGCATTCTGATTGGTTCTAAAGCAATATTTCAAGTGTGGCGGTTTAATAGAGATGTTGTTTACCGTGAAAAGATAGTTCCGGCGACTTTTCAGCACTTTTTTCACCTAACACACACTTATGCATTTTTATAAGTCTTAAAACAAACATGTATAAGTATGGTAAATAACAATTGCATAAAACACAAACCCGTCGTATCGGTCGGACCTAAGATGGCAAACCGTGCCACAATAATTCAATAACTTTTTTCCCTGGTTGTCAGATTGTCCGAGCCTTGATTTCAATAATGATTTCTAGAAGTTAAAACAAAACATTATAATTAAGTAAACTTAATTCTTCTTCTTCGGCCCTTTACCTACTTTATCAGAATAATGTCTTGTATTTATGCTATTTATTGCTATACGTATTACATAATTACAGGAAATGAAATAAAACATAATTATGAAAATTTGCGAGACGACATGTGTGATTTGCCTCACGATTTTTATGCGGTTTCTATTTTATTTAAATTTCTTTGATAATATACCCCCTAAAATATGCCCTGTTATATTAGGTTTTTATTCGGGACAGGCCACCGAACAGTCTCATTATTCGTTTAAAATGTTCTGCAAGAATTTTAACTTAAAACAAAATCTCAGATCGGTATATAAATAATTTAATACGTTGTATTTCTTCTTATCACAGTAGGTAATCATATCTAACGTAAGTCGTTTTAATTAAATTAAGACTGTGTATATAAAACACCTACAAACTAGAAATTGATATTATTCCACTGACAAAAAGCTTGTTAGTTAGTATGAGTATTAGTGCAAACGTTCAATATTAAAAAACAGTCAAATTGATTCTGACGAAAATTTATTGATTAGTTGATTGTACAAAAAGCAGGTCAAAAATCAAATTTAAATAATATTCAATTCAATAAATACACCAACACTTTCATAAAATATGAGTTTTATGGGAGAAAAAATAGACGAAATAAATTTTCTTTTATTGTTTCGCCGACTGTACAAAAAAACGTCCGTTTGGAATTTTTTACTCTACTTTATTTTTATGGGGGGACCATCGACATTCAAAAATCAAGGGTTGCAGTTTATATATTTTTTTGTTTGAAAATAATATTTTTTTGTTTTGTAATATGACAATTCCTCATAAAGGTTTAAAAGATTCTATAAGATCTACCTGCACCATTCTAAAATAAAAAATGACCTCACAACTGGAGCAGTGGTAGTACTAGTAATAGTTTAGAAGTAATATAATATGGATTAATACAGGCAAACTAAACTATAACCTAACCTAAACTATAAACTACGACGACGTAAGCCCCTAAAATATAATGACACACCTTGAGCTTGCACAATTTCTACATTTCTAATAGAAAATTGTTCTCGTATAAGTACTTATGCCCAGAAGCTGTGAGAGTGATGTTACTTTTATAAGTTTGTATGAGATTGTTTGAGGCATTGTTTGTAAAAGCCTACAAATGATGTGATTATAGTGTTTTTATAAGATTATATAAGTTCAGGTAGTCGATAAAAAATTTTTACGACTAAATATTTGTTTTAAATGACATATAGGTTTAGGAAGGTAAGATCTTATTACTTTGATAAGTTTCTATGAGATTTTGTGAGGCTTTGTTTATATTATTTAAGATTTTCATGAGTCCAAAAAATATTCTAAGTAAGTAAGTAAGTATAGCTTTTTTAATTAGTTTTCAGGCGGTCGAAAAAAATTTTGTTTTTATAAGATTTGTCTGTTTCAAAGGCCGTAGCCATGTAGTAAGACTCCAAAATAATAGTAAATTTATCATAGAAACCTATAAAATATTATGATTCTCTTAGAATATAAAATGCACTGGAAGACCCATAAAAATTGAGGCTCAAGCCCATAGTATATATTTTTTGTTAAAGATGGACAAATAAAAGCATATAAAATTTTGTGAATAGCAAGGCTATTAATAAAACAAGATGTTCATAGAAACCCTTAAAATTTTATTAGTCTGGCTGACCATAAAGCCTTCCATTAAAGTATTATAAAAATAAACAATATTTTTTACGTACTTTTCTACCCTATTGCGATTTGATCTATCAACACTTGCAGACCTTGTAATTATGACTGCATTGTCAGAATATCTTAGGTTGTTGATTTTTATGCCGTTTATGATCAGACCCTCTTCGCAGTACTTTTTAAAACAACAGCGCAGAAAATATATGTAGCCTTGGCAAGCACCTCTTCTTATCGGACCTCTCCGGACAGTTGACCATCAACATTTATTTACGCTATCTGGTTCCCTTTAGTAGTAGTAGTAGTAGTAGTAGTAGTAGTAGTAGTATAGGGGCGGCCCGTGGGACTGGCAATTAGGCCTCTTCATGGGCCCTTTCTGCCATACCCTGTTCCTTACCCCTAGGCCCCTGCTTCCGCTGCACCTTTCTCTCCGGACCTCCCTGTCTTCTTTACGAAGTTTAGTATGTGGGTCCATTTAAGCGAGTGCAGTTCTTCTTTCTCTATCTTGGGAAATCCCCACTTCAGCTGCCTTGATCTGGCATATGCATCACACTCTGCTATCAAGTGCTGCGCCGATTCCTCTTCGAGCCCACAAGCGGGACACACGGGATCTTCTGCTTATTTGCGTCAGATGTTTGTTCAGCCGATTGTGCCTAGTCAGCATCCCTGTCAGCAGTCCAATGTCCTTTCGGGTCTTGCCTAAGAGCCATTTAGTTCTGGCTACATTCGGACCATCCACGAATAGCTTGGACTGTCTGCACTTTGATTCTTGCCTCCATAACGTCTTCAGTTCATTGTTCGCTCATTTGTTGAGCTCACTCTGTACCTGTTTGGGTTTTGGCCCCTAGTCTGGCAAGTTCGTCCGCTTTCTCGTTCCCTGGTATTCCTTCATGACCTGAGACCCACATCAGTATCACCCTTTTGTCTTGAGCCAGTGTTTGCAGTGCTTCATCGCACTCCTCCACCAGACTACTGACTATTTTGGGTGCATTTAGAGCCTTGAGGACAGCCTGGCTGTCGGAGCATATGTATATGTCCCTCCTGCCATTTCTGACCTCGGGTAGGGTTGCTGCCATGATAATGGCATACACCTCCACCTGAAACGCCGTAGCGTGTTCTCCAAGTGGATAACTCTTCTGAACTTCTAGGCTTTCCGCGTACACTCCTACGCCTGTTGTCTGCCTGGCTGACAGTTTAGAGCCATCCGTGTAGCAGACCGTCGCCTCTCTGCTTAATTCCGTTCGGAATTCTTCCCTTTGCCACTCATTCCATTCTGGTATTGTGAACTTGTACTTTTTATCGAACCGTCATGGTTTAAGCGGTGCTTTCACTGGTAGTCTTAGGAAGGACAACTCTTTCGTTGCAAGTTTCTTGACCGCCAGATGGCCCCCTCATTCCTCCCTCACCTTCCACAGTCCCTGGTCCCTTAATCGCAGGTGCGTCGCCATCGCCTCCTTCTTGATCCAAGTTGGAAGCGAGGGGAGACCCAAGATTGTTTCCAGAGCGTGGATGGGGGTCGTTCTCATTGCGCCGGTTATCTCTCTGGTGAAGAGCTCTTGCAGACTCGTAAGCTTTTTGGATATGGTCAGCTTTTCTACAGCGGGCCACCAGACCACTGATCCGTATTGAATCTTTGGTCTTATGATGGCCGTGTATATCCAGTGTAGCATCCTCGGGCTACTGCTCCAGGTTCGACCGACCACTTGGCGCAACTGTCACATTGTTGCCTGGACTTTAACAGTCATTCTGGCAACATGCTCGCTCCACTTGAGACCCTTGTCCAGCGTCACCCCCAAATACTTAAGTTGTGATACAAAAGTTAGGGGTCTGCCATACATTATGGGAGCTCTGAATCCCTCTAATTTTCTCTTTCTGGTGAATAGGATCATCTCGGTCTTTTCAGGATTCACTTTAACACCATTCTGCCTGCACCAGTCTTCTATTAGATCTTGATTATCCAGACCAGCGGCGGGCGCTGAAATTTCAAGTGTGGGAAGCAATTTTTAAAAACCTACCCTATTTGTAATGTAATTTGGCTCTTTGATCACTTTTTGCAAAGTCGTCAATGACGTCATCATGTATTCAGTATAAAACTGTCAGGCACATACTAAATTTGCAGGAGAAAAGTGTCAAACTACACTTTTTTGAAGATCTCCTCCAAGTTTAAGTTCCTCAAAAATTGTCTGCCGGTCGTTATTTATCATCTTGGGTAATTGAATATTCAATACAAAACTGGCAGACGCATACTAAATTTTCAGGAGAAAAGTGTCAAACTACACTTTTTCGAAGACCTCCTCCAAGTTTAAGTTCCTCAAAAACTGTCTGCCGGTCGTTATTTATCATCTTGGGTAATTGAATATTCAATACAAAACTGGCAGACGCATACTAAATTTTCAGGACAAAAGTGTCAAACTACACTTTTTCGAAGACTTCCTCCAAGTTTAGGAGGCTCAAAAATTATCTGCCGGTCGTTATTTATCATCTCGGGTAATTGAGTATTCAATACAAAACTGGCAAACGCCTATTATATTTTCAGGACAAAATGGTCAAACTACACTTTTTCGAAGACCTCCTCCAAGTTTAGGCTGCCTCAAAAATTGTCTGTCGATCGTTATTTATCATCTCAGGTAAATTAATATTCAATACAAAACTGGCAGACGCATACTAAATTTGCAGGACAAAAGTTTCAAACTACACTTTTTCGAAGATCTCCTCTAAGTGTAGACTGCCTCAAAAATTGTCTGCCGGTCGTTATTTATCATCTCGGGTAAATAAATATTTAGTACAAATCTGGCAGACGCAAACTAAATTTGCAGGACAAAAGTGTCAAACTACACTTTCTTGAAGACCTCCTCCAAATTTAGGTGCCTCGCGTACTAAATTTGAAGGACAAAAGTAGAAGCAGCAGTTTTTAAAGACTTCCTTAAAATTTGGGCTGTCTTAAAAATTGTCTGCCGGTCGTTATCATCTCGGGTCAATGAAAATTCAATATAGAACTGGCAGACGCGTACTAATTTTAAAGGACAAAAGTATCAAACCATACGTTATTTAAACCCTTCTCCAGCTCTCCGACTGTGTGATGGAAACGACAGACCATCAAGTTTCGTTATTACCCCTGAAAAAGAATGAAATAATCCCTTCTAGTATATCATAAACTTACTATTTAGTTTGATACCTTTTCAGTTTCATATCCCATACTAAAATCAAAGGTGAAAAAGGTCTCAAACAAAACACCCTCACTTAAAATATACTTTATTTTTTAACACTTACAACAGGCAATAATACTGCAAATTCTACTCAGAGTTCGGGGTGTACAAGTCGACAGAAATCAATGGTAATCAAATAACAGACCGTAAAACGCGTGTTATATGTTGGCAATCATTCGGCGTTGCTCACTTTTGGGGTCAGAAACTATATCGCTGTATGTCGTATTATTAAATTTCGTTGAACAGTTAAAAGAAAGCATTGCAATTTCAGGTTTGAAGACACATACTTTTTTTACAAGCTTTTATTTAACTTGCAATGTACCTATCTATAAATATATAACTATGTAACTAGATATGTTTTTTCGGGTGAAATCTTGCAACTTAATTTTGACCAACTTTCCGACATACGATCGGCTTCAAATTTGGCATGCTTATATAGTTGCGGTGACAACACAAGAATATAGTGTGATTGAATTGACAGCTCCCCCCTACTCGAAGAGGAGGGGGTTACAGTTTAAGTGCGCCCGATTTCATTGAAATTTGGTGTGTTGGGGCACTTGGGGATGACGGTTTCTAATCAGATTTTGAAAATTCAATATGGCGGATTCAAGATGAACGACTTTTGGTCAACTTTTTCTAACCAATTTCAACTAACTTATACACATCCGATTGCCTTCAAATTTGGCATGCATTTATAGTTCCGGTGACAATATAATAATATGTCATTATTAGGCACTCCTCCCCCCTACGTGGGGAGCGTAGGGAGCAAAACACCTAAGTTTGTCCGATTTTAACCAAAATTGGTATGCGGGGGCTTTTGGGGATAAAGAATACGGATTTTTTATCAGATTTGGAAAATTCAATATGGCGGATTCAAGATAGACGATTTTCGGTCATGTTTTGCTAACCAATTTTAACTGACTTATCCATATCCGATTGTGTGTGTGTTTGAAAATTATAATAGGGCGGATTCAAAATGGACGATTAAGGGTACAAATCTAAAAATTAAAAAATACATTTTAATAAAAAAAAACTTTTAAAGACCAAGCTTTTATTAAATATACCCAGAAGTAGAAAATTATTTTTTATCTTTCTTATACCTTAAGAAAAGCGATGGGCGTAAATTAAAAATTTTAACTTTATGATGACAAAGAGAGAACTACAAAAGAAGAACTAAATGCTTCTTCTATTCGAATGATAAACATAAGGCTTTCATCTAAAGAAGCTAAGAAGGGGTGAGATTGCCGTGCTTGCCAAGCCTTTGAAAATGTCCTTAGGTTATAGAGCAATACAACTGTTTCCGATATACGATACCTAAAGTTATAAGGTATAAAAAAGATAAAAAATTATTTTCTACTTTTGAGTGCATTTAATAAAAGCTTGTTCTCTAAAAGTTTTATTTAATAAAAATTTATTATACTGACAGTTTTCCGTCCAATGTAGGACCAATGCCTACCGTTTTGCCAAGCTAGGTTAACAAAATTGTGCAGAATCAGACATTGCCCGTGCAAAAATTGAACAGACCAGATCATCTATTATTGAAATGAAATCAATGTTGTGTACTTAATACGACTCTCCGAGTAGTGCTTCGTTGTTGTGTGTTTAAAATTTATATTACCATGTAGTGGCATGGATAATGCCAAGTAACACAGTGTGCTGTAAAACAAACAGTACGGAAAACGTTACCACAGCAAAAAAAAATCTTAGTGCAGTCAGAGTTAATAGTAATAAAACCTTCTCTAAGTATATCCAAACAAGTGATTTAAAAATGGTTTGGTATACACAAAAAAATATACTTCTGGAAGTAAATATAGATAGTGTAAAAGTTTGTACCAAAAAAAAAGCATATGAAAAAAAAAATGTGAAAATCAGCAAGTATTGTACAAAACACTTACATTTTGTTACAAAATAGTTGGTTTGCATGTATTGTAGGCAGACGACGCTATTTTTAATATTTTTTCTCTATTGAAACTACTATTATTATATGAATATATTTCTATAGACCGCAAGAACTGTGAACTTGAAAATATCAAGAAGTTTAGGAATTTGATGGTGATATACCTAATCTTCTTCTGGAGGCATGCGGGTCATGCCCTGGGATATTTCGCACATCCCAAGTGGATCATTCCGGGGGTATCCCAGGGATGTACTGTGCTATTAGGGTGTGAGATTATGTTGTTTGTTTTATTTCTATTTATGTTTTTTTCGGAAACTACTTTAATACTATATTACTATTATTACAAGGACAATGATGATGCAGGCCGTTGTTTCAAATCAATGCTTACTAAATACTTCCTACTTAGTACTTTGCCGTTATTGGCAGCTCGGAAAGCAACTCAAGAAGGACTAATTTTTTAATTCATGTTTGCAACACGGCCTCCGTAGCGCAGTGGGCAGCGTATCGGCCTGCCGCATAGAAGGTCGCGGGTTCGAATCCCACCTAGGTGGATATTTTATGTTTGTCTTTAACTTTGCAAAAACTTGGCTAGCACTGGGCGATGATTTTGAAAGATTATTTTGCAAACAAATGTTAAATCACGCAAACAAATGTTAAATAAATCACCAATCAGTTTATGCATATTTCAAACTGGTTCTAAATGTTTTTTTTTAATAATAATTGTAATACCGAATTGAAACATTTCTGTTTCTGCCAAAAACACCGCATTAGACCTCATAAAAAATACACCCGATTTTCATCAGTTTTTATAAGGTTTATAAGTTTTTGTCAAGCAAAATTTTTGGATTATAAGATTTTGTAATAATTTATGAGGTATGTCTTTGATTTTGGTAAGAATTTATGTGGTTCCATATGTGGGTTTTTTATCTGATCCTATAATCAGACAGACATATGAATGTCTATAAAATTTGATAAATGCAGATATTTTTTTAACATATTTTATGATTTTATAAAAGCACCATTTTCTAAGAGATTTTTTAATCAAACCGACACATAAACTTTTATGGGTTTCTATAATTACATTACAACAACTCATAACATTTTATGGGTTTCTATGATTACACCCTTTTTCTTTTATAATGTTTTAAGAGTATGTGAAAAAACATTTTTCATGAGATTTTGGGATATTTTATGATTAGAACATCTCATAGAATTTAACAGATTTCTATGAACATTTATAATTTTCTATGAGTTGGTAAGAACAATATTTTTTATAAGTCTTTAAATAGATTTTATAGTCAGATAAACTTACAACATTTTAGAGATTTTTATGTGTCCACCCTGCTAAAAAAACCTCATTAAATCTTATAAAAAAAACACATCTGATTTTTATCAGTTTTTTCGACCACCTGAAAACTAATTAAAGTACACTAACTTACTTCTACAAAAAATTATTTTTTGACTGATCCCATGCAGCAGTCTTCATCCTAGGGACGTACATTTTATGTCCATTTTACGTCGGTACGTCCCAGGACCAATTAGGGACGTACCTACGATCATTTTACGTCCAATTTTGGTCCTAAATGGGAAATAAAATGTACGTACAGTGTCACATCCCAAGGACGTACCATTATGTATACGAGTACGTACCGTGGTTGTATGGGGAAGTCTTAAAAAATATTATAAAATCTCATAGAAAATTATCAAAGTAATAAGATTTTACTTGCCCCAATTTATATGCCCTTTAACACAAATATATTCGTCGCCCACCGGAACTTATAAAATCTTATAAAAAAAAACTATAATTATATCATATGTCGTAAATACTCCCAGCAGCTTTTACAACAATGAAATAGGTAAACTTTCAAATCAGTTACATCAACCGAAAAGAATCTGAAAAAGAGAAGATCAAAAGATCTTGGGAGGAAAGAACGAAAATTCAAAATTGGATGAGTGTCCCACAAGGAACACACAAAAGACCAAAGCGAAAGGAGAAACAATTAAACGATGTTTCGCCCGGGGTGACCAGCATGGGCTCGTCAGTGGATTCACTAGTCACCCTCAATCCAGACATCATTCAACACCATCGCACACTCCGACTTCCAACTCTGAATAACTCACAAATAGGCATCGTTCCGCATGGTACTTATTATAAGTCACCTGATACGGGTTCGTCCTGGCGTGTTAATCTTTCCAATAGGAATATGCTCCTAAGACAATTAAAACAAGAAGTTAAACTTCCAAATCAGTTACATCAACCGAAAAGAATCTAAAAAAGAGAAGATCAAAAGATCTTGGGAGGAAAGAACGAAAATTCAAAATTGGATGAGTGTCCCACAAGGAACACACAAAAGACCAAAGCGAAAGGAGAAACAATTAAACGATGTGTGACCAGCATGGGTTCGTCAGTGGATTCACTAGTCACCCTCAATCCAGACATCATTCAACACCATCGCACACTCCGACTTCCAACTCTGAATCACTCACAAATCCACTGACGAGCCCACGCTGGTCACCCCGGGCGAAACATCGTTTAATTGTTTCTCCTTTCGCTTTGGTCTTTTGTGTGTTCCTTGTGGGACACTCTTGCAATTTTGAATTTTCGTTCTTTCCTCCCAAGATCTTTTAATCTTCTTTTTTTTAAAGAAATAGTTTTTGGCTTACGAAATCTTGTAAGATTTTACAAACAATACCTCAAACCATCTCATAGAAATTTTTCAAAGTAACATCTCTCCCACAGCTCCTGTACTTATACGAGAACAATTTTCTATTTGATATGTAGATATTGTGCAAGCTCACGGAGTGTTATTATATTATAGTGATTTAGGGCGTCGTAGTTTATAGTTTAGGTTAGCTTATAGTTTACATTACTTCTACTACTATTACTACAACTACAACTGCTAAAGTTGTACCGTAATTTTTTATTTTAGAATGTTACAGGTAGATCTTATAAAATCTTATAAAATCTTTTAAACCTTTATGAGGAATATATTGTCATACTAAAAACCATAAAATATTGTAAACTTTTATAAGCCAACTGGCTGATAAAATATGATGAACTCCTATGCGGGATTTGTCTTTCACTTTCACTAGTCAAAAATTATAAAACATCATAAGTTTATATGAGCATAGATTATGAAAACTTGATGTTTGCCTGTCATTTTCTATTATCTTTTATGAGGTTTTTAACAGATTTTTTGCCTTTGGCCTTGCCCACGGCCAACTCTGATTTTTACATTATTTTCTTTGTTTTTCAAAGTTATTGAGTTATTGGGCCAGTTGTGTTTGTGTAGTTGTTTTCACTCAAATTTGATATTTCCTGCGCTTTATACATGGGTTGCGCCCACGTCATCGCGTATTATTTTGAATACTCTCTACTTTGTTGATCTGGCTGAAGCAACCATCTGCCTTCTTACCACTCGAAACTGACCTGAACAATAGATACGAAATAAAGGAGGTTTAAATTCGCTTTATGGAGGTAAACAAACATCAATTTTGAAATATGTATTTGTCAATAATCCGTCCGATAGCTACACCAGTGTAATCTGCGACTTATCTAGATAATTTTTGAAGGCTTTTAGGCCGGAAGATGGCCTTTTCTTTTATTCTCAGCGTTAACCAGCCAATAGAAGCTATCCCCGCTGCTAGGTTCTCTGTAGCCTGCAGCTATAATACGCCGGCATCGGCAGCAGCAGTATGCCTGCTTTCGTATACTTCGAGCCGTCAAGAGGTCATTGAACCTAAAAATCGATGAAAACATGGCGACTGGAGTCGACGTGACATTTGATTGTTTACATTTTGTTGAGGGTCGTTTTTCATGTTTTTAATAGGTGAAAATCGATATTTTTGGATGTTTTTCGGTTCAGAGTAAGAAATGAGAGATAAGTGGATTCATGCCATTAGGAGGGAAGATTTTACGCCAAGTAAACAGTCATGGGTATTTTATTTTCAGTATCAATTGAATAAACTTTCCCGTCTTTTGATGACTCTTTACAAAAGGGCTTACCTTGTATGGTCGAAGTGTGGTTGAAATTTCCAAGTAGGTTATAACTACCTACCTATTTGTGTTTTGGATGTTCCATTGAAAACACCACGCTTTAAAAAAAGGGAGTTTAAAAAAATACCTATATCCTACATACATTTTACAAGATTTTATTTAAAGACCCATAAGTTTGCCTGTCCCTCTTTGACCTATAAATAATAGTTTGTGAGATAATATAAACAATTTTTGAATAATTACTTTTTTCCCAAAAATTCGGCAAAAATATGTATGTGTGTGTGTCTGCAACAATATAGTAGTTTGTAAAAAAACAACCCTTTCCCTGACTTACTTGGACATTTGGTTGACATGTATTTATGGCATGCATCTTAGTCTACAATTTAACTTGACCGAGGCATCCATGTGCATAAAAAAAGTTTTAAAAGTGTTTTTTACATTGATGACCAAAAGCAAATGTAAATTGCTTGCAGGGAACAATATTGTTCTTTTCGGAATAGTGGTTTTCACAACTAGTGGCTAAAATAGTGCTTTTTTTACAAGCGTTGGTTTAAATAACGAGCGCAGCGAGGTATTTAAAAACGCGAGTAAAAAAAAGCACAGTTTAGCTACGAGTTGTGAACACAATTTTTTTTAATACCTTTATCAAAAAATACAAGAAAAACAGAAAAATGCTTTTAAAAATCTCGCAAACCACCATCTTTATACTATAAATCAAGGCGGCTGGTAAATGAAATAACAATGGTTGCCATAGCGATGTGTCTTTTTACTCGGTGACGTTCATTGCTGCGACATTTTAATATTTGACAGTTTTAATATTTTTACGAAGTTTTAAATGATTTCTTTGGATTATGTTATCCAAGGGATGATGTTGTTCTATGAACAACCTTTGAAAAATTTTTAAAAAACGAATCTGTTTTTGTTAAAAAAGAAAATCATAGGGCAATAATTACAAACATTGTCTTTGGAGAACATCAATAATTGTGAAAATTATTTGTTTTTAGGACAGTTGTCCAGAACATAACATAATTTTTTATTAAATCAGCTTTTATTTAAATTTTTGAACTTGTGGCTAAAAAATTATGCAAATAAAAAAAATATGTAATAACAGGTACCTAAGCCAATAGTGCAACAGCTAAAAAGAATCAAACCAAGCAAAAAATAGTTTTTATCAGGCAAAAAAAACAGGTACCTATGTATATATATTATGTATATTTGGTTTCAAAAGTTTTTATATAGCACCTTCTAAATTATAATAATGTATTTTTTTAATATTTTTTTTTACTTTACTTTATTTCAAGCTCTATTAGTACGAACATTTTTTACACTTTTTAGTTGGGAAAATCTCTTCGTGGACTATTTTAAAAATTCAGAATTTTTCACTACTCCTTATTTCACCAATATTTATTTTCTTTTACTTTATCTGCTGCATGATCAGCTTTACCCAAATACTTTTCAACTAACTATTGTTATATTTTTAGCAAAATGGGTTTGCTAGTTTTTAGTCAAATTTAAAATTAAGCTTTGAAAAAATCAGATAAATGAAAGAAAATGTTTAAAATATTCCTTTAGGGGCATCCACAAAGACAATCAACTAAAATATACCTTTTTATGCGTCCATAAATTATGTACCACCATTTTTTGCCCAATTTCAACTCTCCTCTCCCCTCTTCTCGCTCTTTTGCAACTCTCTCTCCCTAAAATTACACACTTAATTTAAAAACCTAAAAAATACGTGTTTTAAATATTTTTCGGACCAAATTGTAATGTAACGCAGTTGCACACCCCCCCCCCCCCTCCCTGGTTACACTTTTTAACACTTTTACCTACGCCCCCCCCATTTCTGCGTTACATAACGTATGAATGGCCTTTATAGCAAAATTCGCGCGATTGATATGTTTCTCGACTCAGCGGCCATATTGAATCGAGTTTATTGGCCTTCCGTGGAGATGGTATTGGATCAGGCATAAGCCTGATCACACACAAACTTGCATAACACATAGCATAACAGTTCGACCATCTATCTGTTCGACCAATGAGAGACGGATTTGGAGGCGCCATATTGCATATACATAGATATATTTCCGTAAGGTTGAACTTTTTATGCAGCATGCTATGCACTATGCAATTTTGTGTGTGATCAGCTTAACGAAGTGTGCTGTCTAGTCACAGATTCAACACGCGCATGACGTCACGCTGGAATCAGAATTGTTTGTTTACCACTGAGAGCTGGAAGTATTTTGCGATTTCACTGATTTTTCGGTCGTATTTTGTAATTATGATTGTTCAGGACTATCATAGAGTTTAACTAAATATTCTAGTTTTTGTTTATAACAGTGAAATATCAGTTAAAAGACCAAAATGCCGGGTTGTGCCGTGGCTACGTGCAAAAATACGAATCGGTAGGCCAAAGATACTTACTTACATTTTAATATGCGTATCTAACTCCTAAATACAGTTTGATATCATAATTATTATTAGTGTATATTGTTTTTAACGTTTTTCATTTCTCTCCAACTCCATTTATCTAATAGAAAGTATTTTTATTGTGGATTCTTATAACAAGGTAATAGAATTAGAGCATTTTTATTTACCTATATAGATACTGTCTTTATCTGTTTTAAAAAAAGTAAATACATTTTTTTTAATCAAGACTCAGTAATAATTAAAGCTGTGCAAAAATTAAAATGTGAACAATGGAAAATCTCATAATTCACACAGTGGCGCATTCAGGAATTGACTTCGGGTGGAGGGGATTCGAGGATAAATAATTTAAAAAAAAAATAATTTTAAATAAAAATGTGACAATAACCAGACTTCTCGACGGGGGGGGGGGGGGGTTAACCCCAGAAACCCCTCCCTCTCGGTGCGCCACTGATTCACAGTAGTCTTCCTGTTTTTTTTGAGTATTGATAAATCTGCAAATATTGGTTGGTCTAATGGATTTCTCCCGAGATTTCTACACGCTACGCTGTTTAAAAAAATGTCTCAACTCGAAATTCACCCTCTCTCAACTCGAAATTCACCCTGTATACATGTGATGGGTTCTTTGATTCAAATAATATTTTTAAATCCAATCATTCTAATCATACTTAAAAGATATGATTTTGCTCAACAGAGTAAGCATTATTGTCCTTGTAAATTACTCCCTGAAGTCCGTGCCTCACTTGAGATTTTAGCTGATAAATTCATTAAAAATATGTGTATAGTGTGTTAATATTATGTATAATATATTTCCCAATAAAAGGTTATATAAAGCATACACTTGATATTGAAGATTCCTAATTATGATTCCAACGTGACGTCACATTGTGCTAGGGAGATATGAAGACCCTGCGCACTGGCATACCGTATTAGGTGTATCGTGGTCTAGGGATACCAAAAAAAAAACTACGACTTTGCAGGAACAATTGTTTACGCGCTTTTTTTATGCCTGCACTAATGTATCACTATCATCCATATTTTTTTTGGAAAACTATTTAATTTATTTCTCTGACATAGTTATAGTTAAAAAATGCGAAAAAGCCCCCTTTTAAAAGCCGAAAACAGTATGGCACAAATAGTTGGCAAAAGGTTGTCAAACTATTTTGAAGAAGTTGTGATGGGCAAAAGTCTAAACTATATGACTGTAGAATTGGTTTGGTTTGCCAATTGCTTTCCAGCTACTTCGGCAGCACCAATCAGGGAAACCCGTAACCTCGCCTTACTGTAAAAAATAATTCAACATGGTTTTATATAAGGTAAAAAAGGACGACCACGGTTAATTAGAATGTGCAAAATCAAACCCGTTAAATAAAAGAAAGTTGAATCATAAAATCATTCACTATAGAACCTGCAATTTGTCAAACCAATTTTTAATTCGAACCTTATTTCATCAAACCGAATTCGAAATTTAACAGACCCGTTTTTAATCGAACCATTGTTCAAAAAACTCATTCAATATAAAACTCGTAATTTGTAAAACCCATTTTTAATAAAACCTGGAATTTATCTAACCATTATTTATCAAAACCGGATTTCGTCAAACTCGTTGTTTTATCAGAAAATATTTGCTAAATTGATAGCGCATTCGCCAATAATACTTACATGAACAGCCACCTTCATGTACGCCTCCTGTTCATGTAAGTATTATTGGCGAATGCGCTATCAATTTAGCAAATATTTTCTGATAAATAAGAAGTTGACGAAATCTGGTTTTAATAAATAATTGTTTGATAAATTCCGGGTTTTATAAAAATGTTGATTTGATATTTTATGAGTTTCATGAAAAATGGTTTGATTAAAAACGGGTCTGTTAAATTTCGAATTTGTTAATGAATAGGTTTGATAAAATAAGGTTCGGATAAAAAATTGGTTTGACTAATTGCAGTTTCTATGGGGAATCGTTCTTACGATAAATTTTTTTTTATTAAATACGGTCTGATAAATTCTTGGTTTGATAGACGTCGATTTACGACATCGGACCAGCAGTATTTTTGTCCGCTTTGCGATGTAGGCCCAATGTATGTTTGGCGATGCAGCGTTAGACTGTGACCAATCGTCGGACCAATGGTAAATTTTACTTTTTGCTGACATCGGCATACCGTCCCCGTACGATTAAGGTTCGATATAGTTTAACCCCATGGTACCGACCATCCGCCCATAACTGCTTAATTTGGTCGGTTTAACGTAGGCAAGCTGGTCTCGGCCCGACATCGGTAAACTACTTAAGTCCGACATTGGTTTCCTAAAGCGGTCCAACGTCGGCGATTGACGAAGGTCCGTCGGTGGTAGCCTTAAGCGGCCCGACATTGGCAAACTACAAAGTTTCGATAATGCGGTCGCTTAACCAGTCGGGCTGGTTTAAGTGGCAGAAGACGTGATTCTTGTAGAGAAGTACCACCATCTGGTCAAGTCCGCATTCTAGTTTTGAAATATCTTTGCCCATTATATATATAATATTATCAACAAAATGAATCTCGTGTACGCAAATAAAAATGAAAGTAAAACTCGTGGCATATCGGACAAAGCGTTTTTGTTTCTCTCTTCATTTCGACCAGGCCTCCAATGTCTAATGGAGAATCCAGACACCTACAGACCTGTTTCATCCTTATTAGGAATCATCAGGAAGTCATAGGATTATACCTCGCAGTTGAAGCTACACAGTGACCATGCACACCTCTAGAATTTAAAACAACAAGTTTGTAATCCTTGGGGACGTAGTAACTGTGTGCGCCACCTGTCGAATAAACCGAGAAACAAAAACATCAAAATTGAAAAGTGCAAGACACCGTAAATACAGAATCTTGTACCGTTCAGCAGGTTATAAAGTAGAAACCTGTAAAAGTATAAGGTCACTGTAACATGACTCTTAAAAAGAGGTAACGTTCGCAGCAGCACCGCCCCCAATTCGAGCTTCATACTACGTGGCCCTAATTTTAAGGCATCAGCAAGCAATCGCTCCGGAGGAGGCTTGTTGCGCAGAACTAAGTCTTGCACTTTTCAATTTTGATGTTTTTGTTTCGCGGTTTATTCGACAGGTGGCGCACACAGTTACTACGTCCCCAAGGATTACAAACTTTTTATTTTAAATTCTAGAGGTGTGCATGGTCACTGTGTAGCTTCAACTGCGAGGTATAATCCTATGACTTCCTGATGATTCTTAATAAGGATGAAACAGGTCTGTAGGTGTCTGGATTCTCCATAAGACATTCGAGGCCTGGTCGTAATGAAGTGAGAAACAAAAACGCTTTGTCCGATATGCTACGAGTTTTACTTTCATTTATAATATTATCTTCCACTGTACAGAGAAAATAGTGACATTAGCGCCATCTCTACATCTATATACTAGGAAGAAACTATTAAACAGCTTAAAAATTTTAGGGTGACGTAATCGGACCATCGTCGGCCCTAAAGCAGATAAAGTGGTCGTCGGCATAAAGTCGACTATAGTAAATCGGGCCATCGTCAGTTGCCAATTCTCGTCCGATTAAACAAAGTTCCAATCGGACCATCATCGGCCCTAAAGCAGATAAGATTTGCGTTGGCATAATGTCGACTATAGTAAATCGGGCCATCGTCAGTTGCCAATTCTCGTCCGATTAAAGAAAGTTCCTATCGGATCATCATCGGCCCTAACGCAGATAAGGTTTGCGTTGGCATAATATCGACTGTAGTACATCAGGCCATCGTCAGTTGCCGATTCTCGTCCGATTAAAGAATGTTCCTATCGGACCATCATCGGCCCTAACGCAGATAAGGTTTGCATTGGCATAATGTCGACTATAGTAAATCGGGCCATCGTCAGTTGCCGATTTTCGACCGATTAAACAAAGTTCCAATCGGATCATCGTCGCTCCTAAAGTGGTGTCGGCATAAAGTCGACTGTAGTAATGTAGACCTCCGTGTAGTCGCCGATGCCGACACACTGCCGACGTTGTCGACATTGGCCCGATTCAATGCCGACGATTTGTGTTTGCTGGGAAACCATAGGCGTTCGTAAAAAAGCAACTTTAGCGTCACCCTATATGTTCCACACTGAATACAACGCACTTAATCAAAACTATATTTATCCGTACAACCGACACATACTACGTAGGTAGTTATTGCATGCGTTTATGAGCTGCTGTGTTTAACTTGCGATGTAAAGCCCACAGAAGGGGTGGGCAAATTTGGGCGGAGTCTACCCTTTAGTTAAACACAAAAGGGGCGTTTTGATTTTCTTTGGCTCATTCAAGGTTCTGGTAAAAAAGTCGAGAAAGTAAATAAGTATATATAATATTGTAATACAGGGTGTTTTGAAATTGGTATTGCATATAGGAAAACGAATCGGAGGTGTACTTATATAATATGTCAATGTGTTAATGAAGAGGCGAGCATTTCGGCATTTTTGTAATTTTCGAAATACGCACCTCTTTCGAGGGGGAGGTCAAGTGATTTTGAAGGTCTTTTAAATGCCTTTACATAAGTGTTAAAATTAAAATTAGTTTTCGAGATATTCACTTTCAAAGTGAGCTCAATTTTACAAGTAAATATCTCCTCCTGTGGTTGCGTAGGAATATATATTCTAGAAGAAAAAATTAATTCATAAAATATACTATTCATAAAAACCAATGAACGTGCTCCGGTATTTGTCAACAAGAATCTTTTAACTTCGTAAAGAAAACAACGTTTAAAGTGAATATCTCGAAAAAAAATTGCTAGAATTTTAAAATATTCTAAAAGACCGTGAAAATAGGGTATCACTCGACCCACTTTCCCTATTATTCTGGTAGTGAAACTCATCTCTCGATATAGCCAAAAAGTGTCAATCAGTCAGTATAAGAAAAGACTTTCGAAGTAAAAACTAACCGGTCACGCGTTAGTCCAGCCGATGACACGAATAAGTGTTATCGGAGCGTCGCACGGTGATTGAGGCCTATGAAAAAATATCTAAATTCAATTGTAATAAAGAAATAAAATTATATGCCGTTTTAGCAAAGGACTGTTCCCTGAGGTTGCAACATAAACAATTTTTCCTAAATTATCATCACTATTGGAGAGATGGAAAGGCAAACTGAAAATGTATTATTTTTTTTTCTAATTTTCTGTCAATAAACGGACTATATTTTCAAGTCTGTTGGCTCCGGAACCCTTTAACATATTGGAAAACAGTTCACGTTTGTGAAAAATAGAAGAATTTCACTTTTTGACTAAGACAAAAGAATTGAAAAGTTGCAAGAAATTAGGGCAGAAATGATCATCAAATTAAAAAAAAAAACCGCTTTTTTGTTTAAAATATTTTTTATTGGAATAAAAACTATCTTGCCCCAACTTGCCCCAAACAGTTACTGATATTTTTGTGTTCGTCAGGATCTTCCCTTTTTGTTCATACCAAATATAGCTGCCCCTTTTTTGCCCCTTTGGCTTGAATTCCGATTAAAGTGGGGGGATATATGCAAAATTTTAAAAATTCATAGTATACTCTTAATGATAATTCAACTTGATATTTGAAGTTTAAATTATAATGTCACAGTTGTAGTTAGTAATAAGATTTCAACGTTCAATAAAAGCCCCCCCCCCCCCGCTTATCAACCGCCACTGTGTCTATTTTAGGTTCTCTTTTGTGCAAAAAATGGTAAATAAGCGTAAAGTTTTGCATCCCATCAGATTTTCGATAATTCTCACTACCCTCAATTCGAATAAGTCGATCGATGCGGAAAAGCTTGGAACGTACTGTTTCCATACAGCCGAACTTTTTGTTTCCTTATATGAGTGGTATTATATGCCCAATACAGTCCACAAGGTTTTAGTTCATGACAAAGACATAATTTCGGTTGCCATGTTGCCTATTGGATTCTTAACTGAGGAGGCCCAGGAGGCCCGAAATAATGATTATCGGAAATTCAGATTGGACCATTCTAGAAAGTTTTCCAGATCATCTAAAAATGAAGATGTATTCAACATGTTGTGTGCTTCTTCAGATCCAGATGTATATGGACTTAGGACTGAGCCAAGTCTCAAAGTTCAGGATTAACCGAAAGATGTGAAATTATTATTATTAGATGAATAAAAACTTATTTCTGTTATAAAACTGTTTAAGAAATTTCTAATTGTTAGGTTTGTTCAAATTCTGTTCCCTTATGAATAAGTACAAGTTTTTTATTTACTTTTATTGTTTAATGTGCTTAATTTGTTAATTGAATTTTTTAAGGGTTGTGTGAACATCTTCTTTAATTTTTTGTTAAACCTGTATATACCTAATTAGAAATATCCTTGATATCTATAATTAGTATGATTATTTTTTATTTTGAAAACAACTGATTCCTTATCCACAGTCTAGAATTTTCATTCTCAATAAAAAAAACCAGACAATAAATGTCCAAAATGTAACAAATGGCGTCATTAGTTAGTAGGTTAAATTTTCAATCCTCTGTTTTATTGATAAAGCGGATAAAATTCCTCGAAATTCACAAAATTTTTTAAACAGATACTAATTTGTGCTGAAATAAATAACTTTTGTAAATAAATGCTCCTTAAAAGACAGATTAGGGGTGGGGGTAAAAACTATTATAATAAAATATTGTCTTATACTTTACAGAAATTATGTGCAAAGTTTCAGGAAATTCGGTATATTATCTTCAGAGATACATATTATTTTCCGAAAATGGACCAGTTTCAACCACTGTGCGTCGTGGCTTCAAACCCCGCGCGGTCCTAAAACAGTTTTTCTAATAAATTTTTAGCAAAAAAAACTTTTAAAGGACAAGCTTTTATTAAATGCACTTTAAAGTAGAAAATAATTTTTTATCTTTCTTATAACATAATAAAAGCGATGGGCACAAATTAAAAATTTTAACTTTAGGTATTGTATATCGGTCACATCGACGATTCACCTAAGAGACAGTTGTATTACTCTATAACCTAAGGACATTTTAAAAGGCTTGGCAAGCACGGCTCACCCATTCTCAGTTTCTTTAGACGAAATCATTATGTTTATCATTCAAATAGAAGAAGAATTTAGTTCTTCTTTTGTAGTTCTCTCTTTGCCACCATAAAGTTAAAATTTTTAACTTGCGCCCATTGCTTTTATTATGGTATAAGAAAGATAAAAATTTATTTTTAGATTTTTAGATTTGTACCTTTAATCGTCCATTTTCCCTCGTTAGAGGGAAGTGTGTACCTGATAATACTATATTATTGTATTGTCGCCGGAACTATAAACGCATACCAAATTTCAACATACAGCCTTAATTTTTAGATTTGTACCCTTAATCGTCCATTTTGAATCCGCCATATTGAAATTTTCAAATCTGATCAAAAACTCATAATCCCTCTTCTTAAAAACCCCTGTATGCCAGTTTTAATTGAAATCGAAAAAACTAAATCATTTAGTACTAAATCGTTAGAAGGAGGTTGGTACCTGAGAATACCATATTATTGTATTTTTACCGAAACTATAAACACATACCAAATTTGAACACAATCGGATGTGGATAAGTCAGTTAAAATTAGTTAGCAAAACATGACCGAAATTTCTTATCCCCAAAAGCCCCCGTATACCAATTGTGGTTGAAATCAAACAAACTTAGGTGTTTTCCCCCCCCCCACTTCCCTCGTAGGGGTGAGGGGTGCCTAATAATGACATATACTTGTATTGTCACCGGAACTATAAATGCATGCCAAATTTGAAGGCAATCGGATGTGTATAAGTTAGTTAAAATTGGTTAGCAAAAGATGACCAAAACTCGTCCATCTTGAATCGGCCATATTGAATTTGCAAAATCTGATGAGAAATCTCCATCCCCAAGTGCCCCAACACACCAAATGTCAACGAAATCGGGCGTACTTCAACTGTACCCCCCCTCCACCCCCTTCGAGTACGAGGGAGCCGTCAATTTCATCACACTATATTCTTGTGTTGTCACCGCAACTATATAAGCATGCCAAATTTGAAGCCGATCGGATGTCGGGAAGTTGGTCAAAATTAAGTTGCAAGATTCCACCGTAACAAACATACATATTTACATAGATACATTGCAAGTTAAAAAGCTTGTAAAAAGTGTTTGGCCTTGGATAAAGCTTAATAGGCTAGAAAAACCAGAGAAGAGTGTAAAAGGTAACTTGGTCCTACCCCTCCCTTCACGCCGATAACCAGGCCGGATGGGGTCGGTATCCCGTGAAGCCGGCCCTAAGTTATACACTCCCCAGTCGATAGACTACTGAAAGACAAGATACCAGAGATTCGAAAATAGTTAATAGAGACTTAAAGTAAATATTTCAACGCATCGGTATCGCTATACCTAACGCGTTCAAAACCAAGCCAAAAGACACTACACACATCGGTATCGGTATACCCGACGCGTTCGAAATACAGCCGAAATACACTACATTTTTTACTTGTTTACGCGATGTTTCGTACGATGTCCGCTTTTTTGAAGGGTGCGACGACAGAACTGCTGATTGAAATCGTTGCGTACGTTCGTGGGTCCGTAACGTTACGTACATCCCGCCGTACGCAACGAGTGGAATCAGCAGGCATCGTTCGAAACATGGCATGAACAAGTCGTCAAAAATGTAGTGTATTTTGGCTTTGTTTCGAAAGCGTTAGATATACCGATACCGATGCGTTGAATTTTTTACGTTAAGTGTCTATTTACTTTAAGTGTCTAATGACCCGTCCGATTAAGTTAAAAGTGCCCATGGTACTCAAAAAAGTGACGGCCGGTAAACAAAAGACGAACAACAACAATAACAAGCAGTGGCGGTTCCTCCATAGGAGCACATGAGCACGTGCACCCCCACACAGAATAAGGAAGTAATAATAAAATGTCTTATTTATATTATTCTTTGTAATGTTTTCGAAACTTCCTATTATTATCAGCGCTGATTATTATGGCACCGCGTCAAAATTAGATAGGTATTTATAATTTAACCCAGCCAGGTCTCTTTCCGTCTCGCGCGCTCTCAATACCAGCTGCTCGATCTCGCCACCGAGTGAAATGAACCTCTGCTTCATGACGCGGAACAGTCGCACATGCGATGAAGTAGGTGGAGTCTAGGAGGATATCTGTAGGTCTTTGGTGGGCGATTTATATTATTCTTTGTAATGTCATGTCACACATTTGGTGTGCTCCAGTCCACTTGCTTTGCCTTGTTGTTGTGGTTCGTGATGCATTCGCGAGTTTAGCGATTTTAGAAGGGGTTTTATTAGAGACCTTTTGCATTGATTTTTTATAAACCCCGTTAGGTGACTTTATCGCTTAGTAACGCGTGGTAGCTATCGTCGTATATCTTATTCTTGTGTTTTTACGGCGAATTTAATTGTTAATAATTTTAAAAACACAACAGAGGAAAGGGAGGTAATGATAAACAGATCGGAATCACTTGTCATAGTTGCCAATGAATGTTTTACATTTCTTACGAAATTCTAGCTAAAGAAAATGAATAAACAAATATTACACTTATCTTTACAATTAAAAAGAATACAGAACGTATTTACATACAAAAATCAATTTCAATTTTTTTTTTCTACTTAACATTTTACTGTCGGCAACGGTATTCTCCCGCAGGTAACCTCAAACTTTATCGGTTAGTAACTTAGATTAAAAAGAGACAAGATACCTGACACTTACGGAGACTTTGGTTATATTATTATATGGAACAATGTTTACCTTTCTGTTGTTTACAGTAAACACACCAGTGGCGGAAATTTACACATGGATGGATATAATTAAAATTTTACTATAATATGAAATCTGCAAATTAATTTAAAAAAACATGCAAAAAATAATTCTGCCAATTTGAGCTTTGGAAGCTTCCTAACAATAAATATTTGTAACAAAAAGATTTAAATATCAATTCGAAGGGCGAGCGCAGATAGCAACGGTGGCAGTATAAATCAACCTTAGTATTCTGATAAGAGGTAGGAATTCAATATTCTTACAAACCTGAACACATGTGAATTAACTTTTATTGTTGTTTGCAAGTTAGTTTAAGGACTTTACCTACCGTTACTTTTTAGTCTTTATAAAAAACACGTTCGAAAATATCTTATTTGCGCATTAAAAACTTCATCAAAAGTATGCTTTATTTTATCGTCTTTATAAAAAAAACCTCGAAAAAAATCTTATAAAAACTTTCGAAAATATCTCATTTGACGCATTGAGAATTAACTAATTCATAAAAAAAAACGTGTTTGTTGATATTTTAGTCTAAGTATCTACTAATTTAAGTATATTTCATAAACTTTTTTTTTATTTTCTGTGTACCTACCGGCATGTACCGCTACTGACTGATTTTACTTGCTCTCCCTTTGTTTTCAGAACACTGAACGATTTGTTCCAAAATATAACTTTAAATGCACTGAAATATTCTCTGACTGGTAAAAAAAACACACTATAAACGTTTTTTGACAAAATTTGGTTTTAAAACGACTTATAAACTGCTTAAAACATCCTGAAATTTGAAAATAAATAACACAAAAAAGCTTATGTCAATAAAAATATCATCCGCTCTGCCAACTTTCCCCACCCACAAGTTAATCATGACCTAAAGTGGTTGAGACAGAATTCTCTGTCCCTATTGTTCTAACGTCGTTTAAAAGAATAGAAAAATAATCGTTATTTCTTACCTTTGTTTTGTTGTGATTTTATTTGCAAATAAACAGTGGTTATTATTTGCCAAGGAGTTTTCGTTGGACCAGATATCTTGTCTCTTTTTAATCTAAGGGTTAGTAAGGGATTCCGTTATTACCTCGTAACTGCGCATGCCCGAAATAACCGATAAAGTAAAAAGGCATCAAAATTATTGGTGCAAAATGTCTCTATTTATACTTTTTCTGTTGTATTATTTCGACAATTGTTATAATGAACATTTTCAGGTAGAGTATTTAAAAAATAATTTTAGCTCTTTGAGTATGGAGCAAAAAATTGAAATAAAAAATGCCGGTAGACCTAAACACGAAATTAACTTGGCGCAAATCACTAAGGGCAAATCTAGGGACTAGGGAAATTTAAAATGGTCATGACTTTTAGTAGTGCAACCTACAAAAAAAATTATCGTCAAATTAGTGAACCTCCTTTTCATAGATCACGAGCCGCCACTGATAAGAAGTATAAACTACTAAATCAGCAGTATAGAGCTACGCAAAGAAACGAACCATATAAAGTCAGAAATTAAAGTTTTGCACAAAGAGTCCCAAGTGGTGGAAACACAAATTTATTAATAAAACTGAATTAACCAGTTTTCGGCCAACACAGTGCAAATATTCCTTATATTTGGCAATCCTTCCCTGCGCAAAATAATTTTTAAGTTTACGGTTTAGTATAGTTTACGCTCTAGTACACACAACTATAATTTATATACGTAGTCCTAGGATAAAATTTAGTTTACACAAAGAAAAAATACATGTGCGTGCTCTAATCTTAAAAAATAATACAGACGAATTAAGATTACAAAACTAGAGAGATGCCTACTAACCAAAACGTCGCCCCCGCGGAGATTTAGAACTTTAAAACATTCGGACAAAAACTATATAAGTAACTATATAAGTTTAGTGATCCATATAATTTAACTTTTTCAATAGTGATCTATATACTCCGCAAAAAAAGTATCGCATCACACCCAATATACATTCTGAAAAATTTAAATATGTTCACATTTGTATGGAATGTGTTTATGAAAATTTATTAAAAAAAAGACAGTTTTAAAAGTTTTTTCAATTAAAACAAGCACAGAAAAAGTCAATATCAATTTATTGAAAAAAGAAAAAAAATAAAAAATAATTTATAAAAGTTTTATTTTAAAATAAATAATTTTGAAATAAAGAAAACAAGAAAAATAGATCTTTTTGAATGTTCTAAAACCTTGTGTTGCCTCCATTAGCTCTAATGACTGCCTGAATACGCTCCGGCATGCTCTCAATTTTCCTCCGAATGTAATCCTGGCCTAAGTTCAATCATTCTTCATACACAGCTTGAGCAACTTGATCCAAATTAACTGGAGGGTTTTCCCGCTGTCCCAAACGTCTAGCAATATCATCCCAAACATGTTCTATTGGATTCATGTCAGGACTTTCGGATGGCCAATCCATAACATTGATACCAGCCACATCAAGGTAGTCTGTTACTACCCGGGCAATGTAAGGGTGGGCATTATCGTGCATTAAAACAAAATTGTCCCCAATCTGAGGTACACTAGGTATAAAATGTGGTTCCAAAATGTCTCCCACATACCTCTGAGCAGTCATTGTTCCTCCATCTACCACTATCAAGCCCGTGCGGACCCTCAAATGAATACCACCCCAGACCATAACAGACCCTCCTCCTGTGACGAGGCCTAAAGCAAGCCTGGGCATATCTCTCGCCATCTCTTCGGTAGACAGGTATTCGTCTGTCTGAGCTATAAAGACAATATCTGGATTCGCCCAGTCGTCAACACCCCAATTATCATGTTCTTGTGCAAATCTTAGTCGATTTCTACGTTGAGTTGGAGTCAAAGGAGGCGCTCGTGCTGCTACTCTTGCTCTGATTCCAGCTTCTCTGAGCCAGTTTCTAACAGTTTGTGTGGAAATTCGGGTGTTACGCACAGTTAGAAGTTCAACTTGGAGCCTTCTTTCCGTCAAATGCCTAATACGAAGAGCCTGCAGTCTCAAAAATCGATCATCAGCTGCATTTGTATGCCTTGGCCTACCCGGAACTGGCCTTCTGCCAAAATTTGTTGTTGTAACCGGCCATCTTGAACCAACGCAACAATTTGTGCAACTTGTTCTCTATTCAATTTCACAATTTTTTCAAAAATATGGATAAACTGAATGAATTCAAAAAATTATCCCAACATTTTAGGGTGATGCGATACTTTTTTTGCAGAGTGTATTAACGGAGGAACACTATACTTAACTGTCTCAAATAGTCTTTCAAATCAACTCCTGGTATTACCTCGACTAAAATTCAAAAAAAATCAAGTGACTCCAAGAAACTAAACACAACACAGAATATTTTTAAAAAATTTTTAGCCACACCTTCTGTCTATGACCCAGGGAAAATAGAACATATAGGAAATGGATATCCCAACCGACCAATCTAAAAAGTTAGGGGTAACGATGCGATTGACAGTTTCATAGCTAAAAAGGCATAACGGTTGGGAAAACGTCACTTTTTCTATGCTTTGACACAAGGGGTTGAAAACGGCTTTTCAAAATGGCGTATTTTATTGTTGTATTTTATTGTTGGCAATAATTTTCTTATATATTTTTTTTTATATGAATTTTTTTACGCTAGCCAGTGAGTGGAAAATTAAAAATAAAGACAATATAATACAATTCGTTTATTCTGACACAAAGGCAGGAATTTAAGCTGAAAATTAACCTTTAGGATACCTCATGTGTTCTTTGCAGACAATACTTTTTTTGGTTCTTAAAACTTTATTATATGTATAGGCAAAACAATTATCTCAATAAAAAAAATATATATATAAAAAAATAAAACTCAAATATGAAAATAAACAAAGGAAAATTGCAAAACCCCAAAAGTTTTCACTTTCCCTAAAAATAAAAAATTGTATTCTGTCCCTGTTGTTCTCCGATGGTGACAATTATTGAGTCTGCATTGCCTCGCTATACGGCTAAGCTGATCCTCTGAGTTATAAAGCTAAGAGACTGTTCATTAGGAATCTTAGACACGATCTCCTTAATCAATCTCTTAGCCTCATCACCCGAAGGACCTAGCGTTTCTATAGCGATAAGAATGAAAACAAAACGATCCGCCAGCTCTCTATATTTTAGGTGTTTTTTGTCTGGGCAAGGGCAGCAGCAGATCTGGGTACCTTAGTTGATTTATCAAGGTACGACTTTGCTAAAGTGTGACTGCAAGTCTCGTTCCAGATCATCCGCTTTCCCTGCTTCCACGAAATCAAAGTCATCTCGTCCACCCTCTTTCCGTCATCTCTGCAGATACCAAGAGGCTCCACTACTGCGGGATTTTCTGCAGACCAAGTCTAAAGGGTACAGAAATGCGAAAAGTGGAGTTATCAAGAAGTTTTCCCAGAGTGGCGGACAGAAAGGCACTGAGTCATGCGTTTGATTCGTAAGCTTGAAGAGCTAGTAGGCGCGCCCTGTCCTCATCCCTCTGGCACCTAGTCAAAAGATTTTATTGTTGTGCTTTGCACATTATCAAATCAAAATTCTCATGCGGGTATTTAAAATCTGAAGGAAAGCACCCAAAATTTGAAAGGGAAAACCATTTTGTCATGCATAATTCAAAAACTAAGTCACAAAAATTTAAAACATGATTAGGTAAAATATTATCTAGTAAGGTAGAAGAATCATATATATAATCTAAAAAGACAGAAATAGACCATGTTAATGTATCTCTTATTCCAAGGCCGCCCAATTTTATTGGAATTGTACTTTGAAGCCAAGAGTTTAATTTTATTGGACAATTTGTTATTTCTTGTAAAGAAGTTTGTAGGAGACTATCATATTCTTTGAGAGGATCGACATTTTTCCAGCAAGGAACACATCTTAGAAGTATTGAAAAAGACGATTTTAGAAAAAAATAAGCTAAATGTGAATCAAGTAATTTTAATTTCTAGCGGATTTTGTTAAGAGAATGTATTTTATTTTTAATAGCTGAACTGATTTCATCAGTAGAAAATGCACACCAAGCAAATGAAAATTGGAAATTGGAACTTCTAGTAAATTTGGAGCAACGGAATAAAAATCTGATATTATATTTCAATGATTTTTTGATATTGTTGAAATCTCGCATTTATTAAAATTTAAAGAAAGTTCTATATCTGGGCTTGCTAAAATTAGTTGTTTAAAATTTTCCAATACGATTTTGGGTTCTCCTGCCAGAGTACTATCATCTTAATACTATAAATTTAAGTCTAAGGAATGTAAAGAAGTTACGACGATGGGGATCGCAAAACAAAATAATGGGGAACCTAAAGGGTCACCTTGCTGTACTCCAAGTCTGAAAAAAATATTGTCCTTGCCGTAAGTAAGAATGCTTTGTTAACTATACCATTAATAAATAAAATGATAAAATTCCGGGATATATTCTTTGACTTTTGTTAAAATTATATTTCTGTTGACTATTTTAAAAGCGTTTTGGTAATAAAAATTTAGAAACATCCTCATTGTACTGTATCACATTTTATTCCAAAACCTAACTGAAGGGATCTAAAAAGTTTACCAAGTTTGTCATAAACTCGGTGACAAATTGTTTTGACCGCTAGACGATGAAGGCAAAACACAACGGCAATGGGACTTATTCCTCCATTTTTCTTTGTTAAAGGCACAAAGATTGGCCCCATAAAAATTTAGACGGATTTCCTCTGGTAAAGAGTCACAAAAAAGGTGATCCATGAATAAACAAAGTGATGATAATAATTTTGCATTTTTAGTGCCTTGTTTGTAGCCTAATATAGGACTAAATGAAAATATTGCATTTTTTACCTCTTCTTCCGTTATGTTTTTTTAAGAATTTTTTAGCATAAAGTAAAATTTGATCACAAGAATCTAGATTGGTTTTTTTTTTAATCTGTAAAGTTTCTTCATTTTTTAGGGCAATAGTATCATCTGAGGTCAAAATTCTAATAGCATTTTTCACGTCTCCTTCAGAAATTTTTGACTGTATCTTCTTTGGCAGAAATTTGTCTTTGCAGGAATTACTCACGAGTTGGTGTATATTGTTGCTTTTCTCAGGTGTCTCGTAATATTCCATAAGCTCGGTTATTAAAAGTTTTTTATTTTTAGCTGATGAGGTAAGATTTTTCTTGATAAAAGATGTGAAAGATGATTTTCTGTTCAATTTGGATGATTTAGGTGATGCCAAAACAACGTATGGAAAAAGTATATGCAAAATCCAAGAGTGTACATCGTTTTTCAAAACGCATTGTGTTAAAAGTGATGTTAGTTTTTCAGAGATTGATAATCTTGCACCTTTAGGGATGATTTTGATAACACGAACAGAAGACTTTAGATTCGAGAAATATCCTGAAAAATTTAAATTAAAAGAATTGCTTGTTGAATTTTTCTGTAGCTTTGAAAATTCTTTATGAGACAGAGCGATATTGCATGAATCCTTTTTGACCTTTGTAAAATTTTCCACAAATATGGCATGGAAGTTTGATCGGATTAGATTTTGAAGGGCTTGTAAAAAGTTGCTGAAAAGACTTACTTTTTGTGGAATTTTTATACAATCCGCGAAGCAGGATAACTCTAGAAGTTAAAATGGAGCAATTTATTAGATATTTTATTCTATTTTATTTTTATTTTTATTTTATTTATTAAGTAATCAACAGACTTGTGCCCAATAACAGATTACAATTATATAATAAATTACAGATATTAGATGCTTATAATTTACAAAGTCCTACATTAGTTAAAAAAAAAGATAAATACTTTTTATTGTACTAGGTATCTAACTCCAAACTACAAACACAAAACTGAATAAATTAAGTTTTATTTGAAATTTTTGTGCAAAAGCTTTGAAAACTTATTTGGAATATATCAATATCTCTTAATTCTGTATTTATTAAACTGGACTTGCTATAAATTAGACTGTTTTGACCTAAATTTGTACTAGCTCTAGGGAGCTCAAAAGTAATATTGTTTCGTGTAAGATAGGTGGGTACGCTAAATGTCAAATGACTAAGGAGATAGGGACAATGAATCTTATACCAAACTAGTTTGTATAAAAATCTGGCTTCGGCTATTTTACGCCTCTGGTCAAGTGTATGGATGCCAAATTCATCAGTTAGAACTGCATATGGTATATCGAAATAATATATGTTATATTTTTTGAAATATAAATTTCTCAAAAATTTCTTCTGTATTTTTTCAATATCATTTTTATATAGAGAATAAAATGGAGCGCATATAATTGAACAGTACTCTAATACACTTCTAACATAGGAGTTGTATAAAATAATTAAGGTTTCCCTGCTTTGGAATCCATGAAAGTTTCGAACCACGAACCCCAACATTCAGTATGCTTTTGAAGTAATTTGCTGAATGTGCTTATTAAACTTTAATTAATTATCAATTATTAAACAAGATCTCGCATTTCATATTTCTTTTCTAAAACATTTCCATTCATTTTGTACCTATGTTGAATTGGATTGGTTTTCCTGGTAAAAGTCATTGCATAACATTTTTTAACATTAAAGTTGAGAGAATTAGTTTCTGAACATTTTATGATTTCGTTGATATCTTTTTGCAACAATTCACAGTCTTGCTTAGACTGAATTTTCCTAAAGCATTTAAAATCATCTGCAAAAAATAAGCCAAGTGAATTGTGCAGCGATCCAGGCATGTCATTGATAAGAATATCAAAAAACAGAGGTCTTAGGTTCGAACCCTGTGGAACTCCAGAATACGCCGTAAAGAGTTCTGAAGTGGTTCCTCTATAAACTACATACTGTTTTCGAAAGCTCATGTATGATACACACAATTTAAGAAGATTTTCTGAGAGCCCAAACCATGACAGCTTTTGCAAAAGAACATCAAAATTAATAAACTCTACATATTTCGATTCAACATTTGTAAGACTTTGTCCATTTTGTATATTGCAAAAAGAGTGTTAATATTAAAATCTCCCATTATAAGAAGAAAAGACTCAAAAAAGGTCAAGAATTTCCAACTTTAAAAAGTAAACAACACAAAAGAAAAAGGAAACAAAAAAACTAGGGTTATACTTCGACTCGGACCCGAGATCAAATTTATCCAGGGAACATAAATTTACCTAACCGTTATGGCTCTCAGATTGCTCCATCCGCTTGTTCAAAATTTGCCACTTTTTCTTTGGTGATATTAATAAAACTAACAACGCAATTGACAAATACTAATATAAGTACAGTTTGTTTAGAAGCTATTTTTTTATTTAAAAAGATACGATATGGATTTTGGGATTTGAAGTCTATTAAATCATATTTGGCTACGGTGTTGACTACATAGCCCTCAATCTTAGCATGTCTTTTTCGTCGCAAAGTTAAAAAATTAAATCCAGTTCCTCATCATCAGAGGAACTAGTTTCTTGAGAGAGTTTCATGACCATTTCTGCAGCCACTCCTTTTAATTTATGTTAACAGAACTCAGCTGGTAGTTTTTGAGGTTACATCACCCATCAAACCATTCCACCAATCTTTGGGGTCGGTGCACAATAGTGGGCATCGGTGCCAACAATCGGTAAATCCATCAGACATTTAAAAACTCTATCGGTCGACAACAAAAATTTTTGCGAACTCTATTGTTGGCACCGGTGGATTTAAAAACTCGCCCGTTCTATTTTCCCTGCTCTGACCTCAACTTTCTCCTAACTTGTTGTTGCTTGGAATATCCACATATATTTTTTCAAAATGATCCTGCAGTAGTAGATTTTGATTTTGCAAATAAATCGAGTAAAAATTTCCTCCAAAAGTTCCCGCACTCAAGTAAATACAGACTTTTCCTGGGTGTATCCAGACTTCTCCGGGGTGTATCCAGACCTTTCTACGGTGTATCCGGACTTTTCCAAGGTGTATCCACGATTCTAAAGAGTGTATCCAGACTTTTCCAGGGTGTATCCAGACTTTTCCTGGGTGTATCCAAACTTTTCCGGGGTGTGTCCAGGCTTTTTTGTGAAAACTTTCCCATTAATCTTTTTAGAGAGATAACACTGTTGAGCATTTATTGGTTGTGTTTACGATTCATTCGAGCAAATTTTGACAGCTCTACTTTTAAAAATACGCAGCACCTCACCTAATCTATTTGTCTGCTATCTTCACTACAAGATGGCGAAAGGAATAAGCGCCTTTAGAGACTACAGGCTACCATGGGGATAGACTACTATCAGGAGAAACTCCAGCTTTATTGAGAAAACTCCCCCATTAGCCTGTTTTGAGAGCTAACGCTCTTGGGCTATGTAAGTATTAGGCACGGTTGTGTTTACCGATCCATTCGAGCAAATATTTTCTCAAACACTGCAATATTGACTTCCGTATTAATCAAGACGTTTGAAGGCTCTCCTTTTATAAATTCGCAACACTTCACATAAACCCTTTGTCGGCTATGTCCACTACAAGATGGCGGAGGGAGTAAACGCCTCCCCAGACTACAGGCGACCATGGGGGCAGACGAATATCTGGCGGTTGTGTTTACAATCCATTCGAACAACTATTTTCCCAGACACTGCAATTTTGATTTCCGTATTAATTTAGACATTCGAATTTTATAAGTTCGCAACACCTCACCTAATTCCTTTGTCGGCTATCTTGACTATAAGATGGCGGAGGAAATAAAATCCCCTATTAGCCTGTTTTGAGAGCTAACGCTCTTGGGCTATGTAAGTAGTTAGCACTTATCGGTTGTTCTTACGATCCATTCGAGCAAATTTTGAAAGCTCCCCTTTTGAAAATTCGCAGCACCTCCCCTAATCTATTTGTCATCTATCTTCACTACAAGATGGCGGAGGAAGTAAGCGCCTCCCCAGACTACAGGCTATGATGAGGGTAGACGAATATTTGGAAAAAATCTTGTTTTATAGAAAAAACTCTCCCATTAGCCTGTTTTGAGACCTAATGCTCTTGGGCTATGTAAGTAGTTAGCACTTGTCGGTTGTGTTTACAATATATTCGAGCAAATATTTTCCCAGACACTGCAATCTTCACTGCCGTATTAATTTAGACGTTCGAAAGCTCCCCTTTTATAAGTTCGCAACACCTCACCTAATTCCTTTGTCGGCTATCTTCACTATAAGATGGCGGATGGAGTAAACTCCCCCATTAGCCTGTTTTGAGAGCTGACGCTCTTGGACTATGTAAGTAGTTTGCACTTATCGGTTGTGTTTACGAACCATTCGAGCAAATATTTTCCCAAACACTGAAATCTCGGCTTATGTATTAATCTAAACGTTTGAAAGCTCCCCTTTTTCGCCTTACCACTAAATTGTCTGGAACGGTGTCAGTTAAACGGCAGGCAAAACAAAAACGGGGATACGCTCCCTCGGGAGGAATTAACGCACAGAAACACCGGAATTTAACGCTGCTTTCAGTTCTCCCTCGGGGTAATAAAGCTGCAGCGAATAGCACTTTTATTAATTTAATTCTATTAGTTTAATGAAGATGTAAGCTACGATGACGGTATAAAGTGAAAAGCAGTTGTTAAACGTATAATGACTTTATTAGGTCATATTTGTAGATACTACGCTTTAATAAAACAACGTAACTAGTAGAAGTGAATTGTAGAAAAGCTCACTCGGACGATTTTTGCTGCATAGAAAATAGGGTCTTTTTGGTCAGTACGTTTAACGGCGAAGTTATGCTATTGTTACAAGCTTTTATTTAACTTGCAATATAATATGTTTGTTCGGGTGGAATCTTGGAACTTAATTTTGACCAGCTTCCCGATATCCGATCGGCTTCAAATTTGGCATGCTTATATAGTTGCGGTGACAACACAAGAATATAGTGTGATGAAATTGACAGCTCCCCCCTACTCGAAGGGGGTGGAGGGGGTACAGTTGAAGTGCGACCGATTTCTTGAAAGTTAGTGTGTTCGGGCACCTGGGAATGGAGATCACGAATTTCTAATCAGATTTTGAAAATTCAATATGGCGGATTCAAGATGGACGATTTTTGGTCATCTTTTGCTAACAATTTTAACTAACTTATACACATCGGATTGCCTTCAAATTTGGCATGCATTTATAGTTCCGGCGAATACAATAATATGTCATTATTAGGCATCCCTCCCCCCTACGAGGAGAGTGGAGGGGGCAAACACCTAAGTTTGTCCAATTTTAACCAAAATTGGTATAGGGGGCTTTTGGGGAGAAGGAATACGAATTTTTGATCAGATTTTGAAAATTCAATATGGCGGATTCAAGGTGGACGATTTTCGGTCATGTTTAGCTAATCAATTTTAACTGACTTATTCACATCCGATTGTGCTCAAATTTGGTATGCGTTTATGGTTCCGGTGAAAATACAATAATATGGTATTCTCAGGTACCCACCACCCTCTAACGAGGGAAGTGGAGGGGGGAAAAAGGTTTAGTTTGTTCGATTTCAATCAAAATTGGCATACAGGGGTTTTTAGGGAAGGGGGATTATAAATTTTTAATCAGATTTGAAAATTTTAATATGCCGGGCTCAAAATGGACGGTTAAGGGTACAAATTTAAAAATCAAGGGTGTGTGTTCAAATTTGGTATGCGTTTATAGTTCCGGCGGCAACACAATAGTATGGTATTATTAGGTACACACTTCCCTCTAACGAGGGAAGTGGAGGGGGAGAAAGATTTAGATTGTTCGATTTAAATCAAAATTGACATACAGGGGTTTTTCGGGAAGGGGATATGATTTTTTGAAAAGATTTGAAAATTTCGATATGCCGGATTCAATATGGACGATTTAGGGTACAAACCTAAAAATTAAAAAATAAGTTTTTATTAAAAGAACTTTTAAAGATCAAGCTTTTATTAAATGCACTCAAAAGTAAAAAATAACTTTTTATCTTTCTTATACCATAATAAAAGCGATGGGCGCAAATTAAAAATTTTAACTTTACGGTGACAAAGAGAGAACTACAAAAGAAGAACTAATTTCTTCTTCTATTCGAATGATAAACATAATGCTTTCATTTCATGCTTTAAAGAAGCTGAGAACGGGTGAGATTGCCGTGCTTGCCAAACCTTTGAGAATGTCCTTAGGTTATAGAGTAATACAACTGTTTCTTAGGTGAATCGTCGATGTGACCGATATACGATACCTAAAGCAAAAATGTTTAATTTGCTCCTATCGCTTTTATTATGGTATAAGAAAGATAAAAAATTATTTTCTACTTTTGAGTGCATTTAATAAAAGCTTGTTCTTTAAAAGTTAATAAACATTTTTAATAACGATAACGAAATCTTCGCAGAAAGAGTTTTTGGTCAGATCCACTTTTGTAGTTGACGTTAAATATAACCTAACTTTTTGCGCAGTCGCAGAAATAACGATAACTATAACGAAGAGGAAAAAACGCTGACTAAAAAGATCCTAATAACTCATTTAATAAAGTGGATTTATGGGGTCGAAACAGATTGCTTGGCCACTGATGAAGGAGTGAGATGCTCAATTTGGCGCTCCTTGACTTAACCTTGGATTTCCATTGTTTTTATTTATCTATTTTGCTTATAAATCTTGATTTCGATTATTTATGTTCACTAGTTCTTTTGAGACCTATTTTGTTCTTCTGCTGTCTTAATATTTTCATAGCAACCAATTTTTGCAATTGAATGGCTATGATATAATATTTTCTTAATTCTTTAAATATATCCTTGCTTAGTAATACTAAATAAGTATATTATTATTACGGTGGTATTAACAGTTAACAAAAAAGAAATCCTTGCACTCATACTTTTAAAAAAATATAAATTAAAAATTCCCGAAAAGGGGTCTGGGGCCCAATTCTTGAATAATTTGAATTTCAGTCGTATACGGATCACATTTTGGCAAAAATCTCATGAAAAAAGGGTTAAATATTCTTTAATCCACCATTATAACGCTCCCACAAAATCAAACTTCTACTGAAATTGTAAAATATTTAGTTAAATTCGCCCTAAAATTAAAATTTAACATTTTTATTTTTCTAATATTCGAAAGTTTTGCCATTCCTCTGTCATAATCGTTCGGATCTGCGGCGGTTGCTTTTACCCACTCGATACAAAGTCGAGTGAAAATGACATCTAAGCGTCAACAATCGTTCAATTTTGCCCGTCAGAAACGCAAATTTTTTTTTTGTGTTTGGTATCTTAATCAGTGAAAATTAACCCCTTCTCGTGATATTTTTGCGAAATTGTAATCCGTATACGACTGAAATTTGAGTGATTCAAGAATTGGGCCCCTGTTTCTTTAAAAAAAAAAGATCCTGAATGATTTGTAAAGGTGCAGTTAGACTGTGGTAGTGTAGTCGTCGTTGCATTGCAGCTGTAGTGAATTTTTTTCCATAGATAATGCAGAACAGGATATTTTACAGATAAATAGTTAACAATATTTTTTGGTATACACTTTTTAATATAATTTACCTTGTTTAATGTTTTAAACAAATATTGGTGATAATAGACCCTCTCGCAAAATTTTTGAACATGTTAAAAGATCCCCCTTACATATTTTTTTTTGTATTAACCGAGAAAGTTCCGTTTTTTCTTAATATAAGTTCAAAAATGTTTTAGTTTTAAAATTAGGGTGTTGATTGGGTACCAAAGATGGACTAAATAAAATATGGTAATTTTGTATTTGCATACATACATACAGTCAATAGTATGTTCAGTGGTATTAGCGATAAATTAATAAGGTACTATAGTAGTTATATCTGATCAGTTAATTAATCATTCTGGTTTATTATAATTGCGAAGAAATTAGAGCCTTTTTTCGAAATGGAAAACGCGCTTACTTTTAGCATTACTTCGCTTGCATGGACAAATTATATCAAATAATTTACCTTCTTAGTACCGTATTATCATCAGTGCACGGTGGTTGTAGTGAAAAAAACTCACACAGAGATAGGTAGATATTTTCGGGCGCACATGAAAGAGATGGCATGAACACACCAACTTTAAGCATGGGAGTTATTTTGTGGAAATGCAGATATTTTCAATAAATGAACAAAGTATTATATTTACTTATGTCCCTATCCTCTGACCAGCCGCAGTTAATAATTAATAATGGTACCTACCTACAATAAACAGCGGCGCTATATTACCCCTCTCCCCTTTCCTACGTCAAACTAGTAATTTTCTAAAATTGTTTATAAAACTGTTTAAAAGTAACTTTTTTAAAGAACATTTTCCCTCAAATATAATTATTACACACTAGACACCGCCGCGCCACTTTGCCTGCGGTTTTACCCATTTTTCCCGCTTTTATTCCTTTAAATGCCATACCTTTTGTTTCCGTAAACCGATTTTGATGAAATAAATGCCTAGGATCACAAGGAATGCAATAATGAAAGTCAGATCAAAATCGGCTGGGCGGTCTATGCGTAATGCTGGAACAAACAGACATACAATAGACAATAGACAATAGTTTTTATTGTTTCAAAAGTAATACAAAAGTATACTTATAACAATAGAGTTTCGTTACTATATATAGGTTAAAGAAAAAATAAAAGTTTCCGAGGTTAGTCCTTGGCGAAGTGGGGCACAATCAAAGAAAATATGATAAAATGATTGCTTTTCATGCGAATTACAAATACTGCAGATTTCGCTAAGGTCAATTGAATACGAGATCCCATCAAAGGTGGTTTTAAAGTATTTACTATTTTTTGACCGAATTTGGCAAATAAATTTTCTATATGTAAAAGACGCATTGAAAAATAAATATTTTTTTGGTTTTTCATCATTAACGATTGTAAACGAGTGGAAAACTCGAAGTAGCTACAAATAGAAGATCCTTTTCTGTGCAATGCTTTTTAAATTGAAGTAATAATGATTCCTTATTTTTTTTAAGTACGAACGTGTGAGTGCTGCAAGTGGCCTATCAAGATTAACCTGAAGAAGAAGATCTTCTACCTGTTTTGCCCAATTATTGCGAGAGTCAGAGTTTTCCAGTAATACAAGCTGTCGCTTGATATCGCTTTGATAAGCCAATTTATTGTTAGTTTAAATATTGTAAAAGATAAATGAGTCCAAATTCCAATCGAATGATGCTATCCGGGGTATTTGAAGGTAACATAAATAACTTTTTAAAGAAGTTTACCTGAACCCTTTCTAGGGCTTCAAAATACCGAAGACTCACAGTAGGACTGTTGGAGAGTAGCACCCTCAGAATTAGAGAGTTGTATAAAGTTATTTTTGCTGACCAACTAGTCCTATTTGATTTTGCTATTATCCCTCTAACTAGTCCTGAGGCTTGTTTGGCTTTGAGTATAGTATTGTCAGTCATGTTTTTGAAAAAAGTTTAGGACGTAAATGTAGTGCCCAAGTAGACATATTTTTTGCAAACATTTATTTTTTCTCTCTTAAATAAGAAATTTGGATCGCTCTGGTTATTGCCACCACGGGAAAATATTAAACAAATTTTTTTCAGATTAACTGTTAGTTTATTTTGAGTTGTGTACTGTTCCAGAGCGATTAATTTTCTCTTTAAGTCACTCTCCGAATCTGAAAGTACTAATGCGTCGTCGCAGTATAACAACGCCAAAATATCAGTAATACCATTAATATTGACTCCAACGAGTCCCCTCTCTCGAAAAAATATTTCAAAATCTGATATAAAAGCGGAGAATAAAAAAGGAGATAAAGATGAAGGGAACTCCCTGGTTAGTTCCTAGTTACTTTTAATTTTAAAGTTTGCGTTTTCATAGAGAAATTTAATAACAGAGATCATTGTGGATGATAGGCCATATGAATAAAGTTTCCGCCACAGCAGGTCATGAGATATATAGATAGATATACACATACATACAAACAAAAATTGTATAAATTGCATTTTTGGTATCCCGTTTGGTCAAACAATAAAATGTAAAATAATAGTCAATGTACAATTCAATGTACAGAAATGGTCCTTTTAGAGATTTATTATATGTATAGATAAACAACTAATTATGGTCAGGGGGATAAGTGGCGATTTTTCCAAATTTCATAAAATTTCGGTTTAGTGAATTTTGCCTAATTGTCTCCCAAACAGACAGACAGACACCATCAAAAAATTTTATATGTAGGTCTTTTTTTTGCCGATCCCATTAGCCTATACTGTAGTATGGTTGGCTAAAAATAGAGTTCTAGATTACTACATAGCCGGTACCTACTAAGTTTTTGTTTATGGGTAATAAAAATAACACGACCGCCATATTTATAATATTTCTATTGCTATTTTGATAGAGTGATGAAAGAGAAAAATTTAGAGATAAAAAGTTTGGTCACCACTACTTGATAGCTGTAGGTATTGCAGTATGTATATTGACTATATAAGGCTATAGGTATTTATATTCTTTGGTTTAAAAAATATTCAATGTACAAAAATTAGAGATTTACCAATAAATGTACCAATAAATATTAGAAAATTAATAGTTTAATGTAAAAAAATGGGGGGGGTTTTACTGTATCGCCACTGCGTATTGTAGGTAGGTAACATTAATATTATTAACATCGGTTGATCAGGGGATGGGGGACATAGGTAAATATAATACATAATTTTATTTTATTGTAGGCTGTAGGCTTTTCCACGAAATCACTCCCATGCTTAACGTTGGTGTATTCATGCCATCGCCCGAAAATATCTACCTATCTCTGGGTGAGTTTTTTTCAGTACAACCACCGTGCACCGCTGATAATACGGTACTATAACTTTTCTAAAGGTTATTACTAAAGCAATATATAAGATTAAGAAGGTATATTATTTCATATAATTTGTCACTTTTTGTCACTTAGAAAAAAGGCTCTAATTTCTTCGCAACTATAACAAACCAGAATGATTAATCAGCGGATCAGACATAACTAGTATAGTACCTTGTTAATTTATTGCTAATACCACTGAAACTATTGACTGTATGTATGTATGCAAAATTACCACATTTTTCTCTTCCCCAAGTTTTATTTTGTCCATCTTTGGTACCCAATCAACCCTAATTTTGAAACTAAAGCATTTTTGAACTTATATTAAGAAAAAACGGAACTTTCTCCGTTAATACAAAAGAAATATGTAAGGTGGATCTTTTAACATGTTCAAAAATTTTTCAAGAGGGTCTATTATCACCAATATTTGTTTAAAAAATTAAACACGGTAAATTATATTAAAAAGTGTGTACCAAAAAATATTGTTAACTATTTATCTATAAAATATCCTGTTCTGCATTATCTATTGAAAAAAATTCACTACAGCTGCAATGCAATGACGACTACACTACCACAGTCTAACTGCACCTTAAGAAAGTGCCTACAGTGACAGGTATTCTCATGGAAGTGATCTGTGATGTTAATAGTGATGTAATTTATAATAGTTGCTAGTAGGTACCTAAAACTTGCCGATTTTTAGACATGTTCCCTACTTTGTTTAGTCACAAAGTTACTTGAGATGATAATTTTAAACACCTTTTAGGGCAAAATCAACAGAGAATTAAGTTAAACACAGGTTAAGTAGCTCCCAAAATACTAGTATTTGAAAGTATTAATGCACACAAAATGTTGATTTTTAGACTTTAGACAAGAAAGATTAAAACTTTTTAAAATGGTAAAAATACAAAAAAAAAACAAAATTATGATTGTTTTCCACAAACCAAAACTACACTTTTTTGCACTCGACGCGCGTTTCGCTAACAACGTTAGCATCATCAGGAGACCATAAACATTGTTTATCGCAATTGTTAGAGATTGTTAGAGTTGATAAACAATGTTTATCGTCTCCTGATGATGCTAACGTTGTTAGCGAAACGCGCGTCGAGTGCAAAAAAGTGTAGTTTTGGTTTGTGGAAAACAATCATAATTTTGTTTTAGTGCAACCAAAGGTTCCAAATTCCCAACATAGTTAAACTTGTTGGGAATTTGTTTTCCACAAACCAAAACTACACTTTTTTGCACTCGACGAGCGTTTCGCTAACAACGTTAGCATCATCAGGAGACGATAAACAATGAACTAAATTAATCTACGCTCTATCTTATATACAATCCTTTAGTGGGCGGAGATAAGACTAATAATTTGTGATTGATCACGATTTTTAATCCTATCTCCCCTCAACCAAAGAATAAAGTGTAGTAAACGGGATGGGTCCTCTATCTTTATTTAAACTATTTCTGGATTTAATGATTTCCATACTTTCATATGCATTCAAAAGTCTTTTGTTTGGTACACTTTTTAGAAGTTTTAGGTTATCTAATGTGAATCTATGATTGTTTTCAAAAGCATGCTCGGCCATACTTGACTTTTCTGTTCTTCCGTATTTTAAGTGTGCTAAATGTTCTTTAAAACGTGTTTGAATAGAGCGTCTCGTTTGGCCAACATATTTTTTGTCACAATCCATGCAACTAATTTCGTAAATTCCACGTTTTTCTAAAACTGTAGTTTTATCCTTGGGATTTCCTAGTAAGCTTCTTATTGTGTTACCGGATTGATATACTAATTTAAGACCGGTGTTATTAAATACTTTGTGTAATCCTTTCGTATAATTAGGATTATAAGGAATTGATACAAATTTTGAAAAGAATAGGATTAGGAATATAGCTGGCGAAAACGGTTACGACGAAGTCTTAATAAATAAGCTGATAAATAGACATTCTTTTCAAAAGACCTTTCGGAATTCTACCTTTTTCAGACAAAAAGATACCTGCGACTCAAAATTTGTATCAATTCCTTATAATCCTAATTATACGAAAGGATTACACAAAGTATTTATTAACACCGGTCTTAAATTAGTATATCAATCCGGTAACACAATAAGAAGCTTACTAGGAAATCCCAAGGATAAAACTACAGTTCTAGAAAAAAGTGGAATTTACGAAATTAGTTGCATGGATTGTGACAAAAAATATGTTGGCCAAACGAGACGCTCTATTCAAACACGTTTTAAAGAACACTTAGCACACTTAAAATACGGAAGAACAGAAAAGTCAAGTGTGGCCGAGCATGCTTTTGAAAACAATCATAGATTCACATTAGATAACCTAAAACTTCTAAAAAGTGTACCAAACAAAAGACTTTTGAATGCATATGAAAGTATGGAAATCATTAAATCCAGAAATAGTTTAAATAAAGATAGAGGACCCATCCCGTTTAGTACACTTTATTCTTTGGTTGAGGGGAGATAGGATTAAAAATCGTGATCAATCACAAATTATTAGTCTTATCTCCGCCCACTAAAGGATTGTATATAAGATAGAGCGTAGATTAATTTAGTTCATTGTTTATCGTCTCCTGATGATGCTAACGTTGTTAGCGAAACGCGCGTCGAGTGCAAAAAAGTGTAGTTTTGGTTTGTGGAAAACAATCATAATTTTGATCTTTAAGTTTAGTTTAAGTTGCTTGTGGGACACGCATCCAATTTTGAATTTTCGTTCTTTCCTCACAAGATCTTTTGATCTTCCCATGTTTAAGTTTAGTAGTACACGTAATTTTAAATTTAGGCTTTAAAAAATTTGCCTGTTTATCCATTCTGTAAACACAAACACAAATTGATGGACAATTCGAGTTGCTAACCAAATTTTATTCTACCATGGCAGAATAAAATTTGGTTGTTAATCTGTAACAACCAAAATTATATTCCATATCACAATAAAAAGACCTTCTTCATGACTATCCATGTTTCAAAAAAAATCTCGAAAAAAAACGTGTTAATCCCTTTAAAAAAAAAGTTTTTTTGAGGTTATGTTGACTGCAATTGTCAATTGACGTGGCGTTTCTGTGGTGGTAGTTCTAATGGCGCGATATTTGATTTTGATTGACGCATGCGCATCCAACGATTTTTAACAAGCACAATCATAAAAATAAATGTTGAAAGTTACCAACTTTTCTTAATGATAAATTTGTGCTTGTATTTGTGATTAACACTAAATTTTGACTAAACAGGTCCATGTGTTTGTACATATTTAACTTTTTTGATACTTCCATTTCTCTCATTACTGTTTGCTATTTCACCTTTGACAGTAAATAAATAAAATACTTAAATTCAAACAAAGTACACAATTAGTTTAAAGGATATGGTCAAACAAAAAAGTCCGTTTTTCCGGCCTTTATTTACTTATTGCCAATCCAATCTTACTTTTCTCCAAAACTACCGGGTGAATAAAGCGGCAGAGGCTTAGCGTGATTTAAAGGGCAGGGGGAGGGGCGAAGGCTTAAAAGGGCACCACAGTTGTTGGTACCTAGGTATATAATAGTATATTCGCAATTTATTATACAGGGTGATTCAAAATTCCCAAGAAAGACTTTAAATGTAGGTAGAATTTGTTGTTCTGAACAATTAGTAAAATAAATTTTTGTAAACTCTTTCGTTTCAGAGATATTTGCATTTAAAAATTCTTAATATTTAGCACCCTTTACCCCAAAACTTTGAAAACTTCAAAATGCTTGACAAAAACCCTAAAATATGTCATTGTCAGCACACGTCGACTTGCTTGGTAAATTATTTTAAAGGCGATTCCCAAAAAAATACGAAAATTTTACTCCTAAATTCAGAGAAAGAAGAATATGAAACAAAATAATCACGTAACTTTTCTTAGATTAATGATATCTAACCACTGTTCAAATCTTTCTAGGAAATTTTTAATTACCCTGTACATAGTATAAAAAAATGTTTTACTACAGTTGTTATGAGTTAAAAAAAAACTAAAAATCAAGTCTGAGAAATTTTGCTGATTTCATGTAGTCCAGTATCATAGCGAAATCAATAGTATGGCTATATTCCCGCTCAATACCAATTATAGCAAACTCATTCAGGTTTTTTTCGGTCATTTGTGACAATTTTTATTTTTTTTAGCCTCTGAAAAGTGCGCTCAGCTTCCGCACTGCACTGCTACGAACAATTGTATTCATTATTTGGTATAATTTAAAAACGTTTGGGAAGCTGTTCTTAAACTGTTTTTTATCAGAAATGACAAAATTTCTTCGGGTTTCCCGATTTCATCTTTTAATTCGATCAATTAGGATATTAACAAACAAAACGATTTATAACAAAATCAATGAATAGCGAGCTTTCTCTCAAAAAAGGTAATGGTAACCGTAGATCCGGATTTCGCACTTGTGCTGCTCATCAGTACGGTGCTAGGAATTAGGAGATGAAATGATAAAGAAAAAATATGACACAGAATTCATGTAAAAGGCAACCATCTGTCAAATTGCAGAATCAGCAGATGTACCTTCAATTTGAAGGAAAATTAAGCGTCTCTACGGAGACAGATATAATTATCTTTACAGATTTTTTTAAAACGATTTATATTCATCTATAGTAGTACTTTCTAGATCTGAACTATAAAATAAAATTATGTCAGTCAGATATTTTCAATTGTTTTCTGAATCGTTTATTATAATTAAACAATCGAATTTCTGGAAAACTTTTTAAAAATTATTAAACGATGTTTCGCCCTGGGCAACCAGCGTGGGCTTATCAGTGGTTTCACTGGTCACCCTCCCCAAACAACAATAAACATCATCATACACTATAATTTCCAACTTGGAATTACTCACAAATAGGCATCGTTCCGCACTGGCACTCATCTAAGTCACCTGATACGGGTTCGTCCTGGCCTGTTAATATTTCCAATAGGATTTTTGTAATTATGATTGTTTAGGACTATCATAGAATTTAACTAAATATTCTAGTTTTCGTTTATAATAGTGAAACATCAATTAAAAGACCAAAATGCCGGGTTGTGCCGTGGCTACGTGCAAAAATACTAATCGGTATACCTACCAAAGATACAGGGATCAAATATTAATAATATTATTCATACATTTTTGTATACTTACTTACAGTTTAATTTACGTACCTAATTCCTGAATAAAGTTTGATATTGATAATTATATTATTAGTGTATATTATATGTGACGTTTTTCATTTCCCTCGAACTCCATATATCTAATAGAAATTATCTATATTGTGGATTCTTATAACGAGATAATAGAATTAGATCATTTTTATTTACCTAGATAATGTCTTTATCTGTTTTAAAAAAAGTTAAAACAGGCTGAGTTTTAAGTTGAGGCATTTTTTTCATTAGCGTATAGAAATCGAATAGCCAAACAATATTTCAGCTTTTTTTTAAACAACTCAGTAATAATTAAAGCTGTGCAAAAATGAAAATGTGAACAATGGAAACTATCATAATTCACACACTGGTGCACCCAGGAATTGACATCGGGTTGGGGGGGGGGGGGTTGAGGATAAATAATAAAAAAAACTCACACACACCAATCCAAAGGTGGGCACTTTGGATTGGTGTGCCGAGTCCTTGTCCACAATTTTGAGGTACAGGATTGTCCATTTCGTATTCAGGACGAGAAAATGCACATCTTATCAAAAAATGGTGAGGGTTACCTATCCATTATAATTTTCACTGCGAACGCTTGTACTATGAGAATTCATCAGTTAGAATTCAATAAAAATATGTGTATAATGTATTAAAAGATGTAATTTCAAAATCTAGTTGGTTACAAAATATACTATATTTTCAAATAAAAGATCATATAAAGCATACACTTGATATTGAAGATTTCAAATTATGATTCCAACGTGACGTCACATTGTGCGAGAGAGACAGCAACACCCTGCGCGCTGGCATACCGTGTTAGGGCCATTCTACACGAGCCACAAAAACGCGACCGGTTAGTCGCTCAGTCGTTTGAAAATTTTACCCATTCTATACGAGCGTGTAGACGTCTAGATTAGCGACAAAACGCCTCATATGTGCTATGGACCCCGTACAAGTTGGGTGTATCGCTGTTCACCAATTAACTTTATTAAGTTTGTTGGCCAAAAAACATAAAAAAGACGTTAGTGGGTACTACACCCGGTTGGTGCTAATCGTCTGACCTTAGGGGTGTTCCATCTTAGCTTCGCAGAAGATCGGAGATATCCCCATCTGGATTTGTGAAGGACAAAGTTGCTACATGTAGAATGATACGCTGGCATCCGGCGCACGATTTTTGAGCAAACTCTTGCGCCGGCACGCCAACGAACGCGTCCACACGTGACCGCAAAGTTTCCCATATAGTATGCTCAATAAACACTCTGTGGTTCTGTGGCACAAGCGTGCCGCTCGCAGGCAAACGGTCGCGTTTTTGTGATACACCTAAGGGCCATTCTACACGAAAGCAGGCATACTGCTGCTGCCGCCGGATTATAGCTGGGCAATTCCACGCGTGATGAAGATTTTTTGCATTTTTTTTATTTTTGAAACTAAAAAAACTATCAAAACCAAAGTAGTGTGTAGGGTATCTTTAAACATATACACTCATTAGAAAACAAGAACTTTTTTCCAAATCATAAAATAATGGCCAATAGCTAAAATATAGGCAAACAAAATATTAAGGTTTCATAAGGAATGTCAAATGAGTTAAAATTACTTTTAACTTAAAATTAAAGCAAGGAAAGAAACGCAATATCATACCATTTTATTATATCTAGGGAAGAGAAACATATTTTGCAACTCGTAATTTTAAACTACTTTTAGTGTAAGAGAAAAAGCACTTTCTAAATCTATGATTTTTCTCCGCCCGTTTTTGATGTCCCATGAGTTACCACCAATTTTTGGTTATATCCTGGACTTTGAATAAAAAACAAATTTGCTTTTATTGTTAAATTGTTCAGATACACCCTTTATATATGTCATTCTGAAAGAAAGCAAAATGAGATCAGAAAATTAATTATGTAAGATTTGTCCCATGAGTTATCATGGAATTGCCCAGCTGCAGGCTACAGAGAACCTAACAGTGGGGATAGCTTCTATTGGATTTTTTTTGGAGAAGCCGCGCGCACACGTGATATCGGCAGACTTTTTGGGTGCCGATTCTTGAATTTCTTAGGAAAGGTCGCACGGGAACGGTCAACTCCCTGATATCGACCAATAACACGCTTTAAAGCTATCACGAATTATTCGAAACCTATCCGACCACGGCCGAACTTTACCCGAATGCCGTGTATCGAAGGAACCTTCCTACACTTTCATACACCTGCCTCTGAGCAGGAGAACGGGCGTTCTTGAAAAACGATAATCAAGTCAGCTTTGCGCGTGCACCGTACAAGGTTGGCAGCTTCTGAGCCTTCTTATTGGTCTAAACCAAGGATGTGAACGTTCCCGGGCGACCATTTTCTCGAAATTCAAGAACCGGCACCCTGCAGTGACTCGCTTTGATTCAAGGCCACATTTGTTCTAGGTTTGAATTTAAAATAATTTTTAGCATTTTTAATGAAACCTAAAGTAATTGTACTATATATTTAATAAAAATTATTGCTCTAGATATCAACGACGATAAGGAAGACTCATTGGATAACGCACCCATATCAAGGCACACACCTCCCCTCTCTTCATCATCAAAATCGACGACAAAACAAAGGCGGTCCCGAACAAATTTTACGTTAGAACAACTTAGTGAATTGGAAAGGCTGTTCGATGAAACACATTATCCAGATGCCTTTATGAGGGAAGAACTTAGTCAAAGGCTAGGATTGAGTGAAGCAAGAGTTCAGGTAAATAATTTTTCTTTTTTTACCAGAAGACACATACAGTAAGGAATTTTTGAATCATTGTTTAATTTGTGAGTGTGCCAGTCAGGCACCTTCAACTGCGACCAGCAGGTCTATTGTGGCTTATTTAGTTTGGTTTGAAGGCTGACATACAATGAGCTTCAGGCTATTGCAAACATAGGGGGAATCAAGTCCAATTTACTCTCCGTGCCGTACGACCGAGGTGGATTCGAAGCACGCTGCAGTGTTATCTTTTGGAAATTTATTTTGTTTTCATTATTTTGTTTTATTTCTGCCTTGCTCGAGAAACAGATTGGTAAGCTCTTAAGTGAAATAATACATTTTTAAAACTAAAAATGGATGTCTACGAAGTTGCCGAAAAAGTGCAGATGATCAACTGGTACTAGCAAGGCGTATTCAAGAACTTTTTTTGGAGAATTTTGTAACAGAACCTAGTTTATCAACGATTCATAGGTTTGTGCAGAATTTTGAAAAGTTTGGTTGTGTAGCCCCAAGAAACCATAAAAAACCCACTGTTTTGAATGACGAGCAGGAAGTACGGGATGTGATGATTTGCGCTGCAGTGGAGGAAAATCGAAAGTTAACTAGCCACCAAATTACCGAAGCAGTGGATACGTCTTCAGCCTCGGTCTTACGTGTTCTCAAAAAGAATGGAATCATTCTTACAAAGCGTCAAAAATGCATCAAATTTTTCCGGAGGGCAACTATCGTCGTATGGAATTTTGCGATACAATGATGGAAAGGGCTAATCGTGATGAGAACTTTCTGATATCTATTTTTTTCACAGATGAAAGCACTTTTCCATTATTGAATCGTCATAACCCAACACACGTTCGATATTATGTAAGAACACTGATAATGTATTTCCTAATCAGGTTATAAGTACAAATGGAACTATTTTATGGCTAGCTCGATCACCCGACCTTGCTCCTAATGACTTCTATCTGTGGAGTTATATCAAAAATAAAGTTTACGGACATGAAAGGGCTAATAATTTGGAAGAACTTAGGATTAAAATTAAAGAAGCTTTTCAAACTATCACCCCTAACATGCTTGGAAACATTAGAAGGGGTTTTATAATTTGCTCTATTTTTTTTTGACTGGGAGAATCTTTTTGGTTTTTAGAATATATTATTTTATTTTGAGAACTTGCTTTTATTTTGTTTCTACTTTTATTATTATTATTATTTATTATTTTCATTGTAACACGTTTTTAGTGATAAATCTGAGCAGTTGAAAATAAAACGCTCTAATTTATCAGTGACAAAAAACAAGAAAATTACGTTATAAAAATTTGCGTATTTATTGAACAAATTCCGGTTTCATTGACTACGCTCCATATAGCACCGTGGTTGGAGGCATACTAAACGCAAGCCGCGAACGGTGATCGCAAGCCTGAGTGTTGGTTGCTCCACTGATAGGTGTGCGGTGTCCCTGCATGTACGCACACTGGCAAATTGGACTTCTTCCGGCCTATGTTTGCAGTAGCCTGAAGCGCTCTGTATACATAGATATCTAAAAACTGATTCTAAACCAAACTATACCGAATTAATTAGATATTTTTATCTTGATAGACATTAAAATGCACTAGAATAAGACGCGTTAAGTCATTTTTTCTCGTCCAAATAATCCGTAAAAATTAATAAAATTTGGGTAAACAAGAAATCTAAGAACTGTCAAAGTGACACGGGATGTATTTCGAGTAAAATCAGCGTATATTGTAGACCACCGCCAAGAGATGGTTTATCTGCTTTCAATTTCAAAAAAATCACGATTTGATTGATTTTTTTGTTCAAGATAAAGTACTTTCATTTAAAAAAAAGAAATTTTAGGCTGTATGTATGTGGTATCCCAGCTCGTTTTTTTTTTCGGTGAATGTATATGCACGTATGATATCTCACTTTAGGCTGATTCAGAAAGATCACTGCTCTCTTAAATCAAGAAAAAGCTTTTTACATAAATTTGAAATAATTAAATAAAAACAAAGATTTCTTACATACATACACATCTGGTTTGCTTAGGCGTTTGCACACTGTGTCAATCAATAGGTAAAAAAATAAAAAGTTTGAATTTTTGTGGTACCTGGTAGCGCCTGGGGGGCAATTCCAGTGGGCTATCGTTATGAGATAACGATCGCTATCGCCATTATTTTCACTGTTACGGCAACATCGCTTATCATTAATTAAAAAGAAGGCTTAAATGGCACGCAACCAGCAATACTTTCCCAAAACAACTGTCAAATTCCGACAGTCAGTCAAGTTTGTTTAGATTTTTAGTTTTTTGTTGCGGCGAAATTTCGGGAAAATAATAATTTTCATGAGCTTTTTGCACGCAATATGGACTAAAAATCTGATCACAATGTGATGGTGGTCAACCGTTATTGAATTTTGTTTTTGAAAAGCCACGTTCTCTGTGAAGAAAAATCCACATGGGCCTTGTGTGGAAGTGCCTCCAGATTTTTTGTTTGGGTAAGTACTTATATTTACTGTATCTTATATTCTATTCTGTTCTTTTTGGTGCTTAAAGAACACTACTTACATAATGTAAACAAAAAGATATAGTAGGTCCGTTTTAAGTTCAGTTTATACATTTTGAAAAGACGTGAGCCAGTGGCCAGAAAACCGAAAAATAATTTTACAAAATATTCATACATTATAAGAAAAAAAAGTTGGAAATTCAAGAATGCAGGATTTGTTTGATCCAAGGTTATTACACTGACTTTTTATTAAAAAAAATCTGACATCAACTAATATCTACCTATATATCGGGAAAAAATCAAATATTATTTATTTGGACAGTTTATGTTTATATTTTTTGAGGTTATAGCCAAATTACTAAATATTATGCCTTGTATAAATAATATTACTTACAACAGACCGCATTGAGTACCTAGTTGAAGAGAGGCGGCTGATTCTGAACTGCTATGCACGATCAAGTAAAAATTTAGCATCCCTTCTCATACTGTCCCCCCTTCTTCAATTATTTTATTTCCACAGGATAGTAAATCTCTTGAACTCCCTCCCTCTGACAGACAGATAAGAGTCATGTACCTAACTTTCATATATTCAAATTGATTTTGCTAAAACAAATTTTGATGTACACATTTTCTTTTTTTAAGGTTTTCAAAGTTTTAATGTAATGTAATTTACTGTTCTTTTTTTAGGTCAACTATTGAAAATCTCCAAGAGCAGGACCCATGCTGTAGTGCTAATAAGAGAGAAAATAAATTATGAAGTTTGGGAATAAACACTTACCGTAGCTGCTCAATGTATATTGATAAATTATCCATAGAAATCAGTTTTGGTAAGTTTTCAATTCCAACACCTGATTTTAAATTTGTAGGTACACCTATTGTCAAGTAATGCAAACTATCCTAAGATTTTGTCCCATACAGTCAAGTATTGTCAGGTATTATCGAGTTTTCGTACACCTATTGGAGGTGTTGGCCTCTCGGTTTTAGATTCTGAGTTTTAAAAATGTTTACTTAAATCTAGTAAACAAAAAAATTTGTGTAAATATAATATTTTTGTGTAAAAGTAGAGTATTGTGGTTTTTGACGAAACATCATTTTAAGTTTCGCAATTATGTCAGTAATAAATAGTCATTTTTAAATATTTAACCTTTGCGTTTCTACATAATTTTAAGACCAAGTTTCTCACCTTTGTCAAAATCAAAATGCATAAAACTTAACTTTTCAAACTCTCTACTGTTGATCAAATTCCTGTCTTAAAAACTCTTTTAGTTTTTATCTACTGTTTTACAAAGTTTATTAGTTCTTATCAGTAAATTATTTAACCCATCATCACACAAAATTAGTAAAGTTTAAAAAATTTAATAATAATAATAAATTGTAATTTTACTCAGAAATCATTTTATTGGGATAATTTCAGATAATTTCGTTTTTTTAACCGGTATCAGAGGGTTTTTACCTCGACTCCCCCTTCCTTTGGGACGCCACTGGGTAACCATATACACCTATATAACAAATCTTATGCATTTTTGTTAGATAACGTTTAAAAAATTGGATTATTTAATTCACGTTACATATTTTATGCAGATTTTATGGATGTCACTAATAAAAAGAATAAGTAAAATTGATAATACAGTACCTAAAATATGTTATAAAAATCTAAACTTTTTACATGAAAAACTTAGCTCATTTTTTTCCTCGTATTGAAAGGTCATTCATTCATTTTGATTCAGGCCTAGATGAGAAGATTAACTTTAAATTTGGCACAAAATTATAAAAATATTGGGAAAAAAACAAAAAAAAAATAGCACATGGTATTGCTATTGTCTGAAGTATTAATTCAAGTGAACTAACTGGTTAGCTGATTAGACTATAGATTTGCATACATCACACCTATAATAAATTACTTTAAATTTAATTTCAGATCAATGATTTCTCGTAATTATTAAGATGTATGATGAATACATTTAAGCAGGCAGCACCGCACCCCACCTACGCAACTAAACATTTTAGCAGGACAGAACACATATGGTAAGCTACCTTCACATTAAAAAGAAAACATTTTAAAATCCAAAAATTCATCAGTAAAATTGAAAAAATTGGCTACTTTCGTTTCAACCACACATAAATTTCCACTTCTTTATTGCTGTATTTAAGTTTTTGTTTTCTACTATTTTTATTAGCCACCAAAACCTAAATATTTCAAATTTCATTAGTAAAATTCAAGGAGGAATAAAGTTTTAAGGTAACTTTTTATGTCCACAGGATATTTAAAAAAAAAAACATTAAATAACAATTAAAGATCTTGGGGTAACTAGGGGATAAGCCACACTTATTTCGTTAATTTACAAGAAAAACTCAAGTCTTTTTCCACTTGGATCCCAACTTGTTAGATTTTCTGAACTTGTTCCCTTTGTTTCCCCAAGGTTTTTAATTATTATTCACTACCTTGATAGTTTTTTTGATCGACAGTTTACATTACTTTTTCTAAATAATATATACAAGGGTCAAATTCATATCGTTTTTTTTAACAGGCAAGTTTTTTTACGACCTTAGCCAGAAAGTTGTTTTATCCTCTCCCTTAGTTTCTATATCAAAGTGCGTTGGACCAAATTCACACAAGCATTGACCATCACTTAAGTTTCTACTTTACCTTAAATATTAAGATGTGGGGTAAACAAAAGATAGTCAATAATAAAATTTTCAAAGTAGAATGTAATGTAAAACTTGGTCCGTACTTTTCTAAAAGAATCTAAATTGGCAGACAGCAATAAAACTGGTGGCCAAAAAATTGGTGAGATATAGTCGATGTAAGTCTAATAAGTCGGATTATACTCTTGTTCAAAGGGTGAGGTGATTAAAAGTTACTATTGGTGTAATTGATTGATTTTATAAACCAAACCTGAAAGCTTTCAATCTTAAGTAGCCATTTCACTGGCTTACATTTTGAAATACATCTAATTTTTTGTTTCAGGTTAGCAGTGCCCAAGCTAATGAAAGAAAAGATGCAATCCATTAATTATTGAAATATTAGAAAACAATTTGTAATTCTAAGTAACATTTAAACCAATAAGTAAAATAAATCAGTTTTTTTATGCCAAATTTTATTATTTTTTAATAGCAATGTTAAGAGTGACAAAATCAACTCAAATCAATTTTTTCTTTGTAATATAATAAATTGGTAATATTAAATTAAAAACTAGTATAAAGTATTAATCTAGCCAAAAAAATAAATTTATCTAAATGCATTGTAAAAAACTTGCCATGTCAGTCAGTAAATCTTTAGAGTTAATTTAAAAATGCAGCATGCATTTAAGGCCCTTTATTTGAAGTAGGTACTAAGTAGGTACTAAGTAGGTTTCTTAAATTATATTACTCAGGTATTAAAAATTAAAATAATTTGCTTAATTAGCCAACTGCTATATAAATATCAAGCTATGCTATGTGTGTGTGGGAATAAATATCATTTAGGTAATTTAAAAATGGATGTAAAATAATGAAGAAATATCATTTAGGTAAATATTAAATCACATCAGTCCAATTTTTTAAAACATCTTCATCAATTGTTTTTTATAGCAATCAGAGCTTGAAATAACTTAATACTGTACTTAACTTACCTCACCAAACCAATCTAAAGGCTCTTGAAAAAAAACTCTGCCTTATTTTAAAAAGTTTGCAATAACTTAAAATAATATATAGTGTCCCACACTTTTTCGATGACTCCCCCAAAAAATCTGCGAATTTTTTTGAAAAAGTTCTAAAATCGTAGTTACAATAGGTCCAATGTTCTATAACTATCACTTAAGTGACATTTAAATTTTTTGATTTAAACAAATGTGGCCTAACAGAATTAAATAATAAAATTTTATTTCTGTACTATATTTTACACAACTTTTTAATTCATTAAAAGTTATCTTATTATTTTTTAAAGGGAGAACAAATAACATTTAGCATACATGTATATTGCATCAGTTTCTTCTGAAAGTTAGTTTCACTATGTATATTGAACATCGAATCTTTGTCTAGTTTCATTTAGTGCCTTGGAAGGTTGGTCTGTGTCTTACTTGAATCTATCCATAGTTAATTTGTGGCCCGAGTTGTGGTCTTGTGTGGTACTATCCTACTAGAATGATTCTTACATGTAGCTCCATTCACATACCCTAGCATGTTATACCTAAAAAGAAGTATACACTTTAAGTTTTATCAAAATAGTACTTATCCAAAATCTGATCTCAGCTTTAAGTAGTTATTTTTTCTTTGGTGAACTGCAAGAATCTAAGTCAGTAGTTTTCATTTTAAATAAACTCAATGTATCAAATTCTTGCCAAGCCTGACTTTAATTTAAGTGGGTGATAAACTCAACTAGTTGGGCCATGCTTATCTATATTCTATCATAAGGGCTTGCGATTCCCTTTACAGAAGAGTATAAAATATAAACCCAGCTTAAAATAGCAGTGATGTACAAGTTTGGGATAAGTAAAACAAATATTTCCCCATAACAAAAGCTAGTTTTACTTACTGTGCCGTTCTTTATGGGCTCCAAATATGGTGTGAACTTATTTTCGTCTTCCATTCGGGTGGTTGGAGAACACAAGATCACAGGAGAAACTAGGCAGCAGGAATTATAAAAAGTATTTTGTTTCCCGATGTCTGCAACCATCGCAGAAGAAATCATGTTAATTTTTCTCAATCAAATCAAAACTTATATTTTTGTGCGAGTTTAGTTGTCAAAGTTGAATTGACACGGCCGCGGCCATTGTGAAACAACAAAACAAACCGCGGTGTTGCCGCGATAACGAATTCGCTACGTAACGATATCGGTATGAGCCACTGGAATAGCCCCCCTGGTATCTTAAAAAGCAGTTTTTCACGGTATAAATCCGGCTCTATAACCGCAATCAAGAAAAGTGTTTGCAATTGCAGCGTAAAACTGATACCGGTATAATCCCATCATCTTCGCCTAAATTATACAGGGCAAATTAAAGAATATCGTATGTAAAAAGTTTTAAAAATAATAATGGAATATAGTGCGCAAGTAAAAAATACATTATCTTACACAGTTTTGTCATTTAGGCGGTGATATCATATTACGCACCGGTAAAAGTCTTTCGCCGTAAATATAAACGGCATAGATTTGACAACACTGCTTTGCTATTTTTCTGGAAGATCAACAATAGGTGGCACCACTTATACCATTTCGAGTGAGATCGTGCAGTGTTCAGAACACGGTACGAACACCATATGTGAGAAAAGTATAACTTATTAAGAACGTAACCATTCATTAATGCTTCTTTAAAAGGTTTTGATGCTCGGCTTCATGCTTCATGGATTGCAATGAAATTAAAAAGAATCAAAAGAAAAATCATTATTCAACATCAAAAAAATAACAAATTTCCGTATTATTTTTATCACTTGACATGTATCAATTTATTGGCCGAAGGTTCCATTAGACAAGTAGCCAGGGGCTATGCGGAACCTGAATTCCAATACTCCAATCGAACTCACTTCAGTTTCCTTGGGCCTACTAAATTACGTGACCTTGGCGTTTCAGAATTCCGGCAGAATATTGCTTACAAAGAAAAAACCATAACTCTTTTATCAGATAATAGGATTTATAAAAATCTATAAGCGGATCCAAAGGATTTTTCAAAATTTGGTGTATTTTTTTTCAAAAAATAAAAAAAATCAAAAAATTGCTGTTACAGATTTCTGTATTATCGACGAGGCTAAAGAAAAAGCCAGGCAAGATTTTTTACTATTATTAGCCGTGTTTATTTTATTTCGAAAATGAGAGAGTCCAGCAAAAAAACTGTTGGATACGGTTGTGAAGAATTCAAAAATAAACATTCTTGCCAAATTTCAACAGACTCCGTTTTCTCGTTTCCGATATTGTTCCCGGTAAAGATTAGCCCAAAAACAGCAAAGCAGTGTTGTCAAATCTATGCCGTTTTTGTGGCCTTAAAATGAAAATTCGGAGATTTTTTGCAGAAGCCGGAAAGGGGGAGAGTTTGCCCACTCCCCTTCATCCTTGCATTTCTCCCAGACCTTGCCTTACACCCAAAGTCCACATTGCAACTTCTTGGTGTCGTTCATAAATTAACTAATGGCGCGGAGAGTAGGTAAAAGTGTTACGAGGGGGGAGGGGAGAGTTCACAACTGCGTTTCGTTACCATTTGTAACTGAAAATGATAAATAAAATAATAAAATAACTAAATACTTCAAAATGAAAAATATTTGTTACCTTATTTAAAGAGGGACGAGGAAGGGAAGAAAGGTATAGAAAATGTTATGAAGATGGACAAAATTAAAGTTCGGCAAAATTGTTGTTTCACGCTTTTATAGATGTAGAAGACTTTTTTTTTATTTCAGAAGGTACGGTGCTCGTCCAAATAAGCAAAACGTCGCAAAATTTTAATTTAATTTTCTCATCATATTGAAGATGTGTTGTGTGGGGATTTTTCTTCTCAAATGGACATCTGCAAATTCAGGGATAAAAAGCGATACAAAAATATAAGTAAGTTATCCAATTAACACAGTATTTTTAGTTAAAAGGCTCACTATACTAAGAAAATTAACAACCCCGTGCGTCCCATAGTCCTAAACCCTAACCCATCTTAATAAATATCGCCCATATTGTCCAAAGAATTAGGAGATGAAATGATGATAAAAAAATCTAACACAGGACATGTAAAAGACAAATTTCAGAATTGGCAGATGTACCTTCAGTTTGAAGGAAAATTAAGCGTCTTTACGGAGACAGATATAATTATCTTTACAGATATCCCAAGCTCTGGAGTTAATAAATTTATCCTATTTCCTAGCACCGTACTGATCAGCACCACAAGTGCGAAATCCGGACCTACTGTTACCATTACCTTTTTTGTTTTTTGAGGGAAAGCTCGCTATTCATTAATTTTTAACACTTTACTTTTTTATCTTAAACTGTTCGGTGATTTTGTTACAGAGAGGTAGTTCGGTACCTTTATTTGGGCAAATTTTACGTCCTTAATCTTCGCCAGATCCTATATTCATAGTGGTTTCCAAAGCTTTTTCCTTCCTTAAATTGTTATTGACAAAGGAGGGGAGGGGGCTTTTTGAGGAACGACTGTGAATATATGGCCTTCTGGACAATATTTTACAGGCAAAATATACCTCCGACTCTAAATTTACATCAATTCCTTATAATCCTAATTATACGAAAGGATTACAAAAAGTATTTAACAACACCGGTCTTAAATTAGTAGATCAATCCGGAAACACAATAAGAAGTTTTCTAGGAAATCCCAAGGATAAAACTAAAGTTGTAGAAAAAAGTGGAATTTACGAAATTAGTTACATGGACAAAAAATATGTTGGCCAAACCAGACGCTCTATTCAAACACGATTCAAAGAACACTTAGCACACTTAAAATACGGAAGAACAGAGAAGTCAAGTGTGGCCGAGCGTGCTTTTGAAAACAATCATAGATTCACATTAGATAACCTAAAACTTCTAAAAAGTGTACCAAACAAAAGACTTTTGAATGCATATGAAAGTATGGAAATCATTAAATTCAAAAATAGTTTAAATAAAGATAGAGGTCCCATTCCGTTTAGTACACTTTATTCTTTAGTTGAGTGGAGATTATAAAGCGTGAAAAATCACAAATTATTAGTCTTATCTCCGCCCACTAAAAGATAGTATATAAGATAGAGTGTAGATTAATTTGGTCTATTGTTTATCGTCTCCTAAAGATGCTAACGTTGTTAGCAAAAGATAGAGGTCCCATTCCGTTTAGTACACTTTATTCTTTAGTTGAGTGGAGATAGGATTATAAAGCGTGAAAAATCACAAATTATTAGTCTTATCTCCGCCCACTAAAAGATAGTATATAAGATAGAGTGTAGATTAATTTGGTCTATTGTTTATCGTCTCCTAAAGATGCTAACGTTGTTAGCAAAACGCGCGTCGAGTGCAAAAAAGTGTAGTTTTGTTTTGTGGAAAACAATCATAACTTTGTTATAGTGCAACCAAAGGTTCCAAATTCCCAACATAGTTAACTAGCACTATGTCCAGTGCGTGGTTCTTTAATTTTTCTTAACCTTTCATAATGTTCAGAGTTAGGGTGCGCGCCTCCCGCGCACCCCCGTGGATCCGCCACTGGATTGTATTCTAATAACTGATCAGGGTAAACAAAAGAGATGGCCCGATCGTACAGGGGTGCGACATATGGAGGCAAAGGTTTCAGAATTTCCACATTTTCTTCTTTATCGTTCAGTGATTCTGTCAGTTTCCAAATCCTCAACTCCTCAAGATCCCTCTTCCTTGCGTAATGGAAATTCTTATAAGCGAAGAAAGAAGGGGGTCTTAAGAAACTACAATAAATATTCTATTTTGGCAACGTCACTTGCTTGCTTACTGTTTTCCAAAGAATGTCAATTAGTTTGTTTATACGGGCCTCTTAAAACGCTTTTACATAAGGACGGTTTAAAAATGTTGTCGTATAAACAACACTAAAACCGTTTTAAACACTAAATCGACTTTATTTTAAAGTGATTTAGGAAACTAGTTTATCGCTTTAAAACCCATTTTAGGATCGTTATAAACACTTTAAAAACGCTTTAGCGCATTTCTTTCAACCTAAAGAAATGCTCAATCCTGGTTTTCCGAAAAATCTGTTGTTAACTAAGTTGTTTTGTTTGTTTCTTTAAACTGAGAACGTATAAACACTCGGAGAAGGCGATTTTATTTAAAACAGTCCTTATATAAAAGCGCATATATAGTTGTGTCCAACAAAGTGTTGCATATATATAATGTATAAAATATGTGCTTTGCAACTTGCCTACTGGAGTGCATTCAGATTGAAGAGTCCGGGTGACATCCGGCGCAGAGCGTTACCCGATAGAGTGTGCCCGGCGATTCGTCCAATCTGAACGGATAAGACGTATTATCATAACCTTACTCTTAAGATTTTTTTTTTGTAATTATGGATGAAGTAATAGTAAATGCTTTTATAAATGAAGAACTACTCGTTGAGAGTGATACACCTTCACCACTTTTTCACTCATTTCATCACTCTTGATTGTTCCATCCTCGTCCAAAACCAAATTATGGGAATGTGTATTGATTCTTTCCATTGCCGAAAACTAGACTTCAAATTTAAAAAACACAAATACAAAAGATATTGTCTCTGAAATAAGGTTAGAAATGGTTGTGCATTTGATCTGCGCATGCGGGACAAATTTTATCAACCTAAGCGTCCGGTAAAAATCTACCGACAATCTGAACAGCTGGGTAAATTTTAACCAGAGCAATCTGAACGGCCAAGGCGCGTTCAGGCGTCACCCAACGTTCAATCTGAACGCACCCCTGTATAGAAGCAAAGCGCAAGCGTTGTACAACACTTTATTTAACACCATTGTAAATATATTGGCACTAGTTACAAAACACATGAATGAAAACAACTCCAATCTAACGCTCATATAGGTTTATTAATAAACTAACACACAAGAATACATTATTATTGAAGGAAAAAAAATCAGTGTGATGGGTGAGTTTGGTGATCTCACACATTTTTTCAAAGCGGGGAATAAGGCTTGACACTGCCACTCTCATTTCTTGCTCCGCGTTGATCTTTGAACGATATTTGCTCTTTATCACAGCTACAGCTGAAAATCCAGCTTCGCATAAATAGAATGTTGCACAGGGGATTAGAATTCTTAAAGCTTTTAAACTTAGAGCAGGGTATTCATTTTTGACGGATACCTAAAACTTCACCAAATCAGAAGAAGCGAATTTTGATTTTAGGCTGTTGTCGCAAGAGAGTTCAATACGGCTCCCTTCTTCTAGTAAAATGAATTCTGGTGGAGATTGTGCATGGAAAGGATCTTGAATCCATGCAAATTTTTCGACATTTTCTTCTGTAAAGTATTTTGAAAACCATTCCTGAGTTTCGAAAGGTGTTCGGTGAAAAGGGACAGCAAGTCTTGAGAGATAACGAGCTCATTAAAGGCTGAGAATTTATGCAATTCTGGAAAACAAATTAAATTCGCAGTCCAACGACTTCGATGCAAGTGCTTCCCTATGAATGATGCAATGGGTACACATGGCATACGGTGCTTTATTGCGAATAAGTGCTTGCAATCCACCATAACGGGCAAACATTGATCGAGCGCCATCAGTACAAACTCCAATATACTTCTCCCAATCTAAATTATTCTCTGTTATAAACTTGTCAAGAATTTTAAAAAAGTCTCAAGCCTTTCCGCTTTCATCGATACTTTTGCAGAAAAGAAGGTTTTTTAACAATAATATTATCATCCAGGAAGCGTACGTAACAAATAAATTATTACTGTCAGTAGCCTCATCAAGTTGCAGACCAAATTTCTTGCCTTTCATTTTCTCTATCAATTGATCATTAAGTTCCTCAGCTATATGATGGATTCTTCGACTAATAGTGTTGTTAGATAAAGGTACCTTTGAAATTAGTTTTCCCGCCGATTCTCCTATCATAATGTTAATCATGTCGACAGCAGCCGGTAAAATAAGTTCTTCTGCGATGGTGTGAGGTTTCTTGCACTTCGCCACCCTGTATGCCACTTTGAAAGAGGACAACAGTGCGTTGCTAGGTACTGAAATTTCTTGTTTTTGTACATTCTGCAACTTTCTTGTGAAAAATTCGCGTGACTTTCCAACCATCGTAGGATGAATGGTTCGAATATGTCGTTTTAGCTTACTTGGGAGCATATTTTCGACCGCTGTAATTTTCAAACAGAGCACGCACTGCGGTCTTTCCTCATGATTTACTTCTACTGAAGTTTAAATAACTATCATCGTATTTGCGATGTTTCCTTCTTTTTACTCCTCCGTCACTTGTCGATGCTTGATCACTCTGTCTCGATCTAATAATTTCCCTATTTAATAAAAATCTTCCATCTTGTGACTAACTTTTTACGAAAAAACGAAGCAACAGATCCGATATTGGAACGTTTATGTGTCCTGAGTTCGTAAATCACAACACTTTGTATCACTACTAAAACTCTCTATTACTACATCTATTTATCATAACAGTTTAACCGCTTACAATTCCTCTTACGGTAAACTAACCTAGCAAAGCGGACTACGGCGACTTAAATACTGTCAAAGAGCGCTCGCGAAAATTCTCATCGAGCTACGCACAGGTCGAATACGGACTTCTGGAAATTCTAGAAACTTGCTCTGCTCTCTCTGGCTCGAGGCTCGATTAATAGCAGATGCGGCGACGGCGTTGCGAAACCTAACTCAAATTCTACCTTTTCAGGAGCGCCTGGCGGCGCCCCAGGGCGCCGCGGCGCACACTTTAGGAACCACTGTCTTAGAATATAGTTGCGGGTCCGCAAAAGCAAGCTGTATTATTTATTAATCTTTGAAGATATTTGAAGTTACGTTTTTGCCTTCTTGGCGACGACTTTTGCCTCTTTCTGTTCCATATAGCGTTCATTGTCGCATCAATCTTGTTCAATTTTAATCTAGTTGTACGCCCTTGTTGAGTTGTTGCACTTGCACAGTTTCTGGGGGCCGATTTAGCCCATCTAAACAAAAATTTGTTGACATTTTTTCTAGCTACTACTTCTTGACTAAATTTACCTGTTCAGTTTGGACCGACTTTAACCATGATTCCTTCATGATACTGTGAACGTTTTCCTTGTATTATTTTGAAATTCACCACTGCATTATTAATATATTTTAGTTTTATAACTAGCATTAAGTTAGTCTTTTAATTATTGAAATGCCGTAAAAATGAGCCATTTTAATCGATTTTAGATAGCAAAGCAAATTTTTTCTGATTTATGCAGTGTTGTCACATTTTTATCTACTTTTAAAAATCGCCAGTTTATTTGCCATCATTTTTAATCCAGTTGGCCATGCTTGTCTTTTGAGCCTTATGAATTAGTATGTTTTCACATCGAACTCAATATTTAAAAGATTGTCTTCTTTTTCTTTCATAGAGAGCATGTTCTCTGTTCCGATAAGGAGCTTGATATATGAAAGAACAAGATGTTTGATATACGTATTGAATACAATATGAAAACAAACTAATTGTAAGGAAGTTTTATGAGAATGGGCTATGACTTTCTAACACTTGATTAAAAGATCGTGCTTGCGAGTTCAAGACTCGTGTAGACCACATTTTAAACCCCTCCCCCCCCCCGGGATGCCTGGTTATATACAATTGGCACAATCAAATAACAGCACAAATAAAATATATAAGGAATAAAATACACGAACCTGCGGCGCTATAACACCTTTTATTTTTACGATTTTGTTCGTTCATGACCGCTATAAAAATGTCTGATTTTTTTTTGTTTTTAATTTGAATCACCCTCAAAATGCTCTTTTTAATGTAATTTTTTCGAAACATTTTTTCTGCGTTTTAAGTGTCATTTTACCTGTGGCGCATTTTACCATTTTTACAAACAAATTAAGGATAAATAAACAACTCACACACCCAAAACCCCATCAATATTTACGATTTTTTTTAGTTTAATTTTAAGTCAAAAATCACATTTTCAGTGTTATTTTCTCAAAAAATTTTGCCTGCGGCGCATTGAACCATGGTTTTGGCATCAAATTTTAAATAAATCACCAAATTTAAATTTGGTTAACCCCCCCCCCCCCGTCTACATTTAAGCCCAGGTCCGCGCTATTAAGCACATTTTTCCTTGCTTAACTTGCAATGTATCTCTGTACTAGATATGTTTGTTGGGGTGAAATCTTGCAACTTAATTTTGAAAAACTTCCCGACATCCGATCGGCTTCAAATTTTGCATGGTTATATAGTTGCGTTGGCAACCCAAGAATATAGTGAAAGTGTGTGAAAAGGAGAAGAGTTGAAGTACGCCCGATTTCGTTGAAATTTGGTGCGTTGGGGCACTTGGGGATGGAGATAACGAATTTCTTATCAGATTTTGAAAATTCAATATGGCGGATTCAAGATGGACGATTTCTAGTCATCTTTTGCTAACCAATTTTAACTAACTTATACACATCCGATTGCCTTCAAATTTGGCATGCATTTATAGTTCCGGAGATAATACAATAATATGTCTTTATTAGGCACCTCTCCCCCCTACGAGGGGAGTGGAGAGGGGAAAACACCGTTTGTCTGATTTCAACCAAAATTGATATACGGGGGCTTTTGGAAATAAGGAATATGAATTTTGGATCAGATTTTGAAAATTCAGTATGGTGGATTCAAGCTGGACGATTTTCGGTCATGTTTTGCTAACCAATTTTAACTGACGTAGCCACATCCGATTGTGTTCAAACTTTGTATGCCTTTATAGTTCGGCTGAAAATACAATAATATGGTATTCTCAGGCAGGTACCCACCTCCCTCTAACGAGGGAAGTGAAGGGGAAAAAATATTTAGTTTATTCGATTTCAATCAAAATTGGCATACAGGGGTTTTTACGAAGGGGGATTATGAATTTTTTATCAGATGTGAAAATTTCAATATGGCGGATTTAAAATGGATGATTAAGGGTACAAATCTAAACATTAGGGGTGTGAGTTCAAATTTGGTAACTGTTTATAGGTCCGGCGACAATATAATAATATGGTATTCACTTCCCTCTAACGAGGGAAGTGGACGGGGAAAAAGATTTAGTTTGTTCGATTTAAATCACAATTGGCATACAGGAGTTTCTCGGGAAGGGGATATGAATTTTTCATTTTTTTTTTCAAAATGGACGATTTAGGGTAGAAATCTAAAAATTAAAAAATTAATTTTTATTAAAAAAAGTCTCTTTAAGAACAAGCTTTTATTAAATGTACTCAAAAGTAGAAAATAATTTTTTTTCTCTCTTATACCATAATAAAAGCAATGGTCGCAAATTAAAAATTTTCTTTATGGTGACAAAGAGAGAACTACAAAAGAAGAACTAAATTCTTCTTCTATTCGAATGATAAACATAATGCTTTCATCTAACGAAGCTGAGAACGGGTGAGATTGCCGTGCTTGCCAAGCCTTTGAAAATGTCCTTAGGTTATAGAGTAATAGAACTGTTTCTTAAGTCAATCGTCGATGTGACCGATATACGATATCTAAATTTAAATTTTTTAATTTGCGCTCATCGTTTTTATCATGGTATAAGGGACACAAAAATTTATTTTCTACTTTTGAGAGCATTTAATAAAGGCTTGTTCTTTAAAATTATTTTCTAATAAATATTTATTACATGTAATTTTATCAAAAATATTTTCCTGCGCTATCGTGTCAAAAATGGCATTTTGAGTGTCATTTTCGCAAAAATGCAAAAATTTTCGCCTATGGCGCATTTTACCATTTTTACAAACAAATTAAGGGCAAATAAACAACTCAAACACCCAAAACCCCATCAATATTTACGATTTTAGTTTCATTTTAAGTCAAAAATCGCATTTTAAGTGTCATTTTCTCAAAAATTTTGTATAATTTTTACTTCAAATTAAGTTTTTTTAAATTATTTATCCTTAACACCCCCCCCCCCCCCCCGAAGCCAATTCCTGGGTGCGTCACTGAATTAGTAGTTATTAAAAATATTCACATTGCAAAATGATAAATTCAAATAACAAATATAACCTCAAAATTCTGATTCTGATCGGTCATGGCCTGATTTCTTGTTTGTAGTAATTTGATTTTGCAGCGTAGCCAGCTTGTCGACAAATATTTGTCTACATGCGCTAAATTGTTTGCCTTTGAAACAGCTATGTAAGTATAGGGTTATTCTTAAATACACAATACATTTTTTTTCAGTGTATTTCTAGAGTTCACAGTTGTTGTTCTTACACTGGCCCGGCTGTTTTTCTTGTCAAATTAGTCGAACAAATGCCGCTATTAGCTGACAATTTCCTAATGAATACGTATTATGTGCAGGGAATAGCAAATCGGACAAGTAGCATCGATTAAGTGGTAGATTAATGTCAGTAAAGGGAGCATTAAGTTAGATTGATATTGAAAACCGTTCAAGTGTACGAAACGGCTTTTAGGTCCGACTCGACCATTCTCGCCCCTCTCGATCTAAGCGAGCCCGACCACTTAATAAATTGATACCTACATTTACATTTAAGGGCTACCGTTGAACTAAGTAGGGGCAGGCTCGTGAAAACTCGCAATAAGTTGAGATTTATTACCAATACATACAAGGCAAAAAAAACCTACAAGAAAAAATATTTGACGGAAATCAATAATTATTTTAAATACGCCAAATAATATATTTATTTGACTCCGATGAATATATATTGCTTTCAAAAACAGATCTTGTTATGAAAAATAATTATCCTTTAAATCCACTAAGCATTTATTGCAGTCAATTTAATTATTTATTTGGCGTATATTTTTTTCAGTGTAATGAAAACTTTTTTACAGCATTTTATCACCTTCTGAATGTTAAAATATAAAGTTGGTTTTTCGTTATCAATTTTTTAGTAAATGTTTTAAAAACTACGAAAAACACAGTAATGGTAAAGCCATGATGACCCTTAAAATAATTTAGTTAAATACCTGTTAAATGATTTTTAGATGTACTTAAATACACTTTTCGTAGGACACGATTTTTGGCCAATTTAAAGACTGTAAAGAACTTTGATTGAAAGAAATTAATACCATCTTATGTCTCACACACTTTATGCTTTGAGAAATTACAATTTTTGCTGTTTTTTGTATAAAAATCGCAAAATAAAAATCATATGCACGACACCACTCAAGATGACAGACAGATGACATAACAGAAATTTTTATCAAACAATTGCCTTAAATTATTTTTATCTTTCTCTAAAATATTTTTTTATAGTCTGCTGTCTCTCTTCAACAACCTTAAATATTTTTGTCTCTCTCCATCTACCTCTAAAATTCTGCCCTCTCTATCTTTTTTTTATTTTAACAGAGATGTTTGTTGACAGTACTTTTTTAAACGCTAAAAAAACAGTCAAAACTTGAGCGTTTTATTCTAGGAATTGAAAGTTTGGAAAGAAAAATTTAAAATGTGAGCAAAATCATGGCATAAAAATGTGAAAAACATAGTAAAAAATGTCTACACAAAAACGTTACCCCTTAAATTATGCTAAAATATTTTAAACCTTAAATTAGCATCATGGCTTTACCATAAGAATAATAAACTTTTTTTTGCATTTAATGAAGTGTGTTGAAAATGTGACGTCGTTAAAGTGTGTGTGTTGTTGTTATATATATATACTCATTTATTATTCGTAAACCTTTTTGCTATGGACAAAAAAGCATTAAACATTTTACTGTTTTTGATAAATATTACTAGAGCCATTTTTTAATATTTACTTCCAATGGTTTAAAAAAATCCTCAACACTTTTTGACTATATTGGAATATTTTCCCCTCTGACGGCACATGGTTTTAAAGGTGTTTATGATACCCCTATAGGGGCACGCTCCTGAAAACCCATGCAAAATTGAGATTTATTACCAATCATACCTGACCGGTATTTCTTTTATATAAAACGATACAGATCAATTTTTGCTGGGTACTTTTATTTGGTTTTTGAGTATATTGGAATCTTTTTCCCTACAAAGAGTAGGTTTACCTCTAGAATATAAATAAGAAAAGTGGATCAAGTGACATACAGTGGAGTACGCAAGGGTTAGGGGGGCTTAGGAGCTCCAGCTTCCCCCAGTGCCCCTAAAAATTAAATGTTTTCCATAAATCACGAATAAAATTGTTATCTGGGACTATCATGTTACTCAACCCCCTCCCCCCTTCCCCAAGCGTACGCCACTATCGGGATTTAAAATATAGAAAACTTCGGAAATGTGTCGGCTACTTTTTGATCTATGTTACTTATTTAAGAATATAAAGTCAAAAATTGGATTAGTGAAATTAATACAAAGGCAAACTTTTTCTAACTAAAATTATAGTACGTAAGTCCCGGATCCCACCTATGCACGCTCACCCTAGCTGACTCAAAAAACGGACAACATGACGAGACATAGATTTGCAGTTGTTTTAACTGTATCAATGTTTATAAATTCTGCTCTGCGAGGCTGCTCTTTAGTGGTATGCCGGTGGGCCATTTTATAGCCACTAGTGGCTTGCCGATGAATCTGTCGGCAACCTTCTGGCGGCCGGTATAGGTGCGAATGCGGCATTCCATCATCTGACGGCAGGCCGTCACTTATCCGCAAATTATCCTCCAGTGGTTTGTAGTGTAGTGCTAGCCACACGCGAATTCCGCGGCGCCGTGCAAGCGGCGATGTCTGGGAGGCCAGTTTACAGCCACTAGTAGTTTACTTTCCAGTGGTTCGACGCATTCTCTGCCATTTACTTAAAACACTGGCGGGTCACCAAACTCAAGCAAGAGGCATTTCGGCAAACCGCGGGCGAGCCATCTATGACCCGCAAGGTTTGTGTTTATATTGGGAGAAGGGTCAATTTCCCTTTACTGCTAAATGTACTTTTTAGTGTTAACCCTTAACTGGCGCGGCCAAAATTTTTTACATTTATTGCGCCCAGGGACTGCCTAGTTTTAAGAAGGGGTTTTCAATGTTTTTTAAGAGTAATATTTTTTTTTGGAACAAAGGAAAAAAACTTTGTTTTGAAAACTCTGTAATAAGCTCTGAAACAAAAGTGATATTTTTTAAGGAAAAAATAACACCTAAAATATAATTTGTGGAAACCAAGGAACTAAAAAATATGATTCATAATTTGTTACATCTGAAGTATAAAAAAACTGACAGTACTTATTTGTCCTACTAAAAACTGAGTAATTAGAGTTTTTCTTTTTAATTTTGCCTCATAGAAAAAGCAATATTTCCTGTAAGCTCAAAAAGTTACGTTCTCTGCGTGGCGGAGTCCCAAGGACTCCAAAGGCCTTGTAAAACGCTGCTACTTTAACAAAAGACAAAAGTCGATGGAGCACCCCATGCGCAGCGTTGCCACATTTGTTATGGCGAATCTACTTTTACTTTTGCTTGAAACTACCAAAATCTACTAGAAAATTTTAAAAAAATACGAAAAAACTACTTTACAAAAAATCTGAAAGTAAGAAGGGAGTTGGAGGCTGGGGATTAATGAATTGCCATGGTTAATTGGTTTAATTATTTATTTATTGACTAAACCTAAACATATAAATCTTAAAACTAACAGAACAACAAAACGGAACTGACTCTTATTCTAATTTTCAGACATTTTTTTTCTTAAAACTAGAATCAAAAGAAAAAATTTCTTACATTTCGTTAGATTTTTATACAAAGTTTTATCGTCCAATAACTTAATTGTTAGATCGGGATGAAAATTCCCATTCTGCTCGATACGATTGCTCGTAAGCTCGCTTCATAATTTTCTCATTGAAAGGAATTTTACACAGGATATTCACTATTCAGTATATAAAGAGGAAACCGTGTACCGATTAGAATAAATTCGACCGTCAGTTGGGAAAAATACAACGGTGAACCCCCACAAGGCATAAGAGGGAATCACCCACAAAAAAGCAGGCGAAGCAACCAAATGAATAAGAATACCAAATTAGATACATGTCTACCAACATAGAAATTAAAGTAAATGCTTGATTGAAATAATTTTTACAATAATTATATTGTTAATCGCATTTTTACATTATTTAAAGCTATATATGAAAACTACCAAAATCTACTAAAGAAAATGTGCCTACTAAAATTTTCTGAAATACTGTGAAGATCTACCAAAAAAGTAGAAATCTACTAGATGTGGCAACGCTGCCCACGCGTCCTCACACCATATGAAGGTATTGAAGAGCGAACGCTGCCTGATCGAAAAATGCAGAAGTTGTTGAATATTTTGTACTTGCTGGAGTCCCTGAGACTCCGCCTCGCCAGTTAAGGGTTAAACAAATAGGTAGCTAGCCCCTTCTATTTTTTTCGGGCTCTTGTAATTACAGCGCTATAAGCTTAGTGTTGTAGTAGTAAGTAACAGAAGCAACAAAATTTTTAGGAATATATATTAATCAAAACCTAAGTTGGACAACGCATATACAAGAACTAAATAAAAAAATGAAATAAAACATGTTATTCTTTACGAGTTATTAAAATGTATTTGGATTTACACCGTCTAAAAACAATATATTATTCAAATTTTCAATTACATTGAAGATTTGGGATAATTTTTTGGGGGGCTTCAAGTGAAACAAAAGATCTTATCTTTAAAACGGAAAAAAGAGTAGTGCGCTTGCTCCTTGCTCTAAAATGTTCTGAATCATGCCGAACAAAATTTAAAGAGCTGAAAATTTTGACAGCCCCTGGTTTCTACATATATGAGTGTTTACTATTTCTGTTTAAAAACAAAGACAAATTTAGAATATTTTTGAGTGAAAGCTCCTACTAAAACAGACATCTAAACTATTAATTACCTTTGACAGAAAAGCTACCAACTTATGCCTGCTTGAGGTTCTTTAATAAACTACCTCAGAATATAAAAACAGAAAACAGTATGGTGGAATACAGAAGGCATAGTTTTGAATTGCTTTTAAAAATAGAACCATATACCACTTAGGATTTTTGGATTATAAATTTTAAATGTTCTTTGTATTTTAATCTGTTATTTAAAAATAGTAATAAGTCTATAATTTTTAACAATTTAGTTATTGACTCTAGGGACAATTTATTTTAGATTTTTTTTTTGGATGAGAAAACTGACGTTATTTAATAAGTTGTTATTGTTAACTTTGATAGGTTCTTCTGAATAAAAAAAATTCTGAATTTAAATTTGAATTTGAACCTGGAATTGTGGGATTCAAATGCAAAAATGTCAATTCCCGGGCGTCTTGAAATCCAGAACTATGTTGGGAAAGCCCTAATATTGGCACAGGTGGATTCACAGATGAATTTACGAACTCCCCATATTTCATTATGGGTTTTATAATATCAATTTTTTTTCTAGGTTTGGTTTCAAAATAGAAGAGCAAAATGTAGGAAACACGAAAATCAAATGCAAAAAGGTAAGGTACTTTTCCTTCTTTTATGCTCTGGCACTTTGCACCCACACTGAAAAAACAATCACTTTGACCTAAAGCAGACCACTTTGTCTGCAACTAATGGCATATTGGCATATGGCAGAACGAATATTTACTGTACCAGGGTTCCCACCAAATTCTGATTTCCCAATTCCCTGACTTTTCCAGGTTTTCCAGGTCAGTGGGAACCCTGTGTACACAAACTAATAATTTGTTTGAAATCCACAAAAGGGTTATTCTTTATGCGCAACAAATATAGGCTGAAGGTTAAAATCCTGATGTTTCCTTTATAACATGACCTGATACCAGTAAAGCAATATAAATTGCCAACAAACGTGGCAACTTTACGACAAAGTGATGGCCTGTTGCAGGTCTTTGTTACCCAATTTACGTTGTTCTGCCTTAAAGCTACGTTCTTTTCACAAAGACAAAGTGACGTTGTTACGGCATAAAAAACATTCGTTACAGTGCAAACTCATCACTTTGTCTCAAAGATACGATCACTTTGACATTAATTTATTTTATTCGCTGCCGGAGTTCATCACTTTGTCTAAAAGTTGCGGTCATTTGCCCTTATTTTATCTTGTTTAGGATCATAATACGTTCTTTTCGGGTTAAGGTGCGCATTGTGTGTACTAAAGTTAGGTTCGTTAGGTTCGTCAATCGGAGCATTAAGACTTTTTTGGATAAAAATGCATCTCTTTGTCTCAAAGTGGTATTTATTGCAGAATAAAAAGCCTTTTCCTTATCGTAAACTTTGGTTTAATTTGCAGCAAAACATGATGATTTTAAGATAAAGTTACATTCATTGGAAATAAAAATTAATTTCTTTGTCTTAAAGTGATGTTTGTTAGAAGATAAAATTATGTTCATTATAATTATATATAATAAAATGGTTTATTTTAATATAAGTTACAGAATAAGCATAACGACAATATAAAAACTACAAAAATGGAGAATATCGTTAAAGTACTAAAAAACAACGCAACGGTTAGTTAGGTGCCGTCCACAAATTACGTATCTAACGCACCAAGGGAAGAGAGAAAATGGCCTGGTAAAAGTGTAAAAAAACTGTTAAGAGGGGGGCTCCTCACTGTTACTCAACACTTATTTTCTAGAATTTCTTGACTTTTTTGAGTTTTAAGAAGATTTTGAGAAATAATTCATTCAAAAATGGGTCTTTAGGTATATTCCGGGGGGGGGGGGACGACAACATGTTACAAGGGGGAAAAGTAGGTTAAAAATTGACAACATTGGGGTTCCGTAGTTTATGGACGGCCCCTTATTAAGTTCAAAAAAATACAAAACATGTAATCTAGAAACAGAGCTACAGAACGAAAATAAATTCACTCATGCGTAATAAAAATAACACAAAAATAAAAGCGTTTCCTTTTTATGGCCTTGAAAAGATTATTCGAAAGTCATACATTCAACGTTAAATAACTTTGAGAAAGAAAAAGAAAAAAATATAAACTAATATTTATTGTGATGCTCTGGACCTTAATTTTCCTAAAATAAATCGATTTTCTTGAATTTCGTTAACAAAAATTATTGAAACAAAAAAAACGAAAATTCAAACTTGGATGAGTATCCCACAAGGAACACACAAAGCGACTAGAGAAATTATCAAATGATGTTCCGCCCTGGGCAACCAGCGTGGACTCATCAGTGGTTCCACTGGTCACTCTCCCCAAACATCATTCAACACCATCACACGCTTTGATTTCTAGCTTTGAATCACTCACAAATAGGCATCCTTCCGCACTGGCACTTATCTAAGTCACCTGATATGGGTTCGTCCTGGTATGTTAATTACTTATATTAGAAATAACAAAAACTTACTGAGCAATTTAATTTTTAAACAAAACTTATAAACTGATACTTCTTTAATATCATACTATGCACATTTATTTTTAATAAAACAAAGTTTTGTGCTTCCTCGATCTCATTGATAGATATGTCAAAAATGCATCATGACCTACTCCTAATTGTTTTTCAAAGCAAGGTCAAAGCCAATCCATTCGAATAAGATGAATATTATTACATTTTGTATTAATATATATGGACCTCTCCAGGTATTAATTTTAGATACACCTCTGTAGCATATTTGATTACCTTTAAAAGGAGGCCAAACTTGCGGAAAACTACAGCGAAAAGAGTACAAAATAAAGTGTAACTTTGATGTTACATTTTTTTAAAAAGCAAATTGGCGCGGTTTTGGCCCTCATAAGCACGGCAACATAAAATCCGGAGTACGGCTCTGTAGACTAATCCATTACTTTTAAACCAGACCAGACGTGAAAAAAATCGTTCCCCAAACGGAATTAAAATAAGTTTTTACTTTTAATTTTTATGTTTTTTTTTTTAAATTAACTCTACCAGGCAATCAAGCTTTCCTAAAATATAATCCTGGGCACGCCTCTGTGCAGTATTTAAGTACCTTCTAAATGACACCCAATTACAAAAATCTGCAAAGTACTTTTCAAATTACGAGAAAATTCAAAAAAATTAAAAAATATTATTATTATTATTATTATATCTCCTATCACAGACATACGATCCTCATAGAATTTAATTTTTTTCACCTACAATATCTTCAAAATATTAAAATATGGTTAACTTTCACGGTAGGCGATAAACCCATGTTATCCGTGCGGTCCCTGGCAAAAAAACCGCATAAAAGATCATAGCAAATAACAGATAAACATCATAAGTTTTTATAATCTATGCTCATATAAACTGATATTTTATAATTTTTGACTAGTGAAAGTGAAACACAAATCCCGCATAGGAGTTCATCATATTTTATCAGCCAGTTGGGTTATAAAAGTTTACAATATTCTATGATTTTTACAACAATAAACAAACAAAATTAAAAAGTTTTTAGAAAATATGAATAAACGAGCCTGTTTGGAGGGTCAAGTTTGATTTTGTCCGTCATGTTGGATTTCAAGATGGCGACAAATTTCAATAGCAATAGTTAAAGAACAATCGATTTTCGCCATGAGGCTTTTTATTTCATCAAAATCGGTTTAGTAATAGTGAATTTATGAGAAAATGTGCAGACAGAATTGAGACGGCAATCGCATAATCCGCAAAACGCTGATTGAAATTTTTTTATTTTTTTTGGGAACAACTTAACCGATTTTAATGATTTGCACCTCGTTCTGCGTGGCAGAAACAAAGCTTTTTTACGACTTCATAAAAAAATCCAAAAAAACTTCCGAAACATAATTATAAACGAGGCTCTTTGAAGGGTAAAGTTTGTTTCTGTCCACCATCTTAGATTTTAAGATGGCGAAAAAAAATATATTTCTAAACAAATTCTTGCTCAATTCCCTGCAAAGAACAGTTTGATGCATTAAAATCGGTGGTATGGTTTAAAAGTTATAATGGAAAACATTTTGTCCGGTTTTTTATGGCCCACCTGTTATTTTATATGATCCCTGTACGAATATTAGAAGAAAAATTAGGAATTATTTGCTGGACCCGTAAAGCAGTGGCGGTCCCAGGGAGGGGGCGATCGCCCCCCCTTTTGCTCCAGAAAAAAGTAGACAACAAAGATGCTGGTGGTAACCCTGAAGTCTTTGGAGAAAAAACGAAAAATTGGAGAAAGTTCCTTTAAAGACATTCCCTCCACAGTATTTTGGGACAGTTTGAACTTCAACTCGTCACACCAAGAATAAACGCACGCATGACGTATTTACCGTGAAAACCATTGGAAATACAGAACATTATTATACAGTTTCTATTTATAAACAAGTTTTAGACAAAATCATTTCGGACATAAAAAAGTATTTTTGACCTGAACATATTCATAGCACGTTTTATACAACGTGAAGCCAAAATCAAGGCAAAATTAGCTAAAGTCGATTCTAAATACTATAAACTGTTTCATTAATCCAAAACACAAATTCTTGATCTTTTATTGGGAGAAGTCAGTATTTAAAAACAATATTGGTCATAAGTAGGCAAAACCTTAAATCAAAACATTCCTGATAACGTTTTCGAGGTAATAAACAAGTGTGACGATATTTTTCCGTTAATAAAAACATTCTTGAATGTTTGGCAGTAAGTAATGCTTTGTCAGGAAGAGGCTTCTCATGCCTCACAAACACTTAAAAACACTATGACGAACTTAGCGTTGCCGCATATCAACAGACATATTGAAATTTACATTGAGCGAGTCATTGACCGGTTTGCCGAAAAAAAACCGGATTTTTTTTTATATATAATGCAATATAAAAGGTAATGTTTCAGCTTTTTAAACCTCAAAAAAAAGTATTTAGCTATTAGGTTTTGTTTGTGGTTTGTTTGTTATCTATGTTTTAATAACTGAAAAAATTATACGTAGTTACTCAAGCGCGGATTTCAAGGGGATAGGGGGGTAGTTAACCCCATCTACCCTGGCTTTAAATTTTGTATGAAAACATTTAGAAAATCAAAAGTAGGGCATAAATTGCGGCGCTATAACATCTTTGATATTTACGGTATTAGTTTAATTTTGTTTTAAAAATGGCATCTGTAGCGTCATTTTTTTAAAAATTTTCGCCTGCTGCGCTTTGAAAGTATAGATATATTTACAATTTTAGCTTAATTTTAAATCAAAAAATTTATTTTTAGTGCAATTTTCTTAAAAATTTTCGCCTGCGGCGCTTTGATACAGTTAATATTTCAAATTTTAGTTTAATTCTACTCAAAAATTGTATTTTTCATTTAATTTTCTCAAAAATTTCCGGCGCATTTAAACATTTTTTAAAATAAAAAATTTATGAAATAAACGACTTAAAATCTGAGTACGCGCCCCCTAGATTTGAGACCAAATCCGCACTTGTAGTTACTAAGTTTCGTTTGCATATATTGATAGGTTTCTCATAAAAGCTATGCTTTTATTCTAGTCCGCCCCTCCCTTTTCAAATGGCTGGGACCGCCACTGCGTAAACCGATCACCCTGTACAATTTTGATAATCTATACATCGGTGAGCGACAAGTACTGAGATTTGTGTTGAAATTTACGTGCGCCTATGCGTCACCCGACTGGTACAGAGGTAAAGAATTTACTCTATATAAAGAGGGAAGCCAATTAGTTAAATCCGTTTAAGTAATCCGTGCTATGGGGGGCGACTAGCTGCGCAAAGCTATGAATAAATAGCTAACATGTTTAGTCCATATTCGAAATAAATAAACGACGACTTAACCCCTATTTGCAAATGTAATTTGGGAGTGCAATTCGAATCGCGAGTCTCGCAAACTGGGGGTGGCAATCACAGATATGAGATCGTAAGTGGGAACAGGTTTCTAGCTGCGCAACTTTTCTAACACGGGGCGCTGCCATTTTGATGCCTCTATAAATATTTTACATTCTAACACCGAATTGCATCTTACTTAAACAGTGGCGTAAGCAGGAGAGGGCCTGTAGGGGCTGAAGGCCCCCTTTAGAACCATTGAATAGATCGACTCCTCAAGATTGAATTTTTCCAAGAAATTAAGAATAATGCAATGTTTTACTTAAGCTCCCGCCAAAAACCTAAGGCCTCTCCAACTCTAACTAATTTATGTGTTCTCTGGTATAGTTCAACAGAAGAGGATCTAGAGTGGCATCCACTCGTTACGTCAAAACAAATCGAAAGAAGTAAGGTTATAATCAAAATGGTGTCGTTCTGTAGTTTTATTCTAAAATTATAGTTGCGCCCTCGTCCATGCGCCTTCTCTTCACCCTCCGTTCTCTGGCTGTAATGCTCGAGCATGGCAATGATTTTTTTAGTCAATCAGTAGCGCACGCATTGAATTGATAAAGTATTTTAATTATGCTTGAACAAATTTGATAATCCACTTTATAGCCGGTGTTTAATTTATTAATTGATCAAAAAAAGTAACAATTATTCTAAAAAAATGCTGTTTTAAAGTTCAACATTCTTAAATTGTGATCTACATGATGGTTGCTTTATGGGCTTGCATGGCCTTACCTGCTTTTTTCTGGACGTATTTAAGTTAGGAGAGACATTTTGGAACGCTTAAAATTTTGACATCTTTGACAGCCGTATGGAAGGTCTCGGGTTCGAATTCCGGCTAGGTACGTGTATATTTTGTGTAAAAACTTGGCTAACATTGAGCATTGGTCCAATAACGGGTGGAAAAAAAAGTATTGGTTATTTTTCGAGGTCAGTGATGATTTTAAAGAAAAAAACACTGTACTAAAATGCACCAATATGCACCACCATTAGAAATTTTTACATTCGAGAAACTACAGCGACTTTTATATGGGGGGGGGGGGCAAATGAACGCTGGCCCCGCCCCCAGTGGTAATTTTGAAAAAAAAAATATTTCTATTTATGCACAAATATGCACCACCAATAAAACTTTTTGCACCCCGTCTCCAGAGTAGTTACAGCTGATTCTTTACCGTGAAGTTAGCCCCCCCCCCAATAATATATTTGAAGAAAAATATATTGCACCAGACTGGACTATTTAAGCACCAATATGCACCACCAATAAAACTTTTTGCACCCCGTCCCCAGAGTAGTTACAGCTGATTCTTTACTGTGAAGTTAGCCCCCCCACAATGATATTTTTAAAGAAAAATATATTGCACCAGACTCGACTATTTAAGCACCAATATGCACCACCAATCAAACTTTTTGCACCCCCTCCCAGAAGTAGTTGAACCTGATTCTTTACCGTGAAGTCCCCTGTTAACAATATTTTTGAAGAAAGAAATATCGCACTAGAATGTGAGACTTTCTTGTTTTTTGAGTGCGGTAAAGTACAACTTTCCACACGAAAGCAACTACAAGTGTCCTTTACCGCACGCGAGTAGATAATAGTTATTTACCTTCATTAAATAAGTTTTAATAATCATAAATTTAATATAAGATAGAATAGTGCAATAGATCATTAAATATAGTTTATGAAAAACAACAATCGTAAAGAAAAGTAACTTTTCAACACTAGTGCGGAAAGTGACTTTTTTTTGCAGTCAAAAACAATAAACTCGATATATGTTACAAAAATCATATTTGCTGGTTTTTTTAAAGCTGAAAGTATATTTTATTTATTTATTTATTTATTTATTTATTTATTTATTTATTTATTTATTTATTTATTTATTTATTTATTTATTTATTTATTTATTTATTTATTTATTTATTTATTTATTTATTTATTTATTTATTTATTTATTTATTTATTTATTTATTTATTTATTTATTTATTTATTTATTTATTTATTTATTTATTTATTTATTTATTTATTTATTTATTTATTTATTTATTTATTTATTTATTTATTTATTTATTTATTTATTTATTTATTTATTTATTTATTTATTTATTTATTTATTTATTTATTTATTTATTTATTTATTTATTTATTTATTTATTTATTTATTTATTTATTTATTTATTTATTTATTTATTTATTTATTTATTTATTTATTTATTTATTTATTTATTTATTTATTTATTTATTTATTTATTTATTTATTTATTTATTTATTTATTTATTTATTTATTTATTTATTTATTTATTTATTTATTTATTTATTTATTTATTTATTTATTTATTTATTTATTTATTTATTTATTTATTTATTTATTTATTTATTTATTTATTTATTTATTTATTTATTTATTTATTTATTTATTTATTTATTTATTTATTTATTTATTTATTTATTTATTTATTTATTTATTTATTTATTTATTTATTTATTTATTTATTTATTTATTTATTTATTTATTTATTTATTTATTTATTTATTTATTTATTTATTTATTTATTTATTTATTTATTTATTTATTTATTTATTTATTTATTTATTTATTTATTTATTTATTTATTTATTTATTTATTTATTTATTTATTTATTTATTTATTTATTTATTTATTTATTTATTTATTTATTTATTTATTTATTTATTTATTTATTTATTTATTTATTTATTTATTTATTTATTTATTTATTTATTTATTTATTTATTTATTTATTTATTTATTTATTTATTTATTTATTTATTTATTTATTTATTTATTTATTTATTTATTTATTTATTTATTTATTTATTTATTTATTTATTTATTTATTTATTTATTTATTTATTTATTTATTTATTTATTTATTTATTTATTTATTTATTTATTTATTTATTTATTTATTTATTTATTTATTTATTTATTTATTTATTTATTTATTTATTTATTTATTTATTTATTTATTTATTTATTTATTTATTTATTTATTTATTTATTTATTTATTTATTTATTTATTTATTTATTTATTTATTTATTTATTTATTTATTTATTTATTTATTTATTTATTTATTTATTTATTTATTTATTTATTTATTTATTTATTTATTTATTTATTTATTTATTTATTTATTTATTTATTTATTTATTTATTTATTTATTTATTTATTTATTTACTTATTTATTTATTTCAATACATACACTACAGAAAACAAAGTTTGTTAAATGGTACCATAATAAGCTTAAAACATAAGTATAACAAAAACTAGATACCTAACTTGTCAACAACGACAGTTCAGTTGACATCATGAAACAATTGATTTGAGTTTTGATTGTGTTACAACAAATAGGTCAATTTCTGAAAAATAATTGTTAAAATTCCTAACAAGCCTATCAACTAAAGAATTTTGACCGTAATTTGTTCTATGAATTCCTAGATGGAATATGAAATTGAGTGGCAGCTAATAGATCTTCACAATCAATGCGATTATAACTAATATATAAATAAAAAATAAAAGTCTACTCCTAACCCCTAAAGTTTTCATGCCACATACTTCATTCCAGATTCAATCGGACTAATTCTTTGACAAGTTCCTGTGTTAGTTTCTGTGGCACATATTGAAATTTTTTCGGAGAATTTAGAATAAACTAGTAAGAACTGCACTGCATGAGTGAAAAAAGGTATCAACTTATCGTACGCAAGTCAGAGTACGAGAACACTAAAACAAAATCAACTAAAATATAACAATACAAAACTACCTACGAAAAATTCTTAGAGTTGGCAACGCTGCAGTCAGAAAAACCATACCGGAGAAAAGAGCAGAAAGGACCATTCTTATTTGCGAATAGCTCATTACGTTACAAACTTTTTTCATCTTGCATTAACAGAAGAAGATGTAGATCTGTTGGATAGATTAGAGGTGTCTAATTAATATAGGATACCTACCTATAAGGTATACTAAAATATATGTCGGTGAATATAACTAGGTTACAACCTAGGGCATCTACTTGTATAGGGATAAAAGAGGGTTTGTTTGCAAAAAAAAACTACTCAAAGAAAGGAATTAAAAAAGTTTTACTGGTAGTGCATAAGTACTGCACTCTAGTGCAATACTTTTTCTTCAAAAATATCATTGGAGGAAGGGGGTAAACTTACGATAATAAAAACAGGTGTTACAACTCATGTAACAAAGTTTTATTGGTGGTCCATATTGGTGCATAAATAGCGCAGTCTATTACAATATGTTTTTCTTCAAAAATATCATTGATGGGGGACTAACTTCACGGTAAAGAAACAGCTGTAACTACTCATGGAAGAGGGTAAGAAACGTTTTATTGGTAACTGTAAACAGGGTGTAACAGATTTCTGATGGCAGGCCCGGCGCTACGGGTGAGGCAACGAGGTAGCCGCCTCAGGCAACCGTTTTAGGGGGGGCGGAAAAATGGGTACAATTAAACCTTAAACTTGAAATTAACTCTGTGTTTCGGACTTCCATTGTCTATATTTTATTTATACACAACGTTTCGATCAGTAATCTCTGATCGTCTTCAGGTGCAAACTACAATCTATTCCTAAGGCTACGTTCTTATATACTATAGGAAATTACTCAACCGTGAAGTTTAAGAAGTTGGCTCCGTCCAAATGGGGGCTTCCAAATATTTGGAATTTCAACATTTGGTTTACTGAAAATACCCTGAATCTGTCCAATAAAGGCAGCTTCAAGGAATTTTCGTTTCTTCCAGTGTGACTCCTTGTGCAAAACCTTTGCTTCTGTCCATTTCATTCTGATTTCGTTGTTTCACCTCTTTGGGTATTCGTCTGATGTTCTTTAACCCTAACAGATAGTGGTCTTTTTGTTTCGCCTATGTATGATTCACCACACTCACAAGGAACTTTGTAAATGCATTCCTTATTTTGTTTGTTCTCCGGTTTTGTTTTACTAAGAAGTATTCGAATTGTATTACTAGATTTAAAAGCTGTTTTAATATTAAAGTTATTCGCTACTGTTCATATCTTCTCTGATACTCCTTTAATGTATGAATTTGTAAGGAATGCATTTGCCTGGTTTTGGTCTTGTAATCTCTGTCCTACTTGCTGAAATTTAGAAATAGTATCTGTTATAAGTTTAAGGCTGTAACCATTCTGCTGCAGATCCTTCTTAATGTTTCTTATTTAGATTTCCAAGTCATGAGAATTGTTACAAATTTGAACGGCTCTGTTATACAAAGTTCTTATTGTGCCTCGTTTTGTTGTAGCAGAATGATTTGAACCTTTATTAATATTGTCCTGTGTGAGTGGGTTTACGATAGACTGTTTTTCTGATGTCGCTTTCTACTCGTTTGACAAGTACATCAAGAAAAGGAATTTAACAATTTTACTCCAACTCCATTGTGAATTTAATGTTGGGTCTTATGTTATTTACTTGGTGAAGAAATTCTGAAAGTTGTTGGTCATTCCCGGTCCAGACAATAAAAGTATCATCAACATATCTCCGCCAAAACTTATATATTGTGGTATCAACCGCGTGTGATTCGAACCACTCCATGTAAATATTGGCCACCACTAGCAAAAGCGATGAACCCATTGGCAGACCGTCATCCAGAGCATAAAACTTTCACTTGAAAATAAGAGTTATGTAGATAGCACTCCAACAACCATCCTGGATATAAGATATAATTACGCCTATGCATATTAGTTTAATGGATACAGTTTCCACATCTTCTGTATATAATAAAAATTGAGTTGCTTTTTGCATATACTTTGCTGCAGGATATACAGTGGAAATTTGTCTCTGTATATTTATTAAATGGATATCATTTACATATCCAGTAAATATTTAAGATTAAAACCAATTTTACATATACCTTGCAGAATACTTTTTAGTTAAACATTAGGATATTACAAAAAGTATATACGTTCATGGATCACAAATACATATTCAGTGGATATGCATATCCATGGCTTGCTATGTGGGTCATAGTGTGTGCGCCCCTTAAGGAAGGATTATATATAAAGACCCTGTACGCCCATGAATGTGTTGATACAAGCTCCACTCGGTAAGTGTAATTTAGTAGTCCTGAGAGACGAGGCCAGGGTCCGACGGACCAGTGATCTTACGCTTGCCATTTAAATGACTGAATGTTGGAAAATTGCACTCCGGGGGAATTATTTTCATTTGATTGAAAACTTTCACGTCGCTCCCGCCGCCCGCCGGTATTTTTTAGGCCGCCTTTCTCTCCGTTACATAAATTCGATTATGTACCGCAGATTTGTGGAGGGGCGCGGACCCATGACATATTCATGGCCCACGCAGAGTTATGAGGGTTACGCTGCTGGTTTAAAGATGATTTCAGTTACAAATTGCCACGTCCTTTTAATAATTTAATAGAGCGAGGTACCTGTGCTAAGTTAAATTTATGACAACCACTTTTTAGTCTGGCCAGCCGTGGAAAGCAAAGCTTATAGTAAGTCAAGTTACCTTATTTAACTTTTTCTTTTCTTTTTTAAGACGTTTTAGTTCTGCTTTTTTTGTGTACATTTTTCTTCTATCCCTGTCTATTTTTCTCCATAGCTGTTTGTGACAAGTTTGACAGACAGTCTTTATAGCGTAGATGAAAAAAACGCACTTTTTAAAACGGGTTTACGCAACTGATAAGCAAGCACATAACTTTAATGATTAGAGTACAAATTTATTTGATAAGCATAAGCATAACAAAATAGCTCTTTACCTTAATCGTTTTCGAATTTTGCCAGATTTTTTTTCTTTATTTTAAGATATTTTAGTTTTTACTATCGACGTACTCATCGATGGTTTTTACATATTAGAGAGTTAACCCAAATAAGGCCGAAACCATTTTTATCGAATTTGCATATTTTTTTTGGTTTGAAGGGGTCCTATTGTCTATATGAAAGGATATAAAAAGGTTTTTGGGTTTGAAGTTGCATAGTTTTACTCCGGGAAAGTGTTCTTTTAAACGGACGTGGCCACAAGCACTACTTTGTAATTGTTATTTATGTAGACTTGTTTGCTACGCTACAGAACATAACTAAAATGCTTTTTTACTTCAAAGTTAAAAAAAAAATGTAAAAGTTATATATTTTTGGGTACAATGCTACTTCACGATTTCTACATATAAAATTTCTTTTTTTGTGACAAACATTGCAATGGTTGCATTATCTTGATAGCATATCAAATAATTTATTCCGTCTATATTTTGAATATTCGTGAACGTAGGCAGAGCTACTGATCTTCTAAAGCTCAAATGATCTTTATCTCCACCATAGGATCGGTATATTTGCCAAGGATTATGCAGGCTCATGTATCGTGAATGAGTGATGAGTGGAAAGTAACACTTTTTCCTCTTATTGACGTTCTGTATAAACTGATATTTTGATCGTGTCTGCCCACGCCGCCACCCATGTTTTCGTTATATATTTTTGTAACACAAGGTTGAGGTACAAGAATGTTCTTTTTTTCTTTTTACGAAAATCTTTTTACCGATGAAGTGGGAAAAACCTGGGAGGTATTGGATGCAATATCTAAGACATTGTTGTCATGAGACTTGCATATCATAATGCCATTGTCGTCAGTTGTACAGTATTCAAAAATGCCTCTATCAGATTTTTTGAGCAAGTTGATTTGATCATCCTCTTTCTCTCCAGAATCTTCATCGGTATTTTTGCAATTGGCATTCCCTGGCGGAAATATATATATTTTTTCTGGAATTTGACTTGATCAATTTCTTCCAAAATTTTGTGAAATTTTAGCGGTTTCTTCCAGTATCTAAAAAAATAAAAATTACAGCGTATTGGACCACCGTGCTTTTAAAGAACACCAAAATATTTTTGACCATACCCCATAGACATACACAAGGTCTAACCACAAATTTAGTAAAATAGTTTCCTAAGACTACTTTTTATATATTTTTGAAAAAAATTTAAACAAGCAAGCACTAAATAAGAAATTTTACTTACCTGTCATTAGCCATGTTAAAGGTCAAAATCCAATTAAAAATCACTTAAAAACTTAAGCTTAAATCTTGTAACTTGTAACTATTCAGCACAGAAATCTGCACATAGGCTTTTAAAACGACAGTGGCCTTATCTGGGTTAATAGAAAACTAATTTATCGTCAGCTTATTTGTTTACCGTATTACCGCAATTAAGACGCTAAAAAGAGTTTTTAAACCAGAAATAAAAATTACCGTAACCGTATTATTTTGGCCACATACAAACTGCTAATGTAAATAGAATAGAACACAACAATTCCTGTTTTTGAAAATCCACTTTTTCAAAAAAATTAAAAACCTAACTAAACAAAAAAACGAATTATCACCTACCAGCTGCAGCTTTTGCACAGAAATAAATCTGGTTGGTTGCAAAAAATAACCGAGCGGGTCTCGTTAAGCCTCCGTAAGTAACGTATTTCTGTTCGGTTATTTTTGGATACCGAAGAAAAATAATCGATTTTGCCGACAGTATCACCAATTTTGATGGTCTATTAACGCTCTATTATTTGAATTATTTGAGAAAATGATGTATTTGAAATTAACTCTGTGTTTCGGACTTCCATTGTCTATATTTTATTTATACACAACGTTTAGATCAGTACAATCTCTGATCGTCTTCAGGTGCAAACTACAATCTATTCCTAAGGCTACGTACTTATATACTATGGGAAATCACTCAACCGTGAAGTTTAAGAAGTTGGCTCCACCCAAGGAGGGCCTTCCAAATATTTGAAATTTCAACACTTGCTTTACTGAAAACACCCTGATTCTGCTCAATAAAGGCAGCTTCAAGGAATTTTCGTTTCTTCAAGTGTGACTCCTTGTGCAACACCTTTGCTTCTGTCCACTTCATTTGATGTTGTTTTGACTATGCGTGTTCGGCGATTCCTGATTTTGTTGTTTCACCTTTTTGAGTATTTGTCTGATGTTCTTTAAGCCTAAAATATAGTTGGTAAATGCATTCCTTATTTTATTCTTTCTCCGGTTTTGTTTTACTAGGAAGGCTTCGAATTGTATTGTTAGTTTTAAAAGCTGTTTTATTATTAAAGTTGTTCGCTACTCTTCGAATTTTCTCTAATACTCCTTTAGTGTATGCAATTGTAAGGACTGCATTTGCCTGGTTTTGGTCTTGTAATCTCTGTCCTGTTTGCTGAAATTTAGAAATAGTATCTGTTATAAGTTAAAGGCTGTAACCATTCTGCTGCAGATCTTTCTTAATGTTTCTTATTTCGATTTCCAAGTCACGAAAATTGTTACAAATTTGAACGGCTCTATTATACAAAGTTCTTATTATGCCTCGTTTGGTTGTAGCAGAATGATTTGAACCTTGATTTAAATATTGTCCTGTGTGAGTGAGTTTACGATAGACTGTTGTTCTAATGTCGCTTTTTACTCGTTTACGTAACTGTCCAGCATTTCTAGCATTCTTCCCGTCGGCTGAAGTTGTCTGTAAAAATATGATTCTGTTTTGCAACACACGTTAAAAATGATCATAAACCGTAATATTACAAATGACGCTTGGTTACAAAGTTACTTACCCGTAAAGCTAGGCAGTCTTGGTATTAGAAATGCATCCACTCTTTGCTTTTCAGCATTTTTGGGATCAAATGCAAACGTTTTGTACCTATTAAAATCAATTTGACCACAATCCATTTATGACTGTTGCGATTTAGATGTACAAGTTGTCCTTAACAATTGAAAAGAATTATGTCACCTTCAAGAACTTCCAAATAATTTGCCACCTTGCCAGAAAAGATTTGATTTAGAAGTTTGCCAAGTTCTTTTAGATAACTTAATAAAATCCAGTAAGGAAGATATTGACAAGGCACGTCTTCTAGCTCTGCAACCAATTGAGAGCGATAGTTGGTTTAGTGCACTGCCTTCCGTTACTTTGGGAAACCGTTTAGATGATTCGTCTTTCCAAATTTCCATTGCTCTAAGGATCGGTGTACCTGTGTATGGATACCAATCTGCACTTGCGGTGAACTAACCGATGTTTACGGCCTTCACGGGCTAAGCTGCTCTAAAAGTGCAGGTAGGTTGTCTAGACACAGGGAATTAAATGACATCATTAGGTGTACTCTGAAATCTTCCCATCGGTTTTGGAGCCGTCGAATGTTCGTCGGAGTGATGGGAAGAGGACGGATAGCATGACTTGGTTTTCCTGGACGAGCGGAAGACAGTTGATTTGGGACGCTACTTGCAGGCACTCTTTAGCTGACTCTTATTTAAAACAAACAGCTAAAAAACAGGAATGGCCGCCTGGATAGCCAAAATATAAAAACATAAAAAAATACGCAGAACTAGAAGACCGTTTTATTTTTATTCTTTTTGCTGTAAAGACTTTCGGACCATAGGGGAGGAAGCACTTAAATTTATTTCAGATTTAAGTTGCTTGATTTCCTCCAGGAGTTCAAGGAGTTTCCTCAAGCAAAGAAAAAGTCTAGCAAAACAGCGTGGAAATGCGGCTTTGGGGACAGGGACCTTTCCTTGGGAATCAGGTCTAAAAGAAATTTTTTATTTACAATATTTATTTTTCATTAATTTTTGAATGTTCTTTAATTATTGCTTATTTTCCATATTTTTACATGGTTACCTAATGCTTTAATTATTGTTATACTTTATTATTGAGGAAAATTATTAATATAGATAATAATAGTAGATTTGAATTTTTCCAAGAAAATAGTTGAATTAAATATTTTTGGTGTAAAGTATTCAATGGCGTCGCGTCGTCTCTGTTTTTTAAAATATCCAAATTAAAAAAAAAATAAATAGATACTCATCCTATATTTTTTTCGATACACCAATGAAACGATAATTTAAATATAAAGGTTATTTTTATTTTGAATATAGCTACCTACTACAATAGAGAGCTTAGCGAACAATAAAATATTACCTAATAAATTAAACTAAATTCTAAAGAGTCAAAATGAACAAAAAAATTTGACATAAACTAGCCTCTAAAAAATACCAACTTTTTTAAAAAAATTTAGTTATCTTCCTCCTTGAATATTTTCTGAAGTGTGCGAGTCCACCACGAGTGCGTCGGCAATTTGATTTTTTGCGAGAAGATAATTATTGCCCCGCATGTTTGTGTTACAAGTCCCAAAAAATCCGTAGATTTGAGACCCATATCCGTATATCGGAGACATAAATTTTCATTCATTTGTATTGGTTTTTTAACTATATACCATTATAAAACATTTTTCTGTTGCTTTTTTTAATTTGAGGACAATAACAGGTCATTATTCGGATATAAGAGATCACATTGAACAGACTTAGGTTACACTTTTTTACATAAAGAAATATCTACTAAAAAAAACAAGAGGAATAGTCCTATACTAAAGTTGAAATTTTCACAACAACTTTTAGAGCAAATTTGGGTGAGGCTTCATGTATTGAATAAAACGTATATTGTTTTGGGTTTACACAATTTAATAATTTCTTGGATATTTTTGAGAATCGTCTGACTGAGTTTTCTTGCGAAGATGCTATTTTTGGGAACGATCTTAATTTGAATATGATGCTTTTAGATTGAAATGAAGAAAATTACGCTAAATCTTGGGTTAAAAATTATCAAACTTGTATAGAAACTTTTAACTTAAAGCAAATTATCCTAGATCCAACAAGAGTTACTGACAGCACACAGTCTATAATTGATCACATAGTAGTTTCTAAAGAGCAAAAATATATTTCTTCGCGTACCAGAGACTTGGGTTTAAATATATCCGATCATTTTTTGGTTTATCCTATCTTTGAACTAAAATGCCCTTTTATTGAAAGATCAAACGAACTTCTTGAAGTGAATGCAGACAGGCCAGATTTTTTGGGGGGCTTTGAACAACTCGTGATAACGTGAAGTTAGAAGTACTACAGTTGACCAAATAATTACTCACTATCGAGAAAGACAAGTATAATTAAAAATGTTTTTACTGTACGAAGCTTACAAAATATTGCTATGGAACTCTTAAACAACTTTCTAATAAATTCTCTTTGAGAATATTATTTATATTGATACCATTAATGCAAAAGGGGGTCTTTTGTCGGTGATTTTAATAAATATTTTTGATGTTTTGGCTCCTACAGGAGAACTTAAATCACAAAGAAAAAAACCCCTTGGCTTACAGACACCATAAAAGCAATGATTTCTTTAAAAGACAAAGCTTTCTTAAAATTCAATGGAACTAAAAGGCAGGTACACTGTGACTATTTTAAACAAATACGAAATCACACAAACATTGCTATAAACTCAGAAAAAGATACTTTGAGCATTCCGTAAAAATTTGCAGTGACAATTCTAAGCAGTTGTGGAGGAAGTTAAGCGAATTAAATATTTACACCAAATCACAGACATGTAAAATTCCAGAAAATTTAAACTTTCCTAACCCAATAAACAAAAGTTTTCTTAAATTTTCAGAGAATAATCGGCTAGTAAAAAATCATGTTTTAGAACTTATAAAGAGTTTAATCATCTATCAAATTTCCATACTGTGTCAAAGGAAGAAGTCAAAAAATTTTTTAGTGGAAGTTAAGTTGCTTGCCACTGGACACGATGAATTGAATCTTGAAATGATTTTATTATGTTTGCCTCGTATATTACCATTTTTAACAAATACTATAAACTCCTGTTTACTTGAATCAATTTTTCCCGATGATTGGAAGGTTTCAAAAGTATTCCCACTGCCGAAAAAAGCACATGTTTCAACGGTAAGTGACCTAAGGCCAGTAAGTATATTACCAGTTCTGTCGAAAGTTTTAGAGAAAATAGTAAACAGTCAAATTAAGAAACATCTAGATATAAGGGTATAGTTGTGCCACGGCTTTGCTACAAGTTACTCACGACATTTTTCAGGGCCTGGATAACGGTGATACAACAGCCTTGGTCCTTTTAGATTTTTGTAAGGCTTTCGATAAGGTGAATCATTCCATTATTAAGCACTATCTAGGGTTTTCGGAAAGTGCAACAATATTAATGAAAGCTATTTAAGTTCACGACTCCAACTTGTTTAATCTGATAAAGGAAACTCAATTAAAGAGGTTATCTCTATCGGCGTTCCCCAGGGCTCCATTTTGGGACCCGGAATTCATAAAACCCGTAATTTATCAGAAAATGTTTGCTAAGTTGATTGCGCATTCGCCAATAACACATGAATGCAAGACGGGTGAATCCAAGTGACATCTATACACAAACTATTGAACGCAACCTGTAAGTATGCGCGCGTAACAGCGACAAATGCATCAAACGCCTCTGCGCCACCTGCGTGTATGACTTCGGTTCAAAAGTTTTCTGATAAATTACGGGTTTTACGAATTCCGGGTTTGATGTTGAATGAGTTTGATGAACAATGCTTTGATTAAAAACGGGTCTTATAAATTTAGAATTTGTTATTGAATGGGTTTGAAAGGTTCGGATAAAAAATTGGTTTAGCAAATTGCTGTTTCTATAGTGAATAATTTTATAATTGAACTTCCTTTTATTTAACGGGTTTGATTTTGCACGTTCTGATAAACCGTGGGTGTCCCTCTTAGCTATCTTATAAGTTTGATTCAAAAAACTATTAACAAGCTATGGAGAATATTAATCATGATCTTAAAAGTATAATTGAGTTCTCTGACGGTCACGAACTAGAGATAAATGCCGAAAAATCATGTCTTTTACTGTTTGGAAAAAAAGCCAATCCTATCAAGGCCAATTTTAATCTTTTAATCAAAGAACAACCTTACATTGTTCCGAGGAAGCTAGAAATTTAGGTTTGATTTTAGATTCAAAACTAAGATTTAGCTCACAAGTATCGAAGTGTATTCAAAGAGCATACATGAATTTAAACAGACAGAAATCTGTTGGATAAAAAAACAAAATTAAAACTCACAGAATCTCTTGTTTTAAGTCATTTCAATTTTGTAGATGATGTGTATGACCCATGTTTAGATTAGTGGGATAGAAATAGGATTTAGAAGGTTTCAAAATCTTGTTTAAGACTTGTTTATAATAATAGGAAATATGAACTCATATCTCATAAACTAAAGGAAGCTAATTGGCTTACAATGGAGAAAAGACGGCAGTTACATTTGGTTTCACTTTTTCAGTCCATAATATACCACAAAAGTCCACCGTACTTATTTCAAAATATTACGTATCGAACTGACGTGCGTCATGTAGGGCTTCGTTTTCGAGGCCTAATCTCTTCACCACGTCAAAAAATAACATTATTTGAACGGTCTAAATCCAAAAAAAAAAAATTAAAATGTAAAATAATGCTTCTTCGGTCTATATAAATATTAAATGCTACAAAACAAAATATTTTGAAACTGATAGTATATTTTTTTTACAATTTAGTGCATGAAAGTTGAAAGTTGGTCAGCTCTTGCTGTTATCAATAAACACTAAATCGTGAGTTATGAATTAAAAGTTGGGTAACCAGTCCCCTTTGTTATTATATGTTTTAAGATTTGGCATTGTGAAACAAAGTTATACTAAGAAGTGCCTATCAGCTGTGTTTAACCCTTAAATTTGCCTATAATTTAACATCTCTTGAAGTTTACAATTTCAGGAGTTTCAAACAAAAAGATTGACGTAAAAAGTAGCTTTCTCACCCCCCTGGATAATTTCTATGTAAGCCACTGTCATAAAATAAAACAGGTTAATAGTATCATCCTTTTACCACTTGCAAAAACGTATAGCTTCTTTAATTCTCAATCTATTTTAAAAATTGATAGAACAAGATATTTTCTTTGGAAAAATTAGAGGCAAAATATATCGAAATAACAAAATTTTAGAAAATTAAACAGTAAGGTCGCTGACTGGAAAGACCGTTTGTGAGATAAAAAAACACTAAATTGCAAATATTTTTCTCTAGATATCCTAACTTTTTCTTCTATCGGTCTCAATATCACCAATTTGAATAAGAACCTAAAAAACATAGAGACGAAGAAAAATATTTATTAAATTGAATCCAACCATAGAGCTAATTAGTTAAGTCTATGAACCCAACATTACTTAAACTAACGATATGATTATGGGCGATAGTGTTATGTCTACATATACACAGGGTGAGGACTTTAACTGGAACTAATTTGCTAGAGCCTCAGCAGGAAATATTTAGAAAAAACGCAAAAACACGTCGATTGAGATTCTTTATTACCTTTAATCCTTTAATATATGTGGACGCCATCTTGCGGGTTAGAGCACCCCTCCATTACTTTTGTTTCAAGTACCTTGTATTCTTATCTGTTAAAATTAAAGTTTTATTTTTGTGTATTTTAGGTATACTAATGAACAATCAAAGTACCCCGTCAAGTACGCCCCTAGAACCATGTAGAGTGATACCTTATATGAACGTACCGGCTCTAAGAGGTCTTCCTTTGACTCCAGGATCAGTGACGCTCTCCGGTTACGAACGTCTTTCATCTTCGACGTTTTCCCAACAGGGAACCGCCTTTTCCGCCATTAATTCAGCGTTTATATCTGCGGCACATCAGGTGGGTCCTTATTTATTGGGTGCGCATAATTTATCAAAAAGTCGATTATAAAAAACGGAAATTATAATAAAGTACAGGTTTATAACAGTACTACGTAAAAACAATAAATACGCAAAACTGTACTATCACAAAACTGTACTATCACAAAACTGTACTATCACAAAATGGAAATAGATCACTGGCCTAAAACGTTACAACGGCAAAACCGTACAAACGTAAAATAGTGTAACATATTCCCGCTAGATGGCGGCACAGTATATAGCCGACAATAGCTGGACAGGAAAACCGGTGAAATATATTACCCCCTAGATGTCAGTACAAATAGTGGACAAGCTTTTCGTGACGGCTTTTGCCGCGCTTGTTTTTTATTGTACAGGATGGGTTGAGTTGACTCCCTCCAAGGGAGGACTATGAATACAGCCCTAAGATAGGTATTACTTAATTTCAATTGGTCGACTGCAGGCGAGGCCAGCGCCCTCTGTACCTAAAATACAAAAGGCGCTGTCAGGTTAACAAATCAAACGGTGTCCGTCACACCGCAGTGCCATCTAGCGGCAATATTTTACACTATTTTACGTTTGTACGGTTTTAGTATTGTAAGATTTTAGGCCAGTACGTTTTGACCAATTTATGTTTTGTACTGTACTGATTTATTATTGTAAATTTTGGGAAACTACGTTTTTACACTGAATTGTTTTTTTTTAAATTATAGGCATTCTATTTATTTATAGCCGCTCAAATAGGGGCTTAGCGTAAAACGAAAATCAAACGAGTAACACACATATTAGTAGGGTGTTCCATAAAAAAACGCTTTATTTAAATTTTGCATTCCTCTCCCCCCAGTTTATAAGTTCGACGGGCATGTTTTTCCCAGCATTTACCTAAATACTTCACTAAACCAAAAAAGGCACCGTTTCTTACTTTGAGCCAATGTATTTTGTATATTATTTTTACTCCGATGTAAAGTTTTATTAATATCATAATCAAGTTTACATAAATTTTATAGCCAAAACGAGTTATTGATTTTACTGCTGCAAGACACAAAACGTTGTTACAATATAAAGAGTCTTTAAGAATGATTTTTATTAAGGCTGTTATGAAATCATCGATTAAGAGACATGTTTTCATAGCTTTTAGTTACACCTAAGAATGAATTTAGTAAAAGACTGTTACTTACATAAATTTCATAACCTTCTTTATGTATTTTGTATGCCCGGTTCATAAACTTGTCCATACATTCCTGCATAACAACTTTTAAACGATAGTCAATGATCGCCATTTATTAAATTTATTTAGGGCATTAATTAAAATCGCTAACACCTTTTATTTATTTTATATGCCCTTTTATTATCTCCATAGCCTGTACATGCTATTAATAACAACTTTCTATAAAATGTCAAGAAACATTTTTCATTGATTTCGTAAAATCCGTTTATTAATTTCATTACTGTATATGACAATTTTTATAACTTTCCTCCGCAATAATCCCGCGCGTTGAATGAATATCGATTTATCACTGGAGTACATACTTATATTTAATGCAACTATAAATGAAGTTGATGCTAAGGAAGCTGGCAGAAAGTTTTTATTGTATATATTTTTCAAGCCTTTATTACTTGTAATAATTAGGGAAAAAGCAGAGAGCATATAATTTAGGTAAAAAATACGTGTTTCTTATTTATTTTTTAAATATTTTTGCTATCTAAGGTTACTTCAATTTTACTATAAAAAAACAACATTTGCAGCAAACCACCCAAACTATGCTTCTGTACAAAATTTTAATAACCCAGTCGTTTCCGAATATTTGAAAAATACATGAGAAGGTATGTGAAAACTGATGATCTCATATGATAAATTTCCTTGGATATTCCTTCAATGGTTCTGTTCTCGTAATTCAAAAGAGGCGTTTGTGACGTAACCGTGTCAATTCCCATTATGGGGAGTCTTCTCCAAAAGGGAGGGACAAAGAATTTTTTTAGAAACACCTGATTATGATTTTTTTAAAATTTGACCGCCGAAGACGAAACCTTGTAAAAGAGTAATGTTTAATATAAAATAAAAGAAAAAAAGTGGCGCCGCAGGGCACATTTTTGGGGAAGTTGGTACGTAATTTCGTCGGAAAGGGGGTCGATCGCTTCCCTCTGTATTCGTGATCTGTGACTGTATCGGAACGGATCTGTTGTCTGCAACGCGGGCGATCGATATTATAGATAGTTCCCAACGCGGAATTCGTCCAAAAAATACGATGTTCCTGTGCGCCGATCGATAAAAATAAGCAAAAGCGAAAGTGTCGCACCAAGTTTCGAAGCCAAGAACCAAAAAAAAACGATAGCTGCGCCACTTGGTTTTCAAGTCAGTTGGGCGGGGTCGCAAATTTACCATTAGGTGTCCTCTCTATTTAGATTTATAAGCTCTCTGCTAAAACATAAAGCTAATTATTAAAACAGTTTTTGAACTCTAAAAATGAACTATTACACGAAGGAGGCTCAAAAGCGGATAGCTAAGTTAAAAACAATTTATATCACTAAATAATTTTGATTATTAATCGACAGTTTGCCAACTAAGTACTATAAACCCTTATCTATGGAATAAATCGATGAAATTGGTGGTGTGGTGAGCATTAAAAAACAAACCCTTAATTATTAAGACATACATCAAACATTCACACACAATCTTTTTACTTAACTGTCCAAAATTTTTAGCATTATTCCCGTCAGCTGAAGTTGACGGTATTTGCATGTCCAAGTCCGTCTTCCATATCGCCCGACGCACGTACACTGTACACATCGATAGCCGTTTAAACCTGCAAATACACGACCGCGACTCGATGCTTGACGCATTCAGTAGGTTTAATGACTTCTCGACGCACACGAAAGCAGGCATACCGTTGCTGTCGACGTATTATAGCTGCAGGCTACAGAGAACCTAACAGCGTTGAACGCCTATGGTTTATCAAACCCGGAATTTGTCATACCGTATTTAATAAAAAAATTCATCGTAAAACGAGTTTTATATCTGAACCTTATTTCATCAAACCCATTCAATAACAAATTCGAAATTTAACAGACCCGTTTTTAATCGATCCATTGTTCATCAAACTCATTCAATATCAAACTCGTAATTTGTAAAACCCAATTTTAATAAAAGCCGGAATTTGTCAAACCATTATTTATCAAAACCGGATTTCGTCAAACTCGTTGTTTATCAGAAAATATTTTCTAAATTGATAGCGCATTCGCCTATAATACTTACATGAACTGGAGGCGTACACGAAGGTGGCGCGGCGTCACCACGGTCTCTAGAATAAACACGGTCTAGTAATTTTTTTGCTCCGCCCACCCGATGACGACACAAAGATATCAGCTTGCTTTCTTTATTGATTTTTGATGGGTGACATTTGGGATTATATTATTTTTTCATAAATTTTTGTAATAAAAATTTTATTTGTTTATCATTCTCTTCTTCTGGCACTAATTAAATACTCTGTGTATTTATGCATTTTTTTAGTGAAAAGGGTCATCATTAAATAATGAAAACAAAAAAGCAAGGCATATAGTTTTATAGTTTTAAATTTGCAATTAGATTTATTGCATATAGTATCCACAACAGGTCTTTCCTTCTAAATAACAAAATAATCACTCTCCCAAAAATTCCTGGCAAAAATCAAGTACAAAATAAAATAGTTTCCAAAACAGGAAAAATAACAACTACATAACCTAACTTCTGAACTACGAACACGAACTAGGATTAGATTATATTTTTATTTGACATATTAAATATAAAAACAAATGCATCATAGGTATATATATGGTATGTCAATCAATAGTATTATCTAACTGTAGTTTTAGTTTTACAAAAAGAAAAAAAATCACAATAATTTATAAACTCTATACATTAATAATAATCCTAATATCACAGTGTTAAGTCATAGTAAATAATTAATAAATAATTGTAGTTACATAGTACCAGAGAATGTCATAAAGCTAAAAAGGTTAAAATATATAGTGAACAAAAAAAATATACAGTGAAGAAAAAAGATACAATGGACTTTTAAAAATAATATATATATTCCAACTCATCCGATGAATTTCTTGAAGGAATCGATTACCAACTAATGATCTTGAATGAATGAATGTAGAAGTGCGGATGGAACATTTCCCATGTACGTAGGCCACCTTGCTGGGCCCGTTACACGCCCACTTTCCATGGTTTAGCCCAGGAAGCCTGCCTCTTTCACAAAAGAACAGGTTTTTCTGGGCGGCAACCTTCTTACATCGCCTGGGGCCAAACAGATGGTTCCCAAGATGCGATTCTCTTGACCTGGTCAGAGTCGGACTCTCCAGCAGGATATGCAAGGACGATTCTTCGACTCTCTGAGTCTCCGGAGATTCCCAGCGCTCCTGATGCTTGTAGTGTCCAATGGGTACTTGTGCAGTTCCCTGTCGGGCCTCTTGTTAAAGAAGATCTACTGGGTCCTTGAACAGTTCCTTGTTGATCCTTATCTTTAGAGGCTCCACTGGGTACCTGTTCGATTCCCTGTGTTACCTCCTGATCGTCGGAGGGTCCTTCTGGAGTTCCCTCACACACGATTCAGTCAGCTCTGTTTTGGTTGGACCGTCCATGCTGACCACGATTTTCGTCTGGAGCTTCCTGAGATCTTTGGCAAATTTAACTAATGATCTTAATTTCTATTTGGTGAAAGATCAACGCATGCACACCAAAAATAAATTATATTTACTTTATTATAAAATTATAATAAAAGATACACGGAAAAAGAATGCATAGTATTTTTTACTATTTTGGCTTTTAAAGAAATTATTTTAAGACTTAATACATTTTTATTAAATTTTGAATAGAGCATGTTTTCATTTCAACTATTTTTTAATGTTTAATTAGTTTATTTTAAAAATGAATACCTGAGATGGTTATTTTTGTGGAAATAATATTTAAATATTTCAAACAAAAAGACAATTTTTTAACTGCTGTCCTTAATATACAATAGTTAAAATAAAATATATTAACTTTTAACATACTACATCCTTAAAAGTAAAATCTATTTAAGTATATTTTTATATTAGTTTTTAAAATATTGGATAGGTGTCCTAAATAGTAAAGCAAAAAATAGGTCTTGCATTAATCATTTAAACAAAAAAAAAAGAAAAATCCGAAAAGTTAATTTAATTTGCCAAGCGGACAAAAATCAGCTGCCATCTTTGTGTCGTCATCGGGTCGAAGAGTGGAGCAAAATTACTAGAGGCGCGTTTCTGCGAGCTTAACATAGTTACTATTATTTTCTCTTTCTAAATGCATTCGTCAAAGAGAGATCCAGCATACTACACCATCACAAAAAATTCCCGCCTTTACACCCTTCGACCCCGCATATCTGTCAGGGGATAACTATCTCAAAAAGGTAGTTAGACAGCGGGGTCGAAGGGTGTACAGGCGGTATGTTTCTGGTATGCTGGGTCACTCTCAAACGAATGCATTTAGAAAAAGAGAATATTAGTAACTATGTTAGGCTCGCAGAAACGCGCCTTAGACCATATCTATTCTAGGGACCGTGCGGCGTCACGGCGTTTCAATGCATTTGTCGTTCTATAAAAGTATTCACAGGTAGTGTTCAATACTTTGTGTATAGATGTCGCCACTTGAAACAACGAGTTTGACGAAATCTGGTTTTGATAAATAATGGTTTGGCAAATTCCGGGTTTTATTAAAAATGGCTTTTACAAATTACGAGTTTGATATTGAATGAATTTGATTAAAAACGGGTCTGTTAAATTTCGAATTTGTTATTCAATGGGTTTCATGAAATAAGGTTCGGATAGAAAATTGGTTTGACGAATTGCAGGTTCTATAGTGAATTATTTTATGATTGAACTTTCTTTTATTTAACGGGTTTGGTTTTGCACATTCTGATAAACCGTGGGCGTCCGCAGCAGGGATAGCATCTATTGGATTTTTCTAGAGTAGAGTCATAAAAAGCCGCGCGCATACGACACGCGGGTGGACTTTCTGCTGTGACTCGGTTTGAGTCAAGACCGCATTTGTTACGGGCTTGATATTTAAAATAATTTTTAGCATTTTTAATACAATCCAAAGTAATTGTTTCCTATTTAAAGAATTACATTTAAGAAGTTTTTTTGCTTCCATGGAGCGCGCGCCGCTGGTTTATAGTGTAATACGCTATAACAGTTGTATTTTTTTGCAGTATGCCGCAGCCGTAGCAGTTGGTAGCAGTCCAGCCAGCATCCTGTGTCCTCAATACCCCATAGAGTTTGCAGCGTTAGCAGTAGCCCATAAAAACTCCAGCATCGCAGATTTAAGACTTAAAGCCAAAAAGCATGCGGAAGCTTTAGGTTTGTCCTCACTGGAAAAACAGCAACACTAATAATAATATTTTTTGTCATATTTGAAAAAAATAAATTCTTTTTACAGTATGAATTTTAATTTTACTTAGTGCCCCATTTTTGATGAAATTAAATTAGTACTCAACTCAAAATTAAAAACTGACTTTGGACGTATATACACATAGCATTAAAAAACATTATAAGAATATAAGTCTGACCTCCTTTACAGGGTGTTCTTTACAGTTCTTCTTTGGCATATGCTGGCTACATTCCATTTAAGGATGTACTTAAAAAGACGGCGTGCCTAGGACAAAATTCTACCAAAAGGCATCAATATTATTTTCTTTTGAGTATATCCTTAGCACGTGCTAAGTATATGAAATGACTAAAACGTTATTCCTTACATATTTGGAGCGTATTATTCTGAAAAGCTAATACAAAAGAACATCAACATACCTAATAACATATGACATTGCAAGAATATCTCATTTAGATCTGAATGTCTAAACGTCTTATCCCATCAATGGAATATTTTAAGAACTTTCCTATCACAGCATTCCGAGAAAATCTTACATAAGATGTTCTAGGAATGTAATACAAGATATTCTCGGAATGTCCTCATTTGAACATTCTGGGAACGTCTTTTTAAGACATTCTAAGGATTTCCTTTCTGGACATTCTGAGAACGTCTTTTTCGGAACATACCGGTTGTGGGTAGATGGCGCTAGGTTGAAGATTTTTTCTCTATTATAAATATAGACAGCAAAATTATTAAATAATAATTAATAATTAAAACTGTTAACTTAATAATTAAATTATTATTAACAAGTACATAAAGATGATGGCGATACATCTATACAAGATTATTATCCTCTGACATCCATATCATGCTGAAATTCATTTTAAGGGATATTCCCAAATGTCTTTATTTGGGTATTCTAAGAATGTCCTCATTAAAAATCCCGAGCATGTCCTTTCTAGACATTCTTGGAATGACCTTTTCGGATATTTTAGGGATGTATATTTTGCAGACACATGACATCCCTGGAGCCTTCCCAACTGTTTAGATAGTACATGCAAAGAATTTACTTGGTATAACTTAACACGGTAAGCATTTAAAATATCCTTAGCATCACCTATTTCTTTTATGAAAATTAGTACCATATATACCTGAAGATATCGATGGCACATGCTAACCGTCTACCTCGCATTTACCTTTCTGCATCTGATAAAAATGTCTTTATCAGAACATTCTGTGGACGTGCCATACCATGTGATTAGGGCGGAACGTAACCTATTCTTAGCATGTGCTTCGAATAATCTCTGACTCTGAAACAGAGGACTATTCCTTACAAGAACCATCAGACACACCTGAAAGTTTTAAAACTGACGAGGAACTTGACGGCTCTCTTGACCTAAAAAAACTTATTTTCGGCGATTTTATGTTGGCTGAATTTGTATATCAATCTGCTACTGAAAATGGGTCAAATTCTGTATATTCTTGCAGTTTCTTAAAAAAGGTGTGAGCGCTGGAAATATTTATATATTTCCCGATGTTTCTGATATCCAACCGAGATTTTGCGACGTATTAAGCCGGATATCTTAAAAAGGGCAGATTCCGTTTGACGGTAGAAGTATAAAAGTTTTAAACTAGGTAATGTTTTTCGGTTTTAGTCGCTAGGTAATTAAGAGAATTTTTAATTTAATTTGCTTGTTTTTTACAAAACTAAAGTTCCTGTGCTACTAAGTGTTGCTTACGTTTGTGTTGTACCTAAAACAATGATATGATTTTAGAAAAAAGTGTGTGTTCTTGTTCCATCGTTTTTTGTTGTTTTTAAACCTTTTTATTAAAAAAATTCAAACCTCAGTTATTTTTTATTATTCTTGTATGAAACAAGTTCTAATACAGTTTAAAAAATAAATTTTTGTCTTAAGCTATAGCCAGCATTTGTGTGATCCAATCACAAGAAAACAATCTTTGTCAAGACATACGCCAGCGGTGGTAACTTGAGACAAGCACTGAAAAAAAATAAAAAAAGTTAACAAGACAACAATAAATTAATTAATTAATTATATGGATCAAGACTCGTACACTGCAGTTTGAATGAACTCTGTAGGTCGCATAGCATACAGACCGCTTCAAGCTTCAAGTCTAATTTGCCAGTGTACGTACATGCAGAGACACCGCACGCCTATCAGTGAAGCAACCAATACTTAGGCTTGCGATCACCACTTGCATGACTTTCCTTTGGTATTTAGTACGCCTCTAACCACGGTGCTGTGTGGAACGTAGTCAATGAAACCGGAATTTGGTCAATAAATACGCAAATTTTTATAACGTAATTTTCTTATTTTTTGTCACTGATAAATAAGAGCGTTTTATTGGCAACTGCTCAGATTTATCAGTGACGACGTGTTACAATGAAAATAATAAGGAGAAACAAAATAAAAGCAAGTTCTCAAAATAAAATAATACATTCTAAAAACCAAAAAGATTCTCCCAGTCAAAAAAAAATTAAAGCAAATGTTCGAAAAGTCCTCTTTGCTCGGCTAGACAATATCCGAGCCTACTATAAAAACCCCTTCTAACGTTTCCAAGCATGTTAGGGGTGATAATTTGAAAAGCTTCTTCAAAAACAAATAGAAGTCATTAGGAGCAAGATCGGGAGATCGAGCTGGCCATAAAATAGTTCCCCGTGTACTTATAACCCGATTAGGAAATACATTATCAAGATATTCCCTAACAAGGCCAACATTGTGAGCGGAACAACCATCTTGTTGAAACCATGTTTCACCAAATCTTACACCTAACAACTGCCTAGCAGTTGGAATAATGTGCTGCTGCAGTAGATCCAAGTATCTAGGACCATTCAAATTGCAATTGCCGTTAATAAAAAATGGCCCAATTACGTGTTCCCCTATAATACCCCCCCCCCCCAAACATTTAGTTTTTGGGGATACTGTTTTCTTACGTCAAAATACAAATGCAAATTTTCCCTCGACCAATATCGAACGTGTGTTGGGTTATGACGATTTGACCATTTGACCATCTGCACTTTTTCAGCAACTTCGTAGACATCCATTTTTGGTTTTAAAAATGTATTATTTCAATTAAGAACTTACCCATCTGTTTCTCGAGCAAGGCAGAAATAAAACAAAATAATAAAAACAAAATGAATTTCCAAAAGATAACACTGCAGCGTGCTTCGAATCCACCTCGGTCGTACGGCACGGTGAGTAAATTGGACTTGATTCCCCCTATGTTCGCAGTAGCTTGAAGCGGTCTTATACGCGAAATATTCAGGTGTAAACCTACAAATTGTCTCAAGTGATAGGCATTTATGCTATTTATAAAAACCTAACTCGGGAACCATAGCAGCTAGCGACACACGGTTTTCACATAAATTTTCAATCAAAAAAAAGTGACTTTTTTTTCAAAAAAATATATTTTTTTAAGGGTTTTATGGATGGCTATACGTGCCTGCTGGCGCCCTTTTTATGAGCATAATGTGTTAGAGAGAGAACAATCTTAGTTATAATCTTTTTTTAAGAGAATGCTTACTATTCTATTGTTTTTAATTTTATCATTGTTAAAAAAAACTTTATAGTTTTTTGACTGACATCCATTGGATATGTCTTTTTCTTATCCATTGGACCTCAAATAACCTGTGCCTACCGGTCTTCCATATTTGGCCCATTAATAAATGTGCTCTAGCAGACTGGTTTCGGAGGTCCACTGGAAGTTTTTTTTTACTCCACTGGACATCAAAGAATCATTGTGCATTCGACAAGTTTTAACCTCGGTTTTAACTGGATTGATTAGATGACAAAATTAACTGGTTTTTTTGTAATATTTTTATAATTAATGGGCATTTTTATGTATTTTCCTTTTACTTTACCTTCACAGTGATTTAAAAATTGATAATTGTTAAAGAAAGTTTGTTAATAAATTATTTTTCCTGTTCCATTAGACCAAAAATAAACTATATCCTGTGTATATCCATGCAATTTCGGTAAAAAGGATGTAATTTTTCCACATTATTTAAGGATATCCATCCATCCAAAAAACCTGTCCATTGGATATACATTGGAACTATTCTTTTGGTCCAACGGACAGCTATTCGATAATTTTTGTTACTCCACAGAACCATAAAAAGACACTTTTTGGATTTTTCATGGGTATCTATTGGACAAAGTGTTAGTCCAGTGGATAGCAATTGGATTAATATTAGTGGCCCAAAAGTATAATAAATTAAAATTATTGACGCTTTTGGATCTTTTTTGGACGTTCTAGAAAGGTTTAACGTTTGGACATTTGTATTATGCATCGGATATGTCTTGGACAAAATTTCTTTCGGATTTGGTTGTCCAATAGACAGTGGCGCACTGACGGGGGGCGGGGGGAGCGGTCCGCCCCGGGTTACGGGGGGCCCCCTTAGGATCCCACATTATCCAAAAACCTACTCTAAATTATCCCAGGTACGAAAACCGCATAGATTCTTATGAATATTGAAGGGTTTTATAAGATTCTACGAGCCAAGCTCTCTTTCTCGTGACAACTGATAAAAAAAAATTCGTACTTCATGGGATTTTAGTAGATTTTTAAGTTTGTTTCACATACCGCATAGAAAACATATAAAACCCAGGAAAACATTATAAAAAAATCTCATAAAGCTTTTCTAAGAGATTGAACGCGGTTTTTTTGGCAGGGATAAGATAAAAGCACCAAGTATACGCATACAGGGGTGGTCGCTTTCTGGAAAACCGGTAAAAGCCAGAACTCATCATCATATAGGATACCTAAAATGATAGAAAAAAATATCCGGTATTCCGGTACGTACAATCTCTCTCTCTCAGTCTGTCTAGCATCCCTCTAGGAAAGAGGTGCTTCAACCACAGACTTTCTATTTCAAAAATAGATCAAATTTATAGTTTAATTTTTGTTTAGTAATTTGAAATAGTATGTGTAGTAAAAAAACTGACAAAATTGTCAAAGATATAAAAATCTTGCAATTGCTTATTTCATTACTCGAAGAAAGTTATTGTTCCCAAGGTTGAAACCCTAAAAAATTTATTTTGGATATTATTAGTTTTACCATCCCTTTGTTTTAATCAACCATATTTCTAAATATAATAAATTGATTATTTGATAATAAAAATTATTGTTCGTCTTCGAGTTGTTTAAATTTTGTTAAATCTATTCTTAAATATGATATTTGCGATTCAGTTTCAATTATTTTTTTAAATCTGAAACTATTTATTACATTATGCGTTTCAAACGCTACCTGTGAGCTTATGAGACAGGAACGGACAAGTATGGCGATTTTATCCATTAAGATGGTGGTTAAAAACATCGAATTTAATGAAGTTATGCAACCGTTTGCAACGGTATTGTAGAAAAATAGTAGTTTTCACAACTAGTGCCTAAAATAGTGCTTCTTTTAAAAGCGAGTAAAAAAAATCACAGTTTAGCTGCCAGCTGTCAACATTATTTTTTTAAATATCTTTATCAAAAAATCCAAGAAAAACAGAAAAATACTTTCAAAAATATCGAACGAAGAACACTTCTTGCAAGACACCATCTTTACACTATAAATCAAGGCGGCTAGTAAGTGAAATAACAATGGTTTCTATAGCGATGTGCCTTTTTACACGGTGACGTTCATTGTTGCGACATTTTAATCTTTGACAGTTTGAAATTTTGACGTTGTTTTTTTTAGGCAAGAATAATTAGATATTTTCAATATTACTATTTTCCGCTATTTCTGTTTAATTTTAGGTAAAAAACGGGCAGAAATCTTTTTTTGCATGGGTAGCCAACAAAGCCATGCTTTAGTTATCTCCAGAGAGTTACTAAAATCATGTTTTTGATGAAGGTACAAAAAAAAAAGATTTATTTAAATTAAATTAATTTTTTAGCTTTTTCAGTTGGCTTAAATTTACTTTTTGTAAATAGGTACCTGTAAATATGATATTTATAAACATTTTAGGATTAAATATTCTTCTTCTTCAAGTGCCATGCTCTCTTCGACCGTTGGCTATCATCAGCGCGATCGTGTGTCGTAATACCAACACGATACCATTATCTAAGATTTTTAAGCCATGATATCCGTCTACGACCCGAACCTCTTCTCCCCTCAATTTTGCCTTCTATTTTCAATTTTAAAAGTTTTTATTTGTCATTTCTCAAAATATGGCCAAAATATTCAAGTTTTCGTTTTTTGATGGTAAATAAAACTTGGAGATCTTTATTTATTCTATGCAGAACATCCACATTAGTTATTCGGTCCATCCAAGATATCCTTAGTATTCTACGATAACACCACATTTCGAATGCCTCCAACTTTTTGCACATGACCTCAGTCAGTGTCCATGCTTCCATATCATAATATAAAATGCTAAAAACATAACACCGAAGCACACGAATTCGGAGAGTGGTATTAAGATCGTGACTACATAATACTGATTTCATTTTGATAAAAGATGATTTCACTTCACTTCCACGAACTTCTTGCATGTTGTCCCAGTTATCATTGAGAAGACAACCCAAGTATTTGTATAAATCCACGCGTTCGACTTGCTGCCCATTTACTTCTAACATGCCTCGGATGTTCTTTTCCTTGGATATGACCATCCATGTTGTTTTTGCAACATTTAAGTTAAGCCCGAATTGCGAACTTTTGGTAGCAATTTGCTTCAACAACTCTTGCAGGCCTTCCAGCGCGTCTCCTATTATGACAGTGTCGTCGGCATATCGTATGTTGTTGATTTTTATGCCGTTTATCGTCAGACCCTCTTCACAGTTATGAAGTGCATTCCCTATTATTTTGTTACTATAGATACTAAACACAGCGGAGACAATATACAATCTTGGCGTACTCCTCTTCTTATTTGGACCTCTGGCACCGACACATCCTAAACCGCTGAACTAAGACTCGAATGCCAAACAAGGCGTCTCTTGTCCCAAATCCACCACGAAATCCAAACTGCGTGTCGCCCATAAAGGATTCGCATTTCCCATAAATTCTTCTATGGATAATATTTTTAACATATGGCTCATTAGGCTGATTAGGCGTTATTCCCTACACTTCTTTGCTGAATGTTTTTTAGTCAGCGTAACAAAGATTGATTTTAGCCAGTCACCAGGGATTTTACCGCTACGATAAATCAAGCTAAAAAGTTTGAGCAGCGTATTTAGCGAATCTTCGTTTTTTATTAGCTTTCCTCAGTGTTTAATTCGTCTTGCCCTATCGCTTTTCTATTTTTAGCTGAAGATATTGCGTGTTTTACTTCCTCTGGTGTTATATCTATGCCTTGGTTTGAGAATTATTCTGGCTGTTCAGATCGGTTAACGGTAAAGAGATGTTCTATGTAGCTAAACCATTCTTTTAGTTTTTTTTTTTGGTATCCGTTGCCCTAATTGTCCACAAGGATTCCAGCTTGTCTTCATGTTTAGCATCCAGACCTTCTATTTCTTGACATTGCTGTGTTATCCAGTCTTGTTTTGCTGACCTTTTCTTCTTTTTTATTGCTCTATTGATTTCATGATACTGATCGCTGCCTTTTTTACTGCATCTTTTATCCATCAACTCAAGGATTTCATTGGTCACCTAAATTTTATTTTTATTTCTTGTTTCATCCTTGCCTTAGAGTGTTGTGCTTTCGACTATGGCACTTTTAATCTTTGTACAGACCATTTCTGCATCTTGTTCGGTTCGACTCATTAATATCTTTAAGCTTTTTGTTAGGTTCGACTTTAAGTTTAGTTGCTTTTGTGTTATCTTGAAGTTCGTCCAACCTGGGTCTGGGTCTTTTCCTGAGGGTAAATTTAATTTTCGCCACAACTGGATTGTGATCCGAGCCTTCGTCTGCTCCAGGATAAGTTTTTGTAGATTTAATAATGTTTCTAAATCTTTTATTGATTAATATAAAGTCTATCTGGTTTCTAATGATACTCTCAGGAGTGTCGGATTTAGAAGTCCAAGTATAAAGGCGTCTAGCTGGAAGTTTAAAGAAACTATGTGACACAATAAAATCCCTTTCCTGACAGAACTGGAAAAGGCGATCTTCATGTTCATTTGATGTACCAAGACTGTACCTTCCAACAATGTGTTCGCTAGGGGCGTTTCCAAGTTTTGCGTTGAAGTCCCCCATAAGAATGGTGACTTCTGTCTTTTTTTTGTAAAACTAAGGGCAGTTTGAATTTGGTCGTAGAATGCCTCTACGTCATCATCCGAATATTTACTGGTTGGAGCGTATACTTAAATAATATTGACATTGAAAGGCTTAGAGTTTAGCTGAAGAAATATGACTCGATCCGATACAGGAACAAACGAAATAACGGATTTTTGAATTTCTTTATTCAAAATGACTGCTACGCCGTTATAGTGGTTTTGTCCGTCATTGCCTGCGTAGTAGACATGTTAGTCGTCTATCTGGCATTTACCTGAGTTAAGCCATCTCATCTCGCTAACTTCCAAGATCTCTGTCCAATCGTTCCATTTCTCTGATGACGTTGTGAACTTTTCCAGCCTGAAACATACTTTGTACGTTCCTTGTAGCAATCTTCTTCATAACTGGTCCGGAGATTCTTAGCACCCTCTGGTCACTTAAGACCTGCCGGGGACTGAGGGCCTGGGCTTTAGTTTTCCAGTCATGATAAAACAATCCTTGTCACGCCTTAACTATCTAATTTGTTGCCGTTTTTGTTTCCATATCTAGAACTATGCCGAATAATTACTTTTAGTGTTACTGCTTTCCAACACTAATTATTTTTAAACTAATAATTTTTTTAAATATTAAATATTGTTTTTGTCAAATAAAACTAATATAAGTATATAGAAAAATGAGATGGGGGGTCCCTATCTGAAGATACCGCCCCGGGCCCCACTTTTCCTCAGTACGCCGCTGCCAATGAACAGCTGCATTGTCCAGAAACTTCACTCCACTGGACATCCATTTGACCACAGAAATTTTCTCAAACATTTCGCAAGCCACAAGTAGAGCACCGCTGACCCAGTTAGAGCACACGTGGTTGTTATTGGGTCAATCTACTTGTGATTGATACCTTGCCATCTAAACCAATTAAACTGAGTTGACCCCGTAAGAACTAAATCAAAGAGACGAGAAAAAATCGCAATATTCACATCGTAGCGATGTCGTGTTGGGTATACGATATGACAGTGTTGTTTTCTTATTATTGGTTTAGGACTTATCGAGTTAAGACCCTTCGCATTTGTAGTGTCAAGAGTAATTTGGCTCTCTTGCCATCGCTGATTGGATATAACTAGATTAGTAGCTGTTGTGGCTTTACAAACAAGGGGTCAGTCAAATAAAAGTTTGATTTGCGATTTTAAATAAGCGGCGGGGTCCGTCCTATTTTATTTTAGTTGTATTCTTATTTAATTATAAACATGCAATGGGGAATTATCGAAAAGTCGAATTGGCCTAGACTGAATCGGCACTATTTTGGCATTAGCATTTGAAACACTAGGGACTTGTTGGGCGTACATTTTCGCCTTCCCTTATTAAGGAAAATTGACATTTGACATCTGAGCATGCGCGTGACCTGCGTTTTTATTAAGGGAACCGTAATAAAATACGGTACAGTCACCGTACGTCCCTTATCTTTAAACATAACCTCAATTAGCACGGATAATAGTGATGGTTGGTTTGTTTTTCGACACGACTTTTTAATATTTTTTGCATTTTTAGTTTTTCGTTGATAAACAAAAACAGTCTTGTGGATTTTTAAAATGTATGTGAAAAAATGAATAAATTGGAGAAACCTACAAGGTTGAGGTTCAGCTACACTGCGATAATATAATTCTTTTGCGAGAATTTATCAGGGAAAATCCCTGCAACAACCCAGCGGCCTGGGAAAATATATGGAAAAACCTTGAAATCTTAAGTGGAATGCAGTTTACCCAGAGAAGTGTTAAGTAGCATTTAATGTATATTTTCCAAACACTTACAAAATTCAAAAAAAATCAAAAAAGCAGCGGCACAATTTTAAGGTTCGAAATTTTAGGTAAAGAATAAGGAAAAGTAATGCGACTTACAATAACACTTTTTTTAAAAGTATGGTTAAGGTTTAACCTAAATAAAATACGGTTTTCCCTTATTATGGTAAAACCTTATAGAGTAACGCCCAATAAGTCCCTACTGTTACTAAAGGATCGTTCATACAAGGCATAGGCTTATGCCCGTGTGCACGGGTTCGGCTTAACCTGTAAGCCGAGCTTAAGCTTTGGTTTTGGTTTGCAAGGGTGTGGAATATCATGTAAGTGGCAGTTAAGCCGCAGTTAAGATAAGCTGTACTTAAAATAAGCCGTATAATTACTTCGGCTATTTGAGGTATTTTTTGTTTACGTTTTTAAACAAAAGCCATTAGTTTATAAAATTGTTCCGTTGCATTAAAATCTTTCTGTGATTAGTGGATTCGCTTAAAATGGAACTTCGTCGGGATGACGAAAAAGATATTAGATTTTGTAATTAATGGAATACCAAGAAGGATTTTTTAAAGAATGTATTATTTCAACACCTCTTACAAAAGTTTAGAATGTCAAAAAAAAAAATGTTTTTAAAACTTTGCACAACACTTAAAAGCAAACTTTTTTTGTTAAGCGAATAATTCACCTCTTTTTTTCGCAAATTCTTTCATTATAAATAAAATTTCTTTGTTTTAAAAAACAACCTCAAATTTTACGTTGTTTTTTTACAGCTGACAGGTAATAATCATGGTCACCACAAAATAATGCAAATAACTGCCACGTTGCCAATAATTTTCTTAGTTTTTTCAAGTAAGTTCCACTTGAATCCGCTACTTTTGCAAACCACGTAAATCTCAAGGGTCACCCTCAGTTCAAGCGGCACTTAAACAAGTGGAAGAGGTAAATGGAAGTGGTACACACGGGCATTATAGTCACTTGATTAGTATTTAGTTTTGTTATAGTGTTAGTTATAGTTTTACTTAAAAAATTGCTCATTCTTCATGCTTGTCTTTGTTATAATCATAACAATCACTAAGCAAGTGCATTTAACTTCACTTTTTTCATGTTTTGTTTTATTTACTTTTATGTTTTGTAGTTTGTTTTTAAGGAAAATAAGGTTTAATTTAAACAATTTTTGTTTTGGAACCTACAAAACATTTAGCAACATGTTTTTCGCTTTTAATATACGTATCAGACTCTCACCCGGGACGCGCAGGTTCGGATCCCGGTTGCGTCCAACACTTTTTTTTTAATTACAGGTAAAATACTCGTGCCCACCCGCCTGTCGACCGACACGTGCCCAAGCGGTCATGGGCGGTATACATGCCACGACGCCCCTAGTTGTCGAGCCGCCAGCTGGTTTCCGAAAAATTGAGATACGCTAGCGTTCAGACCACGTTGTGTTTGTTGGGTTATTTTCTCACAAACCAAATAAGGGAGATGGATGTTGGGTGTCATTTTATAAGATCTTTTAAGGAGAATTCAGAAATGGTAACCTTTTGGAGTTAACCCATTTACATATGCTATTTATCCATTTTTGGTCATTTTGACGTCATTTATTAAAAAGTGTTGATACAAATCCTTATTTTGAAAAAAAATCCTTTTTAAAATGACATCCAACACCATAGGGTATCTTATTTAGTTTGTGAGACAATAGCTTTCAAAAACTGAAGTTTTAAGACTTTGATTGCAGATATCTCAAGAACTAGATATGCGAACCCTATGCTATGAGGTATCTTTAAAAGTAAATTTTATAAGGATTTAAAATTGAGTTGATATTTCTTTAGATAAAGCAATACGCTAAAGCATTTTTAAAGTGTTTATGCCGACTCTAAAATGGGTTTAAAAGCGATAAACTGCTCCCTTAAATCGCTCTAAAATAAAAGCGATTTAGTGCTTAAAGCGGCTTTAGTGGTGTTTATACGACAAACTTGTTAAACCGTCCTTATATAAAAGCGCTTTAAGAAATTTGTATAAACAAAGTAAGTGAATCCGAGCTGTTTATAAACTAAATAGGTGTTTAGTTGTTACATTAGGTATAATGTTTGTTAAATTCCCTAATATTATTGATAAATTTGTTATTATGTTGGATAAATTGCAATTCAAGTGAACTTAACGAATAATAATGAGTAAACAACCAATGGCGTACACAATGGGAGGCTAAGGGGATCAAAACCCATTAAATTATTAAAACGTTAAATATTGTATCCTAAAGCTTAATTTTTTCAAAAAATTAAAAATAAAATGGCTTAGAGTATGCTGTTACTTAGCCCCCCTTCAATTTCTGCGTACGCCACTGAACCCAACAAACAGAACGTGGTCTGGACGCTAGCGCATCTCTTACAATTTTTCGGAAGCCAGCTGGCGGCTCGACTGCTTGGGAGCCGCGGCATGTATACCGCTCATGACCGCTTGGGTACGTGTCGGCCGACTGGCGGGTGGGCGCGAGTATTTTACCTGTCATTAAAAAAAAAAGTGTTGGACGCAACCGGGATCCGAACCTGCGCGTCCCGGGTGAGAGTCTGATACCTTACCACTACGCCTCGAGCCTTTTCTATCGAATCTCTCTTTTAACTTCAACCGTTGCGAACTATAGAAATATGAACATTTCTATGTTGCGAACCCGCCGCGAGAAAGGTTGCGTAGAGCTGGGCTCACTTTTGCTGTCCAAAAATTAGTCGTGATAATTTCTAAATAGTAGTTACAAAATAAACATCTAAAAAACCCATTTTCTAACTATCTACTTTAAGAAAAAACACATTTTCCGAGTAAAAATATCCGACGCAAGCCAGTTTACTGTCAAATGTATGCCTATTTTGACCTAAAAAACACGCGGGCCCTAAATCCAACGTGTTTTTAAGAAATTAATTAATTTTGAAAAAATATATTTACTGTTAAGTTATTATAAATCCATTTTAAATTTAATGTAAGGCCTAGGTATCCCGCATATTTTAAAATGTATATTGAAGTGAATTTCAGGAATATTTTTTAAATTTTCTGTTATTTACAACTAAAAAGAATCATGGCGGGCCAAGCCGTAAATCAACAAAAATGGCGTGGTCGTATTTAGTCGTATTTCACACGCCGAGTAAACGGAAAAGACCGGCTACGTGTCCATCGGCACATTGACGCCAGAAATTTGTTTCTTGTTTTTACATAAAACGGCAAAGGTCAGATATATTCATTCATTCACTTCCTCTATAAAACAGTTTCTGACAAAATTCGCCCGGTTCACTTCTTGCCGGTCACTTCTATTTCGCTCTTTGTCATTTTTTTTTCCCTGTTACCTTTATCAACAAGGAAAGAAATAAAAATGAGCAACATTAGTGACATATCAGCATCTGTGAAAGTTGGTTTTTCTCACTTTTTTTAACTAAAACTAAAACCTCTAAATAGTGTTTTGCCTAAACGTTGTTTAAACGACTTAAAAACGTTGTGTCTCAACCCTAGTTAATTAGATGACGACGTTTCCTTAATGTTACCGACAATCACAATACACTACCAATTCTCATTTCGTCGTGGAAACCTTCCAACAACGTCGGTATTTAACGGAGGTCGCATACGTAATGCGCCGTTGTTAGAACGTCTACAACTCGTCGTTGCCAAAATGACTAACACGAGCTCCAAATGGAACATTAGTCTTGTGGCTGGAGGCGGAAAAATGTTACTTGGAAGGCGACTCGCAATTTTGGCCTTCTGTTTACAAAATTTGGGGTCCTTTTTATCCCACAAATGTGAATACTCTTTCACCAAATCTAATAAATGTTCAATATCCATTTCTGTAATAACTACTGCTTGCAACACAATTTTCCTGTTTCTTTTTCCATAAAGTTAAAGCATAAACATTCACATCTGTGTACATGAGATTAATAATTGCTAAAGGAAAAAGTTACAGCAAAAGTTACAGAAAAGAAAAAGGAATTTTATTTTAATATTTTTAAACCAGCGTGTGCTCACATTTACCAAAAAGCCGTTCGAACTTGGTCGCATCGATCGATTCATTTATTTATTTTTGACAACCAATAAAAAACACACACGTTTTATAGTACGCTAAAAGATAATAATAGGTAGTTTATAAAAATATTTATTAATAATATTAGCGGGAAAATCCCAAGATCTTATACATAAACGTGCACTCTGTAAGTTTAACCGTGCAACTGGTACCTATAATACAGGGTGTCCTTGTCACGGTGGTTTTCCTGAAAATGTAAAGAGTTTAAAAAAAAAACATGAATTTATAGGATTAGGGATTCAGAGCTCCCATAATGTACGGCAGACCCCTAACTTTGGTATCACAACTTAAGTATTTGGGGGTAACGCTGGACAAGAGACTCAAGTGGAGAGAGCATGTTGCCAGAATGACTTTTAAAGTCCAGGCAACATTATGCAAGTTGCGTCGAGTGGAAACAATCATGGGTCTCCCCTCGCTTCCAACTTGGATCAAGAAGGAGGCGATGGCGACGCAGCTGCGATTAAGGGACCAGGGACTGTGGAAGAGCAGGGAGGAAAGAGAGAGCCATTTGGCGTTCAAGGGACTGGCTGGTGACAGTGAAAGCACCACTTAAACCATGGAGGTTTGATAAAAGGTAAAACGTCACAATACCAGAATGGAATGAGTGGCAAAGGGAAGAATTCCGAACGGAATTAAGTAGAGAGGCGACGGTCTGCCACACGGATGGCTGTAAACTGTCAGCCAGGCAGACAACAGGCGCAGGAGTGTACGCGAAAAGCCTAGAAGTTCTAAAAAATTATCCGCTTGGAGAACACGCTACGGTGTTTTAAGCCAACCCTACCGGAGGCCAGGCTGCCCTCAAGGCTCTAAGTGCATCCAAAATAGTCAGTAGTCTGGTGGAGGAGTGCGCTGAAGCACTGCAAACACTGGCTCAAGACAAGAGGGTGACACATGTGGGTCCCAGGTCATAAGGGAATACCAGGAAACGAGAAAGCGGATGAACTTGCCAGACTAGGGGCAGTAGAGGCCGAAACCCAATACATTGAACCGGAACCTCTTCTGGGAATAACAAGAAAACAGGTACAGGGTGAGCTCAACAAATGAGCGAACAACGAACTGAAGACGTCCTGGAGGCAAGAGTCAAAGTGCAAGCCAGTCCAAGCTAAAGCAGAACTAAATGGCTCTTAGGCAAGACCCGAAAAGACATTGGACTGCTGACAGGGATGCTGACTGGGCACAATCGGCTGAACAAACATCTGACGCAAATAAGAGTAGCAGGAGATCCCGTGTCCCGCTTGCGGGCTCGAAGAGGAATCGGCTCAGCACTTGATAGCAGAGTGTGATGCATATACCAGATCAAGGCAGCTAAAGTGGGGATAGAGGAAGAAGAGCTGCACTCGCTCAAATGGGCCGACATAGTAAACTTCGTAAAGAAGACAGGGAGGCCCGGAGAGAGAGTTGCAGCGGAAGTAGGGGCATAAGGATAAGGAACAAGGTATAGCAGAAAGGGCCCACGAAGAGGCCTTATTGCCAGGCCCACGGGCCGCCCCTATACTAACTACTACTACTACTACTACTTCTACTATAGGATTAAATTTGTTTTAGGAAAATAATATATTCTGGTTGCGATTTAATTACATAGGCCTTAAGCTCAGTTTCTATATAGAAATATCTATTTAAATTACAATTGGTCTCTATCACCTACATATTTTTTTTTGCAGAAAAAAAGAAAAATATTAAAAAATCTTATAATAGGCGTTTTAATACATTTTAAAATGAATGTAGCACTTCAAATTTAAAAGTATTAACCCAAAAATGATTATTTGTGGTGCTTTTTAGTTACGTAGGATCTTATTACTTAATAAATCTTTTATTATGTATTAATTGCTAAATTTATAGTAATAAAGAGGGAAATAAATTCCCAAAGTCATTAATGGAGTTAAATCTAAATAAACACAGAAAAAATATTGGATTTTTAGCCTTCTCCCCTAGTTTTACCACTAACGGCTTCAGACACTGCAGTCCATCCACCAGTCGGGCTTTTTACTATGCCGAATTGATAGCCAAAGACAAACTATCCAAAATACACCGGAGTACCACAAGAATACATACCGGGTGCGACTTGGAGACTAGACGCAAACACGTGTTTCACCCTTGTTAAATAGTAGTTTTACCAACTAGTGCTTTTTTTACAAGCGTTGGTTCAAATACCGAGCGCAGCGAGGTATTTAAAAACGCGAGTAAAAAAAGCACAGTTTAGCCGTGAGTTGTTAACACTATTTTTTTTAATACCTTTATCAAAAAATCCAAGAAAAACAGGAAAATACTTTTAAAAATCTCGAACGAAGAGCACTTCTCGCAACACACCATCTTTACACTATAAATCAAGATGGCTGTTAAATAAAATAACAATGCGGTTTCCATAGTGATGTGCCTTTTTACTCGGTGACGTTCATTGTTGCGCCATTTTAATCTTTGACAATTTGATATTTTGACGATGTTTTTAAATGATTTTTTCATGAATACTTGGTGAAAACTGGCGGAAATGACTTAATTTTTGGAAAAGAAAAATTAGATTTTTTCAATACTACTATTTTCCTTTAATTTTGGGTAAAAAACGGACCGAAATCTTTTTTTGCACCCGTGATCAAAAAAAAAGTTTTTTTGCATCGGTAACCAAAAAAGCCATGCTTTAGTTATCTGCAGACAGTTACTAAAATCATGTTTTTGATGAAAGTATAAAAAAATTATTTTTTGCCTTATGCGATGTTGTAGGCTTTTATAAACAATCCCTCTAACAATCTTATAGAAACTTATCAAAATAAAATCTCTCTCACAGCTTCTGGGACAAATAACTACTTATACGAGGCCAATTTTTTTATTAGATATTTAGAGCTTTTGCAAGCCCAAGGTGGGTTATTATATTATAGGAAAAGACCTGTTGAATTTCCCACGAAATTTTATTATTAAGACGCACACCATACACAATCTTCTTACTTAATTTTCCAACATTTTAGCATTATTCCCGTCCGTATTGACTTCCATATTGCACGACGCACGTACACATAAATACCGATTGCCGTTTAAATCTGCAAATAACCTACTCCAATGATAGCTTTCAGTCCCGCCCAATACCAACTCCACGGAAGGCCAATCAACTCGATTCAATATGGCCGCGGAAGTCGAGGAACATATAAATCGCGCGAATTTATGCTATAGGGGCCACTCATAAGTTATGTAACCCAGAAATGGGGGAGGGAGTAAGTAAAAGTGTTAAAAAGTGTAACCAGGGAGGGAGAGAGGGGGGTGTGCAACTGCGTTACATCATAATTTGATCCGAAAAATAGTTAAAACACGTATTTTACAGAGATGGAGATTTTCGTTGAATGTCTTTGTCGACGCCCCTAAAAGAATATTTTCTTCCTGGTTTTCTTTTAAACATTTTCTTCCATTTTAAATTTGACTGAAAACTAGCAAAGCCAATTTGCTAAAAAAAATAACAATGATTAGTTGAAAAGTATTTGGGTAAAGCTGATCATGCAACAGATAAAGTAAAAGAAAATAATTGGTGAAATAAGGAGTAATGAAAAATTCTCGATTTTTAAAATAGTCCACGAAAAGATTTTCCCAACTAAAATGTATAAAAAATGTTCGTCCTAATAGAGCTTGAAATAAAGTAAACTAAAAAAATATATAAAAAAATACATTATTACAAATGTTTAAACAAAATATACATAATATATACAGGGTTCCCAAGCAAATGCTTAGGGGGCCAAGCAGCCGTGTATAAGACGCAGACAAACGGAAAAGCACATTAGGCAGAAAAAGATGGGCATAGGGCGATGTTGTCACTACATCTTACACGTAGCAAATCCATTCCAGGTTGTTGTTTTCTAATGTTTTCCATTTTCATACCTTTAGGACTGGAATAAAAATTGTTTTTGCTCGACTTTAATACCAAACTCATGAAAGATATCGTAAAAAAAAATATTTTTCGGCTTTTCATTTTGTAACCATTGTCCTTACGCACTGTTTACAGGCTGGGGACTGAGATACATGCAAATGCCTAACCTAAAGCGTTCATACATGGCCGGAGAAATCGACTGAGATATTTCCGTAGAAACTTTATCAAGCAAATAGGACGGGTTGACGCCTTCGAACGTCCAACCCGGGTTTTGCACTTTGATTCGAAATCAAAAAGGAGGAACAGTCAGATGTGGGACCGTACACAAATTACGTAACGGTGATTTTACCAATTTTTGACTCCCTCACTATGTAATGTTTTGTAACGGTTTGGCACGCCACTCCCCTAATATTACGATTTCAAGACCACTACCCCCGCCCCAAAAAAAACTTTTCACTTATTTTCATTCCAAATTTTCTTAGTTTCACACAAATGCAAACGCTGTCGAAAACCCCCCTCTTCCCTACGTAACGTTTTGTAACTCCCCTCCCCCTATGACCATTACGTAATTTGTGCACGGCCCCTGTAGTCCCAGTGGAGGAGGGCGAGAAAATTGATATTTTTTTCCTAAAAATTATACTCTTAGACCTATTTCTTTGCGTTCCCGAAATTACGTAATTTTTTTAAAAAAATTGTAAGCGTCGCCATTTTTATTTCGTGCTTTGTTTTTCTAACATTTTTGCGTTCGGCTAATTTAATTGAAAAATTTTTGCCTGCGGCGCCCTTTATCTTCTCACTCGAAACCAAGATCCCCCGTTTTAGGAAAACTGATCCCGTCTCTGTTTCTGAATTTTTTCGAATAAAAGTAGAGTATGACCATGGGGAAAATAATTTTTTTCTACGGTATGACGAAAATTTCGAGAAAGTTGAAGAAAAAAATAAAAAAAGTGGCAGAGCTCAAGTTTTTCGTAAAAAAAAACGTTTTTTGTAAAGAAACAGAGCAAAATAAATCTTTTCACCCCTTTTTGGGTGTTACAAATATTGGGAGCCCCTTATTTTTCGCTTTTACCTTCCCGCTAGTTTTGAAGAATTGGTTCGCTACATGTTTCGAGATCATGTCATAAAACACCTCGAAAATATCAAATGTAGTGTAGGGCCAGCTTTATTTAAAATTAATAATATCGCAAGCAAAAAGCTCTGCAGGAAAAACAGCGCCGTTTATTGATTTCTTTGGCTGCTAGTGCTAGCTGCATGGTTTGGCCGTTTCCGGATAGATGTCACTAGTAGAACAGAATGGAAAGAAATTTAATTAAAAGCGAAGATATTTCTTTCTAATGTTAACAACCTCACGAGTTTATCGCTCAGTATCGTAAATAGGGGACCCTGCCGCCTCCTTTAAGCAAGACAAAGCTGTGGTTTGGACCTGAAAACATCTAATTTTTAATTAGATTAGATGTGTTGCCGCCATCTAGCGGAATTTGCAGACATCTTGTCAACGGTTATTATTGCAACTATGATTTATGCTCACAATGAAAGAGTGGCGACAATTTTTTCTCATGAAGGCAGTCCGAAGATAACAACAAACTGGCACCATTGCTCAATATACCTGTTTCTTTTGTGCGCGCAGAACTTTCTATGCCATTTCTGTTTGATTTATTGAAATCCTATCCCTAAGGAAAATCTTGGAAATCCTGTATACATACCTATATGTTGCCTGATAAAAACTATTTTTTGCTTGATTTGATTCTTTTTAGTTATGGCATTATTGGCTTACCTGTTACTACACCATTTTTTTTTCTTTGCATAATTTTTTAGCAGCAACAAGTTTGAAAATTTAAATAAGGGCTAATTTAATAAAAAAATTGTGTGATGTGCTGAACAACTGTGTCCTAAAAACAAATAATTTTCACAATGAAGGGAAAATTTAGCGCCATAATAAATTTACAGAAAATATTTGTGGCGTAGAGGGTAAAGGGTGAGGGAAAAAACCGGAAAAACGGTCGAGTAAAAACTTTTTTCCGATTTATTCCCTCACCCTTTTTCAAACATTCTTCCGATTTATTCCCTCACCCTTTGCCCTCTACGCCACAAATATTTTCTGTAATTTTCACAATAATTGATCTTTTCCAAAGACAATGTTGTAATTATTGCCCTATGATTTTCTTCTTTAACAAAAACAAATTTTAAAATTTTTTCAATACATAAATACATTGAACCAAAAAAGGCACCATTTCCTAAAACAAAATACATTGAGCCAATGTATTTTGTATATGATTTTTGCTCCGATGTAAAGTTTTATCAATATCATAATCAAGTTTACATAAATTTTATAGCCAAAACGAGTTATTGATTTTACTGCTGCAAGACACAGTTTCAAAAAAAAGTTGTTACAATATAAAGAGTTTTTAAAAATGATTTTTGTGAAGGGTGTTATGAAATCAAGGATTAAGAAACATGTTTTCATAGCTTTTAGTTACAACTAAGAATGAATTTAGTAAAAGACTGTTACGTACATAAATTTCATAACCATGTTTATGTATTTTGTATGCCCGGTTCATAATTTTCATAAACTTGTACATACATTCCATAACAACTTTTAAACGACAGTCAATGATCGCCATTTATTGAATTTATTAGAGGCATTGATTAAAATCGTCAACATATTTTATTTATTTCATATGCTCTTTTATTATCTCCATAACCTGTACATACTATTAATAACAACTCTCTATAAAATGTCAAGAAACATTTTTTATTGATTTCGTAACTTCCGTTTATTAATTTCATTACTTTATATGACAATTTTTATAACTTTTCTCCGATTTTTGTAACAGTTACGTGTTATTGATGTACAATTATTTATAAAAAATTAATAAACGCCTGTTATTAATACTATGTACGATATTTTTTTCAGTGTAGGCGGCACAAGAACAACATCATCAGTTGCAGTTATGAGGCTTGTTGGAAAAGATCTTTCCGAAGGACGGCCAGATATTTTCTGGGATTTTTTCAATGTTGGCCTCTTCAATTGTGAAGTTAAGTCGAAGGACAGGATTGACTGTAACGTTTGTTACGTTGTTTCCTTCATCTTCATATGAGATAAAAGACGAAATGTTCCTCTTTTGTTATGACAAGGTTTCCTAACTTTAACTCCAAAATTAAAGGAAACGAGGCTCATTAATAATGTTGTTCTCTGCAAGCAATTTACATTTGATTTTTGTCATCAACGTGAAAAAACTTACAAAATGAAGGAAAAATTTAGCGCCCTAATAAATTTACATAAACGATTTGGGGCGTAGAGGGCAAAGGGTGAGGGAATAAATCGGAAAAAAGTTTTTCCTCGACCAGGATTTGAACCCGGGCTTTTTTCCGATTTATTCCCTCACCCTTTGCCCTCTACGCCACAAATCTTTTCTGTAAAAAAACTTTTTTTATGTACATGGGTGCCTCGGTCAGGTTACATTGTAGACTAAGATGCATGACATAAATACATGTCAACCAAAAGTCAAGGAAAGGGTTGTTTTCTTACAAACTACTATATTTTTGGACACACACACAAACATACATATTTGTGCCAAATTTTTGGGAAAAAATTCATTATTCAAAAATTGTTTTTATTATTACAGAAACTACCTACTACTTATAGCTCAAAGAGGGACAGGGTTTGTAAGTTTTATGGAAACTTATGTAGGTATTTTTTAAACCTATTTTTTAAGCGTGGTGTTTTCAATGCAACATCCAAAACATCGTGAACCGTTCAATGTCTTCTGCTTTAAAATGTAGTTCACAAACCTATAAATGGAAAACCAAACCATGGTCAAAATATAAAACACAAATAGGTAAGTAGGTACCTACTTGGAAATTTCAAGAATACCACACTTTGGGCATACAAGGTAAGCCCTTTTGAAAAGAGTCATCAAAAGACAGACAAGTTTATTCATGTGGTACTGAAAAATAACATACCCTTGACTGTTTACTTGGGCTAAAAGCTTTCCTCCTAATAGCATGAATCCACTTGTCCCTCATTTCTTGCTCTGATGGAAACTTAAAGGTCGATAAGTTAGAGCCTTCCTTATCGAGTCAGATACTTTAGCACAACACACGTGCGCACACGACACGTGGACAGACTTTCAGCTGTTGCTGCATTCGTCTGAGAGAGACCCAGCATACCAGGAATATATCGCCTGTACACCCTTCAACCCCGCTGTCTAACTATCTTTTTGAGATAGTTATCCCCTGACAGATATGAGGGTTCGAAGGGTGTTAAGGCGAGTATTTTTTGTGATGGTGTAGTATGGTGGATCTCTTTTAGACGAATGCATTTAGAAAGAGAAAATAATAGTAACTATGTTAAGCCAACACCGTTCTTAACTAAAAAGCCAGTTAACTCTTATCTCTTCAGTGCCCTTTAGCCAAAGATTGCCGCCATTTTTATAACCAAATTGACAGGTAAAACATGGATTTTATGTCAGTTGTGTGTCAATATGACCGCTATAGTAGGCTAAAGGATAAAGAGTTAACTGTCTTTTTAGTTAAGCCGGTGTTGGTTAAGCTCGCAGAAACGCGCCTAATCTAAAGCTAAGGTAATTGTTTCCTATTTTAAAAATTACATTTAAGATGATGTTTTTCTAGGGGAAGTACTGCTCCCTTGCTTCCAAATTAAACTGTCTATTATTAGCTTTTAGTTTTGTAATATCGGGAAAAATACATAATTTCAACAATTCCGTATAGAGACAAAAACTTGAGGGGGTCTTAACCTTAAAAGCGGTCTTAAATCTCATATTGGCTGTGAACTTTTGAAATGGACATAAGAGTAAATCAAGTTTCCTGGTGGGGAGTCACTCTGTTTACCGGCTATTTCCGAAAAATGAGACGTAAGCGTCATCCCTAAATATCTTTATTTTCAGTATTATTTGCCTGCCTCTCTCAACTACCCGGCCCTGTGTTAGTTCGGAATCCGCAATTAATAATACTTTGATGCTGGACCCTCCTCAGAGATTTTCTTGATCCGCGCTTGACTTTTATTAATGTTAATAACCAACCATATAGTAATGTTGCTTTTATTAATAGGATAAGTTGAAAATTTTCTACATTCCCGGCGCATGCTAATTAAATAATAGCGTAAAATTTATTGCATTCTCGAGGCTATAATGAGTCTGTGATTGTTGGTCATACTAAACTTGTTACAAGCGTTTTTCTGTCATGTAATATATCGTAAATAATGTTAGTTTAGTGTTAGCAGTAGGAAAAATGTTCAGTTTTGGAAGCTCGTAATGTATAAGCCGGGTAAGCTTAATTAAAATGGAATCTGAAAGGAAATGTTCTTTTAAACCCTCCGTAAAATCTGTAAGAAATACAGAATGTAAAAGGTATGAAAGCAAGCAGCGCCGTAGATAGGGCTAAATTTACTCTGAGCAAACAAGGGATTTGGCACCCCTTTAGGGCTTCTTAAATTTCGCGGGGAAATGGGGGGATGTGCATGGCACCGCACTCAAAAACTTTTGAAAATTAACTGGCATTAGTGGAAGGCTAATTTCTGGTTTTGTTTTTTTTAGAACAGTGCTTTCTGATACTTTCTCCTATAGCATCCAAACAATTTGCGCGGAGGATGAAGAAGAGAAAGAAAGGGTCGATATAGTTTTGAAGGCCACGGGCGGGATTATGATGTAAAAATTCTTAGGGTCCATTTACTCAAGTTATAATGCATAATGCTTCATTTTTTATTTCTATTTCTGTCTATTTCCCTTCAAAAATTAGAGAGAGAAGACAAAATTATGCATTATGCATTGATCATTAACCATTAAAACTTGAGTAAATAGGCCTTTAAAAGTAAACATTTTTCTAGTCATAAGAAAACAAATAAGGAACTTAAATAGGCAGGTAGTATAGAAGCCGTCCGTGGCGCATTCAATTATTATTAAATTTTTTATAAAAATGGCGGCCGAGGCAGTTTGGCAAGATTTTTAGTGGCAGCAACGATGACGATGACGATGAGGAAGAATTTCATGTTTGTGGCATGAAGAATCTCTAAAATAGATAGTAGTTGGATTACTTGTTGTACAAATAATTTGTCCGAATTTTTCGGTATGAAAAATTTGTAAATAATACAGTAGACTCGCGATGTAATGAAGTACTTAAGGCACAGCCTATACACTATATCGATCTGTTCACTATATCGAATATTTAAAAAATCAATTAAAACAATGATTTTCTTTAGTAAAATAGGTTTATTAGCAATGGAAAAAAAATCTTCAAAAATAAGAAAGCTAATGAAAAGGTAGTTTATTGTTTTTTCTCAAAAAATGTGAGTGTTTTCTTGAAGGGATTGACAAAAGTTCTCGTTTTTTACGTGAGATCTTCAAGTAGCGAATACCAAAGCGCTTTTTATATTTTTGTAACCAACCGCTACTTGTGTTAAAAGAAGAAGATTCTTTGCATTCGATGTGAAGTAACTTAGCATTCTCTTGGATAAAAAAAAAGATCACAATATCTTGGGTGGAAATAACGAAAATTCAGACTTGGATGAGCATCCCACAAGGAACACACAAAATGTTTCGCCCTGGGTAACCAGCGTGGGCTCATCAGCGGTTTCACTGGTCACCCTCCCCATACATCATTAAACACCATCATACACTTTGATTTCCAACTTCGAATCACTCACAAATAGGCATCGTTCCGCACTGGTACTTATCCAAGTTACCTGATACGAATTCATACTGGCGTGTTAATATTTCCAATAAGATTATGCTCCTCAGGCAATCAAAACAAAAAAAGAAGGTAAAAACCTCCAAATCAGTTACTTCAACCGAAAAGAAACTAAGAAACAAAAGATCACAAGATCTTGGGTGGAAATAACGAAAATTATTCAAGTTATCTTGAGAGTAGGCAATTTTTTAGAATTAGTACATAATTTGTACCAAATTCTGGCATAGTTACTTTTGGTCGAATATCCTTCCTAAGCAGAGGGGGGTGTACCTTAATATCAAGCTACACACTTCATAACAAACAAAAATCTTAGGAACCGATGGCTTATTTTGTAAACTAAAAGTACCCTTCTTTAAGAGTAGACAATTATGACACATCAACTTTCATTAAACCTATTTCCTTTTAAGTGCAAATAACTCCGTTACTCATTAAGTACAAAAATTTTTAAAAGAGAAATAAATTAGTACATAATTAGTACATAATTTTTACAATATCCCAATTGAGTTTCGTTGAGGGGGGGGGATATAGCTTGACTGACGCATTAACTTTTATTTATCCGAAAGTTAGGTATATAATGGACACTGACAGCAACAATATAATGTACAACCTACCGATGTTTTATCCTGCTCAAGTTGACTTACAAGCATCGACTTCCAGATGTGCACCATCACCCTTAGGAGGTACGAACAGTGCCCGGGATTCTTACGCTAGGGTAGGCTTAAGGTGAAACTCCATATAGCGACTTTGCCACAACGTCAGAGCGATCGATTGCATCTGACAATCAGAGAGCTCGAATTACAAAAGCACAGTGTCAGTTTCTGCGGAGTTTCTCCTTTACACTATTGACAACTTAAAATTTCGGGAAATAAACCTACACTAGAGTATAAATTAAAGTTCGTTCCATTTTTATTTAGACAAAACCTAACCTCAATGACCCACTGAACAAAACCGGGTAGACGATTTCATGCACAACTGCTTATGGCAATCTCATCAGAGAATGCCCATGTGCAGAGAATGCCCATGTGCAATCTACCAGGTTAACAGCCACTTGCACCGACGTTTTTCTAATGGTTCTTTAACAAAAGAACCTTTAAATTTTAAAGGACATTTAATTTTAAATGACTTGCACAGGCTCAATTTTTTTGAACTTTTACTAAAGGCTCTTTATTTTCTTCACAGCCCGGCGACGTCGCACGAATTTAGGGATTTCTGGGGTTTTTTGTTGGTATCTCTGTCTTCAATAACCTAAAACTTTCACATATTTTTTTTATTTTATTTTTTATGGTTCTGTTGTTTTCATTTGATATTTTTTGATGATGAATTGTTCATCTAGTCGAGGTAGCTATAGTTGTTACATGGACTATGAACATAATATAGGCTATTGTGCAGTGCTTCAATTTCAATGGAGGCTAAAAAGAGAAAAAGGGGGCTGAATCTTAGTCCCAGGGAGCTATCGCCCATCTATTCAATATTACTCCAGAACATCCATGGATGCTGCACATGCTAGCAGTGAAACAGCTAGAGGTCAAGGAACAGGACAAAGAGGCAAGTCAAAAAAGTAAGTATTTTGATAATGAAATATAGCAATCTATGTATAATGCTAAACATTTTCTTTAAAAGTAGTTCTCGGCCTACTTAATTATACTCTCCAGTTTAACAGAAGATATATATATATATATATATATATATATTTGCAAGATCCATCTACGACAAATTTTTGATGCACTTAATTAATTGCTTCAATCCTTGCCATTCGAATTAAAATATTTGAGAATCTTTTATTATTATTATTATTATTATTATTATTATTATTATTATTATTATTATTATTATTATTATTATTATTATTATTATTATTATTATTATTATTATTATTATTAAATCCTTTATTTGGCAAATTCCTAATTTGGTTTTTAATTTATTGTAGGGTACCAATCAAAGGAGGCCATCTGCCACCGTAGTTAGAATCATGGCATCAAGTACCTTAGCAGAGAAATATGACTTCCTAGCAGACAAAAAGAATATGATTGCTGACATCACCCTAAAAAAGTTGGAAAGAGAAGCATTACATACTGACAAAGAGCATAAACTCCGGAAGAAAAACCTGGAGATAAAAATAGAAGTACTCGCTGATTTTTTTTAACACTATGCAATACATTCAATTGACTGCGAGAGTGGATTTGGTCACATTTAACAATTCAATTAAATATATTCATCTATATGAAGCTTTAGGAGAAACCAATCTCTCTTGAATGTGTTACATATTACATGAAAGGTACCTGCCGTTTTTGCATTTTATTAGTTTTTTAAAATAGATATCTTATAATTGTTTTTTTTTTGCGCCTTAAAGGAGATTTGTTGTTAAAGTGGTTATTTTGCTACATAAGAACAATTTGACTGTTTTTCACAGGGTTTTACTGTTAGTAGTAGTATAAGTTTAAGAGTTGTACTTATGTACATTTTGTTACAAGTTATTTTGTCTCAGGCCTCTTTGGACTTTTGCAATCGAGCGGTATTATAATTTGTTTATTTTGAGTAGGAAGTGCGTGGGCTGGCACTTATTTTTTTGTCGTTTTTTAGTTACAGGTACAGGGTGAAAGAAATCGCCTTTTGTACAGAAAAAACAATACAGTTCATTAAAATAAAGAAAATTTAAAACATGTTGTTTATTGTACTGACATACCTATATATTAAAAAACCACCAAAAAAATTATCATAATCAACAATTTAAAAAAAAGCAGCAATTGTATAACCCTAAAATGCACAGCTGCTTTTTTGGACGTTATAATTTTGCCAAAGAAATGAAATTATTTTTTATTTTTATTTAGCACATAATAAATAATTTCCATTCTGCACAACATTATGACGTTGGTGGTCTTGACCATACATTTCAATTTGTTGAGTTTGCATAAGATAATTTAATATTCTTCCTTGTTTATATCACAGAAGCAGCTACTATTATTGTCAGAACTGTGTCCAGTATAAGGCAAAGCCCATAAGCCATAACTGGAAACCGACGTTTCCAGATCCCAAATGTAGGTTCTATTGAAGCTCTTGTTCGAATTAAGGCTTCATTATACAGTTGTTCACCTCGTATAATTGGATTTGCTAAAGGTGTCAGGAGGTAATTTGAAAGACCATATCCACTCCTGAAAATAAGAAAAAAAGTAGGTAAGGAGAGGGCTATAATTTACTGATGACAACTAAAACACTCACAGTTTATATGATATATCATTCATTCATTCAGGGAGCTGTTGGAGAAGCTTGTTTATAAACACTGGATTATTATAGTTTTGATCAATATTAGCTAAAAATCATTTTATAAAAGATAATAACTGATTCTGGAAAATGATCAGTGTTGGGCAAAAATATGCATCCAATGTATATAAACAAAAACAATTGCAATTATAAACATTTTGGGAACCAACTTTTAACCCCCTCTCACCCCGTGTAAAACATTGACTAAGTACCTACCTGACATCTGGATATTCCAATAGATCCTCAACGTGTGTTAACCTGAATTTTCGAGGCACCTTCGAGTGAAGCCAAAATTAACAAAATCCAATATTTCAAGAGCATCCTCTACCAGCTCATCTTCAATAATGTTTACATATTACATAATAACATTTGATGAATTTTCTTTTTTCTTGCGTTTTAAACAAAAATAATACCATAAAAAATGGGTCGCAAAACTAACCTCAAAAGAGCTAACTGAACTTTAAAGATCGGTTAATTGACCAAATTTGGCCAGTTAGTTAATGCTCTTTTAAAGAACGTTTAAAAGACCATTAAAGTCGGTGCACGACATAAAATACGCTAAAGGTACTTTAAAGGTCCTTTAGCCTAAAGGACCATTAAAAAAAAAGTCGGTGCAAGTGGCTGTAAGTTGGCCTGTAGGCAAAATAATGGCTTTTTACCACTTTTCAAAATATTTCCACCTACCCTTATTGCTTTAGGTATTCAAATTTGTCCTTAACAGTCTCGTTTTGCAACTATTTTTAAAGATTTTCACCATTTTCCAACGTTACGCGCCAATATAGAGACAAATTTTTTGTGAGCTTACTATAATTACTATTGTTCTCTTTTTTTAAATGCATTCGGCTGAGAGAGATCCAGCATACTACAACATGGTCTGTCAGGCACGCCTGTACACCCTTCGACCCCGTATATCTGTCAACAATAACTATATCAACGAGATAGTTATGTTTTATGGGCAGAGGGGTGCAGGGGGAGCATTTTCTGGTAAGCTTGATCTCTCTCAGACCGATACAATTAAAAGAAGAGAACAATAGTAACTATAGTAAGCTCACAAAAATTTGTCTTAGGTAGTTATTAGTTGACAGAACACGATCAATCTCGGCGGCAGGGCCGGTGTCAGCTTTATTTTTAGTACCTATTTTGTCACTTTTGTACTTTAACACTTCATAATTTTTTAAGCTTTTTATTTTAACTGAGTTTTTTAACAAGTATTTTATCCTTTTTTTATTTTTACTTTTCAATAATAGGTGATATTGGAAGTGGACTGCATGAATCAACACGACAGCGTTGGTTTTAGTAATCGCATTTTACACCTCTCTTATCGCGACAAAAAAAAACAAACAAACCGCATAAAGATTAGAGATCTAAAGGTGTAATGAACTAAAAGGAGCCATCCATAAATTATGTTGCACATACTATTTCGACCATATTTTTCCCACTCCTCCTCTTTTCACAAATCGTCACGTTTCTGATGATCTGCTCAAAATTAGGTCACAAAATTACAACACCCCGTCCCCCCTTATTAAAAAGGAGCTGAAAAAGTTTAAAACAATTTTTCTAGAGTGACAAATAAATGGCCAAAAAAATGTGCTACCACCGACGGACGGTGTCTCCTCCATACTAATGATAATTAATTATTATAATTAATAAATCGAGTAAAGGTTTAATCTAAAACTTCCCTCGCTCAGAAGAACATATATAAAAAACCACTACTTGTATACACGTGGGTTAGATTGAGTCGGTCAGACTTTTCCAGGGTATATCCAGACTTTCCTTGGGTGTATCCACACTGTATCCAGACTGTTCCCAGACTTTTCCAGAGTCTTTCCAGACTTTTCCAGAGTGTAGCCAGACTTTTCCAAGGTCTTTCCCGACCTTTCCAGAGTGTACCCAGGCTTTTCCAGGGTCTTTCCAGAGTGTATCCAGACTTTCCCAGGGTCTTTTTAGACTTTTCTATAGTGTCTCAAGACTTTTCCAGGGTCTTTCCAGACTTTTTCAGAGTGTATCCAGACTTTTTCAGGGTATTTCCAGACTTTTCCAGAGTGTATCCAGACTATTTTAGGGCATTTACTGACTTTTCCAGAGTGCATTCAGACTTTCCAGGGTCTTTCCAGACTTTTCTAGAGCGTATCCAGACTTTTCCAGGGTCATTCCAGACTTTTCCAGAGTATATTCAGCCTTTTCCAGGGTCTTTCCAGGGTCTTTCCAGACTTTTCCAGAGTACATACAGACTTTTCCAGGGTCTTTCCAGACTTTTCTAGAGCATATCCAGACTTTTCCAGGGTCTCTCCAGAGTTTTCCAGAGTGTATATAGCCTTTTCCAGGGTCTTGGGTCTTTCCAGACTTTTCAAAGGTCTTGTCAGACTTTTTCAGGGTCCTTCCAGACTTTTCCAGACTTTCCCAGAGTGTATCCAGACTTCTCCAGGGTCTTTCCAGACTTTTCCAGAGTCTTTCCAAGCTTTTTCAGGGAATATCCAGACTTTTATAGGGTGCATCCAGAATTTTCCTGGATGTATCCAGACTTTTCAGGGTGTATCCAGACTTTTCCAGACTTTTTAAAAGTGTATCCTAACTTTTTCTGGGTGTTTCCAGAGTTTTCCAGGGCGTATCCGGACTTTTCCTGGGTGTATCCAGACATTCCAGAATTTATTTCGAGTAGACGGACTTTTCCAATACATTTTATATGTGCTAGACAGGGTGTTTCAAGTAAAGGGTAACAGAGGGGATTTCGGGCATTTTTCGTACAAATTTTGAAAAAAGCTCGGACACGTCGATTTTGTTTTCTAGGGGACACCTTTTGACCGCTTCGGACTTTCGATAGGATGCACCCCCTAAGGAGGGTGATTCTCACCCCACTTATTTGAATAGGGAACATAGATCGAGTGGCACCTTGTTCGAAAAGTCTTTCAATTCTCTATACAACTCAGTATTTTTTTCAAAAACCGTGCAATTGGTTTTCGAGATATTCGCTGTTGAATTTATCATGGGAGAAAAATCACATAACTTTTTCGACTTGTCTTTTTCAAAATTTGACTTTTTCCTCGGACCCCTCAGGAGGGGTGACAAATGCAAAAAATCCAAGATGGCTAAAATAGACTACCCAAAAAAATAAAATCGACGGGTTCGAGGAAAAAGTCAAATTTTGAAAAAAACAAGTCGAAAAAGTTGTTTGATTTTTCTCTCATGATAAATTCAACAGCGAATATCTCGAAAAACAATTGCACGATTTTTTAAAAAAATACTGAGTTGTATAGAGAATTGAAAGACCTTTCGAACACCATGCCACTCGACCTATGTTCCCTATTTAAATAAGTGGGGTGAGAATCACCCTCCTTAGGGGGTGCATCCAACGAAAGTCCGAAGCGGTCAAAAAGTGTCCCCCTGGAAAACAAAATCGACGGGTCCGAGCTTTTTTTAAAATTTGTACGAAAAATGCCCGAAATCCCCTCTGTTATCTTTTACTTGAAACACCCTGTATATATACAGATTCAGACTTTATTCTTTCTTAAACTCGTATACTCGTATATATATATATATATATATATGTATATATATGTTGACAAAAATTTCAGATTTTTGTCGATTAATCACGCAACAACTGCTATTACTATTGAGAACCTCAAAATTCGTGGAGGATCATGAAAATATCGAAGTGCGATTTTTAGATGATTACATTACTTCCCTTAGCGAGGGAAGTAAAAATAGGTACCTACCCTTTACCTACCTACTAACATTAGTTAACAATACCAAAATTGAAGAACTTAAATTTGGTATATTTAGGAAGAATTTTTGACAGGGGGGGTCGGTCTAGATTTGACAAAAATGGTGTGACATAATTTATGGCTCTGAGTGCACTTCATAAATTAGAAACACAATTTTTTCCAAATTTGTCCCCCCGCCCTCCACCTTGTTATAAATAATTACGCAGCTTAAGCTGTCAGGTGTCAAGTTTTGTGCTATTCTAAATAACCCTTTAGTTCGTCTTAGTAAATACCGCCCATAGATCTCATTTCTATTTTCAGTTAATAAGGCAGCCAACCTCAAAAACGACAAAATTTAGGTACGAAAGTGAAGAAAGAGTGACAGGCGCGACTTACATAATCGAAATATTGAATTACACGGGAGTAGCAGAAATATACGTATCTTGTGTTACTGCAGAAGAACCATATAAGTAAGAACCATGTAACTATGAGATACTATAAAGGCCCAAGTGTCACCCAATATGTAACAATAATAACTTTCATAAAAAAAGAAAATAATGTAAAAATCAGGGTTGCCAATGGCCAAGGCTATCGATATACTAAACATAGATAGGGAACGTCCAAAATATGTTGACGCCAACATAAACAAAGCTGTCTCACGAAACATATGTCTTGGCGAAAAAAATCCGTCCTTATCAAGCAGTCGCCTCTGTCTGATTTGAAATTATAAAAACGCGTTTGTCACGTTTTGCAAAAAATCTTCTTTATATTTTAATATATATTTTTTTTTAATATTATCGCCAAATTTCAATATTTGTAAAAAAATCCTTATTTTAAAATTCATAGGAAACAAGTAGGGCAATTTATTTAAAAATGTCGTACTACCTATAAGATTATTTTTATTTATTTGATACTGAAATGATGCAACTAAAATACCACAAAATATTTTTTATGTAAGACCTGAAAAGAAGGCGTCCCTTCGCGACCGTACATCTAAGAAGGGGAGAGAAGTCCCGTTTCCTCGGCAATTTTCGTAAAATAAATAAGTCTACAAGAATCAGAATTTAAAAAAAACACCGCTCTGTTATATTAGTCTTTTTTTGGCGTAGAACACGCTTGCTTGATTTCGAAATCAGATGTCACCGGTTCAACCACAATGTCATCGGTTCTTCCTATCTTCAAAATGCACTTCCCAGTGACAGTTTTACAAAACCTAACCCAACTTATTTCTGTAAAATATTTTTTTAGCGTTTTGTTTTTTTATAATCCCCGGTTTATAAATCCGGGGTTATTTTGATGTATAAACCCAACATCAGTGGCGGATCCAGCAATTTCACCAGGGGGGGGGGGGGAGCGCAAGCATTTAAACTTATGTAGGTCGGCTCAAGCGACTATATACGAAAAAAAGTCATTTTTTATGGTGATCATTGTTTTTGAGGGTTTGGTTGGATTGGCATGTTGGTTAGTTAGTTGGTTAGTTTCGTTGCTTGAGCTTGAGTCAAAAACAAAAAGGATGTTCAAGCATCGGCGGACGCTGATGCCGTTTCCTTGACGCTCTCGTTAGTCTTAAAAAATGTGTACAAAAAAGTAAAGAGATCAAAATTATTGATTTTAGAGATATCTTGGATCGCCCCCTGTATGTAATTCAAATATGACATTTGGCAGACACTTGCATGCAGGGTGCAAGTTACGATATTTAAGTGATTTGTCTGGACCTCAGACTAATAACTAAAGAGAGACCAAACATTCCCTATTGAAATCCTCTAATGTTTACAATCCAACACCCTTCTGGACGATTATATGAACAGAAAAGATATAGAGCAATAAAACGGCAACACTGTCAAAAATTGCTTTTTCCCATTACCAGTGGTGGCGTTAATTTTAATTTAAATATATAAATGTGAAAACGAGATATAAGGTAGGGTTGGTCGGATTTTCTTATTTAAAAGAATTAACTGCCAGAACTTGCATAACCACAAAAAATTGATTTATTCAAGGATAAAGTTTAGTTTGAGGAATGTAGGTATTTACGAACAGATCAAAAGTTTACCAAAGAGCACTTGAAATGATTTTTAGGTAAATTATTCAAGATGCCTGTTATATATTTTTTTTAATTGTGCAGTATCCCACAAAACAAATAAAACAAACAAACAAACAAGTAAAAAAAAATATTTTCATAGCAAAAAAAAAAACGGTTAATAACCCGTTTTATAACGTTTTTGTCCAAAAAAAAAACACGCTAATAAACGGCTTATTAAGCGTTTTTTTCACTATGATAATAATGTCTCTTTTAGTTTTCTTTAGTGGAATATAAACTTTATTTATCAAATTAAGAGAACTTTTTGTGATGTTAATTATGAAAATTTTAAGGCCAACAAATTTTTTTTTCTTTACACATTGGCTGCATGTTCATTTCTGAATACAGAACACAAGGAAAATTTAAGGAAGAGGTAAAAAATTACTAGTAGTTTTTCAGGAAACAGGAGTCAAAAGGCAAAAAAATAAATAATAAATATTAATGAAAATAAAAATAAGATTGGCTCAGAGTAAATATCTCCAAAACGGTTTTATTCACATTATAGAAAGTACCCAGGTACCCATTAAAATACAAAAAATACCTGCCCCAGTACCTGACTATCAGCACTTGGTCTTATTGTCTTCTCTTGTTATGTATAAATTATAATAAATAAATATTTTACATGCTGCAAAAGGAGCAAAATTATCTGGTACTTTTGTTTCTTAAAAAAGATTAGTATTAGTCTTAGATTTTTGATGTATTAATAGTATAATCATAAGCGTTTTACGCAGTTTTTTACCTCATACTACGCCCATGACTAACGTAAAATGACAGGATCTTTCTTACCTCCGAAATATTAGTTCTGGGCTGGAATATCCGCTTTTATTGCATACCAGGCAATGGTAAACCATTTTGTTGGTCCTCAAAATAGCTTGATACAGTTATTTTTTCACAAATAGTCACAATAAAATTCAAAAATCACCGAACAACACAAACCCCCGTTAACAACAACGCCGTCAGCTGCAACCAAACATGTCGGCATTTATTCGCGGCTCGTCGAAAAAACGTTGCCGGCTTGTGTTCTTTTTTATAAATCTCGAAATTCTACTTATTAAAAATTAAAAAAAGTTAATTATTGAGACTAAAAATTAGGACTAAGAATTAAGTTATTAGCATAAGAAAAATTATCCTATATAAAAATATGTCAAATAATCAATAATATTATCAAAAGAGCTTCAAGAAGTTTATGAATTGTTTTGTTTCTAGGGAAACCCCGCGGTAAATATGCAACGATGTATTTTTTGGGAAATAAACATTGTGGCTGGTTGATCGGGGTAATATTGTTTATTGTTATATCTCATTTTTTTTATTAATCTGAGGTCTGGACCCTGCTGCTCACAAAATGTTGTGAACCCGATTAAGCTACCTAATGTAATTTTTTTAGGCAAGAGGAATACTCTAACCATAAAATATATTTTCTTATGAACTCCTCTAATTTAATAAAGCCAAACCTATTTTTCTTACCTACAAATAATTTAAATTATAATATTATGGCTCAAAAAAACCTTCAGTCAAAATAGCTTGAAACATAAATTTGAAAATTAGCAAAAATGTCTTAATTTTGACTGTCCCCCGTATAAAAACTAAGCATTCGCCAACAACAATAATAGACTATGTACAGCTTGTGTTCCCTTTAGCAATTTTTGCCCCTTTTTCTTGATTTATTCTAGAGAGGCACGTATTTTCTTAATTGAAACATAACAATGTATGGCTATTTTTCTCACTTTGATATATCTCAGGTCATAGAAACGAAATAAAAATTATCCATTTTTTTAACCAACTATAGACTGTCATTTGACATGGGCTAAACACATTCAAAACCTTACTAATAAAACAAGATATTTAATCACACGATTTTTTTATCTTGGAGATCTTCTTAATGTTAAACACTTAAAACAAGTCTACTTTGCGCTGTTCCAATCTCAAATAAACTATGGAATTGCTGGATGGGGAGGACTCAGAGACATTTACCTTTAAAACATTGATGTGATACAAAAATGGGTTCTAAAAATCATGTTTCATAAAAATCGAACCTACCCTAGTGATCGCTTATACTCCGAGTCAAAAATATATGACATTACGCAACTTTACTTTTTACAACTACTTATTTGCATACACCGAAAAAAAATTACTCTTAACACGGTATCACACCCACACAATACAAGATTCAAAAACGAGTGTAAGACAGTAATTAAATAGAAAAGAAATAGGACACAAGTCGTTCTTGCACATGGCTCCAAAATTCTACAATTTCCTACCAAATAACATTAAGTCAACAATATTTGAAAAAAGATTTAAAAATAATTTAAAAAGATGGATAGATAGTAATAACAGACTTATTATACATAATCTATATAAAACTATGTTATAATAAACTACTGTTATCTGTTGATAGTGAAGATAGGAATTATTATAGCGTTTATCAATTGTGACAATTTTTACCCAAAAAGTGACGTGAAACTAAATTGTGACATTTAAACCTGAATTTGACAAAACAAACCTGAATTATGACTTTTTAACACTAACAAGAAACTATACAGACCGCTTCAAGCTACTGCGAACATAGGGGGAATCAAGTCCAATTTACTCTCCGTGCCGTACGACCGAGGTGGATTCGAAGCACGCCGCAGTGTTATCTTTTGGAAATTCATTTTGTTTTTATTATTTTGTTTTATTTCTGCCTTGCTCGAGAAACAGATGGGTAAGTTCTTAATTGAAATAATACATTTTTAAAACCAAAAATGGATGTCTACGAAGTTGCCGAAAAAGTGCAGATGGTCAAATGGTCAAATCGTCATAACCCAACACACGTTCGATATTGGTCAAGGGAAAATTTGCATTTGTATTTTGACGTAAGAACACAGTATCCCCAAAAACTAAATGTTTGGGGGGGGGTATTATAGGGGAACACGTAATTGGGCCATTTTTTATTAACGGCAATTGCAATTTGAATGGTCCTAGATACTTGGATCTACTGCAGCAGCACATTATTCCAACTGCTAGGCAGTTGTTAGGTGTAAGATGGTTGTTCCGCTCACAATGTTGGCCTTGTTAGGGAATATCTTGATAATGTATTTCCTAATCGGGTTATAAGTACACGGGGAACTATTTTATGGCCAGCTCGATCTCCCGATCTTGCTCCTAATGACTTCTATCTGTTTTTGAAGAAGCTTTTCAAATTATCACCCCTAACATGCTTGGAAACGTTAGAAGGGGTTTTTATAGTAGGCTCGGATATTGTCTAGCCGAGCAAGGAGGACTTTTCGAACATTTGCTTTAATTTTTTTTTGACTGGGAGAATCTTTTTGGTTTTTAGAATGTATTATTTTATTTTGTTTCTCCTTATTATTTTCATTGTAACACGTCGTCACTGATAAATCTGAGCAGTTGACAATAAAACGCTCTTATTTATCAGTGACAAAAAATAAGAAAATTACGTTATAAAAATTTGCGTATTTATTGACCAAATTCCGGTTTCATTGACTACACTCCACACAGCACCGTGGTTAGAGGCGTACTAAATACCAAAGGAAAGTCATGGAAGTGGTGATCGCAGGCCTGAGTATTGGTTGCTTCACTGATAGGCGTGCGGTGTCTCTGCATGTACGTACACTGGCAAATTAGACTTCTTCCGCCCTATGTTCGCAGTAGCTTGAAGCGGTCTGTAAAAGTTTCTTCAGTGTCTTTGTTTATTTCATTAGATTTAGAAATTGATCATGTATTACTATTTGAATTTGAAATAAACCATATATATATATATATATATATATATATATAGCACTAGTTTTATACAACATAAAATTAGTTGAAACCGACCGAGATATGTTTTATAGGAGTGTCCTGTGCGTGGTTCTTTAATGTTTTTAAGACTTTGATAATGTTCAGGGGGCGCCCCCAGCCGTTGCCCACCATTAAATAACTTATCTGAAGAAAGCTGCCCGACAGTCTCCGAATGTATTCTCCCAACTGAATTTGGCACATTACCAAATCAGACTCCATAATTTTATTATTGAAAAAAACAAAAAAAAAAATAGCCGGTGCTCCATAACTCGACACTACTCGCATATTTAGACAAATGTCAACTCCCGCCATATTGAAATCGTGATTGAAACGCTTTCGAAACAGTCCAAGGAGCGGTTTTGAAAAAACGCCAAAATGATATTTCTTGCCCTCTTCTCACGCCAAAAAACGACTTAACTTTAATAACAGCTTTAAATTCGTTTTAAAGTTAAACAAGACGTGAACACGGTTACAAAAAGTGTTCTAATTAGAAAGAGTAGAAGGTTGCAGATTGACAGACTGCGCTAAGCTGTTTTTTTTTTAATTTTTGAAAAAAGTATAATTTTGTTTTAAATTTATTCACTAACAAGATATTTCCTGAGCACGCGACAATGCTACGATAAATCGTCTCGTAGAGTCGGGACTTTAGCGCAACTGGTTATGGGAGGTCAGGCTCAAACTTTTCGCAGCTTTATTGAAAGAGCAACGTCAATCGGTAGTAAAAGTTTGTGGATAAATGGACATTTTAATTAATTTAGCGGATTCTAATTTCAAACTAAAATAAGAAAATACTCATAATCACTGTTTTACGCCCTTTGAAGGCAACATTTATCGTTAAATTTGACGGGATCTTATTTGGGAATCTTTTAGTTATTTGTGGATGACATCGGCAACAGCTTATCGGTTTCACAAGTTTATTACCTCTTTCGCTCTCATCTACTAGCCATTGGGCTTCTTTTTCCATACAGGCTATTTCGGCACCCTAGACAAGAGCTGTCGAATCCTGTATAATGAAATTCTATGAGTATTGTTTGGAACTTAAAGGCAGTTTTAATTATTGGACATTAGTTTACCACTATTGGTATGGTTCTTAATAAATAAATTATTATTCTTACTGATTTTCCTCGAATCGGTGTTCCCAACGTCCTTAGATTAAAAAGAGACAAGATACCTGACACTTACGGAGACTTTGGTTATATTATTTATATGTTTACCTTTCTGTTGTTTACAGTAAACATACCAGTGGCGTACCTACTTAAATATAAATTTACACGTGGATTTTATTATTAAAATTTTACTATAATATGAAATCTGCAAAATAATTTAAAAAACATGCAAAAAATAATTCTGCCAATTTGAGCTTTGGAAGCTTTCTAACAATAAATGGTTGCAGTATAATTTTATACAAAATAAATTTATTACAAAGTTTGTATATGATTTATAGCAATTTCAATTTTCAACACAATAAAATTATGACAAACATTAAAACAAAGAAACACAGTTCATAGCACCTGGAACATCAAGAAAAAAAATATTTAATATTACCTACTAGCTAAAAATTATGTTATTGTGTCTGTTAATTTTGTTATTTTTTCTGTTCATTAGCAGAAACTTAATTATACTCACTTCTACAGTACACAATAGTCAATAATGCTTAGGGTATATAGAGACATCTAGGACAGACAAAGAGATTTAGCAGTATAAATCAACCTTAATAGGTAGGAATTAAATATTCTTACTTACCTTTATTTAGTCTTTATAAAAAAAACCTTCGAAAATATCTTATTTGCGCATTAACTACTTTATCAAAAGTAGTTATGCTTTATTTTATCGTCTTCATAAAAAAAAACCTCGAAAAAAACCTTATAAAAACGTTCGAAAATATCTCATTTGACGCATTGGGCATTAACTACTTCATCAAAAAAAAAACGTGTTTGTTGATATTTTAATCTAAGGATCTACTAATTTAAGTATATTTCATAAACTTTTTTTTTTGTGTACCTACCGGCATGTACCGCCACTGACTGATTTCACTTGCTCTCCCTTTGTTTTCAAAACATTGGACGATTTGTTCCAAAATATCACTTTTAATGCACTGAAATATTCTCCTACTGGTAAAAAAACACACTATAAACGTTTTTCGACAAAATGTGGTTTTAAAACGACTTATAGACTGCTTAAAACATCCTGAAATTTTAAAATAAATAGCACGAAAAAGCTTATGTCAATAAAAATATCATCCGACCGTCTGCGCTCTGCTGACTTTCCCCACCCACAAGCCAATCACGACCTAAAGTGATTGGGACAGAATTCTCTGTCACTATCGTTCGAACGTCGTTTAAAGGATAGAAAAATAATCGACATTTCTCACCTTTGTTTTGTTGTGATTTTATTTGTAAATAAACAGTGGTTATTATTTGCCAAGGAGTTTACGTTGGACCAGATATCTTGCTTTTTTTTAATATAAGCCAACATCCATTCGTATACGAGTAGTTGCTCGCGTGGTGTTGCTGACAATTAAAAATGAATATTTTAAAGCGTTCTTGTAATTTTTGATAAACAGTGCCGTAGACTGATATAATTTCATTAAGCTTAATTTATAGCTCCGCCGTTACCTTCTAATTTCGTAATTTGAGTTGATTTTTTTATATTTTTTGCCAGACGCAATCCACACAAAAAGATAAATAAGGCAATTCGATTTTTTTTAGTTTTAAGAGAGAGATATATTAGAAGCCAGTGTTAAATTAATAAAAAAAAACAAGAGTAGTTTTATTCTTTTTTTTTATACAGACCGCTTCAAGCTACTGCGAACATAGGGCGGAAGAAGTCTAATTTGCCAGTGTACGTACATGCAGAGACACTGCACGCTTATCAGTAAAGCAACCAATACTCAGGCTTGCGATCACCACTTGCATGACTTTCCTTTGGTATTTAGTTCGCCTCTAACCACGGTGCTGTGTGGAGCATAGTCAATGAAACCGGAATTTGGTCAATAAATACGCAAATTTTTATAACGTAATTTTCTTATTTTTTTTCATTGATAAATAAGAACGTTTTATTGTCAACTGCTCAGATTTATCAGTGACGAGGTGTTACAATGAAAATAATAAGGAGAAACAAAATAAAAGCAAGTTCTTAAAATAAAATAATACATTCTAAAAACCAAAAAGATTTTCCCAGTCAAAAAAAAAATAAAGCAAATGTTCGAAAAGTCCTTCTTGCTCGGCTAGACAATATCCGAGCCTACTATAAAAACCCCTTGTAACGTTTCCAAGCATGTTAGGGGTGATAATTTGAAAAGCTTCTTCAAAAACAGATAGAAGTCATTAGGAGCTTACACCAAATCTTACACCTAACAACTGCCTAGCAGTTGGAATAGTGTGCTGCTGCAGTAGATCCAAGTATCTAGAACCATTCAAATTGCAATTGCCGTTAATAAAAAATGGCCCAATTACGTGTTCCCCTATAATACCCCCCCCAAACATTTAGTTTTTGGGGATACTGTGTTCTTACGTCAAAATACAAATGCAAATTTTCCCTCGACCAATATCGAACGTGTGTTATGGGTTATGACGATTTGACCATTTGACCATCTGCACTTTTTCGGCAACTTCGTAGACATCCATTTTTGGTTTTAAAAATGTATTATTTCAATTAAGAACTTACCCATCTGTTTCTCGAGCAAGGCAGAAATAAAACAAAATAATAAAAACAAAATAAATTTCCAAAAGATAACACTGCAGCGTGCTTCGAATCCACCTCGGTCGTACGGCACAGAGAGTAAATTGGACTTGATTCCCCCTATGTTCGCAGTAGCTTGAAGCGGTCTGTATAATCGATATTACAATTTAGTGTGTAGATAGGGAATGATAGGAAAAATAATAGGGACATATTCGAGATTTTTTACAGCCGGGCAGTAATATGGCCGGGAACTATTTTGACACTGCGCGTGCGTAGAAATCATCAAATTTACGCCGGCCGTAATAGCGTTAGTTAAAATCGGATAAAGCCCGTCCTTATTTTTAAATTTAGAAAAATATAAGTTTAAAACCGAACAGTAATCAGATGGAGATGGTTACCAAAATATTTACTGTATAAAATGTTTGTGTTAATTTTTTTGTAAAGAAATAAATATTTTGTCTGACAATAAATAAATAAAATAAAAAAAACGGCAAAGGTAGATTTAAAAAAATAGGATAGAAATAATGTGCCGGCGCCGGTTGTAGATCCGCTATTTCAATAACAGTCATGTTGCAAATTTAGGTCCGTCTCCTAATATAAGCTTCTAATGTTTAAGAACAATAATAGTGATGCAGCCAAAATTTAAAAAAATATATACATAGAATAAATCTCTTGTTGATCTGTTTGTTCCAGCATCCAGCAAAAACTAAAACAAACTGATTTTGATGCGATACTCACTGCTGGATAGGATAGGCTTTATGTTATCAAAATCGGTTTAGGAAAACTAAAGTAATAACCATTTAAAGCTAGAAAAACGGGGAAAAAACGGGTAAAACCGCAGGCAAAGCTGCGAGTCTTCAGCTAGTATATAAATAAGTATGTAAAATTGAACAAGAAATAATATGTAATATTGTGACAAAAAATATTACAAAAGCCAAAATTTTAAAAATATAAAAAAAGTCCTAGACTTGATAGTTTATTTGAATATTTATTACCGAATCTAGTTCTTCTTCCCAAGAAAAATGGGGTACATTTTGCAGAACACTTGTCGTGAAAACAAAACCCTCAAACGTAAAGTGAAATAATGCTTTTTACCAAGTGCAATACTAAAAAAATGCTTTTTAAAAGAGTGACACTCTCAACTATGAATATATGCATATTATGGATGTAATGCAGGTTTTGTATTATTTTTTTAAAACTTTAAATTAAATCCATATTATACCTATCATATCACTGCTTTGCGCTGTACCAACACTACACCTACGTTTTCGGGCGCGCGGTGTTGCCACAGATATCCTGAAACCCTCTCTTTTTCTGGCTATGTAGGAGCTGTTGGGGTGAAAACAAATAGCGATTTATGAACGCAGTCTGATTGCGCCCTGGGTCCCAATTCTTGAGCAGGGAACGACATTTTTTTTTTCAAGGGTATCAAGGGGAAATCTTGCATAAGACGCCCGAACTACTTTCCTGCCAGAGTCATTTCTCCTCTACCAGGAGAGCCCGGGTAGTGTCGGATTCCTACCGACTAAAACCCCACGATTGTGGCTCCGACCAGCCTGATGGCTGGCCAGAGTCACTGCACTGCAGCCATTACTGGCTTATTGTGCACCCTTTGATCCTAGTTTAACCACTCCACTCCCCTGTACGAGTTTGTACAGGTCCTTAATGGACCAGTTCCTAGTCGTTACTGGGTCTAGTTCAACTTCCCCATAGGGCTATACCGGCCATATTCGGTCGCCAGAGCCTCGTCTGTTTTAGACAGGGAGCACCACGAGAAGGTGAGGTTGGCATTTGGATATGAGAGGCTAGATGCATTAGCACCATACCGATCGAAAACCTCTGGTCCCATGCCCATTGGCCTAAGCATGGTCTCCAACTGTTCCGAGCAAATATGAAGGTTACATTATATTCGCATCACTATCCCTTACTCCCCAGGGATCCCACATCGAACGCAATTCGTATTGTTGAGCGGTGATCGCTCATTCCATTCTATCAAAAATTAGGTGTTCGTGCTCCCCGACTCCAAAGCCAGGGATCGGTCCTATTTCTCTGGCAGGCATGCGCATAAAATGTATATTTTTCATTATAAAATTTCGAAAAGGTTTCAAGAAAAAGCATATTTTTTCGGGGGATGGGATCAGTCCCCGGGATTGATCCTTCTCTTGAAGGATCGTTCTTTTCTTGGGATTCAAGAATTAGGCCCCAGAGGATTTTTTGGCTCTGCGTTTTTTCCAGGCTAACTTGATTGGGGGCGTTATTATCGTTACAGCTTTTTTTTGCGGAAAATGCAAGGACAGGGCCGTTATATGATCTCATTGTTATAGGGTAAGAACGCTATTTTGCAACCACTTATTTAGGTATACAGCTGGTCCAGTTACCTCCTCAAATTTAAATACATAAAATTGGTCTAAAGATCGACTGATCGAAACACAGAGTTATAGACCTCGGACCCAGGCCTATCCCGATCAAGGTATAAAAAATAGTGTTTACAACTCGCGACTAAACTGTGCCTTTTTTACTCGCATTTTTAAATCATTCGCTGCGCACGTTATTTATTGTAGAAAAAAGCTTTACATTAGCTGTTAGTTGTCAAAACCGCACATTTTCTTTTAGGGTATAAATTCGTTACCGCGTGTCCGATTTAAAAAATTTTTGTTTTACTGGAAAGCTTAAGCTTCAGACTATAAAATCCTGTCACCAGGATTGACATTTCGCTGAAATTCAAGATGGCGGACACTTTTGAAAAAGGTCAATTTTTCGCGCCCCCCTGCCAATTTTTTATGTGCGTCACTGTCTTTTCTGACTAGCGTCAGTTAAAAAGCCACACTCTTGACGTGTTCAAAAAGGTATCAATTGTTAAAATTGGTCAGGAAATACGAAAGATGTAATAAAATTAACAGGGTGAGTTTCTGGCTTCTAAAAAATTAATTTTGTGTTTAAGCATACAGTTCTACTATACTTTGGAAAAATTAGCAGAGATATGTTTGTGAATCAGTAGATTCCTGTCCCGCCAGTAGTCAAGGGAGTAGTTTTTTGGTTTTGCTAAAATGTGGATTTGGATCTATTGTCAATGTAATGTCAAAAACACCCAACAACTTTTAATAAGAGGCCAAAAAGTCACTCTGTTAATTTTATTCCATCTTTCGTATTTCATGACCAATTTTAAAAAGTGATATCTTTTTGAATATGTCAAGGATGTGGATTTTTAACTGACGTTCCAATAAAACAAAAATTTTTGAAATCGGACAAGCGGGCACGAATTTATACCATAAAAAAATGTGCGGTTTTTTATGGGCCACCCTTTATATTTTTTTGCCACACGCTGGTATAAAATAGAACTATATTTTTTTTGGCAGGGCCCATCCGTACAAAGTAACAGGCGAAAATATTACGAGAAAAAATGGCGCCGGTCGTATTAGCATCAACATAAGCCCTTATAAAAATCAAGTTAAATTTTCCAAATTAGGAGTCCAGTGTGTCAAGAAACAAAACATCGATGGGTCTCTGACGGAACGTAGCAATCTGAGGAAAGCTGGGGATCCGTTTAACCGTAAGTTTTCTTCTTTTTCTTATTTTTTTTTATTTTGGAGGGGGTGGCCAAATGACTGCACATAATTTTAAATTAAAATTACTTTAATTACCCTAATAACACAAGTACGTTTTAAAAACGTCCCTGGAACGTTCCGGCGCGACCAATGGTACGTTCCAGGAACGTCTGTAGACGTCGTGAAACATTAAGGAAGAAGGAAGAACGAACAATGTCGTCAATTGTAACATCTCTGGAACGTTCCTTTGGACGTTCCTGGAACGTTTACTTGGACGATCTTTCACGGTTCTCATTTAAATGTCTACGGTATATTCTGAGCATACATTCCGGGAACGTCCACAGACGTCGCCAAACCTTCCGGGAGCGTTCCCGGAACGATCAATATTATCAATTGTAACGTCTCGGGGACGTTCCTGGAACGTTTACCTTGGCAACCTTCAACCTTTGGCCGTTCTTTATTTGAATTTTCCCGGTACATTGAGGCGCATATGTTCCAGGAACGTCCAAAGACGTCGACAAACGTTCCGGGACGTTCTCGGAATGATTAATGTCGTCAACTGTAACGTCTCGGAGTCGTTCCTGGAACCTTTACTTGGACGACCCTTGGCCGTTCTTTACATAAACTGATTTTGGAGATCTTATACAATAATATACAAGTATCTCTTATCATATAAAACGAATGTGGAAAAGATAGAGAATATTTTACCAAAGTACGCCATCTAGTTGCTAAATGAGTAGCTAATTAAAACTGCAGTACGTGCGAGTACATGGGTCTCTGTTTAGGACATTCCCTGAACGTTCCATTGGAACTGTTTTTAGATCTTTTTCTTGGAACGTTCCAGGGGCGTACTTTTTAGGGCTGTGACTTTCGGAGGCTACGGGGATCTAAAAAGGACGCACCTTGAACCTCCAATTGGAACTGTTTTTAGACCTATTTCTTGGAACGTTCCAGAGACGTACTTTTTAGGTCTGTGACTTTCGCGACCTATGAGGATCTAAAAAGGACGTCATCGGAACGTTTAATTGGAACTGTTTTTAGACCTTTTTCTTGGAATGTTCCAGAGACGTACTTTTTAGGACTGTGACTTTCGCACCCTATGGGCATCTAAAAAGGACGTCCCCTGAACGTTCATTTGGAATTGTTTTTAGACCTTCTTCTCGGGACGTTCCAGGGGCGTACTTTTTAGGTCTGGGACGTTCGCGACCTATGGGAACCTAAAAAGAACGTCCCCGGGACATCATGTGTTATTAGGGTATCGTAAATGGGTCTTTCTCAAGGATGTGTTACATTTGGTGTGGACATTTAAAAAAAATTATAAAGTTGCAAAATACTGCTTTATTTGAAATTAACTCTCTGTTTCGGACTTCCATTGACTATATTTTATTTATACACGACGTTTCGATCAGTACAATCTCTGATCGTCTTTAGGTGCAAACTAAAATCTATTCCTAAGGCTGCGTACTTATATACAGACAATATTTCTAAATTTCAGCGAACAGGACAGAGATTAAAGCTTAGATTATTCTCCATCTAGCACATTCGCCTTATGGTAAGGATTTTGTCATTTTTCTCGCAACTAATATAGATAGAGGAAACATATTTGGTACATCTGGGAACAGAAAGGAACGGCCGATTCAAAAAAGTTATAAAATATAGGGTGTTTCATTTAAAATAACAAACGTGGTATCAAAATTTGACATTTGCAATGACATTAAGCTATTTTAGACAGGTAAACCTTAAAGCATGCAAAAAGTTATACTAGTTTTGCATTTAACCTTTTGTTCTAACATTAATTTGACTTGCTCCAACTTTGTTTTCAAAACATTGGACTATTTCTTCAAAAATATTACTTTAAATGCACAGATATTTTCTCCTACTGGTCTGCGCTCTCCCGGACTTTCCCGACCACAAGCCGATCACGACCAAAAGTGGTTGACACAGAATTGTCTGCCCCTATCGTTTTAACGTCGTTTAAAAGGATAGAAAATAATAGATATTTCTCACCTTTGTTTTGGTTTGATTTAATTTGTAAATAAACAGTGGTTATTATTTGCCAAGAAGTTTTCGTTGGACCAGATATCTTGTCTCTTTATAATCTAAAACAAATATCGAAAAAAAAATAGTTAACGGCCATTTTTTTGGGGTTATGTTAATCCACCAAAAAATATTTCAACAGAATTAGAAATAAATTCCCAATGTCCATAGTGGAGTTAAATATAAATAAAAAAGAGCATATTACCAACAGAAAAACTATTGGATTTTTGGCCTCCTCCACTAGTTCTACCACTGACTGGTTTCAGACACAGTCCATCCACCAGTCGGGCTTTTTACTATGACGAATCGATAGGAAAAAACCAACTATACAAAATACAACGGAGTACCACAAGAATACATACCACACAACCGGTGCGACTTGGAGATTAGACGGAAACATCTGTTTCACCTTTGTTAGCGATCTTCAGTGCACCATAAGTTTTTATAGACGAATAATACGAACGATCAAATCAACAAGTCATGGACAAATGCTCGGAAAACAATAGAATAACAGATTTAGAAATAGTGTTGCCAGGAACGTGATGATTATCAGAATCTATGAAAAATTTCAGTGACACATGATAAATATTAATGACCTATTATCAACCCCTAAATCTATGGTAATTTAACACATCCTCACATAAACGCCATTTATTCTTATAATGCATCCAACGCACACAGTAAAGACTCTTTTTACAATTGATATAAAAAGCTGTGTACAATAATAATAAAAAGTGCGCCTGGCCCATCCACCATTTTAGAACAGGCAGCCATCTTGTTTTTTTATACTTGCATGGTATTGCCCTGCTCGTGACTTTTAAACAACTTCAACCACAGATTTAAAAATTGGTTCTAGAAAGCACGGATAGTCCACCATATAATCAATTATTTTATGTTGAAAGGAAATGAAAATATCTCGAAAACTGTGGCTGCTTTACTTCTAAGGTTATGATTTTTTTAAATATATTTTAACGTTTTTTTCAAATAACTAAAGCTTCCACAAATTTCGACTTAATAACAAAATTTGTAGTCCATATTAATGGAAACTTAAATCTGAAAACCGTATATCGCTACTTGCTTTTGTTCCAAAGTTACAATTTTTTTAAATATTTTATCCCCCTTTTCCCCTTTTTAACCCCCCACCAATCTACCCAAAAGGTAATCAGTTGATGATCAGCCGATAGAGGATTTTTATACCAAATTTCGTTAAAATGGATTAAGGATTTCTTGAGTTATCGTGTATACAGACAGACATCAGACCGACAGACAACTTTTTTTTTCGTGGATTAAGGTGTTTTAGAACCTTAGTAACTCATTTTTGATAAAATTAAGAAAAGTCAAAATTTCACGATTTTAATAGCCCTCCATATCATATTGGTATGGTGGATTAAAAACGAATGCTTTTTATGGTTAGAACACTATTTTTCTTTTTAATTTTTGAAAATTCGAATTAATAGTAGGTGTATACATATAAGAACAGTTATATATTAACAATAGTTGACATCAACTCCCAATATATAAACTCGATTAATCGACGTCGGTCATCTGATCATCTTCTCTCTCACTTTCTCCTGTACTGTGAAACAAAAAGCACAAAAACTGTAGGTACATCTTGCGAAATTGAAATTAATAATCCGGTAGGTTTGGCCACTGAACAATAACAATACATTTTAGGCGCATGTCATGCAAAAATAAAAACTATGATAATTTTTCCCTAAACTTGATAATTTTTCGAATTGCAAATGATACTTTTTTTCAATCATCCTGGCAACACTGATTAGAAATAAATTGCCAATAGGGAATTATTGAAATACGGCCGCACTGGATAGTACCTAAGTACTTAGCGCCGACCCACAGGCTGTGCCTGGCCATAATGAATTATTGAACGCGCCTCTAGCGAAACGGTGACGACACGACTTTTTTTTAACCTACGAATACATTTTCTCTGTTTTTAAAATTCTATGTTTCTTTTTCAAATTTTCATATTTAAAACTGTTTCTGAGTGATTAAAAGCGGAAGATTGTGTCGGAAGCAATGTTCTTTGTGGAGGGTTGTGTTGAACTACTTCTCGCAGCAAACAAATATTGTCTTCATCGGTAAAACGAAGTCCTTGAGACTTGCTTTTTTTTATTTTTTTCCGCCATGTCACTCGATTTTATCAAAAAATAAATATTTTGTTCCCAATTTTTGCTCTTTTTGGCCGTCACAACACAAAACATTTCCGAAAGTAGGGTTAAAAAAATGGCGAATAGTTGTCAAAAACATCAAATACGGCCAGATACAGCCAAGATACGACCCAGTATAATTCCTCAACAAATAAGGGCAGGCCCTAACCTTATTAGTGTCGACACTAAATATGATCGTGCTTGCGAATACGTATCTGTCAACAGCGTCAAAATAAAAGGTGACCAACTCCTAAAGGGGCAAAACCGGGACACTCCGGCCATTCAATGTATTGTATATCATGTATTTTTTCTTATATGCACCCCTAATAATATTAAGATGTATTTTCCAAAATAATTATTAAAGAAAAATAATTTAAGTGTTTCAATCAAATTTATAGATGGCAGAGATCATCCGCTTTTTTAATTGCAGTGATTTTAAAGTTACAAGATACAGTGGTATCAAAACCGGGGCGACCCGGAACTTTTGCTGAAAAATCGGGACTATCCGGGACGGATTTTTTCCCCGGGACAAATGGTTAAAAATCGGGACTGTCCCGGCCAAACCGGGACGGTTGGTCACCTTACAAAATAGTGCCTGGCCTTATTAGTGCCGGACCCACAGAAGTAAAAATAAAGGTGGAATGATAATACCTCCTGAGAAATTTAACAAAAATGACCGCCTTATGTAGGTGACAGTAAAAGAACGTAGTCCCATCAATCGAATCGACTTGACATTATTTTTTTTATGTGTCTTTTCCACTTTTTCACTTTTTTCACTAAATGGTATGTTTTACCATGATTTTTGGTAATATATGAAAATTTTGTTTTTTTACATTTTTGTTAATAGAAAAAGTAAAGTTATATCATTTTTAGATGTTTCAAGTGTCCCTGTAAACATGATATATATTTTCCTGCTTTTTTTTATTAGCCACACACTTGTTTGAATCAAACAAAAAGTTACTAGGATGTTACTCCGTTGTTTTTTTAGTCAAAATAAAGGGTTTTCGTTTTTTGGGTGTTTTTGCTAAAAATATAAGGTGGGATTTACTAAAAAGGTTTAGTCTATTTTAGAACGGTCCTAAGTTTAAGTGAAATTTTTGGTTTTAAGCATTTTAAACCAACTTTCCTTGAGTTTTGGACATAGTTTGAGTTATAAGAAGAATTTTAATAAATTTGCTTATTAAATAATATCATCTTGACACAACCTTTGGTTGGATTTAAGAGGAAATTTTCAATTTAGAAGAAAAGAAAATTAAAAAATTTAAACCCACGCGGGGTTTAAATAGTAAACACGCTCTAGAATAAATTAACATTGGGGCTATATGACACTCTAATTAAAAATTACCCTTGTTAATTAATTTTTCCAATTGATACTTGATGTCACACAATTTTTAGATAAATTTAGATAAGTAGAATAAAATAAGGGGTAGATTATTTTTGTATTTATTTAGAAGGTGTTTTTATTTATGAAATGTATTAAAAAACATAAATGCAAGTTTTTTTTACATTTCTGTCACTGTGGAAATGTCAGTTTCAAAATATTAGCGCTGCGTTCAATCACAAACAGCGAGTTCGGATCTTTTACCTATGCTTGCACCTTGGCTTGCACCAACCTCTACTGATGAAAGCTACAGCTTTAAAATGAGTAGGCTTTGAGTAAGGAAAGCTTTTAGACAACCTCAATGTTTTACTTTCAGTTTGTAAATAAATTAATATAGGTAGTTGTTCTGGTTTTTTTTGGTATATTTTTCGTGCATAATCAGTGACCTTCACTTATGTTTGTTTTGCCTCGTAGTGCCCTCATAAATATATTTTTCGTGCTGAAAACGAGCTCAAAATATTGGGTTTTTCTGGACAAAATAGGAGGTGTTTTATTGGGTAATGAACAACTTGGGATATTAAATAAGGTAAATTAATCCTTGTAAAAACTGGGGGCTATAAATTTAAACCACCCCCCTGAGGTGGTCTAAAAAATCACCAAATTTATAACCTTAAACACAAATAATGAAGCTATTATGTGCCAAATTTTTGACGTATTTACCATTTGCCATCTTGAAACCTGTCAAAAAAAGAATAGTTTTAAGGCATTTTCTTCTAAAATATGGTGTATTTTGAGAAAAAAAAGCAGTTTTTCAGTGGTATTTTGCAATAACAATACAAAATAATCAATAACTTTGTGTCTTTTCTGAAAGGGTAAGTGTCTTTTGAAAATTGGTTTTAAAATTTAGTTAGTTAGGTGTAAATATTTAGACCTGTGGGGGGTATTATTTTAGATCTTAGTAAATCTCACTGATAGTGTTTTGATTTGTTCAGTGCTGTTATACAATCGGAATGACTAGTTTTTTGCCTTTCATAAGTGCGGTGCGATAACCCTTTTTATTATTAGCCTCAGTGTTAGGGGAATTTTGTCAGTACCAACTAATCTAGGCTCACAAATGTCAAGTACATATAGCGGTCATTTTATTTATAGGATATTATCATTCCACCTTATTTTACTTCCGTGGCCAGGCCGTAACACCGTTTCAATAATTCCGTAATGTCCACATTGGAGTTAAATATAAATAAAAAAGAGACTTTTACCAACAGAAAAACTACCCCTTGGATTTTTGGCCTTCTCTACTAGTTCTACTGGTTTCAGACACAGTCCATCCACCAGTCAGGCTTTTTACTCCCAGCAAACACGGTTCCCTCGGGGCTTCGTCGGTCCCGATTGCCGAATTTGTCGTCATCGGCACGACGTCGATTTTCGACATCGGACCAGCAGTATTTTTTGTCTGCTTTGCGATGTAGGCCCAATGTATGTTTGCCGACGCAGTGTTAGACTGTAGTCCGCCGTCGGACCAATGGTAAATTTTACTTTTTGCTGACATCGGCATACCGTCGCCGTACGATTAAGGTCCGAAATGGTTTAACCACATGATACCGACCATCTGCCCATAACTGCTTAATATTGTCGGTCTACCGTAGGCAAGCTGGTCTCAGCCCGACATCGGTAAACTAATCAAGTCCTACATTGGTTTCCTAAAGCGGTCCAACGTCGGCCATTGACGGATGTCCGTCGGTGGTAGCTTAAAGCGGCAAACTACAAAGTTTCGATAATGCGGGTGCTTAACCAGTCGGGCTGGTTTAAGTGGCAGAAGAGGTGATTCTTGTAGAGAAGTACCATCATCTTGTCAAGTTCGCATTCTAGTTTTGAAATATCTTTGCTTATTATATATATATATAATATTATCTTCCACACTATCCAGGGAGCATAGTGACATTAGCACCATCTCTACATACTAGGAAGAAACTATTAAGCAGTTTAAAAATAAGGTGACGTAATCGGACCATCGTCGGTTGCCGATTCTCGACCAATCAAACAAAGTTGCAATCGGACCATCGTCGGCACTAAAGCAGATAAGTAGGCGTCGGTATAAAGTCGGCTGTAGTAAATCGGGCCATTGTCAGTTGCCGATTCTCGACCGATTAAACAAAGTTCCAATCGGACCATCATCGGCCCCAAAGCAGATAAGGTTTGCATTGGCATAGTGTAGACTATAGTAAATCAGGCCATCGTCAGTTGCCGAATTTCGTCCGATTAAAGAAAGTTCCAATCGGACTATCATCGGCCCTAAAGCAAATAATGTCTGCGTTGGCATAATGTCGACTATAGTAAATTGGGCCATCGTCAGTTGCCGATTCTCGTCCGATTAAACAAAGTTCCAATCGGACCGTCGTCGGCCCTAAAGTAAATAAAGTGGGATTCGATTTGCCGATTCTCGTCCGATTAAACAAAGTTCCAATCGGACCCTCGTCGGCCCTAGAGTAGATAAAGTGGGCGTGGGCGTAGAGTAGATAAAGTAGATAAAGTGGGCATAAAGTCGACTATAATAAATCGGGCCATTGTCAGTTGCCGATTTTCGACCGATTAAACAAAGTTCCAATCGGACCATCGTCGGTCCTAAAGTGGTGTCGGCATAAAGTCGACTGTAGTAATGTGGACCTCCGTCAGTGGCCGATTATTGACCGAAAACTGAAAATTGCAATCTGACCAACATCGGGCCAGAGTGTAGTCGCCGATGTCGACACACTGCCGACGTTGTCGACATTGGCCCGATTCAATGCCGACGATTTGTGTTTGCTGGGCTATGACGAATCGATAGCAAAAAACAAACTTTACAAAATATACCGGAATACCACAAGAATACATACCGGGTGCGACTTGAAGACTAAAGGAAAACACGTGTTTCACCATTATTAGGGATCTTCAGTAGGCCATAAGTTTTTATAGACGAATATTTGTAAAGTGGTCTATACTGCCCGTCCGTATCATGTAAACCAGACCTCGGAAAATATTTTAAGCAATGAATTTGCATCGAGTAGGTCAAAATATATAAAGCTGAGTTATTTTTTATTGCTTACCTTGATTCGTATTGACTAGCGTTATTTATGTAGTTCCTCTTAAAACTAATTTAAAAAATCAAAATTACAAAATAGTTGATAGCTAATGAACTAAAGCTATAACGTGGGAGCATTAAAAAATCAACGATAAAGTTCTGGACTTGGATTGGACTGAAATTTTTAAACTAACCCCACCCCCTTTCTACGAAAATAAATTTTAAAAAAACTTTTAAAAGATTCGACTATTATTATACTAGTTTTCGACGTTTTTAAAAACACCCTTCATATTTGAAATTTTAGAAAAATTTACTCATCTAAAGGAACCAGTAGATCTAAAAGCAGCGAGGCTATGCTTTGAGGTGTTTATATTAAATCCTTCAACAGGAAAATGTGATACACGACTTAAACCTGTATTAAGCGAGGTCATATCTAGCAAGCCTGAGCTAAAAATTTGTCATGTGTCACATTGTTTCAGTCTTATCGGCGAAGAAAGGGATGTGACTATTTTTTGTGATAAGGTAAGTTAAATCCTTTTAGTCAACAATATTTGCTACAGGATAGAAAAACTGCATAGCAAAACATCCAGTTCCTATCTACCGGGCAATGCGTTGGCCTTTATACCTTTATATAAATGTGGATGGCCATATATCCAATTTCCCGCGTTGTTTGATGACGAAAGTTGTTTAAATTCGCTGGGTGTGGTTGTTTATGTTATGCTTCATACGCCTTGTACAGTCCTATGTTACCCTGATGATTCCTAACAAGAATAAAACAGACCTGTAGGTTTCTGGACTATCCATTAGATCTTGGAGGCCTGGTCGTAATGAATTGAAAAGCAAAATGTGTGTCCGATATGCTACGAAACTTTCTTTTCATTTATTTTCACGGACAACAAATTAATTTTTTTTATTGATTATATTATTATAATAAAGCAGAGAAATGATGGACATTTTAGTTTGCGCCCATCGCTTTTATTATTATGATATCAGAATGCTAAAAATTATTTTCTACTTTCTTATATTTTATAAAAGCTTGTATTTGAAAAGCTTTCTTTATATAAAATAATTTTTTTAATTTTTAGATTTGTATACTAAATCATCCATTTTGAATCCGCCATATTGAAATGTTCAAATCTGATCAAAAGTTCATAACCCCCTTCCCTAAAAACCTTTTAGGAGAAGTTGGGTACCTGATAATACCACATTATTGTATTTTCACCGGAACTATAAATGCACACCTGAAGTCAATCGGAGGTGTAAAAGTTAAAATCGTCCATATTGAATCCGCCATATTGAATTTTCAAAATCTGATCAAAAATTCGTATTCGTTATCCCCAAAAACCTCCGTATATCAATTTTGGTTGAAATCGGACAAACTTAGACGTTTTCCACCCTCCATTCCCCTCGTATGGGGGGGGGGGGGGAGGGGTGCCAAATAAATATAATCGCATACCAAATTTGAATTCAATCGGACAACTATAAGTTAGTCACTATTGAATTGCAAGATTTGACCCGAACGTACAAACATACATACATAGAGGTGAAGTTAAATAAAAGCTTGTAAAATAATAAGTACGAGTTTTGTTATAATATCAATATTTTTTATTGTCAGAAGTTTTAATTCAAAATGAACTATTACACGACGCAAGAATGAAATAACTAATAAATGTTCATTTATTATCTACAAAACAATCACATTTTTTTCGGCCAAGCAATATCCCAACCTATCGTAAAATTCATTTATAGTATTTTGCAGATATTTCGTAGTGATTTTACCGCATTTTTCAGCTAACGCCTCTTTTAAGTCTTACATTGTTTCGTATCCACTTTCTACGCAAATTTGATCTCCCAGATATGCCCTTAGATATAAATTCTTGGGAACAAGATCGGGAGACCTCGCAACCTTGAATCACTCACAAATAGGCATCATTAACGGCATTAAAACAAAAAAATAAGTTAAAAAACCTCCAAATCAGTTACTTCAACCGAAAAGAAACCAAAAAACAAAAGATCAAAAGATCTTGGGTGGAAATAACGAAAATTCAAACTTGGATGAGCATCCCACAAGGAACACACAAAGAACCAAAGTGAAAAGAGAAATGATTAAACGATGTTTCGCTCTGGGTAACCAAGCGCGAGCTCATCAGTGTTTTCACTGGTCACTCTCCCCATACAAGACGAATCCGTATCAGGTACCAGTGCGGAACGATGCCTATTTGTGAGTGATTCAAGGTTGGAAATCAAAGTGTATGATGGTGTTTAATGATGTATGGGGAGGGTGACCAGTGAAACCACTGTTGAGCTCGCGCTGGTTACCCAGAGCGAAACATTGTTTAATCATTTCTCTTTTTGCTTTGGTTCTTTGTGTGTCCCTTGTGGGATGCTCATCCAAGTTTGAATTTTCGTTATTTCCACCCAAGATATTTTGATCTTTTGTTTTTTGGTTTCTTTTCGGTTGAAGTAACTGATTTGGAGGTGTTTTAACTTCTTTTTTGTTTTAATAAATGTTCATTTATTACCTACAAAACAATCACATTTTTTTCGGCCAAGCAATATCCCAACCTATCGTAAAATTCATTTATAGTATTTTGCAGATTTTCCATGGTGATTTGACCGCATTTATCAGCTAACGCCTCTTTTAAGTCTTTTATTGTTTCGTGTCCACTCTCTACACAAATTTGATCTCCCAGATATGCCCTTAGATATAAATCCTTGGGAATAAGATCGGGAGACCTCGGTGGCCAAAGAATCGTTTAAAGCGTCCAATGAATCGATTGCAATTGCTATTGCGTTCCTCAGATATGTGCTCACAATTCAGGCATTATGTACGGAGCAGACCTTTGCTTGTGTTGGGTTGGATTGGCAAGATACAAGCATTAACCCGGCCTAAAGGACCCAGAGTTCCCTTCTCTGAATCCCACTTCGGTAATTCTCAACAGGTGCGTCCAAGTTGTGGGGGTGGACCCGTCTGAATAAGTTGATGACTAAATCCTGTTGGAGAACGTCATACCGCATCCCCCCCCCCGGAACGCAGCTCTTTGGGGTCGGTGTGCCGGTGATAGGGAGTGCTTAGGAGAACCCAACTCTGGATCGCTCTCGACTTCTCTGAGTGGTGGATCGGAGACCGGTGTGGGGGCCTTGACCTAAACGCCAGGGCCGCGTGAATGAGGCACCACAATAAAAACCTTCCTCAGGAAATCAGGCGCACCCTATTGTATATAGCCCCCTTCCCGAAGTGCTGGGGAGGGGATTTTAGCCGATTTACTGGTCTATGAGGGAACTCCAGAAGGACCTTCTGACAGCCAGGAGGTAACATAGGGAACCGAACAGGTAACAAATGCAACCTCTGTTCAAGGACCGAATAGATCTTCTTCAACAGAAGAGGCTCGACAGGGAATAGCACAAGTACCCATTGGACCAGCAACAGGGCTCCCAACAGGACACTGTTGACTCAACAAGCACCTAGAAACGCTGGGAATCGCCAGAGACTTACAGAGTCGATGGTGCATGGAGAACGAAAAATCGTCCTTGCATGTCCTGCTGGATTGTCCGGCTCTGATCAAGTCAAGAGAGAGAGTCGCATCTTTGGAACTATCTGTTGGTCCCAGACGATGTAAGAAGGTTGCAGCCCAGAAACATCTTTTCTTTTACGAAAGAGGCCGGCTTCCAGGGCTACACCATGGATAGTGAGCGTGGAACGAGCCCAACAAGGTGGCCTACGTACATGGGAATTGTCCAGCCCGCACTCCTACATTCATTCATTCATTGATGTACGGAGCAGCCATCCATTTGGAACCATGTCTGGTCGTAATTTCTTCCAACGGCATCAATGGCAAACAGTATGTCTTCCTGGAGCAGTTGTACGAAATTTTGGCCATTCAAAATCTTTTTAATCCAAAACGGTCCAATTTTCACCCATTATTGCTGCCGAAACATTAACGTTTTCAGGATATTGAGTGTTTGCGGGTACAATTCGATGCTGATTTTGTCTAGCCCAATATTGAGGATTTTGAAGTTCTCCTTGTTTGGTAAACATACTTTCGTCTGTGAAACAAATTTTAGTTTGAGACAATAATGTGTTTGAAATTAACTCTGTGTTATGTGACTTCCATTATCTATATTTTATTTATACACGACGTTTCGATCAGTACAATCTCTGATCGTCTTCAGTTGCAAACTACAATCAATTCCTAAGGCTACGTACTTATATACTGTGAGAAATCGCTTAACCTTGAGGGAGGAGGGGCTTCCAAATATTTGGAATTTCAACACTTGGTTTACTGAAAATACCCTGATTCTGCCCAATAAAGGCAGCTTCAAGGAATTTTCGTTTTGCTTCAGTCCACTTCGGTGTTGTTTTGACCATGCATGTTCGGCGATTCCTGATTTCTCTGCTTCACCTTTTTGGGTATTCTTTTGGTTGTTAAGCCTAACAGATAGCGCTGTTTTTTTTCGACTATGTATAATTCACCACGCTCACAAGGAACTTGGTAAATGCATTCCTTATTTTGTTTGTTCTCCGGTTTTGTTGTACTAAGAAGGCTTCGAATTATATTACTAGAATTAAAAGCTGTTTTAATATTAAAGTTTTTCGCTACTCTTTGAATTTTCTCTGATATTCCTTTAATGTATGGAATTGTAAGGAATGCATTTGCCTGGTTTTCTTCTTGTAATCTCTGTCCTGTTTGTTGAAATTTAGAAATAGTATCTGTTATAAGTTTAAGGCTGTAACCATTCTACTGCAGATCCTTCTTAATGTTTCTTATTTCGATTTCCAAGTCATAAGAATTGTTACAAATTTGAACGGCTCTGTTATACAAAGTTCTGATTATGCCTCGTGTCAGTTTTGATGTCGAAAGTCTTTACACCAATGTCCCGATAAAGGAATCGCTAGATATTGTTAGAAAGAGACTGGTTGATGACGAATCCCTTTATGAACGTACCAGCCTAACGCGGGAGAAAGTGATGGAGTTGTTGGCGTGCTGCCTACATACCTCTTATTTTCAAGTGAAAGATAGGTTTTATGCTCAGGATGACGGTCTGACAATGGGTTCATCGCCAGTGGTGGCCAACGGTGGCCACACGCGGTTAATATCGCAACATATAAACCTAAGCTCTGGCTGAGATATGTTGATGATACTTTTATTGTCTGGACCGGGAATGACCAACAACTTTCAGAATTTCTTCAGCACCTAAATAACAGAAGATCCACCATTAAATTCACAATGGAGTTGGAGCAAAATTGTCAAATTCTTTTTCAACAACAACAACAGTCTATCCTAAAACCACTCACACAGGACAATATTTGAATTAAGGTTCAAATCATTTTGCTACAACCAAACGAGGCAAAATCAGAACTTTGTATAACAAAGCCGTTCAAATTTGTGACAATTCTCATGACTTGGAAATCGAAATAAGAACAGCCTTAAACTTATAACAGATACTATTTCTAAATTTCAACGAACAGGACCGAGACTACAAGACCAAAACCAGGCAAATGCATTCCTTATAATTCTTTAACTTTAATATTAAAACAGCTTTTAAATCTAGTAATACAATTTGAAACCTTCTTAGTAAAACAAAACCGGAGAACAAACAAAATAAGGAATGCATTTACCAAGTTCCTTGTGAGTGTGGTGAATCATACATAGGCGAAACAAAAAAACCACTATCTGTTAGGCTTAAGGAACATCAGACGAATACCCAAAAAGTTGAAACAACGAAATCAAGAATCGCCGAACATGCATGGTCAAAACAATACCGAATAAAGTGGGCAGAAGCAAAGGTTTTGTACAAGGAGTCACACTGGAAGAAACGAAAATTCCTTGAAGCTGCCTTTATTGGGCAGAATCAGGGTATTTTCAGTAAATCAAGTGTTGAAATTCCAAATATATGGAAGCCCCTCCTTGGGCGGAGCCAACATCTTAAACTTCAAGGTTGGGTGATTTCTCACAGTATATAAGTACGTAGCCTTAGGAATTGATTGTAGTTCGCACCTGAAGACGATCAGAAATTGTACTGATCGAAACGTCGTGTATAAATAAAATATAGACAATGGAAGTCCGAAACACAGAGTTAATATCAAACAAATGTTACTTTCGTCTGTGAAACAAATGTTACCTAAAGCAATTTGGGTCTGCGTTGGCACGTTCCATCACGTCTAAACAGAAATCAGCTCGCGGTTGTAGTTCTTGATGTTTTTAGTACTTGTAAGATTTGTAGTACCATGCTCTGATTGACGTCATAAATTCTTGCTAGTTCCGTGCTGCTTTGCTGTGGTTTTTCTTCAAGAGCCAGCACAATCCCGGTTTCATCAAAGTTAGAAGTCCGATTATTAAGTAAATGGGCCACGACGATGCGCGGCGTTGGCTTGTTTTCTCTGTTTGAGGCAGGCCCGGACACTGTGGCACGTATCGTCACTGCCATTTAAAATAAATGAATAAGTTGAAGAGTTATAAAATTATAAAAAAATATTATTTGCAAGCCGTTATTTTGAATTTGGTTAGTTGATGTGTTGTTGATTTCTCAAATAATTTATTTACATACTATACATTTCAATACTGAATTGGGTTAGTTCATGTTTTATTGAGTTCTCAAATAAAATAACTTGTTTAATTTTTGACCTTTTCTCCTTTTTGCAGAAAAATAATTGTACTTATTTAACAGGATACCGGATACAGGTGTAAAACGCGGAACAAAACTGAGCCGTTCCTATCAACTTATGTATGTTGTTACTGTTCAAAATAATAATAAATTGACAAGTGGTGCGTTATGTAAAAGAGATATTTATTTATAAAATAGTAAAATCAATAAAATGCTATGGAAAATTAAGTTCAATAAACAGATTAGGGCGTCTACGCCTATGACTCCATACGGCAAACCTATATAACTATTAGATATATAAAGGACCAGGATGCGAGAAAATCTTCGCGGCAACGGTCAAAATCTAGATTGCCATGACATGGCCAATGGGCTAAAGACGGCTCGAACTGAGCCTGCGCGAGTTTGTAACGTCGAATCACCTCTTTTCTCGTTCAGCGCACTTCCAGCTGACGCATGTGCATTGGAGCCCGTCTTTAATCCATTGGCAACTGCCAACTTGGTATTTCGCAGGGGTTTTCGCGACGCTTTTTATCATAGGGAATATGGGCAAACCATATAACTATTAGATATATAAAGGACCAGGATGCGAGAAAATCTTCGCGGCAACGGTCAAAATCTAGATTGCCATGACATGGCCATTGGGCTAGAGACTGCTCAATCTGAGCCTGCGCGAGTTTGTAATGTCGAATCACCTCATTTCTCGTTCAGCGCACTTCATGCTGACGCATGCGCATTGGAGCCCGTCTTTAATCCATTGGCAACGGCCAACTTGGTTTTTCGCAGGGGTTTCCGCGACGCTTTTTATCATAGGGAATATGGGCAAACCATATAACTATTAGATATATAAAGGACCAGGATGCGAGAAAATCTTCGCGGCAACGGTCAAAATCTAGATTGCCATGACATGGCCATTGGGCTAGAGACTGCTCAATCTGAGCCTGCGCGAGTTTGTAACGTCGAATCACCTCACTTCTCGTTCAGCGCACTTCCAGTTGACGCATGCGCATTGGAGCCCGTCTTTAATCCATTGGCAACGACCAACTTGGTATTTCGCAGGGGTTTCCGCGACGCTTTTTATCATGGGGAAATACACGGGCAGGGCCTTTATAGTATCTTATAGTTATATGGGGCAAACATATATGTATGAGCTTAAATATACGCCCTTGCAATGCTTTCGGCAACTTTGTAAGTAGGATGTAGGAGCCTGCGCGAGTTTGTAACGTCGAATCACCTCACTTCTCGTTCAGCGCACTTCCAGCTGACGCAACCATATAACTATTAGATATATAAAGAACCAAAATGCAAGAAAATCCATGCGGCAACGGTCAACATCTAGATTGCCATGACATGGCCAATGGGCTAAAGACGGCTCGAACTGAGCCTGCGCGAGTTTGTAACGTCGAATCACCTCTTTTCTCGTTCAGCGCACTTCCAGCTGACGCATGTGCATTGGAGCCCGTCTTTAATCCATTGGCAACTGCCAACTTGGTATTTCGCAGGGGTTTTCGCGACGCTTTTTATCATAGGGAATATGGGCAAACCATATAACTATTAGATATATAAAGGACCAGGATGCGAGAAAATCTTCGCGGCAACGGTCAAAATCTAGATTGCCATGACATGGCCATTGGGCTAGAGACTGCTCAATCTGAGCCTGCGCGAGTTTGTAATGTCGAATCACCTCATTTCTCGTTCAGCGCACTTCATGCTGACGCATGCGCATTGGAGCCCGTCTTTAATCCATTGGCAACGGCCAACTTGGTTTTTCGCAGGGGTTTCCGCGACGCTTTTTATCATAGGGAATATGGGCAAACCATATAACTATTAGATATATAAAGGACCAGGATGCGAGAAAATCTTCGCGGCAACGGTCAAAATCTAGATTGCCATGACATGGCCATTGGGCTAGAGACTGCTCAATCTGAGCCTGCGCGAGTTTGTAACGTCGAATCACCTCACTTCTCGTTCAGCGCACTTCCAGTTGACGCATGCGCATTGGAGCCCGTCTTTAATCCATTGGCAACGACCAACTTGGTATTTCGCAGGGGTTTCCGCGACGCTTTTTATCATGGGGAAATACACGGGCAGGGCCTTTATAGTATCTTATAGTTATATGGGGCAAACATATATGTATGAGCTTAAATATACGCCCTTGCAATGCTTTCGGCAACTTTGTAAGTAGGATGTAGGAGCCTGCGCGAGTTTGTAACGTCGAATCACCTCACTTCTCGTTCAGCGCACTTCCAGCTGACGCAACCATATAACTATTAGATATATAAAGAACCAAAATGCAAGAAAATCCATGCGGCAACGGTCAACATCTAGATTGCCATGACATGGCCAATGGGCTATATATATCTCATATATATCTCATAGTTATATGGGCAAACCATATAACTATTAGATATATAAAGGACCAGAATGCAAGAAAATCGTCTCGGCAACGGTCAAAATATAGATTGCCATGACATGGCCAATAGGCTAGAGACGGCTCAATCTGAGCCTGCGCGAGTTTGTAACGTCGAATCACCTCATTTCTCGTTCGGCGCACTTCCAGCTGACGCATGCGCATTGGAGCCCGTCTTTAATCCATTGGCAACGGCCAACTTGATATTTCGCAGAGGTTTCCGCGACGCTTTTTATCATAGGGAAATACACGGGAGGGCCTTTATAGTATCTCATAGTTATATGGGGCAAACATATATGTATGAGCTTAAATATACGCCCTTGCAATGCTTTCGGCGTGCACAACTTTGTAAGTAGGATGTCTTATGTATATGCCTATACCTTTTTCTTTTACTCTTTTATAACTCTTATTGTCTCTTTCTGGCGTCAAAGCTTAGCGGTTCTGCACATGCGCGGCCACCGTCATCGGTTAACCAACCAAAATCCAGAAAGACAGCTGTGCAGTTGTCAAATCAGTCTTTTTTATTTTTTAAATAAATAAACATATGAATAGAAATAATTTTTAGGTATTTTCACTTTTTTTCCTTCAAATTTTAAGAAAAAATAGCTACCAACCTGTGGAACTTCACTTTTGTTGTTTGGCGGCATCCATAATAAACACAGCACGTCTTTTTATGCGGCGACAGATATAAACAGTTTTTTTAGTATAACTCCTAAAAACTTTCGCGTAACCACAGATTAAAAATATCACAATAAAAAAATTTGCATAAACGAAAACGCGGAAAACGACTAAGTGGGATCAAAACAAATCAACAAAAATGGCGTCTCGACCGAAAGGTGAAGACAAAGGTCGCGAAACCGGCCGCCTCGTAAAATTTTCGCGCATGTGCATAGGTGCGGAGCTAAGACGGCTCCATGGCCTACTAGATTTTAGATCTTGCTTACAAGTTTGGCCTGGGAAAGACCTATATTTAACCTCCTACATATATGGAGGCAAACCAATCGCGAGCTAAGTGAGCGGATTTCAGACGAAAATGGGTTTCTACGCACAATTCTTAGCTGGCCCATTTACTTCTTAACCGGACTGAACGCCTATGGTTTATCAAACCATCGTAAGAACGATTCACCATAAAAACGGCAATTTGTTAAACCAATTTCTTATCCGAACTTTATTTCTTCAAAAACATTCAATAACAAATTCGAAATTTATAAGACACGTTTTTAACCAAACCATTGTTCATCAAACTCATTCAATATCGAACCCGGAATTCGTAAAACCCGTAATTTATCAGAAAAATGTTTTCTAAATTGATTGCGCATTCGCCAATAACACATGAATGCAAGACGGGTGAATGCAAGTGACATCTATACACAAAATATTGAACGCAACCTGTTCCAGTATGTGCGCGTAACAGCGACAAATGCATCAAAACGGTACTCTGTGTCAAAACGCCGCGCCGCTGCGCCACCTGCGTGTATCCTCCGGTTCATGTGGTATTGGCGAATGCGCAATTAATTTAGCAAACATTTTCTGATAAATTACGGGTTTTACGAATTCCGGGTTTGATATTAAATGAGTTTGATTAAAAACGGGTTTTATAAATTTCGAATTTGTTATTGAATGGGTTTGAAGAAATAAGGTTCGGATAAAAAATTGGTTCAACGAATTGCTGTTTCTATAGTGAATGATTTTATAATTGAACTTTCTTTTATTTAACGGGTTTGATTTTGCACATTCTGATAAACCGTGTACGTACACCGGACTCTATTAACCATTCGCATCACAGTTGAAGCTTGTGAAATTGGAAATGGTCTAATGCCCGTGTGGACGGGTTCGGCTGTAAGCTGAGTTTAAGCTTTAGTTTTGGTTTGCAAGGGTGTGGGATATCATGTAAGTGACACTTAAGCTGTAGTAAAGAGAAGCCGTAGAGTTACTTCGGCTTAAGCGCATTTTTAGGTTATGTGAGGTATTTTTTGGTTATGTATTTAAACAAAAGTCATTAATTTTATGAGTTTAAAAAATTGTTCTGTTGCCTTAAAATCTTCCTGTGATCGTGGTCTGTGCTTAAAATGGAACTTCTTCGGGATGACGAAGAAGATGAAGAATTAGACTTAATTAATTAAGTAATTAATGAAATACCAAGTAGGATTTTTCAAACAATGGATTGTTTCAACAATTTTGATAAAGATACCTTTTACAAAAGGTTTAGAATGTCCAAAAAAATAATTTTTTTAAAACTTTACACAATACTTAAGCGCAAACTTTTTTCGCTGAGCGAATAATTCACCTTTATTTTAACAAATTCGTTCATTATCAATAAAATTTGTTTTTTTTTAAAACAACCTCAATTTTTACGTTGTTTTTTGACAGCTGACAGATAATATTTATGGTCACCACACAAAAAACATAAAATAATGCAAATAATTGTCTCGTTGCCAAAAATTTCCTTACTTATTCCAAGTGGAACATATTCGGAACTTTGGCAAATCAAGTAAATCTCAAGGGTTACCCTCAGTTCAAGCGGCACTTAAACAAGTGAGAAGGTAAGCGGAAGTGATGCACATGGGCACAATACATTCTGTAAACGATTTTCGGTTTTATCCTAGTTATTTTTTCTTGCGTCATGTAATAGTTCATTTTAAGTTAATAGTTTTTTGAAAATTTCTTGACAGTAAATAAATTAACAAATTGGACGCGATTCTTCAAAATCAGGAGTAATGTGCTACATAAAATTTAGTTTTTTAATACTGTTTCAGTAAATAAAAAAATATGTCAATTTTAATTTTTGGATGCAGTTTTTGTGAAAGAGCCTTTTTTATTTAAAAATGGATGTTAGTGAGCTTATTTTTGTGTGTGAACAAAACCATAAATAGCCATAAAATATGTCACTGCCAGTGTTTAAAAAAGTGACACAAATTCTGTCATTCCTTTTACGTGGTGAGAATTTTCGAGACTTTGGTCGCGATTCTACAAAAACCGTCAGAAAATCTCGCCCTTACAAAAAATCTGACGATTTTTAAACCCATGTTTACAGGACTCTTTTGCTAATATTCCTTAAAATTTAGTTTTTTAATAATGCGCCATTAAATAAAAAATATGTGAATTTTAATTTTTGTAGGCAGTTTTTGTGAAAAACCCTTTTTTTATTTAAAAATGTATTTTACTAAGCTTATTTTTGTGTGTAAACAAACCTTTAAAACTTTTAACATACAAAACCATAGATAACCATGGAATATTCGCACAAATTGTGTCTTTCCTTTTTAGTCTTGGCCCCAATCGTATACCCCCGTCAAAAAAATCTAGGTCCGGAGATTTTGACTTTTAATTCATGTTTTTGGATCATTGTAGCAGTAATTTATATTAGGTAGACATTTATCATCTCGGCCAAACTATTTTAGTGACCACCCTGTATTTTTGTATTAAAATGCTTAAAATTTGCACAATTTTGTGTGTTTCCTTTGTGGGGAAAGGCTAAATATCAAAAAATACTTGGACAAAAAAGAATACCACGGATCGAAAGAAATTTTTTTCTGCGTTATATGTATTATGTTCTATGTCTATTAAAGATAAGGGTTGCCATGTAAACCGAGATAAACAGGATGGTTACACCAAATTATGTACGTTTCCCAAAGAAAATCGCAGATTCAAGATAGCTTTTTTGATTTTATTTATTTTTAGAGATTTTATTCGTTCAGCCAAGAAAAACTATATTTAAATTAACCTAATTATAATATTTAAGTTAACCTAAAACTATATTTAAATTAACCTTTAAATGAAAGTTTTCAAAATATTGGGCAATTTTTGTAATTTTTTAATACGTGATAAAGAAGGTTCTAATAAACATTTTTTCTCATTACCATTTTCCTGTAATTGTACAGGGTGAGCCAGCAATAAAGGCTAAATTTCCAAAAATGATCGTTATCAAAAAAATTAATGTCAAAATATGATTGTACATACCATTATAAACAATTTTCATTTTGCACTTATCTTTGTATATATTCGGGGTGACCCAAAAAAAAACCGTTTTAAAATATTGTTAATTGCACCCTCTAAAGTTGAGTTTCAAAGAAGACTAACACAATAAAAGTATTTTTTGAGATAATATCAGGAATTAAAAAAAAAATCGGAGATACTAGTCTTAAAATTTTTGTACAGGGTCAACCAAAATAATTGTCTTTGGAAGTCGCTAAATAAATTATAAATCGAATTTTCAAACATTTTATATATGATTTCCTGGACCACGATCTACTTATTTTTCTTTATATTATTCCTCATTTATGTACAGGGTGAGTTAAACTACGCCATATATAGATGTGTAACCCTTATTTAGCAAAAAATACAAATTAATGTATGATAGTGTTTTAATATTTTGACTTTTGACTCACCCTGTATATATATACTATTCCTCAATAATATAAAGAAAAATAAGTGGATCGTGTTCAAGAAAATTCACATATTAAATATTTGCAAATGAGATTTATGATTTATTTAACGACTTCTAAGGTCTTTTTTTGGCTCACGCTGCACACTTATTAATGTGTAGTAATAGTAGTAGAAGTAGTAGTAGTAGTAGTAGTAGTAGTAGTAGTAGTAGTAGTAGTAGTAGTAGTAGTAGTAGTAGTAGTAGTAGTAGTAGTAGTAGTAGTAGTAGTAGTAGTAGTAGTAGTAGTAGTAGTAGTAGTAGTAGTAGTAGTAGTATTAGTAGTAGTAGTAACAAACTTTATTGAATCTCTATATGTATGTACATAACAAAGAAAACGAATATCTTATATCTAAATCCTTATTGGCTCCTGCCCTACGACTTATCCTAATCTTATTTACTCTTAATTATAAAATTTTTTGACAATTATGATGTTTACAATATATATGGTGATTAACTTAACCTAGATTCTTTAAATTTTAACAGTTTTACAAAGACCTTCATAACAAGGTATCACTTGACTTACTTTCTCGATTCAAAATATGGGGGTAAATTTTACCCCTCGAAGGGGGTGCGTGCTACAAAAACTTCAAGAGAGGTATCAACTAAATCTTGTGTTCATTATTTTGTAGGTGGAGAAGGATGACATAACTGTACAATTTTTTCACGATAAAGTATGGAAGGCTGACGCAGCGATAAAATACGTTCACCGAGGCTTTGGAATAGTCTTTACAGTTCCACAATATCCTCATTTCATTACGGAGACAGTTGAATGCTATTTTCAACTTTTCAGGCCCTCGGATAAAAAAACAAGTGAGCCTTGTAAATTTGAATTTCATCCAAAAGCGTTGAGGCAAACAGGTACAGTAAATTACACCACTATTTAATAGAGTTATATGGACTACATTTAGAGTCCAAGACCTCGCGAAAAAAAAGTGCCAGAGTTTTGGAATGGGTGATATTTTTAGGATGGACTATACTTTATATAAAAAGATGTAGAGGCAGCAAAATATAGGGACTGACATGAAATTGGCACCCCCACAATAAAATTTCGGAACCATACTCGGTTCAATTCCTTGGTAGTCGTTTGGTAGCGTTTGGTAGTCCCTTATTTTCGTTTGGTGGTACCTGCTTTATTTATAAAAAATAACAAAAAAATTACTGTGAAGTTGGCACCCGAATTGAACTACAAAAATTGGTAACATGGTGGACTATAACGTAAAAACGTTTGGTAGTTGGATATTTTCGTTTGGTGTTGTCATTTTGGCAATATTTTTTTCCTGGCCTGCAGATTATCTTTTTCCTGCCCGGGCCAAGTAAAGTGAAAAAGCTTACTAAACGAAAAGAAGTAACCACCGAAAACTACAAAACAACCTCAAACGATTGAAGCTCTACAATAGTTTGGTTCCAAAATTTCATTTTACTTAGCCCAGGCCGGAAAAAGATAATCTGCAGACCAGGAAAAAAAAATAGTTTTTTTAAAAAAGTATGGACAAAATGACACCACCAAACGAAAAAACCCAACTACCAAACGTTTTTACGTTACTGTCCACCATGTTCCCAATTTTTGTAGTTTAATTCGAAAGTGGGGTGCCAACTTCCCACTTATTTTTTATAAATAAAGCGGGTACCACCAAACCAAAATAAGTGACTACCAAATGCTACCAAACGAACCCCAAACGATTGATCCCAGTTTGGTTCAAAAATTTTAATGTGGGAGTGCTAACTTCACCTGATATAGGGACTCCTGGCGCTGCACGCTGAGAAAATACAAAAATTGGTATCCTCAAAATGTTTTCGAAAGGCTGAAAATTCATTTAATATTAACAGATGCTGGAACAATAATATCCAAAAACACAGCCAGACAGGATAACTTTATTACCGAGTTTGGATGATTTTCTTATTAGGATATTTTGGAAAGTAATCGATCAAATTTGTGGATGTAAGGATAGATTTTAAAAATATTTTTAATAGGGCGGTGTTGTCATTTAAACGTAAACTTGGCAACTGTTTAGTTATTTTAAACAAGTCACCTAGTACACCAGTACACTGCTTTTGTATGGTAATCACTTAAGGTTTTCGATATAAAAAAAAATATTTTTTTATTTTTGGTTGTTGGGTGATAAATACTTACTTCCAAAAATAATTTGATACTACCTTAAAATTTAGTATTTGGCTACTCTACTTAAAGCAACTTTACTATCGCCCCAGCGCCAGGTGTGCCTATACCCAGCTTCTGAGTCTACAGTCCTTTTATGTGGTCAAAGTGGAGTCCTGAAAATATCAGCTTTTTTGCGAGCTCACTATTATGACAAACTTGTTTAATTTATATTTTTTCACAATTTTAAATTATGACAATGGTTGGACAGTGCATCATCGGTTTTTTTTTGTATTAACTTTTTGTTCTTCAATAAATCAAAATTATTACAGCAGAGTACTAGTAGTAGTAGTAGAGAAGGGGCGGCACAAAGCCTAGCAAGTAGGCCTCGTAAGCCCTTTCTGCCTTACCCCCAGCCAACCCCTAATCTGCCACCTGCACTACCGATCAGGCAGTCTGCTCTCCTGTTCCTACTGTTCCAATATTTTGTCCCATTTGAACATATGCAGGTCTCTGCTATGATATGTCAAGATGTCTCTTCCGCTCTCCCGCAGGCCCGGCAAGTCCATTCATTTTCGACTGAGATCTGGGTCACGTGCTTCCTTAGTCTCTGGTCTGTCTGCATAAAGATTACATATTTTTTCTTAGTTTTGGATATTAAGGTTACATGTTTAGAATGATAAATCTTTCCACATGTGGACCTGCTTTTTATTAAAAAAAAACTTGACTTTTTAAAATCATTCACGGAGTTGACAAAAGATTCACAAATAATTAAATATATTTATGAGTTATAATTTAAAACAACTAAATTTTTGTAGAAAACTTTATTGTTTTAGTTAAAAAGGGCTAACACTGACATTTCTAAATATTTGTACAAACCGACGTGGCGAGGAAAGATTCACAAAAATGTAAATTATCCATTAAATACATTTTGAAGATAACTATAGATAAAAGACAAAAAGAAAATTTATACTTAGATGCTGAGAACATTTATTCTTGTATTTAAGAAAGATGAAAAAATAATGTGAATGTTGAAATTCACGTAAATAAGGATTTTTAATAATTTTATCAAATTATAAACATTTTATAATTTAAGAGCATTAATTCTGCAAAAATTGGGCTATTATCATAAGAACTGTTACAAGACGAAAGAGAAACGAAAATTGGTTTAAAAATTACCTATTTTTTTAACTTCACAAATATGAAAAAGTCAATTGGCCAAATCACATACATTAGGATTCGCCAAGAAAAACAATCTCTCTCAACCTATATCTAAAACCATAATGACATGCTGTTCAACTGGGAACCTAAAGTGTCTGAAGTGGGGAAAAATTTAAATTATTCTTGACTAGTGGCGCATCTATTAGAGCTTTAACCATCTATTGTCACATTAGCATAATCCGTTTGGTATTGATGTATGAAAAAAAGTTAATAAATCAATTTAATTTTTCCTTATTTTAATAAAAAGTCGAGTAAAAAGTTGATTGAACTCTCACGGTAAACAGTCAGAGGGATGATATTTTTAGGGTAGAAATGTTTAAAAAATATGAAAAATATAAAAATTTTAAATTTGTTTTCCGAGTACAAGACCAACCTTTTAACAATATTCTGTAATTCTATTGAACATTTTTTACCAAAAATACATATTTCTTATGAACAAACAAAAGTTGATGTCTCGTGAGAATCAGCCATATATACTTGCTCCTCCGTGTCCTTTACCTGAAAGTCCGTGGATTGCTCTACGAGCGGGTACCTCTGTCGAACTTCCTGGACCGGTATTCTCGTAACTAAATACGCTCGGCGTTTCGTGCTCGCTGACCGTATGATAACGTAATATTCGCATACCACGTGACCAAAGTAACAAAAATGGTATTTACGTATATTGAACGCAAGACGTCGACAAAATGTGCTCAGCGCGTGGCGACCGTTTGAGAAACACCTACCATTTGCTTGCTGTTTTGCTCTCCGCGCGTACGATTTTCCTACCCTACAATACTTTGTAGAGTGCTGCAGAAAATATAGTAGTTTTTTTAGTTGCATTTTTATTAATAATAAAAAAAATAAAAATCTCTTATTAGTAGCTTCGGGACGGGTATTTAGAGACTCTCAACGTCTCACAAAAGTGGCTTCTTAAAGTGATTTTTAAGACCGGCTTTACCCATTAACCTTACTATTTGATGCTCGATGTAAGACAACTTTTTTTTCCAAAAAATAGCACCAAAAATTTTTCTTAATAAAATCGACATCGAAATAATTGACCATACGTATAATACCAGAAATAGAAGCAATCAAAATTCTGTAAAGCCAAGGGTAAAAAAAGCCATTGGTCAGCGGTGCTTTTTGTATCTTTCATCAGCTGTGTACCAAAAAATATCTGGTTTTATTAGGCTCATGCCCACATTGTTTTCTTTTAAAAATAAACTAAAAACTTTCATGAAATATGAAATTAGCATACATAAAATAAATAGCTTAATTGATATAAAAAATAATTAGTAAACCATATCTTTATATCTGTGTTTTGGTCTGTATTTTCTTTACTTTTCTGAAAAATGACATTTGTCACACTAATTACCATTTTTATGTTTTTTATCTTTTGTCATTTTATTTATTCATAAATGTACTAAAAATTATTATTTTCTTTTTTTAATTCAACACTTCCATGAAAATATAAATTTTTCCAGGCGCGAGGTTTCTCTTGTGGATTTATGAATTCTGTGTTTGTTGTTGAATTGGTTAGGTTATTTTTGGGGTAACAAATACCTAAGAGTTTTATTTTCTGTTTCTTAAAATGTAGAATACGCATTTTTACTATAATTATAAGGTATAACTTACTAGATATATAAGTAACTATTGTGAAACCATTTTAACAATAAATGCTATATAATAAAGTATCAATATCAATATACGACCGTGCCGGAAACACCACTTTCCCTGACTGAGTGCCGGAATAAATTTAAACTTTTCCGCACTGAGTGCGGAATTTTTTTGTAAGTGTGCGGTTAAGTCTCGGGGTAAACTTTTTCCCGCACACTGGGCGGGAACGTGCTACGAGTTTATATCACAGGGTCAAAGGGCGGGTTTAACTGAGCTAAACCAAACCATCAAGTAATTTTTTAAAGGATCAACACTTGTACAAGTCACCATTTGATTTACCCTTTCTGAAATACGGCTCAAAATCGATCACACAATGGCCTCTTTCTTACACATAGAAAAAGAAAAGGAGCAACAAGGCTAACAAGAAATAAAAATGCAAAATTCGATGATGCCAAGATGTGCTAAGCGAATTTGATTCTGTCTGCTCACAGGGCAGCGCGTTCGGCAGAGAGAATACGAAAAGTCGTCGGTCAGCGTGCCGCTGAGCGCGCTGTTCGCTATTCGTTTCGCTTAGCGACCTCAAAACGTTACTTATTACGAGAATACCGGTCCTGGTCTTCTACGTAGACCCTCGCTCCTGTAGTTTACCTTTTTGACCGTTTAGAACCGTCGATGCGTCGTCGGTGTAGAAGATCACAGAGGTTCTCCTAGAACTGTCCACAGAGGTTTTTACTTTGAAATAGTTCCCTGTCTGGGAAGGCCACTTTGTACCTCTAGATGAATCTCGAGGGGTTTTTTTGATCTTTTCGTTTTAATCGCTGCTATTGGGATTTATTTTTCGGGGATTTGGTCGATTCTTAGATGCCCCCACAGCTTTCTCTCTTCCTCTTCATTGATCTGTGTCTCTCAGCCGAAGCCCTAATAGCACAGGATATTCCAGGGATATCCCAGTAAGGTGCAGTGAATGTCTGAATGTTCTGGCACATTCACAGTATATTCGTAGGATTTTCCAAAAACGTGCTTTAAATAACTTTCAAGTTAGCACATGAACAGTACATTTAAAAGACTTTCTCAGAATATCCTGCCTGCTACATTCAGCGAACATTCTATGCAGGATATTCCAGGAATGTTCTGTGAAAGTCCGAAAAATGTCCTTTTTGTTGGAGATCCTGTACAGTACATTCACCGAATATTCTATGCAGGATATTCCACGAATGTTCTGGTAAGGTCCTAAAAATGTCCTTACATTTGCACATTGATAGCACATTTGGGAGATATTCTAGGAATATCCTGGGTAATACATTTAGCGAATGTTCTAGTCAGGATAATCTACCAATGTTCTACCAAAGTCCTAAAAATATCACACAATATTGTAACGTTTTTTATTCTAACAGCTGCGATAAAGATTTTTTCGGGATATTTTTATCTATCACTGCGAGTTCTCTTTTTATTAAAAAAAATACTCTACTTTTAGTTACAAGAAGAAACCATTTTGTTGGCCCAAAAAAATATCATCAAATTGTGCCATGAAAGGAAATAATATCTTTCTATCTACGATCATGCTTACGCAGCAGAATTTAAGATTTTATTTTGTTCAAAAAGCTTGTTGGAGTAGGCTAATATTTATTTCCAATAAAAAAATAATTATAGAAATCGGTTGAGCCGTTCGGGAGTTATCCTGCATAGAACAAAGAACATAATCCCCTTCCACTACCGTTTGGGAGGATTCGGGAAAGGGGGTAATATTTTTATCCAAGAAAAAAAGAATTATGAAAATCCGTTGAGCCGTTCGCGAGTTATCCTGATTTTATTTTAAAAAAACAATTCACGGTGCTCTTATAACAGAAAACAATCTCCAAAAGGTTATACCGCGCTAATATGTAATTTATCAAATAAGCCCCCATAGCGCAAAAGTTTAAGTCATCGGAAAAGTGTTATATGGATGCCAGAAGGTTGAGGGTTCGAATTCCATCGCTGTTTAAATTTTTCTTTTTAATTTTTTTAAATTTTCTTAGGGTGTTTTGTGAGAGGACATATTTTTTCAAGCTCATAAATGTGCTATGAAAATTCTGCGAAAATAATCTATGAATGTTCTACCAGGATGTTCTAGGAATATCAAAACTGCGGACAAAAAACATTCCCTGAACATCCCTGGTATACTTAGAGGAATGTTCCCAATATCCTAGCTGAACATTCAGCGAATGTTCGGGGAATATTTCTGTCCTATTAGGGAGGTGGGTCGCCGCTGCTTGTTTTCTGATCCAGATCGGAAGTCAGAGTACTATATGATATCTGTCTTTGCAGGAAAGAGACGAAAAACCATTGAAGACCTCTCTTCAGTATTCGAAGAACTCGAACTGAGACTTAAATCACCATCCAACTCAGTTCCTACTCATCGAGATTTTGGAAACTTGGGTAGGTTTAAAAATAATGAATATGTAAATTTTAGTTTTAAGTTCCCAGTCATTTAGAAAAACCATTTGAGCAACACTGCACGCACGGCGGTAATTACCATGAAATGTCAGTAAATCCGCCAAACGACCGCACCGAAGATCGCCCAAGCAACATCTTCATGACTTCCTACCAAATCTGAAAAGGTCCCATCATCGCCCAAGCACCAAAGTTCTACAAAATCAATAACCCTTCCTTGGTCGTATGACGACGTTTGCCAAACGCCGATCAACAGCCCAATTAGATCTGTTAGCCCTGAAGGCTGCTGACAACATTAGCCCAACGACAAAGTAGGTCCGGGAATCCTAAAGTAACCGTTTTGGTATTCTGTTGAGGTCACTCCGACGTTGAAAATAGTTTTGCGAAGACCTATTGCAATAAATATTAAAAGTATATATAGACAAACCTTAAAATATAATATATAATAAATATTACTAAGTAATTCAACAGTAATTAGGGCTGAAATAATTTACATTTAATAAAGTCAATCATTTCAGGGCACACGGTTCTTAATTTTTATTAATCAAACAGAAATTACATATAAATTTCTGCGTAAACGAACCAGAAATATTGAGCAATGCTTGCTGCCAGTTTTTTATTATCTCCGGACTGCTTCCATGAGAAAAAGATTGTCGTCACTCTTGCAGTGTGAGCATAAGTCAAAGTTGCAATAATACACGTAAATAAAGTCTATTACAAAATTTTTGTAAGCTTTATATTGTTCTCTTTATCTAACTATCTCTAACTATTTCTGCCACGTGCTTTGGGTTTAACTTAAGGAACAAACAAGAAAAAACTTTTTTTACTTAATCGTCCGCCATTTTAACTGCATCATTAAAATTAATATTTTTTGACACAAAAATTTAAAACTAATTTAACTCATTCTAAAACTGATTTGGTTTGTGCAAAATTGCTAACGTGCAGAAGAATAATGACGTTTTTTAATTTTAGTCGCGGCCATCTTGATTTGGGACTGACATGTGTAATTTGTTTTTCAATTTTTGAGACAAGCGTTAAAATGATATATTGCATGATGTTAGTGTAAATACCACACCATAGAAGGGAAAAACTACTTTTTGCTCGATAGTTTGGCCGCCATTTTGAATATCAAATGTTAAATCAAAAGTTTTTTAAAATTGTAGCAGATAATTTTTTTCAATGTTGTCTATAAATTAGTAAGGTCTCTTATAGTTTTGACATATCAAGCGCCATCTTTATACCCGCATATAAACTCTAATCTTTTTTAACGTGATATCAAGAAGCCGGTCAGTAGCTTTAGTATGAGATATATCATAAAAAATTATCACTTAAAAAGTAAAAAAACAAAATTTTTGAAATATGGCCGTAATTTTTTATATTTTTGTGGGACCCCGTCACTATTACCCAATTAATTTCGATGTTATTTTTCTGAAAACGCAGAAAACACATTTTTTTCCTAACTTTGACAGCCGCCATCTTGGTTACTGGGGCCGGAAAATGTTCGATCCTCGACTGGAATTTTAGCTTTTGATATTAAATATAAGTATGTCAAATATAAAAAATATACCCTTTTTGCAGCTTTCTCTTGAAAATCCCTACGAATTTACTCCATTACAAGCTTTAGGTTGCCGATATGCATTTTTCAAAAAAGATTTTTTTTTACGATAGCCTTCATCAGTTTGTTATTAAAATCGAGCAAAAACAATTTTTATCCCAATCCAAAATGTATGAAATGTAAAACATTAGAAAACAATAATCTGAGATGGATTTACTACGGCCGTGCAATACCTAAAATTATATAAATATAATTTTATAGAAGAAGCAAGAAACGCAATACAGCTAAACTAAATTTGTGTCAATGTTATAGTGAAAAATTTGGTGATTTTCGATTATAAACTCTGTGTCTAAGTCGCAGGAGACCATTAGTCAGGATCGAATGCACGATCAGTGCACGGATTACCGTATAGGAGCAGAGTTCGTTCCAAAATCACAGAGCTGCTAGTTCAAAACACTTTTTTTCTTTTTCCATCACACAGGAAATTTCTATTGGGATTAGGGGAAACTTTCTCACCTTCCACTTAAGTTCTAATGGCCACTTATCTTAGAATCTGTCTTTTTCTCACTTTCGTTTTTAAAAAGAGACAGCAAGCACTTAAGTCTAAGCAATACCTTCTCCATATAGCCAATCAACTCCTACCGTTTTAGTGTCCTTTTCTCGACCTTCGGCGCCATATTGACAGAAAACTAATGAATTTTCTGTCACTTTTGAGTGAAAATGGCGGCGAAGGCCTGTATTGAGAAGGTGCTGGTCTAAGTTATAACTTAATTTAGAGTGAGAAAGTGGGCCTAAAAGGTCCCGATGTTCACCCGCAACGTGGGTCGCATTACTCATATCCTTTTTATGCTTTTGAACTAAAGCGGAAACAATTCATAAAGTATAGGATTTATTTTTTTTTCAGTTTTTTATTGATAAAAACTTTTTTGTAATTACTACTTTTTTTATAAAAATTCTAGAATCTACTATTATTTTTGTCTCTGATCTACTATTATTCTAAAAATGGACCTGGCAACATTGATCATAAACCATAAGTGGGTGAATCTTCTGTGCCATAAGTTGGAATAATTAAGTTTAATTTGGGTAAAAGGCTCAATCCACTGGGATTGAGCTCAGTGTTGCCAGTTCTATTATTTTAATAGTTTATAGATCTACTATTTTTTACTCACGTCTACTATTCTACTATTCTTAAGTGAAAATCTACTATTATACTTTTCTTTGAGTGAAAGTCTACGACAGCAATAGATACCAAAAACAGCTCGATAAACAGTCAATATTAGCACGGCCAACGCAGAAAGTATAGGAGCGGAGTTCGTTCTAAAATCACAGCTGCTAGTTCCGAACATGTGGGTCGCATTACTCCTATTCTTTTTATGGTTTTGAACTAAAGCGAGATAGGAAACAATTTATAAAATTTAGGATGAGTTGAAAGATTGATATATTTACTTTTTTTTAGTTATTTATTAAGAATTTTTTTTTGTAGACTCTTATTTTTTGAATAAAAATTATGGAATTTACTATTACTTTAGTCTCTGATCAGTGTTGCCAGGAACGTGATAATTATCAGAATCTATGATAATTTAACAAATCCTCACAAAAACGCCATTTATTCTTATAATGCGTACAACGCACACAGGAAAGACTTTTTTAAAATTTCTGTAAAAAACTGTATACAATAATAATAAAAAGTAATCTGATTATATCGTGCGCCTGGCCCATTCACCATTTTAAAACAGACAGCAATCCTGTTCTTTATACTTGCATAGTATTGCCCTACTCGTGACTTTTAAACAAAATCAACCATAGATTTAAAAAAGAATGCTTTTTATGGTTAAAACAATATAATTTTTTTAATTTTTGAAAAGTCGAATTAATAGTAGGTGTATACATATAAGAACAGGTAGGTATATGTTAACAATAGCTGACATCAACTCTCGATCTATGAACTCTATTAATCGACGTTGGCCATCTGATCATCTTAAGCGCATGTCATGCAAAAATAAAATCTATGATACTTTTTTTTATTATTCTAAAACTGGGCCTGGCACCACTGATCAGGCCTCCAAGATCTAAGATAATCCAGAAACCTACAGGCCTGTTGCATCCTTGTTAGGAATCGTCAGGGTAACATAGGACTGTACCTGACGTATGAAGCATAATATAAGCAACCACACCCAGAGAATTTAAACAACTCTTGTCGTCAAACAACGCGGAATGTTGGACTGGCTATATGCAGCGCCTGTCGGAATAAAGTAAAAAGCAATATGTTAAAGGATGCAAATATCAATAAGAATGAAATTTGCGAGCAGGACATAAAAAGCGGAACCTGCGAAAATGTACCGGTTACTGAAAGAAGACCGTTCAAAACACAACGTTCGCAGCAACTCCACCCCCAATTGGAGTTTATACTACGTCGCCTTATATTTATGCTCAGCAACAATCACTCCGGAGAAGGCTTGTTGCGCAAAACAAAGCCAAGTAAAATTAAAGAAAAGTAGATTTCTTGTCCGTGAAAGTACTTTTCTTAAATTTTACTTGGCTTTTTGCGCAACAAGCCTCCTTCGGAGTGATTGTTGCTGACCCTTAATATAAGACGACGTATTATAAATTGTTGCTGCGACAGTTGTGTTTTGAACGGTCTTCTTTCAGTAAGCGCATGGATGTAAAAAAGAAAGGGATTGATAATACCCTTGTGGGAAAATCACTGCCGTGTGTCTTCCGCCATTTTCGCCGCCATGTTGTGGAGATCTAGGTTGGCGACATTGGTTTCTTAATTTTAAATTGTAGTGTGGGAACACATTTAAAAGACAGACAAATGCTTGAACGGCCACGCCATGATAATCTCTCTCATTTGGTCTAGGGAATGTGCAGGTTTTGAACAAATAAATTACAACATGGGGTACTGTCAACCATTGCTGCTGGCGCTCCCGCTCAAGGTAAACCTTCATTAAGTTGATCTCTGAATCTGTAACAGGAACTAAAACGTCTAGGGACAGATATGCGCCAACAGTTTATAAATCCGAGGTTGTTATAGGCCTAGAAGACAAGAAAAATAAATGAATAGAGGGAACATATGGAGTTTGATAATAGCATAATGGATCAGCTGAAAACCAGAGCGATGGCAAGCGATCACAAAAAAATACATTTTTGGCACATCGACTTTTACAAAATTAGAACAATACTTCATGAGTTTTAAAAAGAATATTAAAAAAATTGGTAATGCAGTATACGGTTTTCTGCCATTTTTGTTTTTTTTTTTTTAATTCTTTATGGGGGCACCTACTAGGGTCCCTAGGACCCCAAATCCGCCTGCGCCCAATTTTTTTTTTAAGAGAAAAAAGGGTGCCCAGGGAGGGGGGTTGTAATGTGTTTTTTTGATTGTTTTGGGTTGGGTTGGATTATGTTGGGTTGGACTGTGTTTGATTGGGTTGTTTTAGTGAAAAAAAAAACAAAAAAAATTGAAAAAAAAAACCAACCGGCGCAGACGGATTTGGGGTCCTAGGGACCCTAGAAGGTGCCCCCATAAAGAATTTTTCATAAAAAGTCAAAAATGGCAGAAAACTGTATACTGCATAATTACCAAAATATTAATTTTAATATGTATTTTATCAGTATATATTTTTTTATTTTTCTTGTTGTCATTTCCATGTGTTTGTAACTTTCTATATGTAATTTTAAGTAAGTAGTTTAAGATTTCATTGTCAATTTTTGTGATATTGTAGCCAGTATTTTTTTGAGATTTGAAGACCAGTAATTATAAGATGTTTTACTAGAAATAAAGAAAAATCAATATTTATTTTTTAATCTTTATTAACAAAACCTTAATGTTAACAATGTTTAATATCTAAATGACATTTTAAAGATATTCTTAGGCTAAATTTATTTTAATGTTAATTTTAACAATAAATTTTGATGTTTATTTATTCATTTGTGACAATGTTTTTTGTTAACAATTTTTGTAATAAAAGTTTTCTGATTCTGAAGAATTCAGCAGAAAAAGTTATTACTAAGATATCCTTAAGTTTTGGTAAGTTTTCAGCATTTGACATTTTTTTTGTAGATTCGTTTTTTAAGGATGATGCACTTTCCTTATGGAAACTGGCTTTCTGTGTGATTTTGCTTATCTTGATGAAAATCTATCATTGCCACATAGCAACAACTAACAAAAATGACTAAAAATGTTACAGTTTTTGTTTTGAAGCATGTTTGTTAAATACTAAGTGGCAACATAACAATTGAAATTTGCCTTTTGTTAAAAAGGTCATTTCTTGGTCATATGAATTTAATATTTTTTATGTTTGTGATGCCAGTGCGACGCAACCTATATTTTTCTGCTATTTATTCTCAGACTACAATTTGGTTCATAAATATTATTTACATTTTCACAAAAAGTGAAAAAAACTGATTTTAGAGAAAAGCCAGAATACCAAAATGTTTAACTTTGAACGCAGTATCTCAAAAACACTGTGGAGCAATGATAGATTTTTATCAGGAGAATGAAACCTACAACATATACGGTTTTGAGCAAAATCCCACATCCTTTATAAAAGATAGAGCTACAAAAAAAATGTTGAATGCTGAAAACTTACCAAAACTCAAGGATATCTTAGTAATAACTTGTTAACTTAGGGAAGGGATGGTCGACACAGTTGTTTTTTAACAGGTTTTTCTGCCAAGGTCTTCAAACATTGTAAAACTCCATGCTCGACTCCATGTGCCAAAGATGTACTTTTTTTGTGATTGCTAAATGTTGCTTGACTTGCCATGGCTCTGGCTCAGCTAAGCCATATATGCTATTATCAAAGTCAGTATCTCCCTCTATTAATTTATTGTTATGTTTTCATGGGTATTGAGTTCGTTTTCAAAACTCATTCTATATTTTTCTTTTATATAGCGTGTTCTTGGTCTTGATAGAGAACACGCTATATAAAAGAAAAAGATACAATGAGTTTTGAAAGCGAACTCAATACCCATGAAAACATAGCATATTTTTTATTACTGTATCACGTTGGTGCATCTTTGCTTAGCTGTTTTAGTCCCTGTGCAGATTCAGATCAATGTAATCAAGGTGTATCTTCAGCGGGAGCGCCAGCAGCAAAGGTTGAACCGAGCTTTTATTACAATTTATAACGTGTGGCTTAACAGTACCCTTTGAGTTTATAAATTGGGGGGCAATGTTTCCATATTGTGATTTATTTGTTCGGACCCTGCACATACTCCAGACCAAATGAGAGACATAAATGGCGTGACCGTTGGAGCATTTGTTTATGACTTGTTTCTTTACTTTTTTGTTTTTGTATTAAAAAACAACAACAAAAATAACCTTTCAAAAAAATGTTAATTTCAATCATATTTTGACACTGTTGACAGTCAGTGTTCCCACACTAATATTTAAAATTAAGGAAACCAATGTCGCCAACCCAAATCTCCACAACATGGCGGCGAAAATGGTGGAAGACATGCGGCAGTGATTTTCCTGCAAATTTCCCATAGGTATTAGCAATCCATTTTAGTGTTTTTACATCCGTGAGTAAGCGGTACATTTTCGCAGGTTTCGCTTTTTATGTACTGCTCGCAAATTTCATTCTTATTGATATTTGCATCCTTTACGATTTTGCTTTTCAGTTTATTCCGACAGGCACATAGCCAGTCCAACATCCCGCGTTGTTTGACGACGAAAGTTGTTTAAATTCGCTGGGTGTAGATGCTTATGTTATGCTTCATACGTCAAGTACAGTCCTATGTTACCCTGATGATTCCTAACAGGGATGAAACAGGCCTGTAGGTTTTTGGACTATCCGTTAGATCTTGGAGGCCTAGTCGTAATAAGTTGAAGTTGAAAAGCAAAATGTGCGTCCGATGCCACGAACCTTTCTTTTTATTTATTTTTCACGGACAAGAAATCTACTTTTATTATGTCTAGAGTTACAAAAAAAATATTTTTAAAATAGATAAAAATATTTTAGCCAGTGGGGCATCGTCATTTTTAAAAATATGTATTTTTTTAGCCAGTGGGGTACAATGAGGGGAAGGGGAAATAACAATTTTTGAGCCAGTGGGATACAATTGGGGGGATCGTCATTTTTATATAAATATGTATTAATTCCAAAGTAGTTTGCAAAAATATAGAGGGTGTTTCGAGGAAAACGTTACAGTAAGGGCTTTTAGGAGGATTTCTTATCTTTGTTTGAAAGTTTGAGACAATAATGTATTTGAAATTAACTCTCTGTTTCGGACTTACATTGTCTATATTTTATTTACACACGACGTTTCGATGAGTACAATCTCTGATCGTCTTCAGGTTTAAACTACAATCCATTCCTAAGGCTACTTACTTATATACTATGGGAAATCATTCAACTGTGAAGTTTAAGAAGTTGGCTACGCCCAAAGAGGGGCTTCCAAATATTTGGAATTTCAACACTTGGTTTACCGAAAACAGCCTGATTCTGCCCAATAAAGGCAGCTTTAAGAAATTTTCGTTTCTTCCAGTGTGACTCCCTGTGCAAAACCTTTGCTTCTGTCCACTTCATTCGGTGTTGTTTTGACCATGCGTGTTCCTGTTTTCGTTGTTTCACTTCTTTGGGTATTCGTCTGATGTTCTTTATGTAACCATTTTGCTGCAGATCCTCCTTGATGTTTCTTTATTTCGATTTCCAAGTCATGAGAATTGTTACAAATTTGAACGGCTCTATTATACAAAGTTCTTGTTATGCCTCGTTTGGTTCTAGCAGAATGATTCGAACCTTGATTTAAATATTGTCTGGTGTCGCTTTTTACTCGTTTGACAAGTACATCGAGAAAAGGAATTTGACAATTTTGCTCCAATCATGAATCATACATAGGTGAAACAAAACGACCAAAGAGGTGAAACAACACCAACACAAAACAACACCGAATGAAATGTACTGAAGCAAAGGTTTTGCACAGGGAGTCACACTGATGAAAGAAACGAAAATTTCTTGAAGCTGCCTTTATTGGGCAGAATTAGGGTGTTTTCAGTAAGCCAATTGTTGAAATTCCAAATATTTGGAGCCCCTCCTTGGGCGGAGTCAACTTCTTAAATTTCACAGTTAAGTGACTTCCCATACTATATAAGTAAGTAGCCTTAGGAATAGATTGTAGTTTGCACCTAAAGACGATCTGAGATTGTACTGATCGAAACGTCGTGTATAAATAAAATTTAGATAATGGAAGTCCGAAACACAGAGTTAATTTCTTATCTTATTGTCGTATTGTATTGTTATTTTAGTGAAAGCAGTGCCCACAACCTCACAGCAAACAGAACGCAATAATGCTCAACTTATGACAGAAATCGGTCTAGAAGTAGACTCCGGAGAATTGAAAGTAGCAGAAAATATGTTCCTCGATAATTGTAGTGACACACCATTGCCAATTTTGACATATGTCAATTTGGATGCTTAGTATGTTGAAGAAGTTTCTAGTATATGGTTGTAATATTGGTACTTATCAGAATTTGAGCACCCGTTAAATCATCCCATTCGGAGACCGAGAAAAGTTGTTTATGGTTGTGAGAAAACTTAATTCTTAATAAAAACTCTATTTATTTATGGATACATAGAATAAATCTCTAGATAAACCAATTCTTTACATTGTATTTTTTAAAAATTTTTGGTGTTGTGTTCTAACCAAACCATATAGATACCAAATATCTAATTGTCTGTTTGTCGCAAAAACCACTGAACAGGTTTTGATTTTGATCTCACTAACTTGATTTCTTGGAGTCCTAGACAGAACATAGGCATTTATTTCATCAAAATCGGTTCAGCGAAACAAATTTAAAAACAGGGAAAAACGGATAAAAACGCAGGCTGCGCAGCTGCGGGTTTTCAGCTAGTTTATTATATGAACAATCTTACTTTGTTGTAAAGTTTGAAAATACTGCGAATAGAAGCCAAAACTAACTGCTTAAGGAAAGTGGTAGTCACAATCATTCAGGGTTCTTATTTTTTATTTATAATGAATGATTACTCTTTCACCAATGGCAAAGCTAGAATCTATCTATGTCACGAGTTGCGCAAAAGCCAATAAACACTACCCGACCCATACTAACAAAAAAACCGCATAAAAGATTATAAAAAATAACATATAAAACATTATAAGATTTCATGATCTATGCTCTCGTAAATTTGTGATATTTTTTTTTGCCTACTGAAATTGAAACACAAATCTCGTATAGGATTTTATCATATTTCACCATCCAGTTGGTTCATAAAAGTTTACAATATTTTAATATGACAGTTCCTCATAAAGATTTAAGAGATTCTATAAAATGACGGCCCGGTACAACTTAAGCAGTGGTAATAGTAGTACAAGTAATACATTATGAATTAATACAAGCAAACTAAACTATAAACTACGACGACCTAACCTACTATAATATAATAACACACCTTGGGCTTGCACAAGCTCTACATAGTGACTTATAAGCCATTGACCAATAATGACCGGTTATATTTGGTCAAATTGTTCTCGTATAAGTACTTATTTGTCGCCAGAACCTGTGGGAGAGGTGTTACTTTGATAAGTTTTTATTAGATTTTTTGAGTCATTTTTTATAAAAGCCTACAAGATTTCGTAAGCCAAAAAAATATTTTTGTTTGTAAAAGTATTTACGACAGATGATGACATCTTATTACTTTGATAAGTTTCAATAAGATTTTGTCAGGCTCTGTTTATAATATTTTATAAGATAAGTATTTATGACATTATATATAACTAACTAAGTATAGTAAGTATAGCTTTCTTAATTAGTTTTCAGGTGGTCTGTCTATTTCAAAGGCCTTAGCTATTTAGTAAGTAAGATTATAAAAGAATAGTAAATTAGAAACCTATAAAATATTATGGTCGTGTTGGATCATAAAATTAAAAAAAAAATATACAAAATCACAAATGATCTTGGTGGCATCGTTCCGCACTGGTACTTATCCAAGTTACTTGATACGGATTCGTCCTGGCGTGTTAATATTTCCAATAGGATTATGCTCCTAAGGCAATTAAAAACGAAAAAATCTTGTTTATAAGTGTCAGGTTATAATCAGGTAAAAAACAGATATATGAAACCACACAAATTCTTACCAAAATTAAAGGTACAACTCATAAAGTATTACAAACTTTAATAAACCTAAAATTTTTCCTCACGAAAGTTTATAAACCTTTTAAAAATTGATAAAAATCATATGTGTTTTTTATGACATTTTATGTGGTCCTTTGGCAGCGCATAGCTCAAGACCCTTACCATATTTAGGGGAATTTTTCTAGATGAAGCTGGATTTTTGACAAATATTAGTTTACGCATCTGATCTTTCTTTTTTTTTATTGAGAAAGGGATAATAAAATTTGTTAGGGAAGTAAATTGTTTATTTAACCACGGGCTAAGTCTGTGAGAGAAGAGGAGCAATAGGAAACCACTGGTCTTTTAGGAATATCGGGCTTAGGAATTTTGGGTAGCCCATAAAGTTTTGAGGTAGAAATATTAAGGAGGAGAAGTTTGTTTTGATTCGAACCAAAATGGTAAATCGATTCTAAAGTGTCCTCTATTGTGTCTTTTACACACGTCACAAATCTGCTCATTGGGTTGGATTTACTCTTAGAGAATGTGTTGATAAAAAAGAAACAACCTTCTCATTGTAGACCTGTCTGTCTAACACAACCACAGCATTACCCTTGTCAGCCATGGAAACCACCAGGTGAGTGTAAAAATTTTTATTTCGGATTTGAAGGAAATAAACTCAGATACACTGCTCGGCGTAGGAATAGGGAGTACATAGGTGTTAAGACATGAAGCAATCACAGACCGTGTATGAGGTCCTTCTGTGTATTTAGAGAGATTTTTAGATATTATGTCTTCACAAGACGTGGCCAACACCTCAAGATCCTTCTATTTGGGTTTAATGAGGAAGTTAAGACTCAAACCTTGCTCCAACAACTTGTTTTTATGTACAGTGAATTGGGTGTTACTTAGGTTAAGTACTCTTTGATGAAATTGAAATTCAGGAAAATTGTTGTTAGTAGGCTGAGAATCATTTAACTCTAACTGGAAAATACTATTTGTCGAAACTTACTTAGTTAAAGGCGTTGTCCAAGTTTGGGGAGTTAAAAGTTTGAGGTTTATTGTTCCTTAGTTTTAATAATATTGGTTTTTGAGTTTCAAAAGAGCTAAAATTTTGGATTTAAGTTTTGTGAATTTGCGTTCCCCTATATCATAAACACAATTGTATATTTTTACACAGAAGGAGTCCCCTTGAAAACCAAAAATTGCATTAATTCTAAAATACAGAAATTTAAGTTTCATTTCAATTAAGTTAAGTTTGAAATAAAGTTTTTTGAGCTCCTCTTTGATCCATACCCTTGTAGCCATCTCCATTCCCCTTGCAGCCGACGACGAACTGGTGTTGCAACGTAGCGAAATATAGTTCGGTTTTAGATGTCGCAGGCATCCATTGTTGAACTAGATATCTTGGTTCCCTAGTCTTCTTCTTAAAAAATTATTTTTCCATTCACGGACCCAAACTGCTCGACTGGCATCTTTCAAGGTAGTCCATTGGTGGAGAGATTTCATTAGGTCATTCTCCACCGATTCTAGTGCAAGTCAAAGTGAAGATCAAATAAAATTTGATTAGTTGAAAAGGTGCCTAGAAGGAAACTGTATCTAATTTTATTAGACGGACCTTATCGTACGGCGACGGTATGCCGATTTCAGCAAAAAATAAAATTTACCATTGTTCCGACGGCGGGCTAGAATCTAACGTTGCGTCGGCAAACATACATTGAGCCTACATCGCAAAGCGGACAAAAAATACTGCTGGTCTGATGTCGTAAATCGACGTCATGCCGATGACGGAAAATTCGGCAATCGATATCGGGCCGACGAGGGCCAGAGAGAACCGTATTTGCTGGGGTATGATGCCCAAATGTCACTAATTATTTTTATGGTTGAGCAGAGCTGTCCAAATCTGCAAAAAAACTTGAATAAGGTTTGTTCGTTAAGTCTCCACATAAGTAAAGTTTTACTGTTTTCCCCATAAATACCCCCCGCCCCACTCCTTCAAACTACCCTCCCTGTTTTTAACTACAAATTTGAATTCAGCGGTTCCAAGAACCTTAGAATTGATGAATCGCATGCATATGCTTCTCTTTTGATTTTTTGCCCATGCCCGCCATCTTAAATATTTCAAAATGGTGGATGATGCCCAAAAGTCATTAATTAGTTTTATAACAGAATTGAGCAGAGCTGTCGAAATCTGTAATAAAACTTAAATAAAAATTGTCTGTTAGGTCCTCACATAAACAGTTTTACTGTTTTTCTCATAAATACTTCTTCATATTACTCCCAAAATTTTTTTGAACTACAAATTTGAATTCAGCGGATCCAGAAACCTTGGAATTGATGTATCGCATGCATATTGTTCTCTTTTGAATTTTTGCCCACAGCCGACATCTTGAATATTTCAAAATGGTGGATGATGCCCAAAAGTCATTAATTATTTTTATTACGGGGTTGAGCAGAGCTGTCGAAATCTGCAACAAAACTTGACAAAAGTTTGTTTGTTAAGTCTCCACATAAACAGTTTTACTGATTACCCCATAAATACCTCCCCACTCCTTCAAATTACCCCCAGTTTTTTTAACTAGAGATTTGTATTCAGCGGACCAAAAAACCCTAAAATTGATGTATTGCATGTCTATGTTAGTAGGTCGATTTTTTTCATACAATCAACCCCCCCCCAGATATATTTGTCTGTAGTTTTTTAACTTCAAAATGGCCGCCATCTTGGATTTCTCAAAATGCCCAAGGGTGCCAGAGTGGCATCAATCGGATTCTTAAAAAAGAGCATTTTGGCTAACAAAATCAGCACAAAAATTTCTTGTACCATTCATTTCCCCCTTTTTTTTATTTCTTCCAAACTATATAGGGGTAAACCATATAACTATGAGATAATATAATGGCCCTCCACTTGCTTTTCCCGAGCAAAATGCGTACCGATAATAACTCTGCCAATCAAGTTGGCCTGGAAAACCCCAATAGACGAGGAATGTAATGGGCAGGCGCGTCGATTGCGTCAGAAGTGAAAGCAACTGACAACCATCGACAGCAAAAATGTAGGTTTTTGTTTAATATTTTTGTTTACTTTTGGAAAATCTATTAAAAGAGTGGACACTACCGTAAAAAAAAATGAAAAAGTGTTGTCTAGTGTTTCCCGCGTAATAATAACGCACGCAATCACAGAAAATACCGCCACAAAATTTTAAAACACAAAAATTCCACAATAAAATAAACAAAATGGCAAAACCATATCTCGTCAAAAATGTAAACTTTTCGACAATGCCCCCAGTAAACACCGTTATCTAAATATTACTTAAAATTTACATAACAGATTTACCTTGTTATGTAAATTTAAGGTCACTCAGAGGTCACAATAAGGTAAAATTTAAGTCACATTAAGGTGCGAAAACTTTGCATAATGCCATGCGCAAAGCCCACCTAATTTTTACATAAATGTAATGTAAATTACGTAAAAGTTAAGTAAAAACTACGTATATTTTACATAATAGGTTTACCTTGTTATGTAAATTTAAGGTCACATAGAGGTCACAATTATTTATTACTAAGGTAAAATTTAAGTCACATTAAGGTGCGAAAACTCTGCATAATGCCATGCGCAAAGCCCACCTAATTTTTACATAAATGTGATGTAAATAAAATGACATACGTTTTACATATATATTACATCCATGCTACGTAAGAGCTAAGTAAAAACTACGTTTATTTTACATAACATAGAGGTAACAATTATTTATTAATAAGGTAAAATTTAAGTCACATTAATCTGCATGACATGCGCAAAGCGTCAACTATCTAAGTCCGACATGAGCATGCGGGCCAACGGAAGGTCCGTTCAGGTCCGTCGGTGGTGACGGGCTGGTTTAAGTGGCGGAAGAGGTGATTCTTATAGAGAACTTGTCAATACCTCAAAATCGGCATTCTAATATTGAAATATCTTTTCATAAAATTTTCAATAAATCAATAAATCAAACAGAAATGGCATAGACAGTTCTGCGCGCACAAAAGAAACAGGTATATTGAGCAATGGTGCCAGTTTGTTATTATCTCCGGACTGCTTTCATGAGAAAAAATTATCGCCACTCTTTCATTGTGAGCATAAATCATAGTTGCAATAATAACCGTTGACAAGATGTCTGCAAATTCCGCTAGATGGCGGCCACACCACGAGATGATCGAGAAAAAAATTAGATGTTTTCAGGTCCAAACCACAGCTTTTTCTTGCTTAAAGGAGGCGGCAGGTTCCATTATTTACGATACTGAGCGATAAACTCGTGAGGTTGTTAACATAAGAAAGAAATATCTTCGCTTTTAATTAAATTTCTTTCCATTTTGTTCTACTAGTGACATCTATCCGGAAACGGCCAAACCATGCAGCTAGCACTAGCAGCCAAAGAAATCAATAAACGGCGCTGTTTTTCCTGCACAGATTTTTGCTTGCGATATTATTGATTTTAAATAAAGCTGGCCCTACACTACATTTGATATTTTCGAGGTGTTTTATGATATGATCTCGAAACATGTAGCGAACCAATTCTTCAAATCTAGCGGGAGGGTAAAAGCGAAAAATAAGGGGCTGCCAATATTTGTAACACCCAAAAAGGGGTGAAAATATTTATTTTTCTCTGTTTCTTTAAAAAAAAACGTTTTTTTTACGGAAAACTTGAGCTCTGCCACTTTTTTTATTTTTTTCTTCAACTTTCTCGAAATTTTCGTCATACCGTAGAAAAAAATTATTTCCCCCATGGTCATACTTTACTTTTATTTGAAAAAATTTAGAAACAGAGACGGGATCAGTTTTCCTAAAACAGAGGATCTTGGTTTCGAGTGAGAAGATAAAGGGCGCCGCAGGCAAAAATTTTCTCCTCCACTGGGACTACAGAGGCCGTGCACAAATTACGTAATGGTAGGGGGGAGGGGGGTTACAAAACGTTACGTAGGTGGGAGGGGGGTTTTCGAAAGAAAATTTGGAAAGAAAATAAGTGAAAAGTTTTTTTTTGGGGGGAGGGTAGGGGTCTTGAAATCGTTACGTAATATTAGGGGAGTGGCGTGCCAAACCGTTACAAAACATTACATAGGGAGGGGGTCAAAAATTGGTAAAATCACCGTTACATAATTTGTGCACGGCCCCACATCTGACTGTTCCTCCTTTTTGATTTCGAATCAAAGTGCAAAACCCGGGTTGGACGTTCGAAGGCGTCAACCCGTCCTATTTGCTTGATAAAGTTTCTACGAAAATATCTCAGTCGATTTCTCCGGCCGTGTATGAACGCTTTAGGTTAGGCATTTGCATGTATCTCAGTCCCCAGCCTGTAAACAGTGCGTAAGGACAATGGTTACAAAATGAAAAGCCGAAAAATATTTTTTTTACGATATCTTTCATCAGTTTGGTATTAAAGTCGAGCAAAAACAATTTTTATTCCAGTCCTAAAGGTATGAAAATGGAAAACATTAGAAAACAACAACCTGGAATGGATTTACTACGTGTAAGATGTAGTGACAACATCGCCACATGCCCATCCTTTTCTGCCTAATGTGCTTTTCCGTTTGTCTGCGTCTTATACACGACTGCTTGGCCCCCTAAGGATTTGCTTAGGAACCCTGTATAATATGATAATCCACTGTACAGGGAACATAGTGACATTAGCGCCATCTCTACGTACTAGGAAGAAACTATTACGCACTGGTAATTTAGATGATATAAATATTACATAAAATGTTTTATCAACGAGGATATAAGCTAAATAGAGAGGACACGTAATGCTAATATCCGACCAGCAAGCCAAGCCATGAAAGGGGAATTACCGCGGGGAATTACCGCAAGTTTTTGATTCTTTGCTGAATGCGCTAGGATGAATCTGGGTAATATTTATTTGGAATTAAAACGCCGACAATCCAGCGCGTTGAACTCGTCGTCGAATGCATACCGGTTTATCAGTGGCGTACGTGTATCAAATAAATATAAATTAATAAACTTGTTGCTAAGTGAATGGGAGCTGGTAGAGAGCTAGATCATAATATAAATTGATGAATATGCTGAATGAAGCAGGACAGTTTTTATTATTATTAACTTTACAGTCTGGCTGACTATCAACTTTTGCGATTCGTTTTTGACACACTTCTCGTAAACCGATTTTAAAATGGTGGGTAAGGGGTAAAAGGGGCTAAATTCACTGACACACCTCCCGTGAACTGATCTTAATGAAATTTGGCACAGTAATGTAGATCCGATGACAATACAATATTATGAAAAAATGGGGGGGGGGTAGTGGGTGATTGGGGGGTGTAAAGGGGGTAAAGTGGTCTAAAGGGAGCAAATTCAGAACTTTTAAATGAAAACAGATACGAACACATGTGCTTTTCAGATTTATTATTGAATCTGGTGACAATACAATTTTATAAAACAAAATCGGGGGTAGGGGGGTGGTTAAGGGGTGTAAAGGGGATAAATTCAGAAAACTGTAATTAAAAAAAATACAAACGTGCGGTTTTCAGATTTATGATTTGATCTGGTGACAATATAATTTTATGAAAAAAACCGGTGGTAGGGGGTGGGTGAGCAGTGTAAAGGGGGTAAATTTAGAACTCTGTAATGAAAACAGATACAAACATGTGGTTTTCAGATTTACGATTTGATTTAGTGACAATACAATTTTATGAAAAAAATTCTGAAGTGAGGGGTGTAAAGAAGGTAAATTCAGAACTTTTTTTAGACTGGGACTTTTATGCAGAGTTAATTGGGGAAGAACTTGTACAAAATTGACAGGAAAGAAATCTTGTAATAATAAGGCATTGCTAGAAATGGAAAGGTTGCGAAAAAATAATTATATAAGGTGTGCCAAAAAACCGGCACTTTTTAAAATGATTATAACTTAGCGGGAAATTAAAAAAATTAAAAATATTTAAAGTTTTAGAAATCTAAGGTTTCAAAATGTATAAGACGAAAGTCAAACTTGACATTTCCTAAAAATCCAAGATGGCGGACCAACCAACCAACGCAATAACTTTTTCAAAAATTGATCGATTTTAATAAGTTTAAACTTTTTAAAAGGTACAAGCTCCAAATTTCTAAAACTAATGATAAAATCCAAGATGGCGGACCTATTTAAAAAGTAGCCAAATTTCACCCCCCTAGAAAAAACTTTTTCTGAGACAATTTATTTTATCTTGTTCGAATTTTTAAAATGTTTCATCGATGTGCTTCAAAAGAATGTGGCTTCGTAACCGATGTTTCAGATTTATTACAGTGTCCCACACAAAAAAATATCTAGGGGGTTAAAAATGCCTATTTTTTCAAATTGGTCCGCCATCTTGGATTTTTAGGAAATGACAAGTTTGAAATTGGTCCTATAAATTTTGAAGCTTTGGCTTTCTAAAAAGCTTAATATTATTAAAATCGGACCGGTTTTTTTTGGCACACCCTATACATTTTGCATTTGGTTTCTTTTTGATTAGGAATATGTGAAAAATAAAACAAACATTTTTTTTAACTTGAACGATTTTATTAAAAAATTGCATTAAAAAGTAAAAAATAGTTTGACAGATCTCTGTTTACTACAACCGTAAATAGCACATTATATATTTTTAAGTTCGATATAAAATCATGGTGCATATTATATACACTATTTTATTTTACTACATTAAACAGTATAATGATGTATAGTGGAGGGTGACCAGTGAAACTACTGATGAGCCCACGCTGGTTACCCAGGGCGAAACATCGTTTAATCATTTCTCTTTTCGCTTTGATATTTTGTGTGTTCCTTGTGGGATACTGATCCAAGTTTGAATTTTCGTTATTTCCACCCAAGATCTTTTGATCTTTTGTTTTTTTTTTAGTTTCTTTTCGGTTGAAGTAACTGATTTGGAGGTTTTTTAACTTCTTCTTTGTTTCAATAAAGCCATGTTTTGGTTTTATGCAAACATTGAGTAAAATCCTGTATTTCATGAAGTTATAAAAAAATGGTTTTTAGCAGTTGTCAAAAAATAGTCCATAAAGCATAAAACTTTTTTTTTAGGTACACGCGAAATTAAAAAAAGTTGGGTTTTATTATAAACATCAAAATAATTTAAATTTTAGCGGTCAAATGCTTTTTCACTAGAGAGAATGAGCTTCTCTGGCTTTTCACATCACAACACCCAAATGAAAGGCTTTCCTAATAACCTTTTTGGCTTTCTTAAAGAACCCGGGCCTTTATATAAAATTAGCAAACAAGTTATAAAAATGCAGAAACTCGTTAATTTTTTTTAGCTCAACCAGAAGATATAAACCAAAATTTTCCATAGATTAAAACAAACTAAAAACTATATTGAGAATTTTGAATAAACCTAATAACAGATTTCAATCGACGTGATTTTGCATTTTTTACATTGCTGAACAATATAAAATTTGGGGCAAAATTTTTTCACAAATGACAAAATTTTTCAGTTCTTCCTCGGTTTAAGCTTCCCGAAAGTTTCTTCCATTTTTCCTTACAATGTCGTTGATTGGAAAATAAAAAAAAGCAACATTTTTGTTTTTATTTTTATGGTTGGAGCAGTTCCAACACCAACGACACTTTGTTGACATTTTGTAATTTATTTCGATTACAATTCATGAGACAATTCATTAAAAATAGTAAGCAGCACGAAAGCACTGTATCGTAAACTAACGCACCTGTGAAACCCTGGCGGGGCCAGGGGTCCCCCGGCCCCGGCGCGAGCCTGTGTGTGTCCCCTGCAGCGTGACGCGGCCAATCAAAAACACGTCCAGAAGAATGCGATTTCCCAGTGTGCCGCCAATGCTTTCGATCGTTAAAAATAAGCAAGTTCAAAAACGAAAGTGGCGCACCAAGTAGTGAATTTAAGTACTAAAAACACGATAGCCTGCGCCATCTCGTATTCATTTCAGTTGAGCAGGGTCGAAATTTACCATTAGGTGTCCCCTATTTAGCTTATATCCTCGTTGGTTTTATATAACAGTTATGTAACATTTGAAATGTAAACTTACGGTTCAATTGTCTATATAATAATTATGTAAAATTTAGGACTTTAATTAGACGTAAATAATTTTACAGGGAATTTACATAACTTGAATGACATAATTAATACATAAAAAATGTTATATTACAATTATGTAAAATTTAAAATGTAAATTTAAGGTTCACATTGTTTTATAATATTTACGTAAATTTAAAAATTTTAATGTGACGTAAATCATGTTATAGAGCGTTTACGTAATTTAGATGATATAAATATTACATAAAATGTTTTACATAATAGTTATGTAAAATTGTAAATGTAAACGTAATGTCTAAATTGTTACATAATAGTTATGTACATTTTATTACTTTCATTTAAAGTAAATAATTTTATGTAACGTTTACGTAAATTAGATTACTTAAATATTACATATAATTTTTTATATAATAGGTATGTAATATTTTTTATGTAAAGTTAAGGTCCCACTATTTACGTAATATTAACATAGCTTATGATGACTTAAACGTACAGTCAAAGTTTTAATGTAATGTTTACATATTTTTTTTATAAAAATATATTTATGTGAGATTTACGTAAATATGATGTACCATCAACGAGGATGTAAGAGGGGACACCTAATGGTAAATTTCGACCCTGCTCAACTGAAATGAATACGAGATGACGCAGGCTATCGTGTTTTTAGTACTTAAATTCACTACTTGGTGCGCCACTTTCGTTTTTAAACTTGCTTATTTTTAACGATCGAAAACATTGGCGGCATTTGATTGACCGCGTCACGCTGCAGGGGACACACACAGGCTCGCGCCGGGGCCGGGGGATCCCCGGCCCCGCCGGGGTTTCACAGGTGCGTTAGTTTACGATACAGTGCTTTCGTGCTGCTTACTATTGTTATTGAATTTTCTCATGAATTGTAATCGAAATAAATTACAAAATGTCAACAAAGTGTCGTTGGTAAATGTTGCGTTTTTTTATTTTCCAATCAACGACATTGTAAGATTGGAAAAATGGAAGAAACTTTCGGGAAGCTTAAACATTCTTTGTAAAACCGAGAAAGAACTGAAAAATTTTGTCATTTGTGAAAAAATTTTGCCCCAAATTTTATATTGCTCAGCAATGCAAAAAATGCAAAATCACGTCGATTGAAATCTGTTATTAGCTTTATTCAAAATTCTCAATATAGTTTTTAGTTTTTTTTTAATCTAAGAAAGCCAAAAAGGTAATTAGGAAAGCCTTTCATTTGGGTGTTGTGATGTGAAAAGCCACAGGAGCTCATTCTCTCTAGTGAAAAAGAAGAAGAAAAGCCTTTGACCGCTAAAATTTAAATTATTTTGATGTTTGTAATAAAACCCAACTACCTAAAAAAAAAGTTTTATGCTTTATGGACTATTTTTTGAAAACTGCTAAAAACCGTTTTTCTATACCTTCATGAAATAAAGGATTTTACTCAATGTTTGCATAAAACCAAAACATGGCTTTATTGGATACCGATGCAAAACATTTTTTTTTTGGGGCTCAAATTATTTTTTTTTATACCTTCATTAAAAACACGATCTTAGCCATTATCCGCAATGTACCCAACCATGGCTTTTTTGGTTACTTTTTTTTTGGTCACGGGTGCGAAAAAAAATTGACGTCTTGAAAATAGCTTTAAATGTTAATACTAAGAAATTCTTATGATTCTTACCTAGAAATTAATTCAAAATTATTCACAAAAAGAACAATCAGAAAATACGAGAAAATTACAAACTGTCAAAAATTAAAATATAAGGTTAGTAAGGTTACCATAGAAACCATTGTTTTGTCATGTACGCAGCCACCATTGATATTAATGCTAGTGCTAGTGGCCAGCTTTCAGTGGATGTTGTGTTTGAATTTTATTTTGTAAGTTTTTTCCTGTTTTTTTAGGAGTTTTTGATAAAGGTATTAAAAAAATAGTGTTTACAACTCGCGGCTAAACTCTGTTTTTTTTACTCGGGTTTTTAAATAACAACACACGTAAAAAAACACTCTTTTAGCCACTTGTTATAAAATAGTAGTTTTCACAACTAGTGGCTAAAATAGTGCTTTTTTAAATAACGAACGTTGGTTGAAATAACGAGCGCAGCAAGCAGGTATTTCAAAACGCGAGTAAAAAAAAGCATAGGTTTTTCGCGAGTTGCTAACACTATTTTTTTAATACCTTTATCAAGAAATCCAAGAGAAACAGGAAAATACTTTTAAAAATCTCGAACGAAGAGCACTTCTCGCAACACACCATCTTTACACTATAAATCAAGGCGCTTCTTCTTTAAAACCAAGCTTGTAGAAAACACGATTTTAGTCACTAGTTTTTTAAAACTATATTATTTTCTAAATTATATCCATTTGTAACCCGCTGTGTTTCTATCCAGGAAACGACAATATTCTGGGCAGCCATGCTGGTTATTTTTTGTTGCTCATTTTCAATAAGAAAATAATGGTAATTTTTTGGGATTTTTGTACTGCCAACTTATTAATCATGCAGCTAGTAAAATTTTAAATTTTGTAAGAGAAGGTTGAAAACATTTACGCGAACCGGCATGGCTATTTTATATGTGGAAATTATTCCGAATAGTAGCAGAGGGCATCATTTTGAAGTTTAACAAAATATTATGTGAAACATTATTAAAGATACCTATAAAATAGTGTATATAATATGCACCATGATTTTATATCGAACTTAAAAATATATAATGTGCCATTTACGGTTGTAGTAAACAGAGATCTGCCAAACTATTTTTTACTTTTTAATGCAATTTTTTAATAAAATCGTTCAAGTTAAAAAAAATATTTGTTTTATTTTTCACATATTCCTAATTAAAAAGAAACAAAATGCAAAATGTATAGGGTGTGCCAAAAAAAACCGGTTCGATTTTAATAATATTTAGCTTTTTAGGAAGCCAAAGCTTAAAAATGTATAGGACCAATTTCAAACTTGTCATTTCCTAAAAATCCAAGATGGCGGACCAATTTGAAAAATAGGCATTTTTAACCCCCCTAGATATTTTTTTGTGTGGGACACTGTAATAAATCTGAAACATCGGAAGAAATAAGATTGAATAAATTGTCTCAGAAAAAGTTTTTTCTAGGGGGGTGAAATTTGGCTACTTTTTAAATAGGTCCGCCATCTTGGATTTTTAGTAAATGTCAGTTTTATCATTAGTTCTATAAATTTTGAAGCTTGTACCTTTTAAAAAGTTTAAACTTATTAAAATCGATCAATTTTTGAAAAAGTTATTGCGTTGGTTGGTTGGTCCTCCATCTTGGATGTTTAGAAAATGTCAAGTTTGACTTTCGTCTTATAAATTTTGAAACCTTAGATTCGTAAAACGTTAAATATTTTTAAAATCGGACAATTTTCCGCGAAGTTATAATCATTTTAAAAAGTGCCGGTTTTTTGGCACACCTTATATAATTATTTTTTCGCAACCTTTCCATTTCTAGCAATGCCTTATTATTACAAGATTTCTTTTCTGTCAATTTTGTACAAGTTCTTTCCCAATTAACTCTGCATAAAAGTTCCAGTACAAAAAAAGTTCTAAATTTACCTTCTTTACACCCCTCACACACACCCCACTTCAGAATTTTTTCCATAAAATTGTATTGTCACTAAATCAAATCGTAAATCTGAAAACCACATGTTTGTATCTGTTTTCATTACAGAGTTCTGAATTTACCCCCTTTACACTCCTCACCCACCCCCTACCACAGATTTTTTTCATAAAAGTATATTGTCACCAGATCAAATCATAAATCTGAAAACCGCACGTTTGTATTTTTTTTTATGACAAAGCTCTGAATTTATCCTCTTTACACCCCTTAACCACCCCCCTACCCCCGATTTTGTTTTATAAAATTGTATTGTCACCAGATTCAATCAATAAATCTGAAAACCACATATTCGTGTCTGTTTTCATTTCAAAGTTCTGAATTTGCTCCCTTTAGACCACTTTACCCCCTCTACACCCCCAATCCCCCACTACCACCCCATTTTTTCATAATATTGTATTGTTATCGGATCTACATTACTGTGCCAAATTTCATTAAGATCGGTTCACGGGAGGTGTGTCAGTGAATTTAGCCCCTTTTACTCCTTATACACCCCCTACCCACCAATTTTTTTTCATAATATTGTATTATCATCCGACCTACATTACTGTGCCAAATTTCAATAAAATCGGTTTACGAGAAGTGTGTCAAAAACGAATCGCAAAAGATGATAGTCAGCCAGACTGTAAAGTTAATAATAATAAGAACTGTCCTGCTTCATTCAGCATATTCATCAATTTATATTATGATCTAGCTCTCTACCAGCTCCCATTCCCTTAGCAACAAGTTTATTCATTTATATTTATTTCATACACGTACGCCACTGATAAACCGGTGTGCATTCGACGACGAGTTCAACGCGCTGGATTGTTGGCGTTTTAATTCCAAATAAATATTACCCAGATTCATCCTAGCGCATTCAGCAAAGAATCAAAAACTTGCGGTAATTCCCCGCGGTAATTCCCCTTTCATGGCTTGGCTTGCTGGTCGGATATTAGCATTACGTGTCCTCTCTATTTAGCTTATATCCTTGTTGGTACCATATTTTACAAAAATATGTGAACCTTAGATTTATATAAATATTAGGTTAAAGTCACAAGTGTGTTTACTGGGCCCAGTTTTCTCAGGAAGTGCCTTCAGCACTTGGGGCCATGTCCTCGTGTAACGGGTTTACCTTGTGGCTTGAGACCCTCGAGTAAGGTTAAACTTGCGGTTGGAGATGTTTTATCCATAATATAATAAATAGAATCAAAGTTTTCGGACAGATGATGTCGTTGTCATTGTCACTCAAATTAATACCTTGTCATTAAATTATCATAAGGTCACTACGACATCAGGCATGGATTTCTTAGTGCATGCGCAGTAGATTTTTAGTTTATGGCCTGGTGGCCCAAGCAGTTTCAAAGCCAACCGCGATTTTGAATTTTATTCTGTGTTTTTCAAAGTTATTTTCGTTACACATTTTGCGGTACTTGAGCCGTTATAGTATCTCATAGTTATATGGGGTAAACCAACACCATCTAGACTCTTTCTAGATGGTGTTGGATAAACTAACATCTGTCGAAAATCAATTTCTTCAAAAATAATTTCTCTATAACCTGTTTTGAAAGATGACGCTCTTGGGGTAATAGAGTTTCCATCTGTTTTTTTTTTCAATTTTCACGAGGAAAAATCGAACTTATTTTTATTTCTTTAAAATGGCCGTGAGGGTGAGTCCTCCAAAATTTCCTTTAAAATGTAGGGGACATGTCTTCTCCATAAATTTCATAGGTTAACGAGGATTAATTTATTGCAACGAGGTTTTTGCATGATTGGGTAATAATTGGGTAATTATGTAAGGCAGCAGTACACTAGTTTCATGCAGTGCCATCTGTAGCGATCTAACCTGTACTACAAACACACCTGGGCCCTAATTCTGAAGCAGGGAACGACATAGATTTGTGTCGAATGATCCCCCGTCGAATGCAGTTCGTATTCTTAAGCGGTGATCGCACATTCCATTCTATTAAAAATTGGATGTTCGCGCTCCCTGACTCCAAAGCCCGAGATCGGTCCCATTTCTCTGATAAGCATGCGCATAAAATGTATATTTTTCAATCTAAAATTTCGAAGAGCTTCCTTCTCTTGAGATTCACGAAGAGAGGGCGCCTCGGCCCCTACTAACAAAAACGTTGTTGCGTTATTTTCAGTTTATCACTGAATTTGAGGTTATACGCAAAAAAATGTCTCCGAAGTTTGCATTGCAAGGGTTTTACAATACCGCTTTTTTGGAAAAACGGTAAAACCAATTTTATTGATTCTTTTTGTGTTGTAAAGACGGAAGAAAACTGTAGGGCGGAATTTTTATCTCATAAAAAAATATCGATTTTTTACCTCTAAAAAATGCCTTTGAAAATCACCTATTTTTAGCACTTTTCGCACCACAATTTCTATAGCAAATAAACTACAGTCCCACTTTTAGTGAAAATTCGGCCCTGCGTTTACATGTTTACAACACAACACATTTTTGTTTTTGAAAATGTTAAAAACTGTGGCAGAAAAAGTGGGATTGTAAAACCTCTACAGGCCCAAATTTGGAGGCTTTTTCAAACTTATAGCGCATCTCACTATACCGCACTCGGCTCGAATTTTCGTAGCCCTAGTTCAAAATTTAACTATAGCTTGCACGGTGCTAGCTTGCTCTCTGTCTCGAACGGAGAAAATTCGAACTTGCACAATGCGACGAACTAGAACCGTCAAAAATCACAGTTCTGAAAAGCTCGAATTTTCGGGTCTTCGGAGCGGCTAGTGAAATATGAAATCGAACTGAACGCGGGCAACTCGAGTCTAAGGCGAATTTTTCATATTAAACAACTTATACCATGGTTATGGTTATCCAAACCACTCGTATTTTCGCGTGTGTGGTTTGCAAACCACAATCAATTGTATTTGAAATGGCGCATCATGTGTGGCGTCATACTTAACTAAACCATAAACCATGTCATTTTTGCGATTGGGTTTTCTTACCATGACGTCAGACCAAACTAACCTGGCAAACTACCTCTTGCAGTTGGTTTGGGATTGTAGTTTGAAAATGAGGTTAGGGGGTCTTCGCTTGGTGAGGTCTGTGTTCACTGATAAATTTTTGCAGTTTGAAAATATATTTTTTTGTGCATTTTCATTGTATTTATAAATTATTCTTTAAAGTGAGGCACGGGCCATAGAAAATTTTCCGACAAAAAAAAGTTATATATATCTAAGAGTCCTTAATATATCCCAGTTTAATTTTTTTCGCATTTTACCCACCATTTATAAACCCGACGTTATCGTTCGACGTTGACCCTTATCTGGGATTCCAACGTCGAGTTCATAAGTGGGGGTTGGTCCTTTTCCATATCTCTGATTTTTTCACATCAATAGGTATACAGATTTATGTGGGTGTAAGTAATAATGCTGAATTATGCAGTGGTCGTTAACAAAGAATTTTTTCTTATCAAAACAGATGACCCATTGGTGTTTGAAAATATAAGAAAAGGTACCTTACCTATGTATCTTATAATTTTCTTGCTGCCCGGCATTATTCGTAAATTTTATTAGGTAGCATATATCATGGTACACTTGGATTGCTTTTGATACTAACCTATTTAAAAAATGCAATTGCAGCGTGCCTGAAGGTGTATACGAGTGTTTGAATAACTATGAATTGTCGAAAGGCTGATGGTGTTGCTTTATTTTTCACGGGAAATTACCACAATAAAAATTTGTGAAGCATATCGATTTTTTTTTTAAGTGACTAATTTTTGGTAATTATGCAGTATACGGTTTTCTGCCATTTTTGATTTTTTATGAAAAATTCTTTATGGGGGCACCTACTCTAGGGTCCATAGAACTCCAAATCCGCCGGCGCCGTTCGTTTTTTTTAATAATTTTTTTCACTAAAACAACCCAATCCAATACAGCCAAACCCAAAACAATCAAAAAACACATTACAACCCCCCCCCCGGCACACTTTTTTCTCTTAAAAAAAAACCGGCGTCGGCGGATTTGGGGTCCTAGGGACCCTAGTAGGTGCCGCTATAAAGAATTGTTCATAAAAAATCAAAAATGGCAGCAAACCGTACACTGAATAATTACCTAATTTTTTTACTCATTTTTGGTCTCTTTGTTTTTTTTCTGGCCTACGCGCATATAAATGCTGTTGAAATTGTACTCCTAAATTTTAATAGGAAACCTAGGTAGGTCTAGAGCCCATGTGGGCATGCATTTTTCACATATTTGCATAACTGTCTCTAGGTTGGTAAGCAGTACCTAGTAGTAGTTCTGGTATATTCAACCTTTTATTTACATAAAAGTGAGGTGAGAAGAAGACAAAATCACAGAACCTAAATTGGTATACTGTATTTGTCAACCAAGTCAGCTGTTAACCAGTGAGTTAACCGTGACGTCATTCCTGACGTCATTATCCTAACAAACCACAGAGTGGTTAGGGTCATGAAAAATTCGCCTTAGAGAAATACGCTCAGTTCATTGCACCGCGGCTTGGGTCGGGTACTGATTGCCAATTGCACCGCAATGTTAAACCTACTTTAAATTTAACCGATGTTTAGAATGCGCTTCCACGTAGAACTTAAAATAAAGTCTTGCTTTCTAAACATGAGTTAAATATAAACCAAGTTTAAGATTACGGAGCAATTGGCAATGAAACATGCAAAAGCTCGAGCTTTGACGTCACAGATCCCTGCACCGGGGCAGGTAGTGATATTCGCTAGTATTCTCGAGCGCGCGTTTTCCTATTTTGGTGAGAGGCGGAGTCTAAATGGTGGCCGGACTGGGTGATTTTATTTTTATTATAGTGTTATATTTGGAATTATTTTATACCAGAGAGCATTGACCGTCTTTTATTTCGCTAAATAGGGTAAACTCGCCAGTGGTCGGCCTTTTTTGCCATGTTCTAAAGTTAAATGCCTGTAGCTCAGAACCATTTCAACTTATCAAGGTGCCTTTCTTTAGATTGTCTATTTATCTTTCATTAGAAAACGACAGATAGTACCTAGGATTAAAAGTTTTTTTTTCTATAATTTTTTTTTCTGAAAATGTCGCTTTTTTCAGAGATCGGCCCTTAAATGACCACTTTCCAGTCGTTAATTTGCCAGTGGTTGGCCCCCCAAAAGTGTGTTCATTTTAAGCAAGAGTGATGTATTCTGAGCTTGGTTTTTTTAAATGTTACAGAGGGTAAAATAAGCACAAAAGTTGAACGAGTAATTTTTTTTAATTTTTAATAATACCTACGTACTACACTAAATTGTATTAATTTAAAAACATCATAAGGTAATATCCTGCAAAGTTTACAAAGGTATAGGTACAAAATTAAACCAGGTAAAAGGTGTGTATCTATTACTATAGGTACCTAATTCTAAATAAATAACATTAAACTACTAATTAAATAAAACAAACTTTGAATTAAACTAATTAAACAAAAAACTTCAGAATTATAATATCTACTCCAAAAAGGTCGATCACTGGAAATGGACAATTTCTAATAGCTGTTGATAAAAATTGCTAAAAATTAAATTAAAATTGTAACAAACTGTGTCTTTATAGCCTCGCAGACAAAAAAAAATTTGCAGTTTCAGATGAAAACTCTTCAAAAATCTTAAGCTGGTTCACGTGTTTTGTAAAATATTTTTAAAAAATGGGTTGGCTTGGTGGGAGGGAGGTAGGATGAACTGTCTTTTTTTCCCTCTTTCGTCTGTGTAACACCTGTGTTTTTGAGGTTCTGGGGGAGGGGGTGAGTACCCCCTCTACCCTCAACCGTAAAAACGCCGGTGGACGTGCCCGAAAAAATGTGTGGGGGGGGTGTACAATTTTGAAATTTAAGTAAAACGCACAACTTTTTTCAAGTCACAAGTCACCCCCCTCCCCCCATTAGGGGTTGGGTTGGATTAGTGTGTACAAATTTATATTAAAAAGCAATGACATCATAAAATCCTTAAAAGGATCTATAACTATAGTCTCAATTCTAGATTGAAAAATTATTAATGACCTATAGCGCCGCAGAAAAATATTTTTGAAATTGAAGCCAAACCTCCTCAAAACTTGCTGCAAAAAAGTTGCTGTCGGTGTAAAAGTGGGGGGACAGCTAGCAGAGTACGAGTCTTAGCGCGAATCAGCGAAACTTTCAGTGCCGCCGATTCGGCGCCGGTTAATTCGGCTCTAGAAAATTCGGCGCCGGAATCAATAATTTTTATAAGGACGTTTAGTAAAAAAATATTATTTTGGGTTGGTTTGGTTACAATTTTTTCTTGGGGGTTTTTTACGGTTTTTTTTCTGGTTTTGAGACGCAAAACTAATTTCTGGCAGAAATGGTGCTCTTTCCGAAAAAATAGCCATATAGTCATTTTTTCGGACTTTCCCTCTGAGCTCAAAGTTTTCTTGGTGCGCCGAATTTTCTTGTTGTCGAATTTCTCTGGCGCCGAATCGGCGGTGCCAAATTGTCCTAGACCCTAAATACCCTAATTAGATACCGTCAATAGGATGGAAGGAAATAATGTAAGAATCAAAAATAATATAATTATATAAAAAAATAAGTCGAGTAAGGGTTTACTCTAAAACTTTCCTCGCTCAAGAAAATAAACCACCATAAAAACCACTACTCGTATACACATGGGTTAGATTGGGTCGGTCAGAATTTTCCAGGGTATATCCAGACTTTTCTTGGGTATATCCACACTGTTCACGGGTGTATTCAGACTTTTCCATGGCGTACTCGGACATTTTTAGAGTGTATACAGGTTTTTCAAGAGTGTAGCCAGACTTTTCCACCTCAGGGTCTTTCCAGACTTTTCCAGAGTGTATCCAGACTTTTTCACAATGTATTCAGAATTTTCCAGGATGTATTCAAACTTTTCCTGGTTGTATCCAGACTTTTCCAGGATGTATCCAGACTTTTTCTGGGTATATCCAGACTTTCCAGCTTGTATTCAGACTTTTCCAGGGTGTATCAAGACTTTTCCAGAATGCATCCAGACTTTTTCTGTGTGTATCCAGAATCCATCCAGACTTTTTCTGGGTGTATCCAGACTTTTCCAGGGTCTTTCCAGACTTTTCTAGGGCGTATCCAGACTTTTCAAGGGTGTATTCAGACTTTTCGTGGATGTATCCAGACTTTCCAGGGTGTATCCAGACTTTTCCAGGGTCTTTCCAGGCTTTCAGAGTGTATCCTGACTTTTCCTGGGTGTTCCCAGGCTTTTCCGGACTGTTCCTGTCACATTTTCAAAGTGTATCCAGAACTTTACGGGGTGTATTCAGACTTTTACAGGGTGTGTCGAGCCTTTTTTAGAGTGTATCCAGAATTCTTGAGTGTTTCCAGACTTTTTCAGGATGTTTCCAGACTTTTCCAGTGTGTCTAGACTTTTCCAGGGTGTATTTAGATTTTTCCTGGGTGTATAAAAACCTTTCCAAGATGTATGTAGGCGTTTCCAGGGTTTATCCAGACTTTTCCAGGGTCTATCCAGAATTTCTTTTGAGTAGACGGACTTTTCCAATACATTTTATATGTGCTATATATACAGGGTGGATTTTTTATATGGAACGGTGCTTCTAGAGGCTTTAGTGAAGAGGTTTTAAAAAAAAGCTAAAAGCGAATCTTTAACGAATTTTTACGGACTTTCTGCCCATGATAAAAACAAATTTGGGGCCCCCAACTCGAGGTCCGGGGCAGTATTTTTTTTTTAATGAGAAGATACCATTTGTGGCATCTCTTTGGAATGCTTGTTAAAAAGATACCTAACGCACTAGTTTGTTTTGACATGTGTCAACCAATGTGTCAAAAATTGAAAAAAACTAATTTTTTTGTCCATTGTTTTAGCTTCAAAATAAACTACATATTTCTCTATTTAATAAGCGGAATAAAAAAAATACCACACAAGGACATTATTAGCGGCCCATTTGGGGGCCCTCACTGAAGGTCCAGGGCCTACCAACATATTTTTCATGAGGAGATACCACTTGTGGCACCTTTTTGTAAAGCTCGTTAAAAAAGAAATTCGATAAAATAAATTTTTCTGACATCTGTCAATCCATGTGAATTGTTTTTTAAAAAACTAACGGGAATAAAGAATAAACTACCACACAAAGATATTATTGGCGTAAAATTTTTAACACATGGGCTGACATATGTCACAAAAATTTATTTAATCGAATTTCTCTTTTAACAAGCTTTTCAAAAAGGTGCCACAAATGGTAACGATCCTCTTGAAAAAAATTTTGGTAAGCCCCGGGTCTTCAGTAAGGGCCCCAAATGGGCCGCCAATAATGTCCTTGTGTGGTATTTTCTTTATTCCGCTTACTAATAGAGAAATATGTAGTTATTAAAGATTCGCTAGAAGTACGGTTCCATTTAAAGAATCCACCCTGTATATATATATATATATATATATATATATATATATATATATATAATATATATGTAGTCAAAAATTTTGGCGCCATTCAACTAATATTTTTATAAGCTCCAATAGTACATCACACGGTGAGAACAAAATATATATTTTTTGGGGGGTAGCTCCGAAGGGTGTAATAGGGAAATGCTCAAAAACAATAGCGGTTTGTGCACAACCCATATTTTGACGGACATATACCTCCAACACCCCAACACAAATTACAACTTATTTTTTTTTAAATTTCAGACTGTTTCTTTTAGTTTAATACCCCATAACCCACATTACCCACTTATCGACTAACTTTTAAAGCGGAAGGTAAATTGAATTTTCAACTCTATATTGATTAAGAAGTCTAATTTGTATTCGTACTATCTTCAAAACAGAAAAAAATGCCAAAACAACCCATTTTGCCAGCGGTAGACCCGCGGCATTGCCGGTGATGACAAAAAAATGTCATTTGACAATTGTTGTCCAAGTAACCAAGTCAATTAAAGAGTAGCCTATGTTTCAATCCAGGTCACACCCTACCTTCTTAACAAATTTCATCCAAATCGGTTTAGCCGTTTTTGCGTTATTGATCAATAAATACACACATAAATACTGATACACACACACACACACACACACACACACACCCACACACACGACACACAAACAAATAAAGAAACTTTTCGCGTTTAAATATTAGTAGAACATTTTATTATTTATAACTAACTAATTATTATTTATTAAAATCCCCTGTATGTCTCAACACTCGTGGTTTGGAGGGAGCTTCTCAGATTTGTTTATGTGTACATATTATCTTTGTCTGCTCGTAGCCAAAAATAGAGACAGTTGTCTGGGTTTCGATATGAGAATCATGACCCAGTTTCACGAGAAATTACAATCGGCAGGCGATTCGGACCGACCACGCCCAGTGGTATGCTTGGCGAGCTGGGCTGGGTACGGACCTGATATTAAAAGCCGGAAAACGGGCTGCATTGGGATTGGACGTTACAATTCGCGCGACAGGAGATACCCCTCGTACTCCCATACCCAGTCTCACAGGCGTTTCAAAGTATTCAAAGTGCAGCGGAGTGTCCGCCCTTAAAACTACGAAAAAAAACGTCTACCCAGTGAAAAACAGCAGGTCAAAGGTAGGATTTGTTTAATTTTTGGATATTACCTATTTTTATTACTTTCTTTAGTTATTACTTTCATTAGCCGACCACTTTTATAACCAAATTTAATACTCCTGTTATATGTTAGGTTAGGACATGGTCGTTATGGGAATCACATGCAAAGAACCTGATATTAGTTTATAAAACAGTTGTATTTTCTTTGTGTACGATGTGATCATTTAAAATTATAGGTATCTATACTTAAGTACTTATAGTGGTAATTATGCAGTACACGGTTTTCTGCCATTTTTGATTTTTTATGAAAAATTCTTTATGGGGGCACCTACTAGGGTCCCTACGACCCCAAATCCGCCTGCGCCGGTTGTTTTTTTTTTCAATTTTTCACTAAAACAACCTAATCCAACACAGCCCAACCCAACCTATTCCAAACCAGCCCAAAACAATAAAAAAAACACATTACAACCCCCCCTCCACCGGCATCCTATTCTTCTCTTTAAAAAAAACCGGCGCCGGCGGATTTAGGGTCCTAGGGACTGCTCCCATAAAGAATTTTTCATAAAAAAATCAAAAAGACCTTTAGTTAAATACCTGTTAAATGATTTTTAGATGTGCTTAAATACACTTCAAGTACGACACGTTTTTTGGTAAATTTGAAGACTGTAAAGAACTTTGGTTGAAAGAAATTAATACCACCTTATGTCTCACACACTTTATGCTTTGAAAAATTACAATTTTTGCTGTTTTTTTGTATAAAAATGGTAAAATAAAAATTATCATACATAATACTCAACGCATAAAGTGTGTGAGACATAAGGTGGTATTAGGGTCATTCCATAACAAATCAACCAAAAAATAATACAAATTTTACTCGACCCTCTCCGATTTTGATGATTTTTGGTACACATTTTCTACCTACCAAAAAACTTAAATTCCCAAAATTTTATATTTTTTTGACCAGTACTTTTTTTGTAATTAATTTTCGAAAATTAAAAAAAAATCCCTAATTTGGTCTTGATATGTATATACAAAAAATTTAATATCTTAGGAACCATTTAAGCTAGCAAAATGAGTGATGGTGGCTCGTTTTAAAGGTATTTAAAATACCTTTCGAATGATCTAGCACAATGCATAAATTAAAAAAAAAATATATGAAGAATCTCAAAAAGGCCATTTTTGATTTTTTTTCAAAAAAATATATTATTTTATTCAGACCTTTACCTAGTTACCCTAAAAATTTCATGATGGAGAAATAAGGGGTTCATTGGCAAAAAAAAATTGAAAATGTTGTTACCTCAAAATTACTAAAATTTGGGTTTATATGGCTGTGAATTTAATTTAGATCTCTGTATTTGCTTATTTAATAATTAAAACATAACATTAAGATTTTTCGTTTATTAAACGCATTAAACAAGTAAAATAAAAATATATACAATAAATATATATACCTACAATATATACAACTTCATATAAGAAATACAAAATATTATATTATACAACTACATCTTTTTGTCTAATTGTCTTTTAAGAACTTGTGAGGACTCCCATCATTTCTTTTTTGTTAAGTTTATATGTTCTACCGCTAGCAGTAATAGGTTCGATTTTTTTTACCAGACTTTCGGGTTTTACTACTAAAATATCCGGATTACTTGGGTAGAAAAACGTGGCTGCAGGGCCTTTTGGATGAGGGAAGCTTACTTTTAGCTCTCCAGTCTCAATATTTTTCCCAAAATACATTCTAATGGTGGCTTCATGTTCCACAGTAACAAAACCTGACTCAACATTTTGTATTTCGGAAATAATATCCCCCCCTGGCATAAGGTGACGATTTTGTGTTTCTACACTTTCCGAAAAAAAAATTGCTATAAAAGAGCTTTCTGTATAGGAAATTACAGCGTGAATTTTTTGGGTACCAGGTATGGTTAGTACATCAGTGAACCTTCAAAAATTTCAAGGTTGACATATTCATCGTCAGTGTAATATTTAAAATTAATGCTAGTAATGTTTTCTTGGCACCAAGTAAACAACTGAAGGGGTGTCATTATTTGGTGACTGTATGGCCCCTGAAGACTAGCCTTTGCTGTAAACCTTTTAACTGTACCTCCTGGACACTCTTGCCATGAGAAGTGGCAAAATAATGCCATTCTGCTTCGATTCCAAAATCTTTTTTATGGAGACACACATTAAGAAAGTTTTTTTTTTATTTTTAAAATTAAAAATCTTGTTTTTTTAAATCTGGCATTAATTTCGACAAAAATTAATGAAATGCCACAGTATTTTGAGTAAGCCTTTCCGAGATACAAACGTAATTTAAGTTTTAAAATAAAGATGGAGGGTTGCCTGGCTGTTGTTCCAATCGTAAGCCTGAACCTCATCCTGCATAACAAACGAGTAGTTTTCGACAAAATCGCATGTAATGAGGGCTTCTCCAGGTCTTAGATTATTTTTAATGTCGTTATATTCTGAATGATGAATGCGATTTCAGTTTTATTGGGCTGTCTATGAATTCCTGCACAAAATCATGGGATTTTTTCACAATGGTTTCCATTGTGCATCGATCTATAGATACCTTTTTGTTATACGTTACCTCATCAATGAGTTCCTCTTCAAATTTTTCCAGAAGGATGTTTTTATAATGGTCTACTCCTGGACATTCCTGACATCTATTTCCTAGATAGGAATCTATTGAAGGTGGATTACACATCATTTTATACAAACACTGATAGTAATTTGCTGCCAAAGACCTATTATTCTCATCAATCAAAAATGGCCTTTTTGAGATTTAAAAAAAAAAAAATTTTAAATAATTTATACATTGTGCTAAATCATTCGAAAGGTATTTTAAATATCACTCATTTTGCCAGCTTAAGTGGTTCCTAAGATATTAAATTTTTTGTATATACAGATCAAGACCAAATTAGGATTTTTTTTAATTTTCAAAAATTAATTACAAAAAAAGTACTGGTCAAAAGAATATAAAATTTTGGGAATTTAAGTTTTTGGTCAGTATAAAATGTGTACCAAAAATCATCAAAATCGGAGAAGGTCTGGTAAAATACCCTGGTTGATTTGATATGGAATGACCCATTAATTTCTTTTAATAAAAGTTCGTTTTACAGTCTTTAAATTAACCAAAAAACGTGTCCTGCAATAAGCGTATTTAGGCACATCTAAAAATTATTTAACAGGTAGTTAACTAAATTATTTACAGGGTCATCATGGCTTTACCATCAGCCCTATTATAGTCTATATGGACCAATCGGGAAAAAACGGGGGTTCGTGTGCAAATCCTGCTAACTTTATGCCGATAAGCTAACTTTGTTAAGAGTAACTCATAGATTACGCTTTGACTTGTCATTCTGGTAAATGCGTTTTTTTCAAGTAATTACCCCCACCACTTTTTTTGCATGGTACTTTTAGAAACGCTGTAACTTTCTTAAAAATTAACATAGAGAATCAAAAATGACAGCAAACGATTCAGTGGAACCACACGATAAAATTTTTTTCTATAAAAAAGTTTAAAATTTTGCTTTGTTTTGTTACGAAAAATAAAAAACTTTATTTAGTTTTGTTTTAAAGCAGTTATTTATATTCAGAAGCCATTTGCAATAATTTTAGGGCAAAATTTTAAAAAAAAGTTTCAAATAAAACTTGTAGAGTAAACATTTTGCTTTAATTTGGTGTATAAAAGTTACAGTAGGGTCTTGTATATTACATTTATTTCAATGGAAAAACAAATTGGTTGTCACTAGAAACTCCACGCGCGAAGTTGTTTTTTACAAGCTTTTATTTAACTTCAACACTAGGTATTTATGTATGTTCGGGTCAAATCTTCCGATTGAATTCCAATTTGGTATGAGATAATAATTCCGGTGACAATACAATAATATGGTATTATTAGGCACCATGTCCCCCCTACAAGGGGAGTGGAGGGGGGAAAACGCCTAACTTTGTCCGAATTCAACCAAAATTGGTATACGGGGGTTTTTGGGGATAAAGAATACGAATTTTTTATCAGGTTTGGAAAATTCAATATGACGGATTCAAGATTGATGATTTTTGGTAATGTTTTGCTAACCAATTTTAACTGACTTATAATGCAATACTATGGTGTTATTAGGTCTCCCCCTAACGAGGGAAGTGGAGAGGGAAAAAGTTTATTTTGTTTGATTTCAATCAAAATTGGCATACAGGAATTTCTAAGCAAGGGGATTATGAATTTTGGATTAGATTTGAAAATCTCAATATGGCGGATTCAAAATGGACCATTTAGCGCACAAATCCAAAAATTAAAAAATAGTTTTATATAAAAAAAAGCTTTATAAAATATTAAGTGCACTAAAAAGTAAAAAATAATTTTTATTATTCTGATATAATAATAATGAAAGCAATGGGCGCAAATATATCACAGTAATTTTAGGGTAGCTTGGGTCGATTTGATTTGGATATACTTAACCTTCCATTTCTCTGCTTTATAGTGAATTCAGATTCTTGCGAACAATCATAATGTTATCAATAACATAATTTATCGAGTCAATATGGCCAAACTTCCTATAATGCACTTTATATATAGCGACCCCACCTCAAGAAAATCAAAACTTAACCACACTATAATTATGTGCTGATTACGTCCCTAATCAAAAAATTTTGTGCTCCTCTGGTTTCTGAGATAATCGAAACAGAAAATGGGGTAGCTAACTAAAAATTTTTGATTTTAAAATTATGTGCTAATTATGTGCTCCACGAATATGTAAGAAAAAAATCGAATTTTTATTTAAAATTACGTTTTTGGGGTAGCTAGGTTAATATTAACTTAGCGACCCCATATGTTTAGGTATCACGGAATTTAAAAATTTTAAAAACCAGTAATATCTGCATATTATGTGCTAATTTCATCCATGATCAAAAAATTTTGTACTCGTCTGGTTTCAGAGAAAATCGAAAAAGAAAGTGGGTTAGCTAGGTTAATATTAACTTAGCAACCCCACCAGGAAATATGGCACCAAACTAAAAATTATTGGTTTTAAAATTATGCCATAAGTCTCACACATATTCATGGAGCACATAATTTTGTAATAATATATTTTTACTTTGGAATCGTACTTCAGATTGCGAATGCTAGGTTATTAGAAATGATGTAATCTAATATCTTTTTATTGATTTTCTTGAAAACCGGACAAGTAGAAAATTTTCTGATAATGGACGAAATTAGCACATAATTTGCAGATAATAATGGTTTTTGAAATTTTTAAATTCCGTGATACCTAAACATATGGGGTCGCTAAGTTAATATTAACCTAGCTACCCCACATTTTTTTTGAAAAAAAACCTAATTTAAAATGAAAAGTTCGATTTTTTTAGTTTGGCGTTGCGTTAGGTTGCTAAGTTAATATTAATCTAGCTACTCCATTTTCTTTTTCGATTTTCTCAGAAATCAGAGGAGCACAAAATTTTTTGATTGGGGAAGAAATTAGGGCATACTAAATTTTGATTTTCTTGGGGTGGGGTCGCTAGGTTAATGGAGGTTTTTTAAGAGCTTTTTTATATAAAATTATTACCACATAGACTATAAACTTAATTGGCGGCCAGCGCGGCGAATTAGAGGCATGCGTAGACTTACGCAATAATCAGGTGATTTTTCATTATTGTCTCTAAACTTAGAAAAAAGTAAGCATGTCTGTAGAAATTAATTTGTGTTTCTGCGTAATATATTAACAGAAAGATAAAAATAAAACAAGCACTGCTTGAGAAGATTCTTTAAGAAATATACAAAGGTAAGAAAAGGTAAAAAATTAGTGCTAATGTTTTAAATTTTTTGATATATATTGTTTAGAATTGGAGACACCGCTGTGAATAATGGAGTATAGTACCTGAACAAAGAGCCTGTTTGGGTTTTGAAAGTTAAAATTTATTTTAATATTTCTTAAATAAGTACAACCTATTTTTCAGTTTCGTTTTTTATTAATTTCTTATAAACAAATATTATTGTTGGGAAAACTATATTTTAAAATACTTAAATATTTTAAATTTTAAAAAATCGCGTTGTGCCATATTGAAATCACTATATTTTTTAAAAAATATACATGCATATTTTGGGTTTTACACATTTGGATTACTTTCCCAATCAATCAGCCCATAAACCTCCCCCACTTTTTATTCGTTATTTTAACATAACTCAAAAACTACTTGACTGATTGGAATGTTTGCATCTAATTTTAACTAAGCGTCAAAGTAGCTACTTTTTTATACGAACTTTTTTTCTTAGACCAATACTAGGACAAACAAATTAAAAACTTTTTGTTTTTGTTTTTTTTTATATTTTTTGTAAGAATTATAACCTTTTTATTTTTTCGTTATATTATAAATATTACAAACCAAGTATCTCAAACTCTGTTTTATCAAAATCGAATAAAAAATAATATATTTATAAATACTTTAAAAATACATCTTTCCGCCATTTTGAAATCGCCATATTTGTTTAAAAACGCATATTCTAAAATAACAATGGGTATAAACTTGATATATTAAGCCTATTCAAGAAATTTATGTTGTCTGCAAAAAATTTTTGTAGTTTTGGGTAATGTCACGAATCCCAAATATAGCCCAAAAATCCGTATTTTTGACCAGTTATTTTAACAAAACTCAAAAACTGCTTAACCGAATGGCAAAGGGCTATCTTTTTTATCCAAACTTTTTTTCTGTTAAATCAATAATTTTCAAAAAAAACTTTTTTTTATTTTTTCAGATTTTTCAATTTTTTATTATTTTTATTTTTTTTCATAAAATATAGATTATAAACGAAGTATTCCAAAATTTTTTCCATTAAAATCGGATAAAAATGAAAAAAGTTTAAATTTTTTAAAATATATGGTTTCCGCCATTTTGAATCTGCCATATTTTTTTTAAAAACGAATTTACCAGAATGACAACAAGTCAAAACGTGATCTATGGGCTACCCTTAACAAAGTTAGCTTATCGGCACAAAGTCAGCACGACTTGCACACGAAAAACTACTAGGGGGAGACAACGAGGCGGCCAAATGGCTACAATGAAATGAAATTAAGATAAAGAAGACGTGTTTCTAAGCTAAAGGCTGGTTTATGGTTAAATCCTGTTTCTGTTCCGCTACTTTTTCCTTTAACATTTTCTTTTTCCAGCTGGTTGATACTAAAATTCCTTTTCCTTAACTTTGATCATTAATGTTTTCACTCATGGCAGGCGCACTCGCGATTTTGGCCTTTTGTGTACAAAATTTGGGGTTCTTTTTCTCCCACAAATGTGGAAACTTTCACCAAATCTATTAAATGTATTTAAAAAAAAATAATCGACTTTGAGGTTAAAAACCCGTCAACAAATATTTTGTCGGCCGCACTTGCGCAACACGATTTTTCCGTTTTTTCCATAAAGTTTAATATTGGTTAACTTTCAAGGTTATTCCTTAAGGCTTAAGGAAAAAGATACGGAAAATAAGGAACAAGCATGAACATCCACATCTGAAGATATGAGGTTTAATAATTAATAAAGGAAAAAGATACTATACATTGAAATTAGCGAAAAAACAGGCCTTACCTTGAACAAATTGCAACACTAGCGGTTTTAACGGTTTTTATTGTAAAAAAGCCTACTTTTTAACAGATCCCAAATCGGACTTGCGGAACATCGATTTTTTGACGTTTTTTCAAGATGGCCGCCAAAACAATCATAAAAACTTGCATTTATATATTAACATATATAAACCCTTAACCATTCGACCAATGGCACTTGTGACACATTTTTTTGGACCAATTTTTACCGCTGATTCCAAATATTTTATCATTCTCTACTCTAAAAAAAAGGCTCTTAAAACATGTAACAAATCATATGCTGTGTTTTAAAAAAGAGTAACACGATCTGCTTTAACGGTTTTTAACTTTAAAATATTTACTTTTTAACATATCCAAAAGCGGACAAAATCGGATTTGCAGAACATCGTTTTTTGACGATGCAGAAAAACTTGCATTTATATACCTACACCGAGAAAAAATTTCATTAACGGTTAAAAAAGAATCGATTGCCACAATCAAAAACTTTAGCTAAATAGGCGTCAACTAATCTTTTTGATTGCCATAGCTAAAGTACTTTGATTATGACCACTAAAAACTTGCTTTTCTACAATCAACTTCTATTCGGATTATCAAATAATTTTACAACCGTTACCAAAAACTTTGATTGTGACACTCAAATAGTTTGGTAACTGCAATGAAAAAATCTAGTAGGACTGACCTGATATATCAATCATGGTTTTTGATTATGGTAATCAAATTCTTCTATTTTATTACCACAACTAAAAACATCGATTACCATAATCAGAAACTTCGATTGTAGTAATTGAACAGAAAAACCACAAATATAGTAGTTTACCTAACTAGTGCGGAAAGTGCCACTTTTCCGCACGCGATTTCAGATGGACAAACGACGCTTCAGCGGAGTTTGGCCGGAAATCAAGGACGGAACAGTCACTTTACGCACGTGTTAGGTACAATTTTTTTTCTACGACCACTTGAATGTGCCGTCAAACAGACGTAAAGAGAGTCAGGTGGACGTAAAGAAAAAAAAGCCAATAATTAAAAATCTTAGTGCGGAAAAGTATGGGGATAAAAAAAAATCTGATTAGCACACTGGGATTCACGGGATCGACCGCGAAAACCAAACCGCGCAAATCAAAACCGCGCGCGAGCAAAAACGCGCCAGTACTACTTTACCGCGAAGCGTGAGATGATTCTACGGCGCATCAGTTTTTATTTATTTCTATATATAGAGCTCATTTATAAACCTTTAAAAAAAAACAAAAAATTATCAAAAAATGAAAAATAATAATAAAAAAAATAAAAAAATATAAAAAAAATAAAAAAGAAATAAAAAAATTTAAAAATAAAAATATATTTTTTTTTAATTTAAAAAAGAAACCCACACGGAATACATGGCATTTTGGTTGATTGCAGAATTGAATTAAATTTTGGTATGTTGTAGACCTCGACCTACTTATCACACATAAATGCACCATAATCAAATCGTATGATTAGTTTCAAAGATACAGGGGGATTTCGAAAGTAGTTATTAACAAAAAAAAAATCGTCATATTTTAATAATAAGATTTTTGTAAATTTTCTAAAAAGATCAGTACTCGGATCAGTATGTATGCTTCTAACTGTTTTTATTCAGAGGTGATATTTTAGTGTGTCGAGGTCATCACAAAAGTATTATCTTTAGAGAATTTATTTTTACTTGTTATGCGTTTATCCCATATATTTACGGCTTATCCTAAGTATTAGATTAGTACGTTTAGTTAACCAGACAGATTAATAAGAACATTATCTTCGTACTTTTAGTGACAGCGGACCAAAAGTGTCTAATACTTACTTTTGTAAGTACATTTATAGGAATACATACATGGAAAAATGATTGGGTGTAGATATCAATAAAATTTTGATATATATGTTGTAGATTTTAATTTGTAGATTCTGATCACATATTAAATGACGATGATAATAATGATGGATGATTTGACTTGACCCATCTAGTTAACTGGAAATAAAAAGAATATGTACCTACCTATAATTACCCTGAAACACCTAGGTAAAGAACGGATCATCCCTATACGTAGAAAAGTAACTAAGTATAATCAGATAGTGTTGATGTTTAGGTACCTTACTACTGATTGAGGCTATAAATATCAATCTTTTTATTTTAAAGATTTCTCAAGTAAAGCAAGCAACAAGTTTTACCTTTCACGCCAAATAATATTCAGTAAAAATGTAGTTTAGTACTTTCGGTACTTCCCCTGTAACTCAAATTACAAAAAGAATGTTTTTGATAATCTGTCTGATGGTTAGTTTTAATAGCTAATCTGTCATTAAAAGACATAAAAATATGTACATCAAAAATGTATATAAATTCTCTGAATACTTTTGTGATGACCCCGGTACACTAAAATATCACGTCTAATTAAAAACGGTTGTGCGCATACATACTGATGCCAACACTCAACTGAATCTTGTTAGAGAAGTCACAAAAATCTTATTAATAAAAACATGACGATGTTTTTACTTTTAGTAGCTACTTTAGAAATCCCCCTGTATATTTGAAACTAATTTTACAATTTGATTATGGTCCGTTTAAATTGTGATCAGTAGATCGAGATCTACAACATACCAAAATTTTATTAAATCTGCAATCCACCAACTTTTACTTTACGTGCGGGGTTCTTTTAAAAAATCAAAAGTTTTTAAACTATCACAAGTCATAGCCAACTTGACTAAAAATGGGACCGGAAAATGATCATTTTCTGGTATCCTCTTCATTTTCCGGGCTATGTTTTATTTTTCAGTCCCAACTTTGTAAACTTTCCATACAAAAAATTGTATGGAAAGTGTATGATTTCCGGTCTGTTAAAAAAAATCTTTAGCAGCCGCAATCAAAAATACTGATTAGCACTTGAGTATAGTACCCCCACCGCTACCTTTGAGGGGGAGGGAGGTGGAAAACTCTGTTAAGGCCCAAACTGTCAAATCAAACCCAAACCCCAAGACTTCGCTGGAACCTCAAACTGTCTTTAAAACTCTGTTGAGGTCCCAAACTGTCTTTAGAACTCCGGTGGGGTCCCTAACTGTCTTTAAGACTACGTTGAGAATCCAAACTATCTTCAAGACTCCATTGAGATCCCAAACTGTCTTTAACACTCGGTTGGGGCCCCAAGGTTACTCTGTAACCTCAAACTGTCTTGAAGACTCCGTTGGGGTACCAAACTGTCTTCAGAACTCTGGTAAGGTCTCAAACTGTTTTTAAGCCTCCATTGGGATCCCAAGACTACTAAGGAACCTCAACCGTCTTTAAGACAGTTTGGGGTACTAAACTGTCTTTAGGACTCCGCTGAGGTCCCAAACTGTCTTTAAGTCTCCGGTTGGGCACCAAGATTATAAATGTCCTTAAAACTCCGTCAAGGTCCCAAACTGTCTTTAACACTCGGTTGGGGCCCCAAGATTACTCCATAACCTGAAACTGTCTTGAAGACTCCGTTGAGGTCCCAAACTGTCTTTATGATTTCATTGTGGCACCAAGACTACGTAGCACATAACATGTTATGTGCTACGCTGGTATCCCAAACTGTCTTTAAAACTCCATTGAGCTCTCACACTGTTTTTATATAAAACTACGCTGGAATCCCCAAACTATCTTTAAAACTCTGGTAAGGTCTCAAACTGTTTTTAGGACTCCGTTGAGATCCAAAGACTACTATGCAACCTCAAACTGGTTTTAAGAGTTCATTGAGGTCCCATACTGTGTTGGGCCGGACCTCAAGACTACTTCTGTGTGAAATGAATAGCAAGACAGAGAGATTATAGGTTATCTACTAATTTGTACATTATGCGTTAGGTGCTTGACTTGGGTGCATCGTGAGTTGCATGCAAGTTCCACCTTCTCATCTCGCTTTATTGCACAGTGGGATTCGTGACATTACCGAAAACTACAAAAACTTTTTGCAGACAACATAAATTTCTTGAATAGGCTTAATATATCAAGTTTATACCCATTGTTATTTTAGAATATGCGTTTTTAAACAAATATGGCGATTTCAAAATGGCGGAAAGATGTATTTTTAAAGTATTTATAAATATATTATTTTTTATTCGATTTTGATAAAACAGAGTTTGAGATACTTGGTTTGTAATATTTTTATAACGAAAAAATAAAAAGGTTATAATTCTTACAAAAAATATAAAAAAAACAAAAACAAAAAGTTTTTAATTTGTTTGTCCTATTATTGGTCTAAGAAAAAAAGTTCGTATAAAAAAGTAGCTACTTTGACGCTCAAACTGGTTTTAAGTGTTCATTGAGGTCCCAAACTGTGTTGGGCCGGACCTCAAGACTACTTCTGTGTGAAATGAATAGCAAGACAGAGATTATAGGTTATCTACTAATTTGTACATTACGCGTTAGGTGCTTGACTTGGGTGCATCGTGAGTTGCATGCAAGTCCCATCTTCTCATCCCGCTGTGCAATAAAGCGAGATGAGAAGGTGGAACTTGCATGCAATTGCGGATTTTGCATGATGTCAAGGGAGCTAAAAAACGCCGACGAAAAATAGGACGTTTTTAAGAAGATATTAACAGCAAAACAAATGCGAAAAAGAAGAGCTTACCTTTGAAAACTTTTATGTAAGCCTTCAGCTCTCTATATATCTTTGTAATCCATTTTAAACAAACCAAAAAGTCACTGGGAAAAACACACGCCACACACTACACCTATACGCTTCTAAGAATAATTTTGACAGGTACCTAATCGAAGTTTTTTATAACCCCAATCGAGCAATTTTGTAGGTTGGTCCTGGTAATCAAAATATTTAGTAATGACAATCAAGCAAACTTTATAAAATTACCTATATGATAGTCCTAATCATGTTGTTTTATTGCTCTAATCAAAAAATTTAGTTAATAAAAAAGTTCGATTGTTTGAAACTTTTTCATTGGATCATTTTCCTCGGTGTATTAACATATAAAACCATAACCACTTTACAAATAGGTATTGTGTTTTGGGACTAATTTTTACCGCTGATGTCAAATATTTTATAATTTTTTAGAAAAAGACAGAACTATAGCCCTGAACCATGTTTTCTCTCTCTATTCTATAAAAAAAGGTTCCCAAACACATCATATTATTATGCACACATCAGTTTTTTGGTAAAAATAACTTTTACCGTTGATCTTGAAACTCCTTAAAAAGGTTGAAAAGGGACTGCTAATGTTGTCATCTTTCTCACTCTTATATTGGAATTGGACACATTTCATAGAAAACATATTTTTTGAAAAAATTGCCTCCTGCTGGTTACTTATAAAAAAAAAATTAAATCATTATAATTATCTTTCTACTTAGGTAGGTATACCTACATATGTAAGTAGGTAGGTAGGTACCTACTCAATCATTGTTTAAAATATTAAAGTAAGTTATAGGAAAGGTGTATTGGAACCTTAGTAAGTCATTTTTGATAAAATTAAGAAAAGTCAAAATTTAACGATTTAAATAGTCCCCCATAATACCATATTGGTATGGTGGACTAAAAATTATATAACTTTTAAAACCCTGTTAGTTAGATACATTAAAAAAAACATTGTTCCTTTACCGTTGTATAGACTTTTTCGTTTTTTGAAACAATATCAATATTATAGTCAAACCAAATTAAAAAAAAACAAAATCTATACAATTTTTTATACTAATTTTTTAATTTTGGGTAAAGTGTATGGATATTTTTTGTTATATTTATAATTTTTCTTCTGTAGAGATATCCAAATTTGCTATTTTACCTCGTAAATTTTAAAAATTTCTAATAATTTTTGTGATGAAAAACGTATACGCGGTAATTGGATTTTTATAATCGTTTATATGTTAACTATTAAAAAATAAAGAAAATATTTTGTAACAGTAACATTTAAACAACAAAAAATTATTTAAAAAAATTTTCACAAAATTCCAAATCCGGCGTAATACGCCGCAGTTAGAATCATAGTAAAAATGTTAGTCTATTACCGGCGCATTTTTTTCTAAATTTTTATAATATTTTATCCACCAAAAATAGTAACAAAAATATGCAAAAAATATTTTTGGGTATTGTCACTATTATACAAGTAGTAGTAGAATAAGGGGTGGGGGCTCCCGGCCCGGCGTCTAGGCTCTACGCGAGCCCTTTTCGCCATCCCCCAGAGCTTCCCCGTCACGCTTCCACTCCGCCATGGTCGAACCTTCCCGTCCTTTGGATAAAGGTCAGGATATCCGACCATTTCAGCGTCGGAAGGTGTTCCGGCTCGAACACTTCCTCTCCGAAGATTCCCTCTCTGATTCCTCTGTAGGCCGGACACCTTGCAAGATAGTGGTATGAGGATTCACCCTCTTCCCAGCACTCTCCGCAAGTTGAGTCCCGCACTACCTTCATCCTTGCCAGGTGGTTTTGGAGCGCGCAGTGTCCAGTGAGGACTCCTATTAGGGGTCCTATCTCTGTTCGTTTCCTGCGCAATAACCAGTCCCTTCTTGTTTTGCTGAAGCCCTGGATGAGCTCCTTGGCTTGTCTGGCGTGCCCTGTGTGTTGCCACTCCTGATTTAGTCTTGTATGGGTCCATTCCTTGGTGGCAGATTTCATCTGACCTCTGGTAAATCCCAGACACGGTTCCGGTCCGACGTATGCTTGGGCTGACCGTTTCCTCGTCCGCTATCTCGTTATCTGGGATCCCCATGTGTCCTGGAACCCAGACAAGTTCAACCTCTTTTTCCCCTGCTAGATCGTGGAGGGCGTCCGCGCATTCCTGAACCAGTCCTTTTGGCATTGTAGGTTTACAAAGTGCTTTTATGGCAGGCTGGCTGTCCGTGCATATGTAGACCTTATCTTCTGCTCCGGTCCTTAATTCTTCCTCTCGTGTGGCTGCCAGTATGGCATATACCTCCGCCTGGAAAACCGTCGCCTGCCGACCTAGTGGGTAGCTCTTCTTTATTTCCCTATTACCTATAAATAGACCTGCTCCTGTCAATTCCTTGTCTGCTAACCTTGATCCATCTGTGAAGCAGATCATGGCATTGCCTGAAAGGTCGACTTCGTTCCTAGTCCATGCCTCTCTAGGTGGTATGGTTACCCTGTACTTCCTCGTTTCCCTGATTTTGTACTCTGGGTTTTCGATCCTGTATGATGAAAGGGGTATTTCCCTTTCCACCATCCCGGCGATAGCCAAGTGTCCGACCTTTTCGCTTCCCCTTTTCCACAGCCCCGCATCCCTAATTCTTAGGTGCATTGCCATCGCTTCCCCTCTGATCCAGAGGAGGAGCGGCGGCAGTCCCAAAACAGTGTTTAGGGCTGAGTTTGGGGTGTCCTCATAGCGCCAGTTATGCCTATGACTGCCAGTCTTTGCAGGCTGTTTAGCTTCCTAGCATTTTTGTCGGTACTGGTTCCTTTCCACCAAACCACGGAACCGTACTGGATCCTTGGTCGTATGATGGTGGTGTAGATCCAGTGTATCACCTTAGGGCTCAGGCCCTATTTCATACCTATTATCTTCCTAACGTCCAGAACGTCCCACTAACCTTGGTCTTAACATGGTCAATGTGAGCGTTCCAGTTTAGTTTGTCGTCCAACACCACCCCCAAGTACTTTACTTCCCGCGACAATGTCAGCGGTTGTCCGTACATAGTTGGTGGTTTAAACCCAACTATCTTCCTCTTCTTGGTGAAGAGGATCGTCTCTGTTTTGGTTGGATTTACAGAAAGACTGTTTTCTCGACACCATTCCTGTATTATATTGCATGCCCTCTGCCACTATCATACAAAGTTATGCAAAAAAATAATTAGATCTATTTTATTCTTTAAGAATCGTTAAGGAGGTAAAACAATTTCCTGATCAAACTAACAAAGTTTGGCGCTAAATTGGACACCTACACTGACCTCTCCCACTTCAACACTGATGCATTTGTCGGCACTTGCTCACATTTCCACAAAAGTTGCAGAAATCAGATGACCAGTAAATTTCCTTCTGAGAAAGTGGTGCCTCGACCTAAGATTAGTCGCCAAAATTAAATAAAAACACCCTTTAAGTTCGAAAAAAAAGTTACGCCGGTAATACCTTAGGGTTTTTCATACGCCGCCCCGTTAATTGCCCTATATATTATCTGCGAATTTTTGTTTCGATAGAAAAAGAAACCGTGGTAACACCTATTCACTTATTCTACTACTACTACTAACACCTATTCACAGGTCAGCAAATTAAAAAAGTTTGGTGCCTGAGATCTAAGAACTGATTTTAGATATCCTTAATGTGCTGATTCTAAATCTGGCAGCAGATTTTTTTCTATCAGCTCTAGTTTTTGAGATAGAGACTAATTGAATTTTGTTCTAATAAAGGGCAAAAATAAATAAATCAACATCTCAACATCTCTTTAAAATTCAAAATAGAAATTTGGTATTCAAAACTAGGATCTAATTAGCTAAATATACCTGATTGTCCGTAAACCAATATTCCTAGACCTGGTTAACCCGCATTACTTAATCCTATTAATTTTATTAGCTATTTTATATTTGGAATTCCCTATGATCCGATCTCCCCATGCCTGCTCAACCCCGACTAATTGGTTTTGGAAACATAGTACCTTTTGTCTACCTTTATCCTTCTCGACTTAGTATATTATGTAGTTTTTGCATATAAAGTTGTGTGATAATTTTTTGTACCTTTAGCAGTCTTCCTGAAATCCCGGAAGATGATACAGTAACATCAACGTCTGATGAAGTTCAAAGAATGCAATCAGAAAACGACAGTGAATTTGAAGCAGATTTAACAACTTCTCAGTGTTTTAATCAACAAGAACTGAACGATCTCGTGAGAGACCTATAACTCTCAAAGGAGTGTGCTGAATTACTTGCATCCAGATTAAACGAAAATAACCTTCTTTATCCAGGCACTAATGTTACACCTTATCGTAAGGGTCAGTCCATATCAAGTCATCCAGGGTATTTTACCACACCATCTCCGATGTTGATGATTTTTAGTATACATGTTTTTCCTACCAAAAAACTGGAAAATCCAAAATTTCAGACTTTTTTGACCAGTTGTTTATTTTGAATTAATTTTTGAAAATCGAAAAAGTCACTTATTTGTCCTTAACATGTGCGCACAAAATTAGGAATATCCAAAGAACCACTTATAATAGAAAAGTAGGTGAAGGTTCATTTTAAAGCTCTTATAAAGACCTTTCATATGAGAATATTGCATAACATATATTGAAAAAAAAAATAAAAAAAAAATTTTTGATTTTTTTTTTTGAAAAATTTCAAAAAGACCATTTTTAATTTTTTTCAAAAAATTATATTATTTTCTTTAAAGTGTTATTAAACTATTCACAAAATTTTGAGATGGGTTCAATGTGAAAAAATTTATTAAAAATGTCACATGCATGAAAAATCGCCTATAAATAGACAATGCATTTTGGTAATTAGAAGAATATAATGGGGTTTAAAGCGATATTATAAAAATATTTAACAATATTTTATTTAATAAAAAATTATATCCTACGTTTCATTCTGTATCAGTAATCAGATTAACATTGCCCCCCATTGTAATATTTACTTACAAAACCTCTTTTCCACCGGAGACGTACTATTGGATGTTCCAATTCTTAGGAAAATATGCCTGTATAAACCTGCCAATACTTTTGTGAAATACTGCCTGTTTATTCCTGTTTATTCTTTTATTGCAAAAATGCAAAAAGATAGATACAATGAAATAAAAATTAACCTTAAACCTGGAGAGTCTTTGATCACTTGCGACTTTGCGGAAAATTATTCCTTTGTTATGCAAGATGAAGTCCAGTCTTATCATTGGAATAACAGCAAGGCAACCCTCCACCCTTTTGCCATTTATTTTCTAAGTGATGGTAAACTGCACAACCTGAATTATGTGTTTATTTCGGAAAGCTTGACACATAATACAATTGCATTTCATTTATTTTAAAAAAAATTAATGCCTGATTTAAAAATCAAAATACCAGGACTTAACAAAATTTTTTATTTTTCGGATGGATGTGCTGCGCAGTACAAAAACAAAAAGAATTTTCTGAATATATGCCTGCATAAAAAAGATTTTGGTGTTGAAGCAGAGTGGCATTATTTTGCCACCTCGCATGACAAAAGTGCCTGCGATGGCTTGGGAGGAACTGTTAAAAGACTTGCTGCCAAAGCCAGTTTGCAGAGGCCCTATGACAATCAAATAATGACACCTCTACAATTGTTTACTTGGTGTGAAGAAAACATATCTGGCATTGATTTTAAATATTGCACAGAAGCAGATTATACAAATCATGAAATAATTTTGAATAAAAGATTTGCGGAAGTCTTAACAATACCGGGGACACAAAAAATTCATGCTGTAATTCCTCTTACAGAAAGCACGTTTTTGGCAAAACAGTTTTCTACATGCTTAGAGGTCGAAACACATAATCTTTTTAAAGGTGGAAGCATTATTTTGCAAAATATCGAGTCAGGGTTTGTCACTGTAGAATATGACAGTGCTTGGTGGCTGGCTTGTGTCTTGGGGAAAAATAATGAGAGCGGAGAACTGAAAGTAAGCTTTCTTCATCCACGAGGACCTGCCTCATCATTTTTTTACCCAACACCTCAAGATATTTTAATTATTAAACCAGAAAGTCTTATAAAAAAAAGTTGAACCCAACACTGCTACTGGCAGAACTTACAATGTCAGCAAAAAAGAAATGTCAGATTCATCAGAAATTCTTAAAAGAAAGTTAAAAAAATAAATTTAAGGTATATAGTTAGTCTTAGTGTTTTCTGTCTAATTTTTATCAACGAAGTAGAAAAGTTTGTTTATTTCTTTTGCGAGTTTAAAATAAAATAATTTGTAGATAAAGCCTCTGGGTATTTTTTAAAACCTGTATCCATCCAACAAATTTATTTATTTTAATATCCAGTGCACTATTGGTGCTCCTAAAATATGTTTATTTTTTTAAATGCATGATTTTTAATGTACTTAATATTTTTGATATTTTTTTTGACATTGAACCCATCATTTCTCCATCATAAAATTTTGTGGATAATTAAGTAACACTTTGACCAAAATTATATATTTTTTTCAAAAAAATTAAAAATGGCCTTTTTGAATTTTTCAATTTTTTTTTTCAATTTTTTATTTTCAATTTAAAATTATTAAAATTATGTTGTGATATTTCATAAAAAAGAGCTTCAAAATGACTTTAAAATGAGCCATTTATTAATTTCCTAGTGTAAGTGGTTCTCGAGATATTGCTAGTTTTGTACATTCTTGTTAAGGTCAAAATGCTGACTTTTTTATTTTGAAAAATTAAAAAAAAAAAACTACGAATCAAAAAAATCTAAAAATTTGCATTTTCAACTTTTATGGTAAGAAGAAAATATATACCAAAAATCATCAAAATTGGAATTGGTCGCGTAAAATTTTTGTGATTTTTTGGTTGATTTGATATGGAATGACCCGTAAGAGAGAAAAGGATCTGCTGCCTTTTTTCACTTAAGAAAACAAGCTGGTATTCTGTAACGATATAAAAGGACTCTTAGAAAAAATGGGTTTTCCAGATACACTTCAGACGATTGACGACTTTTCATTGACAGTTCAAAACGTAGTTTAAAATGTGTCATTTTACATAACGGTAACAAATATGCCTCAATTCCTATTGGATTTTCTACTACCATGAAAGAGGAGTATAAAACAATTGCACAACAAACAAATTAAATATTAAGAACATCAGTGGGCAATTTGTGTTGATTTGAAAATAGTGAACTTTCTCCTTGTACAGCAAAGTGGATATACAAAATATACCCCTGTTTTTTATGTCTTTGGGACGGCAGAGCTACAGATTAGCACTGGGTTAAGAGAAATTAGCCTTTAAGAGATACTATGGTTTAAGGAAAACAAAACGTAGTGAATGAACCTTTGGTAACGAGAGAAAGAATCTTACTAGCACCCTTGCATATCAAGTTGGGGCTTATGAAGCAGTTTGTAAAAGCGTTATCTATGGAAATTGTTTTGGGTACTTGTCACGTAAGTTTCCTGGGATTAGCGCGGAAAAACTAAAAGCTGGTATATTTGATGGTTCTCAAATAAGGCAACTTATTAAAGAACCACAGTTCATCACATCAATGAATGAGACTGAATCTAATGCTTGGGCTTCATTTGTTTAAGTAGTTAAAAATTTTCTCGGAAATCACAAAGCATTACATAGAATTAGTGGAAACTATGCTTTCAAATTTTCATATTCTCGGTTGTAATATGAGTATAAAAGTTCACTACCTCCACAGCCACCTAGATCGCTTTCCAGAAAATTTAGATGACTGTAGTGAAGAGCAGGGAGAAAGATTCCATTAGGATATTAAAACTATGGAAGATCGATATCAAGGACGAAGGGATAGCCACATGATGGCCGACTACTGTTGGAGCCTTCAGCGAGACTACACCAGTAAACTCCATGCTAGAAAGTCGTATAAAATATATGTTAAGCTACTTTTTATAATAAAGACTTAATTATATGTGTTTTTTTTGTTACTGGCAATAGTCATAGTTATAACGTAAAATATATATATATAGAGGTTAAAAAAAGTAAATAATTCCTATTTTAAAAACTACATCTGATATACAAAATCTGATGGCTATTTCGGATTCTCCACCAAAAATTAGCCAGGAACAGTTAAAAAATCGCCGTCGCCAAAATGTGTGTTGGCCTGCATTTTTATTTCTTTTTTATTATGTGTCTAAGATTAGCTTTTCTTACGCAAATTTCATGTAGGTTAAATAAGTAGGTACCTATTTATCTATGTACTCATACATCATTTGTCTGCAAAGGATAGAAAGAAAAAACACGACTAACTATTTTATTTCTGTTTTTTTTTTTTGAAAATATTACTATTTTTGAAATGGGCAATAAAATTTAGCCTGACAACATGTGCCGCGACCCCCACCCCTCAATGAGCTGCAATTTGTGTAGTTTTTCCTGTGTGTTTATAATATATTTCTTCAGGATAGAGAGAGAAAGCGTGACTATCTTATTCCAATTTTTTTTTCAGATTCAAAACCAGCATTGAAAACTAGTCTAAAAACATGTATCACACATCTTAGTTGATGAAGATGTTTTTTTTGTGATTTCTTTGGCCTCCATTTTGAAAAAAAATCTAAAATGACAATGTTTCGCATGTCCGATTTTGTCCGATTTTGGATATGTTGAAAAGTAGGCAAATCTAAGCTGAATAACGTTAAAATCGCTCGTGTTGCAATTTATTCAAGGTAAAACGCTAATTTCAGTGGACTACAGCAAAAGTTACGAAAATAGGTATTTACGTTACTAGACCGGAAAATTGGTCTTTACAGGTCGATGCAGGAATTCGATGCGGATTCCTGTAGAGACACTTTCCGGTCGTGTGTCGTACGTAAGTTTTTTTTCAAACGATCACACCGAGAAAAATGATCCAATCAAAAAGTTTGATTGAGCTGTTTTTTGTAATAGTTATTGAATTTCCTAATTATCGCAATCGCATCAAAGTCGTTTGATTAAAAGAGCTTCGATTGTCATTATAGAAGTATTTTGATGCAGCAATCCAACTTTTCTAATAACCAAATTTTTTGATTACAGCAATAAAACGAAATGATTAGGACTATCATATAGGACATTTTATACACCTAGAAAAAATTTCCTAACTTTAGCTAAATAGGCGACAGCCAATCTTTTTGATTGCCATAAAGTGATTTGATTATGACCGCTAAAAACTACCTTTACTACAATAAAAAACTTCTATTGGGGTTATAAAATACATTTATAACCGTTACCAAAAACTTTGATTGTGACAATCAAATAGTTTGGTAACTGCAATCAAAAAATCATGATATATCAATTATGATTTTTGATAATTGTAATCAAATTCTTCTATTATCACAACTAAAAACCTCGATTACCATAATCAGAAACTTCGATTGTGAAAATGATCACAAATAATATGTTTAGCAGCCGCAATCAAAGATTCTGATTAGCACACTGGGATTCATGGGATCGACCGCGAAAACCAAACCGCGCACGAGCAAAAACGCGCCAGTACTACTACCGCGAAATCGTGAGATGATTCTACGGCGCATCGGTTTTTATTTATTTTTATACAGACCGCTTCAAGCTACTGCGAACATAGGGCGGAAGAAGTCTAATTTGCCAGTGTACGTACATGCAGAGACACCGCACGCCTATCAGTGAAGCAACCAATACTCAGGCTTGCGATCACCACTTGAATGACTTTTCTTTGGTATTTAGTACGCCTCTAACCACGGTGCTGTGTGGAGCGTAGTCAATGAAACTGGAATTTGGTCAATAAATACGCAAATTTTTATAACGTAATTTTATTATTTTTTGTCACTGATAAATAAGAGCGTTTTATTGTCAACTGCTCAGATTTATCAGTGACGACGTGTTACAATGAAAATAATAAGGACAAACAAAATAAAAGCAAGTTCTCAAAATAAAATAATACATTCTAAAAACCAAAAAGATTCTCCCAGTCAAAAAAAAATTAAAGCAAATGTTCGAAAAGTCCTCCTTGCTCGGCTAGACAATATCCGAGCCTACTATAAAAACCCCTTCTAACGTTTCCAAGCATGTTAGGGGTGATAATTTGAAAAGCTTCTTTAAAAACAGATAGAAGTCATTAGGAGCAAGATCGGGAGATCGAGCTGGCCATAAAATAGTTCCCCGTGTACTTATAACCCGATTAGGAAATACATTATCAAGATATTCCCTAACAAGGCCAACATTGTGAGCGGAACAACCATCTTGTTGAAACCATGTTTCACCAAATCTTACACCTAACAACTGCCTAGCAGTTGGAATAATGTGCTGCTGCAGTAGATCCAAGTATCTAGGACCATTCAAATTGCAATTGCCGTTAATAAAAAATGGCCCAATTACGTATTCCCCTATAATACCCCCCCAAACATTTAGTTTTTGGGGATACTGTTTTCTTACGTCAAAATACAAATGCAAATTTTCCCTCGACCAATATCGAACGTGTGTTGGGTTATGACGATTCAATAATGGAAAAGTGCTTTCATCTGTGTGTTTCGCAAAATTCCATACGACGATAGTTGTCCTCCGGAAAAATTTGATGCGTTTTTGACGCTTTGTAAGAATGATAACCATTCTTTTTGAGAACACGTAAGACAGTGGCTGAAGACGTATCAACTGCTTCGGCAATTTGTTGGCTATCATTCTTCACATCTCTTACTTCCTGCTCGTCATTCAAAACACTGGGTTTTTTATGGTTTCTTGGCGCTACACAACCAAACTTTTCAAAATTCTGCACAAACTAGGTTCTGGGCGATTTACAAAATTCTCCAAAAAAAGTTCTTGAATATCTGTCTTGATAGTACCATTTGACCATCTGCACTTTTTCGGCAACTTATAGACATCCATTTTTAGTTTTAAAAATGTATTATTTCAATTAAGAACTTACCAATCTGTTTCTCGAGCAAGGCAGAAATAAAACAAAATAATAAAAACAAAATGAATTTCCAAAAGATAACACTGCAGCGTGCTTCGAATCCACCTCGGTCGTACGGCACGGAGAGTAAATTGGACTTGATTCCCCCTATGTTCGCAGTAGCTTGAAGCGGTCTGTATATAGAGGTCATTTATAAACTTTTTAGTTTAAAAATACAAAAAATGAATTAAAAAAAAAATAAAATAAACAAAAAAAAATATAAAAAAAATTAAAAATAATATTTTTTTAAAATCAAAAAATAGGTAGGTATGAAAAAAACAACTCAAACAAATATAAAACAAATTATTAAAAAAAACAATTTTTTTTATAAAATTTGAAAAAAAATAAAAAAAGTTTTAAAACCATCAACACAAGTCATAGCCAACTTGACTACAAATGGGACTTCTTCATTTTCCGGGCTATGTTTTATTTTCCAGTCCCATTTTTGTAAACTTTCCATACAAAAAATTGTATGGAAAGTGTGTACTTTCCGGTCTGTTAAAAAAAATCTTTAGCAGCCGCAATCAAAGATCCTGATTAGCACTTGAGTATAGTACCCCCCTCCCGCTACCTTTGAGGGGGAGGGAGGTGGAAAACTGTTAAAGGCCCAAACTGTCATCCAGACTCTGTTGGGGCCCCAAGACTACGCTGGAACCCCAAACAGTCTTTAAAACTCCGTTGAGGTACCAAACTGTCTTTAGAACTCCGGTGGGGTTACAAACTGTCTTTAAGACTGCGTTAAGTTTCCAAATTATCTTTAAGACTCCATCGAGGTCCCAAACTGTCTTTAAGACTGTTTTGGGGCCTCAAGACTACTTCTGTGTGAAATGAATAGCAATAGAGAGAGATTATAGGTTATGTACATGTATTGTATTGTATGTATGTATGCATTTTAAGCCTGTTGAGAGTTGTTCAGAGATGTCTAGCTTTATTGTTTTTTAACCCACTTTGTTGAGTACAGAATTATTTAGATATATTTATATGGGTACCTGTATAGTTTATCTATAATAGTTGTAATTTAATTAATTATTCTAATGGCTTGTTAACTTATTGTAGAAGTCCTGAAGAAGAGAAAAATATATTCTCGAAAGCTTGACTGTCAAAAAAGGAGTTTACTTTATTCCGGCCCATATAAGACTGCATCCCCACTAACTAACCGAGGCTTTTTTCTCAACTAGTCAGACAGGACTACCCGCAAAATTTTTTGTATATATATATCTTTGTAATTCATTTTAAACAAACCAAAAACTCACTGGAGAAAAGAGACGCCACACTGTACTACACCTATACGCTTCTATAAGAATAATTTTGACTTTGACAGACTTAATGGTACCTAATCGAAGTTGTTTGTAACGCCAATTGAGCAATTTTGTAAGCGTGAACCACGGTAACTATCACTGTACTACACCTATACGCTTCTATAAGAATAATTTTGACTTTGACAGACTTAATGGTACCTAATCGAAGTTGTTTGTAACGCCAATTGAGCAATTTTGTAAGCGTGAACCACGGTCACTATCTTTGGTCCTGGTAATCAAAATATTTGGTAAGGAAACTTTATAAAATGTCCCATATGATAGTCCTAATCATGTTTTTTTATTGCTATAATTAAAAGATTTAATTAATAAAAAAGTTCGATTGTTACAACAAAATACTTCTATAATGACAATCAAAGCTCTTTTAATCAAACGACTTTGATAGCGTTAATCTAGTGGCGTTGATTGATACGTGGTATATTTGACTCTTCCCCCCCCCCGCGCTTAGTAACTTTTTTTGAAAAGATGACTATACAGTAAACGTAAAGTTTGAATCTAACTTAGCTTAGATTCCACAAGCTTGATGACTTTAACGTGGTCGATTTTTCGGAAAAATATGCCACCAGTACATCTTCATTAATTTTCTCAACATTTTTTAATTCATACCAGTTTATAAACGCATCAAAGTTCCGCTAGTAGCGCTCTTTAGATTTTTCAGGCAGTAATCGACGTGACTTTTGAAGCAGCTTCTTTATTTCCTCCGGATTCATCTCATTTTGTAGATCTGAGTCTATTTTTGAAACCAAAACTTTTGAAATAAATTTTAAAGATCTTTTTTAGAAGTGCCAAAACCGCTAAAAAAAACAAAAGCTGAAAGCCCGCAACAATAACTCATGGCCAACTTTGCCAAAAAATGGGACCGGAAAAGGATCAAGGGACCGGAAAATTGAACATAAAGGTCCTTTCTTGAGAGTGGAAATATTTAGAAAGAACATGTCTTGTAATGTAGAAATTTCCTTACGAAAAATCGAAAGTGCCTATTTTCCGGTCGTTTGAAAAAAAAGGAATTTAACCATGAATCAACAGCAGTTTTTCCGAGAGTTTTTAGGTTGTTGCATGGGGCTTTTTTGTTTTGGGTTGATATTTCCGGAGTTGTGGTATGTTGAATATCGGGTTGCTGGTTTTTGTAAAAATGTGCAAAAAAGGGTTTTTTTGCGACTGTCGTAACTTTAGCATTTTTGCTAAAGTTACGACAGACTGTGTTAAAAAGATGCCTTTAAACAAATATTTTAAACCTTATCTTAAAATTTTTATTTCAATTAGACAGCAGGAATGCTTTTCTTTAACTTCGTAATCTTTGATTAAAATTATATTTGCGCTAGATTTCAGGTATCATACGCGAGAACATGTAGGTTTCCCCCTGCTCTAAGGGTACTATAAAAAAATTGAGTTACTGTTTCTTTTTTTTAACAAAATAGTTAAGACAGGTTTTATCAATTTATTAATGTTTTTGCAGATCTACAATATGAATTCAAATATGTCAGGCTTTCAGTTCCATGATGATATGCACTTAAGCGAACTGCTCATGTCAACAATAAAAAAAATTCAATTAGTGAACCCAATTGTGAAAAACAATGAGAAATCTGAAACATCCCGTCTGCAAGGAAACGAATATTTTAAAAACAGAAACTACAAAGATGCACTGGAAAAATATACAGAGAGTTTATGCTATGCTGAAAAGGATAGCTTGGAAATATCATTGGCGTATGCCAATAGGTCAGCACTGCTTTTTCACAAGCGCTATTATGTTGAATGTCTGCAGGTATGTGTTTGGATTTATTTTATTAATTATTCATTTTATGTGAAACTTGAATTTAAAATTTAAGTAGTTTTTTACATAGAAAAATATTCTAACGTTTTAAATAGAAAATGGGAACATTTTTTACAGGTACATTTTTATTTTTATTTTATTTATATATTAGTGAATGAACAGCCAGATTAAAATTATAATAAAAACCGTAAATAATACAGTCATAAAAAATAATTCTACATTCATAAAATTAGTCTTTTTTTAGTTGTAAGTTGTCTCAAACATAAGACCTCAACTTCTCATCTATTAGTTTTTTTAAATGTTTTATATTGATAATATTCTTAATATATATGTCCAATGCATCAAAATTATATAAATTATACAGTCGAAAGGCTGGTGAACTTTTATAAAGATTTGTTCTGTGGAATGTAAGATAAAATATTTTAGAATTTCTTAAGTTTATACGGTTTACTGTAAAAGGTAGTTGACTTAAAATATTAGGGCCGTCAGTATACCCTTTAAGAATTATAAACATTGTACATAGAAATATTTTAATCCTTCAATCACTCCTAAGAAATAATCATTATCACAACCTCTTTGAGGACATGTGCCAAATTTCTTAAAATACATACACTTTAAAAAATTTCGAGAAAAAAAGCATAAAAAACTCAAAAATCGCTTTTTATGAATGAAATATTGTTGGCAGAGAATACTGGAAAAGAAGCCTGGAAAGTAGTCAAAGAGGTAACAAACAAAAAATTAAGTTCCAGTGAATGTCAAATAATTTTCAATAATACTTTGGCAAAGGGTTGTATAAAACTTGGAGAAGGTTTCAACAAGTTTTTTAAGGAGGCTCCATTAAATGTTATTGAAAATATCAAAAGTCGACACGTCAGAAACAAACTAATGTCTCTCTCCAAAAACTATGTTCTTAACACCTGTGTGCGAGGAGGAAATTTTGACAATTGTTAGACAAAAAATCAAGAGTAAGAAATCTGCAGGTTATGATGAAGTGTCGGGTTTTTTGTTAAAACAAATTATTAACCCTATTGGGAAAGTATTGACCTATCTTATTAACTTATGCTTTTCAAAGGGTATTTTGCCAAGAGTTCTAAAACTGAACAAAATTATCCAGTATTTTAAAAGGGAAATTCTCAAAATATTGAAAATTATTGTCCTTTGGCCCTAGGATCAATTAATTATCCAGTATTTTAAAAAGGAAATTCTCAAAATATTGAAAATTATCGTCCTTTGGCCCTAGGATCAATATTTTAAAAAGTTATGGACTATTGTTATTTAGACATACTCGAGAGTTTTCTAAATAAACAAAATATCTTAGCGTAGAGGTTGTCGGTTCTAGGACAATAAATCAGAGGTCTAATTTTCGTTTATTACGCATAAACTTTATCAGGGCCTACAACAATAATACTAGGCATAAGCAATTTTTTTTTATTATTTTCTTTTTTTTTTATTTCTTTATTATTTCCCATACGCAATGTTTAAACTTTGACAAAAATTATCAACAGTTTGAAAATTTCACATCGATTCTTCTAAGAATTTTGTATTTGTTGCATGCCCTCATGAAGTTTATGCGTAATAAACGAAACGTTGGCTAAAAATTAGACCTTTGATTTATTGTCCTAGAACCGACAACCTCTACGCTCAATATTTGATTTGAAAGACACAAAAAAAAATCTTAGTTCATAGTCAATTTGGATTTAAATCGAATTGTTCTACTTTGGATGCAGTTCAGTGCAGATTTTAGAAAGTTTAGAAAACAAACAGCCTGCAGCTGTTTTTTGCGACTTAAGCCGCGCTTTTAATTGTGTCAATCATAACGTACTTTTAACCAAATTTAAATCGTATGGTATTCGTGGAGTGGGCCCTTTATGGACTAATAGTTTTCTGTCAGAATTACAACAGTATGTTTCAATACGAAGTAATAACAAAATTGTTAATTCCAGTAAATTAAAACAAAATTATGATTGTTTTCCACAAACCAAAACTATACTTTTTTGCACTCGACGCGCGTTTCACTAACAACGTTAGCATCATCAAGAGACGATAAACAATGAACTAAATTAATCTACGCTCTATCTTGTATACAATCCTTTAGTGGGCGGAGATAAGACCAATAAATTGTGATTGATCACGATTTTTAATCCTATCTCCCCTCAACCAAAGAATAAAGTCTTATCTCCGCCCACTAAAGGATTGTATATAAGATAGAGCGTAGATTAATTTAGTTCATTGTTTATCGTCTCTTGATGATGCTAACGTTGTTAGCGAAACGCGCGTCGAGTGCAAAAAAGTGTAGTTTTGGTTTGTGGAAAACAATCATAATTTTGTTTTAGTGCAACCAAAGCTTCCAAATTCCCAACATAGTCCAGTAAATTAGATATTATTATAGGTGTTCCCCAAGGATCTGTCTTGGGTCCACTTTTTTTTTAAAGATACATGTTAATAATACTTTAAATTCCTGTTGTGATGACTTTACGATTGTTGTTCCAGGTAGTTCAGATGTAGATGTTGAAAATAGTTGCAACCTAAATTTGAAAGGCTTAGATCGTTGGTTCAGTCAAAATTTCTTATATTTAAACCCTGTAAAAACATCTTTTATTAGATGTCATAGTTATTAAAATCAAAGTAATCTGGAAGTAAATTTAAAATTAAATAATACTAAATTAACAAAAACAACAAATACTCGATTTTTAAGGTTAACAATAGATGAGCAACTTGATTGGAAAAACTACTGTAAGGCAATATGCCAAAAATTAGGTTCGGTATGGTATCTTATAAGAAATTTAAAATCGATTCTATCAACATCCAGAATTATTCTGGTTTATATTGCTTATGTCGATTCCCATTTACATTATGGAATTTGTTTTTGGGGGACCTCTTACAAAGGCAATGATGTATTTATAAAACAAAAACAAATAATAAGGTGCATAGCTGGTATCAGCGAAAGAGAAACATGCAGATTTATATTTAATAGTTTTAAAATATTGACATTGCCCTGTATTTATTTATATGAAATGAGCAGACACGTATTTAAAAATAAATATGATTTTTCCAAAAACCAACCAAAGCACTCATATCACACAAGGAAAAATCAAGAACTATGTTTGCCAAATGTCGACTGTCTCTGTGTCAAAGGTCTCCAAACTATTTAGGTGTTAAAATAAATAAACTTCAACTATCAATAATAAAATAGTGCAAATTTAAACCAATTTAAAAAAAATTAAAATAATATCTTATAGAAAAGAATGTTGGAGTACAATTTGAATATTATGTGATTGCTTTTTTTTCTTCCCCTTCTTTTTTTTTCCTGTGATAATAGAATATAAAAAGAAAATGTTCTTAATGGTTACAAAAGCTTTAGTTCTTAAGTTGCCGATTGTCATGATTGTTTCAGTTATGATTTTTTGTCTTTTATAAATTAAAGTTTAAGTTATTTTTTGCATGACTAATGTTAATTAACTATTAACTATAAAAACTTGACTTGTTTTATGCAAATGTAATATTTGTCAATTTTTGGAAATAAAGATATTCTATTCTATTCTATACGGAGGAGACCATACTATAGTGCACTATTCCAAAATGGGCAGAACCAAACTATCGTCCAAGCTCTTTGTATTTCTCTTAATTAAAACTGACACCTGATGAGCACTTTCAATTTTAGAAAGAATATGGTCAGAAAAAGATAGAGTTGAATCATAAAGGTATAACTTAAATAGAGACCTTATGTTTACCACAGTTGCGATCAGACATAAGGTAAACAATTTGACGACGATTCCAGATTTCGCTGAAAGTTGTATCTCTATACGTAATGTTTTTTCAAACATATTATTTTTATAACTTTTTTATCATTTACCTGCAATTATGCAAATTCTCCGGTTTGTTTTTTAAAACATGGAGGAACACATGATTTTTATTCAAATATATAGAGAAATTTGGTATATTATATATTTGCATTTAAATTTCCTTGAATTTTCACAATTTTAAATCAATAAAGAATTTATAATGTGTAGGTACATGTTCTGGTACTTGAAATATACCTCAATTTTTCGAGCGAAATATCAGAGAAAATACCTGATATTTTGACCGAAAGAATAATTCTTTTTATTTCCCAATATATATCGAGAAAACAAACCTACAACAATGTGACAACCTCGCATTTATGGCGGGTCATCCATATAACCGTTTATACGCTGCTCCATTCATAATTTCTGGACGGCGTTTAATCTTTAGCATAATCGAGGTTTTGGTATATATTTTACAGATTACTGGATTCAATAGATTTTTAAGTCTTTGTGGTAAAAGTGATATGACAAAGTGCGTAGTGTGACGAAAACTGGAGATTGCATGTAAAAACCAAACATTTCATAGGTTAGTTATCATATGTTTTTCCGCCATCTTGTCATAGACAGCCATAGGCGTGCAACTACTGCTGCAGTAATAACAAAATGTAATGAATAAATATAGGAAAGAAATAAGTTTTTTTGGGATATTTTTGCGAATTTATGATAAAAACAATGTGATAATTAATTACACTATATTTGGTATAATGAACCAACACCAGCTGCGACATTTTTAAATGTCCTATATGAGTAGCAAAAAAATGTAAGAGGTATACGTATGCCTGCGTATGATATTTATTTATAACTACCTTCACAGTTTTGATACTATCTGTAGTCAGCTTATTTTTTCTGCCGAGATTTGTTGTATTTTTTCTGTTTCTGTAATTTTTCTGCCGAGATTTGTTTATAAATACTACAAACGTTCTCGGTATTAATATAAACTTTTAAAACATTATATTAGACACAGGATAAAGAATGTATGTTTGTTACAACTTTTTATTTATAATATTTACATAGGTTAAAAATGTAAAAATACTTTTGTACGTATTAAATAAAAATTATAGTAAAGTGTATAAATTCCATTTATTTTTACACAATGAAAAACCATCATATAATACCTATAATATATTTTTAAAATACCACTATTTTTAATCGAATTTGCTTATTTTTTCCACATTGGTTTTTTGGTAATTTGCCTAAACAGTTGCGGAAAGTGATACTTTTCTGCACACGATGGCCGTTAAGGGCCAAAGAGGCACTTTTGACATGTTTTTAGTACAACAATTTCCTACTTGCCGAAAAGCTTCTTCCTAAGGTTATATATATTTGGTATTTTTGAAATTAAAACCAAAACATAATTTTGTTTCAATTTTTAATTTAATGTAGTTTATAAATGCATCTAAAAACTCCAGTTAGACTTAAAATTCACGCCGTGTTAAAAAAATACTTTTACCTATGCTAATTTTTTAATAAAGTTTTGCAGGTCAGTTGACAATAAATAGGTAAAAAAACAACTTTGCAAATGCGTGTGAAAAAGTCTACTTTTACATATCAATTTTAATGTTGAAAGTTCAACTTCCCACACGCCGTGCGTAAAAAAAATAAGCACGGCGTGCATAAAAACCTGTCCTAGCGTGCGTGAAAAAACTTAACGCACGCATTTTTTTTAAATGGTACTTTATGGACCAAATTTTTTTGATCAAGAAAGTAATCATAAACACTCGTAGAAAAAAAATTGTACCTAACTCTTGCAGAAGTGCCTTTCCCGCCCGAACTCTTCGCGTGCGTAAAAGTATCACTTTCCGCACTAGTTAGGCAACTAACTATCTGGAGAACATTTAAAAAATTAAAATTTTCTATGTTATTTTTTTACATAAATATTTTTAGAATGACAAATGTAATACCTCTTCATCGGCCTCAATTATTAAGTAAAAAAAAATTAAGATTGTATTTTTAAATATTTGACAAGTCTGAAAATAAAGACCAAAACTTTTTTACATTTATAAATAACGAGCCGCTTCTGGCCGCTGGTAAACGATGTGGTATTGCCTGTGCCAGCATTGCCAGTGGAAGATAAAATGGTTTTCCCTAAGTCTAACGACTGATCGCGTTTCAAAGTTATTTATGAATGACTTGATGGGTCTATTTTAGTTGGATGTCTTTGAGTTGAATTGAATATTATTCCCAAATCCTTCTGGTTATCTACTTTTTTAAGACTTGTTCCAAAAACAGTGTAATCAAAATTAATAATGACTACAATTAAATAATTAATATTTGAAATTTTTGTGAAATCAAGTCAAGGCAAAATGTTTTCAAGTTTAAGAATTTTTCTCTGTTTGTTGCATCACGAAAAATTTACTCAACGCATTTTGATGGTAGTTTCACCACTGGATTCCTGGGCAGAAGACAGTCTTTATTTTATCAAAATCGGTTCACGGAAACAAAAGTTATAACCATTTAAAGCAAAAAACCGGCGGGAAAAATCGCAGGCAAGCGGGTAATCGAATGTATTGAAAAGTTGAGGTGAAGTGGGGATGGAGAAGGGGATGGGGGATAGAGGGGGGAGGGAGGAAGGGTGAAGGCTACAACTTTACACGCGAACGAAGTCGGGGGCCATAGCTAGTATTTTATAAACCTAAACCTGCTAAATATTTAAAATTAAAATAAGTTTTGTATTTATTTCTATTAAAATTAGAGTATGTTTCAGGATATTGAGAGGGCCCTAAAAAGCGGTTACCTTGAAGAAAACAAAGCTAAGCTGATAGACCGTCGGCAGAGAGCAACAAAACTGCTGTCAAAACAAAAGCCAACAATATTTCATGGAGAAATACCTCAGCTTAAAAATCCAAATCCAGTTATTCCGGCTATGTCAGCTTCCATCAAATTTTCAAACAATGAAAAATTTGGTACCTATATTGAGGCTACTCGAGATATACAATTAGGTGAGTACAGATAAGTACATTATATAGAGTGTTCCATAAAAAACGCACTTTTTTCATTACCTATAACTGTATCAATTATGTCCCACATTTTCATGGGTCAATTATTTTTCAAGTAGTTTGCAAATATGCTGTGATAAAAAATGTTTCTCCGAATATTGGACATGCACATTACATATATAAAACCTCTAAAAATAATTTTTAATTATGATCTGGTATTGTTGGTTCATATCGAGATCAAAAAACCATTCTAAAAATGTCATCACAATAAATAAATGCGCCAAGCAATATATACTGATGTGTAGCTGTGTAGCACACCAATCGATTGTAAACTTTATTGCCTACTAGCCTTGTGACTGATATATTTTTTAATTTTGCGATTCAGAAAATCGCATTTTCTAAAACTGACTACTGAAGCGGCTTTACATGGCCATAGCCAATAGAATAGTGACTTTGGATTTTCATCTTCCCGATTTTGATAATTTTTGATACACTTATTCTATTCATGAAGTAAATCAAAAATTTAAATTTTAAAAAGTTTCAATGCAGTCGTTTTTTGTTATTAATTTTTGTAATCCCCCAAATGTTTTTTTTGGTTTTTTTTTATAATGAGACCAAAAATAATTTTAAAGGCACTCGTTATGTAATTATGCAGAGAATTGCTCATTTGTTTTACAAGATGAGGTACAATCGCACCATTATTGGAATAATTCCTAAGCCACCTTGCACTCATTTGTGATACACTACAGAAATGATCACGGAGAAATAAAGCATATCAATTATAAAAAACAAAGAATAGCGAGCTTTCCCTCAAAAAAGGTAATAGTAACCGTAGACCCGGGTTTCGCACTTGTGGTGCTCATCGTCAGTATGGTGCTAGGAATTAGGAGATGAAATAATGATGTTATGATGACAAAATCTGAAACAGGATTCATGTAACAAACAAACATCTGTCAAATTGCAGAATCGGCAGATGTACCTTCAATATGAAGGAAAATTAAGCGTCTAGACAGACATAATTATCTTTACAGATATCCTAAGCTCTGGTGTTGATAAATTTTAAAGGGATTTAGCTGGGGTGAATAAATAACACAAAACAAAGAATAGTCCGCTTTCCCCCAAAAAAGGCAATAGTAACTGTAGACACCGGTTTCGCACTTGTGACACTCATCAGTATTACCTTTTTTTGAGGAAAAGCTCGCTATTCTTAGATTTTTGATATTAACTCACCCTCGCTTGTGCTAAATCCCTTTAAAATGTATCAACTCCAGGGGTCTGATTTTCGAATCCATACGAAAATATCCGCATACGTATACTGAATAATCAACAATTTTTATGTCAGTCTCTCTCTATACCGTGTGAAATGAGAGGCGAAAGATAAGCCGGTATGTGTGGACCGCGTTCGAATTCGACTGGTTTAACGCAATATTGCACGAGTGGGTGGAGGCATTCGTGTTGTTTCGCATGAAAAACCGGTTATTCTTGCACGTACTACCCATGAATCAGCATATCGGCATATCTTTTGCCTCCTTTTCTATACGGTATAGGAAGAGACGGAAGTAGTCGCATGCGAATAATTTCGTATGGTTTCGAAAATACGACCCCAGAGCTTAGCAGGCTGTCTGTAAAGATAATTATATCTGTCTCCGTAGAGACGCCTAATTTCCCTTCAAATTGAAGGTACATCTGCCGATCCTGCAATTTGACAGACGGTTGTGTTTTACATGAATCCTGTTTCAGATTTTGTCATCATAACATCATTATTTCATCTCCTAATTCCTAGCACCTCGGTCTGCCACACGGCCTCCGTAGCGCACTGGTTGGCTAGATGCATGGATATTTTGTGTTGTCTTTAACTTTGCAAAAACTAGGCTAACACTGGGCATTGATCCTATAATGGATGGAAAGTCCCAGTTGCTAGGTGGCACAGTCAAAAGATTGGCCAGTAAGGCCAGTTTGAAAAGGCTTTACGAGGATCAAATACTAACACAGAGCAATTATTTTTTTATACATATATATATATATATATTTATATATATATATATATATATATATATATATATATATATATATATATATATATAACGTTTATTTCCCAACAAAATTAAATGTTTATTACAAGCAGACCATTTAACTCAATAAAAGAGATAAGAAAAAAATTAAAATGATAAATAAACATACATAAAACAGTTACGAATGCTTATAATATAAATAAATAAAAAACGAATATTATTATTTAAAAAAAATATTATTGTGATTTTTTTGAAAATGGATACTGATAAAAATTTGACAAGTATTTACTTTAATTTGTAGGTTTTTGGATACTAATATATAAGTAAATATCGAGTTTATTATCCGTTCAAAATATATTTATTTTTAACCTTTGGATTGTTGATATATTTTTAATTGATTCTGGTAAGTTGTTGTAATACAATATATTATCCCATCATATAAAATTGTTTTTTTGCCAATATTACTTTTAAACTGTATTGTTTGTTACATATGGATTGCCTTGTTTGATGTGCATGCAAAATATTGATTTTGTCAAGTGCAATATTTGAAATTTTTTTATCAATTATTAAAGAATGAATAAAAATACACGTCTTCACTACATATAAATGTTCTAAATTAAGATATCCAAGTGTTTTATATAAATTGGTAGTTGGTTCCAAAACTGAAAATTTATGGATACATTTTATTATTTTGTTTTGTATTTTTTTTGAAGAATTTATAACAGAAGAATTTGCACAACCCCATATTAATATTAGATATTGTATTTTTGAATAAAATAGGGCATAATAAATTTTTTTAAGATGAGATAAAGGAATAAGATATCGAATTTTATATCAAACTCCTATAAGGGGCAATAATGATATTTGTAAATACTCTATATGATTTTTCCATGTTAAATTTTTATATATAAACACTCCTAAAAATCTTGTGAATTTACTGTATTTTATAAGATTGGATTCAATCTTAATTGGTTTACATTGACATGTTATTTGACTTTTACTTAGGAACATGTAAGAAGATTTGTCAAAATTGATTGTTTATTTATTTGAGTTAAGCCATTTTTTAAGGATTTTCATGTCTTCTAAAATGATTAATTTTATGCGAGAAAAACTGTTTCCAAAATAAATTAATGTAGTATCATCCGCATGATTTAATGTTACCGTTTAAGTTTAATTTAGAAATCGAATTTATATATCGTAAAAATAAAATGAGACCTAGTACCGAAACTTGAGGTACTCCACATATTACATTTTTTTGAAAACTAACATTATTATTAATTTTGACATATTGTTTCCTATTTTCCAAATAATTCTTAAACCAACAATAAATTTTGCCTCTTACACCATAATTCCACAAGTTTTTAGTAAGAGATTGTGATTGACAGTATCACATGCTTTACATAAATCCAGAGATAGCAAACAGCCCTTAGCATTTTGATCGATATTTAATTGAATATCTGTTACAATATCCAATGCAGCAGCTTCTGTGTCCCTGGATTCGCGAAAGCCGTACTGTGTACAGGGTGGTACAAATTCGAGGGGCATCTATAGCTTTGGGCTTTTGCAGCATAGTTAGCCCAAAACTAATATACATGTTACGGGTTCGATTTTCAAGAGAAGTCGAAAACTAAAAACCGCATTGCGATATGTCAAAGCGTTTCTGTGCTACAGGGTGATTCTAAAAAATGTGCGTTTCTAAAAACCCTCTACAACTTTTTTATTCGCAAAGATAGAGATTTTCATTAAAAACATTATTTGAAGATTTTTTAAGGACAAATCTACCTGTTTCACCGATTTTGTCTTAAAGCCTTTAGTTCACGAGATATAACACAAAGTTACATTTTTTTAAATGGAATACACCAATTTTTTTTTCTGTTAAACGGTGTGTCATACATCTATTTTTATTAGGTAGTTAAACAAATATCTGCAATTTTTAATAATTACCATAGTAGGCTGTGTTTAACTCTGACCTATGCAGTTTTAGGGTATCTATCTAGGTAGCTATGATCAAATAAAAACAATTGCCATGATAACCGAGCCCAAGTGTCATAAGTGTCGTCTTCGTCAAGATATAAAAATGTTTGAAAACTTTGAAAAGGACGACATGATAAAATGTTATATTGAAAGTAACGAAAATCGACAGGCGGCGTTAAATCTATATTTCCAGAGATATCCGGAAAGAAGGCAACCTAGCTCAAAAATATTTTTGAAGTTAAAACGTCATCTACAAGTATACGGATCCTTTACAAAACCGCGGCCTAGGACGTATAGAAGCCTAGCCAGAGATAGAGAGTTGGAAGAACTAACGGTTCTAGGAGAAATAGAAATTATCCCGAATACTTCCATCAGGACTATGGAGAGAAACACTGGAATTCCACGCAGCAATGCCGTTCGGGTGCTCAAAAAACACAAGTTTAGGCCCTATCGACCCCAACGGGTGCATCAATTACGGCAACGAGATTTTGCTCCAAGACGTGAATTCTGCAGGTGGTACCTAAATAAAAGCCGAGAAGACCCCGAAAAGCCAGAAAAGTTATTTGGACGAATGAGGCAACGATTTCTAGTGATGGAATATTCACCCGATATAACTGCTATTACTGGATACAGCAAAATCCCCATATTATGGTGGAAAAAAAAAATATTTTTGATGGAAATTTAAATGCCGAAAGATACCAACAAATTTTAGAAGAGCAGGTGATTCCGTTTATCGACAATTTGCCACTTCAGCAAAATAATGAGCTATACTTTCAACATGACGGTGCACCTCCTCACAATGCATGAGACATTACTAATTTGCTAAATATTGTATTTACCGAAAACTGGATCGGAAATAAAGGCCCCCCAGGTCTCCAGACCTGACCCGTTGCGACTTCTTTTTGTGGGAGAGAGTCAAAGACCTTGCATTTCGAAATCGCCCAACTACTAGAAGGGAATTGGAAGAGGCACTTCGTACTGCTTTCAGGCAGCTTCGTGCGGTAGAACTTCTTAATGCAGAAAATAGCGTCAAGAGAAGATGTAGGATATGTTTACACGAAAACGGCCGTCAATTTGAGCATTTGTTTTAGAATTAAAGAAAATTGTTAGATGTAGATTTTAGGTGTTACATAGTTTAATTAATAAAAATTTTAAATAAACATTTTTCATAATTTTATTTTTGTTTATTATTTTAGTGTTGGCAATTATAGGAATCTAGAAGTTAAAGTTCGAGGTTGCTGTGTCCCCTCGTATCGTAGCCAACTTGATTTTGTATGAAAAAAAAAAAAATTATTTAGGGCGCGCACAGCGCCTACTATGATAAATATCAAAATATGCAAATATCTTTTAAACTATTTAATAAAAATAGGTGTATGGCACATCGTTCGACAGGAAATTTTATTAGAAAACTAATTTTTTTGAAAAATGTATCCCATTTAAAAAAATATAACTGTGTGATATCTCGGGAACTAAGGGCTTTAAGAGAAAATCGATGAAACAGGGAGATTTGTCTTTAAAAAATCTTCAAAAAATGTTGTTAATGAAAATCTCTATCTTTACAAATAAAAAAGTTGTAGAAGACCTTTAAAATCGCACATTTTTGAGAATCACCCTGTAGCTCAGAAACGCTCTGACATATCGCAATGCGGTTTTTAGTTTTCGACTTCTCTTGAAATGTATATTAGTTTTAGGCTAACTATGCTGCAAAAGCCCAAAGCTATAGAAGCTCCTCGAATTTGGACCACCCTGTACATAGTTCTTTTTTAAAAAATCTAAAAGTTTTTTGAGCATTATTTTTTCTAAAATTTTTTATATTATTGGTAAAACCGAGACTGGCCTATAATTATTTGGGTTGTGAAAATCGCCATTTTCAAATAATGGCGTAACTTCTGCAATTTTTAATTTTTCAGGGTAAATATTAGTTTTAAAAGATAATATAAATAAATGTTTTAAAATTGGAAGTAATTACTCCTTAACTGTTTTTATAATTCTTACTGAGATTTTATCATGACCAGTGGCTTTTTTATGTCGTCTTCATCCAAGTACATTGAATTTTGTATGGGGTTGTCCAAAAAAACTTCTTGTAGAATTTTCTTTGCCAGTGCATTTCCGATTTCAGTAAAATGATTCTTAATTTCTTCACAGATATTCTTTTCATTATGTATTTTCATAGTATTCACGTATAACCACTTTATCTTGTTTTCTTCAATTTTTCTTTTGTTGGACAAAATTGTGTTCAAACTTTCCCAGATTTAAAAAACATCTTTTTACTTTGTCTATTTTTTTACATGTTCATTAAAATTTTTGTATGTTTGCAGATGTTCCTTATTATTTGGATATTTTTTTGTTTTTTCATAAAGTTTATCACGTTTAGTTATCAACTGAAAAAGTTTTTGATTAAACCAAACTTTATTTTTAAACCGGAACTTTACTTTTTGGTCATAAGAAGACATGTCAAAAATATCCTTTATAGTTTCGTAGAGGTTATTTGGATCTTTAATTAAATGTTTGATAATATTTAAGTTGTTTAATTTCATTTTTAATTTTTCATAATCAAACTTTTGAAAACATACTTCCTCAAATTTGGGTGGATTTAAATTTATTTGTTGAGGTATTTCCAAAAATTGTCACTTAATTTGCTTAGTTGCATCTACCGAAAATATTCACGGAATAACTTTTAAGTACTGTTCAACTGAGGAATATAATGGATATACTAAAAAATTAGAACCAAGACTTGCTAAAGCCCAAACAATACAAGGTACACAAAAAATACACGCGGCAATTCCTTTTTCGGAAACACAAATCATAACCAAAAATTATTCATTAAGTTATGGTCAACAAAATTAAGAAATTAAGCTAATTGAATCCGGGTATGTAACGGTAAAATATAACTCAATGCTTATTGGGTGGCTTGTATTATAGGCAAAAATGATGAGCAAAAGAAATTAAAGTTAGTTTTTTGCATTGAAACGGACCGGCCCCAGTCCCTTCCTTTTATTACCCTAAACCTAAATCAGATATTATAATTATTGAAAGAAAAATGATTTTAGGAAAAGTTCAACCAATCATTTTTGGTATTTTTTTGATTATTATTTATTTATTTAAAAGGTATTTCACAGTCCTTTTAAACAAGATATCGCTCATGCATTTCTGATAAGTAGTTTTAGAAATATTCCTATTTTTCTATAGTTATGTAACTAACTAAGAAAAATTAGTAACAAAAAACTACCGAACCAAATATTTTGAAAATTTAGATTATTATGTGTATCACAAATTATCAAAATCGGGGAGGGTGTCTGCCAAACCCCTGGTTGATTTCATACGAAATCAACCCTATAATTCTATATAAAATGCTTGTTTTTATTATAAAATGCTTGTTTTTATTATAGGCGAGATACTGGTGGTTGAGAAACCTTACGTATTTTGCGTACAAAATGACTTCGTCCAAAAATACTGTTCAGAGTGCGGAGAATTATGCTTCAATATGATTCCTTGCGACGAATGTCTGACACTATACTGCAGTGAAAATTGCAAAGTCAAGGCTTTTGATCTGTATCATCAGTACGAGTGTGTTGTCGATAGATATTTTACATTAAATCCGGAAACTTTTGGTAAGTTTAACGAATATCTGTCAACTTAAAAAAAAGAAGTTAAAAATCCTCCAAATCAGTTACATCAACCGAAAAGAATCTAAAAACAAAAGATCAAAAGATCTTGGGTGGAAATAACGAAAATTCAAACCTGGATGAGCATCCCACAAGGAACACACACCAGACTTGAATTTTCGTTATTTTTGATTTTGATCTGTCAGCTTGTTGTATTTAGAAAGTTTTACTTTTTCCCTGCCGTTTTTAGCAATGTTAAAAAAAAATGGTGTCCTTACTATAATTTAGCTCGCCACCCACGTCTTCTTATAAAACATCGTCTATTTATGACAAATCAGTCACGTTTCTTTTTCACAACGTTGTTGAAAAGGTTTAAAAATAAGTATACAATGAGCTTCAGGCTACTGCGAACATAGAGGGCATCAAGTCTAATTTACTCTCCGTGCCGTACGACCAAGGTGGGGTCGAAGCACGCTGCAGTGTTATATTTTTGAAATTTATTTTGTTTTTATTATTTTGTTTTATTTCTGCCTTGCTCGAGAAACAGATTGGTAAGTTCTTAAGTGAAATAATACATTTTTAAAACTAAAAATGGATGTCTACGAAGTTGCCAAAAAAGTGCAGATGGTCAAATGGTACTATCAAGGCAGACCATTGAGGCTTATTGAAGAACTTTTTTTGGAGAATTTTTTAAATAGCCCAGAAACTAGTTTATCAACGATTCATAGCTTTGTGCAGAATTTTGAAAAGTTTGAGATGTGATGATTTGCGCTGCAGTGGAGGAAAATCGAAAGTTAACTAGCCACCAAATTGCCGAAGCAGTTGATACGTCTTCAGCCACTGTCTTACGTGTTCAGACACGGACACATCAGGCCACTGTGGCATGAATATGTCCGCTATGGGAATTTGGGCGAACCATACTGCCTGCAGCCTGTAGGCGGGGGGATCTGGCGACCCCCCGCCCACGATTCGAGTCTAGTGCTCAATCGTGCAATCAGCTGGCCTAATCTCGAGGGATCCAATCGTCGTATTCCTTACGCCATTGTCACTCGTTATTAGGGACCGTGGGCTTGCTGACTGTGCATCAGCATGTCCACGTTAATAAAAGTCTCGCACAGGCATTCTCTACTCTGAGATCCTATACTTTCTAGGACACATAAGACCATGAAGTCCACGCACATTAAAGTCTTTCGGCGATCGGCAAGTTGCGACGGGAGCAGGACAGTGTAGTCTGGAAGCTCTTAGTGACAAACTGGCATGAAAGCGGCGGAAGTTGATCGCCGTTATGCTCAAGGATTGGCTGTAGAGCAACTCGTGTGCTGTATCCGTGACTGAGCAGCCCTATTTAGGACCCACTCTGCTCACCCTGAGAGGGAAGGGGCTATAAAAGGTGCCCTAAACAACTGCCCGACTGGACAACCGCATCCAGTGGGTACACCACATGCGGTCAAAACAAAAGAAAAAGAAATCCAATGAACTTTGCCACATGGAATATCCGTACACTTATGGATACAGACACAACCACAAGACCACAAAGAAGAACGGCAATAGTGGCACGTGAACTAAGGAAATATAACATCGATATCGCTGCTCTCAGTGAAACTAGAAGAGCAGGCGAAGGCCAACTTAAAGAACACGGAGGAGGCTACATATTTTTCTGGAAAGGAAAAGAAGAAGATGAACCACGTATTCACGGAGTGGGTTTGGCTATAAAAAATGAGATTTTGGACCACCTGACCGAATTTCCATCCGGAATAAGCGAAAGATTGATGACATTGCGCCTAAACCTTAGCAACCACCAACACGCTACTATAATCAGCGCCTACGCTCCAACTCTTGCAGCTGATGAAAACCAAAAAGATGAATTTTCTTCTTAACTTATTGAAGCCGTAAAATCTGTACTTAAATCTGATAAACTTATCATCCTAGGTGATTTCAATGCTCGAGTTGGTACGAATTCAAACCTATGGAAGGGCATCATTGGCAAGGAAGGTGTTGGAAACATGAACTCAAACGGACTGCGCCTATTAACCTTATGTTCGGAATATGACCTCACAATCTCAAATACAATTTTCCGACAAAAAGACAAATTCAAGACCTCCTGGCAACACCCGAGGTCAAAACACTGGCATCTGATTGATTACATTATTGTACGTTCCAGAGATCAAAAAGACGTAAACATTACAAGAGCAATAACGAGCAGACGACTGCTGGACAGACCATCGCCTGATACGAGCCAAAATGAACTTGCACATTCCACCAAAAAGTAGCCGTCAAAAAAAGCAAATCAAAAGAAGATTCAATGTAGAACGCCTTAAAGATGATCAAACCAGAACAAAATTCCAAGTTTCTCTGAATAAAAAGTTGGGTACTTTAGAATACCCGGGGAATATTGACGATCACTGGAGAATTTTGAAGACAGCAATAACATCTGGCTCCGAAGAAATGGTCGGCTACACACAAAGAAAACATCAAGACTGGTTTGATGAGCACGACAAAGAAATTCAAGACCTTATTGAGAGGAAGAGAAAAGCCCATAATGCTTGGAAAAGCCACCCTAACTCTAACGAAAAGAAAAGGTAATATCAAGAAGCCATAGCAGAAGTACAAAGGCAAACACGTAGATTAAAAAACCAATGGTGGACAACAAAATCACATGAAATGCAACATCTAGCTGAGTCCAACAATACCAGAGCCTTTTTTCAAGCTACTAAGATGATATATGGTCCCACTACACAAGGTATCAATCCCCTACGATCCAAAGATGGAACAAGGTTGCTTAAAGACAGATCCTCTATCAATTCACGATGGAAAGAACACTTCCAAGAACTACTCAACAGAGAGTCTCAGGTCGATAATGACATCTTCGACAAAATTCCGGAGAAAACTACACAACAACACCTAAGTGAGATTCCGAGATTAGAGGAGGTCGAAAAAGCAATCCCACAGCTAAAGAATAACAAGTCAGCAGGCACAGATGGTATCGCTGTTGAAGTCTACAAACAAGGGGGTCCCGCACTTAATTCCCAAATGCACATTCTAATAAGTAAAATATGGACCACTGAGACCATTCCTGCCGAACTCAGAAACGCCTTTATAGTTACCATTTTCAAAAAAGACGATAAGGCCCAATGTGGAAACTACAGAGGTATATCTCTGCTTTCTGTTGCTGGAAAGATACTTGCACGGATACTATCAAAACGATTAATTCCGACTGCTGAAAAAAATCTGCCAGAGACACCGTGTGGATTTAGGCCCAATCGAGGCACAGCTGACATGATCTTCAGTGCCAGATAAATGCAAGAGAAATCTAGAGAACAAAATCGTCCTCTCTTTATGGCCTTCATAGATCTAGTCAAAGCATTTGATTCGGTCAACAGAAAAGCTCTTTGGAAAATACTGGCAAAAGCTGGATGCCCTCAAAAATATATTCAAATTCTTAGACTACTACACGACAATATGAATGCAACAGTCCTGAGCAACGATGGACCAGGAGAGTCATTCCACATTACGACAGGCGTTAAACAAGGGTGTGGTATTGCGCCCACCCTATTCTCTATATTTTTAGGTGCCATGCTTCACCTTGTTGAGGAACATCTACCGCCGGGAGTGGAAATTCTATATAGATTCGACGGTGGCCTACTTAACCTAGGCAGACTGTGAGCAAAAACTAAGGTCTCGACAATCTCTGTAATCGAACTGCAGTACGCCGATGACAACGTCGTAATGGCCGATACAGAGGAAGGTCTACAACTGGTAATCAACGCATTTAACCAAGCCTACAAAAGCATTGGCCTAGAGGTCAATCTTGCCAAAACGCAAATTCTTCACCAACCAGAACCAGGTACGAATCCCCAAGCTCCAAACATTTCCATAAACGGCCATCCTCTGCAGAACGTGGAACATTACTCATACCTTGGGTGCCACCTATCATCAAACGCAACTATTGATGCAGAAACACAGCATCGCCTAAAATGTGCTAGCGCAGAGTTCGGACGGCTTTCGGAGAGAGTCTTCAACAATCACGACATCAATGCGGAGACCAAGCTTCGTGTCTACAACACAGTTATAATACCAACTCTAACATACGGATGCGAAACGTGGACCACCTACAGAAGGCATATCAAACGACTAGAAAAATATCACCAAAGTTGTTTAAGACGAATACTGAGAATAAAATGGCAAGACCGACGAACAAACATAAGTGTTTTAGAAGAAGCCAGAACAACTAGTATAGAAGCCCTTATCTTCAAGCACCAGCTTCGCCGGACTGGTCACATTATCCGCATGCCTGAAACACGTCTCCCAAAGCAGATATTTTATGGACAACTGAAGGAGGGAAAGAGAAATCAAGGTGGTCAACAAAAAAGGTACAAGGACGTTCTCAAAGGCAATATGATGAAGGGTCACATCGATTTAAACAACTTCGAGACCACGGCAAACGATAGGGCTACATGGCGCCGAACAGTCCATGAGGGAGCACAAACTTTTGAAGAGCAACGACGTAGACTAGAAACGGAAAAGAGAGAACGTAGAAAGGAGCGACAAAATGGAAGAATGGATGACCAACAACACCCGGCTGCTGCCGGAGACTGGGTGTGCCAGGACTGTGGAAGGGTGTGCGGCTCGAGAATTGGCTTACATAGCCATCAAAAAACGCACAACAGATAGCGACGATACAGAATAGAGGAAAATCATACTCGGTATCGAGTGATTGCCTATGATGATGATGACGTGTTCTCAAAAAAAATGGTTATCATTCTTACAAAGCGTCAAAAACGCATCAAATTTTTCCGGAGGACAACTATCGTCGTATGGAATTTTGCGAAACAATGATGGAAAGAGCTTATCGTGATGAAAAGTTTCTGAGATCTATTCTTTTCATAGATAAAAGCACTTTTCCATTATTGAATCGTTATAACCCAACACACGTTCGATATTGGTCGAGGGAAAATTTGCATTTGTATTTTGACGTAAGAACACAGTATCCCCAAAAACTATATGTTTGGGGGGGGGGGAGATATTGTAGGGGAACACGTAATTGGGCCATTTTTTATTGACGGCAATTTAAATGGTCTTAGATACTTGGATCTACTGCAGCAGCATATTATTCCAACTGCTAGGCAGTTGTTAGGTGTGAGATTTGGTGAAACATGGTTTCAAGAAGATGGTTGTTCCGCTCATAATGGTGACCTTGTTAAGGAATATCTTGATAATGTATTTCCTAATCGGGTTATAAGTACATGGGGAAGTATTTTATGGCCAGCTCGATCACCCGATCTTGCTCCTAATGACTTCTATCTGTGGAGTTATATCAAAAATAAAGTTAACGGGCATGAAAGGGCTAACAACATGCTTGGAAACGTTAGAAGCGGTTTTTATAATAGGCTCGGATATTGTCTAGCCGAGCAAGGAGTACTTTTCGAACATCTGCTCTAATTTTTTTTTGATTGGGAGAATCTTTTTGGTCTTTAGAATGTATTATTTTATTTTGAGAAGTTGCTTTTATTTTGTTTCTCCTTGTTATTTTCATTGTAACACGTTGTTAGTGATAAATCTGAGCAGTTGAAAAGCTCTGTATATGCAGTTTCAGCAAGTTGAAAATAGATTCGAATTTTTATCTTTTTATAATTATGGTTTTTTGCTTTTGTTGTTGAGCCCTTGAAACCGCAAAAGACGGTTAGGTCATGACAGTACTTGCACGATCGAACTTTTTACTCTAATGGATCCAAAAGGTTCATGCGTTCAAATGTAAACGTAGTTGTGGTAGAGACGAGTGGATATGCAACTTGTAGTGCTTATTTGTGTATTGTAGGGTTCAGAAATAAAGATATGGCTATCTTTGTTTGACTTGTAGTTTATTATGTATAGCTATCTTTGTCATATGGAAGTAGTTAAGACGAGATTTACTTAAGAGTAAACTATCATGTCAGCCATTGTCTACCACCTTCAAACAAGAGTTTTACTTAGTTAGGTCCCTGCCAAAAAAACCTCATATAAACTTATGATATTTTATAATTTTTGACTAGTGAAAGTGAAACACAAATCCCGCATAGGAGTTCATGATATTTTATCAGCCAGTTGGCTTATACAAGTTTACAATATTTTATAATTTTTAATATGACAATTCCTCATAAAGGTTTATAAGATTTTATAAGATCTACCTGTACCATTCGAAAATAAAAAATTATAGCTCAACTTTAGCAGTTGTAGTAGTAGTAGTAGCAGAAGTAATGTAAGAGATTAATATACAGTCAAACTAAACTATAACCTAACCCACTATAATACAATAAAACTCCTTATCTAATAGAAAAATTGTTCTCGTATAAGTACTTATTTATCGCCAGGAGCTGTGGAAGAGATGTTACTTTGATAAATTTCTATGGAGATTTCATAAGCCAAAAACTGTTTTTTTTTACAAGCTTTTATTTAACTTGCAATGTATCTATCTATGTAACGAACAAGATATGTTTGTTCAGCTTCAAATTTGGCATGCTTATATAATTGCGGTGACAACACAAGAATATAGTGTGATGAAATTGGCAGCTGCCCCCTACTCGAAGGAGGTGGAGGGGGGTCAGTTGAAGAACACAAGAATATAGTGTGATGAAATTGACAGCTGAAGTATGCCCGATTTCGTTGAAATTAGGTGTGTCGGGGCACTTGGGGATGGAGATAACGAATTTCTAATCAGATTTTGAAAATTCAATATGGCGGATTCAAGATGGACGATTTTTGGTCATCTTTTGCTAACCAATTTTAACTAACTTATACACATCCGATTGCTTTCAAATTTGGCATGCATTTATAGTTCCGGTGACAATACAATGATATGACATTATTAGGAATCCCTCCCCCCTACGAGGGGAGTGGTGCCCGATTTCAACCAAAATTGGTATACGGGGGCTTTTGGGGATAAGAAATACGAATTTTTGATCAGATTTTGAAAATTCAATATGGCGGATTCAAGATGGACGATTTTCGGTCATGTTTTGCTAACCAATTTTAACTGACTTATCCACATCAGATTGTGTTCAAATTTGGTATGCGTTTATAGTTCGGGTGAAAATACAATAATATGGTATTCTCAGGTACCCACCTCCCTCTACAGAAGGAAGTGGAGGGGGAAAAATATTTAGTTTGTTTGATTTCAATCAAAATTGGCATACAGAGGTTTTTAAGGAGATGGGATCATGAGTCAAAAAATATTTTCTTGTAGAAGTAAGTAAGTATACTAAGTATAGCTTTTTTTCATTAGTTTTTAGGTGGTCGAAAAAACTGATAAAAATTAGGTGTGTTTTTTATGAGATTTAATGAGGTTTTTTTGGCAGGGTGGACACATAAAAATCTATAAAATGTTGTACGTTTGTCTATAAACTATTTAAAGACTTATAACAAAAATTCCCAACTCCTAGAAAATTATAAATGTTCATAGAAATCTGTCAAATTCTATAAGTTGGTCTGACCATAAAATATCCCAAAATCTCATGAAGGAACGTTTTTTTTACAAAGGGTGTAATCATAGAAACCCACAAAATGTTATGAGTTGGTTTGACTATAAAATCTGTCAGAAAACTATAAAAACATCGGTTTATATAATCTCATAGTACATCATAAAAGAAAAAGAATGTAATTATAGAAACCCATAAAAGTTGATGTGTCGGTTTGATTATAAAATCTCTTAGAATATCGTGCTTTTATAAAACCATAAAATATGTTAAAAAAAATGCCTGACTGATTATAGGATCAGATAAAAAACACACATATGAAACCACATAAATTCTTACCAAAATCAAATTTTATAAACATTTATAAGCCTGACTCATTATAGGATCAGATAAAAAACACACATATGAAACAAAATAAATTCTTACCAAAAACAAAGACACACCTCATAAATTCTTACAAACTTTTTTAATCCTAAAATTTTGCCTCACAAAGCTTATAAAAACTGATAAAATTCAGGTGTGTTTTTTATGAGGTTTTATGCGTTTTTTTGGCAGAGGTTTGTTTGTAGATATGAGTTTCATTTATTAATTAACACAAACAGTTGATTTGATTTATTTAAATAAAACGAAAATCAACACACACAGCCCATTCGTGAGCTGCAATTTTACTGTTTCCTTTTCCCTTTGTGATGTGTTCCTTTTTCCACTTTTTAAACGTCGGTGATTCTTATTGAGTTTCTTTAATTAAAATTTAATGTCCCGTCAGGATAAAAAATCTTCTCTCGAATCTTCTAAAGAGCAAGACGACGCACAATGGTTTATCCCTAGGAAAAAACTAAGTATATTCATATCAATATTTTTTAAAAAATATTTCCATTTTTTTGTAAAAAAATGTCCCCTTAGTTTAAACCTATAATCGGTTTTTTCAGATTTATTTTGAATTTTGAGAAATTGGATGCCAAAGTAAAATTTTGTATTTTCAATTTTTCTTTCCTTCTGCAACCCGTCCTTCATTCATCTCTAAAACAAAAACCGCTGTGTCAATTTCTCTCTTTTTTTTACTTGTTAATAGGGTATATCTAACAGTTTTTTGTTAAGCCCTAAAATATTTTTTTTTGCCTTTACTTTAAAAATTTAAAATAACAGAAAACACTATGTTGTTTTGATATACAGGGTTCCTAAGCAAATCCTTAGGGGGCCAAGCAGCCGTGTATAAGACGCAGACAAACGGAAAAGCACATTAGGCAGAAAAGGATGGGCATGGGGCGATGTTGTCGCTACATCTTACACGTAGTAAATCCATTCCAGGTTGTTGTTTTCTAATGTTTTCCATTTTCATTAGGACTGGAATAAAAATTGTTTTTGTTCGACTTTAATACCAAACTGATGAAAGATATAGTAAAAAAAAATATTTTTCGGCTTTTCATTTTGTAACCATTGTCCTTACGCACTGTTTACAGGCTGGGGACTGAGATACATGCAAATGCCTAACCTAAAGCGTTCATACACGGCCGGAGAAATCGACTGAGATATTTCCGTAGAAACTTTATCAAGCAAATAGGACGGGTTGACGCCTTCGAACGTCCAACCTGGGTTTTGCACTTTGATTCGAAATCAAAAAGGAGGAACAGTCAGATGTGGGGCCGTGCACAAATTACGTAACGGTGATTTTACCAATTTTTGACCCCCTCCCTATGTAATGTTTTGCAAACGCTGTCGAAAACCCCCCTCCCCCCTACGTAACGTTTTGTAACCCCCCTCCTCCTGTGACCATTACGTAATTTGTGCACGGCCCCTGTAGTCCCAGTGAGGGAGGGCGAGAAAATTGATATTTTTTTCTTAAAAATTATACTCTTTAGACCTATTTCTTTGCGTTCCCGAAATTACGTAATTTTTGAAAAAAAATTGTAAGCGGCGCCATTTTTATTTCGTGCTTTGTTTTTCTAACATTTTTGCGTTCGGCTAATTTAATTGAAAATTTTTTGCCTGCGGCGCCCTTTATCTTCTCACTCGAAACCAAGATCCCCCGTTTTAGGAAAACTGATCCCGTCTCTTTTTCTAAATTTTTTCGAATAAAAGTAGAGTATGACCATGGGGGAAATAATTTTTTTCTATGGTATGACGAAAATTTCGAGAAAGTTGAAGAAAAAAATAAAAAAAGTGGCAGAGCTCAAGTTTTTCGTAAAAAAAACGTTTTTTGTAAAGAAACAGTGCAAAATAAATCTTTTCACCACTCTTTGGGTGTTACAAATATTGGCAGCCCCTTATTTTTCGCTTTTACCCTCCCGCTACATGTTTCGAGATCATATCAAATGTAGTGTAGGGCCAGCTTTATTTAAAATCAATAATATCGCAAGCAAAAAGCTCTGCAGGAAAAACAACGCCGTTTATTGATTTCTTTGGCTGCTAGTGCTAGCTGCATGGTTTGGCCGTTTCCGGATAGATGTCACTAGTGGAACAGAATGGAAAGAAATTTAATTAAAAGCGAAGATATTTCTTTCTAATGTTAACAACCTCACGAGTTTATCGCTCAGTATCGTAAATAATGGACCCTGCCGCCTCCTTTAAGCAAGAAAAAGCTGTGGTTTGGACCTAAAAACATCTAATTTTTAATTAGATTAGATGTTAAAATCTGTCCCCTTCTTGAGCCTCACAATATCCCAATCTATTGTAAAACTCTTGGCGCGTAGCAGCCAACATTGCAGGGGTGATAGAGTTGCCCGCCTCCAAAATTTTCGCCCTCAACTCCTGTATAGTCGTAGGCCGTAAGTGAGGGTGTTGGAAAATTCATTTGGCGCAAGATCTGGTGATCGAGGAGGCCATCGGATATTTACATACGTGGAAATAATTCTATCACCAAATACCTGACGAAGGTAATTTGTAGCCTGGCGTGAATTGTGGGATGAACAGCCATCTTGCTGAAACCACAATTCGTCCAAATTTACGTTGAGTTCCCTCAACCGTAGTAAAACCTGGTGTTGGAGAAGATCAACATATTTTTGGCTATTCAAATTCCCTTCAATGGAAAAGGGTCCAATAATGTGATCCCCGACAATACCGCTCCAAACACTTAATTTTTGAGGATGTTGCGTTCTAACACTTGCATGCAGATGTTTATTTTCGCGGGACCAATAGCGGCTATTTTGTGGATTGTGAGAGCTATGAAGTTCAAATGTCTTCTCGTCACTAAACAAAACTTTTGATAGGAAATTTTCGTTCCGTCACATTTATCCCTCATAACCTCACAATATTGTAACCGGCAAAAACAATAACCTGGTTGCAATTCCTGCGACTTCCCAATCTTAAACGACTTGTAGCCGTATTTTTTTAGGATTCATTGGCAAGTACTGTTGGGAATATCCAGTACCTCCGCAATCGGTTTCGTCGAACATGGTTCATGTGCCTCAACGTAAGCGCATACCATTTCGTCTCGTTCCACCCTGTGTGGAAGAACGGGATGCTCTGGTATTTCGCCGTCGTGGTAACACTTTCTACAACCATTTATGCACCCGTACCTTTCAAAACGATGATAAATGTTGTAGACAGTTTGAGCCACAGGAACCGGTCGATCTGGAAACGCAAAAACAAAAAGCCCAATGACCTCGGCCGCACTGTCACTTTTTATGTAGTTTTTAATAATAAAAATCTTTTCTTCTCGGGTATACGGCATTTTAAAAACACAAAATTTACGAAACTGAAGCGACTCGAAAGGAAATAAAAATGCAATGCCTGTGAATCCCAGTTTTTCCTCGATCATCCTCGCCATCTAGCGGAATTTGCAGACATCTTGTCAACGGTTATTATTGCAACTATGATTTATGCTCACAATAAAAGAGTGGCGACAATTTTTCCTCATGAAAGCAGTCCGGAGATAATAACAAACTGGCACCATTGCTCAATATACCTGTTTCTTTTGTGCGCGCAGAACTTTCTATGCCATTTCTGTTTGATTTATTGAAATCCTATCCCTAAGGAAAATATTAGGAACCCTGTATATAAAGTTCTGCAGAGGAAAAGTTGTCTTCCCACCCTCTCCCGCAGTAAAATTTTTTTGTCGTTATATACTACAATGTGTTCCTTAAATTGTGGCCTTGTTATTCAAATATACTAGAAATACACACCTTTTGTTTGCTGTGTCAGTATGGATGTATGTATGAATTTTTAAGTTTCGTTTTATAGGATAGAATAAGTTAGTGGAGCGCTAAAGGTCAGTGGCGCACCCAGAAATTTTTATCGTGGAGGGTCTGAACCCAATTGTTTCTCAAAAATTATTTTTATAATAAATTTAAATCCAGTTTATTAAAATAACACTAAAATAAAAGTACATTTAAAAAAATCTTGGGGGGGGGACTGGGTGCGCACCTGCTAAAGGTTATAGGGGATTAAAATTAGAGCAAAGCGCTAATAAGACGGATAAAGTAATTATAATATAATGACATTAATATCGCATAAACCATTCAAGGAAATGCTTTTCACAAATATTGACATTTTTAACATGCGTTTTGCGTCATCTGATCCTTTTACACTTGGGCTTAAGGCAAAGCGAAAAAAATAGTATAAAGTATATATCAGTCATTTTATTAGTTTTTTATTATATTTTTATCATTAAGTATATTTAAAAATTATATATATTAGTGGGATATTTTTACAAATAAAAAGTTTTTTTTTAATTTTTTTGGAAATTAAGATTTTTTAAATTGCCTTCTTTTGTAGGTTTATTTAGAATATAAATTTTCATTTTGGATAAATATACTGATTTTTTTTTACTTTTTATCACCCTACAAAAAAATATTAAATATATAGGAATAAGTGAGCCACAAGAATTTGACAAAAAATTAGTACTTTTCTCTTTGTTTGATTCCACATAGAAGTTAAAATTTAAGAGTCTGTGGGACCTGGGGGGGCATCCGACCCTTTCCCTATACGTACGCCTATGTCACGATAGAAATAAGGGTGAAAGTAGCGTTTCAAAAAAATCAATGATCAATAAAACTAGTAATATTGAGTTAATTCTTTACTTTTTTATCTATATTACACAATATTTATCCTACATACATCAAGGGGGAGGGGGAGGTTTAGCTAAGAAAAAAGTGGTAAATATGTGTTGAATATATGTACATAATTTTAAGTTAATCCGATAAATACCCTTAAAGATATTTAGTTTTTTTCCGAAATTTAACCGTTTTAAACCACTGTGCGACGAGCCGACTAGTTTTGGCCACATTAGGCACTGCTCTTGTAAAATAAAAAATTCCAACCTTAAATATTACCAGCTACCGCAACGCCAACCACTTTGAGAGCTGATGGAAATCCCAACGCTAAGGTGTGTCTGCAAATTAAAGTTTTGGTCAGGAAATGCTTCTTTCCTTTATTAATAGCATGACAAAAAAAGAGAGAGAAAGAAAGCAACGACGATTTTCCGTGATTCTCGGACATACCCAGCAAACACAGAAGGTCGGCGGAAAATCGGACCGATGTCACCATCGTCGGCGCTACGTCGTCAGTGGTAATTATATATCGGCCTGATGTCGGACCCATGAAAGTTTAACCTAAAAGACAAGTAGTAGTAACTAGGGGGCGGCCCAAGACCTGGCAAGTAGGCCCAATCGGTCTCTTTTTACCTTACGCCACCCCAGCCCCCTAATCCACCACCTGGACCGCTTGTCTCTGGGGCTCTCCGGGCCTTCTCTCTGCATCCAGGTTCAGTTGTCCGAGTACCTGATGCCTCATCCTTAGGTATGCATCGCACTCCGCAACGAGGTGCCGAGATGTCTCCTCCGCCCTCCCACAGGCCTGGCAGGTAGAGTCATTCCGGATCACGATGCAAGTCAGGTGCTTACTGAGTCGGTTGTGGCCGGTCACTATTTCTATCAGTAGTTCAATATCTTTTCATGTCCTTCCCAGGAGCCATTTGAGTCTGGCCACGTCCGATCCGTCGATGAATTCTTTGGACTATCTGCATCCTATTTCGCTCTCACAGGAGTCTGCCAGTGCCCCGTTAGCCCATTTAATGAGTCGACTTTGCAGCTGTCTCCCTGTTATACCTAAGAGTGGTTCCGGCCCCACGTATTGAGTGCTGGCCCCGATCCGAGCGAGTTCATCTGCCTTTTCGTTGCCCGACACTCCCGTGTGTCCTGGTACCCACTGTAACTCTCTTGTCTCCACTCAAGGCTTCCAATGCATCAACGCACTCTTCCACTAGAGTATTGGCAATTTTTGGCGCACTGAGTGCCTTTAGGACCGCTTGACTGTCGGAGCATATGTACACATGCTCCTCCAGACCGTCAAGAACCTCTTCTAGTGTTTCCGCCATTATAATGGCGTATACCTCGGCTTGGAAGACCGTAGCTTGCTCTCCGAGCGGGTAGGTCATCCGAACTTCTCGGTCTTGCACGTAGACCCCCGCCTCTGTTGTCTGCCTCTCCGATAGCTTGGAGCCATCGGTGTAGCATATCACAGCGTTCCTCTCGAACTGTTGGTGGAGGTTCTCACTCTGCCAGAATTCCCTATCGGGACTTTGTACCTCTTATTGAATCTCCAGGGAATTCGGGTTGCCTTGATCTCAAAGGACGCAAGTGGCATCTCCCTGTTGGCCATTTGAGCGACCCTTAGGTATCCAACGGCTTCCCCTCTTCCTCTCCATTGACCAAGAGTCCCTCAGACGCAAATGGGTCGCCATCGCTTCCTTCTTGATCCAAGTCGGTAGCGGAGGCAGTCCCAGAATGGTCTGGTGTCGTCCTCATGGCGCCGATTATTCCCCTGCACATAAGCCCTTGCAGGCTTCTGAGCTTTTGGGATATGATGGTTCTCTCCACTGCCGGCCACCAGACGACCTAAAACACAAAAAATGGATACTTGTCGTTCGATCATTCGCCATCACGTAAGCGACCATCTTGATGTAACTAAACAAGAATTTGTTTGCTCTTTTTTCCAATGGATAGGCAGTAGCTTTTATTTGTGACGTCACTGGAAGGTGGTGGTCGTCGTCCAAAAACGTGACAATTTGTGACTGGGGGGGGGGTCATGCAGGTGATCCCCAACTACTCCTGTTACATTTTGTCATAAATGTTACCTTTTTCTTGAACGGTCTTTGAACAAATTTAGAAAAACGTTGCCATAAGAGCAATGAACCCAAACAGTGAACCACATAAACTATTTTTCCTTGGCTAACACATTGCCCTTCCTTACGGCAAATTATTATTATTATAAACTAAAAAACAAAAGATCTTGGGTGGAAATAACGAAAGTTCAAACTTGGATTTAGTTTCTTTCGGTTGAAGTAACTGATTGGGAGGTTTTTTAACTTCTTTTTTTGTTTTAATTGCCTTAGGAGCATAATCCTATTGGAAATATTAACACGCCAGGACGAATCCGTATCAGGTAACTTGGGTAAGTACCAGTGCGGAACGATGCCTATTTGTGAGTGATTCAAAGTTGGAAATCAAAGTATATGATGGTGTTTATAATGATGTATGGGAAGGGTGAGCAATGAAACCACTGATGAGCCCACGCTGGTTAGCCAGGGCATCGTTTAATCATTTCTTTTTTTCGCTTTGGTCCTTTGTGTGTTCCTTGTGGGATGCTCATCCAAGTTTGAATTTTCGTTATTTCCATCTTTGGATCTTTTGTTTTTTAAGAAAGTGGATGTCTAAATTTGGTATATGCTATGACATTGGACAATTTTGACATGCATAATTTTATAGTTTGCTTAAAGTAACTTTAGTTTAAGACTATTTTTTGAAAAATGCATAATAACGGAGGAAAGAGGGGGTGACATTCATAATGGATAACCAAAGAAATTAAAATAAACTACAAGGCGCACTCCATATATTGAATTTGAAATTATCCAAATCAGTAACCAAGTGTAGGTGCATATGTCGATAATTTCTATCCCGTGGGATTTTTAATGAAGGAGTTTTGTGACCATGTGGAATTCATAGCTCTTTAGTCAAACAATCAAGTATTACCGGGTGTTTTGTTCGCATCCGTGTAGAAGGGGTTGATATGACGTCATCTTTCAAGATGGCGGCCAAAAATCAAAAATACAACTTTTGCAACCGTGGCATCGTTATACTCTATTCCATATAATTCGAGGACGAGGATTCCAAAACAGTTACTTTCAAGGTCATCCGACCTTAAATGACCTTGAAAATTGCAAAAAACATGATTTTTGCCATTTTCTCTTCAAAAAATCTTACTAATTCGACGTTTTGTTATACCAACTTCCAATGTACCTCAAACTATTAGGCCTGTATGCCAAATTCGATCTTTAGAGTTTGATGCAGTTTGAAGCTTCATGACCTTGAAAAATACCCCAGTAAAATTAACATATTGCAAAAATAACATGTTAAAAGGCGCTATTTATCAACTATTAAAGCGAAGAGGACAAAATTTGGTAAGAAGGATAAAAAGTTAAGTCCAACAATACTCTTTAAAAAAATTTGGTTCACCTATGACGCGTTTCAATATAGCGGGTGATATATCAAAATGGTGACCTATAACCACATTTTATTTTATCCAATTTCGTAAAAAAGCAAAAATTACAAGGTTACCATCAAGTCTTGTTGACTTATCGCCGCTTACTATGAAAAAAAAATTATAGTTGATGTACGACCTTGATTGACCTTGAAATACCATATAAAAGTAAAAAACACGCTTTTTGTAGGGTTTTTTCCAACGATTCTTTTTTATCTGGCGTCCCAGATGTTGGTGTAACAAAACGTTAAATTATAGAGATTTTCTTAAAGAGAAAATGGTAAAAATCGTGTTTTTTGCGATTTTCAAGATCATTTGAGGTCGGATTACCTCTTAAAGTGATTTTTGTGGAATTCTCGTCCTCGAGTTATATGATATCGAGTATAATCATGAACCGGTTGCAAAAATTTTATTTTTTTATGATTTTTCGACCGCCATTTTGGAAAATGGCATCGAAAACACCTGGTCCAGAATATCGTAATGTATATCTAACTTCTGCTAACTCTCTTATAGGTAATTTAAATGACTTTGTTGGCTAGACAAGTGAGTAGAACATAAATTCACAGTTCAGAAACTTATAAAAACGACAGACATATAGGTCATGTTTACCGGTGTATAGCATAAACATCTGGGACGAGTCAAAAAAAATCGTGGGGAGGTTTAATATGAAGTGTTTATCTAGGGCTAAGATATTAATTTCATCTCCGTAACTTAAAGTTTTTGCGTAGTGGTAAATTTAGAAAATCAATACAAAAAGCTGGTTTTTTATTTGTACATGGTATTTTCAAGGTCAATTAAGATCATGAATCAAATAAACTTTTTTTTTCACAGTAAGCGGTGATAAGTCAACAAGAATTGGTGGCCACCTTTTCATTTTTGCTTTTTTCCGAAATAGGATAAAATAAAATGTGATTATAGGTCACCATTTTGATATATCAGCCGCTATATTAAAACGCGTCATAGCTGAACCAAATTTTTCTACAGTAATAGTGGACGTGACCTTCTTATCTTTTTTACCAAATTTGGTTTTCTTCGCTTTAATAGTTAATGAATAGCGCTCTTTAGTATGTTATTTTTGCAATATCTTCATTTTACTGAGGTATTTTTCAAGGTCATGAAGCTTTAAACTGCATCAAACTCTAAGGATCGAATTTGGCATGCATGCCTAATAGTTTGAGGTACATTTGAAGTTGGTCTTCCAAAACGTCGAATTATTACGATTTTTTAAGAGAAAATGGCAAACATCTTGCTTTTTGCGATTTTCAAGGTCATTTAAGATCAGATGACCTTAAATGTGATTTTTTTGGGATCCTCGCCCTCGAGTTATATGGAATCGAGTATAATCATGCCCCGGTTGCAAAAGTATTATTTTCCATTATTTTTGGCCGCCATCTTAAAAAATTACGTCTTATCAACCCCTTCTCCACGGATGCGAACAAAACACCCGGTAATACTTAATTGCGTGACTAAGGAGCTATCAATCCCACATAGTCACAAAACTTTCATTCAAAATCCCACGGCCTTACACATGCCCCTTCACTACTAAGGAAATTGCTGAGGAACAGTTATGGCAACATTCTAGAGTCGCGTTCTGATTGGTTGTAAAGCAATATTTAAAATGTGGCGGTTTCATACATATGTGTTGTTTACCCGTGAAAAGCTAGTTTCGGCGACTTTTCGGCACTTTTTTCACCTAACGCACACTTCTTATGCATCTTTATAAGTCTTTAAACAAAAATATAAAAATAACAATTGGAAAAAACGCAAAAAACTAATAAAAATCCCGACAGATCGATCGGACCTAAGATGGCAAAACGAGCCTCGACAAATCCATAAAATTTTTGCCCTGGTTGTCAGGTTGTAGGGAGTAAATGTCCTAATCCTGTTTTCAATAATTGTTTCTAGAAGATAAAACAAAACCAGAGAGCATATAAATCTAAATAGAAAGGACACGTAATAGTAATATTCGACCAGCAACTCAACGCGACTCACAGCGAGTTTTTTATTGTTAGCTGAATGCGCCAGGATGAACCGGGGTAATATTTATTTAAAATTAAAACGGCAATAATCCCGCGCGTTGAATGAATATCGATTTATCACTGGCGTACATACTTATATTTAATGCAATTTTAAATGAACTTGTTGCTAAGTGAGCTGGCAGAAAGTTTTAATTGTATATATTTTTCGAGCTTTTACTACTTGTAATAATTAAGAAAAAAGCAGAGAGCATATAATTTAGGTTTTCTCCGGTAAAAAATAGGTGGTTTTTATTTATTTTTAAATATTTTGCTATCTAAGGTTACTTCAAATTTTAATAACCCCGTCATTTCCGAATTTTTGAAAAATACATGATTAGGAGATCAGAATGTGTGAGAAGGTATGTGAAAACTGATGGTCATATGATAAATTTCCTTGGATATTCCTTCAATGGTTCTGTTCTACTAATCCAAAAGAGGCGGTTGTGACGTAACCGTGACAATTCCCATCATCATTCCAAAATTGTTTTTATGATTTTTTTTTAATTTGACCGCCGCGCATTGGGGTATTTGACCCAAAAAGCTGATCAAAAGTATACCAATCAATCAGGCATTTAAAATTTTATTATTGCATTATTAGTCACCTATGTTGTGCTTCTTTCCATCCAAGTAGGTCTGGATTTTTAATAATGCTGCTTTAGTTAGCTATACACGTAACAACTTAAACAGAATTAAATGCAAAACGAAGCGGCTAATTTATTGCAAAAAAATATGCATATTTAAATTAGTGCACTCCGTTTAACTATTAAAAGTGAATTAATGGAGGAAATGACTGAAGGTACGTAGATAAAAATATGTTATATTTTTTTTAGTATGTTGTTTTGTAATCTAGATATAATTGATTAACCAAAACCCTGCAAAAAAGTAATTTCAAAAATGAACTATTGGATTCTCGAAGATTTAAACTATCGAATTCCACACAATTCCACAGAGTTTTGATATACAGAATATTCTGTGAACATATTTGTGCCATTTTGAAATTTTTAAAAATTGAATCGGTTTTATTGTTATCTTATTCATGTACTTGTACACTTTTACTTTTAATAACTCTTAAAATCATTAACCGAGTTTGGTAAAACAAACTGGGTCTTAAAGATAACTGATAACAATTTTCGACTAAACTATACTTTGCGGCCATCTTCCAAGATTCAAGATAGCGCAAGAAATCTAAGAAAAATAACTACCTTTTTTCTAAAAATATTTAGATGGCTAACAAAATATGGTTTTATTTAAGTTTGACAAGAGTTTTACCGTTAGTTTTTATAAATTTAACAAGCCACAAAAGGCCGTCAACTTATAAAGCTTTCTTTAGGTTATAATAACGCTTCTTAAAACCTCGGTGCAGAAAATTTTAATTCATGCTCCAAAAATTATTCAACATGCTCTGCTGCCTATTGGACAGCTAACCGAAGAGGCTCGCAACAAGGATATTGTCGGGATTATTCCCGAAAAAGTTCAAGAACAAAATTCAATTAGGACGTTCTAAACAACTTATTAATAAGATAAAAATTTTAAATATTTCAATAAAGATGTACAAAATTTATAAAAACCGCCAAAATTACCGATGTAAAGTCATGATTGAGTAGATTTAGAATAGTAAAACCAAAAAAACCGATAGCTGCGCCACTTGGTTTTCAAGTCAGTTGAGCGGGGTCACAAATTTACCATTAGGTGTCATCTCTATTTAGATTTATATGCTCTCTGACAAAATAAACTTCTTTAAGCATTTTAAACTGAACTTTTTCGGCACTATATCTAATTTATTAGAATAATGTATTGTATTTACGCTACCTATCGCAATATTACATAATTATAGGAAATAAAATAAGAGATAATTATGGAAACTCAGCAACCGCGATCTAAATTTCTGGAATTTCAGCCTAGATGTGTGATTTGTCTAATGTTTTTTATGCGGTTTCTAATTTATTTTAATTTCTTTGTGGATAACCCTGCACACTTTAATTCTCGAAAATTGGTTTTGTACAGATACATTTATGCTCGTATGCACCAACGCAAAAATTCCCCGATTAGGCTTTAATCGTGATTAGTTAATAATAATCTGTGTTTAGAATGTGGTGTTATACATTAAAACTTTGTATAAAGCAGTGGTTCCCAAAGTGTGCCGCGAGAAGAAACCACCAGGAGCGCCGCCAGGTAGAATTTGAGTTACATTTGGCAACGCCGGCGCCGCATCCGCTATTAATCGAGCCTCGAGCCCGAGAGCGCAGAGCAAGTTTCTAGAATTTCCATAAGCCCGTATTCGACCTGCGCGTCGCTCGACGAGAATTTTCGCGAGCGCTCTTTGACAGTATTTAAGTCGCCGTAGTCCGCTTTGCTAGGTTAGTTTACCGTAAGAGGAATTGTAAGCGGTTGAACTGTTATGATAAATAGAAGTAGTAATAGAGAGTTTTAGTAGTGATACAAAGTGTTGTGATTTACGAACTCAGGACATATAAACGTTCCAATATCGGATTGGTTGCTTTGTTTTTTCGTAAAATGTTAGCCACAAGATGGAAAGATTTTTTATTAAATAAGGAAATTGATAGATCGAGACAGAGTGATCAAGCATCAGCAAGTGACGGAGGAGTAAAAAGAAGGAAACGTCGCAAATACGATGATAGCTATTTAAACTTTGGTTTTACTTTAGTAGTAGTAAATCATGAGGAAATACCGCAGTGTGTGCTGTTTGAAAATTCTAGCGGTCGAAAATATGCTCCCAAGTAAGCTAAAATGACATCTCGAAACCATTCATCCTACTATGGTTGGAAACGCGAATTTTTCACAATAAAGTTGCAGAATGTACAAAAACAAAAGAACGTGTTTACTCAACAAACTTCAGTACCTAGCAAGGCACTGCTGTCCTATTTCAAAGTGGCGTACAGGGTGGCGAAGTGCAAGAAACCTCACACTATCGCAGAAGAACTTATTTTACCGGCTGCTGTCGACATGGTTAACATTTTGATAGTAGAATCGGCGGGAAAACTAATTTCAAATGTACCTAACTAACCTAATGTCACCTAACACTATTAGTCGAAGAATCCATCATATAGCTGAAGATCTTAATGATAAATTGATAGAAAAAATGTTCTGCTACTTGATGAGGCTACTGACAGTAATGAAAATGCACACCTTATTTGTTACGTACGCTTCCTGGATGATAATATTATTGTTGAAGACCTTCTTTTCTGCAAAAGTATCGATGAAAGCGGAAAGGCTCAAGACTTGTTTCAAATTCTTGACAAGTTTATAACAGAGAATAATTTAGATTGGGAGAAGTGTATTGGAGTTTTTACTGATGGCGCTCGATCAATATCTGACCGTTATGGTGGATTGCAAGCACTTATTCGCAGTAAAGCACCGTATACCATGTGGACCCATTACATCATTCATAGGGAAGCACTTGCATCGAAGTCGTTGAGCTGTGAATTGAATTTGGTTATGGAACATATCATAGACGTAGTTAGCTACATAAAAACTAGGCCGCTAAAAACCAGACTACTCAAAATTCTTTGTATGGACATGGAAGTTGAACACACTGCGCTGCTATATTACTCCAGTGCACGATGGCTTTCACATGGAAACGTCTTATCCCGTACATTCGAGCTACATCAAGAAATCCACATTTTCCTGGGAGAGGAAGGTCATGCAAGCTCCAGATACTTTAAGGATCCCGACTTTTTGCTAAAATGCATATTTGTGCGATATATTTGACAAACTTAATGCCTTAAATCTGTCTCTCCAAGGCAATAACATGCATATGAGAAAATTGCAGAATTTAGGAAAAAACTGCAGTTGTGGATAAGAAAAATTAATGAAGATGGCAGTCAAGATTGTTTTCCAGAATTGCATAAATTTTCAGCCTCTAATGAGCTCGTTATCTCTCAAGACTTGCTGTCCCTTTTCATCGAACACCTTTCGAAACTCTCGGAATGGTTTGCAAAATACTTTACAGAAGAAAATGTCGAAAAATTTGCATGGATTCAAGATCCTTTCCATGCACAATCTCCACCAGAATTCACTTCACTAGAAGAAGAGAATCTTATTAAACTCTCTTGCGACAACAGCCTAAAATCAAAATTCGCTTCTTCTGATTTGGTGGAGTTTTGGGTATCAGTCAAAAATGAATATCCGGCTCTAAGTTTAAAAGCTTTGAGGATTCTAATCCCCTTTGCAACATCCTATTTATGCGAAGATGGATTTTCAGCTGTAGCTGTAATAAAGAGCAAATATCGTTCAAAGATCAACGTGGAGCAAGAAATGAGAGTGGCAGTGTCAAGCCTTATTCCCCGCTTTGAAAAAATGTGTGCAGATCACCAAGCTCACCCATCACACTGATTTATTTTTCCTTCAATAATAATGTATTCTTGTGCATTAGTTTAATAATAAACCTATATGAGCGTTAGATTAGAGTTGTTTTCATTCATGTGTTTTGTAACTAGTGCCAATATATTTACAATGGTGTTAAATAAAGTGTTGTACAACGCTTGCGCTTTGCTACTATACAGTAGGCAATTTGCAAAGCACATATTTTATACATTATACATATGCAACACTTTGTTGGACACAACTATATATGTATATTGCGAGTAGGGGCGCCCTGACAAAATACTAAACCTGTAAGTGCGCCTCAAACTGAAAAATTTTGGGAACCACTGGTATAAAGCTTAATCGGAGAATATTCACGTTGGTGGATATGGACATTAAAGCGAGGCTCCTTTTTTGGTCCCTCCACGAGTGAAGCCCCCCCCCCCTTCCTGGTACAATTTCTGACTAAGCCACTTATACATATAAACCTAATTTCAGTTCTTCCGACGGATGAGTCCATCGACATAAACAAGTATGGCCGAAAACTACCCTTAAGGCTGACTTTAAGAGCCCTGAAAGACCTAACGGCGGAAACACAGGAAAAAGATACAGAATACCACTTCGATTGTTACGAGGAAGTAAAAAAACTAAAGACTCATAAAAATGACCCCAGATTACAACAATATCCGAGTATTGTCCAACGGGAAAGATTGATTTTAGCTTTTCATCTGTTGATATCACACACCGACATTCAAACTAAATTCAATGTTGGAGATACCACTTTGAAAAGCTTACTTTTTTACAACGTTCTTATTCATACGATAAACAGTATGGAGATTGTGGCTTTTGGCGACATTGCAAGTCATTATAAGGAAAGTTATGGGATGGGGCTATTTCCTATATTTAGGTAAGTTTTTTGTTTGAAAGGTATTGTTCCCCATTGCTCCATTTTTTTTGTTACCCCGATACATTCCTCTATATAGGTGAGGGGGCTTCCGTACAGGGTGGGACAATAAAGTCAATTTTTTTTAACGGAACACCCTGTATATTTTAACATTTTTGAATTTCACAATAAATTAGCTTTACAGAAATACTACATAGTATATGTCTGCGTGTATCCGTCTTTGGGAAATTTGTAAAAACGGTTAGACACAGGCCTATACAATTTGGTATTTTTGGAAAGCTTATTTGTCGATGAATTCAAAAATGTCAAAATATACAGGGTGTTCCACTTGAAAAACTGACCTTGTTTCTCAAATTTATAAAACGTGGTCAAAAAATAGAATGGGCAAGTCCGGGCAAATGAAATTTAGATACCAATTTATTTTTTATATAAATCAAAAATACCTTTTTTGGCATTTTCTTTTAAACGTCCATCAAAGTTAAAAATTAAAAAAAAATATTTTTTTGGTATTGTAAGAAATAGGTTTTTCGTTACTTTATTATTTTAATAATATGATGCCGATATTGTATGCATTCACGAGATCAGACGAAGGCGACAGAGCGCCCATAAAATTGATTAAAACGAAAAAATTGCTTAGAAAAGTTTTAATAACAAATAGGTTTTGGCTTTGTGATTCTTTAAAAGATGTTTTAGTATTGATTTGGAAGTCTAGTTTGAATAAGTAAAGCGCCAAGTTCTATGTGTGTGTTATAAAAGGGAAATATTGGATATTATATACCTAATTAAAAATAGGTAAGTGTTCTCACAGAGTAATTAGTTTATCCTTTTGGTTTAAATATTAATTATTAGCAGTAATCTCAAATGTTTATGCATAAATAGGTATTCCTTTTTGTCAAGTATATATTTATGATCAGTTCGTTAATCATACTCAGGCATCGGATGGCGTACGTTTGAAGGTGGTTTCTAGTCCATTTGCAGATGGACTGACACCTTTGTACGTCAAAGCGTAGATGCTATGGGAGTTATGCGCAAATAAGTAAATATACGTTAAACTCTTGCTTAGCGCTCAACTGCACGCTTCACGCTAATATGTGGATATTTAATTATGGATATTTTAGTTAAATATCTGAGTTATCTGTACCATTCCACGTCTCACTATTAGCACGATACACCTAACATGTTGTACACATTTATGCCAATTATCTGGAGTTATTTTTTTTAACTGATTCTTGAAAAAGCACCTACACATCCTTTAATTTATAGGTAGAATTATTCCTTGCTACATACCCTTTTATTTGAACCCATACTAATTCTATTGGATTAAGTTCGCAATGGTAAGGCGACAGTCTTAATACTGATATGTTTCGTTTTTCAGCCATATCATCGACAACTTTCTTATTGAATTTTTCTTTGTGGCTATTTACCAATGATAGTAGTTCTTTTTATACCATATACGCCTCAAAATTTATGTTTTTTTTTTTCTGTAAGCCACTTACAAATATCAGCTTTTATTCATGCTGTGGTTGGTACTTTTTCAAGGTTTCTGGAATGTTAACTTGTTGTCCATTACTATTAGTGAACCAAGAGGTATTAGGTCTAACATTTGCTGACAGTATTCTTCAAAGGTATCGCCATTCATTTCTCGTGATAATCGCCAGTATGGTTTGATGGAAAGACCAAAAGACCTCCTTTTACAAACCCTTTTTCATTGCCAATATGGACAATTATCAAACGTTTTCCCTTTCCTGACGGCGGCTTTAACCCTGTCGACCAACCTTCCATGAATGCCTGTCGGGCACTTTTCACATTTTTGTCTTGCCAGTTCTTGCCAACAGTGTGACCTTCATTTACCCAAATTTCATCAAGAAAATATATATTTTTGCCCTTCCTTCGAAATTTCCTAATTTGCCTTAAATATTTTCTTCTCCAGCAAACTACCTCGTCACTTTCTATTAAAACCGCCTTTCTGTTATGTTTTTCCCAAGAAAAATTAATTTCTCTTAAAGTTTTCCACAATTTCGTTCTTCCAATATTTGGAAACCCACCATCTTGTTTTATTGAAGCATAAATTTTATCAACAATGGGAATTTCCTTTCTAAAATAAAAGGAATGAACTAACCGCCTTTTTTTCATCCTCATCAAATTCTACGCCAATGGTACGCTCGAGAAAATGGGTTCTAAATCGTTTTATTACTCTCTCTTCTTTATGAATGGACTTTAATAATATTATTCATATATTTTTTTATACTTACTTACAGTTTAATATACGTACCTAAATTCCTGAATAGATTTGGATATTAATAATTATTATTAGTGTATATTATTTCAATGTTCAATAGAAATTATCTATATTGTAGATTCTTATAACAAGGTAATAGAATAAGGGCATTTTTATTTACCTATATAGATACTGTTCTTTATCTGTTTTAAAAAAAAGTAAATACAGGCTGAGTTTTAAGTTGAGGCATTTTTTCAACAGCATCTAGAAATCGAATAGACAAACAATATTTCAGCTTTGTTTTTAATCAAAAGTCAGTAATAATTAAAGCTGTGCAAAAAGGAAAATGTCATAATTCACACAGTGGCCCACCCAGAAATTGACTTCGGGGGGGGGGGGCTGAGGATAAATAATTAAAAAAACTTAATTTGAAGAAAAAATGTGACAATAACCAGGCTTCTCGGAGGGGGGAGGGTTAACCCATTAAAAGATGTAATTTCATCACATATATTACATTTGCAAAATCCAGTTGGGTACAAAATATTCTATATTTCCAAATAAAAGATCATATAAAGCATACACTTGATTTTGAAGATTTCAAATTATGATTCCAACATGACGGCACATTATGCGAGAGAGATAGCATGACCCTACGCACTGGCATACCGTATTATATAGGTGTATCGTGGTTTTAAGGTTTGAGATATTTTTAGGATGTTACTTTTTAAAATTGAGTCTACTCTGTCCAATGTTAGGTCCAAATACTTAAGCCTGTCAACTACGTTAATATTTTCAGAGCAATGACAATCTTGTTCGTTATTACACTCATGTATATTTAGGCTTTTAAAATTAGGGGTTGTCATTTCGTTAATAAAAAAAGATACACATTTAGTTTTATCACAATTTTAAGCTGAGGACAATTAGGTTAAGCCAGTTTTTGTGTGTGTGTCATTTTACGAGATTTGGAATTGCGGTTCGAGCATAGAGAGGGAGTAGAAAAATGGAAGCCGGGGGGGAAAAGGGGCGGATGATAACAGCAGTTTGGTTGATGGTGCAGAGAATTGTTTAAAGGTCAGTACAATGCATATTTAAAGATTATTATATTTTATTACAAGTATCCTTTTTATTTTTATTATATTTGATGTTTCGATCTATAACAGGTGTATATTTAATAGAATTGTTTTATGCCTTGAACAATGTAGATTTAACTTAAGCTAAAATATTTGCTGTCTTTTGGTGCTGGGATTTTAGTTTTGTATGACTCAGGATGTAAGAAAAGGCCTTGGTGAATCTACTAACATTTTCCTTCCCTGATTGAGCGAATATCCTAGCAAGTAAATGTTTAGTCTAGAGATATTAGCCCAAAATATCAACTATTAGCTTAGTAGCCTCCCGTATGGGACCTCAGTACTTTCTGGCGATGTCCAGCTAACTAACCAGAAACTCTTCAGTTTTGAATGTATTGTTATAAATGTATAAGGACAAATTTTAGTACTTTTTTTTATTTAGCGACGAGAAATCTTCATAGACACCGGTCTCTGGTGGTCTACCGAATGTGCCCGATTCATCCTCTCTTGAGGACGCCTGCGGACTAAAACCCTCCGCTGTGGATTTTTGTCGAAATAGCGGAACCATTCTCAGGAATATAACGTCACTATTTCGCCGTTTACTGTTTTGATCTCTTTGGTGCGTTCATCTTCGTGTTTAATTTTTAGAATCGTTCTTATCATATCATGTTCCTGGTTCCATTTGTCTACGTGTTGTATCATTTATTTAAAGAGGTTCCCTATGGTCATATTCTCTGTAGATTGTGTCTTGTTGTTTGGCGGTAGTTCTCAAATCTTGGACAGTAAATTAACGTATTTTCTGCGTCATCTGTTCTTTGACAGTACCGCCCTACGGAGTTTTAGTCTAAGTATGAAATTTTAGCACTGGGATGGACAGTAATTTAGTTCTTTATTAATTTAATTATTATTTGTAATTTCATTTCTGGCACAGCATTATTCTATTTTTGGAATTAAGATCGAGGGTTTCTTTGACGTGCTCTTTCCCCTCGTGAATTTCAGGCTGGCTACGGCACTATTTATCTTCTTTCGATTAATGAATTAGAAGTATTTCAAATTTTGTGTTTATTTTATTTATTACACCTTTAATTACCTCAAGCCTCCATATATAAATTTGTTATCGTCAAGCGCATTTTGGGCAAGTAAAATTATGTAAAGTGGGTATAACAACGTAGGTATTTTTATTGTATGTATTTTTATTTATTTTTGTCGGATGGTGACCTGGCAAAGAATAAAAGCATTTATTTATTTTAATTTTGTTAAATGAACCTGGGTATGTTCTACTATAGGTTTGTTACTATTAACCAATAAATAACTAACCAACTCTCGAACCAACTAAATAACTAACCAACTAATTTATAGGTGCACAAGCTTGTGATAACCATTTCTTTAAAACATTTTCAGGACGTTGACATTTAAATAAAAACGATTTTTATTTTAATATGCTTATGGGAGCTTGTGAAATAACCTGGATTTTTTTATTGTTGGTCAGGAAAAACCTGCAAAAGTCAGGGAAATAAAAAAATTGGAAATCAGTTTCCACCCTGTCTTGGTACTACGTATATTGAAAACATCTAAGGGAAAAAGTTGGTAGTAGTATTTTGGTCACTTAAAAAACTAATTTGAGAGGTAATAATTATATGCACATTCATTTTAGTCGCTTCAATCATGCCTGCTGCCCAAATTCGACGAGCATGAATTATGGGAATGCTATTATGGTAATTGCTTCAAGAAAAATTAAGAGTGGAGAACAATGTTTTTATAACTATGTGTAAGTATACCTATGCATGAACTCCCCTCAAATCTTTATATACTTATATAATATAATAGATACAAATTGAAGTCAAAACGAACATATTGGAGACTTTTTAACGGCGCTTATTATTCCCATATAATAGAAAATATAATTTTGTCAATCATTCTTGAAATCGTGTCATCAGGAGGGCGGGGCTAAACACATAACCCCTCGAGAAGGTCAGTAAAAATAGGTACATATTTTAAAATTTGCGGTAGGTAGGTAGGTTTTTTCGAATTTTATATTATTAGCATGAAAATGTAAAACTTTGTGCCGATAAGCTACTTTTGTTAAGGGTAGCCCATAGATCACGTTTTGACTTGTTTTCTTTCTGGTAAATTCGTTTTTAAAGAAATATGGCGGATTCAAAATGGCGGAAAACCGTATATTTTAAAAAATTATAACTTTTTTATTTTTTATCCGATTTTGATGGAAAAATTTTTGGAATACTTCATTTGTAATATATTTTATAAAAAAAATAAACAACATAAAAAATATAATTTTCATTTAGAGTAGAGTAGAGTAGAAAACATGCTTTATTGTCGAAGAACTACATTTAAAATGAAAATTCTTATTGACAAAGCTGGTAACTTAAAGTAAGGCTTAATTTAAATCTTGAAAATGCTTAGGTCTAAAATTAAGATAATATAAAACAATAAAAAAAGAAAAAATATTTAATAAAAAAATCACAGTCAGTCATTAAAATAATTTCCACATTTTTTAAGAACAAATAAGATTATAATAAGTGTTTTCAGTACATACACACATATTTTAATATTTAACAGTTGCTAGAACCTATGGTCAAAGTATGCTTGAGTGGAATAAAATGCTAACTCAAGAAAAATTGTCTTACATTGACATCTAAATTTCTTAAGATCTGTGAGATTGAATAGTTCAACAGGTATGTGATTATACATTTTTAGTCCATTGTAAATTAATTCTGTTCTGTACAAGTGTCAGATGTGGGATGGGCAATCTCAAATCATGTATCTGCCGAGCCGGTAATCACTACCTTTCGGAAAATGAGCGAGGTGCTTCTGGATTAAACACACTGTTTCCAGAATAAATAAACTAGGTATGGTTAAAATTTTATTAGCCACAAACAGGGGTTGACAATGAGTCCTAGGATGTACACCACATAAGAAATGAACCGCTCTTTTTTGCATAATAAATGCAGATTGAAACAATTGATGGCTGCAGCTACCCCAAAATGGAATGCAGTAGCGCAGGTGAGATTCCACCAATGCAAAGTAAGTCACTCTAGCTACTGATTTGCCTAGTTCAGATGCAATAATTCGGACACTATAGCAGCCAGATGAAAGCTTTTTGTTAAGTACTTCCACATGTTTATCGAACTTAAGATTGTAATCAGTGTTAAGACCTAAGAATTTTGATGAAGTTATTGTATCCAATGTATGATGGGAGAGTAGAACATCAGGAAGACTTAGATTTCTAAAAGTGATCATATGAGTCTTGGATACATTTAGGGAAAGCAAGCAGCAGATTATGAAGCACTACAGGGTCGTCATGACACCAAGTAACTGTATTGTCATCTGCAAATACTGTAAACACACCAGAAATATCAAGGGTCATAAGATCATTTATATAGATGATGAATAATAAAGGACCCAGGACTGAACCTTGGGGAACCCCGCTGGAGATGTACTTTTCCTGGGATAGTTTTCCGTCCATTGACACGAATTGAGATCTAAAATCTAAGTAAGACTGAAAGAATTTAAGTTCAGTGCCCTGAAAGCCATAGATGTTTAGCTTTTTTAAGAGTATTTTATGACTAACACAGTCAAAGGCTTTTGCAGCGGATGGTTTGTGTTGGTTTATTGCTAAAAGAAGTAATTCCATAAAGTTAAAAATAGCATCTGCTGTACTTTTACCTGTTTGAAACCCAAACTGGTTTTTATTTAAAATATTGTTGCTATTCAGAAAGGCAAGTACTTGTTTTTTTACAAGAGTTTCTATTAATTTGGAAAGAGTAGAAAGTAAAGAAATGGGGCGAAAGTTTGACGGATTTTTAAGATCACCGCCTTTATGTATAGGTATAACTTTAGCACTTTTTAGTGATGGAGGGAATTCACCATTGGAAAACGAATTATTTATAGCCTTAGCCAATGCAATAAGAGCTTTTGGAGGCAGTTCTTCAAGAATTTTAATTGATATACCGTCTAAACTCGTGGCATTCTTATTTTTCATCTTCTGCAGATGAGGTTCGTATACCCTTGGTAATCCCTGGTTTTGCTTGGCGTTTTGTTTTTACATTGCAAATAGGAAAAGATGAGTTTACAATGTTACACACTGCAGTGTGAAACTCGGTAAGACTGTCGGCATTAGACTGAACTAAATGCCAATCAAAAGTACTACACCTCTGGCGAAATCGATAATAGTTCTTACCGCTAAATATTCGTTTTCTTATCTTTTGAGACTTTTCATTTTCTGACGGTCCTTTGATACAGAATTTGGCATAAACAGCATTATGATCTGAGAGTGGCGCATCAAAAGACACACAGTCGACCTCTACATTTAAATTTGAGCAAATACAGTTATTGTAGTGGATTAATGGCTTGTTATCCGAGTAAAGCTTTAAACATGCATATTAAGATTAAATGAAGAAAGCAAATTTGAAATCATGGCAGTAATATGTGAATCATTATTACTATAGTCAATATTTAGATCACCAGCCAAAACGGTTTGATAGCTTCTTGGAAGTCTGGTTCGCAATATCTCAAGTTTACTTAGAAATTCATACACATTTGAATTTGGAGATCTGTATATACATACCACATACATGTTGAACTTTTCAGACACCATTGCAGAAAACTCAAATTTTCTTTCTGTAATAAGGTAGTCAAATTTATAACACCATTCAAAACCCAATCTATCAAAAGAAGAGCTATTTACTAAAGCCAGAGTGCCACCATTGTGATAAACCGATCTGCAATATTTTGAAACTAATGTATACCCAGGAACACACAATGGCTCATCCTCGTTTAACCAATGTTCAGTTAAAAGTGTTATAGTTGGATGGTTTAAACTCTCCAAAAATATACACAACTCATTTATTTTATTGCGTAGTGATTGTATGTTAAGCAACATGATAGATATGTTTACGTCACAAGAGCTTACCCTAAAAAATGATCGCCACCAGTTAAGTCAACAGATAGACTCTGAGGATTAAAGGAATTAAATAATTCCTCCGCATTTTGGACTTTTTGTATTGAAATAACTACAATTTTAGATTTAATGGCAAAGTTTAACACAATATATCTAGCCAACTGGTGACAAAGCATTTTTTTACTTAATCTAAACCTATAATTTAAAATATTATTGCTAAAAATTCTTATTGAAGCATAATGCTTGTTCATGAAAATAGAAACCTGCTCATAAAACATGTTAAAAGTGTCTTGTGAAGACGTATGCCATGAATACCTTATACTAACAATTACGTTACAAAACTTGCCTATAGAACACAATTTGAAAATTGCACGTTTGGATATTATAGATTTATTAAAGTATAAACAGACATTAACATCCTTTCCTAACGAATTTGTATGATTAAATAACTCATTTACAATCATATCTGGATTGTATCCTGACTTTGTAATACCAAATATTGTGGAATTGGACTTATTAGTATATTGACGAATTCCAGAAGATACCCACGAGCACTTGCATCATCAATAAGGATAATTTTGCTCCTAACAGGATGAGGGCTAGGATGAAAATAGGATTTTTCTTTAGGCAACACTACACCAGATCTCATCTCATCAGCGACAGTTAATTCCTGTGATAAGGAGATACTAGAAGCTCCCCCATTGGTATTGGTTGAGGGGGTAGGTATGGGCCTAAGTGTACTGCCACCAAGTGTACTGCTAAATTGTTGCTTTAAGTCCTCCAGTTCATTAGTCAGAAATTTGTTGTCTTCGTCAAGAGCCGTAATTGTTGTTTGCAGGCGCTGTCTTAAATTTTCGAGATCATTGAGATCTACTTTAGTATTGTCGAGCTCATCTTTTAACAATTTTAGATATGAGTCATCAGTTGAACAAGCAACATCCTGTATTAGTGGTGTAGGCTGAGTAAGTGTCTGGCAAGCAGTCGTTACCGAGTACTTGTGAGGTGAAAGTGAAATTTAATTTTTAAATTATTATTCTCAGCAACCAGTTTAGCTCCCTCACTTTCTGCTTCCTCCATAAAAACTTTCATATCCATTTTTGTCTTTTCTAAATGCTTTGTCTGGTTATCAAGATCACTGTTAAGATCCTTTATTATTTGATGTAAAGTAGCAACTGCATCAGGATCGGAATCAGAAGACAGGTCAAAACACTCCTTAGAGCACCAAACTAAATTGTCTCTAACAACAGTAACATTTTTTAGTCTGTTAAGACAGCTCTTGTGAAATATGTTTGAGCATTGGATGCATATGTAGTTGTTTTGAGTTTTATTTTTACAGCACTTAAACGAAAGTGCCATTTTCTATGCACTCAAGAGTTTACGAATTAATTGAGTTGTCAAAGAGACAGTTACCAGTAAAAAAAAACACACTAAATAAAATACTTTAAAATCTTTGACGGGACTTTTGGTAAAAAGAAGTACGCACGACACATAGAACAATAAAGTGACGGTCAACTAGTTTATTTATCAGAAGGCACATGATAAGGACGTCAGAAAGTCAATTAAGTAAATTGCCAAAAATGTTTTAATAACACCCTGTAGATTTCAGTTTATTTATAAAAATATTTAGCATATGACAAAAAACACCAAAATAAAGTTCATCTTGTTTGCAAAACGTAATTTTTTTAAGTCCATTTTAATTGATAAGAAGCGTATACTTATCTAAGGTAATCTGAGATGAGTCACCTGAATTCATCAACACCTGAAGTGAACACATTTAATTAACTATAATCACAAACCTTATAACCAAAAAAATAGACTGATGATGTTGCTTTAAGAAATGACTGCTTCATGTATTTGACAGTTTGGTGCCAGAAGCAGTTGGCAATGCACCAAAATAACTACCAACTGAGAAGCACAAATAACACTAGACGCGGCTAATTGTAAAAAAGGCTCTGGCATAATAAATTTGCAATTTTTTTAACAATAATCTTAAATAATAGCCCCCCCCTTCCCTTAAAATATAAATTTTTTAAATGGGTAAAGTACATTTTATCTTTAGGAAAAAAAGTTCCCCTTCTTTAAGTATCTACACCAGTTTATGGATGACCCCTTAAAAAAAATCACCCTGTCTGTTCGGTACTCTTTATTTATGCAGGCAAATAAAAATAATAATTCAAATAAAAGTTGAGCTTATGGGAAATAGTGTAGGCGTTTGGTTTAGGCAGATACCTATTATTTAAGAAAACAGTATGATTGAGTTTAGTTTAATTATTTCAATTATTGAAGCTGTGTGCTTATTGGTTCAGTTATTTTTATTTTCTAGAAGGTGTATGTTTATGGGTCAAGGGATTTGGTTAATAAAACGTCCTTTTTTTGAAATGCCAACGTTTCGCAAAATTTATTTTTATATAAATTTTGTGAAACATTGGCACTTCAAAAAAAGGACATTTCATTAACAAGATCCCTCAACCCATAAACATACAGCTACAAGAAAATTAAAAATAGGATCATTAAACCATTCTGCCAAGTTATTTTTATTCAGCTGTATAAACCAAAATTATTTATTTTTATTTTAATTTTTGTTACTTTAATTTTTATTTGCTTGTATAAACCCAGCCTTAATAAATTTTATTTGTAGAAAATAATTATTTACAAAATACCATCAAAAAAGTTACAATACAAAAAATACTTAAAAGTAACTTATTTACAAACAGAAACTACTTATTTTTAATTAAAGATAATATATAAAACATGCTGTTTAAACAATACAACTTTTGTTAAAACTTTTTGGACCTTTTCTCCAGATATACTTTCACTAATTTTATTTGCAGAGCTATGACTCCTCAAAGTGCTGTATGTTTTAATGATTGCTTCAACTAAAAGCTGGTCAAAACAGAGTCTTTGGTATTTAATAACAGTCTTAGAGTCTCTTCAAATGCTCAGTAACCACTTTCTACTAATAGCAGCATCTGGTGGAAACCTATTGAAAGAAATAGAAAAACAATAATTAGACTTTTTCATTATTACGATACTTAATAATACTGCCATCAGATGAGCGATTCAACATGGTTGCCTTAGGAAAAATAAACCGTTTTTCATAAGGCATACTGCTAATACAGGGTGTCCTAATTAACATGGGACACTATTGCTATCTCAGTAATTATAAGAACTACAAGGTTAAATTTATTAAGATTAAATAAGTTTTTAATTAAGCTCATAGTTTTAAGTATTGCAATTTTTTGACAAATCTCTTTTAAAGAATTTATGTTTCTTTCTTTCTACAAAATGTAACCTGTCAACAATGTTGATTTTGGTGTATACTCTAGCAATTAGTATAGCAAGTAGTAGGGCTTGAGAGAGATGACTTGAAGACAATTCACAAGTGCATGCAAGCTAAAAACAAAACAACTGGGAATTTTGAGCTTCTGGTTCACATTTTATCAAAATGCTTATTTTTCTCTGATTCAGAAAGAATTATTCTATAAAATAGTCACTTTTTTATTCTGTGTTCTTTCCCATTTCTCCAAAATTTTCATTTATAAAAAAGTAGATTTCTTGTCCGTGAAAAATAAATAAGAAGAAAGGTTCAGATAGCCACGAACCTTTCTTCTAATTTTCATTTATATTAACATTATGCACTATGGAAAAACGGTTTGTCCTATGGCAACCATCTGGCTCAAGTGTTTTGCCATGAGGGCATGGATCAAGATGTATTCTTGAGATGAGGCCTCCCAGTAAACACAGAAATATTCTAGGAATATTCCTCTTAGATTATATCTTCGGTTTAAATGCAAAATCAACTAAGTCACTTTTTTTCACAGAGACAAATACAATTTTTATACTAGCATTAATTTTACACTAATTTTATCCATATAAAATTAAAAATTCTCAAAATAAAATAACCAATTAAATGCAGCACAAAATTTAATATCGCCTTTTCTTAAAATTTAACTTTTTTGACTTAGTTGATTTTGCCTTTCAACAGACTATATAAATGTGATAAAAATTGATTACAGACGAGGTTTTTTAAGTACAGTTAACATGAGTAGAATATTCTTTTTTTTTTATTACTCCTGTAACATTCTTAGAACCTTCTTTAGATTAAATTTATTTTATAAACAAATATTTTTAGCACAGGAATATTTTTTAAAAAATATTAATAATTAATATTCTTATCATATAAACAGTATGCAATAAATTTATATCACTCTTTTATCACCTAACATGAATATCCTTCGAATATTAATATTCTTACTTACTGGGCTGCTACTGCGAACAAATTCTGCATGTCTCTATATTTTTTCACACAAGTCAAAATAAGGCTCTGTCTCTTTATTTTAATAACAACGAAAAAAATAGACATACAGAATTAGCACAAAGTTATGAATTATCAATTTGAAAAGTTGGGTAAACCCAGACGTGAAAAGACTGAGAAATGTGTGGAGATTTTTGAAATCCAAACCAGCGAGTACTCCCCGAAATTTGTGAGTGAGGTGGAGATATACCAAAGTACACAAGTAAGAAGAGGACATGGATGGGCCTTTAAGAATACAGGCAATGATCGCAGAAGTATTAAAGAAAATTGGCAAAAACAGGAATTATTTACCCTTACCTGTGATAGGAAAACGTATTTCCACTCGCAGAATTGCTGTTGTTGCAGCCGACAACAAAGCACTTCATGATGCAAAAGGGCACAGAAAAAGTATATTAAAAACACAACACGTTAAGCAAAAACCAAGCAAAAACTTCTTCATCTTCTTCTCGGTTACTATGGATTCGCGTCTTTACAGACGTCTATTCAAAGCAAAATCTTTGAAAACCAAGAAACGAAAATAAAGAAAATGGCGAATCTACTAACGTCAAGACCGTCAAACGCAGTGCTACCAACCAAAAACGTGGATAAAGAGAAAATAAGTTGTCACGTCATGATACTGTTTACACTGCCCCTTTGAAATCTAGTTAATTCGAACAGTTTTCTAAATAAATTTTTTAAAATACTCAAGAAACAGTGGTTTTATATTTTTTCTTAAATTTCGTCAAGCAGTGCTTGTTATATATTCATCAAATACTAAAATATTGGGTTTGTAACCACAACAAATTTTACTCAAGTCGGTTTACTCTGGTTCCAGTAGCACCAAACTGTCACTTCCATGAGGCAGTCATTTATTGGGAGAAAACCCATAAGCATGAACAGTCTATTTTTTTGGTTATAAGGTTTGTGACTATAATATATAATACATTATAAATAATATCAAAAAATATTGGTGTTACCAATAATGCCAAAAATGTAACATATAAATTAAATTAAATTAAAATAATAATTATAATTATAAATAAAAAAGCTCCTCCAGGTCAGTTCCTACAGGCAGAGTACCGAGGACGGAGGCCGAATTTCCCCTCTGGATAGCAAGGCCAATCTTTTGTATCAGATAGCTTTGGGCTTTTCTATTCTTTATTTTTGCGCTTATTTCCCTAATAAGATTTTTAGCCGCGCTACCCCAAGGTCCAAACGTCGCAACACTAAATGGGACAAAAATATACTGGTTCGAAAGTTGCTCGTATTTTTTTTGTTTTACTTGTTCGCCCAATTCTGCCGCTGAACCCGCTCTAGTGGAAGTCCTACCAATATAGGACTCCGCCATGGTATCACGAAAAGTTGCATCCCATAATAGCGGCCTTCCAGCCCTCCATGGGACTAGATTATAATATTAATTGTTTACGCTTTTGGTAGATGTTTTCACTGGGCACTATAGCACATTTATAGCACAAACACAAACTAGAGTGGTTTTCACTTGCAAAGTATATTTTTTACCCTCTAACAACCAACAAACCAAATTTTGTGAAGCAAAGCAATGTTTGGGTATCAATAAATATAATTCCCTAAATTTCAATTTTAAATTTAAAAGAAATAAAAAATCTGAAAAAAAAATTAGTTCAAATTGGGTTTTTGAAGTATGTTAAAACAACTGGTCAAAAATAGGTTTTTTTTTCTATATTTGGGATTCATGATATTACCCAAAACAGAACTTTTTGAAGATAACCTAAATTTATTGAATAGGCTTAGTATATCAAGTTTAAACCCCTTAAACTTCCAAATCAGTTACATCAACCGAAAATAATCTAAAAAAGAGAAGATCAACCCCTTGTTATTCTAGAATATGCGTTTTTAAACAAATATGACGATTTCAAAATGGTGAAGAGGTGTATTTATTAAGTATTTATAACCTTTTTATTTTTTATTCGATTTTGATAAAACAAAAATTGAGATACTTGGTTTGTAATATTTTTATGATGAAAAAATAAATAAGTTATAACTCTTATACAGAAATATAAAGAAAAACAAAAACAAAAATTTTTTTATTTCTTTGGTCCATCTATTTATGGGGGTTTATGGGCTGATTAATGGTAATATCAAAAAATGATGAAAAATTTATTTTATTTCCGCCCACTAAAAGATAGTATATAAGATAGAGCGTAGGTTAATTTAGTTTATTGTTTATCGTCTCCTGATGATGCTAACGTTGTTAGCGAAACGCGCGTCGAGTGCAAAAAAGTGTAGTTTTGGTTTGTGGAAAACAATCATAACTTTGTTTTATTTTAAAATATAGTTTTTCCAACAATTTTTGTTTATTGTTGTCAAATATAAAATCCTAATACATGTAAGACAATGAAAAACAAAAAATAAGTAAGTAGCTTGTAAACTAAATAAAAATTAATTCACACTTCATAAGTTTATAACCAACACTTAAAAACACACAAACTTCTTCCTCATATTACATTTATTTGGGTACATATTAAAAGATCAATAATAAAAATTAATAAAAAAATACACATGTATAAAACATAATTAAATATTAGTTACAAACATAGCTTAAGAAAACATTATATAAACATAATTATTTAAAAGTTACATTATTAATTAATTTTTACCCCGAAAATAATATGAGTAATGTCTGATTTTTAGCTATTCATTTGTCAAGAATTTCGATAGTGTATTTTTAAAAATATTAAGAGATTCACTATTTTTTATTTCTTGAGGCAGACTATTGTATTGTTTAAATCATTTGATAAAAAGAGAGTTTATGCCTCTTGAATTAGATACTGTAGGTATAAGTAAATTATTCCTGTTTCTAGTAGCATACTCATGATTGTTATTATAAATTATTAGCTCTTCAAAATATTTTGGAGCCAAATTATGTCACATTTCATAGATAAAAATCATGGAATTGTAGAACAGTTTTTTTGATACTGGTATCCACTTTAAGGAATCAAGCATGAGCACAATTGGCGTGTATCGATTACACTTTAAAATAACTCTCATTGCACGATTTTGCAGCACTTGCAATTTGCTGATTTGGTTCTGATTAAAAAGATTAGAGATTAGAGTATTGTTGCACAAAAATTATAATGTGGTTCAGTTATTACGAAATTCTGATGCTTCCATTGTGCTTGAAACTTTTGGTATTGGAACTACAGTACTTATTTTAAGTTTGTTTGGGATATGGCACTTTTGTATGCATGTGTTAATAAAGTTTTAAAGAATGCTGACATCGGCATACCGTGGCATACACATGGTACCGACCATCCGCCCATAACTGCTTAATTTGGTCGGTCTAACGTAGGCAAGCTGGTCTCTGCCTGACATCGGTAAACTATTCAAGTCCGACATTGGTTTCCTAAAGCGGTCCAACCTCGGCGATTGACGGAGGTCCGTCGGTGGTAGCTTAAAGCGGCCCGACATTGACAGACTACAAAGTTTCGATAATGTGGGTGCTTAACCAGTCGGGCTGGTTTAAGTGGCAGAAGAGGTGATTCTTGTAGAGAAGTACCACCATCTTGTCAACTCCGCATTCTAGTTTTGAAATATCTTTGCTCATTATATATATAATAAGAATATCTTCAACTGTACAGGGAACATAGTGACATTAGCGCCATTTCTACATACTAGGAAGAAACTATTAAGCAGATAAAGTGGTCGTCGGCATAAAGTCGACTATAGTAAATCGGGCCATCGTCAGTTGCCGATTTTCGACCGATTAAAGAAAGTTCCAATCGAATTATCATCGGCCCTAAAGCAGATAAGGTTTGCGTTGGCATAATGTCGACTATAGTAAATCGGGCCATGGTCAGTTGCCGATTCTCGTCCGATTAAACAAAGTTCCAATCGGACCGTCGTCAGCCCTAAAGCAGAAAAAGTAGGCCTCGGCATAAAGTCGACTATAGTAAATCGGGCCATCGTCAGTTGCCGATTCTCGACCGATTAAAGAAAGTTCCTATCGGACCATCATCGGCCCTAACGCAGATAAGGTTTGCGTTGGCATAATGTCGACTATAGTAATTCGGGTCATCGTCAGTTGCCAACAAAGTTCCAATCGGACCGTCGTCGGCCCTAAAGCAAATAAAGTGGGCTTCGGCATAAAGTGGACTATAGTAAATCGGGCCATCGTCAGTTGCCGACTTTCGACCGATTAAACAAAGTTCCAATCGGACCATCGTCGGTCCTAAAGTGGTGTCGGTATAAAGTCGACTATAGTAATGTGGACCTCCGTCAGTTTCCGATTATTGACCGAAAACTGAAAATCGCAATCTGACCAACATTGGGCCAGAGTGTAGTCGCTGATGCCGACACACTGCCGACGTTGTCGACATTGGCCCGATTAAATGCCGACGATTTGTGTTTGCTGGGAAAGAACGAAAATTAAAAAAATGTTATATTCAAGAAATATTAAAACAAAGTTACAGCGTACAGGTACAGCGGCGCGGCGGCGTCTCCAATTCTAAAAAAATACCTATCTATATATTTAAAAATTTAAAACATTAAATCTAATTTTTTAACTTTGCTTACCTTTCTATATTTCTTAAAGAATGTTTCGAAGCAGTGCTTGTTTTATCTTTCTTTTGACATATAACGCAGAAACACAAATTAATTTCTCCAGACATTGTTACTCTTTTCCAAGTTTAGAAACAATAATGGAAAATGACCTGATTATTGCGTAACTCTACGCATGCCGCCTCTAATTCGCTGCGCGGGTCGCCAATAAAAATGATAGCCTATGTGGTAATAATTTTGTATAAAAAAAGCTTTTCACATACACGCTCTTATAAAATATAAAGTGCACTAAAAAGTATAAAATATTCTTTAGCATTCTGATATCATAATAATAAAAGCGATGGGCGCATTATAGGAAGTTTCTAAAGTCACTATAAAGCAGGGAAATGCAAGCTAGGGTATTAAGTATATGCAACCCGACTTGACCCAAGCTACCCTAACATTTCTGTGATATATGGATGAATATTGTTAGTTTTAATTAATGCGCCCATCGCTTGTATTATTATGATATCAGAATGCCTAAAATTATTTTCTACTTTTTAGTGCACTTTAAATTTTATAAAAGCTTGTATATAAAAAGCTTTTTTTTATATAAAATTATTTTTCAATTTTTAGATTTGTACTGTAAATCGTCCATTTTGAATCCTTCATATTGAAATTTTCAGATTTGATCAAAAATTAATAATCCCCTTTCCTAAAAACCCTTGTATGCTAATTTTGATTAAAATCCAACATTAAATATTTTGCCCCCTTACTCCCCTCGTAGGGGGGGGGGGAGGGTGCGTAATAATAACATGGTATTGTACTGTCACCGAAACTATAATCGCATATCAAATTTGAATTCAATCGGAAGATTTGACATAAAACTTGTAAAAAACGACTTCGCGCGTGGTCTTTCTACACAGTGCTTTTGAACGAGCTATAGGTTATATAAAACTGAGTCCAAAAACTAATTGTATTTTTTAAATAGGGACTTTTCCGTGACCACAAAACCGTATTTATTAAAATCTCAGCTGAAGCTGTTTGTAAAATTTTGCACACAGTTTTGTAAGAAAAAATATTTTTAGTCGATTTTGACAAAGCTTTAGTATGTTATTGGCGTGGCAAAAATGCACAATTTTTTCTTCGCGTCAGACGTTTTAGTATGTACAGGGAAGCTACAAATCATGATCAAAGTTTGAAAAACAATATTTTTTTTGCTTGCTAAAATGAAAAATTTAAAACTTCACCGGCCTAATAATATACTCAAAAAATATTAAAATCTAAGAACCAGGAACGTCACAATACGTCCTAAGTAACAGTCTAGACACTTTAGATTTTACAGCTACTCCATAGCTGTACATATGTTGTGACACCTACGTGTTTGCTGTAAAGTAGCTAGCTTAATTTAAGCTGTATTTTTAACTGTCACAATAGTAGCAACTTACTGTTACATCCAAATTTTTTCCAATGCATAATTGTATGGGAACGCGCTATTACAGCTTGTTTTATGTTAAAATAAAAGCTAAATCTCAGCTGACCAAACAAGAATAAATTTTACCATTTTTTAAACTTATACAGCTAAAACCAATGTGAAACACCAGCTGTAAATGTCGCGCCCTCTACCGCACGTATAAAACACCTCTCAATTAAAAAGCCTTCGCGTTTATAGTTTCGATCGCGGTTAGGCTGTTGCGTAAATCTCGGTATTCCTGGATCGGCCGCCCTAAAATTCCGGTTTATTGCTATTTTTTATCGGTTTGTCAAAATCCATGATTCTAGTTGTCCGCCTGAAATATTCGAAAAAACTCACGCAAGAAATGTGTTAACCTAGTCAAAAACGGAAAACATTCCTGTCAAAAATTGTGAGGCAGGGCTGGTTTATATCAGTCACTTAAAGTTGACCAGCTATTTTTGATTCCTTGTTGTTAGAGTATTTTTGATGCGTTTTGAAAGCGTCCTTAAAAAAAGGGTTAAAGTTGTGCTTACAACGTACGACGTAACCAAATGCTTGATGCACAGTTTTACTTCATGCCGCTCGCTTCTATTTCCTTCCTTGTCGAAAAAAGTGAGAGGGCTTGGGTGAAATTGTAGATCAACTTTTATGAAAACCCACAAATAACAAAATGGTTAGGATACGCTAGCCGCGTACGAATGCTGCAGCCGTTCTGAGTATGTGCACTGAGATACGATTACGGTTAAGCACTCTCTATTTGTGCAACTTTAAGTATTATATATATTTAATCAAAAAACATTTAAAAACAGTACGAAATATGCATAAACTGATTGGTGATCGATTAAATCTGTGTTTTAGTATTTGTTTCGAAAATAATCTTTCGAAAAAATAAATATTACCTCAAAAGAAAAATAAATAAAAACAGTGAAGATCTCAAATTTTTGAGGGCATCTAGTTGAATGAGGTATCATAACAGGTTTCATCAGTAAACGGGCTTTTGCACAGATTTGACCACCGATAAATGCTCAAAATGCGTATTTTTTTTATTATTATTTACGAATACTGGTTTAGGTAAACATCGTCATTAATATTTAATTTAATGTCTCCATCTTTTAGACAATTTTATTATAATGGTACTCTCAAATACATTTTTTGACAGGAAAGTCAAATTTTAAACAACCATGCATGTCAAAAAAATGCTGTATTTTTAGTTGCCCTTGACATTGTCACAGGCAAAAAATGTCCTCAAAATAGATGTGGCAACATTTTAATGACATTTTTAAAACGTTGTAGAAAACAGCGAAAGTATTATTGTATATGTTTTTGCTGTAGAAACGTTGCACAGCACACTGTTACTGTTATGGGGTTTCTTAAAATACCGATATTCAAACTTTCGTCTCAATTTCTAGCTACTTCTGTGTACTAAAAGGTCTATCATGAACAAAAAATTGTGTATTTTTGCGACGCCAATAACATATGAAAATTTTATGAAAATCGGCTAAAAATATTTTTTTATACAAACTTTTTTATAAATTTTGCCTTAATATTGTTGCAAATGGCTTCTGAAAATAAATAACTGCTTTAAAAAAAACTAAAAATTAGGTTTTTTTATTTTTTGTGACAAAAAAAAAGGAAAACTTATCGTATATTTCCACTGAATCGTTTGCTGTCATTTTTGATTCTCTTTGTTAATTTTTAAGAAAGTTACAGCGTTTATAAATCTACAGGGTTTCCCATTTTCGATGGGATTCAATGGAAAACTCCGTTGTTATTGAAGATAGAAACATGCGGTTTTCGCATTAGTAATTGTCAAATTACCAATTGATGATATCTCCCTTAATTTAAGAGATAATTGAGTTCTGTAAAAACATGTCTGTAGCAACATTTTTAGAAAAACAAAATGGTCTTTTCGAAATTCTATTCCGACGTTTCGTTTCGTAGATACCATCATTAGGATTAAAAAGTTAAATACGGACCCAAATATTTTACTTCATATTTTAGTTTCTTTTTAAGTTTTTTTGATAATAAAATATGTATTTTTTTAATTTTGAAGTTTCGATCCCGAAAAAAATCATCTTCAGTTAATTTTTTTTCTGGTACGTCCTTGTCGTCCAAGTTTTTTTAACAACACTTTAGTACGTATTTAACTTTTTGATCCTGGTGATGGTATCTACGAAACGAAACGTCGGACCACTATATGTTTTTCGAAAAAGGTTGCTTATCGTATATTTCCACTAAATCGTTTGATGTCATTTTCGACTCTCTATGTTAATTTTTAAGAAACTTACAGCGTTTTTAAATCTATAGTTGTTATTGAAGATAGAGATGTGGTTTTCGCATTAATTTCTGACTTTTTTGAGCTTTAAAAAATGGTATTAACAAATTTATTCTGTCAGTTGTAGCTTTTGAGCTACAGGGGAATGTTGAAAAATGGTCGAAATTACCAATTGATGATATGTCCCTTAATTTAAGAGATAATTGAGTTCTGTAAAAATATGTCTGTAACAAAATTTTTAGAAAAACAGAATAGTCTTTTCGAAATTTTATTCCGACGTTTCGTTTCGTAGATACCATCATCAGGATAAAAACGTTAAATACGGACCCAATTTTTTACTTATATTACTTATATAAATACTTAATTATAAAACAAAGTTATGATTGTTTTTCACAAACCAAAACTACACTTTTTTGCACTCGACGCGCGTTTCGCTAACAACTTTAGCATCATCAGAAGACGATAAACAATGAACTAAATTAGTTGTAAATTTAGTGGGCGGAGATAAGACTAATAATTTGTGATTGATCACGATTTTTAATCCTATCTCCCCTCAACCAAAGAATAAAGTGTACTAAACGGAATGGGTCCTCTCTGGGATCTTTATTTAAACTATTTCTGGATTTAATGATTTCCATACTTTCATATGCATTCAAAAGTCTTTTGTTTGGTACACTTTTTGGAAGTTTTAGGTTATCTAATATGAATCTATGATTGTTTTCAAAAGCATGCTCGGCCACACTTGACTTTTCTGTTCTTCCGTATTTTAAGTGTGCTAAGTGTTCTTTAAAACGTGTTTGAATAGAGCGTCTCGTTTGGCCAACATATTTTCTGTCACAATCCATGCAACTAATTTCGTAAATTCCACTTTTTTCTAGAAGTGTAGTTTTATCCTTGGGATTTCCTAGTAAGCTTCTTATTGTGTTACCGGATTGATATACTAATTTAAGACCGGTGTTATTAAATACTTTTTGTAATCCTTTCGTATAATTAGGATTATAAGGAATTGATACAAATTTTGAATCGCAGTTATCTTTTTGTCTGAAAAAAGTGGAATTCCGAAAGGTCTTTTGAAAAGAATGTCTATTTATCAGCTTATTTATTAAGCCTTCGTCGTAACCATTTTCGCCAGCTATATTCCTAATCCTATTCTTTTCTGCTTCAAATCTTTCTTTGTTTAAGGGGAAATTTACTAATCTATATGTTAAAAAGTGCAAACTTGCAAGCTTATGTTGTAAGCAATGAAAAGAGTCATTTGGAATATACCTGTTGGTGGCCGTTCCTTTTCTGTATAGGTCAAAGTCCAATTTATTTTTATTTCTTATAACTAGTGTCTAAAAATGGCAGTGTACCGTTGTTCTCTGTTTCATAAGATACCTGCGATTCAAAATTTGTATCAATTCCTTATTTCCACTGCATATCCAGCAAAGTATATGAAAAATGAGATTTAATTTTGACCAATTAATATTAATATAATTAGCGAGGTAAGTGCAAAATAGGTCACAATTTTGAATATCCACTGGGATATGTAAACATTATTCGGTTTCCAAAATATCCCTGGGTTTCGCTAAAAACGTTCCGAAATTAATTTTTTATTTGGAAATTCCGAAAATATCCTTTTATGGATTGGGCCCTACAGTTTAATAAGTCTGCCCCCCTTCATATTGAATTGTAATTTAGTTCAGTGTCATCTATTGTTGGTAGGTGGCACTGGAATCAATATGTTCCCTCTGTAGCAGGTACTATTATTATACATAAGACAGCAAAGTTATTTAAACTGTAATATTTTTATAACTATTATCAAGTATAGTATAATGGTGATCCATTGATATAAATACCATGAATTTTTAGCTTTGGTCATTTGGATCTGTTTCCTATACCATGCTTATCCTTAATGGTACACTTATGGATATGTTGTGTATATCAATACGTGGATATACGCTGCATATGTTGATGTGGACATTCTACGGATGTCTATTTCGTGGCCATCTGGATATGTTTTGAAGCATAAATTTATATCCATACCATATCCATAAAAGATATATCCACTAAATATCCATATGTTATTCCATAGTCATACTTTAGAGGATGACTATATTCCGTGGATTTGCAGTACATATGTTGATGGGGATATCCTATGGATGTCATAAAATCATATCCATAGGTTATTCCATTATCGCACTCCACTGCGGATATACTAGGATATGTTATGGATGTCCATGTCACGGGCATCTGGATCTGTTCCAAATCACAAAATCATATCCATACCAAATTTAAAAAGGATATTCATAGGTAATTCCATAATCGCACTTTAGTGGATGACTAATGTATATATTCATGTGGAATTGAAGCGGATATACGAAAATATACCATGGATGTCCATCTTGTGGCCATCTGTATGTGTTTTGAGTCACAAAATAATATCCATAAAAGTATATACATAGTATATACAGTGGCAGTGGAAATTATTTTGCTATGTGGGAATTAATGGAGATATCATCAATTGGTAATTCCGATCATTTTTCAACTTTCCCCTGTAGCTCATAAACTACAAGGGACAGAATAAATCTGTTAATACCATTTTTTAAAGCTCAAAAAAGTAAGACAGCAATGTAAAAACCGCATGTCTCTATCTTTAATAACAACGGAGTTTCCCATTGAATCCCATCGAAAATGGGACACCCTGTACCATGCAAAAAAAGTGGTGGGTGGCTATAACTTCAAAAGAACGCATTTACCAGAATGACAAGTTAGCTTATCGGCATAAAGTTAGCTCGATTTGCACACAACCCCCATATTTGCCCAGTTTGTCCATGGACTATGGTAATTTATTACCTACGTTGCGCGCGCAGACCGCATCAGGCACGTGCAGTAGATTTTTCGCCTTTGACCTTGTCCAGGGCCAACCTTGATGTTTACATTATTTTTTTTGTTTATTATATTATACAGGGTGTTTCAAATTCGATGCTCACCATGGGGATCTCCTAAACGGTAGAAGATATGAAAAGGTTTGAATTAGTGCAAAATTGCGCAGTTCCGGAGATAGGCGGAAAAATCGAAATCTTTATTTTAAGTTTTTATTTTTCTGCGCCCTTATTCTTAAAGCTGTCAAAAAACACTTAAAACTTTCTACAGGCACTTTTTAGGATCTACCTAGTGCGGGGTCCGTTTTTGAGACTTCACATTTCAGTGTGACAGGAGTATTGTCAAGTTCGTTTTTTCTTATGGACACATTCTCTTTTTCTTCTACCGTTTGATTCATAAAGGATCACAAATAACATTTTGCAAGCTTATTTTGGCAAGTCGCCTGACGGTTTGGTTTTATTGACCATCATCAGCCCAAATTTAATTTTTGCTTTAAACTTACTCAAGATATTTTGAAAATAACAAATAACTTTACCTAAAATTTTAAAAATACGTTTTTTTCTTTGTTTTTTAATCTTTGAATTTGGGCTGATGACGGTCAAATAACTCAAAACTTCAGGAACTTGTCAAAATGAGGTTATAAAACATCTGTTATCCTTTATGAACCAAACAGCAGGAGAAAAAAAGCATGTCCATAAGAAAAAATGAACTTGACAGTGCTCCTGTCACACTTGAAAACGGACCTCTCATTGGATAGATCTTAAAAAAGTGTCTGTAGAAAGTTTTAAGCGTTTTCTGACAGCTTTAAGAATAAGGGACAGAAAAATAAAAACTAAAAATGAAGATTTCGCTTTTTTTCGCCTCCGGAACTACCCGGAATTCGTAAACTTTTTTTTTGGTTTTTACCAAAGCGTCAAATTGCGAAACTTTGCCCTAATTTAAACCTTTCCGTATCTCCTACCGTTTAGGAGATCCCCATGGTGAGCATCGAATTTGGAACACCCTGTATATATTTTATAATTATATGCACATAACTATGAGATACTATAATGGCCCAAGGATCGCAAAATGTATAACAATATAATAACTAAACAACAAAGATAATAATGTAAAAATTAGGATTGGCCCTGAACAAGGCCAAAGCAGCGGCGTAGCGTGACTTAAAGGGCGGGGGGAGGGGGAGAAGACTCAAAAGGGCACCACAGTTGTTGGTACCTAGATATATAATATAGTATCTTCACAATTTAATATACAGGGCGATTCAAAATTCCCTAGAAAGACTTTAAATGTAGGTAGGTATAATTTGTTGTGCTGAACCGTAATTAGTAAAATATATTTTTGTAAACCCTTTCGTTTTAAAGATTTAAAAAATTGTTAATATTTTCTGAGAAGCACCCTTTACCCCAAAACTTTGACAACTTCAAAATGCTTGACAAAAATCCTAAAACATGTCATTTTCAGCACACGTAGACTTGCTTGGTAAATTATTTTAAAATCCCAAAAAAATAAAAAAATTTTACTCCTAAATTCAGAGAAAAAAAATGTGAAATTTAAACAAAATAATTACGTTACTTTTCTTTAGATTAGTATGATTAATATTAGATTAATATGATATCAAACCACTGTTCAAATCTTTCTAGGGAATCTTAAACCACCCTGTAGATAGAGTAAAAAATGTATTACTATAGTTGTTATGAATAACAAAAATTTTTATGTTAACTTTCTGCTGTTTCTTAGACTGTTTTTTATCAGAAAGGACAACATTTCTTCGGGTTTCCCGATTTTATCTTTTAATTCGGATATCAACAAACAAAACAATTTATATTTATCTATAGTAGTACTTTCTAGATCTAAACTATAAAATAAAATTTAAAATTGTTTTCTGAATCTTTATATTGATTAAACAATCGAATTTTTGGAAAAGTTTAAAAAAATCTTGAAATCATGTTTCAAGCGTTTCTATATGCTTGGGTGAACATGGTATAGCATAAACATTGGTGAGTTCTAATTAGCGGGTACCTACTTACCTATTCTAACCAGATTTAAATATAGAAAGAAATAGGATATGGACCAACAAAAATCGATCAAGTTTTTGGACTGTTTAGTCCCAAACGCTTTCCAGCAACCTTTATTGCCTTTTCAAACAAAACACGTTTCCTATTTTTTTCTTTTTTGTCTTTCCACAATTAATTTTTATTTTTTTGCAATAAATCACAGGAGGATAAAAACTTTTCTGCCACTGGCAAAACAAGAAAAACATATTTTTTTCATTGCTTAAGAGAAAGACTTCCGATTATCGTTTACTCATTGATCAGTAATATTTACATATTGCGGCGCGTAACTCTCGTTTATTATACACTGCTTACAAATAATCTTTATTTGTGGGCGCCTTTAAAATATTTACTGCTTAGAATTTTATTAATTTTCTTTTATATTACTGTAATGTTTATTGGATTAATACATAGCTAAGGGCACCCAAAGGGCGCCAAGACCCAGAGGGCAACGGGGGGGGGGGAGGAACCCCCCCTACCACCCCACGCTATGCTGCACAGTGGGGCAAGAAGAACCAAAAGATGCGATAGAGTCCACATTGCATTAAATGAGTTTTTTGTAGTCAGAAATGTCTGAAATGTGTAAATTTATAATCCAAGATAAAAAAAGTAGAGCCTAAGCCGTTGCTCGAGTTATGTAATGCCCTCCCCCCTCCCAAAAAGCTTTTCTTAAAATTTAGGTCTGCAAAATTTCAAAGTTGGTAAGCAAAATTATGTAAAACTAGACATTTTGAACCACACACAAAATATATAGAAAAATCACCACAGTTAAATTTGGCTTATTAACATTACAGCCATTAGTAAAGGATGCGACATTCGTACAGAAAGAAAAACATCCAGCGAAATTATGGGCTTGAAACTACTCCAATTTGTTTTTCAAAAGATGAATGTTTTAACGAATTTTTAATCATTTTTAATAAAAACCAGGGTAGCTGATGCGACATCGTACACATATTATATTTATGTCTGCTGTCGTAACAATACTAATTTCTGCGAACGTTTAAATAAGTTTGACTTAAATTTAATAATAAATATTTATTCCCAACCAACTTAAGTAGTTCCTTACAGGGAATAAAAAAAAACAAACATTTGGGTACAACATGCATTAAGTAAATATTTCTAGATATTATTAAATTTAAATTATATTAATTGTAAAAATGGTAATAAATTGTCATAAAAAAAATTATATAATAAAAAAGTATTAAAAATAATAATAATAATACAATTAAAAACCGGGAATACAATAATTCCATCATTTTACAAGATTTTTTTTTAAGTCTTTTTAAAATTTCATTTGTATATTCATATTTTTTATTTCTTCTGTGATTCTATTGTATATATTAATTCCATCACAAATAATTGATTTTTTACCAAAATTACTTATTGATGCATAGCAAATAAGTTTTCTGTTATTTCTTGTTTCATATGAGTGGGTAACATTACTTGTAATTAAGTTAATGTTAGATTTTTTTACTTTCACAGTAAATTGAATGAATTAAAATGCCTAATTTTAAAATATGTAGATTGTTAATATCACGGTAGCCCTTTGGTTTATAATTGTTTTCTGTGGGTTCTAAGAATGGAAATTTATGAATGCATTTGATTGCTTTATTTTGTAGTTTTTTTAGTGGTTTTATTGTGGTTTTATTTGCAAACCCCCAATTAGATATCATGTATTGTAATTTGGAGTAAATTAAAGCATAATAAATGTTTTTTAGGTGTTTTAACGGTATGTAATGTCTTACTTTGTAAAGAACACCGATTAAAGGATAAATAGAGTTTCTTAAATGTTCAATATGTTTATCCCAGCTTAACATTGCATTGATGTATAATCCCAAAAATTTTATAAAATATGTGTATTTAATTTCATTGTTTCTATTTTTTAAATAATTTTTTTTTATTAATACAAATATAAGATGATTTATTATAGTTAATTGTTAGTTTGTAAGAGTAGAGCCATTTTTGAATAATATCTAGATCAAACAGAATATCACTAAAAATTTGGGAATAATTATTTGCAAAATAAACTATTGTAGTGTCATCAACAAATAATTTTATTTCACCGTTTAGCTTTAAATTTGTGATTGAATTGATATATATTAGAAACAGAATTGGACCTAGGGATGAAACTTGTGGAACGCCGCAAATTATTTTTCCTTTAGAATTTTTATGATTGCCAGTTTCTAAAAGATCAAGCCAACTATTTTAATAAAATATATTTTGAATTTTGTAACTAAGTAATTAATTTTTGAGACGGATGCGACAAAAATAGTAACGGATGCGACACGTACGATTATAAAAAGTTTACATTACCTTTATCATAACGAGAGATGGAGGGGAGGAAAGGGCACATTCTATAATTACATAATTTACGCATATTTTGGGCAAATTTTTAAGAAAAATGTGATTATAAAAAAATTAAATGCGGCTTTATAGGCAAAAACTGGCAGATAAATTTGACATTATTTTAAAAAGAAAGGTTCATAGAATAATAAAACACTAAAACTTCCCCGGGATCTCAGGGGATATGTTACTTTTTGTCTAGGAGAATCTCTGACATTAAAAAAAAAAACAAATAAAAATTCGCGGCAGGTTTTACGAAAATGGCGGCTCAAAAAAAAAAACCCAACCGGAAGTTCAGCTATTTTTTTAAACGAAAATAATGCACTTACCATAAGGATTATTTGATATGCTAATAATTATCTTAAAATGGTTGCAAACGAAAAATGGAGTCAAACTGTATTATTTTGCAGAAAAGATTTGAACCCGGGACCTCTAGAATACCAGTCTAATGCTCTACCAACGGAGCTACCGAGGAACTGGGGTTTTAACTGGCTCTCGGAAATCCTTTCGTCCGACTCATTCGTTATTCTAAAAACAATATCGAAAAATCTGTTTCCAAAAGATGCTAACTTTGACAATATTTTTGATTTGTTTTAGGGCGTTTGATAATTCAATAATAACGTGATTTGGAAAAGGGACTATTTATAATTAGATATAAGTAAAAATATCTTGCATATTATAAAAATTAGTTTTTGAACTTTATCGCATCTTTTTTTAACTTTGCCCCTCTGTGCACCGCTGGGCCAAAGGCGAAATAGTAGTTTTAACAACTGGTGGCTAAAATAGTGCTTTTTTTACAAGCGTTGGTTTAAATAACGAGCGCAGCGAGGTATTTAAAAACGCGAGTAAAGAAAAGCACAGTTTAGCCGCGAGTTGTTAACGCTATTTTTTTTAAAACCTTTATTAAAAAATCCAAGAGAAACAGAAAAATACTTTTAAAAATCTCGAACGAAGAGAACTTCTCGCAACACACTATCTCTACACTATAAATCAAGGCGGCGGGTAAACGAAATAACAAACGTTTCCATAGCGATGTGTTTTTTTTACTTGGTGACGTTCATTGTTGCGACATTTTAATTTTTGACAATTTGATATTTTGACGATATTTTTAAATGATTTTTTCATAAATACTTGGTGACAACTGGCGAAAATGGCTTAATTTTTAGGCAAGAATAATAAGATTTTTTCAATATTACTATTTTCCGCTATTTCTCTTTAACTTTGGGTAAAAAACGGACAGAAATCTTTTTTTGCACCCGTGATCAAAAAAAAGTGTTTTTTGCATCGGTAACCAAAAAAGCCATGCTTTAGTTATCTGCAATTACTAAAATCATGTTTTTGATGAAGGTATTAAAAAAAATCTATTATACTGCGAAGTTTTTGGCACTGAATTTTTTCCTGGCTAACTTGACTAGGAGAGTTATTATCGCTGCGGTTTTTTTTATGAAAATGCAAGAGCAGGGCCGTTATAGTATCTCATAGTTACCGGGTGGGCCATAAAAAACCGGACAAAATGTTTTTCGTTATAACTTTTAAAGCATACCACCGATTTTAATGCAACAGACTGCTCTTTGCAGGGAATTGAGCAAGACTGATTGGAAATATTTTTTCCGCCATCTTAAAATCCAAGATGGCGCACATAAACAAACCTTACCCTTCAAAGAGCCTCGTTTATTACCACCGATTTTAATGCAACAGACTGCTCTTTGCAGGGAATTGAGCAAGACTTTGATTGGAAATATTTTTTTCCGCCATCTTAAAATCCAAGATGGCGCACAGAAACAAACCTTACCCTTCAAAGAGCCTCGTTTATCCTTATGTTACCGAATTTTTTTGGATTTTTTTATGAAGTCGTTTCTGGCACGCAGAACGGCTAAGTGGTTCCCAAAATAAAATAAAAAATGTTCAATCAGTGTTTTACGGATTATGCGATTGCCGTCTCAATTCTGTCTGCATACATTTTCTCATAAATTCATTATTACTAAACCGATTTTGAAATTCGATTGTTTTTTTAACTACTGCTATTGAAATTTGTCGCCGTCTTGAAATCCAAGATGACGGACAAAATCAAATTTGTCCCTTTAAAGAGGCTTGTTTATTTATATGTTCTGTAAACTTTTAAATATTTTTTTTAATTTGTACAAAAGTTCTGCTTTTGCCACGCACAACGTATATATCAAAATCGGTTTGGTGGTTCTCCAAAAATTAGTTTTTGTTTCCATCACTGTTTTCCAGATTTTACAAGGCAATCGTGCCATTGATACCCATAGTCTCTAAAACAATAAGTGAATCAAAAATTAATTTTTTCATAACTACTTAACCGTTTTTAATGATTTGTACCTAGTTATACGCGGCGGAGCCAGAGCTTTTTTACGAATTTAGAAAAAGTCGAAAAGGGCCAAATTTGATTTTGTCCGCAATCTTGGGTTTACAAATTACGACAAATTTCAATAGTGGTCTTAAAGTTCAATCGATCTTTGTCATAATGCTTTTTATCAAATTAAAATCGGTTCAGTAATTATGATTTTATGAGGAAATTAATGCAGACGGAATTGAGAAGGCAATCGTATAATCTGGAAAACAGTGATGGAAACAAAAATTAATTTTTTAAGAACCACTAAACCGGTTTTAATGATTTATACCTCGTTGTGCGTGGCGAAAGCAGAACTTTTATACAAATAAAAAAAAATTAAAAAGTTTTCAGAAAATACGAATAAACGAGCTTCTTTAAAGGGCCAAGTTTGGAATCTTGGATTTCAAGATGGCGGCAAATTTCAATGGCAGTGGTTAAAAAACAATCGATTTTCATCATGATGCCTTTTATTTCATTGAAATCGGTTTTCTAATAATGAATTTATTAGAAAATGCAGACAGAATTCAGACGGAAATCGCATAATCCGTAAAACCCTGATTGAATGTTTTTTTTAACCATTAATCCGATTTTAATGATTCGCGTCTCGTTCTGCGTGGCAGAAACAGAGCTCTTTTACAAATTCATAAAAAAAATAAAAAAATCTTCCGTAACATAAGAATAAACGTAGCTCTTTAAGGGTAAAGCTTGTTTCTTTCCGCCATCTTACATTTTAAAATGGCGGACAAAAAATACTTTTTCCTCAAAGTCTTGCTCAATTCCCTGCAAAGAGCAGTCTGTTGCATTAAAATCGGTGGTATGGTTCGGAAGATATAACGGAAAACATTTTGTCCGGTTTTTTATGGCCCACCCGGTATATGATTTTATCAGAGGAAAAAACTTGAACTTTTGGCCTACTCCAGGAGTTATACCAGTATCTCATTTCGGAAGTCGGGCTTTTTACCTCAATAAGACCTGGCAATGGCAACCAGTAGGGCTTTTCCGAGGGTTCCTCAGTAGACTATAAGGATGACAACGGATTTTTCGTAGTAAAAAGCCCGACTGGTTCATGGATCAGCTTCGAAATCACTTACACTGAGAAAACAAATGGTAGAAAATAGCCCAAAATATGGGTTAAATCAGCCCAGGGCCGCAGGTAAAATAGTGGACAGGCCACAGCTTGAATTACTCCAACTATTTTTTTTTAACTGTCGCAACCCACAGTTTTTGATTTAAAGCAACCCACATGCGTGGGTTAGTTTTTTAATCCAAATTAATGGTTTACAGCAACCCACTATGAGGGACTGTGAATATTAATAGCTATAGTTGGGACAGCCCCGTCAATTGGGTTGGTAGAACCCAGTTGGGTGGGCTGGACCAGCACAAGTTGAGGCTGGAATAAGGAGTTTATTTTTTTGGTACCCTTTTTTGGGGCTGGAATAAAGAGTTTATTTTTTTGGTACGCCGCCGATTGGGTTGATCCAGCCCAGTTAGGTGGGCTGGAACAGCACAAGTTTGTGTCTGGAATAGAGTTTTTTTTGGCGCTTCGTCGACTGGCTTGGTTAGCCCAGCTAGCTGGACTGGACTAGCACATATTTTAGAGCTGCAATTAAAAGTTTATTTTTTCTGACAGTTGGCCGAAACTTATACATATTGAAGAAACAAAAATACAAACAAAATTTAATACAAAAATTAAAAGCTTTATTGACGTAGCTTTTTTTGGAGAGGCATTTTTGAGGGAAAGTCTTAAAATTTCAATTTGGGAAAGCAATTACAATTAGCAAAATTTTTTAAATAAAGCGTTTGTATCAACACGTTTTAATAAATTGATTGAAAATTACCAAAAATGGATAAACAGCATATTACGCGTATATGTGTAATCTCCAAAAGACAAACCATTTCTAAATTCTCCTTAAAAAATCATTTTAAATGACACCCAACATCATAGGGTATTTTATTAAATTTTTGATATGATCGCTTTCAAAAATTGAAATTTGAATATCTCAAAAACTAGATAAGTTAAAGAAATTACTAGAAATAGACTTTCCCCAAAGTGTTATAACGTGCCACAAAATCTAAATTTGTAAAATTTTTCGGCAAAAAACTTTCGACATAAAGGCAATTTTCGCGATCTTACCGCCCGACGACGGCGTCAAACGACCGGGTCCCGGAACAGAACAAACCCGGTGCGGGGCAAAGAGATGTGCACCTTTCGGTTGCTTAAACGATAATTAACTGAACAGGGCCAAAGAACCCCGCACACTAGCCCATATAACCTAGACATCGGGCGATTTTGGAATTTTTTTGATATGTTGTAGGTTTGGAGAAGGGCTTTAAAAAAATGCGCCTTAAAAGTTGGTGAGGAATTTAGTTTGGCTACAGGGGCGTATCAAAGGTGGGATAAAATAACATTTAGAAATACTATTTTCCGAAGAAAATATGCAGGTGTTTATTTATTTTTAGAAGGATAGAGTAAATGTTCATTTGTAGATTTTTTCGCAATAGTTTCTGACAGATTGGGTCAGTGGCGCACCGTAAAACTATTAAAATACTGTTTCTTTTTTCAATTTGATTGGAAATCGTCTTGAAACCGTTTTATAATTTTGATATTTGTTAGCTGTTACATGTCATAGTTATCAATTGTGGCGTAGTGGCGTAATGTAAAATATATTGACATTTTTGTTTTGTTCTGTTTTTTTTACTTTTAGGTTATGATATTGCCTTCTTTTTTCTAAACGGATACATCCACCAACTTCTCTCCATTTATTTACCCACAGCACGCATATCTTCACGCGTAAAGTATCTTTCCCGACCTTGATTGCTTGCCCGAACTTCGCTCTGGCGCTTTAGGATCATCGGCAGTCGCGTACGAAAAAAATACAATTTTCCTACGACCACACACGAAAGTAACCAAATCTGCACTCTATAACGCCTCAGAAAGTTTTATATTTCACAAGCATATCAATTTTATTTTCGTCTCTAGAGACGAAAATGTTTTCTTCTTTAGTGACGAAAATGAACGACAGCAAACCATCCAAACAATGTAGGTATCTAGTAGGCTATGATTTGTAGAAGCGTCAGAAATAGCCTGAAACCATTTTCGTCCCTAGAGAAGAAAATACTTTCTTCTCTTGAGATGAAAATGAAAAAAATTTAATAATAATAAAAAATACGAATGAAATCCTAAAGTGGTCGTAGGAAAAATAGCGTATACAACTCGATAGAAAGTAACTTTCTTACACTCGCATGTTATTTCACTTGTTGTGAAATATGTCACTTTCTTTTCTCGTTAATAACAATTACTTGCTTTAGACATTCGTGAAACTTAGCCGCTTTAAGTTTCATAAAAAAGAATTAATTTATGGGTCGCCCTACGCCACTGTGTTGGAATATTTATATTGAAGCAAAATAGTAGATAAGTAAGATTATATTATTGAAGCACATAGATTTAATTAATAAGTTCAGTTATCAAATAAAATATTAGTAAGTATGGGTAGTATTTTCATATTTGGATGTTAAACCACTGATTTATCTATGTTGGGAATTTGGAACCTTTGGTTGCACTAAAACAAAATTATGATTGTTTTCCACAAAACAATCATAATTTTGTGACTGATTTATCATTTTATAAAATATATAAAAAACTATAAAATAACAGAAAATACATACATAATATCGTTGAATTGGTGCTCTTGATGAAAAAATTAACTGACCCAACCTGTCAGAAAACATTGAGAAAAAATCTACAAATATACATTTGCACTATCCTTTCAAAAAGAAATAAGTACTTGCATGTTTTCTTTGTAAAATAATATTTCACAATGATATTTTATTCCACATTTGGTACGGCGCTGTAGCCAAACCAAATGTCTCACCAACTTTTAGGTCGCATTTTTTTAAAGCCCTTGCCCAGACCTACAACATATCAAAAAAATTCGAAAATCGCCCGATGTCTGGGTTACATGGACCGGTGTGCGGGGTCCTTTAAGCAATAAACCTGATAAAACCGCATAGTTGGGCTGGAACAATCCTTAATAGAGGTGTAAGCAGCCCCGCGAAGTAGCTAAAACAATTCACGTTTGGTTTGGTTTGTAAAACAGTTTTTACCTCCGATGGGTTTGCAACAGTCCATAAAATGTTTACCCATGTTTAATGTTTGCCACAACCCAATAACTGGTTGCGGCAGCTATGTAATTTGGTATATGGTTGGTCTAGGTCAGCATTTTAATTTAAAAAAAAAACAAATTTTGCCCAATTTTGTGGGCTCCCTTAGAACTGTTTCAGATAAAAAAAAAAGTGTTTAACTAGTGGAGTAGTGGTAGTGGAGTAGGCCCAAAGCTATACGTTTTCTCTTTTGGTAAAATGTTGTATTCTTCAATTTTTGTTGAGCTGTGTTGGTATCTCTGTTCATAGGGGTAATTACCTGTCACAACCTCGGGTCTTCCGTCAATTGAAGGCAAGGTTAAATTACTGCTTTGAATGTGACTGCAAGGCGTGTGAAGAAGACTGGCCGCAACAAATGAATCCAGGAACATGGTTTTTTGCGGTGCCACATAACCCATTCAACGAAATGATCTACGAACAACTAAGAACGATTCACGCAATATTACGCGCAGGTACGATGCCACTTGAAACTCTTTGGGAGTTGTTAGTGGACATTTATGAAAAATTCGGACCTGAGCCTTCCTATAGGTACGCCGTCTTGGATTTAATTTTATTATTCTTGCCCTTTTCAAGCAACAAATATTTGGAATTTTAAAATTAAGAATTAACTAGAACGCAAAAAAGTTTTCTTTTGCCAAATCTGGTCAAACTTTTATTTTGTGTAGGTTTTTTGCGTATTAGAACACTTATGGTTTATCAAAAACCAGGAATTTACCAAATCATTTCTATAAAAAAAATTTATTGTAAGAACGACTCACTATAATAATTGCAATTTGTTAAACCATTTTTTTTATCTGAAACTTAAAGCTATTCAATATCAAACACGAGTATAACAGAACGCATCAAACACCTAATTTATAAAAACCCTTTATTATTTATTTTTAAAACCAAAAATCGATCCATTCAAGATCAACCTAGGAATGTGTTAAACCGGTTTTCAATCAAACTATTGTTAACTAACAAATCCGTAGTGCCTTCAGTAGTTATTTCAATATTATATATGGTGTCCCAAATGTCCGAGTCCACCCTACCCTACTAACACAAATCGTCGGCATAAAATCGGGCCAACGTCGGCGATTCGTTGGTCCGATTTTATGCTGATGATATGTGTTTGTAGGATATTATATCTCCAAATAAAACTTCATATACATGGTGGATTCTTTAAACGGAACGCTGCTTCTAGCGGATTAGAATTTGGTTGAATAAAAAAATTCAAAAACACGTCAACTGAGATTTTCAATTTCTTTTAATCGTGCTATCTTGGATTTTGTGTATGTCATTTAGTTTACGAGGTATGGCAATTTTTATTATTTTTTTAAAGAGGACACCCTGTATATTTTGCAATTTTTGTAATCTGCAAACAATTCTCTCTCAGCAATACCACACAGTAGGATCTATCTTTTACTATAGTCAAGATATTATGATCTAAATCTGTGTAAAACAGGGCATAGACAACAATTCCATCTAAGTTTAAATGCCTCTATCTTGGAAACCATAAGAGGTAGAGTATTAGTGTGTGATATTGTCAAAAAGACAATTTTTTTTAGAATTCAAAAATGTCAAACTATACAGGGTGTCCTATTTTTAAAAAAAAATATTTTTTTGCCATACCTCGTAAACAAAACGACATAAAAAAAATCCAAGATTAAAAAATTAAAAATCTCAGTTGACGTGTTTTTGGATTTTTTTATAAAACCAAATTCTAACCCGCTAGAAGCACCGTTCCGTTTAAAGAATCCATCCTGTATACTGAGTCGTTAAGGGGGCGGAGCTCGGCGGCCACATTACTTTTTTTTTAATGAGATACCTTATATATTTTGGCAAATTTGAAATAAAACGTTTGTGGTTGTTTTTGTATGTTGCCTTTTTCTCTAAGTGTTCTTAAATAAAATAACCAAAACTTTTTTATAAGAACAATGAATTAGACAGAGAATCACCGAATATAATTTTTCTTGTTTAACTCATTGGCTCTTATTAAAAAGTTTCTGTCAAAACCGTTAGAGAAAAAGGTAACATATTGAGGTATTTTAGAAGAATGAAGGTTTAAATAGAAGAACGGTTTTAATAATTTTAGTTTTTATGGTGAGTCGTTTTATGATTAAACTTTTTTTTATTTCGCGTTTAGATTTGGACTTATTGCATTGATATTTAATTTTCAGAGGCTTTTGATTATGTTTACTACAGAGGTTTGTATGTATTTTATATCGGTATTTTATTATTATTAGGATTAATAGGTACAAAATATCCTAAGTTATTTTTATTAATCGAGGCTCATTACTACATAGAGTTAGATAAGTTTTTTCCAAGTTAGGTACTTTAGATATAAATTAAAACGAATTCACCATGGTTTGCTCTCTATAAACTAATAGTACATATCTTAATTATTGTTTGATTTTGGGTAAACTATTTACAAACTAAAAATTATTTTATGTTGTACTTTCGTTTCAGTGAAAATTAAAAAATTTAGTTTTATTTTTTTAACTTTTGTAGGTTCTACCGTTCTATTAATAGCCCAGTTCATACAACGGTTGTAATCTTTGTTTTTTGTGCTTTCCAATTGAGTGGTGATTTATGTTTTTATTTCAATGCGTTAATAAAATTTTTTAACTTCTTAAATAGCTTGCCTTTTTCTTTAGCCGAACACTATAAACCAAAAAAAAAATTATACTCGGGTTATTTTGAGGTTAGAATAGTTTGGAGAGTACTTTTTGGGGAATCACATGTAAAAGAACCTCATATTTGTGTTGCTGAGCTAAAAACTTGTTTTATTTTCGCCGATTTTAATTTCTTATAGTTTTTGCTTCGGGGAGACTTTTAGGGCATATTGGGAAGTTGGAAGGTTAAGATAACCAATCATACGTCAAAACATCCCCCGCTTTCCTTCAGAAAATTACTTGGTAGTTTAAGGTTTGAAAATAAGTTTTAAATTGGAACAAATAACCTTAAGAAATGGTCATTATATACACGACATTTTAAAGGTTTTCTTGAATATAAAGTTAAAAGAGAAGGTAAATTGATGGTAAACTTGACTTGATATTCTACTCTGAGGTCCCCCTTGTTTGTGCATTTCTTGGTCAACTTTGCTTGTCAAAAGTTTTTAATTGTCCTGCAGAAATCCCTCAATGTTAAGAACTTTTTTGGTTTAAAACTGAACTCAAAAGTTACTTATTTTTGACCTACAGTTATTCCTCAAAGTTAGGGGTTTTTTTTTGGAACAAGTTTTAGGAGAAAAATTTGTTTTTTTGACCAAATAAGTACAACCTAAAAATATGTTCGAACTTTATGGAAAATTATTCTATTTTATTTAACCATATGGGATATTAAGATTTGATTAGGTTAAAACTTTAGTTTTGTTTTTCTTGATGGGAAGAAAGTAGTTCTGGTAGAAAACAAGAAAACTCCTTTGCGTCACGTGTCCTCTAACGAACTGTCATATCAATCATCATAACTTTCATTTTCCTTCTCGGTATTTTCAAATTATAAGATATTTCCTTAATTACTATTGTATCTTCAACTCTTGTTTGGATTTTGGGCTATTAGATACCTACTCTCCTATCATAAAAAGGGATAGGAAAAACCAGATGGAAATTTGGGTTTGAGGAAGAGATGGCATTCACGTTTGATCGTCAAAAAGGATACTCTCTGTTAAAGTACCCACCTAGTAGTGGTGATCCTGACAGTTTTGTGTTTTAACATGGCAAAAGAATAAAGAAACAAACCTTTCACAGCATCAAGCAGTTTTTACAGAAAAGTTAAAGAAATTAAAAGTGATAGTGGGGACCTAACAAGTCCTAGTGGATCTCTACAAGTGCCGAACACAACCAATGAGAATACAAACAATCGTTTACGCTCGCAAATGTCATATGCCAAGTTATGACATTCGCGAGCGTAAACGATTGTGTGTATTCTCATATGATGGAACTTTTTCGTGATTGCGAAAAACCGTCCTTGATGCAAAATTATTAAGAAATTTTGGCTTCAACATTGGAAATTTTGTGTTTGAGGGCAAAAACATGGTTAACCCGACTTTTAGGGACGGTCGCCAAAAAAAGGTAAGGCGCCATGTTTTTTTCTCTTTTTTAACAAGTTTTTATTATTTTTATTGGAAAAAAACTACAAAATCTTTATGGAAATGATTTGCGTACACTTGTTTCATACCCAAATATTAAATTATGATTACAAATCGGAGATAATATTTAATTAGTGTTTTCCCGATGCATAATTTTGCTGAGTTTTGTTAAAACTGCATGTTTCGATGGGCGCTTGAATTTTATGGAAGTAAAAGTAAACAACTCAACAAAAAAATTTTCGGCGCATGTCAGTTTGCTCCCATTAATAGTTTAAAATAATAGTTTAACCAATATGATTAAAATATAACTGATTTTTTATCACCATTTTTTATTTCCAAAGTTGTAGGCCATAGGCATAATTATTATTTTTCTATTTTCATTTAAAAATGTTTTCTTCTCCATCTATTCTGACACGTAGAGGGCGCTTCAGTCACAGAAAAACAAGAGGGCACTGAGAGGGCATTGTGTACAATAGGACACAAATTAGGTTGAGCATTTATGCAGATGTGTACATGTGTCCCAAAAGTTGTTAAAAAGTGTCCTCTGAGCAAATTCACCTTCAGGAAAAAAAAATTAAATACCTATTTTATAAAATTACGTAATATTTACATAACTTATGTTTCTTTAATTACATTATATTTACGTATTAACAAGGGAACTTTGTGCATCCCAACTAGCAATTTGTCGACGACTCAACGTTGTGCACCGCGTGCCAACGTTGCGTCGCAACGTTTACTTTTACTCAAACACCACCCACTTTTGCACCAATTTGATGGATGATTTTTTTGGCTGAGTCAACGTCGCGATCGCAACTACAGTTGAAGTAATAGTTCAATGGGTTTTGGAGTACAATTATTTGTTCAAAATATTATTCATTACGGAAAATGATAAATACTATAATAAATGATATTCTATATCATGTTTTGCATCATCATAACATGCGAACCAATGCCAAAATATATAAACAGACGGTAGTTTCCTGTCAAATGTACAGTTCGTAGCTCAAAAAAAACAAGCGCGCCCTCGATTAAGATGATTTTATGAAATAAAAAAAAAATCATGATTTAAAAATCGCTTCAAAAAACCTCTGACGATGTTGCTTAGGATTCCTAAGAACAAAATACGGATTTTTACATGCAAAAAGATCTTAGTTTATTGTAGAAAAAAGCAAAAAAATAATTTTTAATGTTTGTTTACAAATTAGCATACAATGGTTTTGACAATCAATCATGGCGGCACTTATTAGTTTCTATGACAACCAAAGGAGTCCCGTGTCTCGACTGCTTTAACTACTTCACTCTGTTTTGAACGGATCCCCTAACTAAGACGAGAACACGCCTCAATTTTTACCCAATCGAAATTGCTCCACAGTTTGGCTTTCTGCTGCTCACTTAATTTCCGTCCTTGTTGTTTACACAGGACCTTCCTCTTTTTTTCGCAACACTGGGGAATCACCTTCAATGACAGCTGTCACATGTGAAAATATCGACGAATATTTATGCAATTTGTTCCTTTTCATAGTGCAAAATGTTCAAACAAAACTAATAGAAACTTTACTTCTTAGTTACTTTTACTGAATTAATTGACGTTTGTATGACAGAAATCAGTGCTCCAAAATTGGGTTGTTGCAAACATAACAGAAAAATTGGTTAGATCAAAACAGGCGCGCCCGCGTCTCCAACAAACCGGCCAGAAAACGTGGAGCAAATTGACCAATTTTTGGTTTAGCACCATAGAAATATAAAGGGAACTTTATATTTATATGTTTAGCACACACCGGTTTGTAGTCGGCGCCTTTACAACTAAGGAATTACTGTTAGTACAATAGACGGTCATAAATAGTTGTGATGGCGACTGAAGTTGTGATAAACGTTTAGGAGTCGTATAATAGTCGACGTTGTCGACCGTCGCCATGATAACTATTCTTTATCTGTAAAACAACGTTTAAAATTAGTGCAATTCTAATTTTTACAACGTGCACAACTAAAAATTGCTAGTTGGGATGGCATTATTCAGAACATGGAAGTTACTTTTTACCCTGTTGTGACATTAGAAGTGTGTAAATAATAAAATGACTAATTTTACATTAATGTTACATTCCAATACGTAATATTTATATAACATTTGTTATAAATTTATATAATAGTTACATAAAGAGTACGTTATTTACGTGACATCAAATTTACCTGGATGTTACTTGTAAGATATATAAATATGTAATAAATGACCCCAATTTTACCTTTTGATTTACTTTCTAGTTACTAGTTAATCGATATCTGTGCCGTCTCCAAATTTTTTTGTAGCCTTTATTATTTACGTTATTTTATTTACATATTATTTACCTAAAAAATAACTTGGTGCATGGTATTATGCAGAAAGTGAAAGTTACTTTTTACCTTGTTGTGACTTAGAATTTATGCAACAAAGTAAACATGTGTAGTAACTTTTACGTAATATTTACGTAACGGTGTTGGCTGGGCTTGCATGTAATGGGCCATTACACGCGCGTCTCAAACTTCATATTCACGAGTAATGCCCTTTATTACATGCTTGTTGTTCATTATACTATTAAAACAAACCTCTTGAATTAAAAAAAAACTAAATATTTTTCTATAGTTTTTAATTATGTATTGCACATATTGCACGCAACTTTTTAACAGGATTATTTTAAATTCTAGAATATGTAAGGCTACAGTTGAACTATGAAATTGAATTGACTGTTACATCAAAAAACAAATAAAAAAATAACAATATTTAACAAATATATTCCAGCAACAACTTAAACTCTATAATAATAATACAGAACTTTTAAAACAAAATTTAATAAATGTTGGGAGACCTGGACACTATTTTTTGACCAGCCCGAAACTCATCGTATTTATTGAGGCAAGCATAAAGACAAATTTAATTATTCTTGGCCCGAAAATGGCATGGCAAAAAATATTGTCTTGCTATTTCAAATTTTAGTATATAAATATTTGGACCCCTCAGTTTATTTATAAGTTCTGAATGAAACCGTACATAAACAGCAATAATCTCTTTTGTAATTTTCTACTGGGACTAGAACAAAGGTGTAACTTTTTATCTCCGAGGCTAAAATTTTGCATTTTATAAACTCACCTGGCCATAACTTTTTTACGGTGTTTCGAAGAAATGAAAAAAAAACTGAAATTATATAATAAAAATTCAACGTTTAGCATTAATTTTTTTTTATCAACTTTGTGTTAAAACAAACCTACTTGCCTATCAATGATCCTAGAATTTACGAATTCCAATGCCAACAACAAAATCCTTAAGTAAAAATATCTCGAAAACTATCAATGGCAGGCTCAAAATATATGGTAAAAGGAAAAAATATATAGGTTGTTCAAGTTAAATAAATCATTTATATTCATCCACGTCATACCAAGTAACAGTTGTTAAACTTATTGTCAACTGGCATTGATGTTATTAACACTTATTTTGGTTTTTGATTCATATTTCCACGACAAACAGTAAGAAGTTATAACGACATACGTTTATACAAAATCAGCCTGTACCCCAAGTAACCCAGGGTTACAGTTCGTTAAGCGATAAAAGGGCACTTTAGTATCGAGGTTTATATGTTATTTTTTGCATTTTCACTGCTAGTTCTTCTAAAAAAGTTGGCAGAAAAAATACAAAATAATTCCTAAATTTATGATATAACATGAGACAGTGATCACAAAAACGACATGATATACAAAACAGTAAAAATGAAATCATATGAGCGTAAAACATTAACTAAGGAACAAGTGTTGTTATTTGTCACCCGCACATTTCAAAATATACAAAAAAATAACCTTGGTTTATGATAATTATTCTAGAATTTCTCATTGGTGCTTTCTACACAATTATTTATAACTCGACATCACACAGTGAGCCTTGAGGTAAGTGTCAAATCACACGCTTTTCGGCAGACGCTTTAAAGTTGGCAGACAAAAACGTCCAACCCCTCCCAAATATCCGGCTGTATGATGAACAACAGTTAATAAACTTGATGGACAAAAAAGTCGCTTCTTAAACCCCTCTCATGTATCCGGCTGTGCAATGGAATTATATATGGTTATTAATAAATTTAAATTTAGTTTGATACTTTCACGGTCTAGATATCCCCTACTTATTACATATGTGCTAAACCAAGTTTTGGTTTCGTTTTTAAATCTATTACCATTCAAGTGAAACCCAGACAGCCCACCCAAAATTAAAATAGGTTAATTAACTAACCAGCATTTTTTTTTCGGCCGCTTTCAGACATTGTTGATATCCTGCACGATCTGATTGATACCGGGGTCATAGTTCCGCTCGAACTTCTTCTTATTCGGAATCGGAATAAATTTACCAAGATCTCCCAAAATTAGGATGACATTTACATGCTCCATAGCGAAATCCAAGATCGCTTCCATTTTGAAAGCGGTTATTAACACCAGGAAGGCGAACGCCACGAACCACATTGAAGTCTGCTTAATCATTTGCTCGGCGCGATGCGCTTTGACCGAGTATTTCATTTTGATGTATTTAAAGGCGGAATTCGCCACGCAATACTTAACCGGAGCTTTGTTCTTCGAGTACGCATGTTTGCATGGTAGGTAAATGTATAAGTTTAATAAAAAAAACAACAGGCAAACAGTTAATAAACTTGAACAAAAAGTCAAAATTTACGCTTCTTAAACCCCTCCCATGTATCCGGTTGTGTGATGAAAAAGGCAGACTATCAAATTTGGTTATTAATACATTTAGATTCAGTTTCTTTCAAGTTTTGGTTTCGTTTTTAAATCTATTACCATTCAAGAGCTCAATGTGTTAAACCCAAACAGCCCACCGAAAAGTAAAATAGGTTAATTAACTAACTAGCATTTTTGTTCGGCCGCTTTCGGACATTGTTGATATCCTGCACGATCTGATCGATATCGGAGTCATAGTTCCGCTCGACCTTCTTCTTATTCGGCATCGAAATAAATTTACCAGGATCTCCCAAAATTAGGATGATATTTACCTGCTCCTTGGCGAAATCCAAGATCGCTTGCATTTTGAAAGTGACTATTAACACTAGGAAGGCGAACGCCACGAACCAAACCGAAGTCTGCTTGATCATTTGCTCGGCGCGATGGGCTTCAACGCTCACCGTGTTAAACCCAAACAGCCCACCCAAAATTAAAATAGGTTAATTAACTAACTAGCATTTTTGTTCGGCCGCTTTCGGACATTGTTGATATCCTGCACGATCTGATCGTAGTTCCGCACGACCTTCTTATTCGGAATCGGGATAAATTTACCAAGATCTCCCAAAATTAGGATGATATTTACCTGCTCCTTGGCGAAATCCAAGATCGCTTGCATTTTGAAAGCGACTATTAACACCAGGAAGGCGAACGCCACGAACCAAACCGAAGTCTGCTTGATCATTTGCTCGGCGCGATGGGCTTCAACGCTCACCGTGTTAAACCCAAACAGCCCACCCAAAATTAAAATAGGTTAATTAACTAACTAGCATTTTTGTTCGGCCGCTTTCGGACATTGTTGATATCCTGCACGATCTGATCGTAGTTCCGCTCGACCTTCTTAATCGGGAATCGGGATAAATTTACCAAGATCTCCCAAAATTAGGATGATATTTACCTGCTCCTTGGCGAAATCCAAGATCGCTTGCATTTTGAAAGCGACTATTAACACCAGGAAGGCGAACGCCACGAACCAAACCGAAGTCTGCTTGATCATTTGCTCGGCGCGATGGGCTTCAACGCTCACCGTGTTAAACCCAAACAGCCCACCCAAAATTAAAATAGGTTAATTAACTAACTAGCATTTTTGTTCGGCCGCTTTCGGACATTGTTGATATCCTGCACGATCTGATCGTAGTTCCGCTCGACCTTCTTAATCGGGAATCGGGATAAATTTACCAAGATCTCCCAAAATTAGGATGATATTTACCTCCTCCTTGGCGAAATCCAAGATCGCTTGCATTTTGAAAGCGACTATTAACACCAGGAAGGCGAACGCCACGAACCAAACCGAAGTCTGCTTGATCATTTGCTCGGCGCGATGGGCTTCAACGCTCACCGTGTTAAACCCAAACAGCCCACCCAAAATTAAAATATGTTAATTAACTGATATCCTCACGATCTGATCGTAGTTCCGCTCGACCTTCTTATTCGGAATCGGGATAAATTTACCAAGATCTCCCAAAATTAGGATGATATTTACATGCTCCTTGGCGAAAATAGGTAACTGTATGAGTTTAATAAAACAAAAACCGGCAAACATTTAATAAACTCGAATAAAAAAGTCAAAATATAGGCTTCTTAAACCCCTCCCAATTATCCGGCTGTGTGATGGAAACCAGTTAATAAATTTGATGGACAAAAAATCAAGATATACGCTTCTTAAACTCCTCCCATGTATCCGGCTGTGTGATGGAAAAGGCAGATTATCAAATTTGGTTATTAATACATTTAGATTCAGTTTCTTTCAAGTTTTGGTTTCGTTTTTAAATCTAGTACCATTCAAGTGCTCACTGTGTTAAACCCAAACAACCCACCCAAAATTAAAATACGTTAATTAATTAGCATTTTTTTTCGGCCGCTTTCGGACATTGTTGATATCCTGCACGATCTGATCGATATCGGCGTCATAGTTCCGCTCGACCTTCTTCTTATTCGGAATCGGGATAAATTTACCAAGATCCCCCAAGATCAGGTTGATATTTACATGCTCCTTGACAAAATCCAAGATCGCTTGCATTTTGAAAGCGGCTATTATCACCAGGAAGGCGAACGCCACGAACCACACCGAAGTCTGCTTGATCATTTGCTCGGCGCGATGGGCTTTGACCGCGTATTTCATTTCAATGTATTTAAAGGCGGAATTCGCCACGAACAACTTGACCGGAGCTTTGTTCTTCGTGTAAGCGTGTTCCAGGTGCACGGAGTAAGTTTTTCCGTCCGCTTGCATGGTGGGCAAATGGATGAGAACCTCCCGTCTCTTGTCTTTGGCCGACTTGATGTGATTCTCGATGTCGATCGAATAAACTTGATTGCCGTCGTCATTCTCGTTCAAAACTTTTAGCTTGAGGGATCGATAATGGTCGGTATTTTCTGCGGATACTTTTACCATGACGTCCAGCATGGTCATTGGATGAAACACTGTGAAATGAAGGTCGGTTATGTCTTTGGTCACGTTCTGAAAAGGAAAAAAAGATGCTTGGTAATGATCCGAGGAATTTTACAGAATTATAGTTCTTAGTGTACTGACTTTCACTGACAGTCAGGGCAGAGTGGGAACCCTGTTTTGGCTTAAGATTTTTTTGCAATATATTTGTAAATATGACACATTGGTCGCGATTCTTTAGAAACGACAGAAAATCTCACCAGTCACAATTTTGGAAAGTGGGGATTTTTACTTATTGCCTTATTTAAAATAAAAACACAGCGTCCTCAATATTTATCCTAACGTTGTAAGAGAAACTGCGTCATTGTTTTAATAACATTTAGTTAATTTAGTATTTCATAATCGGCAGGACTATTTTTACGCGGAGCTAAACTGCTACTACGCGTACCAATAAACGTCAAAAAGTGTCGAAAATTCTCACTATAAAAGAAAAGACAGAATTTGTGTGACTTTTCTGAACAGTCACGGTGACATATTCCATGACTATCTATGGTTTTGTATTTGAAAAGTTTTAAAGATTTGTTTACACAGAAAAATAAGGATACCCAATGAGCATTTTTGTCTATATTAAAGTTACAGCAAATAATATAAAACCTTCATAAAATAACCAAAATTTATATTATTTAGTGTTGGTGATAATTTTATAACTCTAATATATCTCTTAAATGAGTAAAAAAGACTTGAAAAACAACTGTTCAACACCAGCTTATAAAAATTTATGGTACATAGTAATGGATAGAAAAACAACATATAGATTTTATAAAACTTCCTTATGAGCCCTCAAGTATAGAGATTATTATAAAAAGGTTTTACAACTGTTCTAACAACACTACATTAAAGGTTTTTATGGATTTAGAAATATAGATTTTCCATCTTTCTTCCCTTTGCTTGTTATGTATTATTCTTTTTCTTTTTACAATAAAAAAATTTATAAAATGGTGTTTAGCAATCTTCTAAAATAAATAAAAATGAAAGTGAGATAAACTGAAGCAGGAATATGAATATTTATATACTATAGTCAAATAAAAGCTGTTTTTCAGCTGCGGTCCCGTGTGTACTGTGTAGTTTTCGAATACACTCACGTAAATTTCATGGGCTCCAAAAATACTTGAGAAAACGGGAAAAAAATATTCATTTAAATATCATTTTTTTTTCATAAGCGTTTTTTTCTTTCTGGGACAAATATTGAATTTTGTATGTTGTTCTTAACCCTAACAAGCAATATTTCGATTGAAACACATGTTGAAACCCCATAAATAACGTTTTTATTTAGGCCAAAAACCTATTTTTGTAATCCAAAATGGCGAAAATTTCCGACAATTCTATAAAAAAAACAATACAACTATACCACTGTTTACCTCGACAAACACTATTTTATGACCCTTTTAAAAAATGATGCTACTTGGAACAAAGGACTGCAGATGGCGCAATGTTGAACACTGATGGTCCGTTTCTGCGAGCTTAACATAGTTGTTCTCTTTTCCTAAATGCATTCCTCGAGAGATCCAGCATACTACACATACCAGGAAAAATACCCGTCCCCACACACTTCAAGCCCGCATAACTGTCAGAGGTAACTATCTCAAGAATATAGTTAGATTGCGGGGTCGAAGGGTGTACAGGCGAGTATTTTCCGGGGTGTTCACATTTTCCGCCGTATGAGCGTATGCGGTCGACGTTTCACGGTGCGTTTTTGCGACCTTAACACGGTTACTATATTGTTCTCTTTTTCTAAAAGACGGTTCCCATCTATGCGTTTCTCATTCGTGGGACCCCCGAATCAAATCACGTATCACGTGGTCTAAGCGAGATTTGCCTATACAAGTTCATGTCGGACCACGTGATGAGTTTTTTTGAGTCAGGGTGACTGCGCATGGGAAACGCTGGTGGGAATCGGGTGTAAAATGCATTCGATCCCGATATCTGTCATCAGCAACTATCTCAAGAAGATTTTGATCTCTTATCTCTCTCAGATTGATGTAATTAAAACAAGATAATAATGGTATGGTATCTCGCAAAAACGCGCCTTTTGATGTCGCAAAAACGCTCCTTTTGATATCGCAAAAACGCGCCTTTTGATGTCACAAAATTAACCTTAAAAAATCTTGTTTGTTTTGTTATTATAATTGCCAAAATAAATTAAAATTGTTTTTTTTGTTCTAAAAAAAGGTTTATGAATGAGTTCATAAGAATATTACAGGCACCAATTTATATAACTATTGTGTGTGAATTCCCAAGTTTTTATAAGTGTCTCTCGAAATATTTTCAATCTTACCTTATATAAATTTGTTGTTGGTTAATTAAGTTTTATAAGTGGGTTGATAGCAACAGTTTAAAAACCAATCTATTATATATCTTTAATTGATAGTTACTTACGGTTTTATAGGTGGGTTGACAGAAAGATTTCAAACACCAATTTATATAACTTTTGTCACTGATGACTTATATTTTTATAAATATGTTGGTGGAAACATTGTTAACACCAATTTATATAACATTTGAACCGATGACTTTAATTTTTATAAAGATGTCCGTGGAAATATTGTTAACGCCAGTTTTATGTTACTTTAGGGTACCATCAATTTAGAGCCTTTAATAAAACAAATATACAAACTCAATTCTTGTAGGAAACTTCTAAATACCCTCTTTATAATAATTATATAAATATCTGTCACCAGAAGTTTCTGAAAATGCTCATTGGGTAATAACATACGCGTCATTCCCCGCCAGATTTACAACCCAATTTTTAATTTTTTCTCGCACTCTTTAGCGAAAAATAATCGACACCTATTTTTTTTCAAAATAATATTTTTATTTTACTGATAACTCGTAAACTATTCGATCTATGAAAAAAATTGTCGAATAATAAAAGTTAAAAAACAAATTGAATATTTTTTAACTTGGACCAACACGACCTCTACTACAGGCGAGATATCGTATGCCTGATGACGTCATAATGGCGAAGACTGGCGCCTACTCAGTGCTTTGTCTACATTCGGTGAAGAAGGTTTTATTTTTTATTTTTAGAGGTTAATTTTTCATCTAAATATTAATAAAACCTTACAAACAGTTTCTTAAATGTTTACATAACAGGTAACTTATTGTTTTTGTATCAAAATTTGTTAAAAAGCCTGTGTTTTTTGTGGTAAATAGGTTCAGAGATTTTATCAAATTACAAAAATAATGGACCAAATATATCTGTGCCTCAGAAATGGTCAAATTTTCAAACCAAAATAAAAAATTTACATCCAACGCTAATAGGGCACATGTAATTTTAGTTAAATATTACACAATTTTGTGCAGCTACTAATAGCCTCGCTTATAGCATTAAAATACTCTGCCAATTCATGGGTACCGAAGCTCACACGTTTAGTATTACCAATTTTGGTCCGCGATAAAGTCCCCCCTATTTTTTGCCCCCCCCCCCTCCTTGAATGATTTTTTTTAACCCTTATAAAAAAAATTTGACACCCCTCAACAAATTTTTTGGCAAAATTTTTGACCCCCCTTAAAAAAAATTTCGACCTCTCCCGAAACTTTTTTGCTAACCCGCCCCCCCATTATATCGCAGGATATGATGCATTTTCTCTATTAAAACAGTGAATACTCTAAAGAATACTTAATCAATTCTGGTAATCAGTTCACAATAATTTTCTTACAAATCTAATATCCGCTAGTGACTAAAGATGATGTTGTATTTTGTGCTGCATTTGCTTATTTAACTGTGGAAAAAATTCTTGCCAAAAAAGAAATCCGGGAAAATTAAACAACAATCACTTTGGAAAATATAAATGGGGCAGACATGGATTCATTTCTAGGTCACAGTTGCAAAAGACATCAAACCATTTCCATTATTAATAGAATTTTGTTTAAATTTGCAAATTTGCTACTTAAGAATTAAGAAGAAAAAACGACACAATTACTTTGAACAACTTCATTATGCCCCAACTCAAAAGAATTAAACCCTCAGAATTAAAAAAAATAATAAATATTTTTTAATTTAAACTAGTTATAGCAGGACTACATTTAACATTTAATTTGAAATTGATTTATATCATTTTTGTGAACTCTTAAAATATGTTGGTAAGTATGCTTTTACTTTAACTTGAAATATTATTGAAATACAAAAATCGTTAATTTAATTAATCGTTTTCTTTTATAACACATCTAGAAACTGTTAAAAAATAATCTCAATCTCTTAAAATAACAAACATCCCGCCATACGCGCGTCAAACGTATCGGCTTCATGGGCGGCCATCTTGTTTTCGATAATCGGCTTTCGGTAAAGGTGGTGTTGGTTGGACCAATTTTTTTTTTCTTTTTTTTTCTTTGTAAATAATTATAATCACGTTGGGAAGATTCTACAAAAATTTCAGAGTGGATCTCTAAATACTTTAATTATTAATTATTCGACAATTTTTTTCATACATCAAATAGTTTACCAGTGACCAGTAATTGAAAAATGTTCAATTTTATAAAATTCGAAAGTTCAAAAAATCATAACTTGAAAAAAAAATATTATTTTGGGAAAAAATACGTGTCGATTATTTTACGATAAAGAGTGCGAGAAAAATTTTTCGAAGAAATTCAAAATTGGCTTGTAAATCTGACGTGGAATGACCCATACATTTTTAAATAAAAAAAAGGGTTTTTTACAAAAACTGCCCACAAAAATTAAAATTGGCATATTTTTTATTTACTGTAATAGTATTGAGAAACTAAATTTTAAGGAATATTAGCAAATAAGTCCTGACAAAAAGACAGTTAGTGTCGTCCATTAACCTAGCGACCCCAACCCAAGAAAATCAAAATTAAGTTATGCCATAATTATGTGCTAATTTTGTCCCCCATCAAAAAATTTTGTTCTCCTCTGGTTTCTGACAAAATCAAAAAAGAAACTGGGGTAGCTAGATTAATATTAACTTAGCAACCCCACCAGGAAATATGGCGCCAAACTAAAAATTTTTGGTTTTAAAATTATGTGCTAATTATGTGCTCTCCGAATATATAAGAAAAAAATCGAATTTTTCTTTTTAAATTAGTTTTTTTTTTTAAAAAAAAAAGGTGAGGTAGCTAGGTTAATATTAACTTAGCGATCCCACATGTTTAGGTATCACGGAATTTAAAAATTTCAAGAACCATTATTATCTGCAAATTATGTGCTAATTTCGTCCATGATTAGAAAAATTTCTACTTATCTGGTTTTCAAAACAATCAATAAAAAGGATATTAGATTACATCATTTGTAATAACCTAGCATTCGCAATCTGAAGTATGGTTCCAAAGTAAAAATATATTATTACAAAAAATTACTATAATTTTAAAACCAATAATTTTTAAAAAGGGATTTAGCGAGGGCGAATAAATAACAAAATCAATGAATAGCGAGCTTTGCCTCAAAAAAGGTAATCGTAACCGTAGATCCGGATTTCGCACTTGCGGTGCTCATCAGTATGGTGCTAGGAATTAGGAGATGAAATGATGATGAAAAAATGTGACACAGGATTCATGTGAAAGACAACCATCTGCCAAATTGCACAATCGGCAGATTTACCTTCAAATTGAAGGAAAATTAAGCGTCTCTACGGAGACAGATATAATTATCTTTACAGATATCCTAAGCTCTGGAGTTGATAAATGTAAAAAGGGATTTAGCGAGGGTGAATAAATAACAAAATCAATGAATAGCGAGCTTTCCGGAGATCCGGATTTCGCACTTGTGGTGCTCATCAGTACGGTGCTAGGAATTAGGAGATGAAATGATGATGAAAAAATGTGACACAGGATTCATGTGAAAGACAACCATGTGTCAAATTGCAGAATCGGCAGATGTACCTTCAAATTGAAGGAAAATCAAGCATCTCTGCGGAGACAGATATAATTATTTTTACAGATATCCTAAGCTCTGGAGTTGATAAATATACTGATGAGCACCACAAGTGCGAAATCCGAATCTACGGTTACCATTACCTTTTTTGAGGGAAAGCTCGCTATTCATTGATTTCAATAATTTTTAGTTTGACGCCATATTTCCTGGTGGGGTTGCCAAGTTAATATTAACCTAGCTAACCCACTTTCTTTTTCGATTTCCTCTGAAACCAGACGAGTACAAAATTTTTTGATCATAGACGAAATTAGCACATAATATGCAGATAATACTGGTTTTTGAAATTTTTAAATTCCGTGATAGCTGAACATGTGGGGTCGCTAAGTTAATATTAATTAATATTAACCTAGCTACACCACCCTTCTCTTTTAAAAAAACGTAATTTAAAATAAAAATTCGATTTTGTTCTTACATATTCGTGGAGCACATAATTAGCACATAATTTTAAAATCAAAAATTTTTAGTTTGGCGCCATATTTTTTGGTGGGGTTGCTAAGTTAATATTAACCTAGCTAACCCATTTTCTTTTTCGATTTTCTCAGAAACCAGAGTAGCACAAAATTTTTTGATTAGGGACGAAATTAGCACATAATTATAGTGTCGTTAATTTTTAATTTTCTTGAGGTGGGGTCGCTAGTTTAATGGAGGTGTGTTTATAAATCGTTAGCTTTTTGTAAGGGCGAGATATCTTAAAGAATCGCGATCATTTTTCAGCACCCTACACCGGGCACCGAAAACAAAAAATTAAAAAGTACCATTCGAGAACCCTGCTTCTAAGCTTCGTCTATCAAATAAGTATTTTGTTTTTCAAAAAAACTCCTTATTGGGCATCTAAATTTAGGACCAAAGTAGTGGTTGCAAGCGTTGTTTTACTTATTAAAATTTGAACCCTCAAAAAAACAAGGGTACCCACTCGGCAAAATCACCAGTGGCGTGCGGTCCTTGGAAGCACGGGAAGCAGTGCTTTCCCTAGAAAAACATCTTCTTAAATGTAATTTTTGAAATTAAAAATGCTAAATAGTATATTTAAACAACTAGTGGCCAAAATAGTGCTTTTTTACAAGCGTTGGTTTAAATAACGACCGCAGCAAGGTATTTAAAACCCCGAATAAAAAAAAGCACAGTTTAGCCGCGAGTTGTTAACACTATTTTTTTTAATACCTTTATCAAAAAATCCAAGAAAAAAATACTTTTAAAAATGTCGAACGAAGAGCACTTCTCGCAACACACCATCCTTACACTACAAATCAAGACGGCTAGTAAATAAAATGACAATGCGATTTCCATAGCGATGTGCCTTTTTACTCGGTGACATTCATTGTTTCGACATTTTAATCTTTGACAGTTTGATATTTTGACGATGTTTTTAAATGATTTTTTCGTAAATACTTTGTAAAAACTGGCGGAAATGACTTAATTTTTAGGCAAGAATAATTAGATTTTTTCAATCTTACCATATTTCGCTATTTCTCTTTAACTTTGGGGGGAAAAAGGCGGGAAATTTCCCTCTTTTTTGACCTCCCAGTTTTTCATAAGAAAAAGTGACTAGCTTAACTCGGGTATATTTTACCAAATTTTAACCAAAAATGTTACTTGGGACTTAACCTGTGCAAATGTTGTGATAATAATAAATTGAAATTGAAATAAAGAAACTGACTTTATGAAGGAAACTTTGCAAACCAATACTTTATAATAAATACAAAATATTGACTTTTGATAACCCATATTTAAACATTTGCATAATGTCAAACTCGTAAACAACATTTAAATACATTTTGAATTTTTTAATTTTTTCATTTATGTCCGTGTTTTTCTGAAAGTCGACCACTGTGCGACGCGACGGACAGCCGGTATATAGATTTGACACAGCAGCGACTTCGAGGGACCGAGAAAGAGTAGCATCCGATGTTCGAGTGAGATAAGCATATGAAGGGGAGGAGCTTAGAGTGACCCTTCTTATCTTGTTAATGTTCGGGGGTTCTGTATAGCCTGCAGCATGCTTGCTTTCACGTACACTTGATTTAAAAAAAAACGCATACGTGCAGTCACAAAATTGACCTTTCTAAAAGTGTATAATCTATACGGACTACCAGCTAAAGTGCCTAAAAACTTCGAAAGTACGACAATTTGTCATATTGTTTAAAAAAGTTATCTAAAAGTGAAAATATTTTGTTACTTAAATTAAAGGCAACCTTATTTTTATATTAAATTTTGCATAATACTAAAAAATCAGCAAAAATAATGTTTTAGTAGTCTTTATTGAACAATATCAAATTCACTTTCACTCGGGTAACGGACGAAGTCTAGGGTCCTATTTTCGAAACCATACGAAATTATTCGCATGCGACCACTTCCGTCTCTTCCTATACCGTATAGAAAAGGAGGCAAAAGACATGCCGATATGCTGATTCATGGGTAGTACGTGAAAAAATACGAATACCCTCCACCCACTCGTGCAATATTGCGTTAAACCAGTCGAATTCGAACGCGGTCCACACATACCGGCTTATCTTTCGCCTCTTATTTCACATGGTCTAGAAAGAGACTGACAAAAATTGTCGATTATTCAGTACACGTATGCGGATATTTTCGTATGGATTCAAAAATCAGAACCCAGTTCTATAAAAAGGGCGGTAACCCATTTTGGAGTTGATAAAATAACAATAATACGATGGAAACAGCGCTGGATTGAAAACAATTCGACGAATAGGAAACTTGGATTAGGACAAAAACCTTGGTAAACTTAATACTAATTATTTTAATTAAAAAAAAGAACTAAAATAAATAATTTATTATTTAATAGGATCACCATTTACAAGCTGCAAACGTCTGGGCATTGAAAAGTTTTAAATTTGAAAATACTGATGGTCTTCTGAGAGCTGATCGAATGCGCGATAAATAGCATCGCTTAACTCTTCAGCATTTCGTTGTCTCCAATTCCTTTGGTATATTATTTTAACCGTTCGACCCCATATACTTTCCATTGGGTTAAGGTCAGGGCTGTTGGCTGGCCAAGGAAGTGTTTCTATATTATTGTTCTGAAACCATTGGCGAACAACATTAGCTGTGCGTACTGTACAGTTGTCCTGCTGATAAACGAAGTCATTATTTTCATGTAAAGCCTGTACAGATGGCAGCATAACGTTTTCATGGATTTCAATATATCGTTCACTAATGAATCTTCCTTCGATTCCCCAAAAAAAAAACCAAACCTCTAGCACTAAACCAGCCCCACATGTTTACAGAAAAATGTCCAGCTTTTTTAATTTGGTTTGTATATTCGGGTTCAAATCTAGAATTTGGTGGACGATAAACTAAAATTCTCCTGCTGCTTGAAGATGATTGAAAAATTTTTTCGTCAGTGAAAACCACCCTCTCCCAGAAGTCATTATCACGAAGAACGTTGTTCAGTGCAAGAATCACTCTGGCCTGTTTTTGTTCTTTTGTTATAAAAGGCTTCTTTGCAGCAACTCGACAAGAGACTTCTGATTTCGTTATCTATTTACTGTTCCTAAAGAACCCTGAAATAATGTTACATTAGCTGCTTCAACCGACGTTGAAAAAGGATTTTTTCTGAGATGGTCAATAAGTCTCTCATCTTGCACTTCAGAACTTACTTTTGGTTGGCCTGATCCATCTTTCCTATCCGTAGAATTATTTTCAATCCAGCGCTTTTTCCTTCGCATTATCGTCATTTTATCAAATCCAAAATGGGTGGCCGCTCTTATAGACCAGCCGTCTTCTAAAACTCGAGTGATAATTTGAACTTTTGTAAATGTTGATATCTGTGGCATTTTTAAGGATGTCACTCTGAATTTTAAGCTGTCAGGCATACTAAGCTGGTGGTGCCTTATAATAGTATACACTAATGGAAAGCTAAATAAGTGTACGTCAAGAGGTCAATGAACCAGCTGAATGCATTGAGCACCGAGTCGCAGTCGTGTGCTTTAGGCGGGCGTGAAAGCTATCATTGAAGTAGGTTATTTGCAGTTTTAAACAGCTATCGGTGTGTACTTGGACTTGGACACGCATACCGTCAACTTCAGCTGACGGGAATAATGCTAAGCATGTTAGCAATTATAGTAGTTTACATAACAAGCATGTTATGATGGTCATTAAACGCGAAGATGAAGTTTGAGACTCGAGCCGCAGGCGAGTGTCGAGCCGCAGGCGAGTGTCTAAATTTATCTGAGCGTGTAATGATCATAACATGCGAGTTAGTGTACAATACTTTACCTACGATCAATGAAAATGTTATCATAAATATCAGAAATTATTAAAAATAACAAACGCGAACACTCTTACGTCAACAACCTTTATAACCTGAAGTTTCAATGATGTTCTATCTGAAACGTCAAAACAAATAAGGGTCTTTTCATATATCTTTTTAAAAACAAGGTTTTTTGTTTCTTAATAGGACTTATTTTTAGTTAGGCACCAATTATACTGGATTTATTTACATTTAATATATATTTATTGTCTTAAAAAAATAGAAAAATAATTCACATTTTTGCGTCAATTAGTGCTCTTATAAAATAAAGTTTCATCGCTTGTCACGCCATCTTGTGGTTTACGTCTAAGCTTTGTTATTATTCTAGGACCGTAAATGAGCCATTAAAATCGTGTTGAGATGGTCGTAAAACTAGTATTAATCGTTGGCCGTAGGTAAAGGAAATTATGTGTAAATGTGTAGTGCAGGGTTGCCAAATTTTTGAATACGTAAATTCGTAGGAGAAGCGCAAAAAATCCGTAGAAATCCGTAGATTTTTATTTTTCCAGAAAATAGTTGAACTAAATATTTTTGGTGTAAAGTTTTTAATGGTGTCGTTTCTGTTTCTTAAAATGCCCAAATTAGAAAAAAAAAACATAGATAGTTATCCTATATTTTCTTGGATGCACGATTGAAACGATCATTAAAATATGAAAATTATTTTTATTTTAACTACTATGTAGAGCTTATTAGGTTATTTACTTTGCGACTTTACCAATAAAATATTATCTAATAAAATAAACTAAAACATAAAGAATCAAAATGAACAAAAAATGTCGACATAAACATCTAGAAAATAAGAAAGTACCAACTTTTTAAAAATTTTTAGTTATCTAGGAAAATAATTATTGCTCTGCATGTTTTGTGTTAACTTGTGAAATTAATCTTTCGCCCATGTTTGTGTTAACTTGAGACTGACAAGTCCCAAAAAATCCGTAGATTTGAGACCCATATCCGTATATCGGAGAACACTTTCAAAAATTCATAGATCCACGGAAAAATCCGTAAGGTTGGCAATCCTGGTCTGGTGTGTGTCTTAATAACAAAGGGTTTTTCAACAGATCTGGAAAAACTTTTGCAAATATCGCTTTTGTCCATTAAAAATAAACTTGTCATTGTCAGAGCATCCACGTGTTTATGATGACGTCATTGACGAATTTGCAAAAAGTGATCGATGAATAGGGTAAGTTTCTGAAAATTGCTTCCCTTACATAAAATTTAACCGCACGCCGCTGACGAAATCACACTCGTGCCGAAAAAAGGAGAGGAAATCCCAAGTGACATTTATTAATTTATAATAGTAATGCCAATATTCCCACCACCATTAAAAACCTTAGTTTTAAAATTTAGTTCCCAGAACTTTCCCATTACCAGAATATACCCCCTAATCCTCTAAAATGAAAAAGCCCAAACAGGTTGCGACTACCTTTTTATAAAACCCTTTACATCTTTTTATAACCTTTGGCACACCAATATAAAACACAATGCCCTGATTTGTTTATAAAAAAAAGACCCAGATATATTCTAATACCATCTACAGAACCACAATAGATTATTTGGTCTTTTGGTTTCCATATAAACTTTTAGTTCATAAAAAAACAATGGTCATATAAATAATCTAGCTGCATAAAAATGATAGAGTCCTTACAAATTATTAATATTTTGTTATATCCTTACATGCACAACTTAAAAACGGAAATAAAAACTCTGTTCCTACCAAAAAAGACATGCCAACCAAAGTTGTCTGATAAAATCATATGCAAAAAACTTAAAAAACACACACGCCTTGGAAATATTCACTTTTAAATTTTTTATGAAATTTATATGCACCTTGAATTTTGTTTTTTCTTAAAAACAAGTTCTGGCAAAAATGCATAATGTCATTGGAAACCTTGGTTTTTTTTTGGCTGTTGTCGGCAAGAAGCGAGTGACAAAAAGTGATTTAAAAAAAAAACAATGCTCTGTGGTGGCCATCCCGACAAGCTTTAGCTGGCTCTGGCTCCATTTATAAATAATGTTTTTGCTCCATAATATACCATTAAATTTCTATAGGTGGTCAAGTTATAAAAATATCCTTTAAAAATTAAGGATTGTCAAAGTGTTCTAAAGGGTGCCACATATAAATTATAAGCCAGATAAGAGGTATGTTGGCTCCATTTATAAATTATGTTTTTGCTCCATATTATTCCATTATGTTTCTATAGGTGACCAAGATCAAGATACAAATATCTGTAAGAGGCTAAATATAATATATTATAACTCCCAGACGAGAGGGGAAACAACTCATAGCATTCAACCATACATATTTAAATTAACATGGCATTACGGCATACAGGGTGGGCCATTTAAAAGGTTTCACCTGGGTTTTTTACTAAAGAATTAGAGAAAATGCTGAAACACGTCGATTTTGTTTGTTAGGGGGAGACTTTTTGTCTATCTTGAAATTTTTGTAGCGCGCATCCCCTTTGAGGGGTAAACTTTACCCCTATATTTTGAATGGGGAAAGTGGGTCGAGTGATACCTTGTTTTGAAGGTCTCCTGAATGTCTTGACAATCGTGTAAAAATTTCGAAAATATGTCGATTCGTTTTTGAGATATTTACTTTCAAAGTAAGCTCAAATTGTACAGGTAAATTTCACCTCTCGTAGGAATGTATCCTAGAAAAGCAAAGTCGACGTGTCCGAGGATTTCTCAAAAAAAAAAGATATCTTTAAAAAAATATTTTTGCATTTGTCCATGCAACTGTGAAAGTGAATATCTCAAAAACTAATCGATAGATTACACGATTGTCAAGACATTCAGGAGACCTTCAAAACAAGGTATCACTCGACCCACTTTCCCCGATTCAAAATATAGGGGTAAAGTTTACCCCTCAAAGGGGATGCGCGCTACAAAAATTTCAAGATAGACAAAAAGTCTCCCCCTTACAAACAAAATCGACGTGTTTCAGCATTTTCTCTAATTCTTTAGTAAAAAACCCAGGTGAAACCTTTTAAATGGCCCACCCTGTATGCCGTAATGCCATGTTAATTTATATATGTATGGTTGAATGCTATGAGTTGTTTCCCCTCTCGTCTGGGAGTTATAATATATTATATTTAGCCTCTTACAGATATTTGTATCTTGATCTTGGTCACCTATAGAAACATAATGGAATAATATGGAGCAAAAACATAATTTATAAATGGAGCCAACATACCTCTTATCTGGCTTATAATTTATATGTGGCACCCTTTAGAACACTTTGACAATCCTTAATTTTTAAAGGATATTTTTATAACTTGACCACCTATAGAAATTTAATGGTATATTATGGAGAAAAAACATTATTTATAAATGGAGCCAGAGCCAGCTAAAGCTTGTCGGGATGGCCACCACAGAGCATTGTTTTTTTTTAAATCACTTTTTGTCACTCGCAAGCCAAAAAGTTTCCCCCTTACAAACAAAATCGACGTGTCTCAGCATTTTCTCCAATTCTTTACAGTTTTTGAAAAAATCCAGGTGAACCCTATTATATTACACCAATTCCTTGGCAATGCATGCAGATTTATATACAGCAATAAAAATTTTGGGACAGCTACAACTTTTTTGCCGTGCAACCTTTAAAAAAAGCTTTTTTGATGCAATAAATTGTCAAAATGGTATGAAAGTATTTTCTTCCCACTAGTGGTGACAGAAATCTGTGCGTTGGATGGGCAGATTCCCTCAGATTAATAAAAAAAAATGAGATATAACAGTAAACAATATTACCCCGATCAACCAGCCACAATGTTTATTTCCCAAAAAATACATGGTTGCCAATTTACCGCGGGGTTTCCCTAGAAACAAAACAATTCATAAACTTCTTGAAGCTCTTTTGATAATATTATTGATTATTTGACATATTTTTATATAGGATAATTTTTCTTATGCTAATAACTTAATTCTTAGTCCTAATTTTTTAGTCTCAATAATTAACTTTTTTTAATTTTTAATAAGTAGAATTTTGAGATTTATAAAAAAGAACACAAGCCGGCAACGTTTTTTCGACGAGCCGCGAATAAATGCCGACATGTTTGGTTGCAGCTGACGGCGTTGTTGTTAACGGGGGTTTGTGTTGTTCGGTGATTTTTGAATTTTATTGTGACTATTTGTGAAAAAAGAACTGTATCAAGCTATTTTGAGGACCAACAAAATGGTTTACCATTGCCTGGTATGCAATAAAAGCGGATATTCCAGCCCAGAACTAATATTTCGGAGGTAAGAAAGATCCTGTCATTTTACGTTAGTCATGGGCGTAGTATGAGGTAAAAAACTGCGTAAAAAGCTTATGATTATACTATTAATACATCAAAAATCTAAGACTAATACTAATCTTTTTTAAGAAACAAAAGTACCAGATAATTTTGCTCCTTTTGCAGCATGTAAAATATTTATTTATTTATTATAATTTATACATAACAAGAGTAGACAATAAGACCAAGTGCTGATAGTCAGGTACTGGGGCAGGTATTTTTTGGAATTTATTGGCTACCTGGGTACTTTCTATAATGTGAATAAAACCGTTTTGGAGATATTTACTCTGACCCAATCTTATTTTTATTTTCATTAATATTTATTATTTATTTTTTTGCCTTTTGACTCCTGTTTCCTGAAAAACTACTAGTAATTAATTTTTTACCTCTTCCTTAAATTTTCCTTGTGTTCTGTATTCAGAAATGAACATGCAGCCAATGTGTAAAGAATAAAATTTGTTGGCCTTAAAATTTTCATAATTAACATCACAAAAAGTTCTCTTAATTTGATAAATAAAGTTTATATTCCACTAAAGAAAACTAAAAGAGACATTATTATCATAGTGAAAAAAACGCTTAATAAGCCGTTTATTAGCGTGTTTTTTTTGGACAAAAACGTTATAAAACGGGTTATTAACCGTTTTTTTTTGCTATGAAAATATTTTTTTTTACTTTTGTTTTGTGGGATACTGCACAATTAAAAAAAATATATAACAGCCATCTTGAATAATTGACCTAAAAATCATTTCAAGTGCTCTTTGGTAAACTTTTGATCTGTTCGTAAATACCTACATTCCTCAAACTAAACTTTATCCTTGAATAAATCTATTTTTTGTGGTTATGCAAGTTCTGGCAGTTAATTCTTTTGAAGAAGTTAATTCACATTTATATATTTAAATTAAAATTAACGCCGCCACTGGTAATGGGAAAAGCAATTTTTGACAGTGTTGCCGTTTTATTGCTCTATCTCTTTTCTGTTCATATAATCGTCCAGAAGGGTGTTGGATTGTAAATATTAGAGGATTTCAATAGGGAATGTTTGGTCTCTCTTTAGTTATTAGTCTGAGGCAGATTCCCCACACGTCCGATACTCTTAATCAGCTAAAGTTACCTGCACTTCGATGTAATGAGGCGCCGTTCTCTCGACCAAACTGTCATATTTATTGGTGACTTGTATGTATATCTTAAAGGAGCAATGCGGTTGCAGCCCGCGTATCCTAAAATGGCCGGACGCGTCCGCAGTGGCTTCTTCTTCGTAGTTCGTGCAATTGTTTATTCCGGACGCCACAATGTTTAAATCTTTCACTGGCTCGTCGTTTAGGGTGGTTACCTTTCCGAACGCACTGAAAGCCACTCGTGTAGCACTGAAAACGGGAAAAACAGATAATTTAACTCGCAAATAAAACGTTTTGCCAGTTTTTGACATCAAACGCTGTCCAAATGCAATTTGCCTAAAGTCGTTTTTCGGCGTGTGAAGATTTAGAAACCATTTCGAAGTAATAGTGTAGGGGCATATGTCGATAATTTATATCCTGTGGGATTTTTTATGAAGGAGTTGTGACTATGTGGGATTGATAGCCCTTTAGTCACACAATCAAGTGTTACCGAGTGTTTTGTTCGCATCCGTGTAGAAGGGGTTGATATGATGACATCTTTTAAGATGGCGGCCAAAAATTATAAAAAATACAACTTTCGCAACCGGGGAATGGTTATACTCGTTTCCATATAATTCGAGGACGAGAATTCCAAACAATTTACTTTCAAGATCATCCGACCTTATGATAATGAAAATCTCAAAAAACAAGATTTTTGCCATTTTCTCTTCAAAAAATCTTAATAATTCGACGATTTGTCAGACCAAGAGATACCAAAAATGCAATTTTTACAATTTTTGTCTGTCTGTTTGTTCCAGCATCACGCAAAGACCGCCCAGCTGATTTTGATGGGACTTTCACAATTGCATTCCTTGTGTTCCTGGGCAACACATAGGCATTTATTTCATCAAAATCGGTTTACGGAAACAAAAGCTATGGCATTTAAAAGAATAAAAACGGAAAAAATGGGTAAAACCGCAGGCAAAGCGGCGCGACGCGGCGGTGTCTAGTGTGTAATAAAAGTAATATCTCTAGTGGGTAATAAAACTAATATTTGAGAGAGAAAATGTTCTTTAAAAAAGTTACTTTTAAAGAGTTTTATAAACAATTTTAGTTTGACGTAAAAAAGTGGAGGGGGTACTATAGCGCCACTGTGTATTGAAGGTAGGTACCATTATTAATTATTAACTTCGGTTAGTCAGGGGATAGGGACATAAGTAAATATAATACTTTGTTCATTTTTTGAAAATATCGACTGTCTGCATTTCCACGAAATAACTCCCATGCTTAAAGTTGGTGTGTTCATGCCATCTCTGTCTTGCGCGCCCGAAAATATCTACCCATCTCTGTGTGAGTCTTTTTTACTACAACCATCGTGCACCGCTGATAAGACGGTACTATAACTTTTCTAAAGGTTATTAGTAAAGCAATATATAAGATTAAAAAGGTAAATTATTTGATATAATTTGTCCATGCAAGCGAAGTAATGCTAAAAGTAAGCGCTTTTTATCACTTACAAAAAAGGCCCTAATTTCTTCGCAATTATAATAAACCAGAATGATTAATCAACGGATCAGATATAACTACAATAGTACCTTTTTACTTTATCGCTAATATCACTGAACACACTATTGACTGTATGTATGTATGCAAATACAAAATTACCACAATTTTGTCTTCCCCAAGTTTTATTTTGTCCATCTTTGGTACCCAATCAACCGTAACTTTTAAACTAAAGCATTTTTGAACTTATATTAAGAAAAAACGGAACTTTCTTGGTTAATGCAAAAGAAATATGTATCTTTTAAAATGTTGAAAAAAATAAAAAAACTCACCAATTTGTCCTTAACATAGACGCAGAAAATTAGCAACATTTTGAAGAAAGAACCACTTGTACTAGAAAAGTAAGTAAAGGATCTCTTTAAAGCTCTTTTACGGACCTTTCGTATGAGGTATTGCATGACATACATTTTTGTTTTTTTGAATTAAAATCTTGAAAAAAAATGGTTTATGAAAAATCTCAAAAACGCCATTTTTAATATAAAAAAAACATATTTTTGCTTAAAGTATTAATAACCTCTGTACCAAATTTTAAAATGGACAAATGATGGGTTCAATGTCAAAACAAAATATTAAATATGTCAATAACTTTTGAAGTTCTAAACCGATTTTAGAGAAACAAACTACGTCGTATAGGTAATCGATGGGGCTTTAATCTGCATGTATTTTCTTGGTCACCATCTTAAAATACGAAATGCTCGTTGCTTTCTAGGTTATTTTTAAGATAAAGAAATCAAATAAATACTGGTGAAAGCCTTCCCAAGTAGCATTTATCCGTCTTCCAACCTAATCTGTCATAAAACGACGTCGTATGAGGTACAAAATAAAGTTGTCTACTAGTCAAACGACAAACGTCTTTTATAATAAAATCCTTCGTTTTCGTAGTCAGGTACGCATTTGCGAACCTGACACGACATCAAAATAGGCAACGTAATTTGTACAAATACTTGCCCAGACGGATTCACGTCAGTTTACGTTTCAAAGCCGACTGTTTTAACGCCTATACCTAAATCGACCACGAAACATCGTCGGCCTTGTTACCTTAATCGATGTCGCATTTCAGGGCCTTTATTTGTATACCTACCAAAAAAGGAACGAAGAAAAAGAAGGATACTTAACCTACAATTTTGCATCTGGCCCAATGAGCATTTTTGTCTACATAAAAGTTACAGCAAATAATATAAAACCTTCATAAAATAACCAAAAGTTATATTATTTAGTGTTGGTGATAATTTTATAACTCTAATATATCTCTTAAATGAGTAAAAAAGACTTGAAAAACAACTGTTCAACACCAGCTTATAAAAATTGATGGTACATAGTAATGTATAGAAAAACAACATATAGATTTTATAAAACTTCCTTATGAGCCCTTAAGTATAGAGATTAACTGTTCTAACAATACTACATAACAAATTAAAGGTTTTTATGGATTTAGAAATATAAATTTTCCATCTTTTTTCCCTTTGCTTGTTATGTATTATTCTTTTTCTTTTTACAATAAAAAAATTTATAAAATGGTGTTTAGCAATCTTCTAAAATAAATAAAAATGAAAGTGAGATAAGCTGAAGCAGGAATATGAATATTTATATACTATAGTCAAATAAAAGCTGTTTTTCAAGTCATCCTACTCTGAAAATCAGCTGCGGTCCCGTGTGTACTGTATAGTTTTCGAATACACTCACGTAAATTTCATGGGCTCCAAAAATACTTGAGAAAACGGGAAAAAAAATATTCATTTAAATATCAGTTTTTTTTTTCATACGCGTTTTTTTCTTTCTGGGACAAATATTGAATTTTGTATGTTGTTCTTAACCCTAACAAGCAATATTTCGATTGAAACACATGTTGAAACCCCATAAATAACGTTTTTATTTAGGCCAAAAACCTATTTTTGTAATCCAAAATGGCGAAAATTTCCGACAATTCTATAAAAAAAACAATACAACTATACCACTGTTTACCTCGTCAACACTATTTTATAACCCTTTTAAAAAATGATGCTACTTGGAACAAAGGGCTGCAGATGGCGCAGTATTGAACACTGATGGTCCGTTTCTGCGAGCTTAACATAGTTACCATTGTTCTCTTTTCCTAAATGCATTCCTCGAGAGATCCAGCATACTACACATACCAGGAAAAATACCCGCCTCCACACACTTCAAGCCCGCATAACTGTCAGAGGTAACAATCTCAAGTTAGATTGCGGGGTCGAAGGGTGTACAGGCGAGTATTTTCTGGGGTGTTCACATTTGCCGCCGACCAGCAGTATCAGCGTATGCGCTCGACGTTTCACGGTTACTATATTGTTCTCTTTTTCTAAAACACGGTTTCCATCTATGCGTTTCTCATTCATTGGTCCCCCGAATCAAAACACGTATCACGTGGTCTAAGCGAGATTTGCCTATACAAGTTCATGTCGGACCACGTGATGTAGTTTTTTGAGTCAGGGTGACTGCGCATGGGAAACGCTGGTGGGAATCAGGTGTAAAATGCATTCGATCCCGATATCTGTCATGGGCAACTATCTCAAGAAGATTTGGATCTCTTATATCTCTCATATTGATGTAATTAAAACAAGATAATAATGGTATGGTATCTCGCAAAAACGCGCCTTTTGATGTCGCAAAAACGCTCCTTTTGATGTCGGAAAAACGCGCCTTTTGATGTCACAAAATTAACCTTAAAAAAATCTTGTTTGTTTTGTTATTATAATTGCCAAAATAAATTAAAATTGTTTTTTTTGTTCTAAAAACAGTTGTATTATAATCACTATATAAAGAAATTAATAACAACATGGGCAAAAAAGGTTTATGAATGAGTTCATAAGAATATTACAGACACCAATTTATATAACTATTGTGTGTGAGTTCCCAAGTTTTTATAAGTGTCTCCCGAAATATTTTCAATCTTATCTTATATAAATTTGTTGTTGGTTAATTAAGTTTTATAAGTGGGTTGATAGCAACATTTTAAAAACCAACCTATTATATATCTTTAATTGATAGTTACTTACGGTTTTATAGGTGGGTTGACAGAAAGATTTCAAACACCAATTTATATAACTTTTGTCACTGATGACTTATATTTTTATAAATATGTTGGTGGAAACATTGCTAACACCAATTTATATAACATTTGTTAACGATGACTTTAATTTTTATAAAGATGTCCTTGGAAATATTGTTAACGCCAGTTTTATGTTACTTTAGGGTACCATCAATTTAGAGCCTTTAATAAAACAAATATACAAACTCAATTCTTGTAGGAAACTTCTAAATACCCTAGGGTATCAATGGAACCCTTTTTATAATTTTTATATAAATATCTGTCACCAGAAGTTTCTGAAAATGCTCATTGGGGGGACATCAAATTGCACAATTTGTTGGCTTGCTGCCAACCACAAATCTGATGGACCTTCAGCTCGCACTTATATTTCTTCCCGTCCACTTTATCTGGAGCATTAGTGGGGTCACACTGATATTGTTATCCTCCTCCCACATCTGCGAGACAGGTTCGAGCTCACACAGTGCTTTAATATATAAAATTTTAAAATAATCCATGTTTTAAGGAAAAAACAAGGAAAAACGGAAAATATTTTTCTAGGTTATGTTCAGCCGAACTGTCATTCTTCTTTTAATTCAGGTTTGGTTACATGACCAACGAAGAATGGAGGCGGATTCCGAACATTTGCACATATTACGTAGTTTAACGTTGGCTGGTTAGATTTGGATAAAATTAGGGCTGCAAATCGGCGTCCTTGTCCAAATTCGGCCACTTTGGAGTTGCAAGCTTGGGCAGCCATTATTGACAACAATTTTTTTCTTGTTTTTATTGAAAAAAAAAACAATAAAAGAGACTTAATAATTCCTTAAAAATGCGTCTAGTATTGTTCTTGAGTGATTTTAGTATTAATTACAACCGAAATAGTGCTTTAAAAAAATATATATTTTTGAATATTTTTTTCTTTTTGCTATTTTGTGCTAATTTGCCAGGAGGGGTTTTATTTTTGGAGTTATAATTCGTTAATAAATTTACTAAACAAGTACCACGTTAAGTAATCAATTAAATAATATAAAATTACGTAAGCTGGCGGACGTATTATCACGTCGTCATAGGTAAACTACTATACTATTGAAGTACAATTAGCGACGTCTAGCCGACCCGAGTTTGTATTCCCCATTTAGGTCGGATTGGGGTCGTATGGACAGATTTGTAGTCCGCTTGCCAACGTCGGGGTTTTTAAGCCAGCCAACGAGTAGAGGACGTAGTTTGACGTCCAAATGCAACTTGGGTTGCTGCAGTAGATTTAGATTTAGTTAGTTTTGCAGTGCACATAGCCATCTTCCATTTGTTGTTTTAAAATAGTAGTTGGTAAAAATGGAATTTGATATTAGTCTAAACAAGAATTTAAACAAAAACAAGATTCCATTTTAGACATGGCGATTGAAAACATGTTAATAATGATTTTCAAAGCCTACTGGTTACGAACACAGTTTGTTTTATTAAAATTGGGCAAGTGGTATTCAAGTTATTATAGAATTATTTAGGTATGGTTTTTTAATATTTCTCTGAGTAAAAATTGCTCTAACTAAAAACTACTTTACCAGTTTTGTTAGTTGGGAGCAATATGGATTACATATGAAAATAGAGGATTTAAATTTTTCCGCCATTTTGAATTTCATAAGTTCATAAAACATGTCAGACCCAAAGAAATTAAAATAAACTCAGACCCAGTCATTTTGAAATTAACATAATTTGTTTAAGCACTTATTTAATATAGTGAAATCACTGTTTATTAAAATCCTTAAAAACTACTACATCGATTTCAGTTATTCATAACTTTTTTACTAAACAAAAATAAGATGGTCACCTAGATCTAAAAAGATATATTTTTTTCAAAGCTGTCAAAAATTGACACAGAATGCCCCCAGAAATCAAAAAATGTAAAAATATACTGGGTGTTTCTTTTAAAAATTCAAAGTAAGCGCTATTTCCGGTGAAACTTAACAAAAAAAGTGTTCAAATAGTCTCCAATTTCTTTAGGGTCGCTGGTAGAGTTATTATTAAATTTAATTGATGCTCTTATATTTATGTTTGTTAGTTCAGTTTTTTTTTTTATTTTTGGCTTTCTTTATATTAACTTTAACCTGTTAATGTCATCTTTTTATTTATTTTTATAGTATATTAGTTGGGTTGGGCTATGTTTATGGCAAAAAAATCTTAATTTTATATTTGCAAGTACATCTGTGTCGAACTATGGCTGAGAGTTATTTGTTTAATTTTTAAAGTGTTTGATTGTCAAAAAGATACTAAAGCTTTGTAGATTTCCTCAACATTATTCGTATTACTATTATCAATTTGGTTTGACTTTTTCTGTAGTGAGAGTTTGTTTAATCGATAAAACCTAAAAATCATCGTCACTCAGAGAATTGTCTATTATCCCTTTGTTTATTATCGTATGATCAATTAAGGAAAGATTTTTTTCTAGTGGGAATTTTCTGATTTATAAAGAAAAAGCCATTTGTATTAATAATTTAACAGTAATTTACAGAGTTCCTGTTTGATAGTAGAATGTTAATATTGAGATTCCCAATTAGGATTGCATCTTTTCTATTTACTCTTTCTAGCTACTTTTAATTTGATATATATTGCCATAACTTATATAATGCTATCAACAAAACTTGATGTAAGTGTCACTTTACCTTTAAATACTTTGGTTTATATGGCTAAATTTTAGTCCTTCACGTACAAAAATTTTTAGATTTTCTGACATAAACCGAGTTAAAGTTAGGGATATTATAATAAAAGATAACCACTAAACTAATATTCTTTTTCTTTATTTGCTAGCCATTTTAAAAACATGGGATAATATTCACAAACGACGGATTTATAATTGTTTTTACGGTTTTTTAGCTTTATTAAGGGTATGAACTCGTTCAATTATACTTATTTTTGGGACCTGTACTCCTTTAGATTTCTTGCAGAGTTTCTGGCCGTTTTTCTACCATATGAATTGATATCCATGTTCTTTCAGTGACCTAGCATGACTAAAGAGATAGCGTGTTTCCACTAGGAACACACGATGCAACTTTTCCATGCATCAAACTCCAGTTTTCACAAGATAAAAATAGACGCAAGCAGATTTAAGCTGTTATTAAAAAATTTGATGCATAAAAAAGATGCATCGTGTGTTCCTAGCCTAAGAGTTTTCGGTCTCCTCCTTCTACATCACAATCCCTGGATTCTATGACTCGCAAACCTTTCCTTTTCTTAAGGAAGTTCGTTTTTAGTTCTATTGTTTTGAATGTGATCAAAACTGTTTTTTTTTAAGGGATTTTTACTGGGTAGCATTTTCATTTGCGTGTAATCTTCAGCTATATTTATGCTCTTTTGCTTCTCTTCTTTCTTTTGTTGTAATTTTTGCTTTTACATGCTTACTACTCATTGCAAATGGTTAAATTTTTTGTTTTATTTGTTAATTTTTCTTTTTGATTTCCTTGTTTTCCTTGCAATTCGTTCATAATTTTTCTCATCTCATCAATCATAAATCCATTAAATTTGATTCTTTTCTTTAAGCTTCGTGTCGCTAACTCCGCTTTCATCCCTTGAACAACCGATGTAATTTATGATATTATTTTTACCGTTTTCTATAAGAGTTTTCGCCATATTTGATAAATTTGTGCAATCCAGATGAAACCAACTTTCACATGCACCGATGCAAAAAACACTCCACATTCTTTTAGTTTAATTTCACATTTTGGGCACTTCATTTTGCACGATATTTACAGCGATAAAAAAATAGACACAAAATATAATAAAAAGAAAATTTTATCAAAAGAAAACTCCACTAGTTCTACCACTGACTGATTTGAGACAAAGTCCATCCACCAGTCGCGCTTTTTACTATGACGAATCGATAGCAAAAAACAAACTATACAAAATACACCGGACTACGACAAGAATACATACCGGGTGCAACTTGGAGACTAGACGCAAACACGTGTTTCACCATTGTTAGGGATCATCAGTGCGACATAAGTTTTTACAAATGCTAGGCAAACACTAGAATAACAGAATGAGAAATATATTTATTTTATATTTATTTCTCATTCTGTTACAAAATCTAATATTTAATTTTAAAACATACAAATTTGTGTTGTATCTCAAAAACTAAAAACGTTATGACAGATTTTATTTTCTAAAATAAAAAAGTTACGGCAGTTTTTGAAAAACATCTAATTTCAGAAACATTTTACCACTCAAAAACGACTTGACATATAAAATGCGGTTTTTAGTATTTCTTAAAGGCACCTTTGTACGTACTTAAAAGAACAATAAAAATCTATCTATCTATCTACTTACAAAAGATAAACATTGACGGTTTGTCCTTCCTGTACATTGATAATTTTTGATGACGGTTCGAAGTGATACTCTTTTAGCATGGGTCTTAGAAAATATTCACCCGCTCCCAACGAATGAAAAGATATTTTGCCATCTATGTCCGTTTGTAGATTCTTCCTGTAGCTGTCCCCGCCTGACAATGACAGCAATACTCCCTAAAACAGATTTCTCTTATATACAAGTTTTAAGAGGTATTAGCGCAAATATCTTTATGGGTGACAGGGGAGGTCAAAACAAGAAAAAAGAAAGTCGTATAATATGGCGGTCGAAAGTCTTTTGTTTCCGAAAGAAATTGCGCGATCCAATTGATAAAATAGGAGTAAGCAAAAATAAGAGTTGGTGCGTTTATAAAACAAGAATCGCAAACCAATATAGCAATTTAATAGCTCAATACGTTTAGCCCACCGGCCAACCGGTATTTCGTGAATGACGTCACCCGTTTTATATCCGGCCTAGTCAGGCCGGACCGATCAGGCCTTTGTGGCATGAATCTGTCCATTTGGGCGAACCATACTGCCTGTAGCCCGTAGGCGGTGGGATGTAGCGACCCCCCGCCCACGATTCGAGTCTAGTGCTCAATCGTGCAATCAGCTGGCCTAATCTCGCGTATTCCTTACGCCATTAGGTCGTCACTCGTCATTAGGGACCGTGGGCTTGCTTTCGGCGATCGGCAAGTTGCGACGGGAGCAGGACAGTGTGGTCTGGAAGCTTTTAGTGACAAACCGGCATGAAAGCGGCGGAAGCGTGATCGCCGTTTTGCTCAAGGATTGGCTGTAGAGCAATTCGTGTGCTGCATCCGTGATTGAGCAGCCCTATTTAGGACCCACTCTGCTCACCCTGAAAGGGAAGGGGCTATAAAAGCTGCCCTAAACATAGCCAGCTAACAACTGCCCAACTGGATAACCGTATACAGTGGGTACACCACATGTGGTCAAAACAAAAGAAAAAGAAATCCAATGAACTTTTCCACATGGAATATCCGTACACTTATGGATACAGACACAACCACAATACCACAAAGAAGAACGGCAATAGTGGCACGTGTACTAAGGAGATATAACATCGATATCGCTGCTCTCAGTGAAAGAACACGGAGGAGGCTACACATTTTTCTGGAAAGGAAAAGAAGAATATGAACCACGTATTCACGGAGTGGGTTTGGCTATAAAAAATGAGATTGATAACATTGCGCCTAAACCTTAGCAACCACCAACACGCTACTATAATCAGCGCCTACGCTCCAACTCTTGCAGCTAATGAAAACCAAAAAGATGAATTTTATTCTCAACTTAGTGAAGCCATAACATCTGTACCTAAATCTGATAAACTTATCATCCTACGTGATTTCAGTGCTCGAGTTGATACGAATTCAAACCTATGGAAGGGCGCCATTGGCAAGGAAGGTGTTGGAAATCGCACTGCAGTACGTCGATGACAACATCGTTATGGCCGATACAGAGGAAGATCTACAGCTGGTAATCAACGCATTTAACCAAGCTTACAAAAGCATTGGCTAGAGGTCAATCTTGCCAAAACGCAAATTCTTCATCAACCAGAACCAGGTACGAATCCCCAAGCTCCAAACATTTCCATAAATGGCCATCCTCTGCAGAATGTGGAACATTACCCATACCTTGGGAGCCACCTATCATCAAATGCAACTATTAACGCAAAAACACAGCATCGCCTAAAATGTGCTAGCGCAGCGTTCGGACGGCTTTCGGAGAGAGTCTTCAACAATCACGACATCAATGCGGAGGCCAAGCTTCGTGTCTACAACACAGTTATAATACCAACTCTAACATACGGATGCGAAACGTGGACCACCTACAGAAGGCATATCAAACGACTAGAAAAATATCACCAAAGTTGTTTAAGACGAATCCTGAGAATCAAATGGCAAGACCGACGAAAAAAACAAGTTTTTTAGAAGAAGCCAGAACAACTAGTATAGAAGCCTTTATCTTCAAGCACCAGCTTCGTTGGACTGGACACGTTATCCGCATGCCCGAAACACGTCTCCCAAAGCAGATATTTTATGGACAAATGAAGAAGGGAAAGAGAAATCAATCACAAAAAAGGTACAAGGACGTTCTCAAAGGCAATATGATGAAGGGTCACATCGATATAAACAACTTCGAGACCACGCAAATGATAGGGCTTCATGGCGCCGAACAGTCCATGAAGGAGCACAAACTTTTGAAGAACAACGACGTAGACTAGAGACGGAAAAGAGAGGACGTAGAAAGGAGCGACAAAATGGAAGAATGGATGACCAACAACACCCGGCTGCTGCCGGAGAATGGGTGTGCCAGGACTGTGGAAGGGTGTGCGGCTCGAGAATTGGCTTACATAGCCATCAAAAAATGCACAACAGATAGTGACGATACAGCATAGAGAAAAATCATACTCCGTATCGATTGATTGCCTATGATCAATTAGGTTTTTGAAACCGACCTTCCCAGTTGATGATTTCAAACGAAAACAATCGGATGATGTAGAGGCCCAATTTAGCATAAAACTGCCGCACTCTTGAGAATAAAGGAATTTATGTTTACTATCCAAAGGCCGAAATTCGTAAGCTCCATTTTCCAATTCGCAGTTAATATTTCCCCGTTAGGCAACCCTTCTACCGTTACCACAACGTCTTTAAGTGGAGGTGAAACGTTTCCACTTATTACTTTGCCTTTAGTTACCGTAATTAACACGCCCAAAGGCGATTTCGGCAAGCTTTCCTTGGTATGACATTTGGTTAACCAATTGGTACCTGTGACGTCATAGTAATGATGTAACATACCACTTTCTTCCAAATTCGTTCCGTAGGTCAAGAGAAACGAGCCTTAATCAAACTTTTTTGGTTGTTTTTTGTGGTTATTTTCCTATTTAAGTGGTTTATTTTGCTGAAGATTTAACAAATTGCTAAAAGAAAAGCGGCTGTGGCTATCACACAATCTTCGACAACCTTTTTGGTGTACACATTTTTCATCACCTGTTGACCCCTCCAACAAACTTAAATATCAGACAGAAATATTCACCTTTGAGTAACCTACGAGCTAACTTAGCGTTTTCGGTAAAAGTAAACGATATTCAACGAAACCAACAAAAATTTCAAATCCAACTTATTTGTTTATATTTCTAAAGGAGAACCAAACGAAAATAGAGATGCTACATTCCACGGTATGCTATTTGATATACCAAAAAGGATAGCAGAGTCACGGTGACGTCATCATTTTTGTATCCGAAATCGGTTGGTAAGCATTTGACAGGCCAAACAGGGTACCAAACCATGTACCAAAGCTTGGCAAAATCGCCTCAAGTCTTCGCAATCGCTGGCGCCCTCTACTTGAACGCTGGAGGAAGATAATTCCAAAAAGTCGGAAACAGAGGTGATAATGACCACTTCGAAAGGTTTAAACAAATTTTTACCTTCCCTTCCAAATTTCAAATTGAAATTCAAATTTAGTCAAAAAAATCTTAAATATGTCACTTAAATTAAATTATATGTATAAATTTAGAATTTTTCGCTACCTACTTAAGTTATATAATTGCACCTAGATTACTAAGAATCTGTATGTGCAAACACTAAATAAAAATTATAATTTCTTATTTTTAATATGAACAAACATTACTTTATAAAACTGCAAGATATTAGAAGTTTAGAGAAAAGGGAAAAAAGTGAAATAAGAGAAATAAAGAAAATCCTATATTAAATATATTTGTAGCACAAATACCAAGTATTACATTAAATTAATATAAGTGTTGTAATTTTGAAAAATTACTGGTTTGCATTTTTTGGCAAGTTTTACACTTAGAAATATTTCTGACGCTAATAGTTAAGGAATTAAATAATTTAGGTCCCACATTTGTTGCCCAACATAAACGGGTCCAGTACTAGGAAGAGGAAGTTACTATACAGTGTAATCCATTCAATCGTGACATATGGTGCAGTGATATGAAGTCCAGTACTGCGCACAAAGAAGTACAAAAACATACTGATAAGAATGCAACGGAAAGCCTTACTAAGAGTAGCCTGCGGCTACCGAACGATATCAACGGAAGCTATTCAGGTTATAACAGGAATCCCGCCCATAGACCTAATTGTCCAAGAAATTGTATATGAAGACAAAAATGGACACAGTGAAGAAAACAAAGAAGCTGCAAAAGAGAAAACACTGGAATCCTGGCAAGCAAGATGGGACTAATCCCGACATTAAAACATGGATAGACTGCAAACACAAAAAAATGCATTACTATATGACACAAGCTCTAACGGGACATGGATCTTTCAGGACATACACAAAGCGAATAGGGAAAACGGACGACATATGTCGGACCGGTCAAAGAATAGATGACGCAGAACAAACGTTAATTTAAAAAACAAAAGATCAAAAGATCTTGGGTGGAAATAACAAAAATTCAAACTTGGATGAGTATCCCACAAGGAACACACAAAAGATCAAAGCGAAAAGAGAAATGATTAAACGATGTTTCGCCCTGGGTAACCAGCGTGGGCTCATCAGTAGTTTCACTGGTCAACCTCCACTATACATCATTAAACACCATCATACACTTAGATTTCCAACCTTGAACCACTCACAAATAGGCATCGTTCCGCACTGGTACTTACTTATCCAAGTTACCTGATACGAATTCGTCCTGGCGTGTTAATATTTCTTTTTGATCTTTTTTGTGTTCCTTGTGGGATACTCATCCAAGTTTGAATTTTCGTTATTTCCACCCAAGATCTTTTGATCTTTTGTTTTTTAGTTTCTTTTCGGTTGAAGTAACTGATTTGAAGGTTTTTTAACTTCTTCTTTGTTTTAATTGCTTTAGGAGCATAATCCTACTGGAAATATTAACACACCAGGACGAATTCGTATCAGGTAACTTGGATAAGTAAGTACCAGTGCAGAACGATGCCTATTTGTGAGTGGTTCAAGGTTGGAAATCTAAGTGTATGATGGTGTTTAATGATGTATAGCGGAGGGTGACCAGTGAAACTACTGATGAGCCCACGCTGGTTACCCAGGGCGAAACATCGTTTAATTATTTCTCTTTTCGCTTTGATCTTTTGTGTGTTCCTTGTGGGATACTCATCCAAGTTTGAATGTTCGTTATTTCCACCCAAGATCTTTTGATCTTTTGTTTTTTAGTTTCTTTTCGATTGAAGTAACTGATTTGAAGGTTTTTTAACTTCTTCTTTGTTTTAATTGCTTTAGGAGCATAATCCTACTGGAAATATTAACACGCCAGGACGAATTCGTATCAGGTAACTTGGATAAGTAAGTACCAGTGCGGAACGATGCCTATTTGTGAGTGGTTCAAGGTTGGAAATCTAAGTGTATGATGGTGTTTAATGATGTATAGTGGAGGGTGACCAGTGAAACTACTGATGAGCCCACGCTGGTTACCCAGGGCGAAACATCGTTTAATCATTTCTCTTTTCGCTTTGATCTTTTGTGTGTTCCTTGTGGGATACTCATCCAAGTTTAAAATTTCGTTATTTCCACCCAAGATCTTTTGATCTTTTGTTTTTTAGTTTCTTTTCGGTTGAAGTAACTGATTTGAAGGTTTTTTAACTTCTTCTTTGTTTTAATTGCCTTAGGAGCATAATCCTACTGGAAATATTAACACGCCAGGACGAATTCGTATCAGGTAACTTGGATAAGTAAGTACCAGTGCGGAACGATGCCTATTTGTGAGTGGTTCAAGGTTGGAAATCTAAGTGTATGATGGTGTTTAATGATGTATAGTGGAGGGTGACCAGTGAAACTACTGATGAGCCCACGCTGGTTACCCAGGGCGAAACATCGTTTAATCATTTCTCTTTTCGCTTTGATCTTTTGTGTGTTCCTTGTGAGATACTCATCCAAGTTTGAATTTTCGTTATTTCCACCCAAGATCTTTTGTTTTTTAGTTTCTTTTCGGTTGAAGTAACTGATTTGAAGGTTTTTTAACTTCTTCTTTGTTTTAATTGCTTTAGGAGCATAATCCTACTGGAAATATTAACACGCCAGGACGAATTCGTATCAAGTAACTTGGATAAGTAAGTACCAATGCGGAACGATGCCTATTTGTGAGTGGTTCAAGGTTGGAAATCTAAGTGTATGATGGTGTTTAATGATGTATAGTGGAGGTTGACCAGTGAAACTACTGATGAGCCCACGCTGGTTACCCAGGGCGAAACATCGTTTAATCATTTCTCTTTTCGCTTTGATCTTTTGTGTGTTCCTTGCGGGATACTCATCCAAGTTTGAATTTTCGTTATTTCCACCCAAGATCTTTTGTTTTTTAGTTTCTTTTCGGTTGAAGTAACTGATTTGAAGGTTTTTTAACTTCTTCTTTGTTTTAATTGCTTTAGGAGCATAATCCTACTGGAAATATTAACACGCCAGGACGAATTCGTATCAAGTAACTTGGATAAGTAAGTACCAATGCGGAACGATGCCTATTTGTGAGTGGTTCAAGGTTGGAAATCTAAGTGTATGATGGTGTTTAATGATGTATAGTGGAGGTTGACCAGTGAAACTACTGATGAGCCCACGCTGGTTACCCAGGGCGAAACATCGTTTAATCATTTCTCTTTTCGCTTTGATCTTTTGTGTGTTCCTTGTGGGATACTCATCCAAGTTCTTTTGATCTTTTGTTTTTTAGTTTCTTTTCGGTTGAAGTAACTGATTTGAAGGTTTTTTAAACGTTAATTTACTGTCCAAGATTTGAGAACTACCGCCAAACAACAAGACACGATCTACACACAGTTGTAGCAAATCTTTGGTACCATCTCTTCTATAAAAGAGTATAATAAAATTCTGGTTGGTTACTTGTCGTGTTTTGTGTGTGTGCTCAACTCCTTTAATTTGTTTTTTTTTTTATACAGAATACTATATTCCATTAAAGTATTTGCACTTAGCAGATTTTCCATATATTTTCTAGAAACACCCGAAACTACATAAAGACGTCGAATTTAGACCACTATCTAAATGAAAAAACTTACCGACAGCGGGATCTTATCGGCATCCAAAACCTCAACGATAACTTCGGCCAACTTCTGCGCTTTAAAGTGTCCCTTACCGTCCGGTCCGGTAATAATGTACGAGTCTTTAACCGCCGTAACTGTGTAAGTATGTTTACTATCCAAAGGCGGAAATTCGTAAGCTCCATTGGCCCCTGTCTTCGTAGTCAATATTTCCCCGTTAGGCAATCCTTCTACCGTTACCAAAACGTCCTTGAGTGGGGGTAAAATTTTTCCAGATATCACTTTGCCTTTCGATACAGTAATTAACTCGCCCAAGTCTTCGCAATCGCTGGCACCCTCTACTTGGACGCTGGAGGGGGAGAACACCAAGAAGTCGGACACAGGAGTGACAATTACGACTTCGGATGGTTTTAACATGATCTCCAGTTTGTACCTTCCGTTAAAGTAGCTGACACTTTGTTTTGCTTTGACATTGCCAAAGTCAACGTCGACCGCAATTGATCCGTGGTTAGCGTCACTTTGGAAATAAACAGTTGACGTGTGTTTTACGGCATTGAGCGTTATTTGGTTATTTTTGGACATTGTGTTGTAAGTAATACTGTTAGAGGTGAAACTGTGACAGCTTTTTAAAGTAAATATATATTCGCCTGGTGCCTCTAAGCATACTGGTGTGACGCCTCGAGTAACTTCGATTTCGTTTAATTTATTCGTCTTTGACTTGTGGGTAACCTAAAACCAAAAAATTTAAGTGGTTACAAATTTATGGACCATAAATACGCTTTTTAGGTTATAATAGAGCAAAAAAGCCATCTTGAAATTTAATATGGCGGACCTTAACAAACACTCAATCCGCTTTTTACAAACCTTAACTTTTTTAATTTTTGAAAGCTTTTAATAAATTCAAGCTTTTTACGTAATAAAACCGCCAGCTTGAAATTTATGATACTGGACGATAACAAACTAAGCACACGTTCCGATATCTCCTTAGACCCGTTTGTTTGCTGCGAATTTTAACCTAGTTTGGAAATTAAAGGCAGTTTAGGTCAATTTTTCGCTCGTTTAAGGCAGACTTAAAAGATAATTTTAATGGCAAAAACGTCTAAAAAATTTGTAAAATAGATAAACTGTACAGGGTGTCCCATTTTCGACGGGATTCAATGGGAAAGTCCTTTGTTATTGAAGGTAGAGACATGCGGTTTTCGCATTACTGTCTTACTTTTTTTAGCGTTAAAAAATGGTACTAACAGATTTATTCTGTCCCTTGTAGTTTTTGAACTACAGGGGATAGTTGAAAAATGGTCAGAATTACCAATTGATGATATCTAACTTAATTTAAGAGATAATTGAGTTATGTTAAAACTAACTGTGGCAACCCTTTTAGAAAAACTCGATGGTCTTTCCGAAATTTTAATCCGACGTTTCGTTTTGTAGATATAGATACCATCATCAGGATGAAAAAGTTAAATACGGACCAAAATGTATTACTTCATATTTTAGTTTCTTATTAAGTTTGATTGATAATAAATTCGATCCCGACAAAAATCATCTTCAGTGCATTTTTTTTTCTGGTACGACCCTGTCCGAGGGGTGAACAACTGTAGGTAGGTGAACAAAATTTTTGGCAGGACTAGGCAGTACTTGAGCAATACTTTGGGCAGGACTAGGCAGTCTTTAGGCAGGACTAGGCAGTCTTTAAGGACTAAACAGTACTTAGACAGGACTAGGCAGTACTTGGACAGGGTTAGGCAGTCCTTAGGCAGGACTAGGCAGTACTTGGGAGACTGCCGGAACTAGGCAGGAATTACAAAAAAAGAAAATTGCATAGAGCTTCATATTTCTGTAATTTGGAGAAGATACTTACTAGGGCTTCTTACTTTAAAAGGACGTCTTGTCCTGTTAATTCATGGAATATTAAAAAATAACAATATTCAAAACAAAAATTCCACCACAGGCAAAGTTTTAAAAAATTCAGGCAGGCTGAAGCATTAGAGAAAAATCCTGGAAAAAAAGTGCTGCGAGGAAGGAGAAAGTGAATAATAATGAAGTGTGCTAGTATATAGGAGCGTTGCCAGATGTAATTAATAATCTCGTAAAAAAGGAAGAGACATTAGTATTATGATTTCGAGCAGATTTGCATGAGAGGTCGACTTCTTGTCACGTCACGGTAAAAAAAAAACGTCAAATGAAAATTTTTGTAAAAAAAATAAAAACACATCTTTTCTTGATCAGGCTGGTTAGGTTCGGAAAGGGGGGTCAATTTTGTGATATTATTTTGTGGAGGGAGTCTACTAAAACGTCACAAATTGTGACAAAGGGGTGGAGGGTATTATTTTTTCTCCTTTTTTAATTATTGAAAACATGGTAAAATAATAAAAGTCGGGAAAACCTAAGGAATTTCATGAGGCGCAAAATATTCGTTAAGTATTCTTTCATATACTCCCTTGTATGCTTTCTTATTGATAATCTCTCATAATGACGGACAACAAAGAAGCTCAAAGTTGAGTACCGCGAAGCTCAGATTCTGTGCCGTAAAGAATTCTTTACCGGTATGTTTTTCTCTCTTTCCGTTCTTTGTTTAAATAAATAGATAACATTTAGCTCACGGAATCTCGCTGGCGTGCTAGGCGCGCTTCTATCATTTAGCGCGATACAAAACTATTCTGGCTTCTGTAAGAAGAGAGAAAGATAACTAACGCGAGTTACAAGGTTTCAAGTTTTGAGCAGGACTAGGCAGTACTTGGACAGTACTTAGGCAGGACTAGACAGTACTTAGGTAGTACTGCAGTATTAGGCAGCACCCTAAGCACCGGCAGGAGGTGTACATATTTCCTTCAGTTGTTCACCCGTCGGCCCTCCCCATTTTAATTTATTTGTTTTTGCGACCATTTATATTTAACTACTATATAGTAGACCTGGACAACCAAGATATATTACATGAACATACTGGGTGAACCGAAAAAAACCGGACAAATTGTTTTTTTGATTTACCAATTTCAATAAAAAAAAACTGTATTGATAAGACAAATAAGCCTTTTGAAAAAAAAAAACATTTGCTTTGCCGCCATATTTAAATCCAAGATGGCAGAGAAAATCAAATGCTTACCTTTTTTAAACCCCTTTTTTTGTACGTTGCCATTTTTTTCTAAAGACTTTGTTTTGTATCTCGCGACATCTTGGATTTAAATATGGCGGCAAACTGATTTTTTTTTTCAAAAGGCTTACTTGTCTTATCAATAGTTTTTTTTATTGAAATTGGTAAAAGGTCTACTATATAGTAGTCAAATATAAATGGTCGCAAAAACAAATAAATTAAAATGGGACAAGCTGCACCAGAAAAAAAATGCACTGAAGATGATTTTTCTCGGGATCGAATTTATTATCAAACAAACTGAATAAGAAACTAAAATATGAAGTAAAACATTTTGGTCCGTATTTAACTTTTGACCCTGATGATGGTATCTGTATCTACAAAACGAAACGTCGGATTAAAATTTCGAAAAGACCATTGAGTTTTTCTGAAAAGTTTTTACAGATCTCAATTATCTCTTAAAGTAAGGGAGATATCATCAATTGGTAATTCCGACCATTTTTCAACTTTCTCCCGTAGCTCAAAAACTACAAGCGACAGAATAAATCTGTTAATAACATCTTTTATCGCCTAAAAAAGTAAGACAGACAGTAATGCGAAAATCGCATGTTTCTATCTTCAATAACAACGGAGTGGTGGTGGTGGTGGTGGCGGTGGTGGTGGTGGTGGTGGTGGTGGTGGTGGTGGTGGCGGTGGTGGTGGCGGTGGTGGTGGCGGTAGCGGTGGCGGCGGCGGCGGCGGCGGCGGTAGCGGTAGCGGTAGCAGTAGCAGTAGCAGTAGCAGTAGCAGTAGCAGTAGCAGTAGCAGTAGCAGTAGCAGTAGCAGTAGCAGTAGCAGTAGCAGTAGCAGTAGCAGTAGTAGTAGTAGTAGTAGTAGTAGTAGTAGTAGTAGTAGTAGTAGTAGTAGTAGTAGTAGTAGTAGTAGTAGTAGTAGTAGTAGTAGTAGTAGTAGTAGTAGTAGTAGTAGTAGTAGTAGAGAGGGAGGACCCAAGACTTGGCAAGTAGACCCTTTTGCCTTACCCCTGAGCCGCCTGTCCCCTAATCCACCACCTGCTCCGCCTGTACGGCGGCTGGCTCTCCGGGTCACCCTGTTCTCTTCACAAAGTCCAGTAGATGTGCCCATTTGAGCGTCTGCAGGTCCTCTGCGTCCAGATCCGGGTGTCCGAGTATCTGGTGCCTCATCCTTATGTATGCCTCGCACTCTGCAACTGGCTGCCTCTGTCCTTCCACACGCCCGGCAAATGGAGTTATTCCCGATCCTTATGACAGTCAGATGCTTATTGAGCCGGTTATGTCCGGTCAGTATTCCTATCAGAAGTCCAATATCTTTTCATGTCCTACCCAGGAGCAACTTTGGACGGGCTGCGTCTGGGCGGTTTACGAATTCCTTGATCTGTCTGCATCCTACTTTTCTCTCCCAGAAGGCTGCCAGTGCATCATTAGCCCATTTGCTGAGTCGACTTTGCACCTGCCTCCTTGTTATACTTAGCAATGGGTCCCAATCCGGGGAGCCTTTTCGTTGCCCGGCACCCCCGTATGTCCTAGCACCCACATCACTGTAACTTCTTTGCCTTGACTCAGAGCTTCCAGTGCTTCCACACACTCTTATACTAGAGCATTGACAATTTTTGGCGCACTAAGTGCCTTTAAGGCTGCTTGGCTATCGGTACATATGTAAACAAGCTCTTCCATGCCATCTTTAACCTCTTCCAGGGTTGCTGCTATTATTATGGCATAGACCTCCGCCTGGACGACCGTAGCTTGCTCTCCATTATTGCTAAAATCGCATGTCAGTATGTCAACCCGTTTTCGAGCTCAGAGAGTTTTACTTTGTACTATAATATTTTTATTAATAAAAATTTCTTTTTGGGTAAATGGCTTTTCTATAGATAATTTAACGAATTTTTTTTTGTCAAAATGGATTTTATCTGCATTCTTTGGCTTTTCAGGTTTACCTATTTTTTACTGAACTTTTTTTTTATCAAAAAATTTGCTTCAATATTTTCTTTTATATTTCTTCAACACCTATTTTTAAAGTAAAATTTTTACAAAAAACGAAAATAAACAATAATAAAAAAAATAAAAAAACAAAAAATTGTTAACAATATAAAAAAATAATAACAATGTAAAAAACATTATCATGTGCGATAAATCATTTTAAAGGAAAGAATCGAGTAAAAAATTGGTCATCCCATAATAAACATACAAACTTAGTGTTATATCTTAAAAATTAAAGTTACAGATAAAACCCAGTTGGACAAGTAAATTTTACTTTAAATTATCTATAGAAAACCAATTTACACCAAAAAGAAATTTTCAATAATAACAAAGTTACGGGCCAAATTCTAAAACGCGTATTTTTCAAAAAGACTCTGCAGCTTGAAAACGCCCAAGTAACATTTTAATTCTTATTTTAATAAAAAGGTTTCCAATTTTTTTAGAGGCATCCAGAATTTCTTTGTAATTTATATCTAATCTTCAGATTTTGTTGGATTTCACTAGGTCAATATTCTAATATGTAAAGGTTATGTTTCTAACTTGGCCACTTACAGAAATATTATGGTGATTTATAGATCAAAAACATAATTTATAAAAGATGCCAGCATAACTCTTACATGAATAATTTATACCTGACATCTTATAGAATATGGTAAGAAAAGTTTTTTTAATAAAATTATTCTATTATATATATATATATATATATATATATATATATATTTTATGATTAATTTTAATTATGATTTTTGTTTTATATATATATAATAGAATAATTTTATTAAAAAAACTTTTCTTACCATATTCTATAAGATGTCAGGTATAAATTATTCATATATTTATATATATAAAATTGTCAAAATTGGTTTAAAACTAAAACAAAAATCAAAATTAAAATTAATCATAAAAAAAATTATAAATAAAAAACTTCTTCCAATCCTTGTTCTTCGGGTAAGGTCCCCAGCACTGAGGCCGCATTCCCCCTATGAATGGCGATACTGATCCGCTGGGTGATGAAACTTCTAGCATTTTTTGTTTCAATTTTTTTTGCTATTTGTAAAGTGTAAAACAAAAATCCTCTGTCTTCTAGCTCTTTATATTTTGTCCTTTTTTGTATTTATCCTATCTTAGAAGTTTTACCAAGATAGGAGCTGCAAATCGTGTCCCTGCAAGTGGCATCCCAAACTAAAGTTTTTCCCCCCTTCCAAGGAATCAAAGTGATCCCGTCTGCCCGTTTTCCGTCACTCCTACAAATACTGGACGGTTCTAGTTTCGCTGGAAATCCTTCTGAAACCAGAGACCGCTTTATAATATCGTTGATCAAACTGTGACGAGTCCATCGACCTGCACTTTTTTTTGCAGCTAAGACCATGAAGATCCAATTTACTCACTATTTCGCCACAAGTGCAGGTGTGAGACTCGCAAACAGGAAGACCAAGACGAAGAGCGACAGAAATACGAAAAGACGAGTAATCCAATAAATTTCCTAAAGAAGAGGAGGGCAAAGCATTAAGCCACGCATTACTCTCGGGCTCATTAAGAGCTAGAAGACGTGCTTGATCAAGTTGATATTTTGAAGATAAAAAAATTTGCTGAAAGAATACATCACACATTGCAGTATCGAAATCTCTTTGTGATTTTAAATTAGAAGTATCCGAAATGCCTGTTAAATTTTGATATTTGTTTGATGCTTCGATCAAAGCAAAGTCTGGATGCAAAATAATTTCCTCAGGAAGAATTTGTGGAAAAAGATATGATGAATCATTCAAAGAACCAAGAAAAGCTGAGTAACAAAGAGATGAGCTATTTCTGATTCCTAAACCACCTAATTTAATTGGAAGAATGCACAGTGACCAAGCATTCAAATCAATTTTACAGTTTATAATATTTTCTAAACTAAATTTCAGTAGATCGTCAAATTTTTCTAAACATTCCAGCATCCTCCAACATGGCGCTGTCCGAAGTAAATAAGTGATTCTTGGAATCGAAAATGCATGTTTTAATAAATAGTAGGTAGTATGAGAATTTAGAGATAAAAGTTTGTCGGAAAATTTTGTAAAAACATCAATCTTTGAGGAAAATTTTTTGCCAATTTCCTTTTCAAAGAAAGGTACTCCTAAAAGGGTAAGATTTTCAAGATCAACTTTTGATAAACTATCAATATTTGAGTCATAGTCTGTAATATTTCAATTGTGTTCTTTATTCAAATGTGAAAATTCTCAATTTGCTAAATTAATTTTTAAGCCAATACTCAAACATTCTTTCCTCAAAAATTCAAAATCTTTGAGTACGCTACAAGAATCTCCTGCTAAAGTTCCGTCATCAAGATAAATTGATATCAGATTTTAATTTTGAAATTATAGAATGTAAAAAGAAGCAGAATAGTGGTGCACCTAAAGGATCACCTTGCTGGACTCCTCTTTGTGATAAAATGGTTTTTTCTCCAAATGGTAAAAATGAAGGATTTCTATAACACTCTGAAATGAAACTGAAAAATTGAGGTATGTGCTTGTTAACTTGTGATAATACAATTTCTCGATTGATCATATTAAAGGCGTTATAAAAGTCTATTTTCAAAATAATTTTTTCTGTAACATGAGGAAAGGACAAAAATCGCCGGACCGAATGGCTAATTATTTCGCATCCGCTTTTGATACCAAAATCTAACTGAGTTGGACGACGCAAATTCGCTAAAGTTTCATAAATTGAAAAACACACTAATAAGCCGACTGCAATGGGACGTATTCCTCCATCTTTTTTATTTAAAGCGCAGAGTGAAGCTCCGTAAAAAAGCCTAGGATTCTAGTGGGAAGAAAACACTTTCATACAATTTTGACAATTTAAAAAAGCTTTTTTTAAAGGTTGCACGGCAAAAAAAGTTGTAGCTGTCCCAAAATTTTTATTGCTATATGTAAATCTGCATGCATTGCCAAGGAATTAGTGTAATATATGCCGTATTGCCATATTAATTTATATATGGTTGAATGCCATGAGTTGTTTCCCCCTTCGTCTGGGAGTTATAATTTATATAATAGGACAAGTTTTATATTTAGCCTCTTACAGATATTTGTATAACTTGATCACCTATAGAAACATAATGGAATATTAGGGAGCAAAAATATAATTTATAAAAGGAGCCAGCTAAAGCTTGTCGGAATGGCCACCACAGGATGGAACCCTCTACCCACCCGGCGGGTACCACAGCCAGCATGTTTTTGCCCTTTTCGACCGTTTCCGCAATGCAGAACATTGTTTTTTTTGTAATCACCGGATTTGAATGACTGTTGAAAAGTGGGGTTATAGTGGCAAAATGCCATTCTCTACTTTTAATGATGGCCAGTTGACCAAGGGTTTGTAGGGGTTGTTTGACCTACTAATGGCAATTTAGTAAATTAAAAGAACCTTGAAACTATTTTATAACAATCATGGCGTTAATGTAAATAAAAAATATTTCATATATTTGTTTTAACTTTAATTTTAAACGATCTTATTTTTCAAATTACGTTTTTTTTTCTCTTCTGTTTCCAAGGTTTCCAACGACATCATGCATTTTTGTCAGAACTTGTTTTTAAGAAAAAACAAAATTCAAGGTGCATATAAATTTGATATGATTTACCAGACAACTTTGGTTGGCATGTCTTTTTTGGTGAAAACAGTGCTTTTGTTTCCGTTTTTAAGTCATGCATGTAAGGATATACTAAAATATTAATAATTTATAAGGACTACCGTTTTTGTGCAGCTAGATTATTTATATCACCATTATTTTTTTTTAATGTTGAAAATATTAAAAAAAACTTTTCATGAAGAAATTTATATAGAAACCAAAAGACCATTGTGGTTCTGTAGATGGTATTAGAATATATCTTAGTCTTTTTTTATAAACAAATCAGGTTGCTTGAAAGTTTGAGGCAATGATGTATTTGAAATTAACTCTGTATTTCGGATTTCCATTGTCCATTTTAAATTTTATTTATACACGACGTTTCGATCAGTACAATCACTGATCGTCGTGAGTTTGCACCTGAAGACGATCAGAGGTTGTACTGATCGAAACGTCGTGTATAAATAAAAAAGACAATGGAAGTCTGAAATACAGAGTTAATTTCAGATCAGGTTGCCTTGTGTTTTATATTGGTGTGCCAAAGGTTATAAAAAGATGTTTAGATTCTATAAAGGGTTTTATAAAAAGGGTTTGGGCTTTTTTATTTTAGAGGTTTAGGGGGTATATTCTGCTAATAGGAAAGTACTGGGAACTAAATTTTAAAACTTAAGGTTTTTAATGTTTGGGGGTAGGAATATTACCATTACTATTATAAATAAATAAATGTTACTTGGGCGGGTTGACCTAATGAGATGCGGTGTTCACCATTAATAACCCCAAAATCCCCTCGAATTTGGACCACCCTGTATGTTGTATGACAAACTTAAAACCTGCCTTTTTTTAATACACTTACCGTGACGTCATGGGCTGACACAAAATTGACAAGATAACCAGTTTGGACGAATTTAGGCACATTTGCGCTCGCAGAGTTTACGTTTATCGATTGCGTGTTGCTGTTCCAGCAAAATTTGTTTTGCGCCAAAGTAACTTCGTATATGCCGGGGTGCATGTCGCTTAGGACGTATTTTGAGTCTAAAAATTTAATTTTCTATGGTAAAAAAATAATTAATAATTTTGATTCGTTTCTTTTAAAGAACCCCGCCAATTTCTTACGGAGCGTGGGCACCCGTTAATTTTTTCTAATTTGAATATGTTACAGGGAAAGGTTAGACAAATTTTTTTTATCATTGCCCCCCCCCCCCAATGGGTATAGGGTGAGCCAAAAATTGACTATTTGGTACCTCACTCAATCCTTCTTTTTACGAAAACTATAAAATGGAGAAAAGTGAGTTTCAAGTATGTTGTTTGGTAAAGCACAACTAACATTTTTTGTATTTACACATTAGCCCGTTCCACTTTACAAGGAGACTAAAAAAATTGTTCAAAAATAGTTAGTAAAAAAAAAACTTTACGTGTACTGCATAATCATCTTTTCAAAAAACTTTAATAAGGGAGGAAGGACTCAAATAAATATATTTTCAGTCGTCGGATCGTAATATGTTATTATTACGTAATGATGTCACATCACGTGCGTCTTAAATTGTTTTATGCTAACGCAGAAAAGACATTCACTAAACCCTATATATTTGAGTCCCCCCTCCTTACTAATGTTTTTTGAAAAGATAACTATGCAGTAAACGTAAAGTTTGTATATACAGGGCCCGCAGCGACCTATCACGGAAATATTATGAAAATATGAATTTGAAATCTTTTTTTTTTATGAATAAAATATGAAAAATTTGTCTTTTTTATGAAAAAATACGCAACTTCCACCAAGCGCGAATTCTATATTATAAAACTGTTTTTGTTGGATGGTAAAGGGGAAATGAATGTCACTTAAATGTCGAAAGTAGCTGATAAATAAAAAATAACATAATTTCTTTCCTACATTGTAAAAGCTCGTTGGAAAGCTTATAAAAACCTTAGTTTATTGGCGCTAAAATTTTTGACAGCATATACACCTTACCCAAGAAGTGTTAATACACTCTGAAAAAGCCAGGATACACCCCGGAAGTCCGGGTATACCCTATAGAAGTACAATCTGAAAAAATCTGGATGTACCCTGCAAAAGCCCGGATATACTCGGAAGTCTGGATACATCCGGAAACGTCTGGATACACCTTGAAAAAGTCTGGATACACCCTGGAATAGTCCAGATTCACCCTGGAGAAGTTGGATACACCCAGGAAGTCTAAATACACCCTGAAAAAGCCTGGATACACTCCAAAAAGCCAGTATACACAGTAAAAGTCTGGATACTCTCTGAGAAAGCCTGGGTGCACCCTGGAAAAATTAGGTAATAAACTAGAGGTCTGGATACACCCAAAAAAATCTGGATAAACCTTAGAAAAGTCTGGATCAACCATGGAATAGTCCGGATTCACCCTGGAAAAGTAGGATACACCCTGGAAAAGTCTGGATACAAACTGGAAGTCTGTAGACACCATGGAAAAGTTTGTAAATACCCTGGAAAACTCTGGATAGACCCTAGAAAGTCTGGATACATCCTGGAGAAGTCTGGATACAACCAGGAAAGCTCCAGATCATCCTGGAAAGCTCTGGATACACCTTGAAGAAGCTTGGGTACACCCTGGAAATCTAGATAGACCCCGGAAGTCTGGATACAATCAGAAGGTCTGGATACACCCTGGAAAAGTCTGGATGCACGCTGAAAAATCCTGGATACACCCCAGAAAAGTCTGCATACAACCAGGGAAATCTGAATACGTCCAGAAAAGTATGGATACAATCTGGAAGTTCGGATACATCCCAGAAGCCAGATATTTTAGTGTAGACAATTACAACAAATTTTTGAATTTAATTTTATACATATGCCGAAAAGTTTTAGGTTTTGACGGATTATGGTCAGATATTTAAAATGAAAACCTGTAGTAAACACATACATAATTTATTTAAGGACTTATGTGTGTACAGGTACTGTTTTTTTTAATTTTCTTGATCAAGGGAAGTATTACTTTAACATACCTATATGTTAATTATTATAAGGGTTTATTGCACCAAATGAACAATAAAAAACTAAAAAACCAGTTTAACTAAAAAAGTATTAGGTATGTTTAACAAAAAACATCTGCGAATCTAAAGTAAAACAGTCAAATATGGGCTAAAGTGTAAATACAAAAAATGTTAACGATGTACTTTTTTTTGTAAAATATGGTTTTTTGCTTTTGTTGTTGCGCCCTTGAAACCGCAAAAGACGGTCGTGATAGTATTTGCGCGATCGAACTTTTTACTCGAACGGATCCAAAAGGTTTATGCGTTCAAATGTAAACGTAGTTGTGATCGAGACGAGTGGATATGCAACTTGTAGTGCTTAGCTGTGTATTGTAGGTTTCAGAAATAAATATATTGACTTGGAAAGCCTGGAAAATCGGTTAGACCTATAGTTTCTGCTGTAGGATCACCTACTTACAACATTTCGAAATGGCTAGCAAACGAGTTTGAAAATTTACCTATAAAGGAAAAAGGTTTTTCTGTTCAAAATTCCCTTGAATTTATCAACAAAGTTAAAGATATTTCACTCCAAGAAGGTGAAATTTTAATCTCGTTTGATGTTAGTTCGTTGTTCCGTAGTGTGCCGATCCCCAATACCTTACAATACCTGGAGGAACTACTAAGAAAAAACAATCTAGAAGACAAACAGACTTTAGAATACCTATCTTTAACAAAACTCTGCATGAATCAAAATTACTTTCAATATAAAAATAACTACTACCAGCAATTAGAAGGAACCACAATGGGTAATAGTTTATCACCTTTTATCGCAAACCTCTTTATGAGCAAATTTGAATCAGATATAAGTAAAGAATTTGAGTATTTCCCCAGAGTATGGTTTAGGTATGTAGACGATGTGTTTGCAGTATTCAACACTAAAGTAACTAGTGTTGAAAATTTTATGGAAAAAATAACTAACAAATTTCCCACAATTACAATTACTTATGAAAAAGAGAACAACGGTACACTGTCATTTCTAGACACTTTAGTTATAAGAAATAAAAATAAATTGGACTTTGACCTATACAGAAAAGGAACGGCCACCAACAGGTATATTCCAAATGACTCTTTTCATTGCTTACAACAAACAAAGAAAGATTTGAAGCAGAAAAGAATAGGATTAGGAATATAGCTGGCGAAAACGGTTACGACGAAGGCTTAATAAATAAGCTGATAAATAGACATTCTTTTAGTAAGTATTTAATAACACCGGTCTTAAATTAGTATATCAATCCGGTAACACAATAAGAAGCTTACTAGGAAATCCCAAGGATAAAACTACAGTTCTAGAAAAAAGTGGAATTTACGAAATAGTTGCATGGATTGTGACAAAAAATATGTTGGCCAAACGAGACGCTCTATTCAAACACGTTTTAAAGAACACTTAGCACAATTAAAATACGGAAGAACAGAAAAGTCAAGTGTGGCCGAGCATGCTTTTGACAACAATCATAGATTCACATTAGATAAACTAAAACTTCTAAAAAGTGTACCAACAAAAGACTTTTGAATGCATATGAAAGTATGGAAATCATTAAATCCAGAAATAGTTTAAATAAAGATAGAGGACCCATCCCGTTTAGTACACTTTATTCTTTGGTTGAGGGGAGATAGGATTAAAAATCGTGATCAATCACAAATTATTAGTCTTATCTCCGCCCACTAAAGGATTGTATATAAGATAGAGCGTAGATTAATTCAGTTCATTGTTTATCGTCTTCTGATGATGCTAACGTTGTTAGCGAAACGCGCGTCGAGTGCAAAAAAGTGTAGTTTTGGTTTGTGGAAAACAATCATAACTTTGTTTTATATTGACTTGTTGTTTATTATGTATAGCTATCTTTGTCATATGGAATTAGTTGGGACAAGTTGTACTTAGTTAGGATTAAGGTCTAATAGTTTTTAAAAGTTAAATAAAAGGTGTTTGTTTGTAGATATATGAGTCTGCTTTATTAAAAAACACAAAAAAATAAAGTGATTTATTTAAATAAAACCAAAATCCTTCCCTTTGTGATGGGTTCCATTTTCCACTGTTTAAACGTGGGTGATTCTTATCGGGCTCCTTTAATAAAAATTCAATGTCCCGTCAAAATATTCTAAAGAGCAAAACGCCGAGGAGTCTTGAACGATTTTGGTCACATAAGGCACTGCACAAAAAATTTACTAGCCACTGCAAGGTTAATGACTTTGAGAGGTGCTGGAAAGAATCAACGCTAAAGACTGACCGCAAATTTAAAGTTTTGGTCCGGAAATCCTTCTTTCCTTTACCAGTAGCATGAAAAAAAGAGACAGAATGAAAACAACGACGATTTTCCATAATTCTCGGACATACCTGTTTTTGACACCTTCATCCTTAAGAATAAAGGCTGATCTACGGAAAATGTAGTGAATTCTGATAAGTTTGACAATATATGCCCTATTTAACACACGTAAATAAAATAAATATAAGTTTATTTATCAAGGAAAGAAATAAAATAGAAATATTTAAAAAATATAATAAATAAACAATTACCCACGAAAGGTAAAACGTTTTTGGTGGGAGGAAAAAAAATTAAAAATTAAATTTGTATATTACGATGGTAAATAAAATAAAAAAAAAATCACATAACTTTAGAAAAACAAAGGAATAAGTGAGAAAACATCATGTTTTTATATAATTTTATTTGACTAATCTGGTTTGAGAAGAAATAAAATAACATAGTTTTTAGGTCTTTTGCAAATTTAATTGTAAATCGGGATTTGGGTATGTTGTCGGATTTGGGCCGATCGTCAAAATCGGGAAAATAGTGTCATATTTTAAGGTATTTTTATTGATTGTTCATGTCTATAATTTGGTTTATTTTTAGTCTCGTGTTGTCTAGAATCCATCGTTTTAACTTTTTTAAGTAGTTTTATATTATTTATTGCCCTAAATTCGCTAGGAAGTTCAGCATGTATTTTGGGACTTATGTAATGGAAGCAACGTTGCGCCAATGTCGTTTTGACCTGGGGTAGATAACCTGTTTACATTAACAAGGGTATCTTTCTTCTTGAACTGTCGTAGGACAATGCTTTCTTTGTAAAGAAGATTAGATGAAAAAATCCTATTTTTTCCCAGAATGATTTTAAACAGCCATTTTTGCAAAATCTTAAGTGGTTCCAAATGTACCTCTAAACCCCCACCCCAGCCGATAATTCTGTAGTAAATATGTGGTTGAATCAGGGTAGTATACAGGATTTTCAAATACTTTGTATCAATTTTTTTTTAACTCGTTGAATTTATTTATGAACATTCGCAATATTTGTAATAATTACCCCAAGGTATTTGATTTTTGAGTTTTAGCTCTGTGAAGTTGGGCAAGGAATCGGCATAGCATCCAAATGGCATGAAAAAGGTTTTATCTACATTAATTGTGAGTCTCGGTTTTGAAAACCACTCCAATTACTATATTTAAATATTATCACTGAATTATCAGCAAAACAAATGACTTCATCTTTTGTCGCATTAAGAAATAAATTATTAATATAAATATTAAATATTATAGGACCTAAAACGGTTCCTTGTGGAACGCCCATTTCTACTTTTTTTTAGAACTATGATAGCGCTCTGTTAAATAACTCTTGAAGAGATTAAATGGCAAACCACGTATTCCTATAATATTTAAACCATCTCGGAGAATTTCATGGTCAACGGTATCGAATGCCTTGGCCAAATCCAGAAACACATACAGTATTTTTTCTCCAGCGTAGAGTATAGTGTTGTAAATAGTTTGGCCAAAGCATCCTCCGTTGACATGCCCTCTCTAAATCCATATTGATTTGGTGATGATATCGTTTTCTTAATATGTATGAAACGTTCCTTTATAACTTTTTCAAAGATCTTACTTAACGAGCTCAAAACAGAGATAGGTCTATAATTATTACTAGATGAGTAAGAGTTGTAGCTAGGGTTAATGCATATTCTTTAAATATTTCACTTTTTAAACCAACATGACCTGGAGATTTACATTTTTTAAAAGTTGCTTTAATAATTTCAGTTTTATTTGTTGGCCGTAAATAAAATGATTTGTGCGTTTTATTTGAGATATTTTGTTGCAGAAATTTAACCATTTTTTCAGATTTAATATTTTTTGCCATTTTTTTGCCTATTTCTTTTTTATCTGTAGTTGACTGTGTCTCACTTTCGATTTTCAGAATTTCAGTTTTATTTTTGTTTTTATTAAGGACGCGTTTAACATTTTTCCACATTTTATCCGACTTATTTAGATTTTTATCCATTTTGGATTTATAGAAGTTGATATAGGCTTTATCTATAAGTTCATTTAACCTGGAACAAATGCAGAGGCACCCCTGATTTTTTGGAACCAGAGGATAAGTTGTGCAATCCTTGCAGGATAAAGATTGGAAAAATGAATGGTATTCGTGAGTACATGTTCAGTGTCCGTCGCTATTGCTTTTCGTTCATTATTTTTCATTCACACGTTCGTTATATTGCGTCTAGAGGCATTTTCTCGCTTTTAAATTGTTGAAAAAAATTTCAGGGTTTGACACATTCATTTTCTCGCGTTGCAGCGGTGACCTCATATTTAAAGTGGTTAAAAATATTTCGAAACGGAATCCATTCCCGTTTCAAAACCGAAGCGTGCGCAGAAATTATGTGAAAATTTTACCTTTTTAAATTTTTTTTTTCTAAGGACTGTTTATACTTTTTTAGAAAAAAAGTGAAAACTTATTGTGACTGCCCGGATTTTAAGATAGTGAGTTTTTTGCAATCAGAGCCAAAACGCGCACTCAAACGAAAATCATGTTCATCAAAATAAATGCGTACGATTTGCAAAAATAACTGTGACAAAATTTTTTTAACGAATTTCGTTAATATGTGTGCGGGTTATGTAAATAGCACCCTTTGCCCTCTACGCCACAAATCAATTCTGTAAATAAAAGTAACAGGTCTATCACAGTCTCACGATTGATATTAAGAATAAACTTGAAAACTGTTTAAAAATAGGTTTTTTAGTCGCGTGTGAACACATCTTAGTCCCACCAAACAAAAAAAACGTTCGAGTCGTCCAACGGCAACGCAACGTTGCAAAAAAAAAACTGTTATCGGGCGCGCCCACAAATGTAGGTGTAGTTTTGGTGCAGCGCAAAGCAGTGACGGCGGATATGATATAATATGGATTTAATCTCATTCTAAAAAAAATTAATACAGAACCTGCATTACATCCATAACATATACAAGGTGGATTCCTTAAATGGAACGGTGCTTCTAGCGGCTTTCGGAAAGAGGTTTTAAAAAAGGCTAAAAGCGATTCTTTAATGATTTTTACGGACTTTCTGCCCATGACAAAAAATAATTGGGGCCCCCAACTGGAGGTCCAGGGCCTACCAAGTATTTTTTTTTTAACGAGAAGGTACCACTTGTGGCATTTTTTTGGAAAGCTTGTTAAAAAAGAAACCTAACGCAATAGTTTTTTTTTACATCTGTCAACCAATGTGTCAAAAATTTTAAAAAACTTATTTTTTTGTCAATTGTTTTAGCCTTAAGATAAACTACACATTTCTCTATTTACTAAGCGGAATAAAGAAAATACCACACAAGGACATTATTGGCGGGCCCTTACTGATGTTTCAAAAATTTTAAAAAACCTTTTTTTTGTCAATTACTTTAGCCCCAAAATGAAATACATATTATTTTATTTAAAACAAAAAAAAAATATTTTATAAAATATAGTGTAAAATCTTTTATATAAGATCTTTGACAAATAAATTTTATAGTCTAATACCTGCCCAAGGGGAATAAAGAAACTACCACACAAGGATATTATTGGCGTAAAATTTTATTTAATCGAATTTCTTTTTTAACAAGCTTTCCAAAAAGATGCCACAAATGGTACCTCCTCATGAAAAAAATGTTGCTAGGCTCCGGGCCTTCAGTGAGGGAACCCAAATGGACCGCCAATAAAGATCTTGTGTGGTATTTTCTTTATTCCGCTCAGTAAATAAAGAAATATGTAGTTTATTTTGAAGCTAAAAGAATTGCCAAAAACTGAGTTTTTTTAAATTCTTGACACATTAGTTGACAGATGTAAAAAAAAACTAATGCGATAAATTCCTTTTTGAACAAACTTTCCAACAAGGTGCCACAAGTGGTACCTTCTCATTAAAAAAAAATTACTTGGTAGGCCCTGGGCCTCCAATTGGGGGCACCAAAAATTTGTTTTGCCATGGGCGCAAAGTTCGTACAAAATCAATAAAAATTCGCTTTTAGCTATTTTTAAAACCTCTTCCGTAAAACCGCAAGAAGCACCGTTCCATTTAAAGAATCCACCCGGTATGTATATATCCATAGTTAAGAATGTCGCCCTTTTAAAAAGCATTTTAGTATTAAATTTGAGGGTTCTAGTCTCGCGAAAAAAGTGTTCCGCAAAATGTACCCCAGTCTTCTTGGGAACATACTTATTCATTTTTTTCCGTTTTTCTTGCTTTAAACATTATTTATTTGCAAAATGGCAGTTATTGGAATAGCGGATCTGCGACCGGCATTATTCCTAACCTAAACTTTTTTTAATATCTTACCTTTGCCGTTTTTGTTAGTTTTTTATTTTATATAAAAAATTTAACGAAAAAAATATTTCAAAAGCTTTTTATAACCTCAAAAATTAGGGTCTACTTAAGCTATTTAGATAAATTTACTGTACTCAAAGCCGATTCGTGAAGTACAGGAGCATACGAAAGAAAAAAATTTTGTAAGAAACTTTTACCGAAAAAATTCGTATTTTACAAAAAATCGAACTAAAGCAAAACAAAGGGTGATTTTTTTCTTTATTATTTGCCACAATTAGTCTACAATACTTTTTGTATTTTTTTAATTTATTTTTCTAAAAGTTTTACCGTGTCTCAACCTAAAAGTATTGTGGACTGGTAAGATGTAAGATAATATCTTGATACCTTTTTTAGTTAATAAAAATTCATTGTTTGTTTTGTTTGAATCGATTTACAATATTTTTCTTTCGTACGCCGCTGTAATACGCATATTTAAAAAAAAACTCTTACCTTTGACAGGCACGGTGATTTCATCGAAACCCGTTCTCAATATCACAGTAAGTTCGTTGCAGTCTTTTTCCAAAATACAATCCACCTCGCCGGATATTTGCGACTTCAGTTGCGAAAATAATAAATCCATTATGTTTTCGGTTTTCACTTCGACTACTTGGTTTAAGGGAAAAAATCTACAAAAAACATATATAAACGTTAAAAAAATATTACCAGGTATTCACCGTTTTTGGGAATGCATTGGGAAGGTTGTAGTTGTATACTACATCGCGACGGTAATAATTACTCGTGATACAGGAGTTATGTCGTCACGGGTAGTAAACGTGCACGTTATCCCGACGTCCTGTTAACCACATCAAGTAGTATTTCTAACTTTATAGGGTTTTATAGGTTTTCTCTTTCCCATATTATTAATTAAAAATATAAACTATATCAGGACACACACCATAAAATATGTGAAGACATGACAGAAATCAAAAATATTATCTATATTATAACCTATACCCAATAATAATCAACATCTTAAAATTTATAAACGCATAGCACTTTTCTAATTAAAAATGCTGATTTATTGATAAAAAATCGGAATTATTTGAGGTTAGGATTTCCACATTCCAGTTTTAATGTTTTATTAACTAAATATTAATATTTTTACTTTTATTGGTACATGCAACTACTAATCAGTGATTTAATGAGATATTTTTAAATTTTGATTTGAATTCCATGTTTAATGGATTTACAATGTCATTAAAGTAGCGATAATTCGTAGGCACCGTTTTTCCACCACACGCACATATATTTCTTGCTGCGTGGTAGATAGGCGACCGTGTAGACTCCATAACTTCGTAGTTTTGTATTGAGTAGGAGCTACTGAATTGCAACCAAATTAATATCACTACAGTAGTTACCTCGTAAAAGTAATATTAAAGAAATTAAATGTGACAACTATGAAGTAACCCTCGGACTGTAAAGTGTTTTCGTGCTTCTAGTAATATACCATACCAGTTATACAGTGGAATTTAATACTTTCGCATGTAACTTTATATTTTTACGACACTGTGGTAATTTTTTAACCGTAATAGTGACCACACTAAGTGACAATAATTCCATTTTTCCTATAAATAGTTTTTTGTACGAAATATTACTACGATTTAACCCATTTTTAGTGGCAATGACAATGGCACAAGTAAAATTGACTATAATTGTTTCTTGGGTAAGGACACATTTCTCTCTCGAATTTAATGAAAAAGGATTTTCGTTTTACAATTGGTCCAGGTTCTGGTTGAACCAGAATCCAAGCAGCATTTGGACGTTATCTTACGTCGAGAGTAAACCAGAGTTTCGAACTTCCATTGCCTTTATTTTTACTTTTTCACAACGTTTCGAATGCTTATGTATCTGCAATCGTCATCAGGTGATTACTTACAAAAACTAAGACTAACTAATATTATATACTAGCCTATGTTCAGTGAACCATGAAGTTTTACACTTGGTTGGTTCCGCTGTTTCGCAATCGAAATCTGTTACCTCCGAAAAGTGTGGGTTTGAGAAAATACATTCTGGTTCCTAAGAATAAAAGCTGTTTCTCTACCCATGGGATCTCCACTTTCAGCGGTAGTGGTCAACATCTTTATGGAATCCTTTGATGAAGAAGCTCTGCAAACATCATGGCAGAAACCCAAACTATGACTAAGATATATGGAAAACATATTCATCATCTGGGAAAAGGACAACAACTAAGAAACTGCATCAAATTCACTCTGGAAAAAGAAGAAAGTTGTCGGCTCCCTTTCCTCGATGTTCGAGTCAGCAAAAATAATTCAACCATAATAACTTTCATATATCGCAAACCAACTCATACTGGACAATATCTTAATTTCAAATCAAACCACATCTGCAATACAGAAGAACCTCACCAAAAATAATTCAACCATAATCACTTTGAAATTAACTCTGTGTTTCGAACTTCCATTGTCTATATTTTATTTATACAACGACGTTTCGATCAGTACAATCTCTGATCGTCTTCAGGTGCAAACTACAATCTATTTCTAAGGCTACGTACTTATATACTATGGGAAATGACTTAACCGTCAAGTTTAAGAAATTTGCTCCGTTCAAGGAGAAGCTTCCAAATATTTGGAATTTCAACACTTGGTTTTCTGAAAATACCCTGATTCGGTCCAATAAAGGCAGCCGACCGCCTCATGTAAAGGAATTTTCGTTTCTTCCCGTGTGACTCCTTATGCAAAACCTTTGCTTCTGTCCACTTCATTCGGTGTTGTTTTGACCATGCCTGTTCGGCGATTCCTGATTCCGTTGTTTCACCTATGTATGATTCACATAAGACCCACCATTAAATGCATAATGGAGTTGAAGCAAAATTGTCAAATTCCTTTTCTTGATGTACTTGTCAAACGAGTAGAAAGCAACATCAGAACAACAGTCTATCGTAAACCCACTCACACAGGACAATATTTAAATCAAAGTTCAAATCATTCTGCTACAACCAACCGAGGCATAATAAGAAACTTGTATAACAGAGCCGTTCAAATTTCTAACAATTCTCATGATTTAGAAATCGAAATAAGAAACATTAAGCAGGAAGAACAAATACTATTTCTAAATTTCAGCAAACAGTACAGAGATTACAAGACCAAAACCAGGCAAATGCATTCCTTACAATTCCATACATTAAAGGAGTATCAGAGAAAATTCGAAGAGTGGCGAACAACTTTAATATAAAATAAGCTTCTAAATCTAATAATACAATTCGAAGCCTTCTGAATAAAACAGAAACGGAGAACAAATAAAATAAGGAATGCATTTACCAAGTTCTTTGTGAGTGTGGTGAATCATACATAGGTGAAACAAAAAAGCCACTATCTGTTAGGCTTAAGGAACATCAGACGAATACCCAAAGAGGTGAAACAACGAAATCAGGAATCGTCAACGTATGGTCAAAACAACACCGAATGAAGTGGACAGAAGCAAAGGTTTTGCACAAGGAGTCACACTGGAAGAAACGAAAATTCCTTGAAGCTTTCTTTATTGGGCAGAATCAGGGTATTTTCAGTAAACCAAGTGTTGAGATTCCAAATATTTGGAAGCCGCTCCTTGGGCGGAGCCAACTTCTTAAACTTCACGGTTGAGTAATTGAGTTAATTTCAAATACATCATTGTCTCAAACTTTCAAATATAATCACTTTCATATATCACAAAGCAATTCATACTGGACAATATCTTCAAATCAAACCACTCCTCATCAACCAAACTGGGAATTGCAAAATCTCTCATAGAAGCTTTAAATAAAGAAAAGCCAAAAATTCGATCCGATCTGCGAAAGAATGGTTTCTCCAACTGCACGATCAATAAACCTCTTCAGACCACACCAACACAAAAGACGACAGACGTAAATACTGAAAGAAAGGCGACACTTATAATTCCATACATCAAAGGAATCTCAAAAAAGATAATAAGAATAAGCAACCAATACCACCTTTGGACTGTCTTCAAAACGACCACAACAATAACAAGTCAATTGACAAAAACTAAACCACAACGCCACGACACCAAGAACTGCCTCTACCAGGTACCATGCGAGTGTGGGGATATCTACATCGGAGAAACCAGCCGACCCATGAAAGTTCGCCTCGATAAGGGGACACAACTGGATCGAAATTAGCTCAACAATACTGGGAAAATAAACATCGTATGCATCACGGAAGTAAAAATAAAGATGGAATGATAATACCCCCTGATAAATTTCACAAAAATGACCGCCTTATGTAGGTGACAGATATGAGCCTAAAAGAACGTAGTCACAACAATCGAATCGACTTGACATTATTTTTTTATGTGTCTATTCCACAATCAGTAAATGGTATTTTTGACCATGATTTTTCGTAATATATATTAAATTTTTTTTTTTTATTTTTGTTAATAGAAAAAGTAAAGTTATATAATTTTTAGATGGGTTTCAAGTCCCCCTGTAAACATGATATAAACTTGCCTGCTTTTTTATTAGCCATTCACTTGTTTGAACCAAACCCAAAGTTACTAGGATGTTACTCCGTCGTTTTTTTAGTCAAAATAAAGTGTTTTCGTTTTTTTTTGCGTGTTTTTGCTAAAAATATAGTGTTTTGATTTGTTCAGTGCTGTTATACAACCGGAATTACTAGTTTTTTGTCTTTCATAAGTGCTGTGCGATAACCCTTTTTATTATTAGCCTCAGAGTTAGGAGAATATTGTCAATACCAACTGATTTACGCTCACAAATGTCAAGTACATGTAGCGGTTATTTTATTTATAGGATATTTTTTTTTATTAATCTGAGGATATTATCATTCCACCTTTATTTTTACTTCCGTGATATGGAATGGAAAGAGGCAAAGATCGTCGCCAAGGAGGAAAACCTTTACAAGTGAACATTTAAAGAAACAGCGTTCATCCTGAGGAACCAGAATGTATTTTCTCAAACAAGCGTCACCATCAGATATTTGGAAACCTACACTTTTCGGAGGTAACAGATTTCGATTGCGAAACAGCGGAACCAACCAAGTGTAAAACTTGATGGTTCACTGAACACATGCTAGTATATATGATTAGGTAGTCTCAGTTCTTGTTTGTATTCACCTGATGACGTTTGCATATACATAAGCACTCAAAACGTTGTGAAAAAGTTAAAATAAAGCCAATGGAAGTTCGAAACTTTAGTTTAACGGGTGTCCCATAAGTTTTGGCATAAAGTTCAAGGAGCTCAAAAGAAATACCTAAGTTACTTACCAAGTTGGCTTTGGTAACAAAAGTTTCCTCGTTTCCTAGGTTTCAATTTGACATATTTATGTTTTAAGTCAGTTTGTAAAAAATGTCTTACAAATTGGAAATAAGAAAATCTATTTATAATTTGGTTGTGCAAATGCCCAAAGCTGAAATAGTGCGAACCTTTCAACACCAAGATATATCCAGGAGAACCATTTATCGAACCATATTGGAATGCGAACAGGGTATTTCTTGTATGAACCTCCCGTAAAGTGGAAGACCAAGGATTTTTAATCAAGTACAGAGAAATTAATATTGTCACCGCCCAGACCCTTATGAGAGGTGTCCGAACAAAGTTGCGGCTTGTTGAGGAACACGGACCGCTGCATATACTAAAATAGATAAATTATATTCATAGAAAATCAACTTATTAAAAAAATATATACAGTTTAAATAAAAGTTTGTTTTTCAAACAGTATACGATTTTTTATTTTGTGCCAAAACTTAGTCTCATGTTCAACATTGTTTACCACCTTCAAACAACAGTTATCTTACATTATGCAGACATAGCGAATAAATGACCCCACGTCAGCCAGCAACATCGTTTCGACTTCCTGTTGACCCTTATTTATGCCTAAATGGGGATTCACGTCGCCTCGAAGTCAGTAAATGGAACTTATTAGGGGTGAGGTTTCGCCAATTGCCAACTTTGTTTAACGTTTGATTTTCTCCACTCAAAATCACTCACCATTGCCCACGGATAAACATAAATTGTACTTAACAATATAACCTGTTTGACATTAACACATAATAAGAAACACTTTTAAAAGGCAACACAGATGCAATTTTTTCCGACGAAAGCCAGTTTATTGATAAACGTGATTAAGATGCTTCCAAAAAAAGGCGATCGTCTCCAGAATTCTTTATCATAAAGTAAAAAAAAATAGAAAATGAAGTTATTTATTTTATATTTTGCTTTAAAAGTGGTGTGGTGTGTGTCCAAATGCCAAATTATTGTTCATTTTGAATGGTGTTTTACAATTTAGATCAAAAGTCTTAAAACAATAACAGTCGGATTTACTAAGATCCAAAATAGTACCCCCCACAGGTCTAAATATTTACACCCTTTTCAAAAAACTTGTTTGTTATTGCAAAATACCACAGAAAAACTGCTTTTTTTCTCAAAATATTCCATATTTTAGGAGAAAAAAAAATAATAGCTTCATCATCTGTGTTTGAAGTTATAAAGTTGATGATTTTTTTAGACCATCTCTGGGGGGGTGGTTTAAATCTCTAGCCCTCAGAAAGGATTGTTTTGTGGCAATTGGTAATAAGTTCCTTTATAATTTTCCTAAGCAACCGTTTTTACAAGAATTAATTTACCTTATTTAATATCCCAAGTTGTTTATTAATCAATAAAACACCTCCAATTTTTTCCAGAAAAACGCTATATTTTGAACCCGTTTTCAGCACAAAGAATATATTTATCAGGGCACTACGAGGCAAAACAAAACGAAAACTTCTCCAATGAAAAAAATCCAAAACAACTGTACCTATTCATTTATTTACAAACAGAACTGAAATTAAAACAAAGCTTAATCATCAAACGAAGCTTTCCACTGAAAGATCACACTCAAAGGTCTCAACTCTGCAACACCGAACAGTTTGTTGAGCCGACATGACTCCTTTGTGAACGCATCAGTTGGATTCAAGTCTGTTTTTAGCCGCATTTTTTTCATGACGTACTTTGATGAAATATTTTTATTTGTGGTCTGCGATTGCGATGGGGTTGTGTTTGTAAAGTTTTTTCATACTTTTTATAGATAAAAACCCCTTTTAAATAAATACAAAGTTAATCTAATTCTTATTTTATGATTACATATCGAAATGGTTTTGTCACAGTGAGTATTAATCGCGAAAATCAATAAACAAGGGTAAGTCAATTTTAATTTGCTCAACGGAGTGTTTACCATTTACATCCCCCCTCCCTAGGGTTAAAAAAAAACTTCTTTTAAATAGACATTTTCTTCTTAAATCCAACAAAAGATTGTGTTAAGATGATTCTTCACTAAAAAAAAACAATTAATTTTGACTTTAAATCATGTCGTATTACGTCAGATTTAGTTGGAAGTCAGATGAATGCTGCTTGGGAACCGGAACTAGTCCTTTCGATTTAAAACAACGACGTCACGGTTGGAACCTGGTTATGAAATTTCTGAACCAGCCTGGGAGGTTGGTTCGACACTTTGGTTGTAAACGTGACCCCTAAAATTTTGCAAAATTTTAGCCATTCTTTTTTTTTGAGTAAAATCAAAGATATCTTCACCATATTCTAAATGGCGTCATTATTTCAGAAGCGCAGTCAAAATTTCTGTCAAAACAATGTCAACTAGAATAAGGACAAATTCTAAATCGAAAATCCCTATAGCATCAATTATATCGACCCTTTATTTCTTTGTCAGAGACGATTTCGATTTATCAGACCTGGTTGACCTTGGCTCTAAAATTTTCCAGAAGTATAAGCAAATGAAGGAGACCTCGATTGTGTAATATCTTTTTTTCAAACGACCGGAAAATAGCCATTTTCCGTACGATTTTTCGTACGGCAAGTTCTACATTACAAGGCATGTTCTTTGGAAATATTTCCACTCTCAAGAAAGGACCTTTTTGTTTAATTTTCCGGTCCCATTTTTGGAAAGTAGGCCACGATTTCTTGTTGGCAGTTTTGACACATCTAAAAAAGCTCTTTTAATTTTTTTTTTTAAGTTTTGATTACAAAAATGGACTCAGATCTAGAAAATTAGTTAAATCAGAAGGAAATAATAGGAGCGGAACTTTGAAGCATTTATAAACTGGTGCGAATTAAAAAATGTTAAGAAAATTAATGAAGATCTATTGGTGGCATATTTTTCGGAAAAATCGACACAATATTCTGCTTGATAAGTTGGCCATGGTCGGCCATAATTGGTCATCAGTCAACACTGAATTAGCTGTGTGAAGCTAATAGGCACTACTCTATAATTTTTCTAACGTTTTTTGCAATTTTGAACAAGTTAAAAGTACAAAAATCATTTCTAACCACAAGTTTACTTGGTTTTTAGTTTTGATCTTAAAAACTACTGGCCTTAGCGGCAATGGCTATCTAGCCAACAAGAAGCAGAAAGCTAACATTTTCTTACTAGGGGACTGTGGGAATTTAAAAGAAAAGAAAAAAATTGGTCCGAAAAAAATTGTCTCGATAATGAAATGACGCGAAAATCAAATCGCTAGAACATATATGACCAGAATTAAATTTAAAAGAAACACAAAATGTTTTTAACGAAAATAATTTGATAGAAACATAATAACGCCGAACCAAAAAATCCGGCCGAAAATGATTTGAATCGATAGCCACGAATTCAATAGCTAAGTTGCCAGGCTTACGGCAGGGAAGAGTCAAAGTAAGTTGTGATATTATATCAAAGACATTTAACAAAAATAGACCCATCAAGTCATTCCTAAATTACTTTGAAACGCGATCAGTCGTTAGACTTAGGGAATGTAAATAGGTTAATAATTGATATCGAGGTACGGAGAGGTATTATATTTGTCCTTCTGAAAATATTTATGTAATATATATAGTTAGTTGCTTAGCTAGTGCGGAAAGTGATACTTTTACGCACGGGAATAGTTCGGCGAGAAAAGCACTTCCGCAAGAGTTAGGTACAACTTTTTCCTACGAGTGTTTGATTAAAAAATAGTTTTTAGAACACACACAAAAAAAATTGCGTGCGTTAAAAGTTTTTTCACGCACGCTAGGACAGTTTTTTATGCACGCCTTGCTTATTTTTTTTACGCACGGCGTGTGGGAAGTTGAACTTTCCACATTAAAATTGATATGTAAAAGTAGACTTTATCACACGCATTTGCGAAGTTGTTTTTTACCTATTTAATGTCAAGTGACCTGCAAAATTTTATTAAAAAATTAGCATAGGTCAAAGTATTTTTTAGCACGGCCGGCGTGTATTTTAAGTCTAATTGGAGTTTTTAGATGCATTTATAAACTAGATTAAATTAAAAATGGAAACAAAATTATCTTTTGGTTTTAATTTTAAAAATACCAAATATATATATAATCTAAGGAAGAAGCTTTTTATGCAAGTAGGAAATTGTTGTACTAAAAAGTTGTCAAAAGTGCCTTTTTCGCCCTTAACGGCCATCGACTGCAGAAAAGTATCACTTTCCGCAGTGTTTAGGCAAATTACCAAAAAACCAATGTGGAAAAAATAAGCAATTTCGATTAGAAATAGTGCTAGTTTAAAAAAGGAACATACCTATATTATAGGTATTATATGATGGTTTTTTATTGTGTAAAAATAAATGGAATTTATACACTCTACTAAAATTACATTTTTAATAAATACAACAAAAAACTTATGTGGAGTGTCTACCTATGTAAATATTATAAATAAAAAGTTGTAACATACATTCTTTATCCTGTGTCTGATATAATCTTTTAAAAATTTATATTTATACCGGGAACGCTTGTACTATTTATAAACAAATCTCAGCAGAAAAAATAAGCTGACTACAGATAGTATCAAAACTTTGAATGTTATAAATAAATATCATATGCACCTCCTAAATTTTTTTGCTACTCATATAGGATATTTAAAAATGTCGCAGCTGGGGTTGGTTCATTATACCAAATGTAGTGTAATTAATTATAAGTGCTTACCATATTGTGTTTATCAGAAATCGCAAAAATTTCCCAAAAAAACTTATTTCTTTCCTATATTTATTAATTACATTTTGTATTTATTGCAACACTAATTGCACGCCTATGGCGGCCTATGACAAGATGGCGTCGGAAAAACATATGATAACTAACCTGTGAAATGTTTGGTTTTCACCTGCAATCTTCAGTTTTCGTCACACCACGCACTTTGTCATATCACTTTTGCCACAAACACTTAAAAATCCATTGAAAAAATATAAAAAAATGTCCAATAATCTGCAAAATATACCAAAACCTTGATTGTGCTAAAGCTACAACGCCGACGAGAATTTATGAATGGAGCAGCGTACAAATGGTTATATGGCTGACCCGCCACAAATGCGAGGTTGTCACATTGTTGTAGTTTTTATTCCCGATATATACTGGGAAATAAAAAGAATTATTCTTTCGGCCAAAATACTAGGTATTTTATCTGATATTTGGATCGAAAAAATTAGATATATTTCAAGGACCATAACATGTACCTGCACATTACAAATTCTTTATTGATTTAAAATTGTGAACATTCAAGGAAATTTAAATGCAATTACATAATATACCTAAATTTCTTTATATATTTCAATAAAAATAAGGTGTTTCTCCATGTTTTAAAAAACAAACCAAATAATATGGTTGTAAAAACATTACGTGTAGAGATCAAACTTTCAGCTCAATCTGGCATCGTCGCCAAATTGTTTACGTTATGTCTGATCGCAACTGCGGTAAACATAATGTTCCTATTTAAGTTATACCTTTATGTATTGTATTAATTTACCCTCTTTACATTCTTCAACCACCCCCAAATTTGTCATCGGACCTAAATTACAAAAATGAATTGGAAGATTTGATAGACAGTTAGACTGCCAGAAACTGTTAAGTTAAGTAAAATCGTTTAATAAAAGAAAAATCCTGGTGTCCTCTTCCAAATAGAGAAACTTGTCAACGCCGCAATCCGCAATGTAAAGAAATAACATTTTTTAATTGTTCTCCAGATAGTTAGTTGCGTGATACTTTTACGCACGGGAATAGTTCGGAGGGCAAAGCACTTCCGCAAGAGTTAGGTACAACTTTTTCCTACGAGTGTTTGATCAAAAAATAGTTTTTAGAACACACATTTCAAAAAAAATTGCGTGCGTTAAAAGTTTTTTCACGCACGCTAGGACAGTTTTTTATGCACGCCTTGCTTATTTTTTTTACGCACGGCGTGTGGGAAGTTGACCTTTCCACATTAAAATTGATATGTAAAAGTAGACTTTATCACACGCATTTGCGAAGTTGTTTTTTTACCTATTTAATGTCAAGTGACCTGCAAAATTTTATCAAAAAATTAAAAAGGCACATTGGACCTACGGCGCTGTAGAGATTTAAATTTGACGCATGCCCAATAGCGATTCGGCTGGATTGTGGTTCTGCTCATTTAAGGATCGGGCATATTATTTTCTAATAATTTTTGGGTCGCGTGTTTTTCATTTCTAGACAATTATTTTCGATACTTTTTTCTGATTTCGGGAAAATTATAATCGGTTGAATTATACTCGTGTCTTATTTTCTGGGTGTTTTACTCTGGTTCATATTTATAAAAAAATAAAATGTTTTTTCTGATCGTTTGAAAAAAAGTACGTACGATACAGGACCGGAAAGTGTCTATACAGGTCTCCACAGGTTTCGTGGTCTAGTGACGTAAATACCTATTTTTCCGAACATCTCAATATAAATAACTATCGGTAAATTTAAAGAATACTCAAAGATATTACGTAATGCTTATACTTCTCAACCAGAATCGTGATAAATCGTTTTCTGAAAGCATATTTTATTTTAATTAATGTAACGTCACAATGCGGGACGAAAGTTTTTGCATGGGTCCCAAAAAAAATAGCGAAAAAAAAATTGTTGCACGAGAACTAATTTTAGGGCCTTAAAAATAAGATAAAAGAAAAAACCTATATTTTTCTGAATGCATGAAAAAATTAGCTCATTTTTGTGTTGTAAACCGGAAAACCATGTTGTAAATATGACGAGACATTGTTGCCGGTTGTAACAACTTCTCTTTAAATGGGAAATACCACTGCCGCCTTAAGTTATAGGAAAATAAAAACAACTATACTAACAGTAAGCCGTGCTTTCTATCGTCTTCGTCAATCTTCACTTCAATCTCGTATTTTCCACGTGGCAAATATTGACAGAACTGCTGTTGGGCGTTCGTTTCGGTTTGTAAATAACTGGTTGAACCGACCTGTTTGAATACGACAGTTTGCGGCTGGTCGCTTGCCACTTTACCGCAAACTTTGAAGGCAGACGGTATAAGGTCGGGTAGTTTTTGCGTGTTTGTGTTGATGTCAAGCGAGATTTCATCAAATATTAGGTTATCTAAAATAGTAACATTAAATTAATATTTATTTATTGACAAATACAAAATTTGTCAGTTTTAAGATTTACTCTAATTTGTTTCTTTTTCGAATTGGATTATAAAAAAACTTGTATTCGAAAATAAAGAAATGGCCAAGTTATACTTATTAATAATTTTAATCTTAATCTAAAATACATACTTATGACTGAGGTGTCCACTTAAAAATATCCAAAATTTTACAAGAAGAAATAGTGGTGTAGCTAGTATTGGTATAAGTATAAAATACAATAAAATATTCTTAAGTTTTAATTGAAAATAGTAACTAAAGAACGCCGCACGGATAACATGGGTTTATGGCCTACCATGAAAGTTAACCATATTTTGAAGCTATTGTACTTTAGGTGAAAAAAATGAAATTCTATGAGGATCGTATGTCTGTGATAGGAGATATGAGCCGTGAAAGAACGTATGTCTGCTAATTTTTCTCGTAATTTGAAAAGTACTTTGTAGACTTTTGTAATTGGGGTGTCATTTGGAAGGTACTTGAATACTGCACAGGGGCGTATCCAGGATTATATTTTAAGAAAGCTTGATTGTCTTGCGAGGGTTAATTTAAAAAAAAAACATAAAAATTAAAAGTAAAAACTTATTTTAATCCCGTTTGGGGAAACGATTTTTTTTCAAGTCCGGTCTTAGTTAAAATTCTACAGAGACGTACTTAGGATTTTGTGTTACCGTGCTTATGAGGGCCATCAATTTGCTTTTTAAAAAAATGTAAAAAGAGTTACACTTTATTTTGTCCTGTTTTCGCTGGTAGTTTTCCGCTTTTGACCTCATTTTAAATGTAATCATTTTTATTTATTTATCTTAGCGAAGTCATAAACACCTGGAGAGGTCCATATAAATTAATACAAAATGTAATAACATTTATCTTCTTTGAATGGATTAAGATTTATACAAGAGGTTTAGGTAAGTTTAAACTAAGCGGGTTTTTACATTGCTTTGAGAAACAATTAGGAGTAGGTCATAATGCATTTTTGACATAACTATGTAATTGTAATTGAAAATTGTTTTTCTTTTTAGAAAGCCACTGTAGATCGAGGAAGCAAAAAGTTTGTTTTATTAAAAATAAATATGTATAGTATGATATTAAAGAAGTATCAGTTTATAAGTTTTGTTTAAAAATTAATTAAGTTTTTGTTCTTTCTAACTCTGTTTTTTTTTGATAAAGAATCTAAAATTATAAAATTAAAACAATCAAAATTTATCTATAGAATAGTTTTTTATCAATATTATAGCTTATTATCCATTTTTTCTTTCTTTCTTCTGTTTAAATGTTTCCGGTATTTTGTTGTATATGATTGGTTCACAAATTTAGAAAAACGTTGCCATTGGCTGACACATTGCCTTGCCTTATGGCAACGTTTTTCTAAATTTGTTCAATAACCGTTGAAGACATAAGTAACATATGGTATATTTCTGGAATCAGGAAGAAAAGATCTATCGAAGTTTTAAAAAATAAACAGGATGTTGCATTTAATATAAGAAACTTGATGTCAAATTTTGATATATGGAATGACATTTGACAACATCTGTCATGTGGGTTAGAAGGCTTTTAAAAAACTATAAAACTTTTCTATTTAAATTTCTTTTTCTATCGTCAATAATAAAGGCGCTAACCAGGGGTTCAAAATATAGTGAATTACCCTGTACACCCCCCCTCTGATTATGAAAGAGATTCGATCAAAAGTGACTATGCCACAATTTGGTACTAATAATTGTACTAATTTCGTCCCTTTTTTTAAAAAAATGCCTATTCTCAAGATAACTTGATTTTTTTTTCTTTATATGGGGTGTGTAGCTTGATATCAAGGCACACCCCACTCCTCCTAGGAAAGAGATTTCAAAAAAAGTAATTATACCATGATTTGCTACTAATTATGTACTAATTTCGTCCCCTTCTAGAAAATTGCCTACTCTCAAGATAACTTCATTTTTTTTATTTTTATGAGGTGTGTAGCTTGATATCAAGGCAAACCCCCCTCTGCTTAGGAAATAGATTTGAAAAAAAGCAACTATGCCATAATTTGCTACTAATTATGTACTAATTTCGTCCCCTTCAAAAAAATTTCCTAGTCTCAACTAATTAAATCTATTTCCTAAGCAGACGGGCCTTGAGATCAAGTTACACACCCCACAAAATAAAAAAAAATCAAGTTATCTTGAGAGTAGGCAATTTTTTAGAAGGGGACTAAATTAGTACATAATTAGTACCAAATTCTGGCATAGTCACTTTTGGTCGAATCTCTTTCCTAAGCAGAGGGGGGTGTACCTCGATATCAAGCTACACACCCCATAACTAATCAACAAAAATCTTGGGAACCGATGGTTTTTGTAAACTAAAATTACCCTTCTTTAAGAGTACATAATTAGTACAAAATTATGACATATCAACTTTCATTAAATCTATCTCCTAAGCATGGGGGTTGCAGCTTAGCGCTAAGACACACCCCCCCTTTTAAGTGCGAATAACTCCGTTATTTATTATGTAGAAATTTTTTTTAAAGGGAACTAAATTAATACATAATTTTTACGATATCCAAATTGAGTTTCGTTGAGGGGGGTGTGTAGCTTGACCAATCTCAACGGAACGCAGTTGCAAACTCCCCCTCGTAACACTTCACCTACGCAGCATTTTGATATAAGGAATGACATTTGACAACATCTGTCATGTGGGTTAGAAGGCTTTTAAAAAACTATAAAACTTTTCTATTTAAACTTCTTTTTCTATCGTCAATAATAAAGGCGCTAACCAGGGGTTCAAAATATAGTGAATTACCCTGTACACCCCCCCCTCTGCTTATGAAAGAGATTCGATCAAAAGTGACTATGCCACAATTTGGTACTACTAATTGTACTAATTTCGTCCCTTTTAAAAAAAAATTGCCTATTCACAAGATAACTTGATTTTTTTTTGTTTATATGGGGTGTGTAGCTTGATATCAAGGCACACCCCACTCCTCCTAGGAAAGAGATTTCAAAAAAAGTAATTATACCATGATTTGCTACTAATTATGTACTAATTTCGTCCCCTTCTAGAAAATTGCCTACTCTCAAGATAACTTCATTTTTTTTATTTTTATGAGGTGTATAGCTTGATATCAAGGCAAACCCCCCTCTGCTTAGGAAATAGATTTGAAAAAAAGCAACTATGCCATAATTTGCTACTAATTATGTACTAATTTCGTCCCCTTCAAAAAAATTTCCTAGTCTCAACTAATTAAATCTATTTCCTAAGCAGAGGGGCCTTGAGATCAAGTTACACACCCCACAAAATAAAAAAAAATCAAGTTATCTTGAGAGTAGGCAATTTTTTAGAAGGGGACTAAATTAGTACATAATTAGTACCAAATTCTGGCATAGTCACTTTTGGTCGAATCTCTTTCCTAAGCAGAGGGGGGTGTACCTCGATATCAAGCTACACACCCCATAACTAATCAACAAAAATCTTGGGAACCGATGGTTTTTGTAAACTAAAAGTACCCTTCTTTAAGAGTACATAATTAGTACAAAATTATGACATATCAACTTTCATTAAATCTATCTCCTATTCATGGGGGTTGCAGCTTAGCGCTAAGACACACCCCCCCTTTTAAGTGCGAATAACTCCGTTATTTATTATGTAGAAATTTTTTTTAAAGGGAACTAAATTAATACATAATTTTTACGATATCCAAATTGAGTTTCGTTGAGGGGGGTGTGTAGCTTGACCAATCTCAACGGAACGCAGTTGCAAACTCCCCCTCGTAACATTCACCTACGCAGAATTTTGATATAAGGAATGACATTTGACAACATCTGTCATGTGGGTTAGAAGGCTTTTGAAAAAACTATAAAACTTTTCTATTTAAACTTCTTTTTCTATCGTCAATAATAAAGGCGCTAACCAGGGGTTCAAAATATAGTGAATTACCCTGTACACCCCCCTCTGCTTAGGACAGAGATTCGATCAAAAGTGACTATGCCAGAATTTGGTACTAATTATGTACTAATTTCGTTCCTTTCTAAAAAAATTGCCTATTCTCAAGATAACATATTTTTTGTTTATATGGGGTGTGTAGCTTGATATCAAGGCACACCCCCCTCCGCCTAGGAAAGAGATTTCAAAAAAGTATGAATGACATTTGACAACATCTGTCATGTGGGTTAGAAGGCTTTTAAAAAACTATAAAACTTTTCTATTTAAACTTATTTTTCTATCGTCAATAATAAAGGCGCTAACCAGGGGTTCAAAATATAGTTAATTACCCTGTACACCCCCCTCTGCTTAGGACAGAGATTCGATCAAAAGTGACTATGCCAGAATTTGGTACTAATTATGTACTAATTTCGTTCCTTTCTAAAAAAATTGCCTATTCTCAAGATAACATTTTTTTTTGTTTATATGGGGTGTGTAGTTTGATATCAAGGCACACCCCCCTCCGCCTAGGAAAGAGATTTCAAAAAAGTATGAATGACATTTGACAACATCTGTCATGTGGGTTAGAAGGCTTTTAAAAAACTATAAAACTTTTCTATTTAAACTTCTTTTTCTATCGTCAATAATAAAGGCGCTAACCAGGGGTTCAAAATATAGTTAATTACCCTGTACACCCCCCTCTGCTTAGGACAGAGATTCGATCAAAAGTGACTATGCCAGAATTTGGTACTAATTATGTACTAATTTCGTTCCTTTCTAAAAAAATTGCCTATTCTAAAGATAACATTTTTTTTGTTTATATGGGGTGTGTAGTTTGATATCAAAGCACACCCCCCTCCGCCTAGGAAAGAGATTTCAAAAAAGTATGAATGACATTTGACAACATCTGTCATGTGGGTTAGAAGGCTTTTGAAAAAACTATAAAACTTTTCTATTTAAACTTCTTTTTCTATCGTCAATAATAAAGGCGCTAACCAGGGGTTCAAAATATAGTGAATTACTCTGTACACCCCCCTCTGCTTAGGACAGAGATTCGATCAAAAGTGACTATGCCAGAATTTGGTACTAATTATGTACTAATTTCGTTCCTTTCTAAAAAAATTGCCTATTCTCAAGATAACATTTTTTTTGTTTATATGGGGTGTGTAGTTTGATATCAAGGCACACCCCCCTCCGCCTAGGAAAGAGATTTCAAAAAAGTAATTATACCATAATTTGCTCTCTTCTTCTTTTACCGCTTCTGCAAAAAATCTCCGAAGTTTAGTAAAATTTAGTAAAATTGCTAAAATCACGGTCTTTCACCTTGCAAGAATTTACCGCGAAAGACTTTTACCGCACAAGACCACCAAAACAAAAAAAAATGTGGCAAAAAAATATACATTTGAATGAGGCGAATTCCTAACAACCCAAAAATGCATTTTTTTACTTGCGAGGTTAAAGCTGCGGACCTTTTATTATACGTATTTTTCATTTTATGTACCCTAAATTATTTAGGCGGAGATGGTCACGTTTGCGCTGTAATGGCATACGCAGGGTTCCCACCATATTTCCAAATTCCCTGACTTTTCCAGGGTTTCCCTGACCATTTTTAAAAAAATTCCAGGTATTTTTTGGATATAAATTGTCTACGTGAATACTGGAAATGGGTAAATGTAGATTTTTACCATGAGAATTTTTGAAACCTCAAATTTGGCATGTATTTATATTATCGAGATAAAAAGGTAAAAAACTTTATTTGAAGACAAAAATCACAGGAACCGAATTCGTTAAATCCTAAAAATAAATCAGGTACTTAACAGTATTAAAAATAAAAGACTAATTTGCCTAGTTCTACCAACGTTTTTTTGGTTCATCTAGCAAGTTATAAAACTAAATTGCACGAAGTGTTAATATATATGCATTTGTGCACATGCACACGAAAAAGAAGACCAGCATAAGCTAGAATACGGAAAAACTCAAAACAGAACAAACACAGGAAATATACCAGAAACCAAATACTGAAGAAATAAAAGAACCGCAATGGGACTACAAAATAAACGAGCTCTGGAGGATCATCCAAGAAATAGTAACTAGTGGAAGATCATCCAAGAAACAGTAACTAGGGTTGCTAGTCAAGTGCTCGACAAAAAGAGAAAACAAAGAAGGGAGTAGTTTGATGATGACTTCCTCTCAACAAAAACGGACAACTGATAACCAACTATACTACAACCGTAAGCATTTAAACCAGATTTTCACCGTTAGCCAAAATGGAAAAATGCTTGGAATTTGACAGAGAACTTCACCAGATGTTTATTCATTTCAAACAGGCATTTGACAGATTATGTAGAGCAAATTTGTGGGAAGCAATGCGTGAACTGGGCTTTTAAAAGCTGATATTCCTGGTAAAAATGTGTACGGAGGAAACAAGGTGCAAGATAAGGGTGGAACAGAGCTACTCTGATTTCTTTGGTATCAACAATGGGGTTAAGCAAGGTCGTGACTCCCTTTCACCCCAACTCTTCAACATAGCATTAGAATATGCAATTAGGAAATCCAAGATTGAGACACCAACGGCTATATTCCACCAGGAACGACCCAACCTACTACAGGCCTTCGCAGATGATGTGGACATAATTGGCAAGAGCAGGATTAAGATTGATAACAAACAAAAGATTAAGAGATCTTGGGTGGAAATAACGAAAATTCAAACTTGGATGAGCACACCACAAGGAACACACAAAAGACCAAAGCGAAATGATTAAACGATGTTTCGCCCTCCACCCCCATGGGCCCATCAGTGGTTTCACTGGTCACCCTCTACCATACATCATTAAACACCATCATACACTTTGATTTCCAACTTTGAATCACTCACAAATAGGCATCGTTCCGCACTGATACTTATCCAAGTTACCTGATACGGATTCGTCCTGGCGTGTTAATATGTTCTAATAAAAAAAATATTACAAAAAAGGAGTAGAACCTTTTTGACAGTGGAAGCAGTTGCTGTAGAGGTTCCTTCACTTCCAGTAGTTGGTGTAAATGTAGGTCCATTGTCATTTTGGGCCAAGACTGATAGTGTATCAGTTTTCTTGATTAACAAAGGCAATTTCCTTGAACTTTTTCAGCCGCCACGTACTTTACATGACTACTGCTCTTAAAATGGCTCAAGATGGCCTGACGCCCCATATTACTCAATTCAATATTTTTTAAACAAAGCTTGCCCAAAGCTTGTAGACACTGCCACTCTGGTGGACTTATGGAAGGACTTATCCAGTCCAAATTAGAAACTGTTTTTTTCGACCTTTTGGATTCTTGCTCTTAAAAAAATTGAAAATTCTCGAAATCTCAGCCCATTGCACCCCACATCATTTAAAGGTTAGGAATAAATACATTACATGACAAATATTGTCAGATTAGAAAAAACGCTGGAATACCCTTGAAAGTGGTGACAAAGATAGCGTGATGTGTGCCTAGAACAAGGAGAAATAATACTAGGTGATATTTATTAATTCGAAACTAAAACCAAATACGTTCAATAAACGCAATCAGCCACCCTGGGTAATGATGCGGTTCTTGTCCTACACATTTTAAAAAGCTTTCCTCTCTCTTTTCTCTTGCTCTTGGATTTTAGGCGGACTGGAACTGATTGAGCGCGGAACAGATGTTGAGCTGATATACGAGGTGAGCAGAGAAGAACTCACATAATATTTTTTACAAAGTTGGTTTAAAAAATAGGTTGAGAAAGAGAAATTCCAGGTTTTGTGTGCCAATTCCCTGACTTTTGAGGATTTTTTGGTAATTCCCTGACTTTTCCAGGTTGCTCTCAAAATTCCCTGACTATTCCAGATTTTCCAGGTCAGTGGGAACCCTGATACGCCGTTTTTGAATGCTAAACACCAGAAGCATTAATGGTGTGTACCGTAAAAAAATTACCGCAAATATTTTACTGATTTTTTATCGCGCTAGCATATACACCACACGAGAATTTGTCTTCTTTTAATTACCTAAAATTAATTTTAACTAATATGTAAAAGGCTTTTTTCTTAATTTAAGAGGGCAGTGATGTCCTTGAAACAACGAAGTGAGCTATCATTTGAAAAAGTCACTGTGTGGTCAAACACGTGTAATGTTTCAATTGAAGCAACTAAAAAAACGCTGGGATGTGTTACCTATTTCAGCTTTCAGTCTATAATTGCCCCCTGACAGTTTTTCCAACTTGTAAGCGCCAGACGCGTCAGATCTTGCGACCTCTTCGTCATTTAGGATGATTTTCACGTTTGGCAATGGCCGGGATTTACCATCTAGAACTTTACCGATTACGCTAAATCCGATTATCTGAAATAATACAATAAAATCTGTATGAGTTTGTGGAATGTTTAGAGCAAATTACACAGGCCTGCATGAAATTTGTGATGACGTGATTCTTGTTTGGTAAGCCCAGTTTTTATATAGAAATACCTAATTTGAAGAAAGAGACATGCGATTTTCGCATTTACTTTTTTGAGCTTTAAAAAACGGTGTTAACAGATTTATTCCGTCCCTTGTGGCTTTTGAGCTACAGGGGAAAGTTGAAAAATGGTCGGAATTAGCAATTGATGATATCTTCCTTAATTTAACAGATAATTGAGTTCTGTAAGAACATGTCTGTGGCAACCTTTTTAGAAAAACACAATGGTCTTTTAGGAATTTTAATCCGACGTTACCATCATCAGGATCAGAAAGTTAAATACGGACCGAAATGTTTTACTTTAAATTTTAGTTTCTTTTTGAGTCTCCCAAGTAGCATTTATCCGTCTTCCAACCTAATCTGTTATAAAGCGACGTCGTATTAGGTACAAAATAAAGTTGTCTACTAGTAAGTCAAACGACAAACGTCTTTTGTAATAAAATCCGACGTTTACGTAGTCAGGTACGCATATGCGAACCTTAAACGATGTCAAAATAGGCAACGTAATTTGTACAAATATTTGCCCAGACGGATTCACAACATCGTCGGCCTTGTTACCTTAATCGACGTCGCATTTCAGGGCCCTTATTTGGATACCTACCGAAAAAGGAACGAAGAAAAAGAAGCATACTTAACCTACAATTTTGTATCTGGGACATCAAATTGCACAATTTGTCGGTTTTAATTGGGAAGGGGGGGGGGGATATTTTTCGCTCCATCTTGACCAACTTTGTTAGTAAAGTGGCCCTCGCAGAAATATTTCACTCTAGAATACTCGGTAAAGTGCCCTTTTTAATAAAATAACTTTTATTGTTAATGAAATAAAAAGTTGGCCATTTATTTTTTGTGAGTTATAATTCGTTAATATATACTTCACCTAAAATTTACTAAACAATTAAGTACCACATTAAGTAATCTATTAAATAATATAAAATTACGTAAGCTGGCGGACGTATTATCACGTGGTCATAATTAGCGACGTCGAGCCGACCCGAATTTGTATTTCCTATTTAGGTCGGATTGGGGTCGTATGGAATGAGAATTGTAGTCCGCTTGCCAACGTCGGAGTTTTTAAGCCAACGAGTAGAGGACGTAGTTTGACGTCCAAATGCTACGTGGGCTGTTAGATAATAAAATATAATTTTTGTTATTTTGAAATTTTAATCTCGAAAAAAATCATCTTCAGTGCATTTTTTTTCTGGTAGGGCCCTGCCCCATTCTAACTTATTTTTTTTGAGACCATTTATATTTGACTACCATATTATTATAGTAGACCTGGACAATCAAGACCGAGATCTTTTGTTTTTAAATTATTTTTTGCTATAACTTTACCAATTTCAATTTAAAAAAAAACTATTGATAAGACAAATTTAATAATCTTTTTATTCAGGCAACTCTAAGTTTCTTGTTTATTCTGTACATTTTATACACACAAGGTTTCAACTGACATTAGTCCCCCTAGCAGGAGAAAGAATAACTATTCTACAAAATGGAACATCGTTGGGAGTGATATACGAATACGCAAGTTTACGTTAATTTTTAAATTTTCCGAACTTTTCATAAGTGTTTACTGTGAATGTCCATCCAACTCAACAGAACAGAGAACAGAAGAGAGAGCGCTCTCAAGAAGTCACTAAGCACACCAAGGGTGAGTCATTTTTGATTTCTTGTGTGTTTTCCCTTAACTTTTCAAGTTTCTACAAAAATTTATAATATATAGGCTACACTTAAGCGAGTAGTAGCGACACTTTTTGAAAAAAAAATATTCGCTTTGCCGCCACATTTAAATTCAAAATGACGCATAAAATCAAATGCGCACTTTGTTACTTTTCGACAAAACAAAGTATTGAGAAAAAAAATGGCAATATATAACAAAAAGAGGCTTAAAAAAGGTAGGCGTTTGATTTTCTCCGCCATCTTGGATTTGAATATGGCGGCAAAGCGAATTGTTTTTTTTTCAAAAGGCTTATTTGTCTTATCAATACAGTATTTTTTTTATTGAAATTGGTAAAGTTATAGCAAAAAACAATTTGTCCGGTTTTTTTCGGTTCACCCACTATGTTCATATAATATATCTTGGTTGCTATATAGTAGTTAAATATGAATGGTCTCAAAAAAAAATTAAAAACTAAAGTGGGACAGGGCCGCACCCTTGACCGTATCAGAAAAAAAAATGCACTGAAGATGATTTTTTTCGGGATCAAAACCTCAAAACACCAGACGCGTGCGGGAAAGTATCACTTCCCGTACTTGTTAGGAAAATAACTATTTCCGGACGCGTCTCCGAGTTCTTTGAACAACCAGGAGCACGATACTGCATTTTACAATTTCTTACCTGAAATCGCTCGGAAAGCTCCACATCATTATGTGTCACTGAAAACTCGACGGTTTCGGGCTGAATGTAAATGTTCTTTTCCCGGAAGAATAGCGTTACGTAATAACTACCAGAAGAAACCACTGGAAAAACGTATTCCCCATTTATATTTGACGTCACGTGACACAGGAAATTTTTGTTTTCTTTATCTCCACCAAGTTCGTTTTTGTTACAGTTTTCAACGGTAACCTTTTTAGCCTAAAATAAGGAGAACTGTGTTTCAAATACGGAGTTTTTTCGAAATCTTCCCTCCACAATCAAATAAGTTATAGAAATCTTTAACGGTGGGATTTACTAAAAGCCGACTAAGGAAGCACATGACCCGGAACGCGGTGGAGAATGACTCGACCTGTCGGGCCTGCGGGCGGGCAGAAGAGACATCTCGACACGTTATAGCGAACTGCGAGGCATACCAGAGGACGAGATACCAGGTATTCGGTTTCCCGACCCTGGATGAGGAGGACCTGCACACGCTCAAATGGGACAAAATACTGGACTTTGCAAAAAGAACAGTGAAACCAGATGAGCAGAATGCCAGACCAGTGGTGCAGGCGGTGGATTAGGGGCAGGCTCGGGGTAGGGCAGAAAGGGCCTACTTGCCAGGCTTCGCGCCGCCCCTTCTCTACTACTACTACTACTAAAAAGGTTTAGTGTATTTTAGAACGGTCCTAAGTATAAGTGAAATTTTTGGTTTTAAGCATTTTAAACCAACCCTTCTTGAGTTTTGGACATAGTTTAATTTATAAGAAGAATTTTAATAAATATGTTTATTGAATAATCATCTTAACACAATCTTTTGTTGGATTTAAGAGGAAATTTTCAATTTAGAAGAAAAGAAAATTAAAAAATTAAAAACCCACGCGGGGTTTAAATAGGAAACACTCTGTAGAATAAATTAACATTGGGGCTATATGTCACTATAATTAAAACTTACCCTCGTTAATTAATTTTTAGATTTAGATGAGTAATAATAAAATAAGGAGTAGATTAATTTTGTATTTATTTAAAAGGTGTTTTTATTTATGAAATGTATTAAAAAACTTAAGTGCAAGTTTTTTTTTACATTTCTGTCACTGACGAAATGTCAGTTTAAAATTATTAGCGCTGCGTTCAATCACAAACAGCGAGTTCGGATCTTTTACCTCTGCTTGCACCTTGGCTTGCACCAACCTCTACTGATGAAAGCTACAGCTTTAAAATGAGTGGGCTTTGAGTAAGGAAAGTTTTTTTGACTGAGCTTTTAGATAACCTCAATGTTTTACTTTCAGTTTGTAAATAAATTAATATAGTTGTTTTGGGTTTTTTTGTTTGGTATATTTTTCGTGCATAATCAGTGACCTTCACTAATGTTTGTTTTGCCTCGTAGTGCCCTCATAAATATATTTTTTGTGTTGAAAACGGATTCAAAATATGGCTTCTTTCTGGAAAAAATAGGAGGTGTTTTATTGGGTAATGAAGAACTTGGGATATTAAATAAGGTAAATTAATCCTTGTAAAAATGGTTACTTAGGGAAATTATAAACGAACTTATTACCAAATGCCACAAAACAATCCTTTCTGGGGGCTATAAATTTAAACCACCCCCTTGAGGTGGTCTAAGAAATCACCAACTTTATAACCTCAAACACAAATAGTGAAGCTATTATGTGCCAAATTTTTGGCGTATTCGCCATTTGCCATTTTGAAACCTGAAAAAAATTAGTTTTAGGGCATTTTCTTCAAAAATATGGTGTATTTTTAGAAAAAAAGCAGTTTTTGAGTGGTATTTTGCAAAAACAATACAAAATAATCAATAACTTTGTATCTTTTCTATATGGGTAAGTGTTTTTTGAAAATTGTTTTTAAAATTTAGTACCCCCCACAGGTGTAAATATTTAGACCTGTGCAGGGTACTATTTTAAATCTTAGTAAATCTCACTGTGAATGTTTAAGTTTGGTACGAGGCGTGTTTGTTTTAACTTGAACACTCAGTAACTTTTTTATTATTGAAAGTAAAGGGTTACTCTAAAGTAGCAAATTGATTGATGAATTATGGCAATCTTAAGAGTGTTCCATTAAAAAAAATACACCCTGTATCAAACTAGCAGAGAAAAAAAATTAATGAAAATTTTTTAAAATTTGGATTTAAAAATAGTGCCTTTAACAAGCCACAGTTAGCATAAAGTGCATATTCAAGAGAAATATGTAAACTTTGAACTGTGTATTTTTGAGATAGACATAAATAAAAAATCTTTGATGTAGCAATTTTTTTGGGGGACATTTGTGGGGGCAATCCGAATTTTTTTGTGCGATCTCCTGTTTTTGATACCAAATTTAAAATCCTTATAAAATTTGTTCTTTTAGAGATACCTCATATTACAAGGTTCGCATATCTAGTTCTCGAGATATTTGCAATCAAAGTCTTAAAGTTTCAATTTTTGAAAGTCATTATTAGTTTTTTTTTTGAGAGAATCTACAAATAGTAATACAACACTTTTTAATAAATGCGTCAAAATGACCTAAAATGAAAAAAAGCATATGTAAATGTTTAATCGCCTGAATTCTTCTTCACTTTTAAAAATTTGATTGCAGGTATCTCAAAAACTAGATATTCGAACCCTATGATATGGGATTTAAAAACCAAATTTTATAAGGATTTCAAATTTTGTAATAAAAAGAGGAAAACGCACAAAAAAATTAGAATTGCTCCCAAAAAAAGCCCTTGAAAAAAATAGCTACATTAAGTAAAGACACCAGTACCTGACGGGTCACCTATATCTGACAGTTTAATTTTTAAATCATCAAATTAAGGAAATCTGTAAACAAATTTCTAATTTTATTTGAAAAAATAATCCCTAGATGTATCCTCTATCTGAAATGAACCAAATTTTTATTCAATTGTAAATGTGAAGATGGCTGCAACATATGTTCCGGAATTTATTTGCATATTGTTTTATTAAGTTTAATAAGGAATTTGGACAGATAAAATTATACCCCTAGAATTTAGAAATCAAAAAATCAATATTATTTCAATGGACTCTTTTAGTAAACACGTTTTTTAATAAGATTCTTTTATTAAATTTACATAACCTCAAAGTTTGTCACTGTGGCGTCATTTGTCAGGTTTAGGTTCCATTTTTTTGAAAAGGTCCAATACCTGAAAATGCTCTGTCAGGTATAGGACCTAATAAAAAAAATTATAGAACCAGTACCTGAATTTGTTGTTTTATTTTTTGTAGATGCCTCCAAAAAAAACCTTACAATATGAAGAAGAAATAATGCAGGTTGATCTGTAGTTTCCACTGCTGCACGTACTTTTAAGGTACCTAGAACAAAAGTATGGTGAAAATTTCACGGGAAATATCCAGAAGCCCGAAAAATGGGACCACAGTCGTTTTTTACAACTCTTCCGATCAAATGGATAATACTTATGAAAAACAGAAAATTTGCCATAACAAAAAATATTTTGATCCAATGTGCTCGCAGGTTAGCGTCAAATGCTTCATGAGACGCCACCAAGAAATAACCCAGAGTCCAAATGTTACTGAAGGTCAAATCAGAAGATGGTTTTCTGAGGTGCAAGATTACCTGGAAGAAAGGGCCCTTTTCGAAATACTGAATGAACCTTCTCGTGTATTTAATGCAGACGAATCTGCATTATTCCTGAATCCTAAAAGCCTGAAAGTGTTAGCACCCAGGGGAGATAAGTCTGTCTACACTGGGGCAAACAACGATGAAAAGGAGTGCATTACAGTTTTATTAAATTGTAATGCAGAAGGTGATATGCTTCCTCCTTTGTTCATATTTAGGTACACAAGGATACCAATCCACATATCTGAGAGTGTTCCCAAGATATGGGGGCTTGGTAGATCTGAGTCTGGATGGATGACCTCAACGGGATTTTATGAATATGTGGCCAATGTGTTCCACCCATGGCTGGTAAAAAATAAAATTACAATTCGTAGACGGCCACTCCAGTCATTTATCACTGTAGTTAAGTGAGTTCTGTTCCAAGAAGAATAGTATCATTGTTTACGAACTCGACACACATCCTACATATCCTACATACCTTTGAATGTAGCTGTCCTGTCTTTAAGACGTTAAAAAATGTCTGGAAGGACAAATTGACAGAATTTAAATTGACCAAAAACCAATTGAAAATAAAAAGGCACCATTTTGCTACAATTTTAAATGAGGTTTTACAAGAGAAAATTACGAAGCCAATCCTCGCCAATGGGTTTAGAAAATGTGGACTTTTTCCGTGGAATGCAGATGCTGTTGCATATGAAAAAGCGAATAAAGCAGATGATGCAAGAACCCAAGTGGAAGCAACTATAACTATGCACCAAACATGCAATGAAAAGACGTTAAAAATGTTTAAGGAAAACATTGACAAAGCTTGGGAAGAACCATGGGAAGGTAAATCTTTATCTGAGGTACTAAGAAACATGTTTCAGCATGTAGAGAGCAGCAGACAATTTGAGGTTGTGAATGATGATATGGAGATCCAAGAAAACCTTATACCTATTACTCCCAACCCTAGTGCCGAACGTGAATCTACATTTAATGAAGAACAGACACCAGAAAAAAAAGCAACAACTTTAGAGGAGTTGGTGCCAACACCGTTTAAAAAAGCTTTATTTTCGCTAGGTGCTGGGGAAAAGAACAGCAACCATAAAAAAAAAGAAAGCTAAACTCCCTTCATTGGTAACATCCAATGTGTGGCAAGAATACAAAATAAAAAATAAAGAAAAAATGGAAAAGGAAAAGGAAAAAAGAAAACAGAAAAGACTAAAAGCAAAAGCAGAAAAATAAAAGGCAAAAGAACTAAAGAAGCAACAAAAGCAAAAAAGACAAATAAGTGATTCCGATGGTACTTCTGAGGATGACCATCTGAGTTACATGGAGTCGGACGACTCATTAGAATTTGAAGAAGTGACTTATGAAGACGTAATTGAACGTAATGACGAAACAGAGCTAAAGCAAGGCCTTTTTGTTTTGGCAACCTTTATGGGGGGAAAAGGTTAACACAAAAGTTTACATATGTATGCATAATTCAAGAGACTGACGAAAATGAAATTAAAGTTATGGCTTTAAATGCCATAGACACAAAAAATCAATCATTTAAACCAAATGAAAATGATATTTAATTCGTAAAGCCATCCCAAATAATCGGAATACTACCCACTCACAATATTATTGTCAGTGGAGAGAGAATGAGGTATCAATTTAATAACCCAATATTTCAAGTTAGAGAAAAGTAATTAAATTAGGTATTTAGCTATATGATCAAGTTTTAGGTTAGGTTTTTTTTACTCTGTACTATCTGTAATATTGTATTTTTTACAAATATATATAAAAAATATATTGTTCTCTTACTTGTTTTTATCTTTTTAGTAAAAAAATAATAAAAAGTGTCAGCTATGGGTTCTATCTGGTGTCAGCTATTGGAATCAGGCCATTTGACCAATGTCAGCTTTAAGTTCCCTGACACGAAAAAAAAACAAATAAAAAAAACATAATTTTTGCTACTCCTACTTTATTATATATTTTGGCTACTAGTCAGCCCATCTGCTAATCATATTTATTTTTTTTTAACTCATATTTTCTTTAAAAAAAAAATAAATTACCTTAAAGTTTATATATCTTTTTTCTTGAATATGCACTTTATGCTAACTCTGAAGCTTATAATGTTCAGAATATGACAAAATTGCTAAAAGCTTGATTTTGCTAATATGTGTTATTATAGTGCAAACATCAGAAGTTGTGCGAAGATCACTTGTTTATTAGCTGAGGCGCGGGAGCTCCGTAAAAACTGGCAATATGCGGTTACCGCATGCGACTGAAGTTAGCGATTAGGCAGAAACGCCAAAACGCGCTAACGCCGCTCATTTTTTCAGCCCGGGTAATCTCACCTTCAGAATGAGCATGGGACCACTGTGCATCCAAATTTCGTGGGACGCAGTTATTTTGAGACAGGCCATAGATTAAAATGGTCAAAACTATCTTTTCTGTCTCTCTCTCTCTCTCTCTTTGCCTGACACGCAGGCGTACCGTGTTGTCACTTCAATGAAGGCGTGATCTTCCCACTATCAAGATGGAACTGGATAGCGGACCACGTCTGGAAACTCTGACCATACCTCCAAGGATCTCGTAAAAATTAATGTCTATTGACAAAAAGCTTTTTAGCTGGTTGAAAAGTTCCATTAAGTGTCCCTCTATGGCTAAACGAAACCAGCTGGCCTCGCTACACTTCTCTTGATTAAAATCTAGCCTCCCAATTATGAAACGGATCCCAAAAGGCGCGAGGCCATTAATTGCAAAAGAGTTATGTTTTCTTTTAAAGAAATGCGTTACGTCCAATGAGATTCTTGGATTTTATTTTTCCTGTTCCCATTTGCTTTAACATTAGCAGTAAAAGTAAACCTGTTTGGAAAAATCTTACCGTTACAATCCTTACTAAAACTATACTCATCAAAAAAACCGAAGCAAGAAAACAAGAATATTAAACAATCTGGCGACCAAAATAATTTTGGCTAAGAAAATAGAATCAAAAATAAATGAAGGTGACATAAGAAGCGCAATAAGGCTGCTCTCTTCAGATGATACAATTGCCAAAAATGACAACATTACATTTTCAAAGCTTCTAGAAAAACATCCAAACCCTTTAACTTCGGATAATTTTGCTGAAATTTACAACGTTACACAAAGTCAAACATTCCTTTCTGAAGATAAAATTAAACAAGCTATTTTTTCTTTTAGACCTGGTTCAACGGGAGGTCTTCACTCTCTGAGACCTCAACACCTAAAATACTTAATATCTGAAGAGCTTGACAGCTTCTTTAACGTGCTCCACTATCAATATATGGATCACACGGGACCGTCCTCTTAACGTCCTCTCCGAGGGACGGTATGGAATCGAACTAGCCTGGCTTCTAGCTAACTCGGCCTACTCCGCTTCATACTGCGTTTTACCTTAATCTTACAAAATTCTGTAATTTTATAAGTAAAAGTCCAAGTAGACTACCTGCAAGACCCGGGGCTTGAACCCGGCATCTCCTATTTGAAAGTCGCGGCGTTAACCCCGACACCAAGCAGAAAGTTTACAGTTACGGAGAAAGACAGATTTTTTTACAAAGAGGCGTCCAGCAGGGTGATCCGTTAGGGCCTGTACTGTTTTATCTTGCTATACATGATATTGTTTCTTCCCTAGAATCTGAGATAAATATCTGGTATTTAGACGATGGTACAATAGCCGGAGACCCTTGCTCAGTTTTAAATGATCTTGATAAAATTATCTCTTTTTTCAATTTCTAATAAATTTAAAACTTTTGCCCCAGAAATTCAGGAAACACTTATAGACTCTTTTAGCTTACTAGGGTGTTCATTTTCACCAAATAAAATAGACCAATCTCTGGAAAACAAAGTAAACATTCTTATTAAATTATCTGAAACTTCCAAATTCCTTAATAAACATGTTTCATTTTATTTACCAAAACATTCATTTTCAATTCCTCGTTTGTCATATATTTTAAGATGTTCAGCCTGCTGGAATGTTCAAAATGCATTACAAAAATATGATTCTGTTTGGCAAGACACGTTAAAAATGATCACAAACTGTAATATTACAAATGACGCTCGGCTACAAAGTTACTTATCCGTAAAGCTAGGCATTCTTGGTATTAGAAATGCATCTACCCTTTGCTTTTCAGAATTTTTGGGATCAAATGCAAACGTTTTATACCTATTAAAATCAATTTGACCACAATCCATTTATGACTGTTTAGATGTACAAACTGTCCTTAACAATTGGAAAGAATTAAATAACCTTAAAGAACTTCCAAATAATTTGCCATCTTGCCAGAAAGGATTTGATTTAGAATTTTGCCACGTTCTTCTAGATGACTTATTGAAATCCAGTAAGGAAGATATTGACAAGGCACGCCTGCTAGCACTGCAAACAAATGAGAGCGGTAGTTGTCTTAGTGCACTGCGTTCCGTTCCTTTGGTAAACCGTTTAGATGATTCGTCTATCCAAATTTCCATTGCTCTAAGACTCGGTGTACCTGTGTATGGACAGCATATCTGCACTTGCGGCGAAGTAACCGATGTTTACGTCCTTCACGGGCAGCTGCTCTAAAAGCGTAGGTAGGTTGTATAGACACAGGGAATTAAATGACATCATTAGCCGTGCTCTGAAATCTTCCCATCGGTTTTGGAGCCGTCGAATGTTCGTCGGAGTGATGGGAAAAGGGCGGATGGCATGACTTGGTTTCCCTGGAGGAGCGGAAGGCAGTTGATTTGGGACGCTACTTGCAGGCACTCTTTAAATGAATCTTATTTAAAACAACAGCCGATAGCCGAAATAGAAAATCATAAAAAATATGCATAACTAGAAGATCGTTTTATTTGTATTCCTTTTGCTGTGGAGACTTTCGGACCATGGGGGGAGGAAGCACTAAAATTTATTTCAGATTTAAGTTGCCTGATTTCCTCCAGGAGTTCAAGGAGTTTCCTCAAGCAAAGAATAAGTCTAGCAATACAGCATGGAAATGCGACTTGATATTTATTTTTGGTTTGTTAAATTTTCAACTTCATAAATTATTTCATTTACCCAACAATGTTAAAAATGTATGTTTACCTACATTTAATTTTGTGTCAAAAATTTAATTCAAACTTATTGAAATTAGCTGCTTAGGCAAAGCATGGCATGGGCAGGCTGTTAATTCGTTTGTTTTTGTACAGGTCGTACCATAGCTTTTAAAATAGCGAATAATTTCCCGCTCATCGAAGTCCATTCTAAATTCTCCAACATCTTTGGCTTTAAGGAGTACAGTTACATTTGTTTTCATCATCGTGGCAATAGAGCGAGATACTAAAGCGTGTTTATGCGCATACCCACAGGCGCCAGTATATGGATAACGCATGTATGTATTTATAAAAAGAAAACACACAATTTCTAAACTTACATTATTTTTTGAAAAAAGAACAACTACAACATCTTTGACAGGACGTCCTTCAGCAGTCTTAATTGATCCCTTCACGCTGTATCCTCGAATTACCAAACTGTTGGGTGGCAGGTCTGTGTTTCCTTCAGTAACTTTTACGTTGACAGCTTTTTTGTAAATTTGCCACCTAAAGAAAATAGTGGCAACAGAATGATTTTGTTGTTATTTTTAATGTACTTCAAATCCTGGCACAAAAAAGTCATCCCAAGTCACTCTAAGACACAACAAGCTTTTTTATAGCCGGGTTAGCAAGGATTCACTCGAATAGAACTTATAGGCAGGGAAAATAGAACATATAGAGAATGGATATCCCAACCCCCCAACCTAAAAAATTAGGGGTAATGATGCGATTGACATAACGGTTGTGAAAACGTCACTTTTTCTATGCTTCAACACAAGGTGTTGACAATGGCTTTTCAAAATGGCGTATTTTAGTGTTGTTTTCATGTCAATAATTTTCTTACGTTTTTTTTTAAATTATACTTCAAATGGGCACATCCTATTAGATATACCAGGTAGTGATACTTCGTAGCACGTCATACGCAAGTTTTAGAGATAAGAAAAACATACGGCCCCTGCAGCCTGCCTGATCGCTGCTAGGTACTTCAGTATACTTCTTGCGCTGTTATGCGACAAGTGAAGACGGTATCGCGCGCAAATTGTGAAAATACGCTTTTAAAGAAAAAATCAAACAAAAGAAAACGTGAAAAGCAAATGGATTACCTAAAGAAGAAAATGAGAAACCTGAAAAAGGAAATTAAAAGGGAGCATCGTGTTTCAAGTAAGAAAGATACAAGCAAACTGTCAGTTTTTAAACAATGGAGTGAGACAAATATTATGCTTTTGGCTAATATTTTTTAGCATGGGTTTGTTTATTCTGTAAACACACATTTGTTTTTATTACTCATAAAAACTTAAACCCTGCACAGTTTCTGACTTATGCCCGCTAAATTAGTCTCAATAAAAAACTCCATATGTTTACTTACTAGCACCTCGTTTTTCATATATTATATGTGACGATGAATCTGACAGAACGAATAAAATGCCGAAAAAATCTAACAAAAGAAAACGAGAAAAGCAAATGGATTACCCAAGGAAGAAAATGAGGAAACTGGGAAAGGAAAGAAAAAGGAAGCGTCGTGATTCAAGTAAGTAAGGCGCATTGTCAGTTTCAAACAGTGGAGTGAGATAAATATTAGGCTATTGGCTAATATTTTTTGGCAGGGGTTTGTTTATTCTGTAAACACACATTTGTTTTTGACTCATAAAAACTTAAACCCTGCATAGTTTTTGACTTATGCCCGCCATATTCGTCTCAATAAAAAACTCCATAATGTTAATAAAATCCCTTTCCAAAATATCACATTTTAATTTCCAGAATAATTATTATAACAAAAACCCTTCACCCGTCGTAACTTAACAAAAATTCTCAAACGAATTTTTCATGTAGCCGGAGCATGACTTAGAATTTTTTTTCCTAGCACGCTATATCCTGTATGCTGCACATAAAAACAAATACCATGCTCCCGATGCATGGTTTACTCTACCAGGTGTCCAATTTTCTACGTAGATTATAATATTTTTACTTAAAAAAGTATTATTAGCACATCGTTTTTCATATTATTATATGTGACGACGAATCAGACAATTCCTCAACTCCTCAGACACTAGTAGTTCCTCAAACTCTAGCATAGAGAGGCACCCCTTAGAAAGTATATTAGGGGGAACAGATGATAGTAGTACATTGATTCCAGATATATCAGCAGAGCTAGCTTGCAGATGGAAGAAGCATCTTTCTATGGGAATATATAGATAAGGAAACTAAAAATAATCTCCTCGAAGAAAACAAAATTCCCGGAAAAATTGCCAAATTCTTCAAGGACTCAAATTAAATCCAGGATGCTAGCATCCACAGAGCAAAAAAGAGATACGTAACTCTTGAAATTGTAAACCATTTTGGGAAAAGGTTTGACAGCCTTAGAGCGGGTTTTCTCTAATTTAGCTTAAACAAAAAAGGGAGAGACGAAGCACTTGATATAGATTTTTTGGGTCTTGCCGAATCGGCGCAGTTGTCCTGCAAAATCCAGATCTTTTCTTTTTTAGCGAAGGTTTTCCCGAAAATTGCAAAAATATAAAAAAGGCGCCGAGAGGAAATATTAGAGTTAAACAGTGAAAGAACGTATTCCTGTCGAATAAAATTTTTTTCAAAAGAGTGGAATCAAATAACTCAAAATAAATTAGTTTTGAGTTGGACAAAAGGTTACAAAATTCCCTTTGTGGACAAACCTTTTCAAGTTTTCACCCCCAAAACCTCAAAATTTACCAAAAATGAGTTAAAAATTTATTCGAAAAGCATACAGCATTTAAAAGTGGGAGCAGTTAAAACTGTTAATAACTGTCAAGATCAGTTTTTGTTAAGCTATTTTTTAAGACAGAACGATAACAGGGGATTTTAGGTTTACCTTTAATCCTAGAAACCTAAATAAATTTCTTTCGCCCACCTCATTTTGCCCGCCAATTAAAAATAAAATTTCTGGAAAACTCAAGCATGGTATCCAAAATTAGAATTAAAAGTTATCGTTTTAAATCCGAAAGGTGATTTACTCTTATCCTCGTTTAGGGAACCCCACCCACCTACCCTGGGGGTAGCAATCTTATCAAGTTAGCCTATAGTAAAAGGGGCGTTTGGGAGGATGCAATTTATTTTTTCCAAATGATGGGAGTTTTGCGACAATAATAGTGAGACCATCTTGCAGCCTAATATAAATCAAGTTGTATCCGTTTTAGAAACAGAATCTCAAAATACTGGGAAATATTCAACTCTTAACACACATAGGTTGGCTTAAACTTAATTTGCGAGCAGAAAAATCAGAAATGGTAGATAGGTTTATGAGAGGCATTTTTAAGCTGCACCCTCAGTTTCCGAAACTTAATATCCGGAACCAGGGTTACCTTATATAGGTAACTTGTACCCTTTGGTAAATTTAACATTCGGGTTATTAACTATAAAAATGGTACTTCTTTTGACTCTTTGTTCTGCTCAAAGAGTTCAGGCATTTTCTATAAGTTAAGTAACGTCAAGGCTAACGAAGAGGGCATAGAAATAATTTTTAAAGATATTTTAAAAATATGGACCCAGAAGAATTCAGCCGCGGCCTAGGTTCCCTTTTTCAAAGAAAATTGACAGTTCTATTTGTGTTTTACCATTATACAGTGCAGTAAAAAGTCCCTCCCCCTGCTAACTCCTAAACGGATTGAGGTATCGACCTTAAATAAAAACCATGTGTAATGATAACAGTTTTTCTACTTTTTGACGTATTTTTTATAAGCATCGGGGGGGGGGGAGGGTCGAGTGTTACCTTGTTTCAAAGGTATTTTAATTATTCCCTATTTAAAATTTTAATTTTTTTAAAAATCGGTGTATTACTTATGAGCATTTGTAACTATTTTGCGAACCTCTCCTCCTACTTTTTAACGAATTCAGTTGACTTTAAATAAATTTTTTAAGATAAGACCATAAGGTCACTAGCAACTTAAACTTTTTATTATTGTCGAGTAATACTATACGTAATACGTAAACTAAAGTCAAAAAAACTCATAACTCTGTAAGTCGTAAACCGATTTTTTTTTTAATTAAAATTTTGGGTAGGTAATTAAAATACCTTTTAAACAAAGTATCACTCAAGCCCCCTTTCTATTTAAAATTTTAAAGTAGTTAGTGACCTTATAGACCTACGTCAATATGACGCTTATAAAAAATACGTCAAAAAGTAGCAAAATTGTTATCATTAAATATGGTTTTTATTTGAAGTCGATACCTCAATCCGTTTAAGAGTTAGCAGGGAGAGGGGACTTTTTACGTCCGCACTGTATATTGCATACAGAAAACAAAACTATTTCGAGGAACAGAGGATACACTTATTTTAACAATTAAAAAGCCTCATAAGCCCGCTACATTCCAAAGCATTAGCAGGTGGATTTAAAAAGGTCTAAAAAACGCAGAAACAGAATCAAATTTTAAAGGACATAGCACAGGACATGGACTGTGATTAAGGGTTGGTGCATCAATCAAAAGTATTAGAAAGGCTGCGGGATGGTCGAAAAAAAGGAAAACGTTCAATCGATTTTATAATAAACCTTTAATTTTAAAAGATTTCTTAGTTAATTATATTAAGAAATATATTTTAAACACATTTAAATTTTAAACCTTGTGGTTTCCTTATTATTATTTAACTTTTTAACTAATATCGCCATATTCTCTAAACAACTACCTGGTATATCTAATAGGATGTGTCCAATCGAAGTATAATTAAGGATTAAACGACTTACCTGTAAGGAAGTTCAATCCAAATTATACGAGATTGGTCACATCCTATTAGACACCGTCCCATTTATAATTCATCTATTTTTCATGTAATCTATTTAAGTACTAGTCAACCCACCTTTGGTGATCTTAGTATTTCAGGAAAGCTTTGGAAGTATACTGAAGTACCTAGCAGAGATCAGGCAGGCTGCAGGGGCCGTATGTTTTTCCTATCTCTAAAACTTGCGTATGACGTGCTACGAAGTATCACTACCTAATATATCTAATAGGATGCAAGGCAGGAATTTAAGCTACGAATTAACCTTTAAGATACCTCATCTGTTCTTTGCAGAAAATACTTACTTTTTGTGGAATTTTTAAACAATCCGCGAAGCAGGACAACTCTAGAAGTTGAAATGGAGCAATTTATTTTTATTAGAGAAAACACTAAAAAAAGGGCCAAGCCCAGCAAACACGGTTCCCTCGGGCCTTCGTCGGTCCGATGTCGATTGCCGAATTTGTCGTCATCGGCACGACGTCGATTTACGACATCGGACCAGCACTATTTTTTGTCCGCATTGCGATGTAGGCCCAATGTATGTTTGCCGATGCAGCGTTAGACTGTAGCCCGTCGTCGGACCAATGGTAAATTTTACTTTTTGCTGACATCGGCATACCGTCGCCGTACGATTAAGGTCCGATATGGTTTAACCACATGGTACCGACCATTCGCCCATAACTGCTTAATTTGGTCGGTCTAACGTAGGCAAGCTGGTCTCGGCCCGACATCGGTAAACTATTCAAGCCCGACATTGGTTTCCTAAAGCGGTCCCATGTCGGCGATTGACGGAGGTCCGTCGGTGGTAGCTTAAAACGGCCCGACATTGGCAAACTACAAAGTTTCGATAACGGGTGCTTAACCAGTCGGGCTGGTTTAAGTGGCAGAAGAGGTGATTCTCGTAGAGAAGTACCACCATCTTGTCAAGTCCGCATTCTAGTTTTGAAATATCTTTGCTCATTATATATATAATATTATCTTCTACAGAACAGGGAACATAGTGACATTAGCGCCATCTCTACATACTAGAAAGAAACTAAAGCAGATAAAGTGGTCGTCGGCATAAATTTGACTATAGTAAATCGGGCCATCGTCAGTTGCCGATTCTCGACCGATTAAAGAAAGTTCTAATCGGACCATCATCGACCCTAAAGCAGATAAAGTTTGCGTTGGCATAATGTCGACTATAGTAAATCGGACCATCGTAAGTTGCCGATTCTCGTTCGATTAAACAAAGTTCCAATGGGACCGTCGTCAGCCCTAAAGCAGATAAAGTGGGCGTCAGCATAAAGTCGACTATAGTAAATCGGGCCATCGTCAGTTGCCGATTTTCGACCGATTAAAGAAAGTTCTAATCGGACCATCATCGACCCTAAAGCAGATAAAGTTTGCGTTGGCATAATGTCGACTATAGTAAATCGGACCATTGTAAGTTGCCGATTCTCGTTCGATTAAACAAAGTTCCAATGGGACCGTCGTCAGCCCTAAAGCAGATAAAGTGGGCGTCAGCATAAAGTCGACTATAGTAAATCGGGCCATCGTCAGTTGCCGATTTTCGACCGTTTAAACAAAGTTCTAATCGGACCATCATCGACCCTAAAGCAGATAAAGTTTGCGTTGGCATAATGTCGACTATAGTAAATCGGACCATCGTAAGTTGCCGATTCTCGTTCGATTAAACAAAGTTCCAATGGGACCGTCGTCAGCCCTAAAGCAGATAAAGTGGGCGTCAGCATAAAGTCGACTATAGTAAATCGGGCCATCGTCAGTTGCCGATTTTCGACCGTTTAAACAAAGTTCTAATCGGACCATCATCGACCCTAAAGCAGATAAAGTTTGCGTTGGCATAATGTCGACTATAGTAAATCGGACCATTGTAAGTTGCCGATTCTCGTTCGATTAAACAAAGTTCCAATGGGACCGTCGTCAGCCCTAAAGCAGATAAAGTGGGCGTCAGCATAAAGTCGACTATAGTAAATCGGGCCATCGTCAGTTGCCGATTTTCGACTGTTTAAACAAAGTTCCAATCGGACCATCGTCGACCCTAAAGCAGATAAAGTTTGCGTTGGCATAATGTCGACTATAGTAAATCGGACCATTGTAAGTTGCCGATTCTCGTTCGATTAAACAAAGTTCCAATGGGACCGTCGTCAGCCCTAAAGCAGATAAAGTGGGCGTCAGCATAAAGTCGACTATAGTAAATCGGGCCATCGTCAGTTGCCGATTTTCGACCGATTAAAGAAAGTTCTAATCGGACCATCATCGACCCTAAAGCAGATAAAGTTTGCGTTGGCATAATGTCGACTATAGTAAATCGGACCATCGTAAGTTGCCGATTCTCGTTCGATTAAACAAAGTTCCAATGGGACCGTCGTCAGCCCTAAAGCAGATAAAGTGGGCGTCAGCATAAAGTCGACTATAGTAAATCGGGCCATCGTCAGTTGCCGATTTTCGACCGATTAAAGAAAGTTCTAATCGGACCATCATCGACCCTAAAGCAGATAAAGTTTGCGTTGGCATAATGTCGACTATAGTAAATCGGACCATTGTAAGTTGCCGATTCTCGTTCGATTAAACAAAGTTCCAATGGGACCGTCGTCAGCCCTAAAGCAGATAAAGTGGGCGTCAGCATAAAGTCGACTATAGTAAATCGGGCCATCGTCAGTTGCCGATTTTCGACCGATTAAAGAAAGTTCTAATCGGACCATCATCGACCCTAAAGCAGATAAAGTTTGCGTTGGCATAATGTCGACTATAGTAAATCGGACCATTGTAAGTTGCCGATTCTCGTTCGATTAAACAAAGTTCCAATGGGACCGTCGTCAGCCCTAAAGCAGATAAAGTGGGCGTCAGCATAAAGTCGACTATAGTAAATCGGGCCATCGTCAGTTGCCGATTTTCGACCGTTTAAACAAAGTTCCAATCGGACCATCGTCGGTTCTAAAGTGGTGTCGGCATAAAGTCGACTGTAATAATATGGACCTCCGTCAGTTACCGATTATTGACCGAAAACTGAAAATCGCAATCTTTCCAATATCGGGCCAGCGTGTAGTCGCCGATGCCGACACACAAAAGAAAAAGTAAACAAAAAAGTAGGGTTATACGTCAAGTTGGACCTGAGATCAAATTTACCCAGGGAATATAAATTTACCTAACCGTTATGTCTCTCAGATTGCTCCATCTCAAAATTTGCCACTTTTTTTTTTGTGATACTCAAGCAGCATTTGGACGTTATCTTACATTGCGCATACGTTGCCCTTGAGAAACGCGAAGTCGGCTAGCGACGTCGTTTTGACTGCCTGACGACCATCATTCGCACCTAAATGGGTATACAGATTCGGGTAGCCTCGACGCCATTGATCCTGACTAGCTTTACCAATTGTCAACGTTATTTTACGTTTAATTTCCCTTACCTAAAATTAGTTACTAAACAAGAATGTTAATTAAGTTCGGTTTCGTTTCGACTACCTAAAATAAATAAATATATATAATTCTTTTATTTACTTTTAAAGCACCTTATACACAAAAATTTGTAAAAAGGCCGTTTATTGATAAATGAGATTAAGATACTTCCAAAAAACCCGGGCGCCCTAAAAATAAAATATTTAAAAAAAATTGGTTAGAAATATATTTTTTAAATAATGTTTTGTCGTAAAAATGATCTAACAGTCTCCCAAAACCTTGTTTTATTAATTATACTACATCCCACTCTCTAATTTTAGGCAAAATCTAAAAAGCAAAAAATTAATTTACAATGGCTGACAGACGCCAACCTGTTCAAAATGGCGAATTTTTGTGTCCTACTTAATCTGAACTAACATTATACCAAGTCGGACCGGCTCTCCAAGTTAAGTCGTCAAGCATGACTTAAGTTACGAAACCCGTTGGTTCGCAAACGTATTACGACGTATTAAAACTGTACGTCCGCCATGCATGATGTACCAATTTACTGTTGCCATCGGCATGCGTACATATTAGAATCGCACGTCTTGCACGGAGTATGTAATACTAACCTAATATACATATTAGAATCTGAAGTCGTTTTTAGTAGGTCAATCACACCCTGTGTCGCCCTAACCTCACAGTTTTGGCGGTTTTATTCTTGTTTGTGGTCGTGCCTCGTTATCTCGACATGAGTGATTACTTCAAAATTATATATATAAAAAAATTAAAAGAAATGAGGCCCATTCACCACATGTGGGAGGAAAATGGGATATGCTGGTCAGCAAAGAAAGACATCCAATCGGATGTTTGAATGGTCATTTTGGCATTTTTAAGAGCACTTGCAACTAGCAATAAGCACATCCTGGATCCAAAAAATCCAAGAAAAAAAAAGAAAACTTGTTGGGTTAAACTTTTCAAAAAAGTTAAGTTAGAACCAGAGAAATAAAAATAGTTGTTTAAGTTATACCCAACGCCCGAAAATGGACGTGTTCGTTTGGGACGGCGGTTGACGTAGGCCAGTTCCAACGAGTTTTAAATTTCCTACGTACTGAAGACGTCGGCTTTGCAGTAAAATCGTACGTCGCTTTGGCCGACGTTTTGTAACAACTAAATGTCGCTTTTACTTCAAAAACAACGTTGGGCATAAACTTACTTGATCACAAACTTAATTCTACCCGAAATTGACGTCGTATTAAGACGCATTTGGTTGGAAGTCAGATTTTTGCTGCTTGGCCATTACTTTAACAATAAATATGTACCATATTTATTGTTAAAGTAATTTAAATGTATTTCACCAATTTTTTTCAGAGATTTTATTTACTAAAAAAAACAGTTCCTGCATTTCGTATCTCAAATGCCACGGTTTTGACTCGCTTGATGAGCTCGTATTTCTTTTTACTTTTAACCTTAAAAACGACAACAACAATGGGTACTATTTTTTAAACGCATCCGTATACTTTCACCTAACGCGTTTAAAATCAAGCCAAAAAGTTCTGCGTTTTTGCCTTATTTATGCCATTTTTCGAACAAGGCCCGATTTTATGGTGGAGGCGACCGAAAGTTGCTCTGGTCGCAACGTTACGTCCATCCCGACGTACGCAACGAATGCAGTCAGCTGTTCTCCCATCGCATCCGCCATAAAATCGGGCTACATTCGAAACATAGCATAACCAAATTAAGAATGTAGTGTCTTTTGGCCACGGAAGTAAAAATAGGTGGACCGTTACATGTACCTGACATTTGTGAGTCTAAATCAGCTGGTATTGACAAAATTCTCCTAATTCTGAGGCTAATAATAAAAAGGGTTATTGCACAGCACTTATGGAAGGCAAAAAACTAGTCATTCCGGTTGTATAACAGCACTAGCTGAACAAATCAAAGCACTATATTTTTAGCAAAAACATGCAAAAAATCCGAACACTTTATTTTGACTAAAAAAACAACGCACTAACATCCTAGTAACTTTTGGTTTAGTTCAAACAAGTGTGTGGCTAATAAAAAAGCAGGCAAATATATATCATGTTTACAGGGAGATTTGAAACCCATCTAAAAATGATAAACCTTTACTTCTTCTATTAACAAAAATTTAGAAAAACAAAATTTTAATATATTCATGGTCAAAAATACCATTTTTACTGATTGTGGAAAAGTCTCATCAGAAAAAAAAAATGTTAAGTCGACTCGATTGATGTGACTACGTTCTTTTAGGCTCACCAATATAAAGAGGTCATTTTTATGAAATTTCTCAGGAAGTATTGTCATTGCACCTATTTTTACTTTCGTTCTTTTGGCTTTCTTTTGAACGCGTTGGGTATAAGTATAGGGATACGCTTGGTAATAGCTAAAGGTCTAGAACCTTATGGTTTCTAGACGGCTATCTAGAAAGCTGGTCTAGGTATGTATACGGGTCATTCCACGTCAGATTTACATTCCAATTTTTAATTTCTTCGAAATTTTTTCTCGCACTCTTTAGCGAAAAATAATCGACACGTATTTTTTTTTCAAAATAATTTTTTTTTTTCAAGTTATGATTTTTTGAACTTTTGAAGTTTATGAAATTCAACATTTTTCAATCAGTGACATCTCGTAAACTATTCGATATATGAAAAAAATTGTCGAATAATGAAAGTTGCGTTTTTGTATGAGCTCACCGGAAAAAATTTTTAAATATTTTTTTTGTTATTTAGCTATTGTATTCTGCAATTCTTATAAACAAATTGAATGTTTTTTAACTTGGACCAATTTTTTTTTGTTTTTTTTTCTTTGTAAATATTTAGAATCATGTTGGGAAGATTCTGTAAAAATTTCAGAGTGAATCTCGAAATACTTTACGAGAAATTTCAATTATAATAGGCCTACGTTTCGCTCCACGCAGCGCGCGCCTGGACTCGAGTTCAGAGATACGTAATGACTGGATTATTCCGTATTATCTTTGCAATCTGGGTTTCACACTGGTGTTTTTTAATAATTGATGCATTAATCATCTTCTTAATGTTATTTATTGATATTTACATAACCCGCACACATGTCGCTCCACGCAGCGCGCGCCTGGACTCAAGAGTTCAGAGATACGTAATGACTGGATTATTCCATATTATCTTTGCAATCTGGGTTTCACACGGGTTTTTTTTAAATAATTGATGCATTAATCATCTTCTTAATGTTATTTATTGCTATTTACATAACCCGCACACATGTTAACGAAATTTACAGAAGTCATGCTGTGTATATCGATGGTTCGATAAAAATTTTTTATTATTATTACATAAAAATTATGTGCAGAGGATTAAATCCTATTATAGCACAAATAGAAAATACATGAGTATAAAATAATAAGTATAACTTAAAATAAAATTGATTCTTGCAAGAAAAAAATAAAGAAAAACAAAACTAAATATACTGATACCTATAAACTGATAAGTTTTTACGCCAAATGTCCATTTAAATATGAATCGAGTCTTTTAACCAATTTATCAGGGGTCCCATACAGGTGCTGCGAACTCTAAAATTGGCCGAATAAACGTAATATACAGCTTGGCGGCAAACTCCGGTTTTGGTTTTGGTTTTGGGAATGCTTTCTGCGCGATATATAGTGCACTGTTGGCTTTTTTAACCGCGTTATTTGCATGCTGGGACCAGGATAAATCGTCGGTTACTGTGACGCCGAGATCTTTTTGGGTTTGTAGTCCATTGATGTGGTACTGACGACGGGGATTGTTGCGGCCAATATGAACTACTACACATTTTTCGATGTTAAGGGGTAATAACCATTCTGTACACCACAACTGGATTCGTATTAAGTCCTTTCGAATGTAGTTGCCCGGGCTTAACGGATGGCTTTCTAATGACTGGAGGAGGTCTGCAGTGTAGATTAAAAATAATATCGGACCTAGCACTGAGCCCTGCGGGACCGATGAGGGAACCGGTATGATATTTGATAAAGAATCCGCAACGCGAACACGAAAAGTTCTATTACTTAAGAATGCTTGTATCCACTTGAGTAATTTTCCGCGCACTCCGACCTTTTTAAGTTTTAAAAGAAGTCTCTTGTGTGGAACTTTATCAAATGCTTTACTGAAGTCCAAGTAAACAATGTCCAAGGGATTACCGGTGTCTAAGGTAAGTGTCCATTCATTAAGGGATGAAATTAGATTTGAAAGTACGGATCTACCTGGTAAAAAAACATGCTGAGAAGGCGGGATTATGTCGTTTTGAAGCAAGAATGGCAACATTGCGTTCACAATTAACCTCTCAAGGACTTTGCATACTATGCACACTAAGCTTATTGGTCTGTAGTTGGAGCAATCTAATTTGTCGCACTTTTTAAATATTGGTGTGATATTTGCAGTCAGCCATTCATCTGGGAGCGATGCTGTATCGAGTGACTTCCTTAGGATTCTTTTGTCACATTTATTTTTGCAAATTGTACGCATTTATTTTGATAAACATTATTTTCGTTTGATTGCGCATTTTGGCTCTGATTTCAAAAAACTCACTATCTTAAAATCCGGACAGAAACAATAACTTTTAACTTTGAGTTTGCAATTTTCTGCATTTTGCATTCTAATCTAAAAAAGTATAAACAATCTTTAGAAAAAAAAAAACAAATTTAAAAAGGTAAAATTTTGACGTAACTTCTGCGCACATGTCGGTTTTGAAACGGGAATGGATTCCGTTTCGAAATATTTTTAACCAGTTTAAATATGACGTCACCGCTGCAACGCGAGAAAATAAATGTGTCAAACTCTATAATTTTTTTAAACAATTTAAAAGCGAGAAAACGCCTCTAGACGCAATATAACGAACGTGTGCGATGGACACTGAACATGTACTCACGAATATCACTGGCGCTTTCCCAATCTTTATCCTGCAAGGATTGTACAACTTATCCTCTGGTTCCAAATAATCAGGGGTGGCAATGCCAAAGGCGAAAAAATCTACTGCGCATACCTGACGCAGCCTGCTCGAACCCAAAGGAGTTTTTGGCTCTGCATTTTTTCCAGGCTAACTTGATCAGGAGAGTTATTATCGCTAAGTCTTTTTTTTCAAAAAATGCAAGGGCGGGGCCGTTATAGTATCTCATACCCATAGTTAATTATATAATAAAAATCCAAGGAGGATTAGCCTGGGTAATTCAGCCGCGCGCTGCGCGGAGCGAAACAACTTTATAGTAGACGCCCTGTGATAGGCCTCGTATAATTGAAATATCTCGTAAAGTATTTCGAGATCCACTCTGAAATTTTTACACAATCTTCGCATCATGATTCTACATAACAAAAGATCAAAAGATCTTGGTTGGAAATAACGAAAATTCAAACCTGGATGAGCATCCTACAAGGAACACACAATTGCCTTAGGAGCATAATCCTATTGGAAATATTAACACGCCAGGACGAATCCGTATCAGGTAACTTGGATAAGTACCAGTGCGGAACGATGCCTATTTGTGAGTAATTCAAAGTTGGAAATCAAAGTGTATGATGGTGTTCAATGATGTATGGGGAGGGTGACCAGTGGAACCACTGACGAGCTCAGGCTGGTTACCCAGAGCGAAACATCGTTTAATCATTTCTCTTTTCGCTTTGGTTCTTTGTGTGTTCCTTGTGGGATGCTCATCCAGGTTTAAATTTTCGTTATTTCTACCCAAGATTTTGTGATCTTTTGTTTTTAGATTATTTTCGGTTGATGTAACTGATTTGGAGCTTTTTTAACTTCTTTTTTAATGATTCTACATATTTACAAAGAAAAAAAATACAAAAAAAATTGGTCCAAGTTAAAAAAAAATCAATTTGTTTATAACAATTGCAGAATACGTGAGTTAAATAACAAAAAAAATATTTGAAAAATTTTGTTGGCTCATACGAAAGCGCAACTTTTATTATTCGACAATTTTTTTCATACATCAAATAGTTTACGAGTTATCAGTGATTGAAAAATGTTCAATTTTATAAACTTCGAAAGTTCAAAAAATCATAACTTGAAAAAAAAAATACGTGTCGAAATGCGTCTTAATATGACGTCAATTTCGGGTAGAATTAAGGTTGTGATCAAGGACGTTTGTCTCCAACGTTGTTTTTGAGGTAAAAGCTACGTTCTTAGTTATCCATTACGAAACGCAACGATATGCCCACATCGGCAAAAGCGACGTCTTTAGTGTGTAGGAAATTTAAACGTTCCGGATACCGACGTCTGCTTGCCCTTGAAATTTAATGTAGCTCAACCGACGTCCCAAATGAAAACGTCCATTTTCGCGCGTTTGATCTAACTTAAAACAACTATTTTTATTTCTGTGGTTCTAACCTAACTTTTCTGAAAATTTTAACCCACTTTTATTCAAGTTTTTTTCTTGGAGTTATTGGATCCAGGATCTGCTTATTGCTAGTTGCAAGTACTCTTGAAAATGCCAAAACAACCATTCAAACTTTTGAGTAGTTTTTACAGAAAAAAATTAAACTTTTGCAGATGAAAACCTCCGAGAATCCGAGATACAAACAGATTCCTTTAGGGAACCAGCATATCCTATTTTCCTCCCGCATATCATGTGGGAATAGACTCCATCTCTTTTAATTTTTTGATATAAATAATTTTGAAGTAATCACTCATGTCGAGATAACGAGGCACGACCACAAACTAGAATAAATAAAAACGCTAAAACTGTGAGGTTAGGGCGACATTGGACAGTTTGATACTAAAAATGACTTCAGAATACTAATACGTAGATTAGGTTAATATAACATACTCCGTGCAAGACGTGCGATTCGAATACGTAGATGGCAAATTTCACGAGAGGTTTTGCAACATTAAATTCGTACATCATGGCGGACGTACGGTTTTAATACGTCGTAATACATTTGCGAACCGACGGGTTTCGTAACTTTAGTCATGCTTGACGACCTAACTTGGAGACCCGGTCAGACTTGGTATAATGTTAGTTCAGATTAAGTAGGGCACGAAAATTCGCCATTTTGAACAGGTCGGCGTCTGTGGGCCATTGTAAATTAATTTACTTTTTAAATTTAGTCTAAAATTAGAGATTGCCGTGTAGTATAATTAATAAGGTTTTGGGGGAATGTTACATCATTTTTACAACATTTTAAAAAAATATTTTATTTTCTTACATTTTTCCAAATTTTTACGGCGCCCGGTTTTGTTCCAAGTATCTTATTTACATTTATCAATAAACGGTCTTTCCTTTATAAATTTTTATGTGTAAGGTGCTTTAAAAGTAAATAAAAGAATTATATATTATTCTTGTATATCTACCAGGATCCGCCTTTAAAAAATGTATTTATTGGGTATAATTTAAGTAAATCTTTAAGAATTTCTTTTACAACAACTTTATATATTTTAGGTAGTCGAATCAAAACCAAACGTAATGTTCTTGTTAAGTAACTAATTTTAGGTGAGAGAAATTAAATGTAAAATAACGTTCGCAATTGATAAAGCTAGTCAGGATCAATGACGTCGAGGCGACCCGAATCTGTATTACCCATTTAGGTGCGAATGAGGGTCGTCAGGAAGTCGAAACAACGTCGCTAGCCGACGTCGCGTTTCTTAAGGGCAACGTATTCGCAACGTAAGATAACGTCCAAATGCTGCTTGGGTACTTGTTTCAAAATATACTTTTGTTCCCTAGATAAAATAAAATGGTATGACATTATTTTTCTTTACTCAGCATGATTTTAAGTTGAATGTAATTTTGTGATTACTGACAGAATATTTTGCTTGCCTATATGTTGGCTAGTGGCTATTATTTTATGATTTGGAGAACAATTACGTTATAAGGATTGTACACGTTTATTGATACCCCAGACACTTCTTTGGTGGTTGTACCCAATGAGCATTTTTGTCTATATAAAAGTTACAGCAAATAATATAAAACCTTCATAAAATAACCAAAAGTTATATTACTTAGTGCTGGTGATAATTTTATAACTCTCATATATCTCTTAAATGAGTAAAAAAGACTTGAAAAACAACTGCTCAACACCAGCTTATAAAAATTTATGGTACATAGTAATGGATAGAAAAACAACATATAGATTTTATAAAACTTCCTTATGAGCCTTCAAGTATAGAGATTATTATAAAAAGGTTTTACAACTGTTCTAACAACACTATATAACAAATTAAAGGTTTTTATGGATTAAGAAATATAAATTTTCCATCTTTCTTCCCTTTGCTTGTTATGTATTATTCTTTTTCTTTTTACAATAAAAAAATTTATAAAATGGTGTTAAGGAATCTTCTAAAATAAATAAAAATGAAAGTGAGATAAGCTGAAGCAGGAATATGAATATACTATAGTCAAATAAAAGCTGTTTTTCAAGTCATCCTACTCTGAAAATCAGCTGCGGTCCCGTGTGTACTGTATAGTTTTCGAATACACTCACGTAAATTTCATGGGCTCCAAAAATACTTGAGAAAACGGGGAAAAAAAAATATTCAGTTAAATATTTCTTCTTTCATAGCGTTTTTTTCTTTCTGGGACAAATATTGAATTTTATATGTTGTTCTTAACCCTAACAAGCAATATTTCGATTGAAACACATGTTAAAACCCCATAAATAACGTTTTTATTTAGGCCAAAAACCTATTTTTGTAATCTAAAATGGCGAAAATTTCCGACAATTCTATAAAAAAAACAATACAACTATACCACTGTTTACCTCGTCAACACTATTTTATGACCCTTTTAAAAAATGATGCTACTTGGAACAAAGGGCTGCAGATGGCGCAGTGTTGAACACTGATGGTCCGTTTCTGCGAGCTTAACATAGTTACCAATGTTCTCTTTTCCTAAATGCATTCCTCGAGAGATCCACATACTACACATACCAGGAAAAATACCCGCCTCCACACACTTCAAGCCCGCACAACTGTCAGAGGTAACTATCTCAAGAATATAGTTAGATTGCGGGGTCGAAGAGTGTACAGGCCAGTATTTTCCGGGGTGTTCACATTTGCCGCCGACCAGCAGTATCAGCGTATGCGCTCGACGTTTCACGGTGCGTTTTTGCGTCCTTAACACGTTTACTATATTGTTCTCTTTTTCTAAAACACGGTTCCCATCTATGCGTTTCTCATTTGTGGGTCCCCCGAATCAAAACACGTATCACGTGGTCTAAGCGAGATTTGCCTATACAAGTTCATGTCGGACCACGTGATGAGTTTTTTGAGTAAGGGTGACTGCGCATGGGAAACGCTGGTGGGAATCGGGTGTAAAATGCATTCGATCCCGATATCTGTCATCGGCAACTCTCAATCCAATCTCAAGAAGATTTGGATCTCTTATCTCTCTCAGATTGATGTAATTAAAACAAGATAATAATGGTATGGTATCTCGCAAAAACGCGCCTTTTGATGTCGCAAAAACGCTCTTTTTGATATCGCAAAAACGCGCCTTTTGATGTCACAAAATTAACCTTAAAAAATCTTGTTTGTTTTGTTATTATAATTGCCAAAATAAATTAAAATTGTTTTTTTTGTTCTAAAAACAGTTGTATTATAATCACTATATAAAGAAATTAATAACAACATTATAGAAAAAACCTTATGGTCAAAAAAGGTTTATGAATCAGTTCATAAGAATATTACAGACACCAATTTATATAACTATTGTATGAGTTCCCAAATTTTTATAAGTGTCTCTCGAAATATTTTTAATCTTATCTTATATAAATTTGTTGTTGGTTAATTAAGTTTTATAAGTGGGTTGATAGCAACATTTTAAAAACCAATCTATTATATATCTTTAATTGATAGTAACTTACTGTTTTATACGTGGGTTGACAAAAAGATTTTTCAAAAACCAATTTATATAACTTTTGTCACTGATGACTTATATTTTTATAAATATGTTGGTGGAAACATTGTTAACACCAATTTATATAACATTTGTTACCAATGACTTTAATTTTTATAAAGATGTCCGTGGAAATATTTTTAACGCCAGTTTTATGTTACTTTAGGGTACCATCAATTTAGAGCCTTTAATAAAATAAAAATACAAACTCAATTGTTGTAGGAAACTTCTAAATACCCTAAGGGATCAATGGAACCCTCTTTATAATAATTATATAAATGTCTGTCACCAGAAGTTTCTGAAAATGCTCATTGGGTAGTTATTTAAATATAAAAAACTAAAAAATGACAAAAACTTTTATCGTGCGTGAAAACTGCCCTTGTATAAAAAAGCACAATGACTAAAATCGTGAGCAACTCAATTACTTACTTTGAATGAGAAATGGAAACGGTATATGTCCCTGGATAAACGGGAGAAAAGGAAAAATACCCTTGGTCATCGGTTTCGGATTTTCGAACGCCTTCCGTAGACTGCAACTGAACAGATACTCCTAAAATATTTTTGTAAAAAAATATGGTGCAAAAACTCCACATTATTCAGGGTTCGTACGAAAAAACAATCTTCAATTTCCCGGTGTTTTCCAGGTTGTTTCTAACTAAATTTCCAAGTTAAAAAAAAATAAAAAAGGACGATACAGCGAAGCCGGAGAAAAATTAAAAAGTAATAATTTTAATATCTAGTAAAAAATAACAGGCAATACAAAAATTCGAAGCATAGCTGGCTAAACTCGACTTTTTTATATAAATTATATTTATTATAGGAGCAATTTTTGAATCAGTCAACCAAAAGATATTACACAAATTATTAAAAAAATGCAATTTTTTTTTAGTTTTATATGGTGTCCCATGCGAGGTCTCATGTTGGCCCAAAGGAAAAGGCACATTTGGTAAAACCAAAAAAAAACGATTTTTTTTAATACACCTTTTAAACAAACCGCTAAAAAAACAAAAAACCCATATTGACACAAAGTCTTTATTTTAGATTTGGTGTCAAAAGCAGGTCTTAATGCGCCGCAGGTGAAAATTTTGAGAAGTGTAAAAAAAATCCATTTTTTACAAGCATTAAATGTTGTTGATAAAAATTAACAAACAATAATTTTATACCGCTGCAGATATTTTTTTACGTTTTTTGTGAAAATTTTTGAAAAAGTGAGTTGGGTTATCTGCCAAAGAGGGTTATGTCAAAATTATAGTAGGCGAAAATTTTGAGAAAATTATAGTAAAAAGCCACATTTTACACTCTTCGAATTCTGTTGAAAATAATTGCTTAAAATTAAATTAAAACTGTAGCAATCGACGTTAAAGCGACGTAGGCAAAAATTTTCAATATTTAAACCAGAAACTGTCCAAAAATGTTCATCTTTTTAGTGTTTGAAATTAGGTTGTTAAAGATTTTTAAACCGAAGCAAGGAATAAAAAAATAAGAAAATAAAATAGAGGTTTTGACGTGAAATATTTATCCGAATCATTATTCCAGTTGATAATGTCACATAGTCTTTCCAGGGTTTTTTTTTACTTTTTTGCCATTTTCCAGGTGTTTTTCAGGTCTTTCAAGGGTTGAAAAAATGGTCATTGAAATGGCTGCTTTGAATTTTCGCACTCATATTTAGCATACAAAGGTAATAAACTAGACGAATGCAAATGAGGTTTGACTCCAAAAAAATGGGAACAAAAGGTTTTTTAAAGTTTAGTCTAATTTACAACATAAGAAAAGTTTACCAAAATTTAAACACCGGAATCCTGTGTCGGTGGCGTAGCCAGGGGGGGTTTTGGGGGTTAACCCCCCCCCCAGAAGGTCCAACCCAATCTACAATAAATTAATCATGATCAAGGGCGTCACATCAAGGGCCCCAGGGAGAGCTATAGCTCCATTTTTTTGACCCTGTACTCCAGTTTGTCATGTGTTTTTGCGGTGCTATGACGTCATTAATTGTTATAATTTTAGTTGGGTTCTAAGGAAACGTGTAATAATGGTATTCTTAGTATAATTTTTCTTAAAATTTTCATCTGCGGCGCATTTATAATTTGCCGACAAATTTATATATATCATCGCAACCCACTCCTTCTTGGCTTCTAACCCTACTTTTTCATTAAAATTTTTAAAGAATTTTTTGTTTTTTTTTGCCAATTTTCTCCTGCGGCGCTATACCAATATTAAATATTGTTACAATTTTGTATAATTTTTAGCAAATTTTTTGTCAACAACATTTGAGACGCATAACAAATAGCATTTTAGTATAATTTTTTCAAAATTTTTGCTTGCGGCGCAGGGTTAATGAGACTAGATGAGACTTGCTTTCAAAAATAAGTATTTTTGTTTCGTATACACCAACTCAACACCTATTAAACCGCCCCTCTACCCTCCTTGCAGTTCAAGAGCTCAAGCAATAGGCACCTACCTAGTTTTTAAAAATGCCATAGGTAGGTAGTTGATTTTTATTAAATGATGAAACCCCCCAGAGTCGATTTCTGGCTACGCCACTGCCTGTGTGTCATAGCAGTTAATCAGCACAAACAATCAAAACACGACAAAAGTTATTCTTTTACTGGAAAAACATACAATTTGTTTAAGTAATTTTTTAATATGGAGGCAAACCGTTTTTGAGATACATATTTCCAAATATCGCTTCAAAAACACTTTTTTTTCAATGCGCTAAGCTAAATATTTTACAGGATGAAGTAACCAATCTAATAAAATCAATTTTTATTTCAAAGTTTTTAAGATAGTTTTTATATTTTCTTTCGGTAATTGAGTAATAATTTTAAAAACCCACTTTATTTATCTTTTGGACTGTATAATTTAGGAACTATTAAAAATTTTAATCATTTATTTGGTACATATTTTAGAGAACCAGATAACCAGCATAATTCAGCAAAATTTTCTAAGTACTACCGTTCTTAATATATTTGCCAATTAGCTCGTAAAATCCAACGTAATTTTCTTCTCTTCTCCCCTGATTTCTAGTGGTACTTCCTACCATTAAAAAATATCTTGTTTCAAGTTGTAACTTTTTTGTAGTACTATTGATAGGTAATAGCATCCAAGAAGGGTGGTGGTTTGATAAGCGCCAATCGTTATAATATGCTTTGTACACCTATTTAAAGATGAAGCCATCCATAAGCCTATGTCCATTTGCTGTTAACCCTATATACCATAAATTAATCATGCAAGGGTATCACGTCGGGGAAGCAATAGCCCCCCCCCCCACTTTTTTGACCCTTTTCTCCGGTTTGTGACGTTTGATTTGGTGTAATGTCTTAAATTAAAAAAATTTTGACTGCGGCGCATTTAAGGCTTAATTTTGAAAAACTCTGCAATTGACACTAGATTAGCCAGAGACTCCGCCCTTGCTTTTCAAAATAAATGTTTTTGTTTTGTGCACACTAACCAAACACCTATTAAACCGCCCCCGCCCCCTCCACCCTTCAGTTCAAGAGACGTCCATAAACATGTCGAAACTACTTTTTTTTGGGTTTTTCGCCACTAAGTTCAGGAAATTTTTTTCAAAAGTATGTTAAAACCCACAGCGTTAATTCCTAAAGAAAAAATTTAGTTCGTTTGTCAGTGGTTTTTAAATAAGACAAAAAATTTTGCTCTACTGCCGTTATCAAATGAATTATTCTTTTCAAAATTTTTTATTATTTATATTTCAAATATTAACTTGACAGTTTGGTGTGTCGATAGTAAATTTAAAATCAAAATTATATTTGTTTGAGTGCTTTTAGATTATATTATAAAAATACAAAATTTAAAGTGAAATCAAAAATAAAGTTTATTATTTTGTTTTTTATTTTAAAATATCAAATATAAAGATTATCTTTTGACTGACTAAGAAAAAATACATTACAAACCCAAAGAACATCAATGGTATTTTTTAATTTATGTTAAAAAAAACCTTTTTTCAAATCTTGTTTTAAAATTGGAAGCCAAACTGTATTTATATATGCTAGCTATACATTCATCTTTATTTAGATAGATGCAAACTGCTTCTTTGATTTTTCGTTTAATTTTGTCTGGTTCTTTTTGTAATATACTGGTTTGTCCCCACATTACTCTATGATCATTTTCAAAAGAATGTTGGCAAATTTTAGACCTCCCCAATCTCCCCTTCTGAGGTACCCCTTATGGTCATTTATTCTAACTTCAAGAGGCCTTGAAGTTTCTCCAATATAAAATTTACCACACTCGCAAGGAATTTTATAAACGATATTTTTGTTCAGCATTTAATGGTTTTGTTTTGGTTAGAATTGATTCAAAAGTATTTGATTTTTTTAAAACTGTTCTAATATTATAATTATTAGCAATTCGTTTAATTTTTTTCCAAAATACCTGATATAAAAGGAATTATTACATTTTTTGGTTGTACATTATTATGTCTACGTTCGCGCTGTCTTGGAAATTCGATTTGTCTAAAACAATTTTCGATGAAGTTATTTGGATACGAATTTTTAATTAAGACCTCTTTTATTGTTTGTTTCTCTTGTAAAAATGTGTTATTGTCCGAACAAATTATTTTAGCTCTATTGTATAGACTTTTTATTACTGTTTTTTTAACCGATGAGGAATGATTTGAGGTAAAATTTAGATATCTATTTATATGTGTTGGTTTTTTATAAACTGAGGTTTTTAATGTATTATTATGTGGTTTTTATGTGCTTCATGGAAATGTTTTTATTGATTTAAAAAAAGATGTTATGGGCTCGCTAGCTTTATATAAACCTGGCAGGTCCAACCTTCAATAAAGGTTGACAATATCCCTTAAATTTCTCAGTATTATGTGATTTTTATGTTCTCCATGGAAATAGAAAAAAACTAAAAATTTTTTACTTTTTTAGTGATTTAAACAACAAAATGATATTGGCTTGCTAGGTTTATATAAGCTAACAAGCCCATAAGATTTTTTTTTTAAATCACTAAAAAAGTAAAAAATCTCTAGTTTATTTCTATTTTCATGGAGCGCATAAAGAGCTCATAATTCTAAGATATTTAGCGAATATTTGTAAGCTTTCTTTAAGGGTGGGCCTGCTCGGTTTATATAAAGCTAGCGAGCCCACAACATTTAAAAAAATATAACTAAAAAAGTTAGAAATGTTTATCTTTTTTTTATATTTTCATGGAGCACATAACAAGCACATAACAAGCACATAGTTCTGAGATATCTAACGGCTATTTCTAACCTTTATTTAAGGTTGGGCTTGCTAGGTTTATATAAAGCTAGCGAGCCCACCTTTTTTTTAATTTTCTCAAAAACTCAATGAGCACAAAGAAGACGAAATTAGCACATAAAAAGCACATAATTCTGGAATTATTAAAATTTGGATTTTATGAAGTGGGTTCGCTAGGTTTATGAAGGTTGAACGGGAGGCGTACATGCAGTTGGCGGGTGGGCACGGCGATCGATGCATTTCTCGCTGCTATGCGCGCACACTTGGTTAACAGAGTTCACAGCTAGCGTTCAATAGTTCGTGTAGAGATGTCACTTGGGTTTGACAAAAAACGGGTTTTACAAATTCCGGTTTTATAAAAATATGATTTGACAAATTCCGGGTTTGACAAAAAATGGCTTTTAACAATTACGAGTTTGATTTTGAATAGATATGACAAAAGAAGGTTCTTGAAAAAAAAACAGTTTTATGAATTCCGAGTTTAATTTTGACTGGGTTTGATGAACAATGGTTCGATTAAAAACAGGTCTTATAAATTTCGAATTTGGTATTGAGTGAGTTTAAAGAAATAACGTTTGGATAAAATAAATCGGTTTAACGAATTGCAGTTTGTATAGTGAATTGTTTTATGATTAAACTTTCATTTAACGGGTTTAATTTTGCACATTCTGATAAACTGTAGGCGTAAATCTGAGGGTCCAAACTTTTTTGGGACCACAAAATGTGTCAATTGTTATTGGAAATAAAACCATTATATATTTAGGGCGTTTTACTTCATTTTTTTTTAAACTGAAGTGAAATGTGAATTTTGGCACTTCCTTACTTTCACTCTTTAATTTTTCCAACCCCCTCTTACCTTTTGGTCCACCCTCAACAGCACCAAAACTTTCTACCCTCCCGGTAATACCAAAACCATCAAAAACAAAGTTAATGTCTTGCCCAAGACTGCATGCATCTGTGCCATCAATATTTAAATATGCTTGTTTAGGCGTAAAACTCCAACCAGGGGGTGGAGAAAGCTAAAAAAACAAAAAAAAAACATTTGGCTCATACCATATCAAAACAACCAAAGAAACGATAATTTTTTTCCGTCACCATCTTCGACTTTGATAATGTTGCCTTGTTTTACCCAGATAAAAACATAATTTAGGATTTTTTTATTATTACTTTTAGAAAATAAAAAAACTGGTGAATTATTGCAATGAAGTTTATAACAAAGTTTATTTTTTTATTTATTACGTGACCTGCCCAATCATCAACTTTAAAATAGTTAAGAAAATTAAAAATATTTATTTATTTATTCAATCAGATATTAACAGCATGAAGCCAATTACAGATATCAACTTAATATATATATATATATATATATATATATATATATATGTCGATATATATCTATATATATCTAATTCTATTATTAAATACAATGAGATTTAATTGCTAAAATTACATAGTTAAAAATTACAGGGCCCGCAGCGACCTATCACGCAAATATGCATTCGAAATTTTTTTTTATGAATAAAATATCAAAAATTTGTCTTTTTTATGAAAAAAATAAGCAACTTGAACCAAGCGCGAATTATTTTTTTTAAAAATGTTAATAACATATCTTATATATACACCCCGGAAAAGTCTGGATACAACCTACCCAGGAAGTCTTAAAACACTCTGAAAAAGCGAGGATACACCCTGGAAGTGCGGGTATCCCATGTAAAACCCTGGATAAACTCTAAGAAAGCCTGGATGCACCCTGGAAAATCCCGGATGTATTCGGAAGTCTGAATACACACGTAAAAGTCTGGATATACACGTAAAAATCTGAATACACCCTAGAAAGCTCTGGATATACCCTGAAAATCTAGATACATCCGGGAAGTCTAGATTTATCTCGGAAAAGTCTGGATACAATCAGGAAGTCTGGAAAAATCTGGATGCACTCTGAAAACTCCTGAATATACCCCGGAAGTCTCAATACAACCAAAAAAGTCTGAATACCCACTGGAAATGTCTGGATACCCCCTGAAAAAAGTCCGAATATACCCTGGAAAATACTGGATACATCCTGAAAGTCTGCATACACCCTAGAAAAGTATGGATACAACCTGGAAGTCCGAATACACCCCAGCCAGATTTCTTGAAAAGCCAGATTTCTTGAAAAGTTTTGGGTTTTGACGGATTATACTCAGATATTTAAAATGAAAATTTGTAAATAAATACATAATTAATTTAAGGACTTTGTGCACAGGTAGGGGTTTTTTATTCATTTTCTTGATCAAGGGAAGTGTTAGTTTACCATATATATTAATTAATTTAAGGTACGTAAGTTTCACTAAAAAAATACTAGATATCTTTAACAAAAAACATCTACAAAGCTAAAATAAAACAAACCAAACCAAAGGCCACAGGTCAGAACTCCAAAACTCTTAAAAATTTGAAGACCAAAAAGGAGTGAACCCTACTTTATGAATAAAGTATGAATTTTTTTCCAATTTTTGTCAAAAATATGAACATTTTATGAAGTAAGTAAAAAATATGAAAAAATTATGAAAATATGCGTCGAATACGGGCCCTGAAATTAGAACTAATCACTTTTAGGTAAATATAATACAATATGATATAATTTAATATAAAACAAAATAAAACATTAAACAGAATAAAACAGTCTCGCTTACAGTATTTTTGTGTTTCACTGTGGTCATTATTAACTAATTAGTCATTTTTCTCCAATTGGGAAGTCAAAACATATCTTAAATGATTAACATTGTTAAAATTAACTTTGCCGTAACTTTATGTCAATAACCAATTTAAATATTTTATAGTCAACCAAATCAATATCAATATCTGATGCATACAGGTTAAAAAGGTCGCCAAGGCTGTATACAGGTTGGTTATTGGAAAAGCAAGGTAGAAAATGGTTCTATATCTAGAATTAGTGCACCAGTTGACAGAAAAAGGTAATTGTTGAAGAATATCTCGGCAGTCAATATCATTCTTAAACATTTTAAACATTATACACAGATATATTTTTATTCGTCTTTTTTGCAAAGATAATCTATTGAAAATGCCCAAAAGATAATTATTGTCACAGCCCCTCTGCGGGTACACACCAAACTTTCTGTAATACATAGCTTTCAGGAATTTCCTCTGCACTCCCTCGATAATATTTACCCACACAGTGTACTGTCAAAGAGATGGAGATTGACATCAAGCTTGAAAGCCCTGGTATTACGTAAAATCATACCAGCAACTTTTTGTGCACTCTCTCTATTTGAAATGATTGTCCAGAAAAAGAAAGACCGCTATCAAATACTATGCCCAGGACTTTTTGCTGAGATACTCTTTTAAGTTTTTCACCATTCAGGATATAGTCAAATTTAATTGGATTTTTATTAAGTGTAAAAGACATGGTGGAACATTTATTAGGATTTAATTTAAAACTACTTTCATAGCACTGGCTCACAACATTTGAGAATTCCCTCTGCATCATTTGACAATCCAGGGTGGATAGAACCTCAAAGAGAAGCTTAAAATCATCAGCAAACAAAAGAGCTATGGAGTTTTCAACTTTAGATATGATTTTGTTTATGGCTGCAATAAAAAATAGAGGTCCCAAACCATCTCAACATATTGTAACCTTCCACAAAGATATGAGTTAATTAATTTACTTAGAAACGCGGAAACATCCATGTCAGATAGAGCACTTACTATGACAGAGTGACTAATTCTATCAAATGCCTTCTCGATGTCTGTGTAAATTACGACGATCTGATACTTCCTGTTTAGGACATATATTGAGAAAAAGTGGCAAGGTTGGTAAACGTGGATTTTTTGGGTAGAAAACCAGGTTGATTGGCTGCAAAAGTTTTGGAGCAACTTCACTGTATAATAAATTAAAGATTATAATCTCAAATACTTTAGAAATAGCACATACTATAGATATTGGACGGTAGTTTCTAATATCCTGCCTTAACTCACTTTTATAGATTGAAATAGCTTTACTTATTTTCCATTTGTCAGGATATGGTGAAGTCTTAATAATCAAATTAAACAAATATTGAAGAGAGCACACTAAAACCTCAGAGCAGCCTTAAAAAATGTATGCTGGTATGCCATCTGGATCAATTGCCTTATTTGGTTTAATTTTCTTCAATGCATTCAGGATATTATCTATTGTAATCAACTTTTCACAAAAATGAGTTTTAATTTCAGAACATATCCAACCTGAATCGAGATACATCACCAGAAAATATCTTGGAATTATTAGATCCCAGTCACAAACATCTATACGTCTGCACCAAACTTAGGTCAAAGTTTGATAGACCAAGAAGTGCAGCATTCAGACTGGGCAAAGAATTCTGGCCTGCCGCTTGCTAAGTGGCTGAATTCAATGCTAAAAATCCGACTCAACCATCGACACACTCAAGAATTTTTCGGAACCGCACTTATTCACACCTTATGACTTAGATTTAGCTAGTTGTAGTTGTCAGACTCTACCTAATGACATATCTCATATTTATACTCCTCCTTCCAATTCCAATTGCATTCATCGACACAGTCTGATTATAATATTATAGCAATCACTGAAAGCTGGCTTGATTCTTCTATTTCCACAAGCGAATGCTTTTCCACTGATCTTTTCGATGTTTACAGATGTGATCGTGAACAAAACGCCACAGGTCTATTAAGAGGAGGAGGTGTGGTCCTGGCACTCAATTACAATATGACATCTTCGCCATTAAATCTCAAAAGTCTAAGAACCATAGTGCCATATCATATTGATATTGTACGGGCTAAGTTTCCAATTCCAAACAAGTATCTATATATATTTGTAGTGTACATACCTTCTCCGATCTCCTTAAATGATTTAGAATCCGTGCATGACTTTTTCATATCGCAGGAAATCTTACATGAAAAAAATATTCTGGTCCTTGGTGACTTTAACGTAGCAGAGTATGCCAGGTATCTCGAAGACAACACATTAATTAACCCGAAAGTTAGTACCCTTGTTAATATTTTTAGCACCTATGAACTAAATCAGTACAACTTGGTAAGAAATGAGAACAATCGATTACTTGATCTTTATATAATGGCTCCTATTGTACCGTTCAGAGAGCTATTGAGCAAATTAGTAATGAAGTGCCACATCATCCCCCATTGCTAATTAATATACCTTCTGTAACTACTACCTGTCCTCATAAAAGTAAAAATATAGATGCCACCAAACCTTTGTTATACAACTTCAAAAAGGCTAATTTCGTTGGTCTATATAATGAGTTGTTACACAAAGAATGGTCATCCCTTTACGACGTATCTGACTCAAACAAAGCTTGTGATATGTTTTATAAATCTCTCTACTCATCCCTAGAGAGTTGGGTTCCAAAGCAGATTCCAAAATCTAAAATTAAATATCCACCTTGGTATACCAGCGAAATAAAGAAAAACATTCTATAAAAAACAAACTTTACATAAAACATATAAAACATAAAAGAAATAAAGATAACGCTACATACCAACAGTTTACAACTCTCCGGGCAAAAATTAAAAGTGATATTATTGCGGCACATCAGCAATATATTAACCAAACTGAACAACAAATTAAACAATGGTTTATAACAATACACAAAATAACTTAAATGAAATCGTAAACGACTTCTCAGATTTTTTTCAGAAATCATACAATCCCAAAATTAATACAATTCTTACTCCTTCTAATGACTCAGAGATAATACTGCCACTGATGGACATAAAATCTTTTTCAGAAGAAGAAGTTCTTGAAGCATTAAAATCTCTTTAAAAAAAAATCAACAAGTGGCCCAGATTTACTACCATCTTTTTTAATAAAAGCCTGTGCTCATGTGCTTGTTCAACCACTTACATATCTCTTTAACCTTTGTCTCCATAATCATTCAATACCTACTAGTTGGCAGCGTTCAAAAGTGAGCCCTATCCATAAAAAAGATGACAAGACTGACATTACTAATTACAGACCCATAACAATTATTAACAACCCCTTAAAATGTCTTGAGATACTAGGACATAACAGGATTTCCCTTCAAATAAAAAACAAACTCTCTTTTTCCCAACATGGTTTCCTTAAAGGTCGCTCTACAACCACTAATCTAGTAATCACCTCGTAAATTATTTCAGAAACTCTCGATGATTCATCACAACTTGACATAATCTATACAGACCATCAGATTTTATTAAACAAACTTAAAGTATTCGGCTTCTCTGACAATCTCATACTATTTCTACAATCCTGGCTATCTGAAAGATTGCAGTTTGTTTCCATCAGTGGTACTGATTCAGGCGAATATTTTTCTACCTCAGGGGTACCCCAAGGGTCAGTACTCGGCCCACTATTATTTGATATATTTATAAATGATGTGTTTGACAAGCTTAACTCATTGGTGCTTCTATATGCTGATGACCTTAAACTCCTGTCTCGAATCAACTCACTAACTGACTGCTTAAATCTCCAAAAAGATCTAGATACCCTAATTGCTTGGTGCCACACAAATAAATTAACAATTAACATCGACATATGTCAAGTAATGTCTTTTTCTTTAAAAAATATTCCAATATTGTACAATTACTCTGTGAATAATTTGGTCTTATCCAGGCCTGAGTCATTTCGAGATTTGGGAGTATTGTTTGACAGGAAATTATCATTCAGCAAACATTATGAATAATATCCGAATCAAATAGGACCTTTGGCTTTATTGCCAGGCTGAGTCGAGAATTTAATAATGTTGAAACTCTTAAGTCACTTTTTTTCACTTTTATTAGATCTAAACTTGAGTATGCCTCTATTGTTTGGTCACCTGAATACAATTCATACATTGAGGATTTTGAGAGGGTTCAGATAAGGTTTCTTAAGCTTCTTTATTTTAAGACACATGGTAATTTTCCACGACAGGGATACCCAGAGGAAAATTTACTTCACATGTTTAACATGCAGCCTCTTGCAACCAGAAGACTGTATTTTTCACAAGTATTTTTGTTTAAGTTGCTAAACAATCAGATTGACTGCCCTGATCTTCTGCACAAAATTAACTTCATTGTACCTCGTAGGGCATCCCGCCATAACCTGACTTTCTCATTATCGAGAGCTCGAACAAATAAGTTACAGTTCTCACCGATAAATGTTATGTGCTCCACACATAATGCTTACAATAAAAATTTTGAAATTTTTAACACCTCAATCTCACAAATATGTAAATTTTTTCTCTCAAATAGTTTAGTAGCTACATAGTGCTCTTTTTATTATTGTGATTTTCCTCCTTCCTTTTTTTCCTCCTTTTTTTCTTCCTAATTTGTTATGTAATTTTTGTCTTGATATTTTTGTTATGTTGATTTTATTTCATTATTTTTAATGTATATTTGTATATTTTTAGTTAGAAACAAGGATTACTTGTTTTTGCATTTTTTTTCCTGCTTTGTAATTGGGACTTTCCTGTTAAGCAGTGTAACTTTAAATAAATAAATAAACATTTAGAAGTTACTTGACCTTGAACCTTCATTAACCTAGCGACCCCACCTCAAGAAAATCAAAATATAGTCACACCATAAATATGTGCTAACTTCATCCCCAATTAAAAAATTTTGTGCTCCTTTGGTTTCTGAGATAATCGAAAAAGAAAATGGGGTAGCTAGGTTAATATTACCCCCCAGGGAAAATGGAGCCGAACTAAAAGTTTTTGGTTTTAAAATTATGTGCTAATTATGTGCTCAACGAAATCAGATTAGTATGGGTGTCAGGACATAGAGGTATCCAAGGCAACGAAAAATCTGACGAACTTGCAAGACAAGAATCGGCAAAAAAATATATTGGACCAGAACCAGCCCTGGGGGTACCAAAATGTGCAATAAGGTCCCAGGTCAAACTCTCTCAAATAAGAGAAAAACACGAAAGCCACTGGCTAGAAAGACAGGGGCTAAGATACAGCAGAGCCTTTATCAAATACCAAACTCACAAAAGACCTGCTAAGCTATAGGATACAAGTGAGAACCATAATAGCAATCATCATGACCGGCCATATGGCGGTTAAAGTTCACCTAAACAACATGGGCTTGTATCACGGAGACCTGAGCTGCAGATTATACAATCAGGAACCGGAAACAGAAGAACATGTAATATGCCAATGCGAGGTACTGGACCGCAAAAGGCACCCAATAATTGGGGAAGTTGAACTAGACCCAATATTGACTGGGGACTACTCCATTAAGGACCTGTACAAACTTGTACAGAGGACAAAATTAATGGAGTGGTTAGCCTAGGAACCAAGAGGGTGCACAATAAGTCAGAAATGGCTGCAGTGCAGTCACTGTAACTTGCCACCAGGCAGGTTGGAGTCACAATCGAGGGGTTTTAGTGGGTAGGAATCCGACATTACCCGGGCTCTCCTGATAGAGGAGAAATGACTCTGGCAAGAAAGTAGTTCGGACCTTTTATGCAAGATTTCCCCTTGAGACCCTTGAAAAAAAGAAAAAAAAAATGTGCTTGACGAATATATTAATTATATATTCGTCGAGCGCATAATCAGCACATAATTTTAAAACCAACAATTTTTAGTTTGACTCCATTTTTCCTGGTGGGGTTGCTAAGTTAATATTAACCTAGCTACCCCATTTTTCTTTTCGACTATCTCAGAAACTAAAGGATCACAAAATTTTTTGATTGGGACGAAATTAAAACATAATTAGTACATAATTATGGCCTAACTAAATTTTCTTGGGGTGGGGTCGCTAGGTTAATGCAGGTTGACCTTGATTAATAAATACTGATTTAAAAAAAATAATAAAATAAAAAAAAAGATTCATTTCACTATGTATGGTAGGGCTTTTTGTAATTCTTTTATGTAAGACCAAAAATATTGATGATTAGATATGATATGATATGATTAGAAGTCAGTTGAATATTTTTTATGTAAGAGCTGTATTTTTATAATAGTTCTCAAATTGTTATATTTGGTTTTCCGAAAGAGATATATATTTTCTGGATTTTTTTAGATATTTTATTATTTCCATGTTAAACCATACTGGAAACTTTCTGTCAGTTTGTGTTGATTTAGGAACACATTGATTTACTATGCTTTCATATATATTATAGAAAATTTCCGGGGCTTGATTTTACATTCGTACAACTATAAAGATTATCGCAATTTTGAATTTGAAACATAGTATACATATGGTAATTGTTGGCCTTTTTAAAATTAAATTTAGTTGTCGGTGTTAATTTACAAAATTTGGGCGCATACTTTGTCAACAGATTAAACAATTATGATATCTAACAACTGGTACTAATGATTCATCCGATTGCACTACCGAAATATTATCAAAGGAGGCAATGAAAAGATCCAAAATGACATTGCTTTGGTTTGAGGCAAATGGGAAAAGTCTCAAATTAATCGGAATGTGTAGTGTAGTATTTCATAATGAACTGAAGCAAAGTCCGCAAAAATTTTCTGCGCAAGCCCAAACCCCGCCAATGATTCTGCCTAGAGTAAACCACAATTTTTTGACCTGGCACTTTTTGCTTATGTGTTCTTTTTTTTGTTTTTTTTTCTATGTAAAATTACGCATAAGTGTGATTTTTTGCGATTTTGGAGAATGACTCAACCTGCCAGGCCTGCAGGCGGGCAGAGGAGACATCTCGACACGTTATAGCAAACTGCGAGGCATATCAGAGGACGAGATATCAGGTATTCGGTTTCCTGACCCTGGATGAGGAGGACCTGCACATGCTCAAATGGGACAAAATACTGGACTTTGCAAAAAGAACAGTTAGACCAAATGAGCAAACTGCCAGACCAGTGGTGCAGGAGGTGGATTAGGGGCAGGCTCGGGGTAGGGCAGAAAGGGCCCAGGGAGGCCTACTTGCCGGGCTTCGCGCCGCCCCTTCTCTACTACTTCTATCTTTTCTAAATAAAATTCTATCAGAAAAACAGAATTCAGATGAAGAAATTGAATAATTTAGCCAGGTTTCACTTAGCGCAATTATTTTATTATCATTATTTCTTCTTTTCCGTGATTTCGAGAATAGCTGTACTGCAGGTAGAAGTAAGATGGCGAGTGATATAAGGTATTTTAGAGACCTTCTATCTGATGTGGCAAAATAACCAACTTAAAAAAAAATTGAAAATATTTTAAAACAACCATTTTTATTTTTTAACCCCTGATGCAAATGCGAAAAAAGATGGATGTTATAAGTTTAACCTCTATACTATGTTTGGTAAAAGTCGGCACAATGTCCTTGAGGTTAAAAAAAATTATTTAATTTTAATATGTAGTTTTTGTGGTCTACAACATTTCAAAACACATAGTAACAAAAATTGATGCCAATCTCTTTATAATTAGATCAATGATACTTAAAAAATGGTCTCTGAAGGACCTTCAAAACTATTACTCGTTTTTCTACTATATAGACAAATATGGGATACATTATACCTACATACCTCTAGTGTAAATTCACCCTTGTCATACAATGGCAAAAAATAGTATCCATTATTTGGTGCACAGTTGGTTCTGTCTTTAACAATACCTTGTTTTGTTACTCTAAAATAAATAAGAAAAATTAACTCAAAAATATAGTACAAAATTACTTTAAATTTAGTGCAACGATTTACTGATCTTTCTTCCAAACTTTTTATCATAAGGATGTAAGGGGCTCTTTCAACATTTTCAGAGTTTTTAGAAATGAGAGCCCTTTCATCTTCTTTTTTTATTTATTAATCTATTACCATGCAATGGTATTTATAATACTGCAGGTTTGCCCTTTTTCTTAATAATTAGTAACATGAGGCATTAAAAACCAAATACAATAAATTAATCTAATAAAAACTATTTCTTTAAAAAAATAAAGACTAAAATAAAATACTGTAAAGGCTGATTTACAATAGCATGTAGCAGCTTACGCTGACAAGTGTCAAATTTTGTATTTATTAAGTGTCAAGTTTTGTGCTATTCTAAATGACCCTTAACAGTGCAAGTTACCAACAATAATAATCCAAAGATAAAAAATTCTGTAAAATCTGTATTAGGTAATTATGCAGTATACGGTTTCTGCCATTTTTGATTTTTTATGAAAAATTCTTTATGGGGGCACCTACTAGTTTTTTTTTTATTTTTTTTCACGAAAACAACCCAGTCCAACACAACCCAACCCAACCCAAAACAATCAAAAAAACACATTACAACCCCCCCCCCAATCATCCTTTTTTCTCTTTAAAAAAAACCGGCGACAGCGGATTTGGGGTCATAGGGACCCTAGTTGGTGCCTCTATAAAGAATTTTTGGTAATTATGCACTATACGGTTTTCTGCCATTTTTGGTGTAGATAAAGATAAAAAATTCTGTAAAATCTGTATTAGGTAAATATGCAGTATACAGTTTCTGCCATTTTTGATTTTTTATGAAAAATTCTTTATGGGGGCACCTACTAGTTTTTTTTTATTTTTTTTCACTAAAACAACCCAATCCAACACAGCCCAACCCAACCCAAAACAATTAAAAAAAAACACCCCCCCCCCTTTTTCCTCCTCTATAAAGAATTTTTCAGAAAAAAATCAAAAATGGCAAAAAACCGTATACTGCATAATCACCAAATGTTTCATAAAAAAATCAGGTAATTATGCAGTATATGGTTTTCTGGAAAAATTCTTTATGGGGGCACCTTTTAGGGTCCCTAGGACCTCAAATCCGTCTGCGCCGGTTGGTTTTTTTTTTTTTTTTTTTGGTTTTTTTTTCATTAAAACAAACCAAACCAACACAGTCCAACCCAACCTAATCCAAACCAACCCAAAACAATTAAAAAAACACTTTACAACCCCCCCCCCTGGGCACCCTTTTTTCTCGTTAAAAAAAAAAAAAAATCGGGCGCGGGCGGATTTGGGGTCCTAAGGACCCTAGAAGGTGCCCCCATGAAGAATTTTTCAAAAAAAAATAAAAATGGCAGAAAACCGTATACGGCATAATTACCAAAAATCAAAAATGGCAGAAAACTGTATACTGAATAATCACCCTTTATCACACCAACAATGCCACCGAACGCACCCAAATTACGTGCTCACCAGCATAAATCTGCGTTTATGAATTGGAAATGCTTGCACCAACTAATTCAATTCCTATCTAGGTTCCCAATGTGGTTTGAAATCAGGTTACAACACTTTTAGACACAGGTGACTTTATAAGCAAGGTTTTGGTGTGTAATGTTACCTAGCTACATATATTAATTAAAATGGACTTACAATCTGACTTCCACTTTGGCATAGTCAATGGGAACATGACTCTTAAGGAATCCTCCACAGCCGAGGACATCGTTTGCGCTGGCATTAATCGACAAAAAAGACACCGCTGCTAATATAAAATACAAAGCAACACATTTTTTAGTGGTTTTCAGCATTATTCTTTTTAAACAAAAAAAATCCTAAAAACAGAAGATAGAGGTTAGGTAAACACCACAGTAGGGTGTACTGTGGGTAAACACAAAATAAGGACCGTTTTAGCGAGCTTAGGGGTTTCCTTTAAGGGTTTTCCATTTACGATTGGTCCTTGTTCTGGTTGGATCAGAACCGCAACCGGTCCTTTCGCTTTAAAACCATGACGTCACAGTTGCAACCAGGTTATGAAATTTTAGAACCAGCGTGAGAAGTTGGTTCGGCCCTTTGGTTCTAAACATAACCCCTAAAATTTTGCAAAATTATAGGTAGTCTTTTTTTGAGTAAAATCAATGATATCTTCACAATATTTGAACTGACGTCATTATTTTAGAACCGCTGTCAAAATTTATGTCAAAATAATGTCAACTAGGACCAATTCTTAAATCGAAAATCCTTTCGCGGTTACGGTTAACCTTGGTCATAAAAGGCAGGAGCTTAACATAGTTACTATTATTTTCTCTTTCTAAATGCATTCGTCTAAGAGAGATCCAGCATACTACACCATCACAAAAAATACCCGCCTTTACACCCCTCGACCCCGCATAACTGTCAGGGGATAACTATCTCAAAAAGGTAGTTAGATAGCGGGGTCTAAGGGTGTACAGGCGGTGTGTTCCTGGTATGCTGGGTCTCTCTCAGACGAATGCATTTAAAAAAAGAGAATATTAGTAACTATGTTAAGCTCGTAGAAATGCGCCTAAAATTTCCCAGAAGTATAAGCAAAAGAAGGAGACCTCGATTGTGTAACATATTTAAATATTGTTTAAATTTACAAATAATTGTATATGTTTACATATGTATATAATTTTTATGAATTTCGGAATTATACTTAAATTTCCACATACAAAATGCTATGACGTCATCTATTAGCTGACATGACAGAACAAATAACGTAATAGCACAAGTGAAGATCCATACCTTGAGAACCGCAACTATTCTGAACCGGCCACTCAAGGCATCGAACATGACAGGATGCGCTGTCTACATCGATTTTTTTCTGTTCATGTCAGCTAATACATGACGTCATAGCATTTTTGATATGAAAATTTAAGTATAATCCGTAAATTCATAAAAATTCAAAATTGTTGATTATATACACATATAAACATAAACAATTATTTGTAAATTTAAACAATATTCAAAGATATTACACAATCGAGGTCTCCCTCTTTTGCTTATACTTTTGGGAAATTTTAGGACCAAGGTTAACCGTAACCGCGACAAAAGGCGCGTTTCTGCGAGCTTAACATAGTTACTATTATTTTCTCTTTCTAAATGCATTCGTCCAAGAGAGATCCAGCATACTACAACATCACTAAAAATACCCGCCTTTACACCCTTCGACCAGGCCCCGCTCTAGGGCCGGACGAACCGGGCATTTGTTCGGGGCGGCAAATCTAAGGGGCGGCATTTTGGTTGTGAATTTGACAAAATATTTGAAGTGAAATGGGTTCTAATTAATCATCCATTTTTTTGAAGAAAATTAAAACGCTCTTTATATTTCGTATTTAGGAACTTCAATTATGTATAACAATAAAGTATACAAAAGTTGTGGTAATACTGGTAATCCATAAATAAAAAAACATAATGACAGTTTTAATTAAATAAGAAAAAGATAGGTAGGTACAATATTTTGTGCAGCGCTGCAACGTAACTTGTTTGAAGCAGGAATATGAAAGAATAACATGCATAACTTGTTTATTACCTTGAATTATAAAGGGGCAGTTTCGTTACGCAATAGCTTTATTTCTGCTAATTACGTCGCGTCGCATAGACAAGGTGGTGAAAAAATGTGTTAAAATAATTTGTTATACTGAAGAAGCTGTTTAAAAGAAAAATTGAGTTAATTAATAGTGTGGTTTGCTAAGTTTTGAAGGTAAGTAAATCTATTAACTTGTATTTGAATAGATATAAAACAGGTCAAAGCACCTACTAAGTTGATACAGAAAAAATATTTTTGGGTTCTGTACCCTTAAGTAATTTTTGTGCCCAATTTCACTAAAATCGATTAAGCCGTTTTTGCGAAATCGTTTATATCTTAGATTAAAAAGAGACAAGATACCTGACACTTACGGAGACTTTGGTTATATTATTATATGGAACAATGTTTACCTTTCTGTTGTTTACAGTAAACACATCAGTGGCGTACCTACTTAAATAGAAATTTACACATTGATTATATTATTAAAATTTTACTATAATATGAAATCTGCAAAATAATTTAAAAAACATGCAAAAAATAATTCTGCCAATTTGAACTTTGGAAGCTTCCTAACAATAAATGTTTCTAGTGTAATTTTGTACAAAAGAAATTTATTACAATGTATATGATTTATAGCATTTTCGATTTTCAACACAATAAAATTATACCAAACATTAAAACAAAGAAACACAGTTCATAGCACCTGGAACATCAAGAAAAAAATAATATTACCCACTAGCTAAAAATTATGTTACGTTGTTTGTTAATTTTGTTATTTTTTCTGGTCATTAGCAGAAACTTACTTTACTGACTTCTTTATTAAACAATAATAATAAGACAGACAAAAAGATTTAAATATCAATTCGAAAAACGAGCGCAGATGGCAACAGCGGCAGTATAAATCAACCTTAATATTCTGATAAGAGGTGTAAATTAAATATTCTTCCAAACCTGAACACATGTGAATTAACTTTTATTGTTGTTTGCAAATTGGTTAAAGTACTTTACCTACCTTTATTTTATAGTCTTTATAAAAAAAAACGTTCAAAAATATCTTATTTGCGCATTAACTACTTCATCAAAACTATTCTTTATTTTATAGTCTTTATAAAAAAAACCTCAAAAAAAATCTTATAAAAACGTTCGAAAATATCTCATTTGACTCGATATTTCTCATATTTCTTTTGTTGTGATTTTATGTGTAAATAAACAGTGGTTATTATTTGCCAAGGAGTTTTCGTTGGACAAGATATCTTATCTCTTTTTAATCTAAGGTTTATACAGACGCATACATTTTTCATAAAATTTGCAAAAGTTAATTTTTTGGTGAAACCAATACCTCTGGTGTGGAGAGGTAAAAACTGGTTTTGGGTAAGTTAAGATTAGTTTTTTCGTAAGTAATTTAATTTTTTTCCAAGGGCCTAGATACTTATCTTTTTAAATTGTGCAGGGTGTCGAAAATTTTATGGTTTTGGGGGGTTAAGGGTATTTCTAGAAGAGATAGAAAAAACCGACCATTTGTGGGGCCTAAATTTTAAGTGAAGTTTACAGATGTCCTCGGTAGAGGTGTTTCTGAAAAGTCTGTATTTTGGGACATGGTTCTTTATTGTAAAAATTTTGTAGTGAACCTTTTTAATAGACTTTTTAATGAGTCTAGCCGTTTAATTAGTTTTTTTTCTGTTTCGAAGATATAACACAAATTATTTTTTTTTCTTATAAAATTGTGTTGCGCAACTCGAAAATGGTTGGGGAAGTGTGGGATCATATCAAACTACTTGATATGATGGCATACCATATAAAAAAAGCAAATGGAATAAAACCTAAAAACTATTAATCATAAATACAACTAATACTTAAGAAAGCTAATTTAAATATTATATTACTTTTTTTAGTTCCTTATAATATCTTATTGAGAGCTTGGGGTACCATCATATCAAAGTAACACAAAAAAAAATCATATCGTGTAGGCCTATTCCAATGCTACTAGCTAAGGCTAAAATATTTTGGAAGTAACTAAGCATAAAAAATATTAATGAAAAACAAACAGGCAGTAAAACATTTTAGACATACCAAAAACAAGAAAAACGTTTCCCGACCACTGTAAACTAAAGATTTAGCTGAGTGCTTCATAGTAGATCATAGGTGGCGCGAACTATGCTAGAAAATTTTTAAATGGGCCGTAAATTGTTGATAGAGTAGATTTAAAAGATAAATAAAAAAATTTGCAGAAATAAAAGTTTGAAAGAAAAGTTTCTTGTAACTTTAGGGTACCTAGGTAGTTGATGTTATTGTGCTTAGTTTTTATAGAATATTCGTAGCTTTAGTTTGTGCATTTACACGTTAATTATGTTACGTTTTTTTAATATACGTTTTTTTTTTAATTAAAAACCAAATGATTTTCATTATGAAAAAATGTGCACTTCCGTGATGTAGTAGGCAGTACCTCCGGTTCACACACGGAAGTTCCCAGGTTCGATTCCCGGTCACGGCGAAAAAAAAGTGGTCACTGGTTGTTTTTGTAAATGTCCAATGCTTTAATATGACGTATCTTATAACAAACACTATAAAAAAAATATATGAAAAAATATGCATGTATGATCTAAGAGGCGGCATTTTGTCATTTTGTCCGGGGCGGCGTATGGGCTAGAGCGGGCCCTGCTTCGACCTCGCATATCTGTCAGGAGATAACTATCTCAAAAAGGTAGTTAGACAGCAGGGTCGAAGGGTGTACAGGCGGTATGTTCCTGGTATGCTGGGTCTCTCTTAGACGAATGCATTTAGAAAAAGAGAATATTAGTAACTATATTAAGCTCGCAGAAACGCGCCTAAAAAGAAAACGGCACTTGATAAAATTGTTGCGCCACTCGTAGAATAACACTGGCTTGGTGCTGTCAAAAAATTGCATCAGTGCAGTCTGAGTGCAAATTGCAAATTAAATGAAAAAAACTGCACCTAAACCAGAACACTCTTTTCATTCAAATACTTATCTCAATGTATATAAAAGTACCTTGGGACCATTGAAAAACTCTTTTTGAGGTTGATTAGTGGGTTTTGATTTAAAATCTTAAAGGCGGGAAAAAGTTTTTGGTGCGCCACGAGCCCTCAGAGCCGGAGAGTGCGGAAAAAGTTGCACTTAGTGCACTTAAATAGTCTGGGCGTAATAGAACAATCATACCCTGAGAAGTGACCACTTCTGTTAAAATACAAAATTCCGTATTCCGTGACCCGCACATCGCACAAAAGTCATTCGAACGATGTCCTACTTTGAAAGACGATGAAGTTTGCCGTAGCATGCGCATTAGCGAGTAAAATATCGATCGGTCACGTGATGGTTTCAACCAAAAGCGTGCTCTGAAAGGCCAACAGCAGGGCCAACACTCACCCGAGCGACGTTTTTCACAACGAGGTTTCCTAAAAGTCCCAACTACTGGGTCTAAAGCCGAAGACACAATTAAAAATACAAGTTACTATATACTTCGTCGGATTCCTACCGACTAAAACCCCCCGATTGTGGCTCCGACCAGCCTAATGGCTGGCCAGAGTCACTACACTGCAGCCATTACTGACTTATTGTGCACCCTTTGATCCTAGTTTCACTCCCCTGTACGAGTTTGTACAGGTCCTTAATGGAGCAATTCCTAGTGTTGATTCTAGTTTAACCACACCATTAAATTTTCCCCTGTACGAGTTTGTACAGGTCCTTAATGGAGCAGTTCCTAGTCGTTATTGGGTCTAGTTCAACTTCCCCATAGGGCTATAGCGGCCATATTCGGTCGCCAGAGCCTCGTCTGTTTTAGACAGGGAGCACCACGAGAAGGTCAGGTTGGCATTTGAATATGAGAGGCTAGATGCATTCGCATCATACCGATCGAAAACTTCTGGTCCCATGCCCAATGGGTGTAAGCACGGTCTCCAACTGTTCCGAGCAAATATAAAGGTTACATTACATTCGCATCACTATCCCTTACTCCCCAGAAAAGTAAGGTTAGAAATCACTGTAATTTATATTTAGTCGCTTGTATTTTCAATTGTACCTTCAGCTTAATCGAGAGAACGGCTTCGCTCAAAAATCGTTGTTCGAGACAGCTCTGCGCATGCCCATATTAGTTTGGTGATTCTTCAGTCGTCACGTCACTGCTTTTAAGCGTATTTATTGGTTAAAACTACTTCTCTTCTCTCAGGCGAGCGGTTACATCCTACGAAACCCAGAATTGACACCCTGAGAGGTTGGTTCGGCATTTTGGTTTTAAGCATATTCCCTAAAATTTCGCAAAATTATAGGTAATCTTTTTTTAAGTAAAATCGCAGATATCTTCATAGTATTATTAATGACGTCATTATTTTAAACCGCTGTCAACATTTCTGTCAAAATAATGTCAACCAGAACCATTCTAAATCGAAAATCTCTCAAAAGCACCCCCGGGAAGATGGCCGCAGTTTAGGAAAATTTCTCAACGAAACTCATAGCAATCGTTTGGTGGTCGTATGGTAGTGATTGGTAACCCATCCAGAACGTTTGGTACCCTTTGGTTTTAATATTCTTTTTTCCGTGGAAAGTTAAAAATTTAAAAAAAAACAAAGCTTTCTGGATCAGAAATATGCTCTGGGGGTTTGGTATCCAGTTTTTTTCGTTTGGTGGGCCCGCTTTCCAGAATTAAAAAAAATACACCGTTCAAGCATGTTTATATCCTCCTTTTTACCCATGTATTTTTCACATATTCAGTGACAAATGTTTCCCAGCAGTAAAAAGCTCCTCACTTACCATGTTTAACAAACTTTGCAAAAAATTGGACACACAAAGGCTTTCCTCTACTTATCAAAAAAAAAGCAGATTCCGATAAGATCTGGCCATTTAGCAGTAGTTGTCTTATTTTATGTTACACTATTAAAATCATGAACATTTGCATGACTTTTTAAGATTGTGTTAAACGAGGTGTCAAAAATGGACTTTAAAGCGATTTTTACGCTGGGCTTATACAGCAAATAAAATAAGAAATAATTTTTATGTTCCACTAAACATTTTGTTATTTAAAAGGTAAAAACTACGTATTTAAAAATTCAAAGTTTTCAATCAAAGCTGCTACCAATATGCAGTAGAGTCCGGTTAAGAAGTAAATGGGCCAGCTACGGAATTTGCACCGTCTTCGTCTGAAGCCCGCCTACTTAGCTCGCGATTGGTTTGCCGTATGGAGTCATAGGCGTAGACGCTTTAATCTGTTTATTGCACTTTGTGTCTTATTGTCTCTGTGACGATACGTACGCCTCTGCCACAGTGTTCGGCCCTGCCTCAAACAGAGACAACAACCCAGACAGCACAAATTGTGCATCGGACAGCCATTTTTTGTCCAAAACCGCCCGCATTGTCCATGGACCATTTATGGACATCCATTGGATACAGTGGATGACAAAAAGGACTTCCAATTTTGGTCCATAAAGAACTGCTTTCTTCAGTTAGATATCCAATGAATTACGATGTTTCTTGGTCTATCGGACCAAAAATAAACTATATCCGGCGGACGTCCATTTTGTGTCCTGCAAAAGTGACGTACTTTATACATTGACTAAACATTGAATATTTGTCAAAAAATCTATGTCAATTGCCGAACTGTTTTGGATATTCATTACCAACAATAACATTTCTCTCATATTTAGCCGAATCATTTGTATATTATAGGTAAGTATTTTTCATTATTTTAGACTAATTGGTATTTTAGTATTTTAATACCCATCCTTGGCTAGGAACTCCATCCTCGGGGATCGACAATCAGACTTATGATGTTGGAGTGGTTTTGATAAAACTGTCCACTGGATATCCATTGGAATAAATATACCCAGTGTACTAAGAAAATTAGACCAACGGATATACATTGTAATTATTATTTTTTTCCAACAGTGACCCATAAAGATACTTTTTGGATAGCCAATGGATAACTTTTCGACAGAATTTCGTTCCACTGGATAACCATTGGATTTAGTATAATGGTACAATAGTCAAAATATTGAAACTTTTGGACTTTTTTGGGATGTCCAAGAGTCGTCCAACGTTTTGACAATTGTATTATTCAATGGATATGCATTGGACAAAATTTCTTGCAGATTTGGTTGTCCAATGGACTGCTGCATTGTCCAGAAAACTCTCACCTCTGGACATCCTTGGGACAGAGTTGTGCTGTCTGGGAAGCGAGCGCCGCGCATCGTCCATGCAAAAAAACTGAATAATTAAGAATAGGAAAAGTTATACACGCATACCCTTATAGTCGCAAACTAGACAGATACCGGCCGGATGGCATCATTAAAACCATTGATTGTTGAATGATTACCTAGGTAGGGTGAACAAGACGTGTATTCTTGAAAGTCATACGATCCGCGCGGTCTTTCTCTCGTGCGATGAGATCTATCACCTCCCACAAATAAAAAGTAAAACATTAAAAAAAAACCTCTTTCTTGTGCAAGCGTCACTAAATTCGACGTTGTTCCTTGGTTTCGGACCATGCGATCGGGTATGAATTTCATGAGATCCGTAGGATCAGAACATCGCTCAAAAATATAACGTTTTTGTACCATGTGATCATCGTCACAGATCTATGCCGCTCCCTGTTCAAGAATACACATCCAGGGCCCTAATTCTTGAGCAGGGAACGACATAGATTTGTGTCGAATGATCCCACGTCGAACGCATTTCGTATACTTGAGTGGTGAGGGCTCATTCCACTCTATCAAAAATCGTTCCCCAACTCCAAAGTCAGAGATGGGTCCCATTTCTCAGGCAAGCATGCGCGTAAAATGTATAATTTTCAATCTAAAATTTTGAAGAGGTTTCAAGGAAAAGCATATTTTTTTCGAGGGATGGGATCATTCCCCGGGATTGATCCCTTCTCTTGAGGGATCGATCCTTGTCTCGAGATTCGAGAATTAGGTAACTGTGCACTTCCCCTAGTCTCAAAGCAAAGCCTGTTTTTACTATGAGGATGTCGCTTTTTGTTTGAGTGCTTGATGAATAGTATATTTTTTATATATTTTTTTGTTTTTTTTTAAATTTTGTTTAAACCACGGAAAAAAGAATATTAATTTTATAAAAAACCAAAGGGTACCAGACGTTGTGGATGGGGTACCAATCGCTACCATACGACCACCAAATGATTGCGATGAGTTTCGTTGCAAAATTTTACAAAAGGGCGGCCATCTTCCCGGAGGTTCATAAAGCTCTAAAAATTAGGTAGGGAAAGTTGCGTTGCGAGGAATTAATAGTTTTTCTTATTGGTAATTATGCAATATACGGTTGTCTGCCATTTTTGATTTTTTATGAAAAGTTCTTTACGGGGGTACATACTAGGGTCCCTAGGACCCCAAATCCGCCTGCGCCCGTTGGTTTTTTTTGATTCTTTTTGGTTTTTTTAAATTTTTTTTCAATAAAACAACCCAATCCAACACCGTCCAACCCAACCCAAAACAATAAAAAAACGCATTACAACCCCCCCCAGGCCCCTTTTTTCTCTTAAAAAAAATGGGGCGCAGGTGGATTTGGGGTCCTAGGTGCCCTAGTAGGTGCCCCCATAAAGAATTTTTCATAAAAAAACAAAAATGGCAGAAAACCGTATACTGCAAATTACCTTCTTATTTGCCGTGAATTTTGTTCATAAAATAGTTATAAAAAAGGTTATCTGTGTAATGCACATTATGAATATGTAAGAAATTCCTTATTTATTATTTAAGGTACGTTAATTTATATGTAAATGGCCTACTTCATTTGAGAGGGTTGTGTCATTGACTAAAAAGAGCGGGGTCCCATAAAATAAAGAAAAGTAAAATGCAGTAATCGTTATTTATACAAACAAAATTGGGCAAAATCGTATTTTGTAGAAATCGAACTTTGGAGAAAAGTACAGCAAAGAAATCGTAAAACAGAGAAACCTTAAAACGTAAAAGTTGGTAAGGCGAAATCTGTTGTTGGAACAAGTCGGGTTGGTTTAGAAAAAAAAATAACTTGATCTACACCCTTTCTTATTCTAAGGGCACATACAAACAGCTATCAGGCACAGAACAGATTTTCGCCCTACCAATTTTTACGTTTTACGGTTTTTCTGTTTTACGATTTCTGCGATGTATAATTTCTCCGAAGTTCGATTTTTACAAAGTAACATTTTGCGATTGTTCATTTCTATGAAATATGTTTTCTTTATTGTATTTTTTTACAAACTATAGGGACTCAAAAGAGCGTGACTGCCTAGTTCGAACGCGGCTCAGATAAAAGATAAAATAGCAATTTTTTGTGTGCTTAGTTACTATTGTTCTCTTCTTTTAATTGCATCGGTCTAAGGGAGATCAAGCTTACCAGAAAATGCTCCCCCTGCACCCCTCTGCCAATAAAACATAGGGCGAGTTTCTGCGAGCTTAAAGTAGTTAGTAATATTAGAGACCTTTTGCACCTATAATTTTGATGCCTTTTTACTTTATCGGTTATTTCGGGCATGCGCAGTTACGAGGTAAGAACGGAATCCCTTACTAACCGATAAAGTTTGGCGTTACCTGCGGGAGAATACCGTATCCCTTATAATTGACATGGTTGCCGACAGTAAAACGTTAAGTAGAAAAACAAAAAATTTAAATTGATTTTTGAATGCAAATATGTTCTGTATTCTTTTTAATTGTAAAGATAAGTGTCAATTTTTGTTTAATCATTTTCTCTGGCTAGAATTTCGTAAAAAATGTAAAACATTGATTTGCATTGGCAACTATGACAAGTGATTCCGAACTGTTTATCATAACCTCCCTTTTCTCTGGTGTTTTATTCAGTTTTTAAAGAATAATAATAAATAAAATTCATCCTAAAAATCACAAGAATAAGATATTCTACATGAAAAATATTATTGGACAAATTCCTTTTGTAAATCTTCATAAAAATAAATACCGTATAAAGTCAGTCATAAACAAATCAAAGGCGGCGTGCAAAAACTAAAAATTCTGTCTTAAAAATAACGTGACGTTAGCTACGTCACAACGCGTTATTAAGCGATAAAGTCACCTAACGGGGATTTTTTATAAGAGGTGCAAAAGCTTCTCTTTCGTCTATTCGTCTGAGAGAGGCCCACCGTACCTGGAAAATACCGCCTGTACACCCTTCGACTCCGCTGTCCAACTACCTTTTTGAGATGAGTGATCCCCTGACAGATATGCGGGGCGAAGTGTGTAAAGGCGGGTATTTTTTGTGATGGTGTAGTATGCTGGATCTCTCTTAGACGAATGCATTTAGAAAGAGAAAATAATAGTAACTATTTTAAGCTCGCAGAAACGAGCCTATAACTATCTATTTGATATAGTTATCGTTGACAGATATACGGGGTCGAAGGGTGTACAGGCGGGTCTGACAGGCCATTTTCCTGGTATGTTGTGGTATACTGGATCTCTCTCAGCCGAATGCATTTAAAAAAAGAGAACAATAGTAACCATAGTAAGTTCACAAAAATTTGCTAAGACACCATTGAACCCAAGACAGTTTGTCATTTGTCACTCAACACCCAACCAAAAAGCGTTTAGTGGTTTGTTTTTGTATTCAATTTTTTTCAAAAAACAAATTTGAAAAATGGAAATATAATGAAATTGATATTACTTTTTTCATTATTTTAATGGCAACATACTTCTGTACATGTTTTGAAGTTAATGTGTATATTTCAGTTGTTTTTTTTTAAATTGCCCCATTTGCATAAAATTAAAATTAGGTGGATCAGCTTGACCTAAAATGGGTCTTGTGGAACCTGGAAAGTCAAATTAGGTTAGCAACACATTTTAGGATTAATTTTATAATTCATTTCTTGAGGAACCCTTAGGGAATGTTGAAATTTGACCTTAGCCCTTTAAAAGGCCAGTGCTGAGGAACGTCCCTAAAGTTAGCAGTACAAAGTCAGCAGTGCAAAGATCTTATGATTGGAAAAACTAGTGCTAATAAAGCGCTAATTAAATGCCAAGTCACAAAATTATGAGAGTGGAAAAGTATGAGAGTGGTCTAAATGATCCAGAAAATTAAATGCTACTTAAATGCTGCTGTTTCAGTAAAAAAAATTGTATTTTTTACTTTTTTTTGCATATTTTTTTAAAATTAATGTTGTGCACTGCTAACTTTAGATCGTACACATATTTGAGTTCTTGTGAAAGAAGACATTGGTGGTGTTTTTGATATTGGAATAAATTAGTGCCACTTAGGTGCCAATTTGTAAAAAACAAACATCAATTAGAAGTATGTTAGATAGACTTGCTCTAATGAGTGTTTATCAAAGACTAACATACAATTTACTACTATTTGTGTTTAAACTAAAATGTAATTTGTTACTTAGTTATTTAAGTGAGGAAGTAAGGTATACTCAAAATGTTCACTCATATAGCACAAGGGCTCACAGAAACAATGATTTTTATATAAGTGGTTTAGAATATAGGGTGGAAACAATTTTTAATAAGGGGTTAATTCTATATAATAGTTTCTCAACAGAAATAAAAAATACACTGTTTAAAAACATTTAAAATAAGGTGCAAAAATTATGTCTTTGAAAACATTAGCACAGATGTGACTTTAACTATGTAGCTGTTTTTTTTTGTCAGTATTATAATGATTGTAAGAGCTAAATGATAGCTAATAAAAAGTTATATATTAAATGCCAACTAACCAAATTTTGGGCTCTTATAGTTTCCCAAATATGCAGAAAAAAGTAAAAAACTTTTTTATTGAAATGGTTTTCTGGACTATTTAGACACCTCTACCACTGTTTGGGACCATTCTAGTATGGTGCACTGCTATCTTTAACGGGTAGCTGGCAGTGCAGGTCATATTATTAGCACTTAATTAGCACTAATTTTTCCAATCTTAAAATCTTTGCTCTCCTGACTTTGTACCTCTAACTTTAGGGATGTTGCTGAGGAAACTTTTATAGCTTGTTTTAATATCCTGCCTTGCTTTAGGCTGATGTTTGTTGCATCGACATTTAGTTAGCTTATAATTAGGTGGGTACTTGCTTTATTGAGCATGACATTGATCAGTTACACCCCAAGTTACACATTATGTGTAAAAACTTCAGTACCTACCTTAGATTAAAAAGAGACAAGATACCTGACACTTAAGGAGACTTTGGTTATATTATTATATTACAATGTTTACCTTTCTGTTGTTTACAGTAAACACACCAGTGGCATACCTACCTACTTAAATATAAATTTACACATGAATAATATTATTAAAATTTGACCATAATATGAAATCTATAAAATAATTTACCTACAACCAACCCATAATACTAATGCAACGAGCGTCCCAGCATGACTGTAATGGACCATTTACACTCCTAGGATAGTAATGAAGCTTACATGTAAACCACAAGATGGCATGACAAGCGATGAAACTTTATTTTATAAGAGCACTAATACGTGCAAAAATGTGAATTATTTTTCTATTTTTTTAAGACAATAAATATTTATTAAACGTAAATAAATCCAATATAATTTTAGTACCTAATCAAAAATAAGTCTCGTTAAATTGACATGTTAAGCATTTTTAAGAAAAAAAAACCTTGTTTTTAAAAAGATATATGAAAAGTCCCTTAGTAACCTTATTTGTTTTGACATTTTAGATAGAATGTCATTGAAACTTCAGGTTATGAAGGTTTTCGACTTTTGATATTTTTAATAATTTCTGCTATTTATGATGACATTTTCATTGGTCGTAGGTAAAGTATAGCACACTAACTTGCATGTTATGATCATTAAACGCTCAGATAAATTAAGATGCTCGCCTGCGGCTCGCATCTCAAACTTCATCTTCACGTTTAATGACCATCATAATATGCCTGTTATGTTAACTACTATTAAATAACATGCAAAAATAATTCTGCCAATATGAGCTTTGGGAGCTCCCTAATAATAAATGTTTGTAGTGGTTTTATACAAAATAAATTTATTACAAAATTTGCATATGATTTATTGCAATTTCAATTTTTAACACAATAAAATTATGCCAAACATTAGCACAAACCCAGTTCACATCACCTGGAACGTCAAGAAAAGAAATAATATAATACCTATTATCTACTAGCTAAAAATTATGTTATTGTGTTTGTGAAATATTACTCATTCAAGCAAACATAATTTTGAAGTCTTCTGTATAGCACAGAGGACCTTGGTAATCTGTGGTTATAGGGGCCTTTTTTACATCGGAAACATAAAGGTAAAACTATATGATTTTATGTTTATTTAATTCCACAAAAGCAATATTTTATTTGAAATAGAAAATTTAAGTAGGTACTTATAAATAAGATAAAATCGATGGCAACGGCGGCAGTATATAAATCAACCTTAATATTATGATAAGAGGTAGGAATTCAATATTCTTACAAACCTGAAAAAATTGCGCATTAACTTACTTCATCAAAAGTACGCTTTATTTTATTGTCTTTATAAAAAAAAACCTCGAAAAAAACCTGACAAAAACCTTCAAAAATATCTCATTTGATGCATTGAAAATAAAAAAAAAACGTGTTAGTTGATATTTTAATCTAAGGATCTACTAATTTAATTATATTTAAATATAATAATCGATATTTCTCACCTTTGTTTTGTTTTGATTTTATTTGTAAATAAACAGTGGTTATTATTTGCCAAGGAATTTTCGTTGGACCAGATATCTTGTCTCTTGTTAATCTAAGAAACTTTATAACATTTTTGTATGATACATACCTTCCTTGGAAAAACCTTGTATTTACAAAATATCATTTGAAGTAGGTAGAGAGAGTTTTTGTAATGGACAGAAAGTTCCTTGATCTTAACTTTAATAGTCATGTAGTCATCATAAAACGTTGATTTTATAATTTAAAATTTGTGTCCAGCAACAGAAAACTCTTAAACAAATCAACAAAAATTATGCTCTGTGATTCATTAGTTGTCCCTATTTAAATTATGGGGATGTTGTGTATGACCAATGCATTAGGGGAGCAATATCGCAGGAGGTTGCAATTATTGCAAAATGCATGTGTAAGACTGATAAAAGACGATAAAGAAAATACACTTTTTTTGCTACTTTCATCTTGACATATGCACAGTGTTGCTTAAGATTAATTTGTTTGTCAATAATGATACCAAGATATTTATAATTTTTCACCTCTTCAATCTAAGTAGTGTTTACCTTTATATTGATTTTTATATTCTCAGATTTGATTTTTTGTAACTGATTTTTAGATGCAATAATCATGAATTTAGTTTTATTAATTGATAAACCAGTATCACACAGCCACTTATAAATATTATTTAAGTCAATATTTATAAACTTTTCAGTTTCTTCTGGAGTACCACAAAAATATAATAAACCATCATCTGCAAATAATTTAGGCTTACAATATTTAACATGTTTTACAATATCATTTATAAATAATATGAACAGCACATAGCCTAGTACTGATCCCTGTGGTACACCATGCCTTGTTTGGAGTTTCTCGGAAACAACTCCATTAAATTTTACCTGCTGGTCTCTAGGTCTTATAAAATTATTTATTACTTTTAGTGCATTTTCCACAATTACACACCTTTCCAATTTTAGGACTAATAATTCTAGGTTAACGCATTCAAATGCTCGCCGAATATCAAGAACTACTGCTCCTACAATTTTTTATATCTGTTTTCCAGCTTGTCAAAATGAACTGCAGTGCAGTTTCACAAGAGTGTGACACACGAAAACCTGATTACTGCAGGGCAAGTATTTCATTGAAATCTAAAAATTCTAAAAGTTGTTTTTTTATTACAAGCTCTAAGCTTACTAAAAAATCGTAAGCTGTTAGTGTATTTATAGGGCGAAACTCTGAACAAAGCATGGTGTTTTTGACTTTTTCTATAGGTGTAATAGTGGCTGTTTTCCATTTTTCAGGGTAGTTTCTCTTTTTTGATGTCAAATTTGTAACATTCAACAGTTTTTCACATACTGTATTATAAAATGTTTTAATTAACTTAAGATCTATATTTTCTTTTAATTGAAAATACAATGTTTTTTAACTCAGCCATGCCTATTTCTGTAAAAGTATGCAACTTATTTGTAGGAGTTGTAATGTACTGAACAATGTTTTGAAAACTGTTGAATGGGGTTATTTTATTTACAATATTATCTACACTTTCTCTAAAATATGAATTAAAGTTATCCGAAATTTGCTTATTATCTATTAAAATATGTCCATCAAAACAAAGCTGTTCCTTATATGCTACCTGCGATTTACCTAAGAGTTCCTTTAAGCCTATCCACATTTTTTATCAGTTTTTCGTATACTTAGACTTCTAAATCCGACAACCCTGAGAGTAGTAGAAACCAAATAGACTTTATACTAATCAATAAACGATTTATAAACTGTATTAAATCTGCAAAAACTTACCCTGGCGCAGATGTAGGCTCGGATCACAATCCAGTTGTCGCGAAAATTAAATTTACCTTCAAAAAAATCGTCCGCCAAATACCAAACCCAAACCCAGTTTGGACAAACTTTGAGATAACATGGTAGCAACTAAACTTGATGAGTCTACCGAGAAAGATGCAAAAATGGTTTGGACAAAGGTTAAAAGTGCCATAGTTGAAAGCACAACACTCTTAGGCAAGGATGAAAAAGAAAGTTTGGATGACTGATGAAATCCTTGAGTTGATGGATAAAAGATGAAGGTCAGTCAAAAAAGACTGGATAACACAGCAATGTCAAGAAATAGAAGATCTAGATGCTAAATATGACACTTTCAATTTACACAAACGCATAAAGGCAGCAGCCGGATTATTTAATAAAAGACAAGATAATCGCTAATCTATACTGGAATCAGACTGCTCAAATAAAGGTTAATGGCCAACTGTCTGAAGAGGTTGTATATTATCTCCGCTGTTTGATATCTATAGTAACAAAATAATAGAGAATGCACTTCATAACTGCGAACAGGGTCTGAGCATAAACGGCATAAAAATCAACAACCTACGATATGCCGACGATACTGTCATAATAGCAGACACGCTGGAAGGTCTGCAAGAGTTGTTGAATCAAATTGCTGCCAAAAGTTCGCAATTCGGGCTTAACTTAAATGTTGGAAAAACAAAATGGAGGGTCATATCCAAGGAAAAGAACATCAAAGGCATGTTTCAAGTAAATGGGCAGCAAGTCGAACGCGTGGACTCATACAAATACTTGGGTTGCCTCCTCAATCAGAACTGGGACAACATGTGTCGTGCAAGAATTGAACAGGCCAGATCATCTTTTATCAAAATGAAATCGGTGTTGTGTAGTCGCGATCTTAATACCACTCTCCGAATTCGCGTGCTTCAGTGGTATGTTTTTAGCATCTTATATTATGGCATGGAAGCATGGACACTGACCGAGACCATGTGTAAAACTCTCACTCTCACTCTCAAACTCAGGATATCTTAGATGGACAGAGTAACTAATGTGGATGTTTTGCTTAGAATAAATAAAGACTTTGAAGTTTTACTTAGCATTAAAAAACGTAAACTTGAATATTTTGGCCAAATTTTGAGAAATGACAAATATAAACTTTTAAAATTGATAATAGAAGGCAAAATTGAAGGCAGAAGAGGTCCAGACAATCATTTTTTTTTATTATTATGGGGTGTGTAGCTTAATATCAAGATACACCACCCTCTGCCTAGTCAAGAGATTTGAAAAAAAAGTAATTATGCCATAATTTGCTACTAATTATGTACTTATTTCCTCCCCTTCTAGAAAATTGCCTACCCTCATGATTACTTCATTTTCTTTTGTTTTTTTTTTTGTTTTTGTGGGTTAATTTTCTAAAAGGGGACGAAATTAGTACATAATTAGTACCAAGTTCTGGCATAGTCCCTTTTGGTCGAATCTAGTATAGGGTGGTGTACCTTAATATCAAGCTACACACTCCATAACAAACAAACCAAAAATCTTAGAAACCGATGGTCTTTGTAACTAAAAGTACCCTTCTTTAAAAGTACATAATTAATACAAAATTATGACATATCAATTTTCATTAAATCTGTCTCCTAACCATGGGGGGGGGGTGCAGCTTATCGCCAAGCCAGACCCCCCCTTTTAAATGCGAATAACTCCGTCAGTCATAATTATTTCTTTTAGGTTGGGATAATTTTAATCTTAAATTAATATAGTTTAATACTATAATATTTTTTAATTTAAATATGACAAAAATCTGGTCAGAGCTAGAAGTTTAAAAGACATTCTATTTTTTCCTTGCAGGTATTTTAAGACAATTGTATAAATTTAATTTTATTATATACTGTATTTGACGATGTCTATACTGCGAAAGGAGTCATTTAGAAAAATAAAGTTCTGTTCTATTCTATTCTATTGCGTCAAAGCGACAATAAAAACATATAATATTAATAATAATAATTATATCTATTATAAACTCAACATTGCTGATACTGTTACTCTTTTCCCTTAGTAAATAAAAAAGGAGCATCAACATGAAACAGGAACAGTAACATCAAGTTTAAAAACGGTTCAGATTAAACTAATTTTATTTGTGTTAGAAGAAAATACCAAAAGTTCTGTCTGTAAGGGTACACTTGAAAAATATGCCAAAATAAATGTTTGTTTTAGATGTACCATTTGACTGATTTTCAACTTTTTTGGTCTGTGACAGTAACTGGGAAAATGGAGACTGATAAACAGGATATCTTTCTGCCAGAGAACAACAATTTTGGAGAAAAAAAGGTAGGTACTTACAGGGTTTAGAGCAACGCTTAAACAGTCAACATTTTAATGAGTCATGATAAACGTCAACATTAATCAAAAACATTTGAACAACAAAATGAAAGTGTCTCTGTTTATTTTAAAGAAATCTTTAAATTAAACAAAAGTTTTTGTTGTATCTTTGACACTATTTTCAACTTATTCATTAATTTTGCTCGTCTTAATTGGTACTACTGCTAGTGTAAGATTTTTCTTTTTTTATTCAACTAAAACATGACCTAATGCACTACTCCTTAGTTTAAAATATCGGGTTTTTAATTTTTCGTTTATTAATACAAAACATGATTGATGCATTATTTGGTTTTGTTAAATCGGAAATTAACATTTGTATTTTTTTTGCTACAAAAGTATCTAGGATTATATGTGAAGTAACAAACAAAATTAGCATATTTTCCAACATATAAGATTTCCTCCACTAAATCGTTGTGTATTAATTCCTGTCTACAGATATCTTTTGCAAATATAACGGTATTTTATTTTATTTTATTTATTTATTGACGAGATAACCCTATTTTACAGTTACAATTAAAAAAAATTGTTATGCGAAATAGATTGAATTATAACTAACAAAACCATATACTTAGGTATAAAAAAAAGTCACACAATCAAATTATACCCTTGTAAAGCTCTTTTTAGACAACCCCAAAGAGATACTAAATATTTCTAAATGATAAGTATTTATAAGTCTACAATACTTATCTAGATCTTATCTATACGAAGAAAATTATTGTCTTCTATTTCTTGTAGCTATTTCAATATTCCAAAGAATCTATTTTCCCCTTAACTAAACCATGAATAAATATTAAGCCAGAGAAAATTCTTCGCTCCTAAATGTATTTAAGTTAAGCTGTCTCTCTAAATGTCTATAATTGTGGTCCTGTATTGTAACCTTTAACTTAAACGCACAAAATCGCAAGAACTTATGCTGAACTTTTTCCACTGAATAATCATGAACATCTTGATAGGCAGACCGTACTATTGAAGCAGACTCCAGCGGCAGCAGATCTAACTAAAGAGCAATAAACCCCTCTAACAATATCAACAGAAAAGCACCAACAGTTTGTTATTATAAAGCCTAGCATTTTTGAAGAACTTTCAGTGTGTTTATATGCTCAAAAAAAGTTAGATTTTCATTAAAAGTTACTCCCAGATCTTTTATTTTTGATACGTAACTTAGAACTTCCCCATTTAATGAGTGTATGGAGTGAAGAATTTTTTTCCACCTTTATAAAAACTGACAACATATAGCTATATTTAAGTTTAATTTATATACTGAACACCAGTCTGTTAATCTATCTAAATCAACCTGCAGTAGTTGTTGGTCTTCTATGTTATTTATAATCCTAAAAGCTTTGAAATCGTCAGCAAAAGCTAGACCATCAGTATTTTGAAAACAATCGAAAATAGAATCTACAAACAAGTTAAAAAATAATGGCGAACAGTGTCCCCTTTGTGGAACCCCTGATGTAACTATAATAGAGTCAGACTGAAAATAACCCAACTTTACTGATTGATGATGGCCTGTCAAAGAACTTTTAATCCATTCCATTGTATCTGCGCCGAAACCCAAGTCGAAGACCCTTTTGACAAAAATACAGTGATCTACCCGATCAAACGCTTCGGAAAAATATGTGTAAATAGTATCGATTTGTTTAAAATTTTCCAAAGCATTGATTATTTTGCGTTGATAACTTAACAAATTTGTCACTGTGGAACGACCTGCACAAAAACCGTGTTGGCTTTTATTTATAAGGTTACGGCACAGACACTTTAACTGATCACTTATTAAACTATCAAATAGTTTAGGAATGGAAGACTGTATGCACACACTTTTATAGTTAGCTACATTGCTCTTATCTCCACTTTTAAATATTGGAACTATAAAACTATGTTTCCATCTGTCTGGAAATGTTCTTGAGACTAAGGATTTGTTAAAAAGTAAATTCAGGGGAATGACTAAAGAGCAAATATAGTGTTTATTAAGCTATTAGGGATCCCATCAGGGCCCAAAGTGTTTTTATTCGGTAAGATAGCTATTTTGTTATATATTTCCTCTCTAGAAATGTGTACAAACTTAAAGTTATTTGAAATATTCAACGGAGTTCCCAAGTCAAAGGAATCATCCAGGTCACTCGGGGCATAAACAGTCTCAAAGTATTTTTTAAATAGTGTAACAATATCTTGGCCATTATCAGCTTTATTTTCTCCTAAATACATAATTTCAGGAAGGCTGTTATTTGACTTTAAATCCCTCAAATATTTCCAAAAGTGCTTAGGGTTAGTTTTAAATTCAGTTTCAACCTTAGATATATACTGGGACCAGCCAATGTTTCCAATTCGTTTACACTCCGATGTTAGCCTGGAAAATTCATTATAATCTAAAATACACTTAGATTCTATGTAGGTGGTATCCCTGTTTCTCTTTTGAATTGTGAGACATAATTCTGGTGAAAACCACTTGGGAAAAGAGCTAGATTTATATTTTTTCACTGGAACAAAACATGCAATACCTACACCTAAAGTCTCATAAAATACATCTAAAGCCGAATTGATATCTAGATTATGTAATCACTGCTCCCAGTTAGCACCAGCTAAAAAATTGTTCAACCCGAGGAAATTTCCATTATTAAATTCATAGTAGAGATCTTCATAATGTAGACTATTGTTGCCTGACTGTTTTCTGTCTGAAATCTTTATGACACATTTATAAATAAGATGAAGAAAACTATCATCGAAAATTGGGTCCTTATCTACTTCTATGTTTAAATTTTCGTCATTTGTGAAGGCAAGGTCCAAAAACACGTTTCGTTTGTTTGGTATACTTATCCTTTCAAAGAATTGTAGATATCCAAAAAACTGGGCAACATGTACTGCAGATGAAGCTGTTGGAAATTCAACTTGCACACCGTATTCGTCGTTAGACCAGTGAGCTTCTGGAAGATTATAATCACCAAAATATAGATTTTCTGAAATGTATGGTTTTGAAAAACACTCTACTGCCTCGCAATGTGTGTTGTAATAAATTTCAGGCATGCCGGGTGGAATATAAACACCGGCTATTACGAATTTAAATCCTTTATGCTCACATGAAAAAAACAACTTTTCAACACTTTTTTGAGTTATGATAACCCTTACTGATTTGATTGACTTCTTTATGTAGTACACCACCACCACTAGATTTATAGCTGGTTTGTTCAGATCGATCACTTCGAAACAAATTGTAATTAAAACACTCTAATTCACTGTCCAAAAAATTACAATTCAAATTACTTTCGACTAGAATTAATATATCATATAAGGAACTACTTAGAGCCATTTTCAGACTTGCAATTTTAGTAGGTAATCCACCTACATTCTGATAGCCGGGTTTATCAAACCAGGAATTTATCAGACCGTATTTAATTAAAAAAAATCATCGTAAGAACGATTCACCATAGAAACTGCAACTCGTCAAACCAATTTGTTATCCGAACTTTATTTCATCATACCCATTCAATAACAAATTCGAAATTTAGACACGTTTTTAATCGAACCATCGTTCATCAAACTCATTCAATATCAAACTCGTAATTTGTAAAACCCATTCTTAATAAAACCCGGAATTTGTCAAACCATTATTTATTAAAACCGGATTTCGTCAAACTCGTTGTTTATTAGAAAATATTTGCTAAATTGATGGCGCATTCGCCAATAACACTTACAATACTTTTATAGAACGAAAAATGCATCAAAACGCCGTGACGGCGCGCCACCCTCGTGTACGAATCCAGTTTATGTACGTATTATTGGCGAAATTGCTATCAATTTAGCAAATATTTTCTGATAAACAACGAGTTTGACGAAATCCGGTTTTGATAAATAATGGTTTGACAAATTCCGGGTTTTATTAAAAATGGGTTTTACAAATTACGAGTTTGATATTAAATGAGTTTGATGAACAATGGTTCGTTATTGCATGGATTTGATGAAATAAGGTTCGGATAAAAAATTGGTTTGACGAGTTGCAGTTTCTATGGTGAATCGTTCTTACGATGATTTTTTTAAATTAAATACGGTCTGATAAATTCCTGGTTTGATAAACCATAGGCGTTCGTACTCGAATTCTGCACAGGGGCGCATCCAGGGTTTTATCTTACGGGGGCTTTACTGTCTGAGAGGGTTAATTAAAAAAAATTACGTAAATTAAAGTAAAAAAGCTTTTGTGTCTCTTTTTCCCTGGTGGTTTTCTTATGGGTTTGGTCTCATTCGAAAGGTAATTAAATGGCGTAGGAGGGCATAAGCCTTGAAAAGACAATAAATAAGAAAAATGTTAACAGAGGACAACCTTATTTTTTGCATTTACATTTTTTGTCACATTTATTTAATTTGGTACTCTTTAAGGGTATAGTGGCAAACCATTAAATATTGACTCCGAAAGATTGAATTTTCCTCAAAAATTAAGAGCAAAATGGTTATCAATGTTACTCAACCCCCCCTTCTCCCCAAAGAACCTTAGCCTTCGCAGCTTCACTTTTTTTTTCATTTTTCTGCTTTGTTTCGTCGTCTTAACTTAATACCCAAACTGTGTCATATAAGCAGAAAATGTTTTAAAGGAGAAGCTGAGGATCCTTTCGGAGTCAATATTTAATGGTATGTGTGCCACTATACCCTTAAAAAGTACCAAATTAAATAAATGTGACAAAAAATGGAAATGCAAAAAATAAGGTTGTCCTCTGTTTTTAACATTTTTCTTATTTATTGACTTTTCAAGGCTTGTGCCCTCCTACGCCATTTAATTACCTTTCGAATGAGACCAAACCCATAAAAAAACCACCAGGGAAAAAGAGACACAAAAGCTTTTTTACTTTAATTTACGAATTTGTCAATCCATTATTTATCAAAACCGGACTTCGTTAAACTCGTTGTTTATCAGAAAATATTTGCTAAATTGATAGCGTATTCGCCAATAATACTTTCATAAACTGGAGGCGTACACGAGGGTGGCGCACCGTCATGGCGTTTCGATGCATTTGTCGTTCTATAAAAGTATTCACAGGTAGTGTTCAATACATTGTATATAGATGTCGCCACCTGCGTGTACGCCTCCGATTCATGTAAGTATTATTGGCGAATGCACCATCAATTTAGCAAATATTTTCTAATAATCAACGAGTTTGACGAAATCCGGTTTTAATAAATAATGGTTTGACAAATTCCGGATTTTATTAAAAATGGGTTTTACAAATTACGAGTTTGATATTAAATGAGTTTGATGAACCATGGTTCGATTAAAAACGTGTCTATTGTTATTGAATGGGTTTGATGAAATAAGGTTCGGATAAAAAATTGGTTTGACGAATTGCAGGTTCTCAGTCAATATTTAATAGTTTAGAGGGGGGGGCATCATAAGCCTTCCAGCCCCCCACCTTCGTACGTCCTGGCTATACCCTTAAAGAGTACCTACAGACAAAAAATGTCAATGCAAAAAATAAGATTGTGCTCTGCTTTTAACATTTTTTATTATTTATTGACATTTTAAAGGTTATCCCTTCCTTCAAATTAAATCCTTCTTACGCCATTTATGTTTCGAATGTGATCAAACTCATAAAAAAACCACCAGGGAAACTAAGACACAAAAACTTTTTACTTTCGTTGTTGTTGTTGTTTGACATACGTTGTTTGATGGCTCATATCTCCTATCATATACGATCCTCGTAGAATTTCACTATTTTCACCTTTGGTTACATTTTACCGCGGGCCATAAGTTATCCGTGCAGGGTTCTTTCAAAAATTTTGCCATGGCGCTATAATGTCATTGATTGTTACAATTTTGAGTTTAATTTATTTTAGTAATATTTATTTTTTAATTTTTAGTTTAATTTAAAAAAAAAATAATGTCACTAGATTCGATCCCAACCTAGTCTTTGGCATGTAACCCAAGCCATTTTTTAAAAAATATTTCATAATAAATGTAAAGAAGGTCAATTTTTTCTTAATTTTCATTGATTGTTATAATTTTACATAAATTTTAAGGATTGCTTTTCCAGCAACATTTAAAAGGTGTTAAAGATGGCATTTTAGTAAAATTTTCTCAAAATTTTCGCCTGCGCTGCGCGACACGATTTTCCAAACATATTTAGAACCGAAACTAGATTCGTAGCCAACTCAGTCCCTCTTTGGCAGGTAATCCAATCCAGTTTTGTTTAAAATAAAAATCCTGAAGTTCAAAATGTTTAGCTTAAACTGCAAAAAAGTTAAATTTTTTCCTACAACTTTTAACACATGTTAAAAATGGCATTTTTAGTATAATTTTCTTAAATTTCTCGCTTGCGGTGCATCTAAGATATGATTTTGGTAACAAATCTAGAATTGAGACACTAGATTCGGCCAAGGATTCGTGTCCTTACTTTTTTAGTATTTATTTTTTCGCACAGACAATTAAGTCTAACCCAACATCTATTAAACCGGGGAGGGAGTCAGGAAAAAACTTTAAAAATGGTCTACAAAACCGGGAAAAGTCAGGGAATTTGATATTACAACAAAAGTGGTCACAATGTTCTGTTTTGTAATTTAAAAATGCAAGTCAACATATTGTAAGCCATGATTAATATTCATTTTCTAACATATTTTTAATTGGCGTTCTTTTGTTTTTGCAAAGTAAAAATAGCTCTTAAAGTTCTGTTTTGAATCTGTTGCAATTCCTTTTTCTCTCCACTGTTTAAAAAGTTGCAAAAAATGGCAGGTGTTCTACCTCAATTATTTTCTAGCAGGTTTGTTCCAAAACAAATCCAAAATTGTTGTTATTAATCATTTTGCGATTTTATTTAGATGTACATAGATATAGATATTAGATTAAATCTAATTAACATCTAATTTGGGTTTTTGATATTTTAGGTATGCTGTAATGAACAGTGGGCGTAGTCTGTTATGGCGTCGTCGAGGTGGCTCCACTTGGATCCGGGTGGGGGTAATCCTGTGTGTGGTTTTGTTCTTGTGGATACAGATAAACTTGCTGGATTTTGGTGGGGTGTCTGTCAACGAGTCAGAAGTCAACGACTCCCAGGCGGCCATACTTAGTATGGTACCCGCCGTTTTGCACAAATTCCTTTCACCGAGGCCTCAGAATTTCACCAGTATTGGACCCAACGGCACCTATATTAATATAAGCTCAAGACACACACCGACTATATCCGAGATAAAGCAAAACATTGTGCTATATAATCAACAGCAATTTGTGCACAATGAAGATACTTTCGGACCTCTGCAAAACGATTCTGTTGTAGTTGTAGTTCAAGTAAGTAGTTTATTTTTCGTGTGACTAAAGGGTCATTCCATATCAAATCAACCAAAAAATTACAAACATTTTACGCGGCCATTTCGTATTTTGAAGAAGATATTCTCCCACTCTGGAAACTCAAAAATGCAAAATTTAAGTTTCTTTAGTAGTTTTTTTTAATTAATTTAGAAAAAAGTCATTTTGCCCTTTATAATGATGGAAAAAACTAGCAATATCTCGAGGAACACTTAATGTTTCGTTTTAAAGCCATTTTGAAGACCTTTGTGTGCCCACTGCAAATTCACATGGCCTAAAATGCCTAATAAACGGTGATTTCACTATATTGCTGAAAAAAGCTTTGTCAGTTTAATAGTCACTGGGGCTGACATATTTTATGGATTCGTTTTGAAATTATACTAATACTTATATCACACCATAACTGAATTTTTGTAATTTTGAAATCGATGTAGCAAAAGGATATCTCTGATCGTCTTGTTTACTAGTGGTTTAACTTTTGCTGAACGCATATATTGTCTGAGTTACTTTTATTTATTGTCCGTCTGTAATCTATTACTATTATATCATGTTATGCTAAAAAAAAACGAGTATACCTTTTAAACGATAGTTAACCTAAAAATTAATTTTAAATAATTAAATTAGTATATTTAGCAAATTATTTATTTGCCCTTTGGGTCAGTCCATATCAAGTCAACCAGGGCATTTTACCACACCATCTCCGATGTTGATGATTTTTAGTATACATGTTTTTCCTACCAAAAAACTGGAAAATCCAAAATTTCAGACTTTTTTGACCAGTTGTTTATTTTGAATTAATTTTTGAAAATCGAAAAAGTCACTTATTTGTCCTTAACATGTGCGCACAAAATTAGGAATATCCAAAGAACCACTTATAATAGAAAAGTAGGTGAAGGTTCATTTTAAAGCTCTTATAAAGACCTTTCATATGAGAATATTGCATAACATATATTGAAAAAAAAATAAAAAAAAAATTTTTTGATTTTTTTTTTGAAAAATTTCAAAAAGGCCATTTTTAATTTTTTTCAAAAAATTATATTATTTTCTTTAAAGTGTTATTAAACTATTCACAAAATTTTGAGATGGACAAATCATGGGTTCAATGTGAAAAAATTTATTAAAAATGTCACATGCATGAAAAATCGCCTATAAATAGACAATGCATTTTGGTAATTAGAAGAATATAATGGGGTTTAAAGCGATATTATAAACATATTTAACAATATTTTATTTAATAAAAAATTATATCCTACGTTTCATTCTGTATCAGTAATCAGATTAACATTGCCCCCCATTGTAATATTTACTTACAAAACCTCTTTTCCACCGGAGACGTACTATTGGATGTTCCAATTCTTAGGAAAATATGCCTGTATAAACCTGCCAATACTTTTGTGAAATACTGCCTGTTTATTCCTGTTTAACATTAAGGACACACCTCCTTCATTTTATTGGTCTGTTTAGGTACATTGTGGGGATTTGCTGACATGAAAATTCCTGCATAAATTGATTTTAAATTTTTGGCAAGTATCTTCCTGATACAGCTCCAAATAATCGATACATAATAGTTCGACTGAAGGTTTATCAGAAGTCATCTCTGTGTAATTTTAAAAGTTTCAACTATGGGTGAGGCAAGTGGATGGACTAAATATAAAGTAAAGTGCTGTGATCCACTAGAGTTAAAAATCAAGCATTTTGGGAAATTAAGAAATGTGACCAAGTGGATGTACAGTTACAAAAATGTCAAAATGGGAATGAAAATCTGTGATGGTTGTAGACTAAAGCTTTCAAAGGAGTTTAAGGCATCTGAAGAAGATGAGGCAGGGTAAGTAACAAATAGTATTTTTTAATATAAAATTAATAAACTAAACCAATTGCGTCAAGTACGGAGTGGAAAAATCTCATGGCATTATTTTGCATGGCATTATTTTGCATGGCATTTTGAGAATACAGACATTATGTACAAATTTCTTGGCATTATGTACACATTTTGGGTCAGCTGTTACCCCCTTTTTAAGTTCTTATAAAAAACTAACTTTTTAAATTTTTTTAGACCCAGTCAAGTTCCAGAAAATGATCCAGATTTTCAAGATCCTGCTGAATCATTTACTCTTTTAAACAAGTCATTGGAGCTTCTTGGATTGTCGCCGATTAAAAGAAAAAATGTATACAAAGAAAAAATTGATATTGTACAGCATACAATTGCGAAAGCATTTACAAAGGAATCAGATTCAACGCTAGTAAAGGAATGCCAGAGTGACGAAAGTGAAATGATTAAGCAGTTACAGGACAAATTTTGAAAAACCGAAAAGAGGAGTGAGAAAATACTAGTTTTATCATGTTTACCTGAAAGTTGGAGTAGAAAGAAGATTGAAGAAGAATTTGGAGTTTCTCAATATTTGGCCAGAGCTGTAAAACAGTTAGTTAAGGACAATGGGATATTATGTTCACCTAACCCCAAACCGGGAAAGACCCTTAGTAATAGAGTGGCCCAAATAGTGGTAGATTTTTACCAAAGGGATGACATTAGCAGGACCATGCCAGGTAAAAAAGATTATGTTGTTATCAGAAAATATGGAGCTGAAAAAGAATATGTACAAAAAAAATTAGTCTTAGCTAATTTAAAAGAAATTTATGCATTGTTTAAAACTGAGTACCCCAATGAAAAAATTGGGTTTTCAAAATTTTGTGAACTGCGACCCAAAAACTGTATACTGGCAGGAAAAAGTGGGACTCATACTGTATGTGTATGTACTATACATCAAAATATAAAACTAATGCTCAATGGCTCCAAATTAAATAAGCTATATGATGAAAATAACAGGCCTCTTGCAATATCTTATCATGATTGCCTTTATAAACTAATGTGTAATCCACCTTCAGTGGACTGTTTTTTAAGCAATAGATGCAAGCAATGTCCTGGAGTAGAACAGTTTAAAAATACGTTAATAGAAAAATTTGAGGAAGAATTAATTGATGAGGTCTCATTTAAAAAGTGGGTCTCAGTAGATAGGTGTACTATGGAAACCGTTGTTAAGAAAAGTGATGATTTTGTCCAGGAATTTACTGATGATCTTGTAAAACTTAAATCACATTCTTTTATTGCAAAAATGCAAAAAGATAGATATATATCACACTTTATTAGCTACAAGAAAGTAAGCTCTTACAATTTGCAATTTACAATAAGTTATAGATTTTACAATACTAATTCTAACTTATGCATAACTTAAGTAAAAAAATGTAGTTACTAACCAAAATATGAAAAGAGAAAAAATCTAAATAATTATAATTTAATCTACTTATTTAATCAATCACCTTAGATAAAATCTCTGCTAATTAATTAAAATGTCAATTTAGTTTCAATCAAAATGTTAATTAAATTTCGATTTTTTGAAATACATAATTTGTACATTTTTGCTTAAAAATATGTAATGATTGTATTTTTTTTATTTCTCCAGGTAGTGTGTTATATAAAATAAGTCCTTTACTAAAAATTGTGTCTACTCTGTTTTCAGAATTACTTATGTAAAAATCATTGTTATTTCTTGCCCTAGTGTTATATGAGTGTATATCTTTGGTAGACTTTAATTCCTCGCTTAGATATCCTGGAAGAATTTTATTTTTTAATTTAAAAATAAAAATCAACATATTGTAAGCCAATCTCTGATTAATACTCATTAACGTAAGCTTTTCCAGCATATTTCTAATTGGCGTTCTTTTTTTGCAAAGTAAAATAGCTCTTAAAGCTCTGTTTTGAATATTTTGCAATGCCTTTTTCTCTTCACTGTTTAAAAAGTACAATAGTGTCGAACAGTAATCAAAATGTGGGGCAATTATGGTCTTATATAGTATTAGTTTTGAAAATCTAGATACTTTATTATTCAATCTATACAAAAAATAAACTTTTTTGGCAACTTTTTTTTTAATATAACTACAGTGCTCTTTTAAATTTAGTTGTTTATCAATAAACACACCAAGATATTTATGCTTATTTACCTCTTCTATAATTTCACCATTGACTTTTATATTTATTTTACTTTTTTTATGCTTAATTAAAGTTGCTTTTGAACCAATGACCATAAATTTAGTTTTTTGAATATTAAGTAATAATCCATTATCACAAAGCCAGTTATATATATTATTTAAGTCAATATTCAAAAAATTTTCAATTTCTTTAGGGTCACCACAAAAGTAAAGTAGGCCATCATCAGCAAAAAGTTTAATTTTACAATGTTTAATGTTGTGTTTTATGTCATTAATAAACAAAACAAATAACAAACATCCCAGAACGGACCCCTGCGGCACACCATATTCATTCATTAATTGCTCAGATATGAAATTATTAAATTTTGTTTGCTGCTTCCTTTTTTTTAAGTATTGGGTTAAAAGTTTTTGAGAAAGTTCTACAAAACCATATTTGTTTAGTTTAAGTAACATCAAATTTGTATTTACACATTCAAATGCGCGTTTAATGTCCAAAAATACTGCTCCAATGACCTTGTCTTTTTTAATGATTTCATGTTTCCAGTTTGAAATTACAAATTGCAGGGCAGTTTCACAGGAATGGGACTTTCTAAAACCGGATTGTTCTTGTATAATTAGATTGTTTTTGTCTAAAAATTCTAAAATTTGTTGTTTTATAACCAATTCAAAAACTTTTTCATATTCTGAACAAAGGATGGTATTTTGGACTTTTTCTATTGGAATAACTGTTGCTATTTTCCATTCATCTGGAAAATCTCCAGTCATTAATGCGAGATTTATAATGTCTAACCAATTGTTTCCTACTGCAAAAAATACTGTTTTAATTATATTTAGGTCAATACCATCATTATCAATTGTGTTTTTTTTTATGGTAAAAATAATGTGTTTCAGCTGGTGTATGTTAATTTGTGAGAATTGACTTAGTTTGTTGTTGTTTTCAGGTATTTTTGCTAAAGTATATTCAACACCATTTACTTCTTTTATTTGTAAAATAATTTCCTTAATACTGTTTAAAAAGTAGATATTAAATTGATGTGCAATCTCTTGACTATTTTGGATTACATTACCATTAAAGTTTATTTTTTCATGGTGATTTATGTTGTTCGTTCCTAATAATGATTTTAAGTGCTTCCACATTTTTTTACTGTCATTTTTATTTCTATCAATAACCTCTTCATAATATGTTTTTGTTTCTTTTCTGATTAATTTAGTTACCTCATTTCTAATTTTTTTGCACCTATTCCAATCTTGTATATTGTTATTTTCTTTTGCTTTTTTGTACATATCATCCCTTTTTTTTATTAAATTCATAACCTTCTCTGAAAACCACACATTAATTTTAAAATTGTTAAAGATTTTAGTTTCTTTAAAGGGTGCATGCACATCTAAACAATAAACAATATTTGAAACAAAATTTGTAGCAAGCACATTAAGGTTATTAGTTTCTAGCCAATTTAAAGTTTTGAGTGAGATTTGAAAATGTTGCTTATTAAAGTTATTAAAATTTCTCTTAACAGATTTGATAGATTTATAAATTTTATTGTTTGATTTATTATCTAATGACACTAATATGTTGCTGTGTTCTGATATCTTAGGTGTTTCCACAATTTTATGCTTTAGTTTATTGTTATTAGTAACTTGTTACTCTTGTATATTCATTAATTAGTTGATAAAGGCCAAACTGATGCAACAATTCAATAATTTTTCGCGAATATGTTGTATCTTTTTTTAAATCTAAATTAAAATCACCCAATAAAATAACTGTTTGTGTGCTAAAGTCTAAGTCCTCAAGTTTCCCTTCAAAAAATTCTAAAAAGTCAGCATGTGAAGAGTTAGGTGAATGGTATAATGCATACACCAAGTAATATTTATTAAAAATACTAATCTTCAACCCCAACAACCAGGTGTTCATATATAAGTCTGCTTTTGCTTTTTCCACATAATTGCAACCATTTTTTACGTAGATTGCGACTCCCCCTGTATGCCTAGAAGTTGAGTTACATAAAACTAAGCTGTATGAAGCAATGTTAAGTTCACCCTGCAGTATATTATCAGTGATATGTGTCTCAGAAAAACAAATTACTATAGGCTGCAAGCAGTGTACCATATATAAGACACTACTGAAGTTTCCCAACAAACCTTGACAATTAGCATAAAATATATCGCAAAATCTTTTTAACTGGTTGTACTCTGTATGTTCCTTTTCTGAAAATAATGATTAACTAAAATGCCTTGCGGCCATATTTTAGGATTTAATATATTTTGTTGTAAATAAAATGGTGTTATTATTTTAAAAGAACTTACAGAGTTTTGATTACCTAAACTTAATTTCTCACATGTAATGTTACCTTGATTATTTAAGTGATTTACATATTGAAGTACTTCTCTAACATCTGTTTCAGGCCTAAAACCTGATACAAAGAATGATTTGCTTCGAGAGACCACTATGTTATCATTGTCAATATTATACAATGAAATAAAAATTAACCTTAAACCTGGAGAGTCTTTGATCACTTGCGACTTTGCGGAAAATTATTCCTTTGTTATGCAAGGTGAAGTCCAGTCTTATCATTGGAATAACAGCCAGGCAACCCTCCACCCTTTTGCCATTTATTTTCTAAGTGATGGTAAACTGCACAACCTGAATTATGTGTTTATTTCGGAAAGCTTGACACATAATACAATTGCATTTCATTTATTTTTAAAAAAATTAATGCCTGATTTAAAAATCAAAATACCAGGACTTAACAAAATTTTTTATTTTTCGGATGGATGTGCTGCGCAGTACAAAAACAAAAAGAATTTTCTGAATATATGCCTGCATAAAAAATATTTTGGTGTTGAAGCAGAGTGGCATTATTTTGCCACCTCGCATGGCAAAAGTGCCTGCGATGGCTTGGGAGGAACTGTTAAAAGACTTGCTGCCAAAGCCAGTTTGCAGAGGCCCTATGACAATCAAATAATGACACCTCTACAATTGTTTACTTGGTGTGAAGAAAACATATCTGGCATTGATTTTAAATATTGCACAGAAGCAGATTATACAAATCATGAAATAATTTTGAATAAAAGATTTGCGGAAGTCTTAACAATACCGGGGACACAAAAAATTCATGCTGTAATTCCTCTTACAGAAAGCACGTTTTTGGCAAAACAGTTTTCTACATGCTTAGAGGTCGAAACACATAATCTTTTTAAAGGTGGAAGCATTATTTTGCAAAATATCGAGTCAGGGTTTGTCACTGTAGAATATGACAGTGCTTGGTGGCTGGCTTGTGTCTTGGGGAAAAATAATGAGAGCGGAGAACTGAAAGTAAGCTTCCTTCATCCACGAGGACCTGCCTCATCATTTTTTTACCCAACACCTCAAGATATTTTAATTATTAAACCAGAAAGTCTTATAAAAAAAGTTGAACCCAACACTGCTACTGGCAGAACTTACAATGTCAGCAAAAAAGAAATGTCAGATTCATCAGAAATTCTTAAAAGAAAGTTAAAAAAATAAATTTAAGGTATATAGTTAGTCTTAGTGTTTTCTGTCTAATTTTTATCAACGAAGTAGAAAAGTTTGTTTATTTTTTTTGCGAGTTTAAAATAAAATAATTTGTAGATAAAGCCTCTGGGTATTTTTTAAAACCTGTATCCATCCAACAAATTTATTTATTTTAATATCCAGTGCACTATTGGTGCTCCTAAAATATGTTTATTTTTTTAAATGCATGATTTTTAATGTACTTAATATTTTTGATATTTTTTTTGACATTGAACCCATCATTTCTCCATCATAAAATTTTGTGGATAATTAAGTAACACTTTGACCAAAATTATATATTTTTTTCAAAAAAATTAAAAATGGCCTTTTTGAATTTTTCAATTTTTTTTTTTCAATTTTTTTTTTGTTAAAATTATGTTGTGATATTTCATAAAAAAGAGCTTCAAAATGACTTTAAAATGAGCCATTTATTACTTTCCTAGTGTAAGTGGTTCTCGAGATATTGCTAGTTTTGTACATTCTTGTTAAGGTCAAAATGCTGACTTTTTTATTTTGAAAAATAAAAAAAAAAACTACGAATCAAAAAAATCTAAAAATTTGCATTTTCAACTTTTATGGTAAGAAGAAAATATATACCAAAAATCATCAAAATTGGAATTGGTCGAGTAAAATTTTTGTGATTTTTTGGTTGATTTGATATGGAATGACCCCTTTGTACATTTTTAACTGTAGATTTTTTGACTCTTCCTTTGTGTACGTGTATTGTATGTGCATTTTGCAGGATATGAATAAATTTAATTGTATATTAAAGCAAGCAAAAAATTTTAATCCGCTATTTTCATATGTAGGGGAGAGGGTGGGACAATGGGACGATTCAAACATTAATCCACTTAAATATCTTATTGATTGAGATTTAATAAGATTTTTTTAGCGAGAATAATCCTTAACTTTTGTTTTACAAAAACTAATGTTTAAAATTATTTATTTAAAGTCAAAAAATTTTAATTATTTAAGATGTCCGAATATACCTCATAGATGGGGTACATTTGGACAACCAGGCAGCGGACAACCAGGCAGCGGCGTGGCGTGACTTAAAAGGCGAGGGGGGGGCGAAGGCTCAAAAAGGGACCACAGTTGTTGGTACCCAGGTATATAATAGTATATTCAAAATTTAATATATAGTGTAAAAAAATGTATTACTACAGTTGTTATGAATAATAAAATGTTTTACATTTTATGCTAACTCTAAACTAAACATTATTCCCGCTCAATACTAATTATAGCAAACGCATTCAGGTTGTCGTCCGTCATTTGTGACCTTTCATAATTTTTATTTTTTTTTAGTCTGTTAAAACTGTGCTCAGCTTCCGCACTGCTAGGAGCAATTGTATTCATTATTTGGTATAATTTGAAAATGTTTGTGAAGCTATTCCTAAAACTGTTTTTATCATAAATGCAAAATTTCTTCGGGTTTCCCAATTTCTTTTTTTATTTCGGATATAAAAAACCAAAACGTTTTATATTCATCTATAAACTATAAAATAAAATTAAGTCAGCGAGACATTTTTAATTGTTTTCGGAATCGTTTACATTAATTAAACAATCGAATTTTTGGGAAACTTTTAAAAAATCTTGAAATTCAATGTCACATAGAATATATTTATTTTAAAGTCTAGATCTCCGCTTGGGTGAGCATGGTATAGCATCAACATTGATGAGTACTAATAATAGTAGGTACCTACCTACCTATCCTAACCAGATTTTAATAAAGAAAGAAATAGCATTTCCAAAAAAATCAATTAAGTTTTTGGACTGTTTAGTCCCAACGCTTTCCAGCAACCTTTTTCGCTTTTCCAAACGAAAGACATTTCCTGATTTTCTTTTTTGACTTTCCACAATTCATTTTCAATTTTTTTTGCAATAAATCACAGGAGGATAAACACTTTTCTGCCACTGTTTTAAATCATTGGGAAAAGAGAAAGACTTTCGATTATTATCGTTTACTCATTGGTCAGTAATTATTACTTATTACGGTGCGCGTAACTGACGTTTATTATACACTGCTTCCAAATAATTTTTATTTGTGGGCGTCTTTAAAATATAAACTGCTTGCTGAAAATGCTTTATTACTTTTTTATTATTTTAATGTCCCAAAGGGCGACAAGACCCAGAGGGCGCGGGAGGCGAGAAACCCCCCTGGTCCCTCCACGCTACGCCGTTGCACCCAGGCAGTACAAATTCAAAGAAAAAAACATAATCACACACAAAACTTTTCTGGAGGAATTAGTTGTCCGTGAAAAATAAATAAAAATAAAGTAAAAACTAATGGATAGTCCAGAAACCTACAGGCCTGTTTCATCCTTATTAGGAATAATCAGGGTAACATAGGACTGTAGCTGGCGTATGAAGCAGAATATAAGCAACCACACCCTGCTAATTTGTGTCCAACATCCCGCGTTGTTTGACGATGAAAGTTGTTTAAATTCACTGGGTGTGGTTGCTTATGTTATGCTTCATACGCCAGGTACAGTCCTATGTTACCCTGATGATTCCTAACAAGGATGAGACAGGCCTATCCATTAGATCTAGATGGTCGTAATGAATTGAATATCAAAATGTGTATCCGATATGCCACGAACCTTTCGTTTTATTTACTTTTCTTTAAGCTTTACAACACATAACCACATTTTTTGTCTTCTTTCTTTATGTATTTAAATACTTTTAAATTTTAAGTTTGTTCCACATTTCTAAAGTAAAAGTGTAGGGTTCTGTATACTAGTAAAGTTTAGCCTAAATATGCCTATTTTTATTTATGTTATTTGAAATATACCATTAAAAAAAATTACACTGTGGAACAGCAATTTTGTTGCCTTGGACCTTGACTAATTTAGGGTCTCGGAATCCAAAAATATTCGCAGTTTTTATCTATTACGTCAAGTTTATAAGCTACAGCATACCCTCTCTTTACCTTAAAAGTCAGACAAAATGGACGTACAAAGGAAAATAAGGTGACAAGTGATCAAATAATTATAATGCTTTATTCCTACAAAGGTTAATATATTAAAAATTAAATTGTCTTAATACAAAAAATAATAAAAAAAACATTATGAAAAAATTTTAGCTTATAGCTTTTCTTTGAGTGTTAAATCTGTCTAGTCAGTCATCATACTGACATCTCATTTACGTTGATACCTTGCCTCCATAACCTTCAGATTTTGGTGGAATCCCTCGCCTTGTTCATTGCTAACAGCACCAAGATTTTCTGGGAAGTTAACAAGATGACTATGTATTCAACGCAGATTGATACTCATGTTGCAACCAAAATTTTTAAAGATGTCCAAGAGTTTCAATGGAATTCTGGAGCCGTGTATTTCCAAGAAAATCTTAAGCAATATTTTTGAATTCGAATCAAGCATTCTTTTTAAGTTAGGTCATTGTTTCAATAAAACGTTCATCTTTAATGAGTTGCCGAATCTGTGGACCGTCAAACATACCAGCCTTTATCAGGGAATGCCGAAATGATACACTTAAAACAGTCTTCTTCAATTGACAAAGGTGTAACAAATTGCTTCATGAGAACTAGCAGTAGTGCTTTCTGTGATTCGGAACAACTGTAGAGAAAAAACCTGACGTGATACGTAAAAACTAACCAAAGTTGTGGAATCAGCATGTCAATTTACCCCTAAAACAGCTTAAAAATCGAACTCAACAGAAATTATGATTCAAATTGTTCCCCAGTGTTATCTACGTAACAACTGTACCGAAATATTTTATAAAAATAGCTTAAAAACACAAGTCTTGATAAAACTCGGTAAGCGCACGGCAGATCTTGATCATATTTTTTATCTAACTTCAGTGAAAATTTTGTTTATTAAAAAAAAAAACTGTTTCAACTTTTATGGTGGGTAAAAACTGGTGCGGTGTGTTAAAAATGTCCTGGACATACATCTGTAAAAGTCATTGGGGAATATTTTTGGTTTTCTAAATATTGACTAACTTTATATAACTTAACTCTTCTACTGATAAAAATCAATTGAGTTTAGAGAGTCAAACCATACGGAAATATAAAAACATGGATCAATATTTCAAAGATTGAACAAAAAGTAGTTTTTATTATAGAAACCATCACTATCAGAGTTCTCCTCATATCTTATATGTATGAGTATTTTCTGATTTTTCTCTCTTGCCGTAGCCATTAGGCCAGGGCCATATTCATCGTCCCCCTCCTGAAGGAAGCGTTGAGGTTGTTCTTGCTGAAGGCGGCTTTGGAGAAAGGCATCCTTCGCTTGCCGTTGCATAATGGGAGCAATAAGAAGCACTCCAACTGCTGCCGTGGAAACCATGCTAAACCTCCCACCCCTTGATGACCCGGAGGCTAGATAGGGGGTTACAGACTAGAGTGCAGGAAGAACTGGTACCTAAGACATACATCAGGATCAGGAGATTAAAAACGTTGTCACAAATTCGCTGACATGAGAATTGATAACATGAACCCGAGAACAAACTCAGGCAAGCCGTTTCAAACCCAACCCGGAATAGGAAGTTGGTATGGTATACTGATGAATCCAAAATGGACAGTGGGACAGGTGCAGGAGTATAAGACCTAGCCCCGCGATTCAACTGGTTTGCTTTACTGAGGAATCAGACCACTGTATTCCAAGCCGAAATACATGCAATCGAAATGTGCCTGCGAGAGAACTTGAGAACGAGTTATTCCAACAGAAATATCACGATCATCTCGGACAGCCAAGCAGCAATAAAAGCCTTACCATGGCAACAAATAAATTCCAAACTAGAGTGGAACTGCCCACAGATCCTAGCCAATCACAACAAGGTAGCACTTGCGTGGGTGCCGGGGCAGGAGAGGATCTGAAAAACAGTTCATAGGACCTGAACATGTGCTCGGTATACCAAAAACCACAGTACGTGGCCTTCTAGAACGGTGGCCAGAAAGGAACACAAAGACCATTGGAACCAGACAACAGTACAACAACACTGCGAAACAATGGTGAAATGTCCATCGGCATCACTGGCCGAGGAGATACTTAAACTTTCGAGAGGTCAGAGCAGAATAGTGTCAGGACTCTTGTCACTGCGAGGAACCTGCACACAATGGGAACTTTCCAGGAAGAACGTATTTGTAGCCTGTGTGATGAGGGCGACGAATCGTCCTCTCATCACACATCTTTGAGTGCCTACTACTTGGAGAACTCGGCACCTTCTAGAAGAGGCATCTTTCTCAGGAAGGAGGCTCTCAGAGGACACTTGTAAAGAGGGTGCTGAACCTAGCGCAAGCATAATGGCGGCAACACTGGAAGAGGTTCACAATGGTCTGGAGGTGCATGTGTACATATGCTCCGACAGCCAAACGGCCCTAAAGGCACTTAGTACGCCAAAAATTGCAAATACTCTGGTGGAAGAGTGCGTCGAAGCACTGGAAGCCTTGAGTCAAGACAAGAGAGTTACAGTGATGTGGGTACCGGGACACACGGAAGTTTCGGGCAACGAAAAGGCGGATGAACTCGCTCGGATCGGGGCCAGCACTCAATACGTGGGGCCGGAACCACCCTTAGGTATAACAAGGAGACAGATGCAAAGTCGACTCATTAAATGGGCTAACGATGCACTGGCCGACTCCTGGGAAAACGAAAGAGGATGCAGACAGTCCAAAGAATTCATCGATGGACCGGACGCGGCCAGACTCAAATGGCTCCTGGGAAGGACACGAAAAGATATTGGACTACTGACAGGAATACTGACCGGCCACAACCGACTCAGTAAGCATCTGACTCGCATCGGGATCGGGAATGACTCAATCTGACAGACATCCCGGCACATTGCGGAGTGCGATGCATACCTAAGGATGAGGCATCGGGTACTCGGACAACCGAACCTGGATGCAGAGGACCTACGAGCTCTCGAGTGGGCCAAAGTACTGGACTTCGTGAAGAGAACAGGAAGGCCCGGAGATCCCACTACCGTACAAGCGGTACAGGTGGAGGATTAGGGGGCGGGGGCTGGGGTAAGGTAAAAAGGGACCGATTGAGCCTACTTGCCAGGTCTTGGGCCGCTCCCTGTTTACTATCACTACTAGCGAAGGCACCGAACCTCTTTTAGGTGACAGAATACAGCAAGGGATACAATAAGCAATCAGCTGCAGTGTCAGGGAATCTCTAAACCTTACCTTGCTGTATTGCGGCTATGGATATCATTTTGACTCAAGAGGACCTTAAGGATGTTCCTCGGAAGGGCTATGAATACGGCACTAAGAAAAACGGTAACCGCCTTTCTGGGGCCAAATTCATATTTCCCTGAAGTATTTTTGTCCCCTTAAACACTGCATTGTTTTTTGTATTCTTTATTATTTTTATCTTTCTTTAGGTGCATGATCGAATCACTTATCTTCGACACCTAATCGTAAGTCTCGCACAGGCTCGTGATATATCCCAAGCGCTTATAATTTTTTCGCACGATTACTACGACGAGGAGATAAACAGCTTGGTGCAGAGTGTCGATTTTTGCAAGGTGATTCAGATTTTTTATCCGTACTCGATACAAACGCACCCCAACGAATATCCAGGAGAGGATCCGAACGACTGCCCACGAGACGTGAAAAAAAATATGTAAGTTCATATTTAAATCATTGCTTGCAAAACATACACAATAACACAGTTTGACCACGAGTTTTATACGCTATTATTTATACAGAGAGTCCCAAAAGTTCGAATCCCCACTAGAATCTTCTAAACCAAAAGATACAGAAAAGTAAAATTTTATATTTTTATTTAAATGGGGTACCCTGTATATTTTGGGAAAATTTGAATAGAGCTTTTCCTTCTGTTTCCAAAAACAATCTAATATGTTACCTTTTTTGGTTTTTAAATAAAATGACAAACACTTGTCATAATAGCAATGAGTTAGACAAAGAATAAACCCCCCCCCCATCCAATACCCCAGTTATTGGATTAAAAATCACATTGCAAAATACGCAAATTAAAAATGTACACCTAAAACTTTTAGATAAGAACTTCTAAAAGATCAAGATATTTATTTAATAATGGACAAACAATATACATTTTTGCAATTTTTTGCAAAAAATTTTGCATGCAGAGTAACTTCTGCTATGCTGCTATAAATAATTTGTTGAACCCAAATGTCCATTTCTTTTAAAAAAAAACTTGTAACTTCTGGTCCACTTCATATTACTTTTATTTTCATAAAATTTTCTGCATTATTTTACATTATTTGTTTTATTTTCTCCCCTTCTTGATGCCCTCCTACCTAGCTTCGACAAAGCTCAAGCCCCCTCCAGAAATAATTTCTGCGTACGCCACTGATTTTAGTATAAGTAGTTTACATTATCTTAGATGGCCCAACTTACATTCTGTTAGATGGCCCAATTATAAAATCAATACAGCAAAAGTATTTGTTGTTTTTTAGTTGGACCGGACAACAAAATGTGAACTTATACCGCGGACAATTTAGTAGAAAGACTATCCTCTTTTTGCTGATTTAAACTTTTTTATAAAAATATTGTTTTATTAATGTACAAAGCTTAGAACTAGAGTGTGTCAGTTGTGTAGGCTGCTGAAAATAGGCAAAATATGTTATATTTACACCAATAATTTTACTTTGCAAAAAAAGAACGCCAATTAAAAATATGCTGGAAAAGCTTACCTTAATGAATATAAATCACAGATTGGCTTACAATATGTTGATTTTTATTTTTAAATTTAAAAACAGAATTCTTCCAGGATATCTAAGTGAGGAATTAAAGTCTACCACAGATATTCATTCATATATCACTAGGGCAAGAAATGACAATGATTTTTATATAAGTAATTCTGAAAACAGAGTAGACACAATTTTTAGTAAAGGGCTTATATTATTTAACACGCTATCTGTAGAGATAAAACAAATTAAATCGTTACATATTTTTAAGCAGAAATGTAGAAATTATGTATTTCAGAAGATTGAAAGTTAATTATCATTGTTATTGAAATTTAATTAACATTTTTCATAATAATAATAAACAAGTAATAATTATAACATTTTACCTAAGATGATTTATTGAGAAAGTAAATTAAATTAATTTTATTTAATTTTATTTAGTTTTTTTATATTTTGGTTAGTAACTACATTTTTTTAGTTAGGTTATGCCTAAGTTAAAATTAATGTTGTTTGTTAATCTATTACTTATTGTAAATTGCAAATTTTAAGAGCTTACTTTCTTGTCTATATGTCTATAAAAATAACAAAAAGAAAAACTGCCACTAGAACGCCCTAAATTTAATCATTATCTTTAAAATGTTTTTTTTTTCAAATTTTAAAGAAAATGACTTCTTTCCCAATAATTTAGGTAAAAAGTCTCTATTTTTATATTTCAGAGCCTTAGAAATGAAATGCAATAACGCTTTATATCCTGACTTGTACGGTCATTATAGAGAAGCAAAATTTACGCAAACCAAACTCCACTGGTGGTGGAAAGTAAACCGGGTTTTCAACCAGCTAGACGTGACCAAGAATCATACGGGGTTGGTTTTGTTTTTGGAAGAGGACCATTACGTTGCTCAAGACTTTATACATATGCTGAAACTGATGGAAATGGCTTGCACGGAAACATGCAGGCACTGCAACATTTTATCTCTAGGAACTTATTTAAAGACTTATAATTATTATGGAGACTCTAAAAAGGTAAATCGGGATCGAAACAACGTACCAACAGCGGGAATTCCATCGAGTCACTTTTGTCACAGTTTTTATCCCTTTTGGGTCACTTTTCTCTTTCGCGATGGCCTGTCCAAAAAAGCTTATAAAATATGTAAAATCACATGAACTTTGGGTACATATCCCAAAGTTTTCGCCTGCGCGCCGTGTTTCATATTTCTTTAAATTGAATATTGCCAAGATAATGCCCTGCGCCTCCACCATGTCAAGATAAGAACATAGTGAACTCTTTGCTGTTGAGAGTTAAAACTAGGGATCTTTCTTAAGTCTAAGTTTGTGCCTGTAACCTTTTTGTGCCTAGCCTAGGCAATTACCGATCCCCCTTGCATTAAACCTAAAGATTTAACTTTTTAGGTGGAAATCACCCCTTGGATGAGTAGCAAGCATAACATGGGCATGGCATTTAATCGCACAACTTGGAATCAGCTTTTAAATTGCGCCTCCTACTTTTGTAAATACGACGACTACAACTGGGACTGGTCTTTGCAGCACATCTCTCAAAATTGTCTCAAAAAGAAGTTATACGCGATGGTCGCCAGGGGTCCAAGAGTTTTCCACATTGGAGAATGGTATGTTAATCCTTTGCACTCTCAAAATAAATCTTAGATATCCAAAATGCGGTAAGATAAAAACGGAAACAGCACTATACCCGTGTGTAGAAATAGTAGCTGTTATACCTAGTGGTTAAAATAGTGTTTTTTTTTTACGGGCGTTGGTTTAAATATCGAGCGGAGCAAGTGATTTAAGTTAAAGTGAAAAAAGTACAGTTTAGCCGTGAGTTTTAAACACTATTTTTTATACCTTCATCAAAAAATTTCAAGGGCGGTTGGTGGAGGACACAAAAGCAATTTCCACAGCCTCCCACGGTTTTAAATATGGCTAAGCTTTGATGAGTAAAAAATAAAGTTAAAAAATAAAGTTATTTTTGGTTTGAAAAAAAATCCAAAATAAATGGTTTTTTAATCATACTTCTTTTCTGTCATTGTTAGTGACCTTAAACTGTTGATCATTTTATTTTTTGACAATTTGGTAATTTGTCGTGTTTTTGAGATTTTTTTTGCAAAAAATTTGAGGAAATTGCTTAATTTTTAGGTAAGAATAATTTTTTTTCAATATTACTATTTTGCCCTATTTTTCTTGAAATTTGGGTGAAGAAGGGATGAGCAACAGCGAGTTATTTTAAAACGCGAGTATAAAAAACACAGTTTAGTCGCGAGTTGTAAACACTATTTTTTAATACCTTCATCAAAAAATTTGAAAAAAAAACATACAAAAAACTAGAACCTGAACAAGAACAATAAAAAAATGCTTTGCATTGGTAACCAAGAAAGCCATTATTTCATTATTGACGACGTCCATAAATCTAGCGAGCCAACTTCATAAAATTAAAATTTTAATAATTTCAAAATTATGTGCTTTTATGTGCTAATTTCATCCCCTTCTAAAAATTTTTGTTCTCTTTAAGTTTTTGAGAAAATAAAAAAAAGGCGGGCTCGCTAGCTTTTTATATAAACTTTACCTTAAATTAAGGTTAAAAATATCCGTTAAATATCTCAGAATTATGTGCTTTTTATGTGCTCCATGAAAATATAAAAAAAGAAAAATTTGTAACTTTTTTAGTTACTTTTTAAAAAAATGTTGTGGGCTCGCTAGCTTTATATATACGTAGCAAGCCCAACCTTAAATAACGGTGAAAAATATCCGTTAAATATCTCAGAATTATGTGCTTTTTATATGCCCCATGAAAATATAAAAAAATATAAAAATTTTTAACTTTTTTAGTTACTTTTAAAAAAATGTTGTGGCCTGCTAGCTTTATATAAACCTAGCAAACCGAACCTTGATTAAAGGGTAAAAATATCCGTTAAATATCTCATAATTATGTGCTCCATAAAAATATAAAAAGATATAAAAATTTGTAACTTTTTTAGTTGCTTTTTAAAAAAATGTTGTGTTTATTTTCATGGAGCACATAAAAAGCACATAATTCTGAGATATTTAACGGATATTTTACTAAACATTTTTTACTTTTTTAGTTACTTTTTAAAAAAATGTTGTGGGCTCGCTAGCTTTATATAAACGTAGCAAGCCCAACCTTAAATAACGGTGAAAAATATCCGTTAAATATCTCAGAATTATGTGCTTTTTATATGCCCCATGAAAATATAAAAAAATATAAAAATTTTTAACTTTTTTAGTTACTTTTAAAAAAATGTTGTGGCCTGCTAGCTTTATATAAACCTAGCAAGCCGAACCTTGATTAAAGGGTAAAAATATTCGTTAAATATCTCAGAATTATGTGCTCCATAAAAATATAAAAAGATATAAAAATTTGTAACTTTTTTAGTTGCTTTTTAAAAAAATGTTGTGGGCTCGCTAGCTTTATTTAAACCTAGCAAGCCCAACCTTAATTAAAGGTTAAAAATATCCGTTAAATATCTGAGAATTATTTGCTTTTTATGTGCTCCATGAAAATAGAAAAAAAACTAAAGATTTTTTATTTAATTAGTGATTTAAATTTTTTTATGGGATTGCTAGGTTTATGTAAAGCTAGCGAGCCCATAACATTTTTTTTTAAATCACTAAAAAAGTAAAAAATCTTTACTAGCACATAGTTTTGATATATTTAACGAATATTTTTAACCTTTATTTAAGGTTGGACTTGCTAGGTTTATATAAAGCTAGCCAGCCCATAACAGTTTTAAAAAAAATCACTGAAAAAGTAAAAAATCTTTGGATGTTTTCTATTTTCATGAAGCACATAAAAAGCACATAATTCTGAGATATTTAACGGATATTTTACTAAACATTTTTTACTTTTTTAGTGATTTAAAAAAAATGTTAGGGGCTCGCTAGCTTTATATAAACCTAGCAAGCCCAACCTTAAATAAAGGTTAAAAATATCCGTTAAATATCTCAGAATGATGTGCTTTTTCTGTGCTCCACGGAAATAGAAAAAAAAACTAAAGATTTTTTATTTATTTAGATATTTAACATTTTTTTATGGGATTGCTAGGTTTATGTAAAGCTAACGAGCCCATAACATTTTTTTTTAAATTACTAAAAAAGTAAAAAATCTTTACTAGCACATAGTTCTGAGATATTTAACGAATATTCTTAACCTTTATTTAAGGTTGGACTTGCTAGGTTTATATAAGGCTAGCGAGCCCATAACAGTTTAAAAAAAATCACTGAAAAAGTAGAAAATCTTTAGATTTTTTTCTATTTTCATGGAGCACATAAAAAGCACATCATTCTGAGATATTTTTCAATATTTTTAACCTTTTTTTAAGGTTGGGCTTGCTAGGTTTATACAGGGTGATTTCAAATTCCCTAGAAAGACTTTAACTGTAGGTAGAATTTGTTGTTCTGAACAAGAATTAGAAAATATATTTTTGTAAACTCTTTTGTTTCAGATTTCAGACATATTTGCATTTAAAAATTGTTAATATTTTCTGAGAAGTACATTTTAATACGTGGTAGTTTCTCAATTTTTGAAAACAAAACTTTGACAACTTCAAGATGCTTGACAAAAACCCTAAAACATGTTATTGTTGCACACGTAGACTTTACTTTTACTTTACTCCTAAATTCAGAGAAAAAAAATGAACTTTAAACAAAATAATCACGTAACTTTGCTTAGATTAATGATATCTAACCACTGTTCAAATCTTTCTAGGGAATTTTGACTCACCCTGTATAAATCTAGCGAGGCCACCTTTTTTTTATCTTCTTAAAAACTCAAAGAGCAGAAAACTTTAAGAGGGGACGAAATTAGCACATAAAAAGCACATAATTCTGGAATTATTAAAATTTGGATTTTTTGAGGTGGGCTCGCTAGGTTTATGGAGTTTTATTGGCGGACAGTTACTAAAGTCCTGTTTTTGATGAAGGTAGAAAAACATTATTTTTTGTTGACATTTTTGCCGAGATTTTTACATTGCTGGCAAAAAACAAAAAATTTTGCGGACCATAACTAAAATCGTGTTTGGTTAAATCATTTATTTTCTCTTGTAGTGGGGTTCATCACAAGAAAAAAAACTGCGAATCGAACGCGGCAATATCGAGAGTACAAAAGGTACTAGAATCAGCAAAACGATATTTGTATCCCGATTATTTAATACTCACCTACACAACGGTTTTAAAGAAGACAACGCTAAGGAAAGGCAACGGCGGCTGGGGAGACCACAGAGATCAAAGTTTGTGCACGACGATGACCTTAGGGTGAGAACTGATCACTTACCTCCCGGTAAAAATTTAATTTGCCATATCAACGTTCTACTTTGAGTAGATCTTTGTTTAAAGGATACGGTTCGTCTCGTTTATACAATCATAATTATTATTTATTTAGTAAACCGCGCGACCCAATATATACCGTAAAACATTAAGAAACTTCCGGTTTTATGTGGTGCAGAAAGCTTCTTATCTTTTTAATTGTAACAAACATTGAACTAACGAATTTTATCAAAACAAGGAGGTTTGTAAAGGAACGGCTGCGACTATACGACATCTGGCGGTGTATACTGGAGAAAAAAAAATGCAATACCAGGAAGAACAAATATTTTTAAAGTAATTTATTTATATGTTAATACATTAGGATGCTCTTAGTAATTGATTACATTTCCAAGAAGATTCCTCCATGATAATTATCAAAAAATTAATAATGAGTGGCTCCTCCATGCGCTCGTTTGTTTTATTGGGCATTGACAAAATAAGATGGTCTATATCATATCCATCCAGGGGGATGTGGTAATCGACTAAGATTGCGCCCTATCATATCCCATACGTGTTCATAGGCGAAAAGTCAGGCGATCTTGCTAGCCATTCCAAAGTCTCTATGCCAAGTTCATGTAAGAAGTCCATTGTTTCAGGAGCAATATGCGTTCTGGCATTATCTTGCTGAAAGATCGCATTTGGGATAGTTTGTAGGTAGGGATGTAAAGCTGGCTGCAGCACTTCATCGATATATCGCCGAGCAGTCAGATTGCCGTTGATGAGGACTAGAGGTGATCTGCTTCCTAAACATATAGCACCCCATACCATGATACTTTGCTGTCTTACTCTATCACGTTCAACAGCAAAGTCTACATTTAGTCTCTCACCTCGAAATCGCCTAACCCTCATGCGTCCATTATGGTCGCCTAAACAAAACCTGTATTCGTCCTCTCCTCTCCAAGCGGCGTGCCTTGTGTTGTGCACCAAAAACGGACGGTAAACCCTCAGCCCCATACCAAGAAATCTTCGATTAACTGTCATTCTTGAAAACACTCGTCCTGTAGCTGCAACTAGAACACCTCTTACTTGGCGGATACTGTCCCGTCGATTTCTGAGAGCAAGAAGTCTGAGATGCCGTAAATCACGACCTTGTAATACTCTAGGGTGTCCAGACCGCCTTCTTCAAACTCTTAACATTGTTGATGGATTGGCATTAACTTCTTGCAATTTCCCGTAAACCAAAACCAGCCTCTTTGATGCCCACGATGCGTCCTTTCTCGAAGTCGTTTAAATGATGAAATTGTTGGCGACCGCGAACTCTTGGCATTTTTATTTTTTAGGCAAACTGTAAGCAATCCAAACAGACCAAAAACTCCGAGAAAAATTATTTAAAATTTTCAGAAAAGGTCTTTTATGTGTTGGTTGTTTTTGAAAATGAATAGAAAAAATCTGTGAAAAAAGGAAAGATTAGAAGACAAAAAATTTATCAAATATTTCTTTTGGGATAAGGTATACACACAAATAATTTTCATTGAAATAGTTATCCATATACATGGTGTTGCATTTTTTTTGTTCTCCGGTATATTTGTATGACATCATTAAGTTCGAATTTCCTCTTTTTTGCCTTCTGCCTCTGGGCTCATTTAGGGGAATCTAACAAAACAGCTCTATCGAATATGGCCGCTGTATGGTAAAATAACCATTTTTTTCAATGAGACGTAACGCTGACTGAAATAAAAATTTTGGCTTAATTAAAAAGGATCGAGTAAAAAAAAAGTTGTGATCTTATAGAGTAATTCGGTATTTACAGGAATGACTGCGACTATGCGACACCTAGCGACAGATGTTAAAAACTGACTGATGTGCGCGGGAAAATTAATATATTTTTAACTTTTGGGAAAAAATAAATGTTTTTAGAGTTCAAAATGTTCATAAATTTGTGCGTTTTCGTTTTACGTCTGTGCTACAGATTGTATCTGCAACCCGGGCTAATTATAGGTACTTTTAGATATTTTTTAAACGCATCTATATACTAATGCCTAACGCGTTCAAGACAAAGCCAGAGGGCTTCGCATTTGTGCCTTATTTTTGCCATTTTTCGAACGAGTCCCGATTTTTTTTTTGGAGGCGATGAGTGAACAACTGACTGCAATCGATGCGTGTTGTGGTCGCAACGTCAGCTGTTCTACTATCGCATCCACCATAAAATCGGGCCACGTTCGAAACATGGCATAAACAAGTCAAAAATTTAGTGCCTTTTGGCTTTGGTTTGAACGCGTTAAGTATACGGATATTTTAAATAATGGTTAAATAGGGATATTTCCCTCAATGTAGTCAATCGGACGTCTAGCGAGTATGCTTTCATAAGAGACAGGCGCTAGCGCGCGCTAGGGTGGTGTAACGATCGTCGTGTAGCCTGACCCAGTAGCTGAAATCGCGTTAGTCGAGGTGGTTTTCACCAATGAGTTTTAGTTTAGTAGTCCTTATTATCTGAAGAAGTACCCAACCGATTTTAACCAAATTTGGTACGAAGACTTTCTTTGGATTTTTAACCGCGTTGTTAGGTTACGTTGTTCATTTATTTTTTTTAATTTTGTGAAGAATTATGGTGGAAAGATCAGAAGTTCTGCGAAAATCGCTGATTTATTAACTGGAGCTCTGCTATCGGTGGATCTTTAAAGCTTGCAATTTGGTTTAAGGCAGAGGTTCAAAGCGAAAAAAGAAAATACAAGACGAATAGAGCTGTTTAACAAGTTGTCAAAGTCGGCCATTAATCAAGATAGGAATTTACAAATGGTGGGTAAACAAAGCGATTTTCCCTTAGACGTGGGAAAAGATGCAGGTAAAAAATTCTGAATGAGGTAAAAATGGGCATTTTGCCAAAATGTTAGCAACAAACTCAAAATTCGCAGTCTAAAGAGGCAACGCCTGTACTTTTAGCTCTCTTGCACTTGAGCACTGCAGGTAGACTTGTCTCTCTCAGTTCAGTCTAAAGATCGGGCCAGATCGGCCAGATGACGTTATCTACAACTACAGGGATGGAGGTAGGGGGACAGTTCCCGGTTTAATTACGATTTTTGTACTCATTTTTAACTTTCATAAAATACTCATTTTTCCCTCAGTTATGAAGGTTCTGTAACAAAAATACTAACTTTGGCTTATATCTCGGCAACTAAAGACGTAGGAAAAAATGGGAAAGACAGTTAAATTCTTTGTCAAAAGGTCTATAAAAAAGCTCTCAAAATAAAATTTTCAGTAATAACGAAGTTAGAGACCCTCTCCCAAAATGCAGACCTTTCAAAAACGTCCCCCTTAGCTTGTAAATCTCTTGACACATGAAGATGCAGTTTTCACCTTCCATCTTCTCTTGAAAATGGAGCCTCGCAAGTGGGGGGTCAGTTTTGTTCTATCTCACCTGGAAGTACCTTAAACCCCCCAAAAGTGCCTAATTTGGGACACTCTGTACAGTCGAAGGCGAAGAAAATGTACATTTTTGGTAATTTTTTTGGGAAAACTTTTGAACAAATTTAAGCGAAATTAATCGTCATTTCAAACACCGACCAGTATTAGGAATCACGTCTTTCATTTTTATACGTAAGTTGTGAAACACCCTGTATATTTTTTTTTTGAAATTCTTCTGGACGCTGACTTTGTTTCCACCCATAGTACATTTTATCCATGCGTATTCAAAAACCAATCGCCAGATTTTTAAAATTTTACAGGCTGTCCAGAAAAAACTCATTAACGAATTTCCGATTTTTTTCCGCTTATTTTATACTATTTCCTGGTCATTTAAGAGTATAAAATACTTATCTATTTATATTTTAAACTAAAAACGAATCCTCCCGGATTTAGTCTTAATTCCAAATTTGTTACCAAAATCTTAATTGCAAGTAGGATCGCACCCCCCTCCCCCCTCCCGTGAAACCAATGATAAAACAAATGCACGTGGTTAACTTTTTTAACTCAAATGTTACTTTACACTTTTTTAAATTTCTTATTCATGCCGATTATTTTTATTTGAGATTCTTTTTGATGCATTTTTTCTCTTCCAGTTTTCTCAATCTTTTTAATTATTTAGCTTGCCCTCTCTTTCTTTTAGAAATTCCAAGAGGTAAGGTTATTTGAAAAGTAATATAACGTTATTTTTCTTTAATATAAAAGGAATGTTCAAGTTCAAAAGAATTAAGAAAAAAGGCGTCGAAAACGAAATATTTAAAAAAAGTACAACAAAAGTAATTTAACGAAAAAACAAGAGTTTTTTGTACTTCAGTGCAAAATGAACTACTTGAATTTCGATTGCTCACAAAGAGGGTGGACGGTAGGACGACGGCGTTTCGTCCTTATTAGGGACTCATCAGCTAGGTGTACCACAACGACAGAGAATTTCGATCACACTTATGTGCCAAAGATTACAACTCAAGCGGAGAGAATTTCTGTCAAGTGCCGACCATGACGCCCCCTGTATGAACCTCCGACAACCAAAAATAGTACCCACTGCATAAGCCGTAGGTGCAAGACGTAGCATCGATCCTGCGAGAGACATATTACGTAGGATCGCTGCTACTCAATGCACCTACTGCTTATGCAGTGGGTACTATTCTTGGTGGTCGGTAATGTAACAGAAATTATCTCCGCTTGAGCCGTAATCTTTGGCACATAAGCGTGAACGAAATTCTCTGTCGTTGTGGTACACCTAGCTGAGTCTCTAATAAGGACGAAACGGCGTCATACTAGGTTCCACCCTGTGTGTGAGCAATCGAAATTCAAGAAGTTCATTTTGCACTGAACTACAAAAAACTCTTGTTTTTTCGTTAGATTTACAGTGCCACAGCCATCTTGCGTTTGTTTTTGAAAAGTACCCAATGAGCATTTTTGTCTATATAAAAGTTACAGCAAATAATATAAAACCTTCATAAAATAACCAAAAGTTATATTATTTAGTGTTGGTGATAATTTTATAACTCTAATATATCTCTTAAATGAGTAAAAAAGACTTGAAAAACAACTGTTCAACACCAGCTTATAAAAATTTATGGTACATAGTAATGGATAGAAAAACAACATATAGATTTTATAAAACTTCCTTATGATCCCTCAAGTATAGAGATTATTATAAAAAGGTTTTACAACTGTTCTAACAACACTACATAACAAATTAAAGGTTTTTATGGATTTAGAAATATAGATTTTCCATCTTTCTTCCCTTTGCTTGTTATGTATTATTCTTTTTCTTTTTACAATAAAAAAATCTCTTAAATGGTGTTTAGCAATCTTCTAAAATAAATAAAAATGAAAGTGAGATAAGCTGAAACAGGAATATGAATATTTATATACTATAGTCAAATAAAAGCTGTTTTTCAAGTCATCCTACTCTGAAAATCAGCTGCGGTCCCGTGTGTACTGTATAGTTTTCGAATACACTCACGTAAATTTCATGGGCTCCAAAAATACTTGAGAAAACGAGAAAAAAAATATTAATTTAAATATCGGTTTTTTTTTCATACGTTTCATATGTTGTTCTTAACCCTAACAAGCAATATTTCGATTGAAACACATGTTGAAACCCCATAAATAACGTTTTTATTTAGGCCAAAAACCTATTTTTGTAATCCAAAATGGCGAAAATTTCCGACAATTCTATAAAAAAAACAATACAACTATACCACTGTTTACCTCGTCAACACTATTTTATAACCCTTTTAAAAAATGATGCTACTTGGAACAAAGGGCTACAGATGGCGCAGTGTTGAACACTGATGGTCCGTTTCTGCGAGCTTAACATAGTTACCATTGTTCTCTTTTCCTAAATGCATTCCTCGAGAGATCCAGCATACTACACATACCACGAAAAATATATCAGAGGTAACTATCTCAAGAACATAGTTAGATTGCGGGGTCGAAGGGTGTACAGGCGAGTATTTTCCGGGGTGTTCACATTTGCCGCCGACCAGCAGTATCAGCGTATGCGCTCGACGTTTCACGGTGCGTTTCTAAAACACGGTTCCCATCTATGCGTTTCTCATTCGTGGGTCCCCCGAATCAAAACACGTATCACGTGGTCTAAGCGAGATTTGCCTATACAAGTTCATGCCGGACCACGTGATGAGTTTTTTGAGTCAGGGTGACTGCGCATGGGAAACGCTGGTGGGAATCGGGTATAAAATGCATTCGATCCCGATATCTGTCATCGGCAACTATCTCAAAAAGATTTGGATCTCTTATCTCTCTCAGATTGATGTAATTACAACAAGATAATAATGGTATGGTATCTCGCAAAAACATGCCTTTTGATGTCGCAAAAACGCTCCTTTTGAGGTCGCAAAAACGCGCCTTTTGATGTCACAAAATTAACCTTAAAAAATCTTGTTTGTTTTGTTTTTATAATTGCCAAAATAAATTAAAATTGTTTTTTTTTTGTTCTAAAAACAGTTGTATTATAATCACTATATAAAGAATTTAATAACAAAATTATAGAAAAAACCTTATGGGCAAAAAAGGTTTATGAATGAGTTCATAAGAATATTACAGACACCAATTTATATAACTATTGTGTGTGAGTTCCCAAGTTTTTATAAGTGTCTCTCGAAATATTTTCAATCTTATCTTATATAAATTTGTTGTTGGTTAATTAAGTTTTATAAGTGGGTTGATAGCAACATTTTAAAAACCAATCTATTATATATCTTTAATTGATAGTTACTTACGGTTTTATAGGTGGGTTGACAGAAAGATTTCAAACACCAATTTATATAACTTTTGTCACTGATGACTTATATTTTTATAAATATGTTGGTGGAAACATTGTTAACACCAATTTATATAACATTTGAACCGATGACTTCAATTTTTATAAAGATGTCCGTGGAAATATTGTTAACGACAGTTTTATGTTACTTTAGGGTACCATCAATTTAGAGCCTTTAATAAAACAAATATACAAACTCAATTCTTGTAGGAAACTTCTAAATACCCTAGGGTATCAATGGAACCCTCTTTATAATAATTATATAAATATCTGTCACCAGAAGTTTCTGAAAATGCTCATTGGGTAATTTATCTGTCATGAGCATAAACCCACCCTCAGCCCCATACAAACCGACGAATATTGTAGGTCTGCTTACAAAATATCCTAATTTAGTACAACTTGGACTCTTTTGTATTATGATTAGCCAGTTAACAGGAAGGAATACTATTAATTTGCCAGTTGAACAGCAGAAGTTAAATTTGCGCACTGGTTTATCCCTTTCGAATACCTGTGAAAAAAAAAACTGGCAACAAAGCTTAAAATATGCGGTTAACATTTTTCAACACCATGTAGGGAGTATTATTTATGATATGGGTAAAATTCCTGGCTTTTTCCCGACTTCACGAAATTCCAGGTACATCCTTTTAAATGTTACACCCTGTATATCGGAGGTATTAGCATAAATATAACGAGAGACTAAAACCCACTTTGCTTTCCACGTTTTCATTGGTCGACTCAAGGGTACATGAATGTGGGATTATAGATATATTTTGATTTTATTAACTTTCTCCCCCTACAAATTAAAAAAAAAAAACAAAATAATAACCAACCCAACCAAAACCAACCCTATCCAACGAACCAACCCGGCCCAATCCAGAGCCTAACCCTTTTTGCAATCTAACCGAATAAATCCTGCTGGGGTGCGTTTGAAAATAAAAGGTGATGATGAGAAAGATTTAAACACAAAAGCCCTAACCTCACAAACATGTAACCTTGAGTCGGGCAATGAAATCGTGGAACGCAAAGTGGGTTTTAGTCGCTTCTTAAATATACGCTGTCCCAAACGAAGACCCCATATTTTATTTAATTTTAAAATTTGTGATAAAATTTCCTTTTAAACAATAAAGCATATGTGATAGTTTGTTTGGTCCGTTTTTGAGATATTTAATATTTTCCATTTCTGTCTAGTGTGCTGTTACTTTATTTTGATAGCTTCGCAGTGTGTTAGTCATTTATGTCATCAAATTTCTGCAAATAGGCCATAATATGAGAAAAGTCAAAATTGCTGCCTGTCACGGCCTACTTTTTTAAAACTACAAAGCTTTCATTTAAATGTGACGTTATTATTATAGAAGCACGTTTCAAGTGATAGGTAATAACTTTAAAAAAAGTAGATATTTAGTTTATCACCTTTATAAGAAATAAATCATTGAACCATTTTTGTTAATTGGTATGTTCTCTTTTCTGACAAAGAGCGTTATGTATGAAAGAACATGATACTTGATTTTCGATACGTATTAAGTACGATATGAAAACATACAAATTATTACAGTAGGCCATGGCAGCAATACAATAAGTCATTGTCAGAATGGTTTGACTATGCCATGGCATACTAGAAAGAAATGCAAAATATTAAATATCTCAAAAACGGCTCTACCACATATGGTATATTGTCAAAAAGGAAATTTTAAAATATGGGGTGTTCCATAAGAAAAATACTAACTTTGCCTTATATCTTTGAAACCAAAGATGAACGAAAAAATCTGGAAAGATAGTTAAATTCTTTGTCAAAGTCTACAAAAAAGCTCTTTACATCAAAATTAAATTTTCAGTAATAACGAAGTTATAGACCCTCCCTCAAAATGCAAACTTTTCAAACCCCCGCCCCCCCCCCCCCGTAGCTTGTAAACGGCTTGACATATCAAAATGCGGTTTTCACCGTAGAACTTCACTTGAAAATCGAGCCTCGCAAGTGGGAGTACCTTAAACCTGGAAGTACCTTAAACCCCCCAAAAGTGTCCAATTTGGGACACCGTACATTAAAGCTTATAAGCAAAATACCTCACAAAAAACTATCATCAAGCAAGCAAGTGCATTGCCCGCCCCGCTCTTATCTCCGTATCCTACCACAGAAAGTAAACAAACTATGCAATATTATAGCGTATTCCATTGAGACTTTCAATGCAGCACTCGGATATTTCTGTCCTTTGCAGTTTTAGGTAAAAACAAGAGACAGAGATTTGAAAGTTTGAGACAATGATGTGTTTGAAATTAACTCTGTGTTTCGGACTTCCATTGTCTATATTTTATTTATACACGACGTTTCGATCAGTACAATCTCTGATCGTCTTCAGGTGCAAACTTTTTTTTTTTTGCACCTGAAGACGATCAGAGATTGTACTGATCGAAACGTCGTGTATAAATAAAATATAGACAATGGAAGTCCGAAACACAGAGTTAATTTCAAAGAGACAGAGATATCTCAGTGTTGCACTAACTGTCTCAAAGGAATACGCTATTAGCTGATTCAGTTTTGAATTTCTGGTGTTGTGATGCGGAGTATTAGTTTTTTTAGTGATTTTGTTTTGTGTTTTGTTGTAAAAAATGACATTAAACTATTCATTTCTTCAGAAATTAAACAGCGAATTAGTGTATATTGTTTTAATTTATAACGAAGCGCAACAACTCGCCGCAGTTATGAGAATAGTCAGCGATTAGGGGTTTTTGTCACTTTATATGTATCATACTTCAAGAAATCATTAGCATACTTTTAGTGGTAAGGTCATATCTTGGAAAAATGTTCCCTAATTGAAACATTTTCGAAGAGGCTTTTGAAAACGGCGAAATCGTTTTTTTTTTATATATTTTTGTGTTACTTGCAGGCTATACGCTCTAAAAGTTTCTGACGTAAGTTGTAAAACACTGTATATTTAGTAAAAAACGATTTTTGTATTGGTCCACGGCCATGTCCATTGATCAGTTTGTTAATGAATTTTCGTTGTATGCAGTCGCCATTTTTGACACTGTCGAACGTTTTTGAAGAACAGAAAAAACAATCATTTTAAAATACCTTTTGCCTCGAATGTTTTATGTTTAGTTTTACTTGTTAGGCTTCTCGCGAACGATAAATAATTTCACGCTTTTGTTTAAATAATAACAGATTAATAATTGCACCTATTTTTGAAAAATGTAATCGAAATGGCAGAAGAAGTAATCTTTTAATGTGTTGACAATATGTTTGAAATATGAATAGTTTTTGTTTAGATTTTTGTTGTTATGTGTCGTTTTTGGGAGTTGGTATTTTTATAACCTTAATATTTTTTGTACAGGTTTATTATTTACCTCTTTACTGTTTTTGTTTTATATGTATACATTTTTATTTTTAAGTACGAACAAAGCTGCTATTTAAATGACAAAAATTATATTGTTACGCTTACAAAAAGTAAACTAACGCAATCGTCGTTAGTAGAAAAGGACAAAATCGCATTGTAGAAACGGGACATTGGCTATAATAGACGCCAAGTCGTTTATAGGAACCAAAGAAACAGGACATAATACGCCACAAAAGTGAGAAATGTAAAAAACCTACCAAATTTCTGGTTAGGCCCAGATAGCTTAAAGACGTCTTCTTCCAGATATACCATAAGTCAGTACTTCGTTATCTGGTAAACGACGTGGCTTTTACATCAAAATCAACGTTGTTAAGCGTAAGTCAGTGGATTGAACGAACCCTCGACGTCAGATACTGTGACGTAGTAGTAGTAGTAGTAGTAATAGATGGCGGCCGTACGCCTGGCAATTAGGCCGCATTATGGACCCTTTCTGTCATACCTCCCCCTTGCACAGCCGACTGATGCATGTGCCCCTTGGAATGCACCTCTTTGTCGAGGGCAGGGATCTTTAGACTGCGTAGCAAGTATACACAGTGGACCGCCGGCTTTACACCCCCTCCGAAGGGTGGTCCTGTTACATGTTAGAGTTGCATCTATCTAACGTCGCTACTCTCCCAGCAGAACTTGGTCTAGAAAGTAGACTATTTCTGCCAGCAGCTCGAAGTCATATCTGTTTCGCTCAGAATGGTTAAAGTCCAGCCAGTCACCCATCCAAAGTGTTCGACGTCCCAGCCTTCTGCCTTGGAATGTTCCCACTGCCCGAGAACGCAGGTCAAATCTTTTGGCATCTGCGCTGTAGAGACCCTAAGCTTGGCGGCTATGATACTGTGACGTAACTTTCTACTGATTTCTCAGAGTCGTGTGCACGTTGGTCTCTATCGTATACTATGACGTAACTTATATTTGTGATTTCTCAACGTCGCGTCGGTCTTATATTAGTTTCTATGCCGTTATGCAATCGTCGTCGGAATCGACTACGTTTTGTAATAGTGGATATAATATGCCCTAAACTACGTTGTGTACCATTGACCTACTTTACGTTCCACTGTTTGACCTAATTTTCGTTGGTTTTCTGACCTACTTTGACATTAACGTCCTAACCTTATTTTTTGACGTTCTTTTTTTGGTTGATATTTTATTATGCCTAGTGAACGTAACTTTCGCAAACCTTTTTTCTGAAAACGTGGAAAATGACTGGAAAGACACTTTTTCGTTTTTTTGTCAAACGATAAGAAAATTAACGTTATCTGTGCGACTGAGCTACCAATCTAAGTTGGTCATTCAGACGTTTTCATTACGTGGCCCACTAGTTTTATAAACCGTTGTTCCAAGTTTTGTGACCTATAATCGTGGTAATACATCTCTGACGGATAATCCACAGCCACTAAAAAATAAAATGGGAACCATCACGGTTCACATAGTCACAGAAAAGATCCCCAGGTACTTCAATGATTAAAGCGGGGTCCGGTCTCTCTAGCTTCAGCAAAGGCGAATCACAAAGAAGCACCTTTATATCCATCCTTTATGTTACAAATCTTGATACGTCTTAAAAATGTCTAATAAGACATCTTGAATATGTCTAGTAAGGCGTCTTAAAGATGGTCTACTAAGACGTCTTAAATATTATCTAATAAGACGTCTTAGAGATTGTCTAATAAGACGTCTTAAATATTGTCTGATATGACTGTTCAGTTTGTCTCATAAGACGTCCTAACGATGTTTAATAAGACGTCCTGAAGATGTCTAATAAAACGTCTTAAAGATATCTACTAAGATGTCAACCCGGTTTCCATGTATGACCACCCTGACTCTTGCTTACTACTAGAGAACACAATCGTTAATCATACAATTTGCAAATCTTACACTTATATTTGCGATTAATCATGTGTCACTGTTGATATCACATCGGGGTGATATGGGGTGATTTTTTAGTCTTACATATTTTCTCAATGTTTCGCTTTTCTTGCGTTTGTCCGTCGGTTTCTACCGTTTCTACAATTTGCAGTTTTAATGTAGTAGGGCATTCATAAATTATTTGAGACTGATTCTGATTTTCTTAAAGAAATCTGTGTATGAACAGGAAAAGTGTTGAGTTTATTTGTTTAAAGATTTATTTTATGCTCGATTTTAAGTTTAAAACACAAATTACCTAGGTTAAACCAGACGGTGATTGACACCTTTAACTTTAAAAGCGGCCGACCAAAATTTGGCTAAACATTGCACAACTTAAAATAATGCTAATTGACTTTTTTTCTTTTAAAATGTTTACCTTAGAGTGTTTTTTTTTTAAATATCTAAAGCCTTAAAAAATACTATTGCGTATATAAATTGTTTTGAGGCCAGAGATACTTGTTTGAAACTTTTAGACAATGATGTGTTTGAAATTAACTCTGTGTTTCGGACTTCCATTGTCTACATTTTATTTATACACGACTTATCGGTCAGTACAATCTCTGATCGTCTTCAGGTGCAAAATACAATCTGTTTCTAAGGCTACGTATTTATATACTGTGGGAAATCACTCAACCGTGATGTTTAAGAACTTGGCTCCGCCCAAGAAGGGGCTTCAAAATATTTGGAATTTCACCACTTGGTTTACTGAAAATACCCTTATTCTGCCCAACAAATGTAGCTTCGAGGAATTTTCGCTTCTTCCAGTGTGACTCCTCGTGCAAAACCTTTGCTTCTATCCACTTCATTCGGTATTGTTTTGACCGTGGGTATTTGTCTGATGTTCCTTAAGCCTAACAGATAGTGGGCTCACACTCACAAGGAACTTAGTAAATGCATTCCTTATTCTGTTTGTTCTCCGGTTTTGTTTTACTAAGAATGCTTCGAATTGTATTATTAGATTTAAAAGCCGTTTTTATATTAAAGTTGTTCGCTACTCTTCGAATTTTCTCTGATTCTCCCTTAATGCATGGAATTGTAAGGAATGCATTTGCCTTGTTTTGGTCTTGTAATCTCTGTCCTGTTTGCTAAAATTTAGAAATAGTCTCTGTTATAAGTTTAAGGCTGTAACCATTCTGCTGCAGATCCTTCTTAATGTTTTTGATTTCGATTTCCAAGTCATGAGAATTGTTACAAATTTGAACCGCTCTGTTATAGAAAGTTCTTATTATGCGTCGTTTGGTTGTAGCAGAATGATTTGAACCTTAATTTAAATATTGTCCTGTGTGAGTGGGTTTACGATAGACTGTTGTTCTGATGTCGCTTTCTACTCGTGTGACAAGTACATCAAGAAAAGGAATTTGACAATTTTGCTCCAACTCCATTGTGAATTTAATGTTGGGTCTTATGTTATTTAGGTGGTGAAGAAATTCTGAAAGTTATTGGTCATTCCCGGTCCAGAAAATAAAAGTATCATCAAGATATCTTAGCCAATAACATAAGACCCACCATTAAATTCACAATGGAGTTGGAGCAAAATTGTCAAATTCCTTTTCTTGATGTACTTGTCAAACGATTATGAAAGCGACATCAGAACAACAGTCTATCGTGATACAATTCGAAGCCTTTTAGTAAAACAAACAAAATAAGGAATGCATTTACCAAGTTCTTTGTGAGTGTGGTGAATCATACATAGGCGAAACAAAAAGACCACTATCTGTGAGGCCTAAGGAACATCAGACGAATGCCCATGGTCAAAACAACAGCGAATGAAGTGGACAGGAGCAAAGGTTTTGCACAAGGAGTCACACTGGAAGAAACGAAAGTTCCTTAAAGCTGCCCTTATTGGGCAGAATTAGGATATTTGCAGTAAGCCAAGTGTTGAAATTCCAAATATTTGGAAGCCCCTTCTTGGGCGGAGCCAACTTCTTAAACTTTACGGTTAAGTGATTTCCCATAGTATATAAGTACGTAGCCTTAGGAAGAGATTGTAGCTTGCACCTGAAGACGATCAGAGATTGTACTGATCGAAACGTCGTGTATAAATAAAATATAGATAATGGAAGTCCGAAACACAGAGTTAATTCCAGAAATACTTCATAGGATTTAACCGCTGCTTTTTTGGGTACCTCATCTCTCACAGTTAGCAAAAAATAAATACCCAACAAAAAAAATGAAACCTTAAACGATATATTTTTGAGGTTTACACACCCCCTGCTTTTATGTTGTATTAATCTACTCTTCTTCACCAGAAGTTCTTATTAACCTTGTATTTTTCATAACATTTCAATGTTTTTTTATCCCAGAAACTAAATGAGATAACATTTGGTACCTTTCGGATGATAGATGCAGAGTTGCCAATTTATAGCCGGGTTAGCAAGGGGTCACTTAATTTTTTTGGTGGGGTTGGGGGTTGTTTAATAAAATGACATTCAAAAAGTCAGGATTTAACAAAACATTACAAAAAATAAATCAGGCAACCAAACGAAAGACGTCAATTTTACGTAATGTGATCGAAATGACTTTCTTCTTCTTCTTTCTTTTTTTTGACTCTGTGTGTCTTACACCAATGGTCTCTTGGGATCTGCTTTTGCTTGTATATTTTCTTTTTTCTTCTAATCTTCCCTCTTTTTTTTTCTTTCTTGGTTTGTCTTTTTTCCACTTTTTTGATTTTTTTTTACTTTTTATTTACTTAAATTGGGATTGGAGGATAGGGAGGATAGGAAACTAACTTTCTTTCATACAACATTGAATTTAAAAGGTTATTTTTATTTTTCTTAATTGTACAAAATCACAGACACATTAAAATCTTGTTTTTTTTTTGATGGAATGGTGGGGATTTTTTGTGGGATTTTTTCTTTCCCTTTTTGGAAAAATGCCTTCTTCATGACGTAATGAACGTCATTTTAGAGATTTTATATTTATAATTGGTCCTGGTTCTGGTTGACATTATTTTGACAGAAATTTTGAGAGCGGTTCTAAAATAACGACCTCATTTATAATATTGTGAAGATATTTTTGATTTTATTCAAAAAAATAATTCCGTTAATTTTGCAAAATTTTAAGGGTTTTGTTTACAACCAAAGTGCCCAGCCAACCTCCCAGGCTGGTTCTAAAATTTTGTACCAGGGTTGCAACTGTGACGTCATTGTTTTAAATCGAAATGACCGGTTCTGGTTTTGGTTCAACCAGATCCAGGACCAATTGTAAATCGAAAATAATTTTTGCTACTTGAGATATTTTAGCCACAGGAAAACTTCTAGTTATTTACTTGTTCACTTGGCAAAGCAGCAGTATATATTAAGCTCGCGCCTTTGCCAAAATGTGTCATATTAACACGATTATTGCAAAAAAATTAACAAATTTTATCATTATCTTTAAAATGACACCAAAATTATTGAAATATTACTTTACCGAGATGGAAAAATCTTGAGCCAAAAGGTAAATCGGACTATTTTTTTTATCCAAGACTAGAAATTCTTAAAACTTGTAGATTTAAACGTTTTAAAAGGCAATTTTAATATTAATATTAAATTAAAGCCTGTGGTAGGTGTACCTTAAAAATCTATCACCAAGGTTTCTTTTGATTACCTTGAATATGTATTTTTTGATAACTCAGGGTTGCCACAATCATGGAATTTGGTGGGATCAGAAAATATCCGGGAAAAGTCGCGAAATTTGCTAAGAATCCTTGAATTTTTCAGATATTTTTGACCTGGTTGAGATTCCCTTCCCCCCCAAGTTTACATATAACTTTTTTTGCCGGCCTCCGTAGCGCAGTGGGTAGCGTATTTTCCTGCCGCACAGAAAGCCCCGGGTTCGAATCCCCGGATAGGAAGGATGCAATCACTATTGGGTCTATTGTGGCTTACTTTTGACCACTGGCGTAACTAGCTCTCTGACCCGGGGGGGGGGGCTAGGGGAGGGCCTAGCTGACAATGCTTGATAGTGAGAAATAAAAGACAATGATGTTTTTCTCGAAACTGTTTAATATTATGCATTCTTACCTTAAGTCGTTGTAGGAACAACTTTGAACCGTAACTCTATATAACTCAACTCAGCAGTTTAATATAAATTATCTTAAATTAACTGCAACTTCCTTTTCTTTTGTGAAAATATTTCCAAAACGTGGTCTGCTATAATCTCTTCTTTAATTAAATAATTATCGATGTTAATAATTGATACACTGGAAAATCGGGTTTGTCCCATTGTAGTTTAGGTCCAATTTTTTATTCCACGCATCGCAGAAAAGCTTCGTTCACATCTAGCAGAACTAATAGGAAGGAAAATAGCAATCTAAATTAATTTTTAGAGGTTCGGACAAAAGTCTTGTCTAATATACTCTTTGATAGATTTTAAATTTATTTCTAAATTTTTACAAATAATCATATTTTTTACTACTAGAGTAACTTTGAATAAAATCTTGACTTTCTTTGACGTTTAACTTAAATAAAGTATCTACCGATTCGGCCAATAGCAAGTTTGAAAACCTCTTCCTAAAATTAGCTGCTAAATTATCTATTATCTGATGGCAATTATATCACGCTGTCATGTCCAATCAGTGCTTTCCACTATATAATCCTTAGTTTTTGCAACAATCTGCCGTTTCCGTTTTGATACTTTGATAGGTTCTAAAGAAATATCAACTTTATCGCCGAAGTCTTGGATTTCAGAATAAATATTTTCAAAGCTGTTTCTAGTTTCTTCTATATATTGTTCTATTCTATTCTATATATTTACCCTAAAATTACTGACTTAAAACCTTGATACGTCATAAAACAGTGTATAGAATGTGCAGGCAAATGCAAAACTCGGCTTTTTGAATACATGCTAATAGTCCCACAGCTTCAACGGCATGTCTATCCTAGTTATCAGGTACTTCACTTTCTAGTGCCATTTTAATCGGCCCAAAGTTAAATAAAACTGCTTTACAATTTTCAAATCGACATGTTCAGCGAGTAGTAGAAAGGTTAGCTACTTCCAAAACTTGAATACCCAAGGTATCTGCAACATTTTTAAGTTTTTCATGATTTCCTGGTTGCGAAAAATGCACATGTACTAATGTATTACAGAAAGAAGCTGCAGGAGCAACTTTTGTACATGCTTCAACAAATTTCAGTTTATGTGCCAAACAATAAATGTATATTGCCGAAGGATGTCCTTCTCTTGTTAAACCTTGTAAGCCCTTATGTTTCCCAGACATTGCTCTAGCTCCGTCATATGACTGACAACTACTAGGCTATATTTTTCTGGGCGGGACCTGGAAGGATCTGGGGGGGGGGCGGCCCCCCCAGGCCCACCCGTAGTTACGCCGGTGCTTTTGACATTGTTTGTTGCTACAGAATAATTAGCCACTTAAAGAGGCTCGCAACTTGCTTTGGAGAAGCATCTTTCAGATCCAGTCCGTCGATCTGTGGTTTACCGAAAATACGTTGACGCTGACGTGCATTGACACAACACATATCTGGCCGTCTCGTCATCCTCCACACAGAGCCTACATTCGGTGTCCTGACTTAGAGTCATTCTGTGCAGTGGCACTTTCAGATCTCCTTCCTGGTGAGCTCAATGAGTTTCCTGGCCCTCTTCCTGCAGGATTCTGTAATGAACTCTTTGGAATGTGCCAGTATTGGTAGAACTTATTCTCCATCCAGCATGAGAGAGCAGTATTGATTGTGTTGTATGCTATTCCAAGGGCTGCCCAGAATGTCCTGGAATCCATACCAGCGTGTCCTGGCAGCTCCTAACGGTTCTCGAAGAGCACCTATAGGTTCAAAAGCCTTAGGGGCCAGTTATGATCCATCATCCAACGTGCGCTCATTTCAATGGTGAAGAGTTCCGCCTGGAAAATTGTAGCCATCTGTCCAAGACTATGTATAATCCTGACATTTACCCGGCTACAATAAGCTCCGGATCCAACGCCTGAAGGCATTTTGGATCCGTCAGTGTACCAGCAGCTCAGTTGAGAAACTTATTCTGTTGGACGACCAGGGGCACAATTCTTGAATGACTCGAATTTCAGTCGTACACGGATCACATTTTGGCAAAAATTTCATGAATAAAGGGTTAAATATTCTTCAATCCACTATTAACGCTCACACAAAATCAAACTTGTCCTGAAATTGTATAATATTAAGTTAAATTCGCCCTAGAATTAAAATTTAACATTTTTATTTTGCTAATATTCAAAAGTTTTGGCATTCTTCTGTCATAATCGTTCGGATCTGCAGCGGTTGCTTTTACCCCCTCGATGCAAAGTCGAGTGGAAATGACATCTGAGTCAACAATCGTTCTATTTTGCCCGTCAGAAACGCAAGATTTTAATTTTGCACCTTTTTTAATTGGATACTGTGCAATGTGCATACAAGTTCAATTTTTTTTTGTTTTGTATCTTAATCAGTGAAAATTAACCCTTTTTTCGTGAAATTTTTACGAAAATATGATCCGTATATGACTGAGATTCGAGTGATTCAAGAATTAGGCCCCAGTCCTCCCCATCTGGGAGAATAATGTTGTATAGCTTTTTGCTGTTTACTGTTGCGGGCATTAGATCCGGTAGCAGCCCTAGAATACAGTGGCTCTCTTTTGCCCGCGTTAAAGGGTTTGGTACTACTTGACTTGCCCTGCCACCCCATCGGTTGGCTATGATTCTGTTGGTTGCCTTCATAGATAGGATGGATAGTTTGTGTTTGTTTTTAACTCTGCAAATATACTTTGCTACATTGTTCATTCGGTTTATAAATAATTTAAAATATATTTTTAAAAAACAAAATTTTACACTTTGCGGTATTTGTTTCGATCACAATATCAATTTTTTTCAGCGGGCAATCGCCCCTCCCCCTCTGCAGCTCACCAGACCCAAAAGTTTTAACAAAATTTGCTTTTGGCGCTCGCTATAATGTCATTAGTTGTTACAATTTTAGTTAACAATTTTTATGAACAGCATTCAAAACGTGTAAAAAAATAGCTTTTTTAAAATAACACATATAGACTAGATCCCACCCCAACTCAGTGTCTCTCAACCCAAATTTTTTTAAATAATTTCGAAAAATTTGCAAAAGGTCTAAATTTTTGAAAAATTTTCTGTTTATAGGTAGGTACCCACACCAACACAGTGCTATGACATCGGGATTTTTTAAAAATAATTCGAGAAAACCCGGGAAAAAATCGAGTTTTATTTAGTTTTATCTAGGGAATCTTGTGGCAACCCTGTAACTTTATCTTTATTGCTGAAACTTTTTGTTAAGTGTATTTAGTTCCAACAGCTGTCTGGTTTACCCTTAACAAGCGATACTTGTTGTTATTTGATTCCATACTTGGTGTTATTTGATTCCTGTCACATTTTCAAATACAATCTGTGAACTTCCCAAAAAATTTGGTTTTTTCTTTAAAAAAAAAACATCCAGAGCGGTAGTAACGTTCGCCATTTTGTAAAAAACAAGCCGGCAGGATGAAGCTTTGGGTCTTTTTTTAAGCGCCATATTTTACACATTTTAATAGGTGATAGTTTCAACAACACCTTGTATTTTGCGATGACTAGGAAGATTTGAACGGGAGTAATACCAAATATAGGTTAAGCGTTTTCATAAAAAACGTTAAAATTTCAAAAAGTACAGTTTTGAGATAAGAAAACTGTCTAATCACTTTTAATGCATCTTGGTCTTCCCAGGGCTCGTATTCTTGGAAGTTCGAGTCGAGACTGCCCCAGCAGAAGCAAGTATCCTTCTCCTCTTGAACCTTTTATACTTTGACATAGGTATCTGCCTCACACTTGGTCAAACCACGAATAGGGGCCCTAGGGAGCCGTGTTGGGATAGTCACAAAATATTTGACCTTAGTTCAAATCTTTCTAAACACCAGAAATGGGTTCTTATACTTTGTTGTTTTTTTTGTTATTATTTTTTCTCTTTATATTCAAGTTTTATAACTAGGTAGGCAATTTTTATGTAATTTTATATGGAGGTATGAGAAGTTTAAGGGTATTTCTTGTAAAATCGTAAAGTTTTTAATGCCTTTTTCTCCACAACAAAAATGTTAACGTAAATGAAGCTACATATGGTTAACAGAACAGAACATTAACGTAGCCGAAAAAAAAACTGTTTTTATTTTTAAAATTATCTTTAAGACAGCCTAATTAAACTTCTTTCCCAAAAAGTGTTTCTTTAGAACTAAAAATAAACATAATAAACTTTTTTTTCTTTCTTTAGATTGCTTCTACATTTCTACATTTACTTATTTAACTATTCTCAGGGCCGGTTTCTCAATAGCGAGTTAGAAATCTTTAAAAAGCGGGTTAAAATTAACTCCAGGGTAACCAGAGCTTTAAGGTGAGCTTACCTTAGGATTACCCAAAAAAAATATTTGCTTAAAACAGCAAAAAAACTGGGATTTATATCCCGAGTTAATTTAACTCTCTGTAGCGAGTAGGCATTTAACTCGCGAGTTAAGAGAGATGGCTGACGTGTACCAAGTGCCAGAATGAAACAGCTGAAGATTAACTCGCTATTGACAAACCGGCCCTCAGAGCAGAACGCAATTAAGTGACAAACAGCAGTCTCTAATTATGCATGCGGAGGTTAGATATGGGTAATGATCTAGATCTAGAATGTCAGTTTTTTTTTATGTACGAAAACTAAACCCTGTGCATGTGGCACTGAATTTTACGTTTTTTCAATAAACATACTTAAAACGTCGCATAATGGTTTCAGTTTGATAAGTTAGGGCAGGTTTAGCTTAAGAGTGGAGATTATTTTTTTCTGTCAGTGACATTAGCTCAGGAAATGTCGAAGTAACGTTCGAAATGGGTCACGTGATATCCATACTTTTTTTTTGTGAAAAAAATTGAGACACGACTTGGAGCATCTTTTTCTTTTTTTTTCCGAGCAAGCTAAAATGTCTTTGTAAAGGTACGGATTCAAATATTTGAATATTTCAGACCATTCTGATGTATTTTACTTTAAAAAGTATGGATATCTGCTGCTGCGCATTTTCCTGTCATTGACTGAATATTTCTAAAAGTTTTATCTGCGGCATTATTTTTGGTAATTTTGAATAATTTTAGCAAAAAAATATTAAGGGGTATGCATATACTTAAGTTTTTTGCGTTTTGATTGAAGAAAGTTTCGCTTTGAGCTAACGATTCGCCTATTTTACACAATTGAACCACTGTGCGCCGGTCTTTGCAGATCTGAAAAATAATTTTTAATAAACGCACAAATTAAAGTTTGTGGTACAAAATCGAACGTATGTTTTTTTAAGTCGGTCCCAACTGCCCCAACGAGAAAAAGGTTACAGGAAAAAGTCAAGAAAATCTTTTTGCAGACTAACAGTAATTTTTTAGTTACATGGTGAGCAAAAAAAACGTTTTGATATATTTTTTTTGCTTTATCCATCTAGTTTATTTTTTTTAATTATATTATTTTATTCCAGATAAAGTCCCCAAAAACATTTTGTTTTTAAGATTATCACTTTCAGAGTTTCATGGACAAATGCAGATATTGTTTTTTTACGAAATTAAATATAGTACATTCCATTTTTTCTTTTAGTCTACATTCCTACGAGAACACAAATTTGCCTTTAGGGTCAGTCCATATCAAGTCAACCAGGGTATTTTACCACACCATCTCCGATGTTGATGATTTTTAGTATACATGTTTTTCCTACCAAAAAACTGGAAAATCCAAAATTTCAGACTTTTTTGACCAGTTGTTTATTTTGAATTAATTTTTGAAAATCGAAAAAGTCACTTATTTGTCCTTAACATGTGCGCACAAAATTAGGAATATCCAAAGAACCACTTATAATAGAAAAGTAGGTGAAGGTTCATTTTAAAGCTCTTATAAAGACCTTTCATATGAGAATATTGCATAACATATATTGAAAAAAAAAAATAAAAAAAAAATTTTTTGATTTTTTTTTTGAAAAATTTCAAAAAGGCCATTTTTAATTTTTTTCAAAAAATTATATTATTTTCTTTAAAGTGTTATTAAACTATTCACAAAATTTTGAGATGGACAAATCATGAGTTCAATGTGAAAAAATTTATTAAAAATGTCACATGCATGAAAAATCGCCTATAAAATGTACTTAATATTTTTGATATTTTTTTTGACATTGAACCCATCATTTCTCCATCATAAAATTTTGTGGATAATTAAGTAACACTTTGACCAAAATTATATATTTTTTTCAAAAAAATTAAAAATGGCCTTTTTGAATTTTTCAATTTTTTTTTTCAATTTTTTATTTTCAATTTTTTTTTTGTTAAAATTATGTTGTGATATTTCATAAAAAAGAGCTTCAAAATGACTTTAAAATGAGCCATTTATTACTTTCCTAGTGTAAGTGGTTCTCGAGATATTGCTAGTTTTGTAAATTCTTGTTAAGGTCAAAATGCTGACTTTTTTATTTTGAAAAATTAAAAAAAAAAAACTACGAATCAAAAAAATCTAAAAATTTGCATTTTCAACTTTTATGGTAAGAAGAAAATATATACCAAAAATCATCAAAATTGGAATTGGTCGCGTAAAATTTTTGTGATTTTTTGGTTGATTTGATATGGAATGACCCTTTACGGGTGGTCCAAATTCGAGGGGCTTCTATAGCTTTGGGCTTTTGCAGCAGAGTTAGCCCAAAACTAATATACATGTTACGGGCTCGATTTTCAAGAGAAGTCGAAAACTAAAAACCGCATTGCGATATGTCAAAGCGTTTCTGAGCTACAGGGTGATTCTCAAAAATGTGCGTTTCTAAAAACCTTCTACAACTTTTTTATTTGTAAAGATAGAGATTTTCATTAAAAACATTTTTTGATTTTTTAAGGACAAATCTACCTGTTTCACCGATTTTGTCTTAAAGCCTTTAGTTCACGAGATATAACACAAAGTTACATTTTTTTAAATGGAATACCTCAATTTTTCAAAAAAAAATTAGTTTTGTAATAAAATTTCCTGTTAAACGATGTGTCATACACCTCTTTTTATTAAGTAGTTAAACAGATATCTGCAATTTTTAATAATTACTATAGTAGGCTGTGTTTAACCTATGCAGTTTTAGGGTATCTATCTAGGTAGCTATAATCAAATAAAAACAATTGCCATGATAAACGAGCCCAAGTGTCAAAAGTGGCGTCTTCGTCAAGATATAAAAATGTTTGAAAACTTTGAAAAGTGCGACATGATAAAATGTTATATTGAAAGTAACGAAAATCTATATTTCCAGAGATATCCGGAAAGAAGGCAACCTAGCTCAAAAATATTTTTGTAGTTAAAACGTCATCTACAAGAATACGGATCCTTTACAGAACCGCGGCCTAGGACGTATAGAAGCCTAGCCGGAGATAGAGAGTTGGAGGAAGTAACGGTTCTAGGAGAAATAGAAATTAACCCGAATACTCCAACCAGGGCTATGGAGAGAAACACTGGAATTCCACGCAGCAATGCCGTTCGGGTGCTTAAAAAACACAAGTTTAGGCCCTATCGACCCCGACGGGTGCACCAATTACGGCAACGAGATTTTGCTCCAAGACGTGCATTTTGCAGGTGGTACCTAAATAAAAGCCAAGAAGACCCTGATTTTGCCAGAAAAGTTATTTTGATGGATGAGGCAACGATTTCTAGTGATGGAATATTCACCAGATATAACTGCTATTACTGGAAACAGCAAAATCCCCATATTATGGTGGAACAAGCGAATCAGGGAAGGTTCAGTTTTAAGGTATGGGTAGGCATCTACAGAGGACAAATTATTGGGCCATATATTTTTGATGGAAATTTAAATGCCGAAAGATACCAACAAATTTTAGAAGAGCAGGTGATTCCGTTTATCGACAATTTGCCACTTCAACTACTTTCAACATGACGGTGCACCTCCTCACAATGCCCGAGACATTACTAATTTGCTAAATATTGTGTTTGCCGAAAACTGGATCGGAAATAAAGTTTCTATATATTTCCCCCCCCCCCAGGTCTCCAGACCTGACCCTTTGCGACTTCTTTTTGTGGGGGAGAGTCAAAGACCTTGTATTTCGAAATCGCCCAACTACTAGAAGGGAATTGGAGGAGGCACTTCGTACTGCATTCAGGCAGCTTAGTGCGGTAGAACTTCTTAATGCAGAAAATAGCGTCAAGAGAAGATGTAGGATATGTTCACAAGAAAACGGCCGTCAATTTGAGCATTTATTTTAGAATTAAAGAAAATTGTTAGATGTAGATTTTAGGTGTTACATAGTTTAATTAATAAAAATTTTAAATAAAAACTTTTAATAATTTTATTTTTGTTTATTATTTTAGGGTTGGTAATTATAGTAAACTAGAAGTTAAAGTTCGGGGTTGCTGTGTCCCCTCGTGTTGTAGCCAACTTGATTTTGTATGAAAAAAAAAAACAATAAAATTTTATTTACACATTTAGGGCGCGCACAGCGCCTACTATGGTAAATATCAAAATATGCAAATATCTTTTAAACTATTTAATAAAAATAGGTGTATGGCACAACGTTCGACGAAAACTGATTTTTTTAAAAAATTAGGGGTATCCCATTTAAAGAAATATAACTTTGTGTGATATCTCGGGAACTAGAGGCTTTAAGAGAAAATCGGTAAAACAGGTAGATTTGTCTTTAAAAAATCTTCAAAAAATGTTTTTAATGAAAATCTCTATCTTTACAAATAAAACAGTTGTAGAAGGCCTTTAAAATCGCACATTTTTGAGAATCACCCTGTAGCTCAGAAACGTTTTGACATATCGTAATGCGGTTTTTAGTTTTCGACTTCTCTTGAAAATCGAGCCCGTAACATGTATATTAGTTTTGGGCTAACTATGCTGAAAAAGCCCAAAGCTATAGAGGCCCCTCGAATTTGGACTACCCTGTACAATTTACGCTAACTTTGAAAGTGAATATATCGAAAACGAATCGTGGAACACTTTTGTGAAGGCCTTTAAAATACCTTTAAGATAAGGTATCACTTGACCCACTTTCCCTATCTAAATTCTGGTGGTGAAACTCACCCCTCCAAAGGAGTGTGTCCTACGGGAATTCCTATATAGCCAACAAGTGTCGGGGTTTTTTTGAAATGTATTCCATATACTGGGAAACGCTCATTGACAGTTTTGACAGTATATTAAACAGTGATTTTATCCAGGTGATTTAAACATTTTATGTGATATATTAGTCACGGATGAATCGGTTTTCCGTGGGAAATTTTGCGATGATAATAATAATAATATAATATTTATTGACGTAAGAAATGAGTACAATAATAATTAATTATTTTTTCAATAATAGTTGGAAATAAATATGGGAAAAAAAAATGATAGCACTTTGTGATTTCTTCTTTTAAAAAAAAACAAGTTTGAATATTTCCACCCTTAAAAAATAACCATTCCAATAACTCGACTTGGTTACGAAAGATGAACCGTCGGCTCGCGATAAAAGTTCTACAAGGGGATTCAGGGGTTCAGGCTTAAAACCAGATATCAAGTGGTATATTAAATCACAAAATAATGAACAATACGGTAAAAACGACTTACCAAGATGGAGGCGATTAACAAGGTAAAAAACTCCAAAAACAGCGTGCTTGCCTCTTCACAAGAACTCTTTGGGCGGCTCGTCTTTCTTGATGTTAAGGAATCTTCGGAGTTTGTAAAGCACAAAATAAATACGCGTAATTGCGTGAAAAACAATGCGTTCCTTTATAAGGAAATAATAGAAAATGCGCGGGTGAAACCCGTAAAAATAACACTGCGTTTTTCGTATGCAAATCAATTGGAATCAATAAAAATTTAAGGTATATCATCACAGACAAAGTGGCGCGCGACAACACCTATGTACGCGAAAAGGTCCGGAAATTCCCGACATTTAACACGTATTAAGGATTTGATTGATTATTTCCAAAATTGTGAAGAATTACAATTTTACTCGATCTACCCCGTCTCCACCAGGATGTAATGGCGGTGCATGTCGGATTTAATCAAAACCAAGGCTCCCAATTCTCTTCTAGCTCCCGGCTCTGTCCGCTTACTGTTGCAGCGTATGCAGGTACTCTGATGACCATCGACGCCAGAAATCCTGGAGACGTTGTAACAATTGCCACCTGCCTAACCTGCCAATTTTTTCATTTGACAAATCCTCTTACGGTAATACACTAAGATGCTGGAGGGTTAAGAAATGTCCAGGGGTGAGGGCGGCACAGTCATTTGGATCTGAACTTAACGGGGTGAGAGGTCCCGAATTTAAGACCGCTTCAACTTGCGGTAAAACTGTGTACATTTCTTCGAACGATAACAGTTGAGAGCCCATTTTACCCCGGCTTCCCACAAGCTACCGAAATTTGGGGATGAAGGAGGAATAAAATTCCATTGTATTGCTTCCTTTTCATCCACAACTTTCATGGTCTCATTACACTCTTTAATGATACGCGCCGCTCCTACCAGGTTTCCGCCATTGTCAGAATAAATATGCGCGACAAGGCCACGTCTGGTTACAAATCTGCGCAGAGCTGCCAAAAATGATTCCGTAGAAAGATCGGACGTCAATTCTAAATGGATTGCTTTTATAGAAAAATCAACAAAAAGTGCGACATAACCTTTGTAACTTAGCGTTCCACGATGTCTAAATAGCGTCAGATCGACTGGTCCGAAAAAATCGATTCCAGTATGCAAAAAGGGCTTTACTTGAGAAAGTCGCACAACGATAAGCGGTGCCATTTTTGGTTGAAATGCGATAGGTTTTGTCCGCCAACATTTTAGACATTTACACAATATTGCGTTTATAGCTCTGCGAGGGGACAAAATCCAAAAATTTTGCGATAATAAAAATTGCGTAGTGCGTAACCCTGGGTGCAAATATTTCTCACCTGTTTAATTAATAGGGTGGTTAATTTACTATTGCGTGGGAGTAAAATTGGATGCTTGCGATCATAGGAAAAATTTGAATAATTTAAACGACCTCCGGGTCAGTCCATATCAAGTCAACCAGGGTATTTTACCACACCATCTCCGATGTTGATGATTTTTAGTATACATGTTTTTCCTACCAAAAAACTGGAAAATCCAAAATTTCAGACTTTTTTGACCAGTTGTTTATTTTGAATTAATTTTTGAAAATCGAAAAAGTCACTTATTTGTCCTTAACATGTGCGCACAAAATTAGGAATATCCAAAGAACCACTTATAATAGAAAAGTAGGTGAAGGTTCATTTTAAAGCTCTTATAAAGACCTTTCATATGAGAATATTGCATAACATATATTGAAAAAAAAAAATAAAAAAAAAAATTTTGATTTTTTTTTTTGAAAAATTTCAAAAAGGCCATTTTTAATTTTTTTCAAAAAATTATATTATTTTCTTTAAAGTGTTATTAAACTATTCACAAAATTTTGAGATGGACAAATCATGGGTTCAATGTGAAAAAATTTATTAAAAATGTCACATGCATGAAAAATCGCCTATAAAATGTACTTAATATTTTTGATATTTTTTTTGACATTGAACCCATCATTTCTCCATCATAAAATTTTGTGGATAATTAAGTAACACTTTGACCAAAATTATATATTTTTTTCAAAAAAATTAAAAATGGCCTTTTTGAATTTTTCAATTTTTTTTTTTCAATTTTTTATTTCCATTTTTTTTTTTGTTAAAATTATGTTGTGATATTTCGTAAAAAGGAGCTTCAAAATGACTTTAAAATGAGCCATTTATTACTTTCCTAGTGTAAGTGGTTCTCGAGATATTGCTAGTTTTGTACATTCTTGTTAAGGTCAAAATGCTGACTTTTTTATTTTGAAAAATTAAAAAAAAAAACTACGAATCAAAAAAATCTAAAAATTTGCATTTTCAACTTTTATGGTAAGAAGAAAATATATACCAAAAATCATCAAAATTGGAATTGGTCGCGTAAAATTTTTGTGATTTTTTGGTTGATTTGATATGGAATGACCCTAGGGTCAGTCCATATCAAGTCAACCAGGGTATTTTACCACACCATCTCCGATGTTGATGATTTTTAGTATACATGTTTTTCCTACCAAAAAACTGGAAAATCCAAAATTTCAAACTTTTTTGACCAGTTGTTTATTTTGAATTAATTTTTGAAAATCGAAAAAGTCACTTATTTGTCCTTAACATGTGCGCACAAAATTAGGAATATCCAAAGAACCACTTATAATAGAAAAGTAGGTGAAGGTTCATTTTAAAGCTCTTATAAAGACCTTTCATATGAGAATATTGCATAACATATATTGAAAAAAAAAATAAAAAAAAAAATTTTTGATTTTTTTTTTGAAAAATTTCAAAAAGGCCATTTTTAATTTTTTTCAAAAAATTATATTATTTTCTTTAAAGTGTTATTAAACTATTCACAAAATTTTGAGATGGACAAATCATGGGTTCAATGTGAAAAAATTTATTAAAAATGTCACATGCATGAAAAATCGCCTATAAAATGTACTTAATATTTTTGATATTTTTTTTGACATTGAACCCATCATTTCTCCATCATAAAATTTTGTGGATAATTAAGTAACACTTTGACCAAAATTATATATTTTTTTCAAAAAAATTAAAAATGGCCTTTTTGAATTTTTCAATTTTTTTTTTCAATTTTTTATTTATAATTTTTTTTTTTTGTTAAAATTATGTTGTGATATTTCATAAAAAAGAGCTTCAAAATGACTTTAAAATGAGCCATTTATTACTTTCCTAGTGTAAGTGGTTCTCGAGATATTGCTAGTTTTGTACATTCTTGTTAAGGTCAAAATGCTGACTTTTTTATTTTGAAAAATTAAAAAAAAAAACTACGAATCAAAAAAATCTAAAAATTTGCATTTTCAACTTTTATGGTAAGAAGAAAATATATACCAAAAATCATCAAAATTGGAATTGGTCGCGTAAAATTTTTGTGATTTTTTGGTTGATTTGATATGGAATGACCCTAGGGTCAGTCCATATCAAGTCAACCAGGGTATTTTACCACACCATCTCCGATGTTGATGATTTTTAGTATACATGTTTTTCCTACCAAAAAACTGGAAAATCCAAAATTTCAAACTTTTTTGACCAGTTGTTTATTTTGAATTAATTTTTGAAAATCGAAAAAGTCACTTATTTGTCCTTAACATGTGCGCACAAAATTAGGAATATCCAAAGAACCACTTATAATAGAAAAGTAGGTGAAGGTTCATTTTAAAGCTCTTATAAAGACCTTTCATATGAGAATATTGCATAACATATATTGAAAAAAAAATAAAAAAAAAAAATTTTGATTTTTTTTTTGAAAAATTTCAAAAAGGCCATTTTTAATTTTTTTCAAAAAATTATATTATTTTCTTTAAAGTGTTATTAAACTATTCACAAAATTTTGAGATGGACAAATCATGGGTTCAATGTGAAAAAATTTATTAAAAATGTCACATGCATGAAAAATCGCCTATAAAATGTACTTAATATTTTTGATATTTTTTTTGACATTGAACCCATCATTTCTCCATCATAAAATTTTGTGGATAATTAAGTAACACTTTGACCAAAATTATATATTTTTTTCAAAAAAATTAAAAATGGCCTTTTTGAATTTTTCAATTTTTTTTTTTCAATTTTTTATTTCCAATTTTTTTTTTGTTAAAATTATGTTGTGATATTTCGTAAAAAGGAGCTTCAAAATGACTTTAAAATGAGCCATTTATTACTTTCCTAGTGTAAGTGGTTCTCGAGATATTGCTAGTTTTGTACATTCTTGTTAAGGTCAAAATGCTGACTTTTTTATTTTGAAAAATTAAAAAAAAAAAAACTACGAATCAAAAAAATCTAAAAATTTGCATTTTCAACTTTTATGGTAAGAAGAAAATATATACCAAAAATCATCAAAATTGGAATTGGTCGCGTAAAATTTTTGTGATTTTTTGGTTGATTTGATATGGAATGACCCTAGGGTCAGTCCATATCAAGTCAACCAGGGTATTTTACCACACCATCTCCGATGTTGATGATTTTTAGTATACATGTTTTTCCTACCAAAAAACTGGAAAATCCAAAATTTCAAACTTTTTTGACCAGTTGTTTATTTTGAATTAATTTTTGAAAATCGAAAAAGTCACTTATTTGTCCTTAATATGTGCGCACAAAATTAGGAATATCCAAAGAACCACTTATAATAGAAAAGTAGGTGAAGGTTCATTTTAAAGCTCTTATAAAGACCTTTCATATGAGAATATTGCATAACATATATTGAAAAAAAAAAATAAAAAAAAAAAATTTTGATTTTTTTTTTGAAAAATTTCAAAAAGGCCATTTTTAATTTTTTTCAAAAAATTATATTATTTTCTTTAAAGTGTTATTAAACTATTCACAAAATTTTGAGATGGACAAATCATGGGTTCAATGTGAAAAAATTTATTAAAAATGTCACATGCATGAAAAATCGCCTATAAAATGTACTTAATATTTTTGATATTTTTTTTGACATTGAACCCATCATTTCTCCATCATAAAATTTTGTGGATAATTAAGTAACACTTTGACCAAAATTATATTCAATTCATTTTTTCAAAAAAATTAAAAATGGCCTTTTTGAATTTTTCAATTTTTTTTTTCAATTTTTTATTTCCAATTTTTTTTTTTGTTAAAATTATGTTGTGATATTTCGTAAAAAGGAGCTTCAAAATGACTTTAAAATGAGCCATTTATTACTTTCCTAGTGTAAGTGGTTCTCGAGATATTGCTAGTTTTGTACATTCTTGTTAAGGTCAAAATGCTGACTTTTTTATTTTGAAAAATTAAAAAAAAAAAAAACTACGAATCAAAAAAATCTAAAAATTTGCATTTTCAACTTTTATGGTAAGAAGAAAATATATACCAAAAATCATCAAAATTGGAATTGGTCGCGTAAAATTTTTGTGATTTTTTGGTTGATTTGATATGGAATGACCCTAGGGTCAGTCCATATCAAGTCAACCAGGGTATTTTACCACACCATCTCCGATGTTGATGATTTTTAGTATACATGTTTTTCCTACCAAAAAACTGGAAAATCCAAAATTTTAAACTTTTTTGACCAGTTGTTTATTTTGAATTAATTTTTGAAAATCGAAAAAGTCACTTATTTGTCCTTAACATGTGCGCACAAAATTAGGAATATCCAAAGAACCACTTATAATAGAAAAGTAGGTGAAGGTTCATTTTAAAGCTCTTATAAAGACCTTTCATATGAGAATATTGCATAACATATATTGAAAAAAAAAATAAAAAAAAAAATTTTTGATTTTTTTTTGAAAAATTTCAAAAAGGCCACTTTTAATTTTTTTCAAAAAATTATATTATTTTCTTTAAAGTGTTATTAAACTATTCACAAAATTTTGAGATGGACAAATCATGGGTTCAATGTGAAAAAATTTATTAAAAATGTCACATGCATGAAAAATCGCCTATAAAATGTACTTAATATTTTTGATATTTTTTTTGACATTGAACCCATCATTTCTCCATCATAAAATTTTGTGGATAATTAAGTAACACTTTGACCAAAATTATATATTTTTTTCAAAAAAATTAAAAATGGCCTTTTTGAATTTTTCAATTTTTTTTTTTCAATTTTTTATTTACAATTTTTTTTTTTGTTAAAATTATGTTGTGATATTTCGTAAAAAGGAGCTTCAAAATGACTTTAAAATGAGCCATTTATTACTTTCCTAGTGTAAGTGGTTCTCGAGATATTGCTAGTTTTGTACATTCTTGTTAAGGTCAAAATGCTGACTTTTTTATTTTGAAAAATTAAAAAAAAAAAAAACTACGAATCAAAAAAATCTAAAAATTTGCATTTTCAACTTTTATGGTAAGAAGAAAATATATACCAAAAATCATCAAAATTGGAATTGGTCGCGTAAAATTTTTGTGATTTTTTGGTTGATTTGATATGGAATGACCCCTCCGACTCTCATAAGACCAGTTTCTTTATCAATAAATGCGTTTAATTTGCGTAACGGTCGCGGTAACTCTTTAGAGTTCAATTTTTTTGCGAACGCTATCGATTGACTGTATTTACATAAAACTAAAAGAGCAGATCTGAGCTCGCTCAATGTTAGGCTCCCAATAATTTTTTCTTGTGCATCCTTTTTGTTACGTAAATTATAAATGTGTCTTAATGCGTAAGCTGCTATGCGTTGGATCATATCTAATGAAGAAAATTTTTCTAAGAGAACACCAAAATCATGAGTGGCTTGAATCAATAATACCGTTTTGCGTTCTTCTTCGTGCCCTTCAGGAATCTCAAAATGTCGACAAAAATCAGGCCAATCAGAATTTAACGTGCGTAAAAACGCAGGACCTTGAAACCACATTTGGTGATTGATTAATTCCTTGGGGTAAAGTCCTCTAGAAGCTGCGTCTGAAGGGTTGCTGAGTATCTACGTAGTACCATTTCTCCGACGAGATTCTCTTCTGTATGTAAGAAACACGATTGGCAATAAAAGTTGACCAACGTTGAGGACTTGACTTTATCCAACCTAGTGCAACCTGCGAGTCGGACCTTGCATAAATTTTATTAAAATACAATTTTCCTTCAAAAAGTCTTAAAACATAAGAGATCAATTTTGCTGATACAGTACAACTCAACAGTTCTAATCTTGGTATTGTCAAGGTTTTACTATTAATTGGCGCTACTTTACTTTTTGCGATTAAAAATGAAGTGGAAATTTCGCCAGAAGGGTAAAAAATGCGTAGATAAAGACTTGCATAACCTTTGTCACTCGAATCACTAAATGCATGTAGTTCTAGATTTGAAAAACTAGACGAAAATAAAATGCGAGGCACCTGAATGTTGGATAACAAGGGTAACTCGGACTTGTATCTATTCCAGATGCGTCATCATCTGGAGTATCATCCCAACTCAATTTTGATTTCCAAAGTCTCTGAATAATATGCTTTGCGAAAAAAGTCACTGGAGCTAAAACACCACATGGGTCAAACTGACGAGCTACTTCTGATAAGATATGACGTTTTGTACATTTGCGTTCTAGCGGTTTTACTGAGAACGAGAAAAAATCTTCTGCAGGATGCCATTCCATTCCCAAAACTTTTAAAACTTCACATTCCTTATCTAAAGACAAAGGATACATAAATGTGACTCAGGAAAAATCGATAAAAGCTTTGGTGAGTTAGACCACCATTTCCTTAATTCGAAACAACCCTTTTTTAACAAGTCAATTTATTCATCTCTTAAGTCAAGGGCTGCTTCAAGGGATGATGCTGCGGTGCAGATATCGTCCATAAAAGTGGTTTCCCGAAGAACTTTAGCTGCGTTAGGAAAATATTTTTCTTCATCATTTGCGAGCTGCTGAAGACAGCGAATTGCGAGATATGGAGAACTACTAATTCCATAAACTACAGTGTGTAGCAAAAATTCCTGAATAGGATCGTCTTTTGAAAATCTCCATATAATGCGTTGGTAGTTGCAATCATTAGATTCTACCAAGATTTCTCTATACATTATGCGAATGTCAGAACAAAAAACAACTTGATGCGTTCGAAAATTTAATAAGATTGCGACGATATCGGCCTGTAGCTTTGGACCAGCAAAAAGGCATTCGTTTAATCACCGGCACGACTCGCAAGCGAGTAGTGCAACTACCAGGCCTAACGACACATAAATGCGGGATATAATAAGATAAATCTGAAAAATCAGTTTTTTGAATGCGGGTCTAAATCTAAATATTCTTTCATGAATTTACCATAATCTTCATGTAATGCGGGATTTGCGTATAAACGGCGTTCAAGTGAAAAAAATCGTTTTATGGCTAAAATGCGCATGCCCGGGAAAGAGGGGTTATTTTCTCGTAAGGGCAAGGAAACAGTGAATCTCCCTTCCTGATTTCTTTTGACCGTCTTTTGAAAATATTCTTCACAATATTTATGATCGTCTGAAAAACATCCAACTTCAGGCACTCCTTCTATTTCCCAAAATGTTTGCACAATATTTTCGAGTGGAGGTGACTCGAGTGAAGAGCAAAAATATGAATGATAAACAGGCATACTAGATTTGGAAATAGGACCAAGTAAAACATATCGAAAAATGGTTGCAAACGCGCCCGGTTCACCCGGTTTTCCACAAATTTTCTCCTCCAACATAATACTTGAATAAACATCTGCGCCTAACAAAACTTGAATTTCTGAAGGGATGAAAAATGCGGGATCAGCTAATGGTAGCTTGGAGATATGCGGCCAATTTGCTTGGCATAAAGAGGTGCTGGGCATTTTATCACAGATTTTTTTCATAACAACTGCATCTACCATGATTGTAGGATCTTTTCCAATAGGCCTAAAACAAAAGGTAACTTGACCACTACTTGACTGGATGGGTGACTCGTCTAGCCCTTGGATTTGGACGTCGGAATGATATTTCCTTAACCCCAGGGAATTTACACATTTTTGTGAAATTAGCGAGGTCATTGAACCACTGTCTAGCAAATACCTAACTTTTTGATAATTTCCCCAATTGTATTGGATTTCTAGAATGCAGGTCGAAAGTAATACACCAGAAGTTTTCTTAGTAACTCCAACAATCGCAGCATGATTTGAGTAAGATGTATTACCTGAGCTATTATTACTTGCCTGCGAGCAATTCGTTACCGGAGTAGTTTGCTGACGAAAAGTTTGTGAATTTTGTAAATTTTCGTTATTTTGTCTTCTACACAACAGACTATTATGTCGGCCATTACAGTGTCTACAATTTTTAACCGACCTACAACTATAAATATTATGTAATGAGCTTAAGCATACAAAACATAAATGTACACTTTTAACAAAATTGAATCTATCTTGTGGCGACTTTTTAAAAACTCAGTACATGAAAAAAGTGCGTGACCAGGTTGTTTACAAAAATTGCAGTTTTCCGTTTTCCCATAAAAAGAATGGCGAGTATTGCGATTATTTTTATTACTTTTATCTGCGAATTTTTTCTGTGTGTCGAGCGACTGATTTTGTGAAATAACTGCATTCAGTGTCTCTAATGACAATCAATGCTTATTTAAAAAATCATTTAAAACAAAATAATCAGGGACATCGGTTGAATCCTTATGTTGCAACTCAAATGCGCGTGCGCATTGATCATTTAATTTTGACATTAACATTTGCATACGAGGAAAATTCCAATCTGAAATTTGAAATTCTAAGTTTTCTAGAGCACTTAAATTCTTATTAAAAACGTCTAAAATCCTCCGTAATTCCTGTGTGTAATTTATGCCACTAATTTTTTGCGTTTTTTCAATATTAGACCAATAATGATTGGCCAAAAGCCGTTTATTATAATAACGATTCATTAAAGTGTCGTATGCGGTTTGGTAATTCAAGGCTGTCATAGGCAAACATTGCACAAGTGCAAGAGGAGGCCTAATTAAATAAGAAAATTTTTCTATGTTTGTCATCATGAACCAAAACATTAAACATGTCTCGAAATGTAGGAAAGATTTTTAAATCACCATCAACCTGATTTAGGTCCCATTTTACCTTACGCAGGAGACGGTTGCATTGTAGACGAATTACGATCCTCCTTAGGTTTACAAATTTCTTCAAAAATGACTTTTGCGTTAAAAAACGAGGAATTAAAAACTTGTTTTTTATTGTCTTTCGTTTTTAAATCGGCTTCCTCATCGGTTGCCAAAATAAGCAGAATATTACCATGGTGTTTAAAAAAAATCACCCCTTATTTCCTCTGCGTGATAAAATTAACTCGAAATAAATTAACTTTTTTAGGGTCCTTACAGTCAGCTTTCGCAGCTTCCCCCAATTTCTCTATAGTGCCCATTTCATCGACACAGCTTTCCCGTAATGCCTTATAGCGGCGTAATTTTTCAGTAGCACTCGACATCTTACTTTTGGCGTGCACTGTATTTGTGCCGTACGAAAGTTAAAACAAAGCGATGTGCGTAAAAATGTAAACAAAGACGCTACGAAGTTTTAACCGCTACCCAACTAGCAATTTGTCGACGTCTCAACGTTGTGCACCGCGTGCCAACGTTGCGTCGCAACGTTTACTTTTACTCAAACACTACCCACTTTTGCACCAATTTGGTGGATGATATTTTGGTTCAGTCAACGTCGCGATCGCGACTACAGTTGAAGTAATAGTTCAATGGGTATTGGAGTACAATTATTTGTTCAAAATATTATTCATTAAGTAAAATGATAAATACACTATTCGACTACATATTAAACTATTTCTAACACCATAATATTATTAAAAATAAAATGATATTCTATGTCATATATTATGTTTTGCATCATCATAATATGCAAACCAATGCCAAAATATATAAACAGACGGTAGTTTACTGTCAAATGTACAGATCGTAGCTCTAAAAAACAAGCGCGCCCTCGATTAAGATGATTTTATGAAATTAAAAAAAAATCAATGATTTAAAAATCGCTTCGAAAATCGTCTAAAGATGTTGCTTAGGATTCCTAAGAACAAAATACGGATTTTTATATGCAAAAAGATTTTAGTTTATTGTAGAAAAAAGCAAAAAAATTATTTTTAACGTTTGTTTACAAATTAGCATACAATGGTTTTAACAATCAATCATGGCGGCACTTATTAGTTTCTATGATAACCAAAGGAGTCCCGTGTCTCGACTGCTTTAACTTTTTAACTGTGTTTTGAACGGATCCCCTAACTTAAAACACTCGAACACGCCTCAATTTTTACCAAATCGAAATTGCTCCACAGTTTGGCTTTCTGCTGCTCACTTAATTTCCGTCCTTGTTGTTTACACAGGACCTTCCTCTTTTTTTCCGCCACACTGGGGAATCACCTTCAATGACAGCTGTCACATGTCAAAATATCGAAGAATATTTATACCATTTGTTCCTTTTCAAAGTGCAAAATGTTCAAACAAAATTAATAGAAACTTTACAAAACAATTCTTAGTTATTTTTACTGAATTAATTGACGTTTGTATGACAGACAGTATTGCTCCAAAATTGGCTTGTTACTAACATAACAGAAAAATTGGTTAGATAAAAACAGGCGCGCCCGCGTCTCCAACAAACCGGCCAGAAAACGTGGAGTAAATTGATCAATTTTTGGTTTAGCACACACCGGTTTGTAGTCGGCGCCTTCACAACTAAGGAATTACTGTTAGTACAATAGATGGTCATAAATAGTTGTGATGGCGACTGAAGTTGTGATAAACGTTTAGGCGTCGTATAATAGTCGACGTTGTCGACCGTCGTCATGATAACTATTCTTTATCTGTAAAACAACGTTTAAAATGAGTGCAATTCTAATTTTTACAATTTGCACAACTAAAAATTGCTAATTGGGTATCGGTGCAATATGTGTGAGTACTAATTCGCGCTCATAGGTTAAGGAGCTTTATGCCCATATCCGCCATTAAACACTCTAATCAGGGCTAGCTAATTGGAATTAACTTGCTAATCGCGGCTAAACAAGTTTACCTATCCACCAACTTTTTTTATGAAATAATTAATCAGGGTTAATTAACTCGATTAAAAAAAAAAGAGCTGGCAACGCAGCATATTTGGTGTGTATCTATTGGTAACACTAGCTACGTTCGGTATATAGATCGCAGATCAGACGGATTTTTGATCAGCTGATCGTCGATTAATCCGAGCAAGGAGCATTACCGAACGGGTTCAGATTTAAACTTTCTAACCTAAGTTTTTTTTATTTAAATTTTTTTATATTTTTGTCGGCTGCTGGGCTTTTGAGTCTGAAAGGTAACATGAATGACATGGTTTTAGAGGCTATTTGTGCTGTAGTGCACGGACAACAAATAATGTTTGAAGATTACCCAATAAACCAAATCCCCATGGGCCGAAATTGGCAAACTGAAGGCTTTGCGAAGTAACGGATTCGGACCGAAAGTACCCGCCGAAGCGGCGCGCTTAACGTTATGACCCTTCTGCCTCCAGGCGACTGCGAGTCGGATACCCACTTGAAGTATGGAGCTTCCTGGGGCGGGGGCGTGCCGCCTTCATTCCAAACATCAGCCACAGGGAATTACCGCTTTCGACCATCCAGATTTTACCACTTTTGTATCATAGGCTAGCCATAAGCTGCCATGTGGATTTAATGTAGTGATTTATACAAATATTTGTTGCATATTGCACAGCAATGTTAAACCTAGTTTAAATTTAATTGATGTTTAGAATGTGATACCTTAGTTTATTATGAAAGCACATTCTAAACTACAATTAAATTGAAAGTTTAGTTTAGTTTCTTTATTGGTAAGTATTACACAAGTGCTTTCACAAGTCAAACCAATTTGCAATAATAAGGAACAGAAATTTATATAATTTTTTTATTCTTTAAAATTAGTACAGGCACTTTGATTTGGTGTAGAAAAAATATCATTTAACAAACACACTAGAAAAGTCCATTGCATTTTTCCAGAACTCATCACCCTGCTGCAGGCTGAATCGTGATCAAGCTATATCTGAAACAATGAAAAAAAAAGGATTTTACAAATTACATTTTTGATTAAGAATCAGTTTCACAAAATATGGTACATTTTTTTTATTGTTCTTAGTTATGATGAACATTATTCTGATAAAACTATAGAGACTCAAAAATTTATTTTACATAAAAAGGCCTAGAAAGAACTCCTTCCAATTTCCTATGGAGCGTGTGCACCCATTCAATTTTCTCAAATTTTAATATGTTATAGGAGAGGGGCAGACAATTTTTTCTATCATTGCCAGCCCTCCCCCCCCCCTTTACTACTAGGTTCATAAGCATAGGTGGTTAAAGATACAAACTACGTTTACTGCATAGTCATTTTTTCAGAAAATGTTACTAGATCTGTGGAACGGAAATCTTTGTGTGACTTTGGTGGGTTTTTTTTTATTAACTTTCATTTAATTAAGCTGTAGCTCTAGTGTCCAGATATGTTTAGACTTAACTTTTTTAATGCTGTGGGATATCCTTTGCAATTTTATTTTTAAAGTTGTAGGCTAGCTTTTGCAATTTTAATTGAAAGTTCTGTATTTAAAAAAAAAATAACTGTATGTATTGTATAATATCAAATTTTACTGAGTTATGTAATATCTGTTTTATTGATTAAACTTAATATTAATTATATTTATTTATTTATTTAATGTACTTGACACAATCGACACCCTCTCGGTAAAAATCTAACTTATACAATGATCAAATAAAGTCTAATCTAAACTTTTGGGTAATACAAAACTGACATAATTATTATCATATCTAAATGGCACTTAATCTTCCAAAAACAGCCTATGATAGATTTAAAAAGGATGAACAGATGGTTATAATCTAAGGTTATAACGACAAAATACTGACCACCTTATTAAAATTCTCAGTTATAAAAAGTGATATAAAAAAATCGATTAAGCCACTAGTTTTAGGATCATTTCTACTACAAAATAAACACAACTTGTATTTTTACAGAAGACTTTGAGTAATGAAAAATATATTTACCTCCAATTAATAAACCAACTTATAGAAATCCTGATGTGTTCTCAAGCTATTCTTTGGTCCCGTGTAGCTACACTGTGGTGGCACTATGCAAGTTGTTCCTTGAATACCTTGCCTATCATTTTTCTTATGATTTCTTGGGAAGTTTTTTTGTTTGAAACTGTAAAAAAACAATAATACAATAGTAAGAAAACAATAGTACTTGTTTGGTTGGGTGTTGAGTTAGTAAAACAACAATTTACCCAAAAAACTGTATTTTAGCAAGAGAAAATTACAACTTTCTTCTTGTCTTAAATTTTACCTTGACTGACTTTTTAGGTTAAGTGGCAGTCTAGAGTTGCCACCATAAAAAGTAAGCCATAAGACACAAGGAAAATGAACTATGGCTTATCAATGTTGATAATTATAGTTCACAGAAGTAAGCAAAAAATTAATGCTTTTTAGTTCTTACTGTCTTACTGCTTATGGCTTAAGGCCTACTTACTCAAGTTTTAATGGCTAATGCCCAACGCATAATTTTGTCTTCTCTCTCTACTTTTTGAAGAAATGCATGCATTAAAACTTTAATATAACTGAACTTTTTACGTTGCAGCAACTCTAGACTGCATGTAGCTTTTATACCAAAAAAGCTCTCAAAGTAAAAAACACAAAAATGGTAACCCAAAAATTATAAACAATACTTACATATTTTCATTCTCCTCCTGTTGACTTATTTTTTGTGTTTGTATAGCAATGATGACAAGGTTAACTGTTCAGAAGACTGTAATAAACTCTTTGGATTTGCTGGAGAAAAAGCTCCACGCTTAAGAGACAGGCAATTTAAAGAACATTTCAGAATGTACCACTCAACTCAACTCCAGTTTATAAATCAACCCTCAAAAAGCTCGCGCCAGTCGATGCCGATGGCGTCGTCTTCAATCTATATTATGTCTGACTGAAGCTTACATAAAAACGTACTTAAATGGTTTTGATTTTCCACTTTTTCTTAAAATCCCAAAAAGTTCCAACACAAAACTAATAATAAATAAAAACATAACCCTAAAAGTTTAGATTAATCTGGAAAATCCGTCTAAAATTCAGAGCAGAGCGATCTAGCTCCGATTGATCTGGATTCATTAAACAAACGCGCCAGATTTACCTCCCCTACCTCCGCTACGAATTGCCGAACGATTTGGAGCAGTCTGATTGATCGGATCTATATACCGAACGTAGCTACTGGATATGTCAAAAAAAATTTGATGTAAAAGGTTATCTTTTCTGTTTCCTTTTTAATTTTCTTTCAGTTTTTGTTTATTTATTTTTAAAACCTATCAGAAAATATATTCCCCAGCTGTTGCGACTGAAACTCTGAAGTTAAACGGGGATGGCCGAATCGGTGCTGTTTGGAGCTGATCAGTTTATTGTCGCCAGCATCATTTCCAATAATTAACTGCTCATTTTCAGTCGTGTAGTGTAAAAAAGTGGATTTGCCTAAGGTTTGTTTTTAACACAGTGTGTGGTAAACAAAAGTAGGCATTGAACAGTATGCTGGGTGAAATACTACCTATAATGGCCCAAGGTTTGCAAAATTCTTTGCAACGAAGTCAACATAGTGACTTTTTGTAACTCGCATGCGTTCAGATAAGAGGGTTAAGTTAAAGTAAAAGTGCCTTAAATTTTATCAGCCCAAAAAGTCGTTACAAACAAATAAAAAATATAGTTTAGACGGTTCTTTAATGTGAATTTTTATGTGATATGATATGTATGGGAGAATTATCAGACTAGATGTTTGAAAATATTTGTTATGTTTATTTTTTATTTTTTTTTAAGTTACTTTCAGTATTTGTATAGTTTTAGAATAGGATACTTATTCCCTTGTATTATTTGACAGGTCTCCGTTGCAAAATCTACTTAAAAAATGTTTAATAAAGCAAGACTGCCAAAATTAAATCTATCTGAAACATTATATGGTAGGTGCTGCAATGAGGCTTTTTACTTGAGGAGGAGCACAACCCACTTTTGTTAATAAAATGTCAAAAAAGTTTGTTTCCAGTTATTACCGACCTGGAAGGTCTGTGGGTAATAATCTTCTCAGCTTAAAAGTGATTTATTTAGGATGTTTGTTAATTTTTAGATATATTGAGTACCTTATAATTAAGAAAGTAGTTCATAAGGTTGAGATATTTTTTATATCAAGAAAAAATTTTTTTGATAGTTTTATTTTGAAACTGTTATCACCAAAAATTATGCCCTAGGTGACAGAACCACTCTAAGAAAAAAAAAGTTTTAAAGTTATAATAATTAAAAAGAAAAATTATAAAATATGAATTTAGAAAAATCAAGTTTTATAGGACCTCGACTTAAAAGTTGCAGCAATGAAGTTTTGTACACACTGTCTTTCAAAAAAATGTTTTTTTTATATTACAAAGAGAAAAAAAAAACGTTAAAGTTTTAGATTAGAATGTTTCAGGATCTTTAATTTTTTTTCTTTCATTCTCATTACTTTAAAATTTTAGGTAGGGTAGTCTTTTTATGATGACTGGTGATTGACAGTGTCAAAAAGAGTCTTTCCTCAAAGTTACCAGGTAACCCAGTTGCTCATTTTCAGTTTTTCTTCGTACAGCAATCCAAGTCATGACGTCACGAGTAACCAGACTATGTTACCAGCCTATGGGACATGGTTACTTAAAAAATGTAAGGTTCAAAGTGTGGTTTACCGATTGTTTATGGTTTTTTAATTTGTATTATTTTTTTTATAAATCTCATGTTTTTCTATGATGATGTCATAACTATGTATGGTCACTGAAAGTAACCGTGATGTCATGACAAGTAACCCAAACAAGTTACTATTGTCCTTGAGCAAAAAGCCTATATGTAATACCATTAAACCATATAGACAGTTTTAAAAACTTAAACAAAATTGGTTGAGATGGACCATTGTTTTTTATTATGATCCTAATTGATGAGTTTACTAATTTAGCTGTATTTTCTGCTGTTGAAAGACAATGTTTTTTGTGATATGCAATATCTAACTGACCAACGTGATTTATTTAGGCATGTCTATGTGCAATAGTTGTCTGCATTTGCTCTTTGTTTTGTTAATGTATTTATTTGGTTTTTAGATAAATAAAACATCTACTTCACTTTTAATTGTATTTGTTTTTATTTTATGAAAATTATTAACTACAAACGTTGGTAATTATGCAGTATACAGTTTTCTGCCATTTTTGATTTTTTATGAAAAATTCTTTTTGGGGGCACCTACTAGGGTCCTTAGGACCCCAAAACCGCCTGCGCCCAATTTTTTTTTTTTTAAGAAAAAAGGGTGCCCGGGGGGGGGGTTGTAATGTGTAGCAGAAAACTGTATACTGCATAATTACCCAAATGTTAATCAACACTTAAATAAAAGGTGAAACAAATAAAAATAAACTTAAAAAAAGCCTATGAAAGTGAAATAAGTCTGAAGTCTGAAAGCTTTGTGAGCCGAAACCTTCCAAAGAACCCCCTGTTGTCCAGTCTCAAAATAATTTGGTCTCTCGTTCCATCGCCTAGGAAGTCCATCATTGATTATGTCTAACACATCCAAATCGTCATGATGCAATATATCTTCCATATTAAAAAAAAAACAATTCAACAAATCAAACTGGAAATCAAAATAAACAGAAAACATAACCAACAAAATGCATATGACAGCGACTTAATTGCTCAATTAAGCTTTAATCGCCCAACATCGGCCGGGTTGGTAAACGGCGCGATTAACGCAAAATTTTTGTTGGTGGATACCGAATTTACTCGCTAACCGCAATTAAAAGTTAATTGGAGAAAAAATGCGTTGGTGGATATCGGCATTAATCTATGTTCGCGCTCTCGATTTAAACAAATCTGTGCGAGTCGCGATGCACGTGCTTACCCCACTCTGGACATGAATTTGACTGCGATCGCAAAAAAACGATTTGGCTATGCAGGGACAATGGATTAATGGCGACTTGATTTTAAATTCAGTTTTTAACTGATATGCTTAATAAAATTTTCTCATTACTTGCGGTTGTACTTCACTAAATTTGACGATTCAAAATGCGAAAATACTTAATTTTTTGCGGGCTATAAATTGAATAACCAGTCAAATTTCTTTGTTAAAGTTTAATGTATCAAAATGCGAAAGGACCGAATTTTCCGCGACCAATACTTGATAAAGGGTTAAATAAAATTATGTAAGCTTGAAACATCCCTTACTGAGACTAGATCCGGCTCGAAGGACCATTTAATGTACGCACGGGGATGAAAAATCCACAAGTTTGAACATTTCAACCCTTAAAAAATAACCATTCCAATAACTCGACGTGGTTACGAAAGATAGACCGTCGGCTCGCGATAAAAGTTATACAAGGGGATAGTTCAGGCTTAAAACCAGATATCAAGTAGGTATAATAAATCACAAAATAATGAACAATACGGTAAAAACGACTTACCAAGATGGAGGCGATTTACAAGGTAGAAAACTCCAAAAACAGCGTGCTTGCCTCTTCATAAGAGCTCTTTGGGCGGCTCTTCTTTCTTGATGTTAAGGAGTCTTCGGAGTTTGTAAAGCACAAAAGAAATACGCGAAATTGCGTGAAAAACAATGCGTTCCTTTATAAGGAAATAATAGAAAATACGCGGGTGAAGCCCGTAAAAATAGTTATCAATAAAATCAATAAAAATTTAAGGTATATCGATCACCACCATGGATGTAAAAAAGAAAGGGATTGATAATACCCTTGTGGGAAAATACTGCCGTGTGTCTTCCGCCATTTTCGCCGCCATGTTGTGGAGATCTAGGTTGGCGACATTGGTTCCTTAATTTTAAATAGTAGTGTGGGAACACTGACTATTAACAGTGTCAAAAATGACGTTTCTAGAAAGGTTATTTTTGTTGTTGTTTTTTAATACAAAAACAAAAAAGTGAAGAACCAAGCAATAAAAACCATTTAAAAGACAGACAAATGCTTGAACGGCTACGCCATTATAATCTCTCTCATTTGGTCTGGGGAATGTGCAAGTTTTGAACAAATAAATTACAACATGGGGTACTGTCAACCATTGCTGCTGGCGCACCCGCTCAAGATAAACTTTCATTAAGTTGATCTCTGAATCTGAAACAGGAACTAAAACGTCTAGGGACAGATATGCGCCAACAGTTTATAAATCCGAGGTTGTTATAGGCCTAGAAGACAAGAAAAATAAATGAATATAGGGAGATATGGAGTTTGATAATAGCATATATGGATCAGCTGAAAACCAGAGCGATGGCAAGCGATCACAAAAAAATACATCTTTGGCACATCGACTTTTACAAAATTAGAACAATACTTCTTGAGTTTTAAAAAGAACATTAAAAAAATTGGTAATGCAGTATACAGTTTTCTGCTATTTTTGATTTAAAAAAAAAATTCTTTATGGGGGCACCTACTAGGGTCCCTAGGACCCCAAATCCGCCTGCGCCCAATTTTTTTTTTTTTAAGAGAAAAAAGGGTGCCTCGGGGGGGTTTGTAATGTGTTTTTTTGATTGTTTTGGGTTGGGTTGGATTACGTTGGGTTGGACTGTGTTGGATTGGGTTGTTTTAGTGAAAAAAAATTAAAAAAAAACAAAAAAAATCGAGAAAAAAATCAACCGGCGCAGGCGGATTTGGGGTCCTAGGGACCCTAGAAGGTGCCCCCATAAAGAATTTTTCATAAAAAGTCCAAAATGGCAGAAAACTGTATACTGCATAATTACCAAAATATTAATTTTAATATGTATTTTATCAATATATTTTTTTTTTCTTTTTCTTGTTGTCATTTCCATGTGTTTATAACTTTCTATATGTAATTTTAAGTAAGTAGTTTAAGATTTCATTGTCAATTTTTGTGATATTGTAGCCAGTATTTTTTTGAGATTTTAAGACCAGTAGTTATAAGATGTTTTACCAGTTTACTAGAAATAAAGAAAAATCAATATTTATTTTTTAATCTTTATTAACAAAACCTTAATGTTAACATTGTTTAATATCTAAATGACATTTTAAAGATATTCTTAGGTTAAATTTAATTTAATATTAATTTTTAACACTAAATTTTGACGTTTATTTATTCAATTGTGACAATGTTTTTTGTTAACAATTTTTGTAATAAAAGTTTTTTGATTCTGAAGAATTCAGCAGAAAAAGTTATTACTAAGATATCCTTAAGTTTTCAGCATTTGACATTTTTTTTTGTAGATTCGTTTTTTAAGGATGATGCACTTTCCTTATGGAAACTGGCTTTCTGTGTGATTTTGCTTATCTTGATGAAAATCTATCATTGCCCCATAGCAACAACTAACAAAAATGACTAAAATGTTACAGTTTTTGTTTTGAAGCATGTGGCAACATAACAATTGAAATTTGCCTTTTATTAAAAAGTCATTTCTTGGTCCTATGAATTTAATATTTTTTATGTTTGTGATGCCAGTGCGACGCAACCTATATTTTTCTGCTACTTATTCTCAGAGTACAATTTGGTTCATAAATATTATTTACATTTTCACAAAAAGTGCAAAAACTGATTTTAGGGAAAAACCAGAATACCAAAATGTTTAACTTTGAACGCAGTATCTCCAAAACCACATATCAGATCACTGTGGAGCAATGATAGATTTTTATCAGGACAATGAAACCTACAACATATGCAGTTTTGAGCAAAATCCCACATCCTTTATAAAAGATAGAGCTACAAAAAAAATGTTGAATGCTGAAAACTTACCAAAACTCAAGGATATCTTAGTAATAACTTGTTAACTTAGGAAAGGGATGGTCGACACAGTTGTTTGTTAATAGGTTTTTCCGCCAAGGTCTTCAAATATTGTAAAACTCCATGCTCGACTCCATGTGCCAAAGATGTACTTTTTTTGTGATCGCTAAATGTTGCTTGACTTGCCATGGCTCTAGCTTTCAGCTGAGCCATATATGCTATTATCAAAGTCAGTATCTCCCTCTATTAATTTATTTTTTTATTACTTTATCACGTTGGTGCATCTGTGCTTAGCTGTTTAGTCCCTGTACAGATTCAGATCAACGTAATCAAGGTGTATCTTCAGCGGGAGCGCCAGCAGCAATGGTTGAACCGAGCTTTTATTACAATTTATAACGTGTGGCTTAACAGTACCCTTTGAGTTTATATATTGGGGGGCAATGTTTCCATATTGTGATTTATTTGTTCGAAACCTACACATACTCCAGACCAAATGAGAGAGATAAATGGCGTGACCGTTGGAGCATTTGTTTATAAGTTGTTTCTTTACTTTTTTGTTTTTGTATTAAAAAACAACAAAAAAAATAACCTTTCAAGAAAATGTCAAATTCAATCATATTTTGACACTGTTGACAGTCAGTGTTCCCACACTATTATTTAAAATTAAGGAAACCAATGTCGCCAACCCAAATCTCCACAACATGGCGGCGAAAATGGCGGAAGACATGCGGCAGTGATTTTCATGAAAATTTCCCATAGGTATTAGCAATCCAAGGTTTCTACATCCGTGATCACCACAGACAAAGTGGCGCGCGACAACACCTATGTACGCGAAAAAGTCCGGAAATTCCCGAAATTTAACACGCGTTAAGGATTTGATTGATTATTTCCAAAATTGTGAAGAATTACAATTTTACTTATTTTTAACCCCAAAATCTTACGCAGTGGCGTAACAGCAGCAACAAAGTTAAAAATAACTTTTCTGTCGCTTTTGGCAGTCTATTTCGACTTTTTGATTTTCAAGACGTTATATTGAAATGTGCTCTCCTTATCTTCTAAACTAGCCTAACTACCTACTTATTTAAAAGAAAAACAAATTAAAAGCAAAAAATGTAATATGTTTTTTTTAAGAGCAAATTATGTGATTTTTATTGTGAATTTTCGGATTATGATTTTTTAATTTGTTTTAAAATTACTTTGAAGCAACCAAATATTTATTTGTTTTTTGAAGGACTTTTTATAAATATTATTTTTTAGTCCTATCGGAATAACGTTGTATACGGCTAGACCGATATATTGAAAGTAACTTTGTCCTATAGTTTTATTCATTTTTGGCAATACCATTTTATTAGTTTTTGGGAATCTTGTGTTGTGTTCGTGTTCGATGTTAAGATTTATTTGTTTATTTTTTGCTAGGTGTAAAAGAGAAGTTTTGTAGTACAGTTGTCTTACACTTAGTATACCAACGTGTTTATAAAGTTCTTCTGTGCTAAATCTTTTTGGGAGTTTACACATCATTTTGAGAATCCTTTTTGAGCAATTTCTAATTGATTTAGTAAATACAATGAGCTTCAGGCTACTACGAACATAGGGGGAATCAAGTCCAAATTACTCTTCGTGCCGTACAACCGAGGTGGGGTCGAAGCACGCTGGAGTGTTATCTTTTTGAAATTTATTTTGTTTTATTTCTGCCTTGCTTGAGAAACAGATTGGTAAGATAAGTAAAATAATACATTTTTAAAACTAAAAATGGATGTCTACGAAGTTGTCGATCGTCAAATGTTGACTCGTTTATTGTTTGCCATAGCTTTTTGTTGTTGCGCTTGTTTTTTTATTATTAAATCTTTATAATGTTGATTTTTTTGCCTCTGTTATAAGTGTAGTTATTTTATTTCTGTAGATTTTATATCTGTCGAATAGAACTTGTTTTTTCTTTTATTTGTATTTATGATATGATATGAGCTTTTGATTCTATTTTGCATAGTTTAATATGGCATAAAATGCATCAGATTGGAATCAGCTCAAATTTTATAATGACAATAAAAAATCTTTATGATGAGGCTACGCTACAGATCAGAGAGAACTAACATGTTCATTCCCTATAACCTCTGGTGTTTTAAAGCGCGAATCGCTTAGCCCCACGCTTTTTAACGTTTTTTTGCATGATATGGACCAATTTTTGATTAGCAAAGGGGCTCGTGGGTTAAATATGGATGCTGTCAATGATCTAATTTTATTTCTTTATTGTGACGATTTAGTACTTCTGGGTGATTCAGAAATTGATCTGCAGAATACGCAAAAAATTACTATAAACTTGACAAAATCAAAAATAATGTACTTTAGCAGAGCTGGCATACCATATCCGGGAGGCTTTAACTTCTTTGTTAATGGAAATCCCTTACAACTGGTGACTGAAATTAGCTACCTGGGTGTCACTTTTACCCCCTCTAATTGCTTTAGAAAACGATTATGACACTAACAGCAAAAATGAAACATTGTTCTTTTTCGATAAACAAAAAACTTTTTGCTGGTACAGTTCTAAACTCGTTCACCAACTGTCTGCCTGTCTCTTCTAAGATTACCAAGAAGTGCATCAAATGCTTTAATTAGACTTGAAACTGGTTGTCTTCCTGTTTCGTACTTTGTTTTTTAATTAACTTTTTGGAAAACAACAAACTGAGAAATCGGAAATCGGCAATTTCGAGAAAAATGTTTACAGTCGGATTTACAGATTGTACAAAATTCTGCCTATACTCTTTTCCACACCCATTTTAACCTAAATAGTATTGCTCAGCTTCGAATTATCTCTTGCTATAATTGTAAGATTATTTGGAATGATATCTCTTTCATAATCATAAGTCAAGATGAGCTTTACTCCGTATGTAACCTGGTGCTACCGGCAACATTATTACATGTACTATTCGAGTGTCCATTATATCGTAACCTTAGGCCTGCAAACTGGGGTAATTTTCAAAACTTTGTTTACAATTTCAACAATTTAAATTCAAATCTTGTAAGATAAATTTTTCAGACAGTCACATGCATTCTTAGATTAAGAGCATTCCTAAGGAACGAATAGGTCAGGCAGTAGTCATTTAATTTTAGTTTCATAAATTAGGCAGGTACTTATAATACGTTTATTTTTGTTTTGTTTTTAGTTTACTTAAAATTAAATTTTACTGTAGTTTGCAGAACTCTGTTATAAGAATGTATTTATTCTTTAAAAACAATAAAGAAATTGAATTGAATTGAATATTTATGATATAAGCTATCTCTGGTTTTCATAGATTCAATTATTTATGATGTTATCCAAGGCTTTTTTTATGTTTATTTGTAATATTTTTTGTAAAACTTGATAGTATACTAGTTTGCTTTATCAAGCCAATAATTTTTATGAATCCGTATCAGGTAACTTGGATAAGTACCAGTGCGGAACGATGCCTGTATGGGGAGGGTGACCAGTGGAAACACTGACGAGCTCACGCTGGTTACCCAGAGCGAAACATCGTTTAATCATTTCTCTTTGCACTTTGGTTCTTTGTGTGTTCCTTGTGGGATGCTCATCCAGGTTTGAATTTTCGTTATTTCCACCCAAGATCTTTTGATTTTTTGTTTTTCAATAATTTTTTGTGTGCATTCGTCTACTTCATTAGTTTTTATATTTCCTCGAATGAGGTGTGTCTCAGTTTTTCTTTGAATTTTGTAGTTTATAAAAGATTTTTCTGTGATAATTTTTGTTGTGTTTTTTGTGTTAAATTTTAAGGAATATTTTATTATTTTAGGGTAGTGGTCCGTGATTTTTGAGTGCAAGATTACTGGTCAAGTCTTGCTGTCATTATTTATTCGAGTATATTTGTTCATAAACGATTTAAGCCCTTTTTCGTATATTAAGCTTAAGTAGCTGATGCTTTCTGTAGTATTTTCGAGAATATTTATGTTCATATCTCCGGCTAAAATTTCAATCTCATTATGTCTATATTTTAAGTATTGCTCCAGATTAAAACTAAAGGAATCCTTATCTATAGGATGCAGTCTGTACACTGCTGTTATTCCAATATTTTGATTTTCAATTTTTAAATTTACTCTTATCAGTAATGTTTACAATTTCGTAGGTAAAATTTTTATGATGGTTATTTATGTACACGAGAACACCGTCGTTCTGGTTGTATGTCCGTAAATCATATAGTTTTTTATATTAAACATTGATGAATTTGTTAAAATTCGCGTTTCAGAAAAATAATAACTCATTAATCCATATCAAATCAAGCTATCAATATTTTTTGACACGCTGCAGATGTTTGTGTGAAAAATTGTAAAACTGTTTGCAGTCCTAATTAGTAAATTTTTAGCTGCGTTAATATTTGGTGCTTCTTTAGTAATAATCTCGAGATAGTCTTTTACATACCTATCCATTTTATCAAAAATAATAGGCTTACTGTATATTCAAGTAAGCAGTGAAATTTAAAAAAAAATTAAATATAATTTACTATTTTGTATTTTTTGCAATTAAGTAAAAATAAGAGAACTTGGACATTTTAGAAAAACAAAACGCAATTGTTTTTTCGCTTGACGATCTGTCAATATGAAAATTTAAAAAAAAAACATTAATTTTCCCATTACCGAACAAAATAACTTGGGACATTTAAAAAAAACAAAACGCATTTTTTTTCGCTTGAGAATCTGTCAATATGGAAATTTCAAAAAAAAATTTCGCCATAGTAGGGCTGCCGAAATCGACTATATTAGGTATACTGATGGGACATAATGACTGGTCGACGACTCCATCGGTCAGGACTGCAGGAAAAAGTAGAAGACACTGCAGAATGTGAGTGAAACCTAAGAAGGAGGCACCAGATATACCGATATATATACGGATACCACAACCTATATGCACATCACCTGCAAATGCTCACCTAGATCAATCCACTGGACTTTGTAAAGAAGCAGGGAGTCCCGGAGAGCCAACTTTCGTCGCCTATCTGCTACTATAAGTCCTATTACCTTTAAAATACAGCCTGGATTTTAAATTTATCCTTGCTAATAAACGTCCCACATGTACACCATCGTTTCTGGCCCTCAGCCTGTCTCAAGCAAAGGGCAGAAAACTATGTAATATTGACTGATTCAGTTTTGAATGTCACGTCGCGTTGTGGTGCGGAGTATTAGTTTTTTTTAGTGATTTTGTTTTGTGTTTTGTTGTAAACAATGACATACATCTATTCATTTCTTGTTTCATATTGTTTTAATTGTAACGAAGCACAACAACCCGCCGCAGAAGCTTACCGAATTTACTCTGCCAAAAATACCGCGTCAAAATTTGTAAAAAAAACTAAGGTCTGTTCATAAAGAAGAGAGAGTAATAAAAATTAAAATTTGGATAAATTTTGTACTGAGTGATCAATCACTTTTTCTTCTCTTAAAAATTTTCTAATGTACCTCAGGTAAAAATCCTTTATTTTTATATACCTCACCCTGTTCGACCGGATAATACAGTAGAACCCAAAACCGAGAACAATAGAAGGCAAGCGATAAACTATTCTCATAGGCGCCGCCATTGGGGGAAACTTACATTTTAAGTACCGTGGTATATAGGTATTCGTGAAAAAATAGTAAATATGTGAAAAGTTTTATGAAATTTAATAAAACAAATTACTTTATTAGAAAGAATTTATAAATTAAATAATAAAAATACAATTTAGGAATAAAAATAATATTATAATATATATACAAAAACGGATTGGCGTTTTAAATATAATTAATAAGCACACCTAAAAATTAAATTAAAGCTAAACAAATGGTTGGTACATAAAAAAAAATGTTACGGTTGTCAATTATTATAACTACAAAAATAATTAAAATGAAATGGAGATAGATACGTTTCTCTAAAACCAGTTAAAAATAGAATAGGAATAAATTACTCAGATTCAGAAGAACAGTAAATGCTCTCATCATCACTCATTTTCTTCCAAAGAAATAATTAACGGTTCCACAGTTTCTTCGATTAAACAATCAAGTTTCCGCATTTCTTCTTCAATTATCTGGAGTTATTTTTTTAACTGATTCTTGAAAAAGCACCTCCACATCCTTTAATTTATAGGTAGTATTGTTCCTTGCTACCTATTAAAATATTTCATTGGAGCCCATATTAATTCTATTGGATTAAGTTCACAATAGTAAGGCGGCAGTCTTAATACTGTTACGTTTCGTTTTTCAGCCATATCATCGACAACTTTTTTATTGAATTTTTCTTTGTGCCTATTTACCAATGATAGTAGTTCTTTTTTTACCATATCTGCCTCAAAATTTATGTTTTTTTTTTTCTGTAAGACACTTACAAATATCAGCTTTTCTCCATGCTCTCGACCAACCTTCCATGAATGCCTGTCGGCCTCTTTTCACATTTTTGTCTTGCCAGTGTTTGCCAACAGTGTGATCTTCATTTACCCAAATTTCATCAAGAAAATATATATTTTTGCCCTTCCTTCGAAATTGCCTAATTTGCCTTAAATATTTTCTTCTCCAGCAAACTATCTCGTCACTTTCTATTAAAACCGCCTTTCTGTTATGTTTTTCCCAAGAAAAATTAATTTCTCTTAAAGTTTTCCACAATTTCGTTCTTCCAATATTTGGAAACCCACCATCCTGTTTTATTGAAGCATAATCAACAGTGGGAATTTGCTTTCTAAAACAACTACGTATTATATTGCAAAAATAGAACACGCATAATAAACAATTTCTCTATCAGGTTAAAATATATATTTTTACAAAATGAAGGGAAAATTTAGCGCCCTAATAAATTTACAGAAAAGATTTGTGTCGTAGAGGGCAAAGGGTGAGGGAATAAATCGGAAAAAAGTTTTTCCTCGACCAGGATTTGAACCCGGGACCTCTAGAATAACAGTCTAATGCTCTACCAACTGAGCTACCGAGGAACTGGGGTTTTAACTGGCTATTCGGAAATCCTTTCTTCCGATTCATTTGGTAGTAGTGGGGAGATCTTTGAAGCCTACTGCGGCTTTAAAAACCTAGACATGTTATAAAGACAAGGAGGTACACGATCCTGGTCGAGGAAAAACTTTTTTCCGATTTATTCCCTCACCCTTTGCCCTCTACGCCACAAATCTTTTCTGTAAATTTATTAGGGCGCTAAATTTTCCCTTCATTTTGTAAATATGTTTGGCTGAAATTATTAGTTGGACATTCGCCATCTGACACCTTCAATAAAACGGTATATGTCGTGTATCGTTGGTTGATAGATAAATAGAAATTTCGTACGAATAATAATAGTGAATGTGTACCTCCTTGTCTTTATAACATGTCCAGGTTTTTAAAGCCGCAGTAGGCTTCAAAGATCTCCCCACTACTAACAAATGAATCGTAAGAAAGGATTTCCGAATAGCCAGTTAAAACCCCAGTTCCTCGGTAGCTCAGTTGGTAGAGCATTAGACTGGTATTCTAGAGGTCCCGGGTTCAAATCCTGGTCGAGGAAAAACTGTTTTCCGATTTATTCCCTCACCCTTTGCCCTCTACGCCACAAATCTTTTCTGTAATAAATCTTGGCAAAACACAATGGTATGATCGAGAAAATGGGTTTTAAATCGTTTTATTACTCTCTCTTCTTTATGAATGGACTATAGTGAAAGTTGACGAGTTCTGGTCGGTATTTCATGCGGTATATGAAACATCACTTTCGGCTGAAATCTCATGAACTTTCAATATTGGAAAGAGATTCAAAACTCGTCAAACATCATGAGTTTTCCATGAGCATTGCCATCCGTTTTTAGTTATGTTGAAAAGTTTTTAAAATAATTTATGATAAGAGTTGATAAGATTTCAGCAGTATTTTAAAGGCTCTGCTTCCATTGGTTTTGTTAAGTTTTGAGCAGATTTTAACAAAAATTTAAATCAAAGTTATATATAATAAGATTTCACAAGGTTTTATGAGAATACACATGTTTTCAGCAGTTTTTAAAAGACCCACCCTCCATCGGATTTCACAAGACTACATAAGAAAATGCACATGTTTTTAGCATTTTTGAGCAGATTTTAAGAGAAACGAGTTAATAAGGTTTCAATGGTTTTGAGTTTTGATCACATTTTAACAGAAATATAAAATAAAGTAAATACAATTTCACAAGATTTTATGAGACTGTCCATTTCAGCATCAGATTTCACAAGATTACATGAGAAAATCCACATGTTTTTAGCACTTTTAAGCAGATTTTGAGAGAAACAAGTTGATAAGATTTCACTGGTTTTGATAAGTTTTGGTAAAATTGTCTCTTTCTATTCCTTCTTTTATAACTTGTCAAATCTGCTTAAATCTATAATAAGTTTTGTTTAATTTACTTTTATATAGGAACCCATAAAATCTTTTCTATTCTCAATGAAAAACTTGCTTGTCAAAAAAGTGATGTGCATATCTATTTTCTACACTTGACACAACTCATCACTTTAGATCTCATGAAATCTTATAAAATCTTGTGAGTTTTCAATAGTCAGAAATTATTTGAAAATGATTCTCATGAAACATCATAAGAATTTGTTAGTATTCATGTGCCATACATTTTTGCCAGGTCAAATCTCTTTAAACCAGTAAAATCAATTGATCAATTTTTAAGAGTTTTGAAGTGGTTTTTTTTGGCAGGGTATTCCTGTGTCCCCTAACATTAGTAGAGGTATGTCATTATTTGTCCTTTTTGTTTAGTTATGCGAATAGTCAGCGATTACTTCAAGAATCATTTGCATATCTTTAGTGGTACAGTCATGCCTTAGTTCTCAAATTGAAATATTTTTGAAAAGGCTTTTGAAAACGGCGTACCTACTCGTTTTTTTTAATGTATTTTTGTCTTACTTGCAATCCACTTAAAACGCTGTAAAAGTTTCTGACATAAGATGTGAAACATCCTGTATAATCAAAGGTATAATGTAAAGCATCGTTCATACAAGGCATAGGCTTAGTCACGTGATTAGTATTTGGTTTTATTATAGTGTTGTTATAGTTTTGGTCTTAAAAATTGCGCACTGTTCATACTTGTGTTTGGAATAGTCATAACAAGTGCATTTAACCTCACTTTTTTGAAGTTTTGTTTTCTTTACTTTTATTTTTTGTAGTTTGTTTTTAAAGAAAATAAGGTTTAATAGAAACAATTTTTTTTTGGAACCTACACTGAGAAAACGGGCCCAACCCACGACGGTGGGTTGAAAATTTGGGGCTACCAGAACTCACACCGTGCGTTACCATAGCACACGGTATGATTGTTCCAAACCATTTCAATTTAGCTGGGAGGATGGCTTTAGATAGATAGGATAGCGAGGAGGATGGATTGGAACTTTTTGGGTCTGTGGTAATTCACGGTCTGGGCTACGATAACTCAGGGCCTGAATTGTTCTAACTCATGATCATGGTTTATTTTTTTCGCCGTCTAGAAAAATCCAGGGATTTACACATGTGAATCCGATTATAGGCGGTACTTGCCGAATGTCGAGTTTTGCACATATTCGGGCTTGCGGGTTGCTTTGGCTGGCGGTTGCTATTGTTGCTAGTAGAGATGGGCAAGGTTGCCAGGAACATGATAATTATCAGAATCTATAACTTTGAGCAACTTGGAAAATTATATGTTGGAACTTTTCATGTGTCTAAAATGAATTTTCCAAGTGGCTCAAATCTATAATTTAACAAATCCTCACATAAAACGCCATTTATTCTTATAATTAACGCAAACAGTGAATATATAATTGAGATATAAAAAAACTGTACAATAATAATAGTAATACCTAAGTAATCTAAGAAATTAATAGTTGTTTTTCTTTTGGTCACTCAAAAATAATACATAGTAATACTCAGTAATCCAAGAAATTAATAGTCCTTTTTTTTTGGTCACTCAAAAATAACAATACATTTTAAGCGAATGTCATGCAAAAACAAAAACTATGATAATAATTAAAGAAAATGGTGACCAAAAAAAAGGTCGATGCAGCTAAATACGAAATACTCTGCTGACCAGAAAAATCTATATTTTCATACAGTTTACCCCGCGCGCAGGAATTCAAATCAAAAGAACGAATGAACGAAACGATCGACCTATTTCCAACTGATTCAGTGTATTGCCACAGTCAGTCAGTCAGTGGTTGTCGTTCGTTTGATTCATTCTGTCTGCGTCGATCATTTGACTCATTTGACTGATTGAATTCGATCATTCAATACTCGCAAGTGATTCGATCATAGTGAAGGAATCGTTCATGAATCACACATCTCTAGTTTTGCTAGCTTCATTTCCATTTTAGTGTAGGTCATATGTACAGGTATCCTGGCCGGTGCAGCGGCAGGTTCACGAGTGAAAAATATTAACGTGTTTTATTGTATTTTCTAAATAATATGTAAGTGTGGAGTGCGAAATGAATGTATAGGGTCTGTTTTGTATTTTAAACAGTTTGGCTGAGATTTACTAACGCCGCTAACGCTTTCCTAAGCCTAATTTACAACTATATATATATATATATATTGTTACGTCTCCACATTCTTTACCCATAAGTAGATAATTACACATTCACTGATATGTTTTTGAAAGTAAACGTTCTAATCATTATTTTAACATTAAGCATTAACCTTTCTAATGTAAACATCTTAATATAAAAACAAACGCACTTTTTCTTTCAGCATATAGTCGTATAGATATACCAGTCAGTCTGTTCTTAGGTTTAGAAGTAGCAAGAGCTACATAGTTGTAAGCCGTAGTAATAAATAAAGTTTTTTAAAAAAGTGATTTTCTGGTGGTGATCATTTAACTGGCGCTGCGAACAGGATAGCTACAGCTCTTCTTTATTGGGATACCATTGCAAGAGTGTGGTTCTCAAGCCTTTAGTAGCTATCCTACGGGAACTGGTTCATCAAGAGACCGCAGTAGTGAAAACGATCCTCCTTTATTGGGCAACCATTGTGACGGATCCCACGCTGTTTCCCATTTTCCAGAGGAAAAATAGGCCAATTTTCCTCAACGAACCCGACGCACCAGAAGACACGAAGAATACAGCCTACGCTTACCTTTTGCGGAGAAAACCACATGAAGATCTTTATCGGAAGCCCGTTGCTCTTCCTGTAAGTTTTTTGCTGATTATTCGTTAAAAAACTTCTTAGATTAGGTAGTTATTAAGGAAACAATTTTTCATGACTGATGAAAATATTGAAAATTTAGCAAGTTTTCTAACTCAATTAAAACTAGAAACCCCTTCAAATAATAATCAAGTAGTTTGTAAGAGTACAAAAATGGAAGAATTTAAATTATTAGCCTCATACCTCCCAACATTTGACGGAAAACCGGAACATTTAGAGTCTTTTATTTTAAAAATAGATAGGTTTTATAATAAGTTTAAAGTACAACACTCAGAATTAACAGAATATTGCATAGGCTCGCGAATTGTAAAAGATGCGCAAGACTTTTTACTTTCACGACCAGACCTGACCACCTGGCCAACAATTAAAACTGCTCTCAGAGAAAAATACGGAGATCCCATCTCTTATCAAGTTCTCATGCAGGAAATAAATTATTTTTCTAAACTTAAAAACGAAAATAACATGGACTTTTTCGGTAGACTAAAATCATTTTTAAACCGAGTTCATTTAAAAATCCATGCTGAAGTTAGCGACGAAAACATTAAAACAGCTTTTATTTCTCAAACAAGTTATCAAGCAGTAATAACTTTTATGGCAAATGTACCACCAAATTTACAAAATATTCTTATTCAACAAAAACCAACTACTCTCGATTCGGTGTACACACTCTTAACCGAATTTAATTTACTCGAATCACAACTTAGATTTACAACTCAACACACCCCATTAATTAAAAACCACAATCAAAACGTTATACAACCTGCAAAACTTAATGTACCACACAGATTTCAGCAAAACCAACCATCATTTTTCCAGCAACCATCATTTTCACAATTCTTACCCAGACCTACATTTGCACAACAACTAAACCCAAATGTTAGACCCCAACAGTTTCCGCAACAAAATAATAACAATAATGTATGGAAATCTCAACCAATACCAATTCAACCCCGACAATTACCTCCCAGACAATTCCCTACTAATGCACAAGTTTTCGGCAAACCCCAAAATGTTTTTCACCCCAGAAATGCAATTCCAGCGAGAGACACCCCACAACCTATGTCCACATCCACTATTCTAACAAATCGACAACGTCAAATGCATAATATTGAAGTACAAGATAATAATCTTTCCTTCCCTACATGTGAAAATTTTGAAAATTACCAGTACGAAAACCAAAACTTTTCACAAGAAAATTTAGAAGACAGTTTCTCAACACAAAATGAATTATACCCAAAATTTTACGAAATCCAAAACGAACCTCAATCAGACGAAATACAAAATTTTTTCCAACCTGCCTCACGATCCACCATTGACTTAAATAACATTTGTTTAAAAACAGAACTTCCTTATCTTTATTTACCGCAAAAACAAATTACAGTTTTAATAGACTCTGGAGCATCCGACTCAATAATAACTCCAAAAATTGCAAGCCTTTATCAAAATCAAATTTTTGAAGAACCCTTTCAAGTAATAGCATGCCAACAAAAATTCGAAGCAAACAAAAATCTTGTTGCTGACGCGCTTTCTAGAATCGAAATAAACAATGACGAAACCGAATCAATTGCTCCCAACATAGGTGACGATGTTGCCAATCCCGATGATTTTATACTTCCTGAATTAAACGAAGATAACCAATCAGACATAACTGTCCATTCAAATCAAGACAACACCGGAAAATATTTACCGATTTCTGAAAGTCCTTTAAATTTTGCACAAAATCGCTTAGTTATCGATTATGGAAAAAATTATTATTGTTACCACTCTAAACCCTTTAATAAAAATCATTATTCTTGTCGTGTCCAAAAAGAAAGGGAACTAGAGCACTTAAACAAAATTTTATTAGAAATTATACGACCCGACACTACCTTCGTAGTATTTATCCCCAAAGAAGATCTAAAACAAAAGTTTCAAGATATCGTAAATTGTCAGTTAAACCCTACAGCTAAATTAATTTTTGCCACTAAATACCTTGAAGACATCATTAACACAGAACAACAAAAACAAAAAATTGAAAACTATCACACTAAAAATCATAATGGCATAAATGAAACTTATCAAACACTTAAAGAAAAATATTACTGGCCAAAAATGCGAGATACTATTCAGGAATACATAAATCAATGTGATATTTGTTTACAATCAAAATACGAAAGAAATCCCTACCACATATCTTACCAAGGACCCCTACTAAGCGAAAAACCATTTAAAACTATTTTCCTAGATACCTTTTCCACTCAAAGCTGCAACTTTTTAACAATAATTGACTCATTTTCAAAATATGCTCAGGCTTATCACATTCAAGACAAAAATGGAATTTCTGTCTTAAATAAACTTAGACATTATTTTTCGCACCATAATACTCCAGAAAAAATAGTAGCTGATTCTGGTTTAGAATTCAAAAATAAGACAGTACAAGAATATTGTAAACTTTTTAACATTGAGATACATTTTACTACCCCCTACAACCCTACCTCAAACAGCTTAGTTGAAAGACTACATTCTACTCTTGTTGAAAAATTAAGAATATTAAAATTGCAAAACCCTCACGAACCAATACCAAACTTAATGACATCAGCCATCTTGATATACAATCAAAGCAAACATTCAACCACTGGTTTTACACCTTTTAATCTAATTTATGGACCCTACATGAATGAACCCATAATTAACCATGACTTAACTCTTTACGAGCAATATAATGAAAAACGGAAAAACGAAGTTTTACCCTTTATAAACGAAGTGTACCAAAATACCCTTCGAAAACAACAAGAAAATACAGAGAAAAGAAATAATAAACCTAATGAGACATTAGAATTGGCTCAAGAACAAATTGTTTATAAAAAACAAACGAAACCAAGTAAAATTAACCCCAAATACATTCCCTTAAAAATTACTAAAATAAAAAATAACACTTTAACTGGAAAAACACCAAACAGGCAAAAAGCGAAAATTCATGTCAGAAATATTAAAAGAATAAGAAAGAAACCTAAAAAAGATGTTTCATTACAGGAGCCTCCTGACCCTTCTGACAACCCTCAACCAGGCCCTTCAAGTACATGAAGTTCCTACTACAGGGTATTACAATGAAAAAATCGATCAAGCCTTAGTTTTTGATCATAATCATAAGACATTTATTTATTTTAATCTTACACAAATTAAGTTTACTATAGCCCAACTAACAGTTACAAACGAAGTAATATTAAAATCAATCATATCTCAAAAATTAAACAATACTATTTTTCATAACAAACTAAATCATCTTAACAACCTTTTATATGACAGCTATGACATATACTCGCGTATTACGTCAGTTAACAAAAACGAAAGATACAAAAGAGGACTTTTTAACTTTCTTGGTTCAGGCGTAAAATTTATCACAGGCAACTTAGATAACGAAGATCTAGAACTAATAAACAAAAACATGAACATTTTAAAAAGCAACGAATACAAAATAATTCAAAAAATTAATGATTTCTCTTCATATGCAGGAAATATTACTCACACACTTAGCCGTGCTATTCAATCAATTAATGTTAACACCTTACAAATACACAACGAATTTGAGATAGTGAACACAGAGATTCAACTATTATTTAGCCTTCTTAATCAACAAACACAATTGGAAAATTTGCATAATTATTTGGAAAAAATATTGCGAACTATTTCTTTTGCCCATTTAGAAACTGTTAATCTCGAATTATTTTCAACTCAACAAATTACTGAACTTTGGTCATTTTTGCAACACCATTATGATGATAAAACCTTATGGTCCTTGCAGCATCTTTCGGAACTAACCTTAGTATGTAAGTCAGGAATTGTATTTTACGACGATATGATTGTATTAGTTCTTAAGATACCTATATTCACTAACCAAAAATGTAATCTAGAATTTATTTATCCTCTGCCAAACGAGCAAAATCAATTGTTAATTATACCTAGCAAATACTATTGTTCCTCTTGGTATTCAAATTGTATTGAAATTTCAAGAAAATGGATTTGCTATTCAAATATACAGTCAAACTGCACACTTAAAAATTGCACATCAGTACAAGTTCAAAACAATTTTGAAATTTCTCTTTTAACTTTCACAAATAATCTTTTATTATGCTCTAAACAAACTCATGAAGTTTTTGAGAATTGTCAACAATTTAAGAAATTCAAAATTCCCAAATGCGCTTTACTAAATAGCAATTGCGAAATTATCTATAAAAAATCAAAAATTTCTTACAAAAGATAATTTAATTGATTTTAGCACAACACTTAATACTAGCATTTTGCCAATCAACTCTACAATTAATTTAAAACTTGAACACATAAAAAGCCCAGAACTTATTTCACGGGATCTAAGTGAACCCATTTTTCTTGAAAATAGGTTTGCACATCATTCCTCCTATTTGGTTACAGTTATTATTTTAAGCATAATAAGCCTTTGTATAATATGTGCTATTTTTCTAATTAGGAAAAGAATTTATACAAAACTTTCACAACATGTAGAAAATTTTGTAACTTTTGAAAAAGTTAAGAAATATGTTCATGAGGACATGAACTTTTCTAAGGAGGGAGATGTTACGTCTCCACATTCTTTACCCATAAGTAGATAATTACACATTCACTGATATGTTTTTGAAAGTAAACGTTCTAATCATTATTTTAACATTAAGCATTAACCTTTCTAATGTAAACATCTTAATATAAAAACAAACGCACTTTTTCTTTCAGCATATAGTCGTATAGATATACCAGTCAGTCTGTTCTTAGGTTTAGAAGTAGCAAGAGCTACATAGTTGTAAGCCGTAGTAATAAATAAAGTTTTTTAAAAAAGTGATTTTCTGGTGGTGATCATTTAACTATATATATATATCTGTAATTTTCCTTAGACTTAGGGACGGCTTTAGCGTTATAGTTCAGCCTTTAGGTTTTGTTAATGGTGTTTTAAACCATATTTATATTAAAATATTTGATTTTGTTTATATTTTTCACAGTCAAACATTTTCAAAGGCGATATTTGTTTTTTTTTAAAGTTTATTTATGTAAGGGGTTATCCATTATAAACCTTATCGTCTTATCTGAAGTTTGACATTTATAATTTACAAATTGCATAGATATGTTTTGTTATATTCAACGTAACACCTTGTTTATTGTGTGCTTTTATGAATTTAAAAGAAATTTAAAAAATCACGTTTAGTTTTTGAGTTATTCAGCATTGTTGGCAAGGGTAAAGCCTGCTAAGCTATAAAAATTACATAAAATATAGGGTGTTTCATTTAAAGTAAGAAAATACATGTACAAAGCCTATAATCAAATTTGTCAAAAAAAGTGATGATTTCTTAGATCAAGAGTCAAAAATTCTATACTTGTTTATAATGGATAGCGCTGTATAGTTAGCTATGTATTCATTATATTTTGTATACAGTCACCCGGGGCGACTTGAGAGTCAAGGTTTCGTTGGATTTTGTTTTATTTTTAAATCACAAAATCTTTTTTTTTTTAGAAAAACACGATCCACATTTTTAATGCTCCCTAGTTGACGGAATTTTTTTTATCTCTAGTAGCGTTCGTGCTGGAGATGAAAATTAAGATTTTTTCTTTGCATTAGCATATGTTTCGTCGACTAAAACATTTTTAACCTTGTAGTTTCTTATAAAAAAAACAATAAAAAATAAAAATAAGTCTCATTTTTTCAAACAGTCATTTGGGGTAACTTTGAACCACTGAGGGTAACTTTGAGCAACTTGGAAAATTATATGTTGGAACTTTTCATGTGTCTAAAATGAATTTTCCAAGTGGCTCAAAGTTACCCATAATGATTCAAAGTTACCCCGACTGACTATACTACAACTCAGATGCTCTTTCTGGTAGCCCAAAGGTAGGGTCCTACCAGCTCAGACCATGAGTTACCACAACCCATATGCTCAGTTCTGGTAGCCCAAAGGTAGGGTCCTCCCATCTCAGACCATGAGTTACCATAACCCAGATGCTGAGTTCTGGTAGCCCAAAGGCAGGGTTCTCCCAGCCCAGATCATGAGTCACCACAACCTAGATGTTGAGTTCTGGCAGCCCAAATGGCCAAAAAAATACATTCAGTGTTTATGCATATTTTGGGCTACCACAACACACGAACCGTGTTTCCCTGCAATCCCTTGGACTTGGTTCTCACAGCCCAGAGGCCTGAGCTGTCCTCTATTGGCAACACGGCTGGGTCTAGGAGAACACATATTTGAGTTCTCGTAGCCCACCATTTTTCTCAGTGTACAAAACACTTAACAACTTGTTTTTTGCTTTTAATTTGCCCGTATAAAATTTTTTGAAAATGTTCATTTCATTCCTGTCAACATAGTTGGGACTCGCGCATGCGCAATTATATTTGGTATAGTAATTTTAGTAATAGAAGTTGAAAGTTGCCAACTTTTCCTTGACAAAGAATAATCAAAAACATTGCATGAGCACTTTCACAAGAAACAGTGGTTTTAACTATTTTATGATCAAGACTGTAAAAAAAATTAAACCAAAGACTAAGCCTATGCTTTGTATGAACGATACTTAGTAGAAACGTCGTGCGCGTTCGTCTATATCTAAATTTATTGCAAAACTGAATTAAAAATAAAAAATATCAATAAAACGACGGATACAAGCCTTCGATTGGAAGCTGAGCTACTATGATGCATTGCTGCGGGGATTTCTCCCTTAAGAACATGGACGAGAACACTGGCAGCTTCGGAGCTACTTGGAGAACAGGTATAGTTGCCGCTGTCTTCAGGAGTCGCACGAGATATTAAAAGTCTGCTTGTACGGGTTTGTTTCTCTGTGATTACATTTATACCACCTCTCTGCGAGTAGTTTATGACATCTTGACCTCTGTACCTACAAAAATAAACGTTATACAAACTTTTAGCAAATTTTTGTGAGCTTGAGTTGGGTTGGGTTTGTAAAGGGCAAGTTTTGAAAACCATCTGAAATTCATCTAGACGTTGGCACCGACGTCAACATTTGATTGAACATCTGATTTTGACAGCCATCACCATCGATGTAGTCTACGTCGATAGCTATCACTGATGATTAATCCATCCATTAATACCCATCAGCCCTCGGAGCCAATTGCAATTGTTGGCATCAACTGCAGTGGCGGTCCCAGGAGGGGGGGGGGCGATCGCCCCCCCCCCTTTGCTCCAGAAAAAAGTAGACAACAACAACAAAGATGCTGGTGGTAATACCCCTGAAGAAGAAAAAACGAGAAATTGCAGAGTTCCTTTAAATACATTCTAGAATCCCTCCACAACATTTTGGGACAGTTTGACCTTCAATCCGTCAGACCAAGAATATACAAACGCATGACAAACTTACCGCGAAAACCATTGAAAATACAGAACAGTATTATAGAGTTTCTATTTATAAACAACATGAAGGCAAAATTGACTTTAGTTTATTTGTTTCTAAATACTATAAAATGTTTTATTAATCCAAAACACAAACTCTTGAACTTTTATTGGGAGAAGTCAGTATTTGGAAACAATATTGGTCAGAAGTAGGCAAAAGCTTAAATCAAAACATACCTGATAATGTTTTCGAGGCAATGAACAAGTGTGACAATATTTTTTCGTTGATTAGAACATTCTTGGATGTTTGCCAGTAAGTAATGCCTTGTCAGTAAGAAGCTTCTCATGCCTCAGAAGATTGAAAACATAAGTACTTAAAAACACTATGACGGAAATTCGTCTGATGGGCTTAGCGTTGCTGAATATCAACAGACATATTGAAATTGACATTGAGCGAGTCATTGACCGGTTTGCCCAAAAAACTGGAAATTATTTTTTTTTTTGAGATGGGCATCTTATGTTTGAGATATGCAATATAAAAGGTAATGTTTCAACAAAAAGCTTTTTAGACCTCAAAAAAAGAGTATTTAGCTATTAGGTTTTGTTTGTGGTTTGCTTGTTATCTAAAAAATTATACTTAGTTACTCAAGCGCGGATTTCAGGAGGATAGGGGGTAGTTAACCCCCCCTACCCTGGCTTTAAATTTTTTATGAAAACATTTAGAAAATCAAAAGTAGGGCATAAATTGCGGCGCTATAACACCTTTGATATTTACAGTATTACCATTGATAAATTTACAATTTTAGTTTAATGTCAAATCAAAAAACGCATTTTTTAGAGCAATTTTCTTAAACATTTTCGCCTGCGGCGCTATAATACCGTTGATATTTAAGATTTTACAGTTTTAATGTAATTTTCTCAAAAATTTTCTTACGACTTCAAATCTGAGTACCCTTTCCCTAGATTTGAGACCAAATCCTCGCTTGTAGTTACTAAGTTTTGTTTATTCTATTTTTTTTTCTTATCGAAACCGCCCCCCATTTTCAAATGGCTGGGACCGCCACTGCATCAAGAACGCGTTTGATGGCATCTGAACGTTTCAAGAACTTGTTTGATGCATCGATTGCTCAATCGATCCTCAAAGCGTCTTTTCAGGGCCGTTATGACTTGGCATGCCGGAATACCCAGTATGGGTTCTGGACCTACCGGGGGCCTAATTCTTGAATCTCAACAGAAGGAACAATCCCTCAAGAGAAGGGATCAATCCCGGGGAATTATCTCATTCCCCGAAAAAAATATGCTTGTGCGTAAAACCTCTTCGAAATAAACACATTACATTTTTCGCCCATGCGTGGCTAAGATATGGGACTGAACCCTGACTTTGGGCTCGTGGAGTGCGAACACCCAATTTTTGATAGAATGGAATGAGCATTCACCGCTCAAGAATACGAATTGCGTTCGACGTGGGATCATTCCACACAAATCTATGTCGTTCCCTGCGTAAGAATTAGGGCCTTGATGAAATAAATATATTGTTGATGATCCTTGTCTAGCCAATCTATCGGTCTCTTCATTTCCCGATATATCTTCATGTCCCGGGACCCAGAGGAGATTGAACTTGCTGTGCCTTGCCATAGTTGTCAAGACACGTTTGCACTCCAATATAAGAGCAGAGTTAACCCTGTCCGACCTAATCGCAGACAGTGGAGCCCTACTATCTAAGCAAATGTAAATATCCTTGCCTGAAGCGGACATTTCCATATTTTTATATCCACACATCAGAATTCCTAGGGAGAAGTGGAACTTCGCCTCCGTGGTTTTACAGTACACTCCCGCCCCCGACTTGTCCCCCATTTTTGAGCCGTCTGTGTACCAGACTGTCCCCTTCGGGGGGTAAGGGACACACATCCATTCATTCCAGACTTCCCTACCAGTCGTGTAAACCTAATTGGAAGCTTCGAACTGCAGTTACTATTGTTCTCTTCTTTTAATAGCATCGGTCTGAGAGAGATCTAGATCTGCCCATAAAAATATATCTCCTTGATATAGTTATCGTTTTATATGTACAGGGTGTTTCACAATTTATGTATAAAAATGAAAGACGTGATTCATAATCATGTCTGGGAAAAATGTTCCCTAACTGAAACATTTTTGAAGAGACTTTTGAAAACGGCTTATTAATTTTTTTAAATATATTTTTGTATTACTTGCAGTCAACTTAATTCGCTCTAAAAATTTCTGTCATAAGTTGTGAAACACCCTGTAGGCCATTTTCTTGTATCTTTCTCAGCCGAATGTATTTAGAAAAAGAAAACAATAGTAACTATAGTAAGCTTGCAAAAATTTGCTCTATTTAACTTGGATACATTTGATAGAACGTCGTTGGACATTTTCAAAGTTTACTATTTCTTTACATTATTTATAGACTTTTTATCTGGTTGATTCTACCAATACTGCGCATTTCGAATTTTATTTTTAATTCTTCCAAAACCTTTTTTAATTTTTACATAAACATTCTAGGTTTGCTCAAAATATTTTTAACATTCACACTTTACTGAGGAACAAACTCATTGAGTCGTATTATTAAAAATATAACCTATTTTTCGAATTGGTTACTCAGTAGAACGACAACTTTTGCACGGGAGTGATAAAAACATTTGTATTATGTATATCATGCTATGTCAAAAAAAAATTTGTAGGACAATTATGATAAACGTCAAAACAAAACTATTAGCTAATCTAAACTACTTAAGGGAAAACATATATCAAATACTTATAGTACTTATAGGTACTCCCAAATACATCCAACGACTTGCTCTTTCTGGAACAGGAAACTCTAAACCTTGTTGTATAAAAACAAATCAATCAATTTATCAATTAGAGTGCCGCTTAACCCTGCCAAGCATAACGTCTTTTTGGGAATGGGGTATGTGTCGGAGGTAGTAATCTTACTAAGTATTCGATAATCTTGGCACATGCACCAATATCGGTTTTTATTTTCAACGAAGTTAAATTGACTTGGTGACGTTCAGAGTGCTCTTAAAGCTTGTCAAACTTAACGTTTACATGGGGATTGCTCGATAGTATACGCAAAAACTTCAATTTAAAAACAAAACAAAGTTTTCTAGGGTACACTAAACATACAATGTTACATACAGAACACTACAAAAAGTATGGTTTCAAATTGTCATTTCTTACCAGTATATAAAGCTGGGAGGGTCCAAAGTTTTAAGCACCACACATGTGAGGTTTATATCATTTCCGCTTTTTATGTGGACTTCCGTGTTGCCTATTATCTTCGCTTTCGAAACTAAAACAAACCGCATTGCAATTATAATTATGCTCCGAGCATATTCTAGATTATATGCACGAGGAACTTTGGCAAACTCGGGCCAGGAATATTATTAAAATATTGAATCAGCACATACGGGGTGTAAGTAATTGATTATTGAAAAAGACCCCAATTCGGTTTTGATTTATTAATTTGTGATGCTGTTTTGTTACTATTTTTTTTTCAATAAATTAAGTAAGACTCAGTTTAGACACATATATTTTCAAAAAACAACATACCTAAAAAGAGTAATTTGGAGTTAAACTAACATTTTAAAAATAAAACTTATATTCAAACGAAATTTTTATTCATTTTGGCACCTGGTACATATTATTTGAATAAGAGAGTGGTCTGGACATACACTTCCGGCCACATAAAATGCGTACGCCGATTTTATATAGTGTATTAAGGGCCTCGCAACTCAGTAACCTTTTAGGTATTTCAAATTGACAAAAAATGTCACCGTCAGGTTTTGTTGTTGTCGTACGCTTATATTTAAAATGCCCTAACTAAACGAATTCGAAAAAGCCCAAATTTTGCTAAAATTAGACGGTGGTTGGTCGGTTCGAAAAGAAGCGAACCATTATGGACGAAACAAGGCTACAATTATAAGAATAAGAAAAAAGTATCAAGAAGAAGAAACTGTTCGACGAAGGCGAGGCACTGGCTTGACCCAAGTCAGTACGCCTCAGCAGGATCAGCAATTGATCGACTTTCTTGAAGACCACCAGGCCCCAGAGGCGAAAATTGAGGCTCATTTTCCTGGATCCATAAGATCGACGCGCAGATGGATAAGCCATTCTAGGCTTAGATGTCACGTTGCTGCCAGGAAAATCTTACTTAGCGCGGAAAAGAAGCAACCAAGGTTAATTTTTGCACTAAACTATTCATTACAAGAAGAAGAATTTTGGCAACAGGTGGTCTTCACGGATGAAAACATCTTTCAGTCCCACAATGACAGCAAAGAAATTTTGGTATAGCGCCCGCCACGAACACGCTATCTCGAAAAATACATTGCTGGGAACGAAGACTGCGTTGAAATATTTTCCGTGAATGTGTGGAGTTGGATATCGGCGAGAGGACATGAAGCTCTTTTTAGAATCCATGAAAGATTTACGGCTGAGGTTTATGTTGATATGATGAGAAATGGTATGCGTCCAGAAGCAATCATTCTTTATCCAGAAGGTTTTGTGTATTAACAGGATAACTGTCCTATCCATACTGCATGCATTTCTAAGCAATGCCGGTTCCAGCAAAAAACATCGAGGTTTTGCCATGGCCGGCAAAAACTCCTGACGCCAATCTTATGGAAAGTGTGTGGGACCTTATAGCAAAAAAGTTAACACGAATGAATATTGTTCCCAGAAATTTCAGACATTTAATATGGAGCTCATAGTCAGAAGGTACGACGAAGTCATTGTTCTAAATCCAAATTTATTTCAAAATTTAGCAGATTCCATGCCACGAAGACTGGCAAATATTATCGAGGCTGACGGGGCAATGATGAAGAAACGTTTTCTTGTTTTTTTTTTAAATTTACGTAGCGTTTTTTTAATAGTTTCATTTTGATTTTAAACATTTTTTATTGTCTGTAAAGACTTAGATTAATCAAATTTACCGATCCTGCAGAGGTGCGCTGACTACGATTAAGTTATTGCTTTCCTTTCGCCAAACAGTGCCTTCTTCTTAACACTTTTTTCTTCTCGCACAATTGTGCTCTTGTTTCGTCCATAATGAGCTTTAAGAATAAGTTTTTAGAATAAAATTTTGAATAATTAAAAAAATATATTTTACCCATTAGCATATTAGTCTTATAGCAAAGTGGTGCCAGTCTTCTTATTTTTGTGTTTACAATGTCAAGAGATCTAACCTGTAATTCGAAAACGTCAAAGTCAGTTACAATAAGCAACGCAATTAGCAAAACTTAAATTTAACAGACATGCAGCTAACTTCTGCTGTATGCATTTTATGTGGCCGGAAGTGTACGTATTTGTTGCATTTGCTACACACTTTTTTGTATTTTCTATCTTTGGTTCTATTGCAAAGATGGCATCGTGACCTTACATTTGGCGTGGGTTGATTTTCAGTCGCTTCAGCCTGATTTTTATCTTCTCGGGATAGATCGGGAAAAACGGCAGTCATATATCTTTTCTTGGCTATTTGAATCTGTTTGTTGCTGTATCGCTGAGTAACATTCTGTTTATGAGCTCTTTTCCCAAGTCGAGAAGAAATAATTTACGTCTCTGCGGTTTCGCTTTATTCCAATCTGGAAATTTCATCAGCCATAATTTCAACCCGTTGATACTAGCAACATTTAGAAGATGTGCAAATATTACCACAGGCTAGCGATTAGATCTTCTTTTCACATAGTACTCGCTTGCGAACTTGTTTGTAATGCCAACAGCTCCTTTCGTTCTGTTATAGTGAAGAATTATCTCGGGTTATTGCAGAATTCTTCACCAGATACTTCATCCTTCATATGCTCAGTCGACAGCAGAATAACGGCCGCATTTTTCTTCGGGACATATGACACCAAAGTGTAATTTTTCTTAAAAGCTAAACCTGAATTTACATTTTTATACGGAGCTGGTAAAAGTTCTGATGGTATGAAAGTCTTGTTTTTTCGAAGAGTTCCACACAAAGTTAGCTTACTCGTCGCCCAGAGCTTTTCGGCAAGTTCCAAACTGGTGAAAAAATTAGCCGCTTCCCAAATGACTAACCAAATCTATTACTACTCTTTGGCTTTGATCATTTTCTGAATTCTTTTGTTGTTTTCCTGAAACAAACAATCGCTTTCAGCAAAATAATTACACCACAGCAAGGTCTATATTTTTCAAGATATACTCACCTAAATATACCTGCATGTTGCAAACAAACCAGGTATTGCAGTCGACCAATACCATACTTTTATCTCGTATTTGTCTGGTTTTCTTTTCATATACACTCTGCAACGCGTTCTGCCTCTAAACGGTACTAGTTGCTCGTCAACGCAAGAATGACTGCTTGGAGAAAGGGATTTCCTACAGTTTCTGACGAATATTTCGAATATGTCTCGTATAGGAGCTAATTTATCAACGGGTTTCCGTGCTGTTCTCGTCTCAAAGTTGTCAAACCTTAGAAAATATGTTATTTCTTTGAAACGGTCCCTGGACATCGTAGCTGGGATTATAGGACGACAATAAGCTTCCTCCTCACACCAAAGGGAATCTACGGACACTTTAGAAGAGCGAAGAGCCAAGTGTTAACAAAAGGCCGAGGTATGCCTCAATCTCTGAAGCACCAACAGGTGTAAATTTTCTTTTTTTGTCTGGATGATCTTGATTCCATTTATCAAAAATGGCTTGTCCTTTTATATTGGTCTCAACAACTATTTTTGAAACAATATCTGGAGACATAAAAAGTGAAAATACTTCTTTTATTGTTGAGAAATTGCTACTGTAAGGGGTAAGTCCCAACTTTTTAGTCAATATATTAGCCTTCTGGCGCTTGACTGGTCGTGTTTCCACTGGATGCTTAGACCATTCTGTACCATTCTTCGCTACATAAATTGGGCCTTTACAATTATCAGCATTATTTGGGACGGAATCAGAAGTATCAGTATTACGGTCGAATTCGATCACATCCTCCGCAGATTGATCCTCTTCGACAATACCTTCATCTTCTAAATCGCTCGCAGATTTATACTCATTTTTTATTTGCATGTGCTACGCACTCCAGGACAGATACAACTAAACTGAAACGTTTGGATAACAAATTTATAACAAATGGATGGGATTTCCCGTACTAAAACTAAATTTGTGAAGTACCGAAAAGACATGGGATATATTCCCCGAACTAGAAATAAATGGGTAATATACCACAAAAAGTTGAGATTTTTCTACGCCTTGAACTGAAAAAAAATGTTTATAATTTATAACATACAAGGCGGACTGGGGTCTTAGGGGACCCCAATAACAAAAAATGTCAAAATTCAAAATATACAATCCATAGCAGACCAAAAAAAGGAGTTTTTATAACTCAAAAAAGTAGACGAATTATCCACAAAAAACACATCGTGGGGTCCCAAAAGGTTAAAAGATACTTTCGTCAAGAAACTTAAGAGACTCCCTTGGAGGTGGAGAAGAAATTTGGCTCTTACATGGTCAAAAATTACCGAATTGACCTTACCATAGACAGGTGCAAAAAATAATAATAAATTAATTTAGTATAGTAGAAGTTTTAAATGTTTCTTCGATACCACGAATCGTGTGGTTTCAATATACGACACGATTAAAAAAACATCCCGTATGTTTTGCAACGTAAAATAATTAACTACTTACTTACTTACTACATCGAGTTTAAAAGCCTGACTGATTTTTGGCTCGGTGCTGACTTGACATTCGTATATTCCGCTATCCCGGACTTGTACAGAAGTTACTTTTAAAGTCCATTCATCGAGCCCATCGGCATGTAGCGACTGAAACCGCTGATCATTAGTGTACGTCAATATGCCAACGGTTAGAATGTGCAAATCTCTTTTTCTTATCCAAGACACCTGAAACAATATTAGTATGTTTATACCGGGGATTACCCCACATAGCAAGCCATGGATATGTATTTGATATCTATGAACGTATATATGTTTTTTGTAATATCCAAACTACATGCAGCGTGTATCACTCTATGGATATTACTTATATATATGATTTTTATATTCACTACACTACATATTCATATATGTTCAACTAAAATGACCCAATAGGCGTGCAAAATATATACATTTTATGGATATACACTTCCCTCCACATAAAACTGGTGAAGCAGAAGTTAGCAGCCTGTTTAATTTTTAAAATTTTTATAGTACGGCATTGTCTTCCTATAAGTGACAATGTCACAGACTCCTCACAACATCATGTTTTGCATGTCAGTGTCATCCAAATTTAAAAAAATGCCGCCGCATCTTCCCGAATTTGATAAAGCTCAAATATTAGCAAAACTAGACGGTGGTTGGTCTATTCGGCAAGTAGCTGTTGATTATGAGAGAAGCAAGTGTATGATACTAAACATAAAAAACCGATTTCAAGAGAAGGGAACTCTCCACCGAAAGGAAGGCACCGGTTTGACGAAAGTTACTAGCCCAGAGGGCCAAGGCCAAGAAGCAATCAATTTTATGAAAAATCATCCGTTTGCCAAAGCGAAAGAACTAAAAATTGAATCAAATTTTCCAGGATCCATAACAACATTAGGCAAGGTGTTTAATTTTTAATTGAATTAAACTTGCGAGGCTAAGGTGTCGTATAGCGGCAAAATAATTAAGTAAAGTGAGGACAGGAAGCAGTCTCGATTAATTTTTGCGTTGAATTATTCTTTGAGGGACGAGTAATTTTGGCAGCAGGTGGTTGTCACAGATGAGAAGATCTAGTCCAGCAGCGATAAAAACAAATTCTGGTTTATCGATCGCTAAGACCCAGATACGAAGAACAATATATTGCTGGAAACGAAGACCGGGGCGATTTACAGCCGAAGTCTACATTAATATGCTGGAAAATGTAACGCTTCCAAAGGTGAGAGTCCCTTATCCAGATAATTTTCCAGTTCATACGGCTAGAATTGCACAGCGATGGTTCCAGCATAATAATATCGAAGTTTTGCCTTGGCCTGCAAAAACCCCTGATGCGAATCCAATAGGGAATGTTTGGGGACTTATCGCAAAGAAATTAGCAAGTTTTAATATCATTCCCAGGAATTCAGAACATCTAATGGAACTCATCGTAAGGGCATATAGGGAAGTTATTGCTGAAAATCAAAACTTACTTGAAAATTTAGCCAATGACGCGCTATTAAAAATAAGTAATTTTTTAAATATGTTTTTAATTTTTTTACTTTTTTTAATTTTGTTTATTTCGTTAACTTGATCTGGCCTTTTAATTGTTTTGGGCTAGTAACTTTCGTCAAAACGGTGCCTTCCTTTCGAGGGACAGTTCCTTCTTCTTGAAATCGATTTATTATGGTTACTATCGTAGACTTGCTTCTTTCATAATCAGCTAGTCGAATAGACCAATTACTGTAGCTTTTGTTTAGTTAATAAATCATTTTTGCTTTTTTGAAATATGGTTTTTTATTTTTAATGGCCTTATATTTTGAATGAGTAAAAAAAATAAAACATAAAATGACAAAGTCAAAAAGTCAGTGTTGCACAGGAAAATATAAAAAATCGTATTTGCAGCTACCTTCTGCTGTACCAGTTTTATGTGGAGAGAAGTGTACATAGACGTATGTGTATATTATATCCAACCTGGATGTGTAAATAATATCCATCCATTAAATATACATAGACGAATTTCCACTGCATATCCAGCAAAGTATATAAAAATGGGCTTTAATTTTGAATATACAGTGGATATGTAAATGTATTCACCCAATACAGAGTCGAATGTCCATTGCATATCCAGCGAGGTATATGCAAAACAAATCCCAATTTTAATATCCACTGGATATGTAAATAATATCCAACCAATTAATATACATAGACGTATTTCCACTGCATCTCTAGCAAAGTATATGCCTCCCAATTTATTTACAGAGCCGAATCTCCACTGTATATCCAGCAAGGTATGAGCAAAACAGGTTAATATTTTGAATATCCAGTGTATTTCCGGTAAGGAATATATAAAATAGGTCACAATTTTAAATATCGAATGGATATCTGAATGTATCTACCCAACATTGCATATCCAGCGAGGTATCTGCAAATAAGAAGCAAAAATTTTGAATATCCATTGGATATCCAACAAAATAGTTCACAACTTTTTATATCCACAGGATATGTAAATGAATCCACCCAATTAATATACACAGGTCAAAATTGTGAATATCCACTGTATGTCCAGTAAGGGATATACCGGGTGGACCATAAAAAATCGGACAAAATGTTTTCCGTTATAACTTTTGAACCATACCACCAATTTTAATGCAACAAACTACTCTTTGAAGGGAATTGAGCAAGACTTTGAGTAACAATATTTTTTGTCCACCGTCTTAAAATCTAAGGTGGCGGAAAGAAAGAAACTTTACTCTTCAAAGAGCCACGTTTATTTTTATGTTACGGAAGATTTTTGGATTTTTTTACGAATTCGTAAAAAAGCTCAGTTTCTGCCAGGCAGAACGAGGTACGAATCAATAAAATCGGTTAAGGGGTTCCCAAAAAACTTAAAAAATTTTCCATCAGTGTTTTACGGATTATGCGATTGCCGTCTCAATTCTGTCTGCATACATTTTCTCATAAATTCATTATTATAAAACCGATTTCAATGAAATAAAAGGCATCATGGCGAGAATCGATTGTTTTTTAACCACTGTTATTGAAATTTGCCGCCATATTGAATTGACTTTTTAAAGAGGTTCGTTTATTTATATGTTTTGTGAACTTTTAAATATTTTTTAAATTTATTCAAAAGTTCTGCTTTCGCCACTCACAACGAGGTATAAATCATCCAAATCGGTTTGGTGGTTATTCAAAAATTATTTTTTTTTCCATCACTGTTTTCCAGATTATACGATTGCCTTCTCAAATTGATACTCAACCGATTTCAATAAAATAAAAAGCATCATGGCGAAGATTAAACACTCTTAAAAGATCACTATCGAAATTTGTCGCCATATTGCGTTTATTCTTAGGCTTCAAGAACCTAAAAATGCCCTTTCTCCAGCGCGTATAGCTAGGTACGAATCATTAAAATCTGTTTAATGGTTCTCAAAAAATTAATTTTTGTTTTAACCATTGTTTCCTCATAAACTCATTATTACTGAACAGATTTTGATAAAATAAAAAACATCATGGTTTGTTTCTGTCCGTCATCTTAGATTTTAAGATGGCGGAAAAAAGTATTGCTAATCAAAGTCTTGCTCAATTCCCTGAAAAGAACAGTTTGTTGCGTTAAAATCGGTGGTATGGTTTAAAAGTTATAACTGAAACCATTTTGTCCGGTTTTTTATGGCTCACCCGGTACAATATATGCAATGTGCAGATATATCCACTGAATTAATATACATAGATTTATGTCCACTGGATATCCAGCAAGGTATATGCCAGTCAGGTTATACTGTTAAATATCCACTGGATGTAAACATTATTCAATTCTCAAAATATCCCTGGGTTTCGCTTAAAACGTTATGAAATTAATTTGGACATTCCGGACATACCCTTTTATGGATGTCTATTTGGGCTTTTTTTTTGGTATGCGATTATAGTTCCGGTGACAATACAATAATATGGTATTATTAGGCACTTAGGTATTTTCCCCCCTCCCTAATACCTAAGTTTGTCAGATTTCAACCAAAATTGGTATACGGAGGTTTTTGGGGATAAGGAATACGATTTTTTTTCGGATTTTGAAAATTCAATATGGCGGATTCAAGATGGACGATTTTTGGTCATGTTTTGCTAACCAATTTTAACTGACTTATACACATCCGATTGTCTTCAAATTTGGTGTGTATTTATTCTGGTGAAAATACAAAATATCCAGTATTATCAGGTATTCACCTCCCCCTAACGGGTTCGATTTGAAATTTGAAAATGTCAATATAACGAATTCAAAATAAACGATTCAGGGAACAAATCTAAAAATAAAAAAAAATTATATGAAAAAAGCTTTTCCCAGCAAACCAGGAGGTGGTGGTAAACAGTGGGCCGATAAGTGATACCGGCGGATTTCTGACGGAACGTATAGGCACTTGCAATGCAGCCGCTAAAATCGTCCTGTATTTCGGAAGCTATTTGACTCTCACCCGGGACGCGCAGGTTTGGATCCCGGTTACGTCCAACACTTTTTTTGTAAATTACAGGTAAAATACTCGCGCCTGTCGGCCGACACAGGCCCAAGCGGTCATGGGCGGTATACATGCCGCGGCGCCTCAAGTTGTCGAGCCGCCAGCTGGCTTCCAAAAAATTGTAAGAGATGCGCTAGCGTCCAGACCACGTTGTGTTTGTTGGGTTCTAATACAAGATTTTATAAAATATAAAGCGCACTAATCTCAGACAGCACAAGTACTTACCTGGTACATAACTTGCGACGAAGTGTATGTACATTTTTGGACTACAAACGTGTCCGTCCCAGGGACGTACTATAAACGTACTTTGTACAACGAATTGTACGTACCGTAGTACGTACTAAGTACTTGGTACCTTCACTTTTGTACGTCATTTACATGTCCCAACTTGGGACCAAAAAAATACGTAAAATGGACGTATGTACGTACTATGTACGTCCTATGTACGTACATTTCAGGTACGTACAATTTAGATCCTAGGCGGGACCAATACTTGACGTAAATTGACCGTAAACGGGCTTGGATCAGGCAAGGATATTTCACCAGTAATTTAAAAAAAAGTTTTGGACACACTTGAATTGGACCCGCACCTCCCGGGTGAGACACAAATGCTCTACCACTAGACTAGGGTTGCCAGGTGTCCCGATTTTTCGGAATTTGCCCGCATTTGGACCTTTGTGTCCCGAGTCCCGAAAAGACCCTTTTCGGGACGCAAAATGTCCGATTTTTTGCTATTCCTCAATCTGAAGTAAAAACGTCATAATGAACATGTTTCTAGCTTCCTTTTATACCTTTCCTTATTTTGGTACCTTGTCTTTTTCTTAAGCCACTATTTTTACATTTTGTTTTTTTGGCCGGAACGCGCGTATCGTAGGTTAGGCGTAGTTAAACGTTGGGAGGTTATGTTTTGGTTTTGTTGTGGTGTTTCACGGTCAATACACATTATTTTAATTTGTTTACCTTCTAATTGAGTACGTTGCTTTAATAATATAAGAAGTAATCCATGGATGTGGAAAGCAAAAGCAAAAAGCAAATGGATGTGGAAAGCAAAAAAAAGATGAATTAAGGCTGATCTGATGCTTTTGGTTAGGTAGGTGGTAGGAGTATATTTTTCGGTTTCGGTTTCTAGCTCTGCAGTGTTTTTAATAAAGAAAATGTCCCGAATTTGAAACAGATGTCACGAAAATTTGATTCTGTTGTCCCGAAAAACCAATTCTTAAACCTGGCAACCCTACACTAGACTACCACCTATAGATAGAAAACTGCTTAAATTGTGATATACTTTATAACGGTTTTTACTTTGTCGTCTCGCTCTTATAACGTGTACGCTTATGTATAGTGTACGTACATAATACATTCATAATTGGTCCCAGGACGTACCAACGAAAAAAATGGACGTAAAATGTTCGTCCCTGGGACGAAGTATTGCCATAGGACAAAGAAACCGTTCTTCCATAAGCTGTAATGTTAACAAAAATCGTGAATTTCCCAAAAACGACAAGCGATGCAGTTCTAAAAAAGATACATTCAGATCACATATTAAAATTCTAGAGAGAAGGCGCAACCTACAGTAGTATAAGTGCGTAAGAGATAGCGGACGCGGTCTAATCGTGAAAGTTCTTTAGACAAGCAATATGGAGGTATATATGTTAGACCAGAAATGTCATATACTACCCCAGAAGCCATATTTAGTCGTTTGAATATTTAACTTTGTGTGGCGCCTTTAATTTTTTATAATAGGTACGTACATAAGCGTACGTCCGTAGTACGTATGCAGTACGTAAAGTGTACGTGCATAGTGTACGTACTATTTGCGTACTCTTTTCTACGTACATAGTACGTCCCTAATTGGTCCCGGGACGTAAAATGGACATAAAATATACGTTCTTGGGACGAAGTGTGCTGTATGGGAAAGAGTAGAAAATAATTTTTAGCTTAGAAAAGTGAGGGTGAATAAATAACAAAAAATCAATGAATAGCGAGCTTTCCCTCAAAAAAGGTAATGTAAACCGTAGATCCGGATTTCGCACTTGTAGTGCTCATCAGTACGGTCCTAGGAATTAGGAGATGAAATGATGATGAAAAAATCTGACACAGGATTTATGTTAAAAACAACCATCTGTCCTGTGTCAGATTTTTTCATCATCATTTCATCTCCTAATTCCTTTCTAACGAGCACCACAAGTGCGAAATCCGGATCTACGGTTACAATTACCTTTTTTGAAAGAAAGCTCGCTATTCATTGATTCTTTTTATTCACCCTCACTAAATCCCTTTTTTAATTTATCAACTCCAGAGCTTAGGATATCTGTAAAGATAATTATATTTGTCTCCGTACAAACGCTTAATTTTCCTTCAAATTGAAGGTACATCTGCCGATTCTGCCATTTGATAGATGGTTGTTTTTTACATGAATCCTGTGTCAGATTTTTTCATCATCATGTCATCTCCTAATTCCTAGCACCGTACTGACGAGCACCACAAGTGCGAAATCCGGATCTACGGTTACCATTACATTTTTTGAGGGAAAGCTCGCTATTCATTGATAATTTTTAGCATTCTGATATCACAATAATAAAAGCGATGTGCGCAAATTAAAACTAACAATGTCCATCCATATATCAGAGAAATATTAGGGTAGCTTGGCTCGAGTTAGGTTGGATTTACTTAACCTTGCATTTATCTGCTTTATAGTGAATTCAGATTCTTGCAAACAATTATAATATAATCACTAACATAAATTTATCGAGTCAACATGTCCTATAATGCGCACATAGCTTTTATTACTATGATTTCAGAATGCTAAATATTATTTTCTAATTTTTAGTGCACTTTATATTTTATAAAAGCTTGTATTTGAAAAGCTCTTTTCTATATAAAATTACTTTAGAATTAACTTTTCTTTCGACTTATAAATCCACGTCATAAACGGTTAAAGCTGGGTGGGTAAATAGGAAATAAGATGTATGGTGCCGTGGTTTATACAGGCAACTAACATAAAATAAGAAATAACTATATTGAGTAATAGTGGCAGACCCTAGCAGATTGTCATGGCCAACTAATTAGTTATCTGACAGTCGAGTTTGCACACATTCATTTTCGCATAAAATAAATTAAGAAAGTTAGTTGGGTAACTTTTTACAGTTTAGATTTAAATAATTATTATTCTACTTACAGCTCGGTCTCCCAAATTTCGGACATGACAATGCAAATGAGCGGTTTGTCCTACAGTGACTGTACATTCTCTTCGGGTGCTGTTATCGAAATGAGGTTGCGAAACTGACTGTTCCCAATAAGGGACGATGTGTTCGAGTGCCCCTTCCGCGTGATCTAAAAAATCTTTACAGTTAAATTATTAGGTACATGTTCCTTAAACGTAGCTGTATTAGTAGTAAAGGGGAGGAAAGGGAGGGACCTCCCCCTGGCTCCTGCTATAAGGAAGTGGTTACCCCATTCCCCAGAGAGAAATCTCCGCGGTCAAACCTAACTAAAAGTAATGTAAAGTGGTTCCCTAGCTAAGAGGAAGAACTGGCCATTAAACATTTTTTCTTCCCTTACTTAAGAGTCCTCTGGTGGAAAATGGGAGATTTGGATGGTCATCCCTCAAGGCGGTCTCTTAGAAAAACCAGCCAGTCTTATTAGACCATTTTTATTAGTACTGACTGAGTTGCGACTCCCCTTTAGGTATAGAAAGTGAGAGATTTGGCAGGGGTCATTTTTATTAGGTCGTGGATCGTACTTCGAATTACTGAAACGTTATGAAGTACCCGTCCCCTGGTCGCCTACAAGCTGGAGCAGGGTACAAGTCGCTTTAAATGGGTACAATAAAGGGGAGGAATGATACAATAAGCCTTTGATTGACGTGTGGGTGGAGGTCTAGGTTTAGTTAGTAAGAGTTTCACAATATCTGCTGACCGCTAGTGTAGGTATAGATCAGGTGCCCATTAGGAATTCCCCCTTCCAAAAAAAGTCTAGGGGCGGGCGGCGCGTAGATCTTTGAGGGAAATTTTTGCCTTACACTAACCAACCTCCTGATCCACCAGCTTTTTTGGTGAAATGACCATTTATAAACACCAACAGGGAAGAAAAATGGTCAGTATTTTCAGTAAAAGTCAGTTTTTTGCCATTCATAACATTCCAGGGAATTTTCCAGTAAAAATTAAACTATGTAAGTTGTCAAGAAAACACAGATTTAACTTTCACTATTTTTATTATTTACTTTTAATCCTGAGCTCATAGTCTATTCGCTGTTCTTGTTCTTACTCTCTTTCTATCCTATTGAAAACTTATTGAAGCTCTGCTATCCGGCGTATTTATATGTGCCGACATCACTCTCGACTCACCAAGAACATTCTAGTCTTTTTCTTACTCATCTAGACCTATCTACATCTTTCTTGAATATTCGGGAATGGTCGCGTCAATTCTTTTTCTGTGTTTAGCGCCGCTTCGCTACTTATTTTAATCTAATTACGCTAGATGGCAGAGTATGTGACAAAATTTCAATAAATATTGTTTTATTTTGTTAACACCTTATAAAAAACTCATATAAGCTTATAAAACTCAAAAACTTATAAAACTTAATCTAAAACACTTCTTAAACTATTAAAAAAATTTTAAACTTAGTAAACTTAACACTATCAAGAGGTTTTGTTAAAATGTCTGCTATTTGACTTTCTGTTGGACAGTAATATAATTTTAACAATCCCTCTTTTACTTTTTCGCTTATAAAATGATACCTTACATCTATATGTTTATTCCTCCTATTCATTGTCAATTTTTCACCATCCTGATTGAACTCTGGTTGTCTAGCTTCAGCTCTATATATACATTGCTATCAATCATTTCTTCTATCAATGACTTTAGATACATCAGCTCCTTGGTACATTCTGCAGCAGCAATGAACTCTGCCTCAGTACTTGACAGAGCCACTATTGGTTGTCTTCTTGATGTCCAGAGTATTGGTGCTCCGCAGTAGAATACTACATATCCACTTGTACTTTTTCTTGATACAAGGTCTCCAGCAAAATCAGAGTCACAATAGGCTGTCAGGTGGTTAACGTCTCCATTTTTGTCAAATCTGATTCCATTATCTTGGTACGTGTTCAAATACTTCAGGATTCTTTTTACATTTCTCACGTCCCTCTCTGTTGTTTCTTCCATTTTCTTGCTACATATGTTTACTGCAAATGTCACATCTGGTCTGGTTTTATTTGTTACATATAACAAACTTCCTATTGCTTCTCGGGGTAATCTTTATTTCTTTCTGTCAAATCTTCGGTATTATTGTAAACCATTGGTGTTTTTGTTGGTTTTGCATCATTCATTTTAAACTTCTCTAGGATTGTCTCTATGTACTGTTTTTGTCTCAGTATTAGATTTTCGTTTGTTCTTGTTATTTCTAGTCCTAGGAATTTATTGGGCTCCTTACTTTCTGTCATTTCAAACTCTCTTTTCAGTGATCCTAGTAGCTTCTGTAAATCTGTCAAATTCCTTTTGTCGCATATGAAAATTCCATCATCTACGTATATTGCTAAAAACATAGTTCCTTCTTTGTTTCTAAAGATACATTGTTCATTTTTTAAACTTTTTAATCCATTTGTAGCCAGGAAGTTGGTAAATTTCTTATTCCATTGTAGTGGTGCTTGCTTTAATCCATATAATGATTTTCTTAAAAGGCACACTTTATTTTTCTTGTTGTCAAACCCTTCGGGAACCTCCATGTAAACTTTTTGTTCCAAATCTCCATATAAAAAGCCTGTTTTGATGTCAAAGTTTCTTATCTCATAGTTTCTCACTGTGGCTATAGCAAACAGAACACGTAAAGCATTTATATTCACCACTGGACTAAAGACTTCTTGGTAGTCTATTCCTTTTTTCTGTTGACAGCCTCGTACCACCAATCTTGCTTTGTATTTTTTTATCATCTTTAATTCTGAATACCCATTTATTCGTCAGAATTTTCTTGCCGTCTGCTTCTGTTCGGTCTACATAGTCACAGGTTCGGTTTTTCATCAGTCAATATTTTTTTTGTCCTTTATTGCCTTTTGCCATTTGATTTTATCATTACCATTTAAGGCTTCTTCATAACTTAACATAGCTATGACTGTATAGTCCATATCATAATCTTGTTGCCATACAGGTCTTCTAGATTGTCTTCTCTCAAGGTTTTGTTTCTGTTGATCTACACCTTCTCCTAAGTTTGAATCATTGTCTGACTGGTCTATGGTGTCCTCAAATTCATCATCAGATTCTACTGTTTCATTCTATTGTTGCTGTGGCTGTGGATCATCTTTTTCCTCTGTAACTGATACTTTGCTTGGATTTTGGTCCTTTTTGTTTTTATTTGTTTCTCCAAATACAACATCTCTGTGTATTGTTACTTTATTCTCTTTTTCATTCCATAATCTGTAGCCAGGTCTTGCATACCTAGAAAAATGTACTTTTTGCTTCTTCCATCTAGTTTTTTCAAATAACCCAGTACTTTTGCATGCGCTTCACTGCCAAATACTTGCAAATTTGACAGGTTTGGTCTTCTTCCGGTCTATTTTTCTACTGGTGTCACTCGTAGTGTCTGGGGGCTGGTTGGGCTTCTGTTTATAAGATATGTAGCAAAACGTACAGCTTCACCCCAGAATTGTTTATCTAAGCTTGAGTCAAAGATCAAAGCTCTTGCTTTTTCCATTCAGCTGCGGGGTGTATACTATTGTGTTTTCTTGGACTATTCCTTTGCTTCTACACCAAGCTTTTAGTCTGTTATTGACATATTCTGTCCCATTGTCACATCTTAGCTTGGAGATTTTTAGGTTTTTGAAAGATTCTACTTCTTCCACATATTCCTTGACATAGTTGAACACTTCTTCTTTGCTTTCTAGTAGGTAGATCATTGTAAAATGGGTCTAGTCATCCAGGAATGTCAGTATGTATCGTTTTCCATCCCATGTGACAGGATCACATCTGTAGTGGTCTTTTAGCTCTATCTCTTTCTTTCTTAAATGACAATCGTGTTTGCTTGGCTTTTAGGCATATTTCGCAGATTTTATCTATGTGGTCACAGTCGTTTTTACTTAAGTTCATACATGTAGACAGTTCAGTCAGCTTTTTCATATTTTGTAGTCCCAAATGTCCTAGTTTTCGATGTCATAAATTTGCATTTTCTTTCCTCTTCTCTGCAAGAAAACTGTGCTCCTCATTTTCGTTGCGTAGATTCACCATGTACAAGCCATTATTGGTTTTTATTCCTTCTAGGACGGTCTGATTTTCCTTTTGCACCATCACTTTGTTTTTGGTGAAAGTCACCACACCATGTTTCTCTGTTATTGCATTTACTGATAGTAGATTTTACCCCAAATCTGGCATATAAAGAACTTCTTGCAAAATGCACTTGTCTGTGTGTAATTTTCCGATTTCTGAGCTGATCATCGAGCCATTGTTCGCCACTTTTAGGTTGGTTTGTTTTCTTTTTATTTCTGTCAAGGGTTCTTTGACCTTTATCATGTGTGCCGTAGCCCCAGAGTCGACGACAAAATTAATGCTTTTGTTTTTCATACGATTTTGTTCTGCTGTGGTCCTAAACACTAATCCTCCTTATTGATTCTTATTATTTTGCCTTGACCGATCTTTATAAAAGCAATTTTGCTCAGTATGGTTCGGTCTTTTACAGATACTGCAGGGCTTTCTTGTTGTCTGTTTTGTTTCTTCGGTTTGTCTGCAGGTCCTTGCATAGTTTCCTGGTAATCCACATTTGAAACATTTTTGGTCTGTTTCCTTCTTATTTCTGCACGTTTCCTTTCTATGTCCTCTTTTTCTGCAGATTTTGCAGAATTCTTCTGAGGCCTTGAATGCTACCTCTTCTTCGCTCTGTAATTCTGCTTTATTTCTCGACTCTTCCGCTAAGAGCCTTGATGTTAAGTTTGTCAGGGTTTTATCTTCCTTTTGACATGAGTCCCAGGCTGTGAAAAAATGTCGATATTGATCAGGTAGTGTGAATAATAATTTGGAGATAACCATACTTTCGTTTATATCTTCTTTCATGATCTTCAATCGATGCACCAGGTTTTCTAACCTAGAAATATATGTTGACATATCGGTCCCTTTTACATACTTGTAATTGAAAAACTGCTGGAGAAGATTGCATTTTTGCTCTTCGGTATCCTTTTCAAAAATTTTCTGTAGCTTGTCATATATTTCTTTACTGCTGGAACAGTTTATTATGTGCATTATGTTCTTCTTATCTATGGATGTGATTATCACCTTCTGGGCTTTGGCATCCTGTTTTATCCATTCTGTTTTTTCTTTATCTTGGGTGAGATTTTCCAATTTTCTCTTACCACTGACAATATGCCATAGCGCACTGGCTTTGAAGAATGTCTGGAATTCAAACTTTCAGATTTAGTAGCTCCTGAATCCACAAATTTTTCAATCTGGCTGATTTCTTCACTGGACATTTTTCTTTTATTTTATTTTCTTCCAGGATCAATCTTAGTCTGGGTATCACTTCTTTCTTCTTATTGTCCTTCTGGGCAGCAGCCTCTTCTTTTCTTCCAGAGTCCACTCCTGGTCTGGGTATCACTAATTCCTTCTTCTCTGTTATTAGAGTACTTTTGGGCTCATAACCTGTCAAGATTTTAGCCTGGTCTTAATTTATTCTTATTTTATTTTAAAAGAAAACGCAGATTTAACATTCACTATTTTTATTATTTACTCTTAATCGTGAACTCACAGTCTATTCCCTGTTCTTGTTCTTACTCTCTTTCTATCCTATTGAAAACTTATTGAAGCTCTGCTATCCGGCGTATTTATATGTGCCGACATCATTCTCGACTCACCCGGAACATTCTGGTGTTTGTCTTACTCATCTAGACATATCTACATCTTTCTTGAATATTCGGGAATGGTCGCGTCAATTCTTTTTTTGTGTTTAGCGCCGCTTCGCTACTTAGTTTAATCTAATTACGTTAGATGACAGAGTATGTAGGTACCCATTGCATTTTTATGTTTTTTATACAGTATTAATTGGATCCGTACCAAACACTGCTCTGCCGGTGCAACCACAAAAAACATACCGTAGGTTTAGTTTCTTTGTGATGTAACCCATAATTTTTACTATAAATAATCTTCAGTTTACATGTTCAGCAAAAGATTGGGAAAGTGCAATGTAAAAGCCGGTAAAAACCAATAGTCGGGCAGTAGAGAGGGAAGTTGTGGTGATTTTGAGACAAATTGATATAGTTGTAAAATAGACCAAGACTAATTTAAAAAGTATATATTTAAGTTCGGCGTCACATTACAGATGTCGTCGAGGTGCCCTAAATTACTCAAATATCCCCATATTAAGTTTATATATCTATATCTATATATATCTTAAAAACTAAAGAACCCGACACATTTTTTTTTGCAGATTTTGTTGACCAATAAAATTACCTTTTTTATTCCTGTATTACACTGTATTCGTGCTCTTCACTACTGTGTATAATATTGAATCAAAATACAATATATGTAAAATTTTGTCCCTTCAGTTTTCCTTGAAATCCAGTAAATTGATTTTTTCTATGCCATTTTAGGGGTGATTTTGGTTAAAGTTGCCAATGTCGCATTTTTACTAATTATCGTAGTTTTTGTCATCAGTTCCTATTTTTTTTTGTAACATTTTAATCTAGCTAAAAATTTCGAATTAAAAGTTATTACAATGAATATAATGGATCATATTTTATTTATATTAGGTTACCAATTATTTATAAACATAAATGAACTTTAGTCGGGGTCATAACTACAGTGCCTATGGTTCTAAAAAAAGCAATGACTGATGATTTTAAGTTTCTTTACTTAGAGCATTCAGTATTTAAAAGCCACATACACAAGGCTACCTCAAACCCCTCTCCCCATAAAATCTGACAGCACCAGAGGCGTACAAATATACTAGAGCTTTTTTTCCTTAAAATTATGATGTCCACATTTACTGGAATATTACTGGTAAAGAAATATTACCGTAAATAAACCTAAACTGTGTTATTATACTTTTTGTATTTCATAATACCACAAAAATGAAGGTTTAGGTAACATAAATATATTGATTTTGGTGCTTAAAATTAAAAGCTAACGATTTTAACTAAAGTTTGCAAACCAAACTAAGTCATGCTAAAATAAAAGTAACTAGATATTTGATTGAAAATTTTTATTGCTCCACTTGGTAGTCTCCCTTTGTTGGCTGTGCTTTTTTCATTAGGAAGCAAAGTTGACATTGTACTTGGGACCACTACTAAAGTTCAATTATGTTTAAAAATAATTGGCAGCCTAATATAAATCAAATGTGCTCCAATCAATATAATAACATTTTGTTTCCAAATTAATATAAAAATTATAAAATTGACGTTTGCACCCACACTAATATAATAAATGCAATAATTTAAGTTCAACTTTGGTTTTACTAAATGAAGGGAAAATTTAGCGCCCTAATAAATTTACAGAAAAAATTTGTGGCGTAGAGGGCAAAGGGTGAGGGAATAAATCGGAAAAAAGTTTTTCCTTGACCAGGATTTGAACCCGGGGTCTCTAGAATACCAGTGTAATGCTCTACCAACTGAGCTACCGAGGAACTGGGGTTTTTAACTGGCTATTCGGAAATCCTTTCGTCCGATTCATTTGTTAGTAGTGGGGAGATCTTTGAAGCCTACTGCGGCAAGACAAGGAGGTACACATTCACGATTATTAGTTGTACGAAATTTCCATTTATCTATCAACCAACGATACACGACATATAGCGTTTTATTGGAGGTGTCAGATGGCGAATTTCCAACTAATAATTTCAGCCACAAATCTTTTCTGTTTGGTTTTACTTTTTAAAATGTTAATATTAATTTTTAGTTACATTTGTACCTCAATTAAGACGAAAACATACATTTTACAAAATTTTGTTATGATGTTTTGATGAATTTAGAGAAATCTGCAAAAATACCAACTTTCTCAACCGTCCGGATGAATGAAATTCATTTTTATTTGATATTTTTTTATATAGTTTAAATACTAGTATTCTAAGGAGCAGTTTTTTTAAAGGGGCATCATAATCAGATGAAAAAGTTCCAGGGACAAAAGAAAAGGTATGTCAATATGAAAAAAAAATCGTTTTTGAACACGTAAATGATAAAGACGATATAAGTTAATTTTTTTGTACTAGTTTCTCTTAACGAAAATTTTTGAAAAATTTAAGCTAGAGTAAAATCTTACAAAAAAAAATAGAAAATCATAACAAAAACTACTATTATTAGTAAAAATGGCAACTTTGCGATTTTGTGATCACTTTATCTGATTAATTTTCGGAAACTCAATAGAAAAAATAATTTGTATGGAAAACCAAAATCACCCCTAAAATGGCTTTAAAAAAAGTAAATTTACTGGATTTGAAGAAAAACTGAAAAGACGGAATTTTACATATATTGTAGTTTGATCCAATATTATACACAATGGTAAAGAGCACGAATAACGTGTAACACAGGGATAAAAAGGTAATTTTATTGGTCAACAAAATCTGCAAAAAAAATGGGTCAGGAGCTTCAGTTTTTGAGATACATAATCAAACTAATGTAAGGACATTTAAGTAATTTAAGGCGCTGCAACGTAAAAAGTATATATTTATATTATTTTCGGATTTTTTTTCGTCTACTATATTATTGTACGAAAATATATCAAAATCACCACATAAATAAAGAAAATAGGTTTCTACGGCCGACTACATATGGTTTGATAAAACTGACTCAAATAGACATAACGTTTCTAACGTAAATTATTTGCAAGGTTACAAACGCATTATAAAAGTTTCTACAACAAGTGACTAAATTCTCGCCCTTCAAGGGGCTAAAAGTGTGGTTTTAAGGGACGAACGAAGCGAGTAATGTAAAAACACGAGTAAAAAAGCACAGTTTACCGTGAATTGTAAACACTATTTTTTTTAATAAATTCATCAAAAAACGAAAAAAAAATACTTACAAAAAACTAGCTCCCGTATTCTTGACAGCCTGATGTGAGGTGAGTAGTCAAAAAGTGGCGAAAAGTGAAAAATTTGTTCACTCTTACGGGCACGGGTGTCAAAAATACAGCCCTAGAACACATAAGCATTTACTTTGCCATCGGCTACTCGCACTACAGCAAACTTTGCACCATTTTCTTGTGTCATTTATTTTGTTTAACATTATTGGTATGCAAAAAAAATAATAAAAATATTTTTTTGTACCCTTAAACAATTAAAAAATGTTTGGCATCGGTAACTAAAAAGCCGTGTTTTTGATGAAGGTTTAAAAAAAAGTTTTTAGATAGGTACCTATAGGTACGTCTGGTTACATGACCTTACATACCTATTACACGTTATCTATTACACCTTATTACACACCTAGATTAAAAAACCAATGGTGGACAACAAAATCACATGAAATGCAACATCTAGCTAAGTCCAACAACACCAGAGCCTTCTTTCAAGCTACTGAGATGATATATGGTCCCACTACACAAAGTATCAATCCCCTACGATCCAAAGATGGAGCAAGACTGCTTAAAGACAGATCCTCTATTAATTCACGATGGAAATAACACTTCCAAGAACTACTCAACAGAGAGTCTTAGTTCGATAATGACATATTCGAGAAAATTCCGGAAAAAACTACACAACAACACCTTGAGTGAGATTCCGAGATTAGAGGAGGTCGAAAAGGCAATCACACAGCTAAAGAATAACAAGTCAGCTGGCACAGATGGTATCGCTGCTGAAGTCTACAAACAAGGGGGTCCCGCACTTAATTCCCAAATGCACATTCTAATAAGTAAAATATGGACCACTGAGACCATTCCTGCCGAACTCAGAGACGCCTCTATAGTTACAATTTTCAAAAAAGGCGACAAGGCCTAATGTGGAAACTACAGAGGTATATCTCTGCTTTCTGTTGCTGGAAAGATACTTGCACTCATACTATCAAACTGATTAATTCCGATTGCTGAACAAAATCTGCCCGAGACACAGTGTGGATTTAGGCCCAATCGAGGCACAGCTGACATGACCTTCAGTGCCAGACAAATGCAAGAGAAATCTAGAGAACAAAATCGCCCCCTCTTCATGGCCTTCATAGACCTAGTCAAAGCATTTGACTCGGTCAACAGAGAAGCTCTTTGGCAAATACTGTCAAAAGCTGGATGCCCTCAAAAATATATTCAAATTCTTAGACTACTACACGACAATATGAATGCAACAGTCCTGAGCAACGATGGACCAGGAGAATCATTCCAGATTACGACAGGCGTTAAACAAGGTTATGTTATTGCGCCCACCCTATTCTCTATATTTTTAGGTGCCATGCTTCACCTTGTTGAGGAACATCTACCGCCGGGAGTGAAAATTCTATATAGATTTGACGGTGGCCTACTTAACCTAGGCAGACTGCGAGCAAAAACTAAGGTCTCGACGCCCTCGGTAATCGAACTGCAGTACGCCGATGACAACGTCGTTATGGCCGATACAGTGGAAGGTCTACAGCTGGTACTCAACGCATTTAACCAAGCCTATAAAAGCATTGGCCTAGAGGTCAATCTTTCCAAAACGCAAATTCTTCACCAACCAGAACCAGGTACGAATCCCCAAGCTCCAAACACTTCCATAAATGGCCATCCTCTGCAGAACGTGGAACATTACCCATACCTTGGGAGCCACCTATCATCAAATGCAACTATTGACGCAGAAATACAGCATTGCCTAAAATGTGCTAGCGCGTCGTTCGGATTGCTTTCGGAGAGAAAGCTTCGTGTCTACAACACAGTTATAATACCAACTCTAACATACGGATGCGAAACGTGGATCACCTACAGAAAGCATATCAAACGACTAGAAAAATATCACCAAAGTTGTTTAAGACGAATGCTGAAAATCAAATGGCAACACCGACGAACAAACATAAGTGTTTTAGAAGAAGCCAGAACAACTAGTATAGAAGCCCTTATCTTCAAGCACCTGCTTTGTTGGACTGGTCACGTTATCCGCATGCCCGAAACACGTCTCCCAAAGCAGATACTTTATGGACAACTGAAGGAGGGAAAGAGAAATCAAGGAGGTCCACAAAAAAGGTACAAGAACATTCTCAAAGGCAATATGATGAAGGGTCACATCGATATAAACAACTTCGAGACCGATACGATAGGGCTTCATGACGCCGAACAGTCCATGAGGGACCATAAACTTTTGAAGAGCAACGACGTAGACTAGAGACGGAAAAGAGAGAACGTAGAAAGGAGCGACAAAATGGAAGAATGGATGACCAACAACACGCGGCTGCTGCCGGAGACTGGGTGTGCCAGGACTGTGGAAGGGTGTGCGGCTCGAGAATTGGTTTACATAGCCATCAAAAAACGCACAACAGATAGCGACGGTACAGAATAGAGAAAAATCATACTCGCTATCGAGTGATTGCCTATGATGATGACATACCTATTATGTTTTTAGTGTAAATTTTTCATGTTTATTTTATATTTTTGCCCGCCAATAAAGAATTTTCAAGATGAAGTCAGTAAAGTCTGTATTTTTGAAGGCCAGAGTAGTTTCCATCCCTGTACTAACAATAAATAAGCAAGCAAGAAGAGATTTTAAATATGGGCTATAAAAATATGGGGAAATTGCTTTATTTCTTTGCATAAAATCATAATTTTCTCGTTACTTCGGATTGTTCTTTGGCAAACCTCGAGTAGCTTACGTTATATAGCCTTAGCAAACCAGGAGATGGCGGTAAACTGTCGGGACGTATAGGCACTTGTAATGCAACCGCTAAAGTCGCCCTGTATTTCGGAACGTATTTAGCGCTCGCTAATTCGAATTCATTCCGAGGTTGGTGAAACGTCACCAAAATGCGCTTTCTAACGAGTAGGTTCTTTGCTTGCTGAAAAACGCCTGACCGTATTAAGAGTTTTCTCGCTTCGTAGGCGCCAGCTCTACGAAACCTTTTTCGCAACATAGAAATAAACTACGCTCGTGGCGTAGTGGTAGAGTATCAGACTCTCACCCGGGACGCGCAGATTCGGATCCCGGTTGCGTCCAAGACTTTTTTTAAAATTACAGTTAAAATACTCGCGCCCACCCGCCTGTAGGCCGACACGTGCCCAAGCGGTCATGGGCGGTATACATGCCGCGGCGCTTCAAGTTGTCGAGCCGCCATCGCCAGCTGACTTCCGAAAAGTTGTAAGAGATGCGCTAGCGTCCAAACCACGTTGTGTCTTCATGGAACTGTCTGCCAAAAATATTTGTTTGTTATTTCTATTAAATTTATGCACTCCAACGACCCTTCAAAGATGCGATCCAGAAAAAATATCAGAAATGGTAACAAAAATTATAGAAAAATTTGGCGCAGTTTTCAACAACCTTTCTCACACAGTGGTAATAGGAGAGTTAACACTGTTTAAAAACGAAACTTTAAATAGTAAATGCGACGATGCCTTAACAGCGTTGACATTGTGTAGTAAACATGATTAACCCAATATCTACAACGCATTAAAAATTGGTTCTCCTCTTCCTGTTTCGGTTGCCACCGCCGAAAGAAGTTTCTCTACTTTAATGCCCATATCCACCATTAAACACTCTAATCAGGGCTAGCTAATTGGAATTAACTTGTTAATCGCGGCTAAACAAGTTTACCTATCCACCAACTTTTTTTATGAAATAATTACCTAATCAGGGTTAAGTAACTCGATTAAAAAAAAAAGAGCTGGCAACGCAGCATATTTGGTGTGTATCTATTGGTAACACTGGATATGTCAAAAAAAATTTTGATGTAAAAGGTTATCTTTTCTGTTTATTTTTAAAACCTATCAGAAAATACGTTCCCCAGCTGTTGCGACTGACACTCTCAAGTTAAACGGGGATGGCCGAATCGGTGCTGTTTGGAGCTGATCATTTTGTTGTCGCCAGCATTATTTCCAATAATTAACTGCTCATTTTCAGTCGTGTAGTGTAAAAAAGTGGATTTGCCTAAAGTTTGGTTTTTAACACAGTGTGTGGTAAACAAAAGTAGGCATTGAACAGTATGCTGGGTGCATATAACTATGAAATACTATAATGGCTCAAGGATTGCAAAATGTGTGTATAAATGGCCTTTTCAAAAATAAATCCTTTGCAACGAAGTCAACATAGTGACTTTTTGTAACTCACATGCGTTCAGATAAGAGGGTTAAGTTAAAGTAAAAGTGCCTTAAATTTTATTTTTTAAGTCACTTTCAGTATTTGTATAGTTTTAAAATAGGGTACTTATTCCCTTGTATTACTTGACAGGTCACCATTGCAAAACCTACTTAAAAAATGTTTAATAAAGCAAAACTGCTAAAATTAAATCTATCTGAGGCACCACATCACTGTTTACTGCAACAATGACATTATGGTAGGTGCTGCAATGGGGCTTTTTACTTGAGGAGGAGCACAACCTACTTTTGTTAATAAAATGTCAAAAAAGTTTGTTTCCAGTTATCACTGACCTAGAAGGTCTGTGGGTAATAATCTTCTTAGCTTAAAAGTGATTTAGTTAGGATGTTTGTTAATTTTTAGATATATTGAGTACCTTATAATTAAGAAAGTAGTTCATAAGGTTGAGATATTTTTTATATCAAGAAAAACATGTTGCTCTTCCAAATTTTACTGAAATTATTTAAATTCTACATTTTTTGACAGTTTTATTTTGAAACTGTTATCACCAAAAATTATGCCCTAGGTGACAGAACCACTCTAAGAAAAAAGAGGTTTTAAAGTTATAATAATTAAAAAAGAAAAATAATAAAATATGAATTTAGAAAAATCAAGCTTTATAGGACCTCGACTTAAAGGTTGCAGCAATGAAGTTTTGTACACACTGGTTGCAGATTTGTGTATTTAATTTTCTATTTCTCTTCTTAAAAATGTTTTTTTTATATTACAAAGAGAAAAAAAAACATAAAAGTTTTATTCACAATGATTACTTTAAAATTTTAGGTAGAGTAGACTTTTTATGATGACTGGTGATTGACAGTGTCAAAAAGAGTTTTTTCTCGAAGTAACCACAAGTTACCAGGTAAACCAGTTGCTCGTTTTCAATTTTTCTTGGTACAGTAATCCAAGTCATGACGTCGCGAGTAACCAGACTATGTTACCAGCCTATGGGACATGGTTACTTAAAAAATGTAAGGTTCAAAGTGTGGTTTACCGATTGTTTATGGTTTTTGAATTTGTATTATTTTTTTTTATAAATCTTATGTTTTTCTATGATGATGTCATAACTATGCATGGTCATTGAAAGTAACCGTGACGTCATGACAAGTAACCCAAACAAGTTACTATTGTCGTTGAGCAAAAAGCCTATATGTAATACCATTAAACCATGTAAACCGTTTTAAAAACTTAAACAAAATTGGTTGAGATGGACCATTGTTTTTTATTAAGATCCTAATTGATGAGGTTACTAATTTAGGTGTATTTTCTGCTGTTGAAAGACAATGTTTTTTGTGATATGCAATATCTAACTGACCAATGTGATTTATTTAGGCATGTCTATGTGCAATAGTTGTCTGCATTTGTTCTTTGTTTTATTAATGTATTTATTTGGTTATTAGATAAATAAAACATCTACTTCACTTTTAATTATATTTGCTTTATTTTATGAAAATTATTAACTACAAACGTTGGTAATTATGCAGTATACGGTTTCCTGCCATTTTTGATTTTTTATGAAAAATTCTTTATGGGAGCACCTACTAGGGTCCCTAGGACCCCAAATCCGCCTGCGCCCAATTTTTTTTTTTAAGAGAAAAAAGGGTGCCCGGGGGGGGGTTGTAATGTGTTTTTTTGATTGTTTTGGGTTGGGTTGGATTAGGTTGGGTTGGACTGTGTTGGATTGGGTTATTTTAGTAAAAAAACCAACGGGCGCAGGCGGACTTGGGCTCCTAGGGACCCTAGTAGGTACCCCCATAAATAATTTTTCATAAAAAATCAAAAATAGCAGAAAACTGTATACTGCATAATTACCCAAACGTTAATAAACACTTAAACAAATAAAAGAAAACTTAAAAGAAGCTTATGAAAGTGAAATAAGTCTGAAAGCTTTGTGAGCCGAAACCTTCTAAAGAACCCTCTGGTGTCCATAGTCTGAAAAGAATTTGGTCTCTCGTTCCATCGTCTTGGAATTCCATCATTTATTATGTCCAACACATGCAAATCGTCATGATACAATATATCTTCCATATTTAAAAAAAAAACAATTCAACAAATCAAACTGGAAATCAAAATAAACAGAAAACATAACCAACAAAATGCATATGACAGCGACTTAATTGCTCAATTAAGCTTTAATCGCCCGACATCGGCCGGGTTGGTAAACGGCGCGATTAACGCAAAAATTTTGTTGGTGGATACCGAATTTACTCGCTAACCGCAATTAAAAGTTAATTGGAGAAAAAATGCGTTGATGGATACCGGCATAAGACTTTTGAAATCTTATCTTCGGTCCACGGTAGGAGAATGAACCTGGATTTAGAATCTATCTTAGATAGGTTTGCAAAGCAAAAAAGAAAACTTAGTTTTATTATATAACTAAAAGTTTTTTTAATACGACAATAATGTTATAATGAAGTGAATTTTTTTGTTTTTTAGAATTAAGGATTTTTATAACAAATAAGTTTGCCAAAATAAATTGGTTGTATCAGGTAGTATTTGTTAGTTACCACCAACGGCTCAAGCTTACAACTACGAACATATGTAGGTGGAAAATGTTTGGTTAGTGGGGAGGGTTAGGTCACCACTAACATAATACCATAACATACCAATCTAACCAAACCCCCAAACACAATGATGACCATAAAAAAGTACTTTTTTGCGCTTTGTTCGTAGTGGCTTGAGTCGGTCTATATAAGTTTTATTGCTTGCGCCCCCCCTAGTGAAATTGCTGGATCCGCCACTGCTGATGAGCCCACGCTGGTTGCCCAGGCCAAAACATCGCTTAATCATTTCTCTTTTCGCTTTGGTTCTTTGTGTGGCTTGTGGGATACTCATCCAAGTTTGAATTTTCGTTTTTTACACCCAAGACCTTTTGATCTTTTCTCTTTAAACAAAATTGCTTCTGGGGTATTTTTCCCCCAGTATTTATTTCAACGGTATACTGTGAAAAAGACCCCAGAAGCAATTTTGTTGCTTCATTCCTCTAAAAGTTCTTTTTCAAAAAAAACCCTCATGGACACCCTCCAAGGATTAGCAAATTAATCTGTTTCGTCGGCCAAAAACCATCCAGCACTCCGATTTACGTCTAACTGAAGCTGCGTAGCTGAATTACCGAACGGTTCGGATTTACCTCCCCTACACCTAGACGTAATAAACGAACGATTCAGATTAGACAGATCAATCTGACGTAAATACCGAACGCAGCTCAGCTCTTCTTATAAAAATAGACAATACAGATTTTTCTGTCTCTTCCTATATCAAACCCTATTGGAGAACGATTTTTTTCCGCGTTGGATTGGGTAAAAAATAAGCACTGCGCTAGCCTCGGACAAGAAAAGTTGGATGCACGTTCTGTCCTCTATATCTAGTTAATCGTTGAATTATATCGATTATCAACAAATAATTGATTTTGCCAACGAGAAAGCTCGAAAACAACTTTTATAAGTAGACCTAATTATATATAGGGGTGAATATAAAAGTGTGGGAATATGTTTTTTTTTATGTCAAACTAGATATATAAAGTTTGTTAACGTGCAAAGTTATACTTTCTGTTTATTTTTGTTTTAATAAAAAGGGGCCCGCTTTGCCAATGGTGCTAAGGGCCCGGTAGACCCTGGAAACGGCAGCAGGTCCGCAAGGGATGAAAGATAGGGAGTTTGTGGGCCAGCGAAAATAAGATTAAATTTGACAGTAGTTATGGTTATTTTTATTAAAGATAAGGATAAAATTAGACACATTTTTAAGAAGTTTTGGGTAGATAAAAATAACGCGCTGTCGCCTAGCTGTCGAATGCAAAGAAATTATACCCAGCAAACACAAATCGTCGGCATAGAATCGGGCCAATGTCGACAACGTCGGCAGTGTGTCGACATCGGCGACTACACTCTGGCCCGATGTTGGTCAGATTGCGATTTTCAGTTTTCGGTCAATAATCGGCAACTGACGGAGGTCCACATTACTACAGTCTACTTTATGCCGACACCACTTTAGGACCAACGATGGTCCGATTGGAACTTTGTTTAATCGGTCGAAATCGGCAACTGACGATGGCCCGATTTACTATAGTCGACAATATGCCAACGCAAACCTTATCTGTGTTAGGGCCGATGATGGTCCGATAGAAACTTTCTTTAATCGGTCGAGAATCGGCAACTGACGATGGCTCGATTTACTATAGTCGACTTTATGCCGACGCCTACTTTATCTGCTTTAAGGCCGACGACGGTCCGATTGGAACTTTGTTTAATCGGACGAGAATTGGCAACTGACGATGGCCCGATTTACTATAGTCGACTTTATGCCGACGACCACTTTATCTGCTTTAGGGCCGACGATGATCCGATTGGAACTTTGTTTATACGGACGAGAATTGGCAACTGACGATGGCCCGATTTACTATAGTCGACATTATGCCAACGCAAACCTTATCTGCGTTAGGGCCGATGATGGTCCGATAGAAACTTTCTTTAATCGGTCGGGAATCGGCAACTGACGATGGCTCGATTTACTATAGTCGACTTTATGCCGACGCCTACTTTATCTGCTTTAAAGCCGACGACGGTCCGATTGGAACTTTGTTTAATCGAACGAGAATTGGCAACTGACGATGGCCCGATTTACTATAGTCGACTTTATGCCGACAACCACTTTATCTGCTTTAGGGCCGACGATGGTCCGATTGGAACTTTGTTTGATTGGTCGAGAATCGGCAACCGACGATGGTCCGATTACGTAACCTTAAAATTTTAAAACTGCTTAATATACTGCCTAGTATGTAGAGATGGCGCTAATGTCAGTTTGTTCCCTGTACAGTGGAAGATAATATTATATATATAATTAGCAAAGATATTTCAAAACTAGAATGCGGACTTGACAAGATGGTGGTACTTCTCTAGAATTCTTTCGCCAATTAAACCACCCCGACTGGTTAAACACCCGCATTATCGAAACTTTGTAGTTTGCCAATGTCGGGCCGCTTTAAGCTACAACCGACGGACCTCCGTCAATCGCCGACGTTGGACCGCTTTACGAAATCAATGTCAGACTTAAATAGTTTACCTATGTCAGGCCGAGACCAGCTTGCCTACGTTAGACTGACCAAATTAAGCAGTTATGGGCGGATGGTGGGTACCATGTGGTTAAACCATATCGTACGGCGATGGTATGCCGATGTCAGCAAAAAGTTAAATTTACCATTGGTCCGACGACGGGCCACAGTCTAACGCTGCATCGGCAAACATACATTGGGCCTACATCGCAAAGCGGACAAAAAATACTGCTGGTCCGATGTAGTAAATCGACGTCGTGCCGATGACGACAAATTCGGCAATCGACATCGGACCGACGAAGGCCCGAGGGAACCGTGTTTGCTGGGTACCTTTATGCTCGAATGGAATTTATTTAACTGTTGATAGCGTGCTTTATTTCTTCTTTTGAACACTGATGGTAACACAAATTACAAAATTTTTTCGCATATTTTGAAAAAAAATTGTCAAAATCAAAATAACATAAAAAATTTAAGATTATAAATAAGCACAAAGGCCGTGTCTAATAAAGTTTGTCTTTATGCCTATTTCATTTACCTCCCCTCTTTTTTCTAAGTTCGCAGCCGTACAAATAAGCATGAGCATAGAAAATGTTATTTTAGAAGTCCCTAAAATACCAGCCGGTAAATTATATATAACAATGTTAAAAGACAGATTTGGTATAAAAGTCTCGTGGCCAAGTGGTAGAGTATCAGACTCTTAGCCGGGACGCGCAGGTTCGAATCCCGGTTGCGTCCACCACTTTATTTTAAATTACAGGTAAAATACCCGCTCCCACCCACCGGTCGGCCAATACGAGCCCAAGCGGACATGGGCGGTATACATGTCGCGGGGTCCCAAGCTGTCGCTGGCTTCCGAAAAATTTTAAGAGATGCGCTAGCGTCTAGACCACGTTGTGTTTTTTGGGGCGTTTAACGTGCGTTTAAACGACACACGCCCGCCGGTGACGTGACCCTGAAGAGGCACATGCGCACACTTGCACACATTGAAAATAAGCCCCCGTGAATTTTAACCAAATTTCAGCATTTTAAAGGTATCATCATAACCGATTTTTTTTTTGAAATATAAAGAGGATGGTATGTCGGTGATAGGAGATCAGTGGCGGCTCGCCCGATGACGCAGGTGAAGCGCTGATTCACCTCTTATTTGCAGTTTGACTAAATAATTTTCATTTAAATATTTCTGAAAAAATTAAGTAAGTAATTAAAGTAAATCAAAACAAACTTTTATAACCTACAAATATTTAATTAGCGCTAGTGATTACCTTTAGTAAAGGTAACAGCCTGACAGAGCGCTACCCAGAATAAAGGTAAGAGTAACAGACGGACAAAAAACCTGACCAAAATCTCACTATTGACTTTTTTCCTGTGTATGATGGAGTTTGTGTTTTGCTGGAAAAATCGTTTTCGGAGTGGAATGAAGATGACAAGAAAAAAGACTTCTTAAACTCTGAAAAGCTGTCTCCCTTATTAAACGTACGGGGGGGGGGGAGGGTTCGGCGATGTTGCGTTACCTATTTGTAAAGTCACGAGCCGCCACTGTAAGAGATATATCAGCCTGTCCAAATACGTAGGTCCTGCTATGCATAGGAAATATTCCTACGTAGATTTCCTTGAATATCTCAAAGACTTCTAATCCGTTTTTGACATTTTTACGATATTTCGGTAGGTATTTTAGCAAGCAATGTGTTCAAACTCATATATTTTATACAGGGTGTTATTGTAATCATATATGTTAATAAAATATCGACACCAAAATATAATATGAAATACAACAATAAACCTTTATATTTTTAACTTGCTGTGAGAGCATGTTTTGAAAACTATTATGTAGGGCGTTTGTCCTAACCTAAACCTATTTTTAATTCAGTAATTCAACTATATGGGGCAGCATGTTTCCATCAGCAGCATCATTTATTTCATTGATATAATATAATCTTGTAGATAACTAATATCTTGTTGGTGTCTAGCATATGCTCAAAACCATATTACACTAGCCACGTGACAACATCTACCAATCGTTCTGACTCCAAAACGACATTTGCAATAATATCCAGATAATTGAACATAAAATCAAGAACCAAATTTTCAACTATATATTGATATTCTGGGGCCAGAACGGTGGGTACCTGTTGTCACGTGGCTACTGTATTATCATAAAGGTATTTAGTTGAATGTCTTTGTGTATTATGGTTTTTAGGACATGCCAGACACCAACAAGATATTAGTTATCCACAAGATTATATTGTCAATGAAATAAATGATGCTGCTGATAGAAACATGTCGCCCCAAATAGTTTAATTACTGAATTAAAAATAGGTTTAGATTAGGACAAACGCCCTACATAATAGATTTTACCTACGACCGACCCATAATACTAATTTAACAAGCGTCCCAACACGACTGTAATGGACCATTTACACTCCTAGGATAATAATGAAGCTTAGACGTAAATGACAAGATGGCGTGACAAGCGATGAAACTTTATTTTATAAGAGCACTAATTGACGTAAAAATCTGAATTATTCTTCTACATTTTTAATAAATATTTATTACAAGTAAATAAATCCAATATAATTTTAGTACCTAACTAAAAATAAGTCCCGTTAAATTGACATATTAAGCATTTTAAGAAAGAAAAACTTGTTTTTAAAAAAGATATATGTAAAGTTCTTTAGTAACCTTATTTGTTTTGACGTTTTAGAGAGAACGTCATTGAAACTTCAGGTTATAAAGGTTTCTTGACTTAATAGTGGTCGCGTTTGATATTTTTAATAATTTCTGATATTTACGATGACATTTTCATTGGTCGTAGGTAAAATATAGTACACTAACTCGCATGTTATGCTCATTACACGCTCAGATAAATTAACACACTCGCCTGCGGCTCGCGTCTCAAACTTCACCATCGCGTTTAATGACCATCATAACATGCTTGTTAGGTAAACTACTATTAAAACATGCTCCCACCGTAAGTCAAACATATAAAGGTTTATTGTTGTATTTCATATTATATTTTGATCTCGAGATTTCATTAGAATATACGATTACAATACCACCTTGTATAAAATATTTCAGTTTGGACATATTGCTTGCTAAAATACCTACCGAAAGGTTGTAAAAATGTCAAAAACGGATTAGAAGTCTTCGAGAGACTCAAGGAAATCTACGTAGGAACATTTCCTGTGCATAGCAGAACTTACGTATTTTGACAGGCTATATCTCCTATCACAGACATACGATCCTCTTTATATTTCAAAACAAAATCGGTTATAAGTGCTATGTTTTCATGGATATTGAATTCGTTTTCAATATGTTTTGAAAAATTTTTTTTCATGAGTTTTCATGACAGGTTTTCGAATCGATTTAAAAGCGGTTTTCAAATTTTGATATTTGGCAGCTGACATATGTCACAGTTGTCAAATATTCATTTTTGAGTTTTGGATTTTTTTTTAAATGTATTTTATTCCAAAGGTAATTATGCAGTATACGGTTTTCTGCCATTTTTGATTTTTTATGAAAAATTCTTTATGGGGGCACCTACTAGGGTCCCTAGGACCCCAAATCCGCCTGCGCCCGTTGGTTTTTTTTTTATTTTTAATTTTCTTTCACTAAAACAACCCAGTCCAACACAGTCCAACCCAACCCAAAACAATAAAAAAAATCACATTACAACCCCCCCAGGCACCCTTTTTTCTCTTAAAAAAATTTAAAAAAAATCGGTCGCAGGCGGATTTGGGGTCCTAGGGACCCTAGTAGGTGCCCCCATAAAGAATTTTTCATAAAAAATCAAAAATGGCAGAAAACCGTATACTGCATAATTACCTATTCAAAAGATGATGTTGGCCCTTGCCACACATTTTTTTTTTTAATTTTAATTACTACTCTGTTTGCAAATGGAAGTGAAGAAAGAAATGCTGGACTGGCATACAGACCGCTTCAAGCTACTGCGAACATAGGGCGGAAGAAGTCTAATTTGCCAGTGTACGTACATGCAGAGACACCGCACGCCTATCAGTGAAGCAACCAACACTCAGGCTTCCGATCGCCATTCGCTGCCGTTCGCCGCCTTTCGCCTTGTATTTAGTACGCCTCTAACCACGGTGCTGTGTGCAGCGTAGTCAATGAAACCGGAATTTGGTCAATAAATACGCAAATTTTTATAACGTAATTTTCTTATTTTTTGTCACTGATAAATAAGAGCGTTTTATTGTCAACTGCTCAGATTTATCAGTGACGACGTGTTACAATGAAAATAATAAGGAGAAACAAAATAAAAGCAAGTTCTCAAAATAAAATAATACATTCTAAAAACCAAAAAGATTCTCCCAGTCAAAAAAAAATTAAAGCAAATGTTCGAAAAGTCCTTCTTGCTCGGCTAGACAATATCCGAGCCTACTATAAAAACCCCTTCTAACGTTTCCAAGCATGTTAGGGGTGATAATTTGAAAAGCTTCTTCAAAAACAGATAGAAGTCATTAGGAGCAAGATCGGGAGATCGAGCTGGCCATAAAATAGTTCCCCGTGTACTTATAACCCGATTAGGAAATACATTATCACGATATTCCCTAACAAGGCCAACATTGTGAGCGGAACAACCATCTTGTTGAAACCTAACAACTGCCTAGCAGTTGGAATAATGTGCTGCTGCAGTAGATACAAGTATCTAGGACCATTCAAATTGCAATTGCCGTTAATAAAAAATGGCCCAATTACGTGTTCCCCTACAATACCCCCCCCCAAACATTTAGTTTTTGGGGATACTGTGTTCTTACGTCAAAATACAAATGTAAATTTTCCCTCGACAAATATCGAACGTGTGTTGGGTTATGACGATTTGACCATTTGACCATCTGCACTTTTTCGGCAACTTCGTAGACATCCATTTTTAGTTTTAAAAATGTATTATTTCAGTTAAGAACTTACCCATCTTTTTCTCGAGCAAGGCAGAAATAAAACAAAATAATAAAAACAAAATGAATTTCGAAAAGATAACACTGCAGCGTGCTTCGAATCCACCTCGGTCGTACGGCACGGAGAGTAAATTGGACTTGATTCCCCCTATGTTCGTAATAGCTTGAAGCGGTCTGTATGTGCCTAGCACATACACTTTCGAGCCAAATATTTCTTTTATTTTCCATAATTAATTTTTTTAAAGTCTTTAAAAAGACAAATCTTTAGTTATTTAAGTAAGGTTATGTTATTAATCTTCTTTTTTCTATACACTCCACCAAATTTTAGAATGCCGGTTCCACAGTTTCACTTCTATTTCTCTCTCTCTCTCTCTCTCTCTCTCAAAAAGAGTGAGAGCAATAAAATATAATTTGGCGGCTGTCTGGTAATCCGACGCAATACGCATGTATAAACTCAATCCCCGTTTTCATGGAAAATCGGTATTTCGATCTCAATACGATCTTGATCCAACCCTAAAAATTTTCAGGGTCGGATCTGGATTGAAATCGATTTGAATACTGGAAAAACAGGCGTTTTCATGGATGGTATCGGATTGAAATCGTTTTCAGAACGAACTCAATTCCCATGAAAACGTAGCAGATGATATGCCTTTAAAATATTGAAATTTGGTCAAAATTCACGGGGGCTTATTTTCAATGTTAATCGTGCCTCGTTCTAACGTTAACTAGTGCATGGGCTACGATGAGTAAAAAGGGAAAAAGCGGCATTTTCTGATAAAAGCAACAAACTTTGCACAGTTGTTTTTTGGACAAAACAATCGATTTGACCCGCAGCTCTTCTCCCAAAACCTGTGCTGGCGCGGTGGGGAGGGGGGTAAAAACTGCAGGGGTTTATATTTTCTTAAATTTTAGTTTGTTGTATATAATCATCATTGATATCAATTTATAGGTTTTCGATGATGGCCAAACCAAAAATTTCCACCTCCCTTCTTTTTAAGTCGCCCCTAAGGGATTAAGGGGGTGTAAAAGCTCCTATTTGGGCATTTTAATAATAAAAGTATAGGATTTAAAAAAAAAATAAAAACTTGCGTAGAATTGTTAATAATTTTAATATCTTCACTTATATCACTTAATTTTTGATTAAAAGTTTTCAACCTGTTGGGTAGGTGGAAAGGGAGGGGGTAAAAATTAAAGGTGCACATATTTTAAAAAAAATAGTTTGCCGAAAACTATCGACATGGGCTTTGATTTACAGGTTTTCGAGGATGAACAAACCGAAAATAACCACCTTTATTTATTTTAAGGTTTCCTTAAGGGATGGTGAGGGGGTAATCTCCAATTAGGGCATTTTAATAAAAAAAGATTTTAATAAAAATTTGCATGGTATTGTTAACAATTTTAATATTTTAACATATATCACTCAATTTTTTACAAAAGATTTTCATCCTGTTAGGCAGGTGGAAAGGGAGGGGCGTAAAAACTAAAGAGGCATTTATTTAAAAAAATATATTTTGCTGGATATTATCGATATGGGTATTGATTTACAGATTTTCGAGGATGACCAAACCGAAAAACCTTCATTCATTTTAAGGTATCCCTAAGGCGTTATGGGAGGGGGTAAAGCTGCAATTTGGACTTTTTAATAATCAAAGGGTAAGATTTATGTTATAAGTAAAATTGCTATTTTTACAACAAAAACAAAAATGATAAAAATACTTACAAAATAGCTATATACATAAATAGTAGTTTATTTGTCCAAATTGTCGTTTTTACTATCGTCGTCACTGTCATTTCGCAAGTTTGGTTCTTGTTAATATAGGCTAAAAAAGAAATTATAGGTTGCGGGATAGCTACGAAGCTAAGAAAATTAACTTTATGTTATATCAGTTTTATTTCATTTATATTCAAATAGTTAATTATCTTATGTTGCTACAAGCCTCTCTACATTTTTTGCATGCAGGCGTGCAAGGTAGTTTGTTCTTTTTGCAAAGACATCTTAGAGTGTCGCATTGTGTAGTGCACCCACATTTATCTAATGTCCGACAAGTCTCCCATATGTTTGGTTGAGCAGACCGGTTTTCACTTTCCTTTATACCACCTCCAAGGTGAGGTGAGGTTAATTCGGAAGTTTCAAACTTATCAGCTCATCTACCCCAAACCTGTCCTGCCCTTAATGTATGCTGTTGGATGGCAGCTTCAGCTGATGGCAAGAAATTCAACGGCTTGCTTTGAGACATAAATAAATGTTTTCTTGCCTCATTGACACTGTCCATTTCGTGAAAATTTTCCAGACTTTTTCGACATTTTGCCAATCTGCAGGGAAGCTTAGGAAATTGTAGCGAATGCTTCAGTGTATTCAAACAGTTGTCCCCAAATAATGAAATAAATATTTTTTGTTTTCTGTGTTTCGGAGATAATCTGCCCAATCGCTAGGTAGCATATCTGTAAGAAAAATTTATAAATAAGTAGAGCTCTAGTAAAAATAATGGACACACCAGGAAAAAATATTTACCTTTTGTCAACAAATTCTGACGTCGGATTTCGGATCCCCTGCGCTGTCTCTTTTAACTTGTAGACTTGAGCTGAATTTTAGAATATAAGGCTTTAATTGACTATTGAAGCAGTCTCCAAACTTTTTAAGGTCAACAAAAATTTGCTGTAAATCAATACCCATGTCGATAATATCCAGCAAAATATTTTTTTTTTAATAAATTACTTTAATTTTGGCGCTCCTCCCTTCCACGTGCCCAACAGGATGGAAATCTTTGGTAAAAAATTGAGTGATATAAGTTAAAATATTAAAATTATTAACAATACTGATCAAATTTTTACTAAAATCTTACTTTTTTTTATTAAAATGCACAAATTGGAGCTTTTACTTCCTCACCATCCCTTAAGGAGACCTTAAAATGAATGAAGGTAGTTATTTTCGGTTTGGTCATCCTCGAAAACCTGTAGTACAATACCCATGTCGATAATATCCAGCAAACTATTTTTTTAATATGTGCTCCTTTAATTTTTACCCCCTCCCTTTTCACCTACCCAACAGGTGATATTAGTTTAAATATTAAAATTATTAACAATTCTACGAAAGTTTTTATTTTTTTTTGAAATCCTACACTTTTATTATTAAAATGCCCAAATAGCACCTTTAACACCCCCTTTACCCCTTAGGGGCACCTTAAAACGAATGGAGATGGTAACTTTCGGTTTGGCCATCATAGAAAACCTATAAATTGATATCAATGATGATTATATACAGGAAACTTAAATTAAAGAAAATATAAACCCCTACAGTTTTTACCCCCCTCCCCACCGTGCCTGCATAAGTTTTGGGAGAAGAGCTGCGGGTCAAATTAACTGTTCTGGACGCTTATTCTTGACGGGCCGTGAGGTGAGGTGAGCTTACTTTTGACACCTATTTCCACGGGGAATGAACTCACCTTACCTCACGCGCCATCAAGAATAAGCGTCCTGGTCTAAAGAACAACTGTGCAAAGTTTGTTGCTTTTATCACAAAATGCCGTTTTTTCCCACGTAGCCCATACACTATAACGTCTTTTGGCTAACAAATAATTTATTAGGATATTTAATAAAAAAACTACTTACTTTTCAGTCGGTATGCAAAAAACCAGAGGATGACAATGCGATATTTCATGACTCTAAAACAAAAAAATTGCTTTGTCAACATATTAATTGCTATATTGGAATTTTTGAGTTTCACCACCAGGATTTAAATAGAGAAAGTGGTAGTGTAATACGTTGATTTAAAAGAACAAACAAAAAACTGCTTTTACTTTTTTATCATCAAAAATCGCATATATATTGATAATCTCCACGAATTTGGTGGTTTCGAATCCAGATAAGCACGTTCCCAGATGCCGGCGTTCTGTCTGTCGGTCCGTCGCCCCATTTTGTTCCCACTGTAGCACATTTTAGCCACTCTAGCCAATTTTTGCCAACATAAATATAGATATATATATAGCACATAAATATTCAAAAAACTTTTGAAAAGTTCAATTTTGTGTACCATATAATTCAAGTCATTGAGCGAAATGTCAAATAAAAAGTAGCCTTTCTTATTCTTAATATCCAAGTTACAACCTATTTTCTTACCAAATTCCATCCAAATCGGTTTAGCCGTTTTTTTGCGGAATTGATGGAAAAAAATTTTAGTTTTATTGGCCATAAAATTTTTTACAACACATAGATATATTTATAGCACCTTTAGAAGCAAACGCGTGTTCACTTACATTTAAGAGCCACATATGCACTGCCACTCTTTCTCTCATAAATTTAAAGCAAGTTCACGGCAACACATCTTTCCAGCAATAAACTACTTGAAAACTTAACGTGTCTCAATTTAGTTGAATATTTTTTTATTAAAAAAAAGCACAAGTTTCATTCTTTGCCCTTAGAAAAAAAATTATGACCTTTTAGGAGATTTACCTATATTTTTCATCTCCAGTCAATGTCGAACAATTTTTTGTAACTAATTTATATTTTAACTAATTTATTAACTTCGAGTTCTCTAAAAAATCCTTAAGAAACTGATAGCTTTTGTCTTAACCCAAACGAGTGTTCACTTACATTTAAGAGTCACAGCCACTTTTTTTTGGATCACATCATTCATAAATTTAAAGCAGGTATTAATATCACCGCAATACACCTTTCCAGCAATAAACTATTTTAAAATTTAACGTGTCTCAATTTAAGCTGGATATTTTTCATTCTTTGCTCGCAGAAAAAAAAACGAACTTTTAAGAGATTTGCCTTAACGTTAATTTCAAACTATTTTTGCCTAAATCTTAACTAATTTCTTAATTTCGAATTTCTCTAAAAATCCTTAAGAAACTGGTAGGTGCTCTTTTATCTTAACGCAAACGCGTGTTCACTTACAATTAAGAGCCACAGTTTTTGGTTCACCATCATCCATAAATTTAAAACAGATATTAATATCACCGCAACACATCTTCCCAGCAATAAACTTTTTTAAAGCTTAACGTGTCTCAATTAAAGCTGGATATTTTTGCATGAAAAAAATGGCTAAAGTTTCATTCTTTGTCCGCAGGAAAAAAAAACGAACTTTTAAGAGATTTGCCTTAACGTCAATGTCAAACTGTTTTTTACTAAATCTTAACTAATTTATTAACTTCGCGTTTCTCTAAAAATCATTAAAAAACTGGTGGGTGCTCTTTTATCTTAACCCAAACGCGTGTTCACTTACAATATTTAGATCTACAGTTATTGGGTCACATCATCCATAAAGTTAAAGCAGGTATTAATATCACCGCAACACATCTTTCCAGCAATAAACTATTTTAAAACTTAACGTGTCTCAATTAAAGCGGGAAATTTTTGCATAAAAAAAATGGTTAAAGTTTCATTCTTTGTCCGCAGGAAAAAAAATACGACCTTTTAAGAGATTTGCCTTAACCATTGACAAACTTTTTTTTACTAAATCTTAACTAATTTATTAACTTCGAGTTTCTCTAAAAATTATTAAAAAGCTGGTAGGGGCTCTTTTATTTTAACCCAAATGCGTGTTCACTTACAATTAAAAGTCACAGTTTTTGGTTCACATCATCCATAAATTTAAAGCAGGTATTAATATCACCGCAACACATCTTTCCAGCAATAAACTATTTCAAAACTTAACGTGTCTCAATTGAAGCTGGATATTTTTGTACGAAAAAAAAATAGGACAAGTTTCCACCTCCACTATTTTAACGTCAATGTCAAAACTATTTTTTTATAAATCTTATCTAATTTATTAACTTCGAGTTCCTCTAAAAATCCATAAGAAACTTGTAGATGCTCTTTTACCTTAACCCAAACGCGAGTTCACTTACAATTAAAAGTCACAGTTTTTGGATCACATCATCCACAAATTTATAGCAGGTATATTAATATCACCGCCACACATCTTTTCAGCAATAAACTATTGTAAAACTTAACGTGTCTTAATTTAAGCTGGATATTTTTGTGCTAAAAAAAATGGCACAAGTTTCATTCTTTTCCGCAGGAAAAAAATACGACCCTTTAAGAGATTTGCCTACATTTTTCCTCTCCAGTATCTTAACGTCAATGTCAAACATCTCTATTTTTTCCTAAATCTTTAGAAAACAATCCAAAAAATATAATTAATTCATTTCTTATAACTAATTTGTTAACTTCGAGCCTCTCTAAAAATCTTTAAGAAACTGGTAGGTGCTCTTTTATCTTAACCCAAACGCGTGTTCACTTACATTTAAGATCCACAGCCAATTTTTTTTGGTTCACACTATTCATAAATTTAAAGTAGGTATTTAGTTCACGGCAACACATTTTTCTAGCAAAAAACTACTTTTGTCTCAATTTAAGTTGGATATTTTTGTATGAAACAAACTGGCACAAGTTTCATTCTCCTGCCCGCAGGAACAAAACGACGACCGAATTTCCTCTATAGGTATCCAAAAACACAAACATCAACACCCTAAAGTCCGGATTTTAGCGATCTGATTTTCAGATGGCCCAACACACCGCGCCAGCCCCAGCATCGCGCAACGCGACACGCGCGTAATCATGACCCTTGTGTAAGGGCAGAGATATACATGAAATAGGCCAAGAGCGAAAGCTCTTGAGAACAGGCTAGAGGAAAATTTTTCCAGATAAAACTGGATTTTTAACAGATGTTAGTTTACACCTATAGGGCCGTCTAACAAACTGTCAAGTTTAAAGAGGCCATGCCATTTACCTTTATCTCTCTCGCACTTGCACAGTGTGCATAGGCATTGTCTCTCTCAGTTCAGCCTGAGAGATCGTGAGGGGGGCAGGGGGCACCCTTGGTTTCTGACGCGTCGTTTGTCCATCTGAAATCGCGTGCGGAAAAGGGGCACTTTCCGCACTAGCTAGGTAAACTATTATTTTGGAAATTCTCGTAATGTGGAAAAAACGTGCCATATCCTATTTCTTTCTTTATTTAAATCTGGTTAGCTCTATGTGAAATTGGATATACCCTTATAGAGACTTTTGAAACAAGATTTGCAAAAATGCGATGGTTTAATTAATGTAAACACACACACACCCTTAATTTTTAGATTTGTACCCTCAATCGTCCATTTTGAATCCGCCATATTGGAATTTTCAAATCTGTACTTTCTCTATGGGTCAAACCACTTGACCTACAGTTATGAAAGATTAAGAACATATTGGGTTTGTAACGTAGGCGCTCGCTAAGAAAGGATTTTTGAAAATTTTACCCCTAAAAGGGAAATTTTAAAGAGATTTTCTATATCTCGGAAACGAAAAGCCGCAGATATCTGAAAACTGTAGATTCTACTAATAAAATAATCAAATACGTGTTTTGGCGTTTTTCGAAATTTCAACTGGGGGTGGAGAAATAGAGGTAATTCGATTTCAAAGGAGGTAAAGGGATCTTCTGTAGGTCAGAAGAAAAAATTCACAGAGGTTTAGAAATTGGTATTATGGACTCTACTAATAAAATAGATGGACACGTGTATCAGAGATGTTCTACCAACCCCCTATTAATAGGTGAGAAAAGAGTGTTTTTCTAACAACTTTTGCAATTTTTTTATTACCCGTCCCCCCCTCCCAACCCCATATTTAATGAAAACGTTCACCGACTAAAATATGGGTTGTGTGTTATCAAACTGAAGGAAATAAAGTCCGAAATCGAGAAAAGTGCTTCTTCTATTATTTTTAATGTTGTTTGTTATCCCTCTCCTCTCCCACAGTTCAATAAAAACAATGAACTGCTAAAAAATAAGTCACCTATAAAACCGGAATCAAAGAAAGCGCTTTTTTTGCAAAAAAAACTTTTGCTGCATTATATGTATTTCTGGGCAGTACATACCCAGCAAACACAAATCATCGGCATTGAATCGGGCCAATGTCGACAACGTCGGTAGTGTGTCGGCATCGGCAACTACACTCTGGCCCGATGTTGGTCAGATTGCGATTTTCAGTTTTCGTCAATAATCGGCAACTGACGGAGGTCCACATTACTACAGTCGATTTTATGCCGACACCACTTTAGGACCGACGATGGTCCAATTGGAACTTCGTTTAATCGGTCGAAAATCGGCAACTGACGATGGCCCGATATACTATAGTCGACTTTATGCCGAAGCCCACTTTATTTGCTTTAGGGACAACGACGACGGTCCGATTGGAACTATAGTCGACATTATGCCAACGCAAACCTTATCTGCGTTAGAGCCGATGATGGTCCAATAGGAACTTTCTTTAATTGGTTGATAATCGGCAACTGACGATGGCCCGATTTACTATAGTCGACTTTATGCCGACGCCTACTTTATCTGCTTTACGGCCGACGACGGTCCGATGGGAACTTTGTTTAATCGGACGAGAATTGTTAACTGACGATGGCCCGATTTACTATAGTCGAGATTATGCCAACGCAAACCTTATCGGCGACTGACGATGGCCCGATTACTATAGTTGACTTTATGCCGACGACCACTTTATCTGATTTAAGGCTGACGATGGTCCGATTGGAACTTTGTTTGATTGGTCGAGAATCGGCAATCGACGATGGTCCGATTACGTCACCTTAAAATTTTTAAACTGCTTAATAGTTTCTTCATAGTATGTAGAGATGGCGCTAATGTCACTATGTTCCCTGTACAGTGGAAGATAATATTATATATATAATGAGCAAAGATATTTCAAAACTAGAATGCGGACTTGACAAGATAGTGGTACTTCTCTACAAGAATCACCTCTTCTGCCACTTAAACCAGCCCCACTGTGTATCGAAACTTTGTAGTTTGCTAATGTCGGGCCGCTTTAAGCTACCACCGACGGACCTCCGTCAATCGCCGACGTTGGACCGCTTTAGAAAACCAATATCGGACTTACCGATGTCGGGCCGAGACCAGCTTGCCTACGTTAGACCGACAAAATTAAGCAGTTATGGGTTGATGGTCGTTATCATGTGGTTAAACCATCTCGGACCTTAATCGTACGGCGACGGTATGACGATGTCAGCAAAAAGTAAAATTTACCATTGGTCCGACGACGGGCCACAGTCTAACACTGCATCGGCAAACATACATTGGGCCTACATCGCAAAGCGGACAAAAAATACTGCTGGTCCGATATCGTAAATCGACGTCGTGCCAATGACGACAAATTCGGCAATCGACATCAGACCGACGAAGGCCCGAGGGAACTGTGTTTGCTGGGTAGATTTTACTTCATCAAAATCGGTTCAATCAATCAAAACGGAAACAAAAGTTATGACCCTTTAAAGCCAAAAAAACAGAGGAATCTACAAATTTAAACACGCAAACGAAGTCGCGGGCGGCCAGCTAGTATAATATATATATATAAAAAAACAAATACGCACACAAATATCTTTCGGCTTCTTTTCCATTTTGAATACTAATACAGAGGGAACATGGGACCCATTAGTTTGTTCGTTTTCTTTATAGTTAGTTTTATTATATATTATAAATATTTGTAATAATAAAATATAGGCTAAAATATCAGGATTTCATATTAAAGATTTATGCATTAATGCATTAACTTTCTTGTTGTCAAAAAAAAAATCGAATATAACAGGGGGCGAGGGAGGGGGGCGGCTCACAAAAATCTGACACGCTTCTGGCTAGCATTACGTCTTATGAAAAAACGGTTTGTTTACCGTACACCGGCCATATCGGATCGGCCATATTATTTTTGTTAGACCCCTATAGCAGTTTGTAATAAAAGTTTTACTCTGAGGGACGCTCGCTTACTTCGCGATCTTGGATTAAATATGGCTGACGAGTGTATTATTACTTTCTTATTTACGAACCGATTGTTCTCAAACAAATTTTGATAAATCAGTCTTTTTAGAATCATTGTCAACTTATTAACCAATTGTTTTACGATTGTTTTAAGGTTTTTGACAATACCTTAAAAAGACTCAGTATATAAAAAAAAACTTGCACTTCAGTGTCTCCCGCCCAAGGAACAATTTGTGGACGCCCACGGTTTATCAGAATGTGTAAAATTAAACCCGTTAAATAAAAGAAAGTTCAATCATAAAATCATTCACTATAGGAACAGCAATTTGTTAAACCAATTTTTTATCCGAACCTTATTTCTTCAAACCCATTCAATAACAAATTCGAAATTTATAAGACCGTTTTTAATCAAACTCATCAGACTCATTCAATATCAAACCCGGAATTCGTAAAACCCGTAATTTATCAGAAAGTTTTTGCTAAATTAATTGCGCATTCGCCAATACCACATGAACCGGAGGCGTACACGCAGGTGGCGCAGCGGCGCGGCGTTTTGATATATTTGTCGATGTTACGCGCGCATACGTACAGGTTGCGTTCACTAGTTTGTGTATAGATGTCACTTGCATTCACCCGTCTTGCATTCATGTGTTATTGGCGAATGCGCAATGGATTTAGCAAAAATTTTCTGATAAATTAATGATATTGAATGAGTTTGATAAACAATGGTTCGATTAAAAACGGGTCTGTTAAATTTCGAATTTGTTTTTGAATGGGTTTGATGAAATAAGTTTCGGATATAAAATTGGTTTGACGAATTGCAGTTTCTATGGTGAATCGTTTTTACAAAGGCAACTTAACTTGTTGTGTTGACGTTGCCTGCGACTGGAATCGCGTGCAACGTTTCCACACCGTCGCCGAAGCGACTACGACTGAAGCGCCCTCTGGATAATATTTTTATTAATATAATTGATTTGAAATCAAGACTTCCATGTCTGCAACCACAAATGAACTAATTTCCAAATACCAACAGTTAATTTATAACATTAAAGTGGCTTCTTAAAGTTTCTTTCTTCTCTTTTTCTTAAAGTTCTTGAAAGTGTTCTTTCCATCGTGAATTGATAGAGGATCTGTCTTTAAGCAGCCTTGTTCCATCTTTGGATCGTAGGGGATTGATACCTTGTGTAGTGGGACCATATATCATCTTAGTAGCTTAAAAGAAGGCTCTGGTGGTGTTGGACTCAGCTAGATGTTGCATTTCATGTGATTTTGTTGTCCACCATTGGTTTTTTAATCTACGTGTTTGCCTTTGTACTTCTGCTTTGGCTTCTTGATATTGCCTTTTCTTTTCATTAGAGTTAGGGTGGCGTTTCCAAGCATTATGGGCTTTTCTCTTCCTCTCAATAAGGTCTTGAATTTCTTTATCGTGCGCATCAAACCAGTCTTGATGTTTTCTTTGTGTGTAGCCGACCGTTTCTTCGGAGGCAAATGTTATTGCTGTCTTCAAAATTCTCCAATGATCGTCAATATTTTCCGGGTATTCTAAAGTACCCAACTTTTGATTCAGAGAAACTTGGAATTTTGTTCTGGTTTGATCATCTTTAAGGCGTTCTACATTGAATCTTCATTTGATTTGCTTTTTGACGGCTAGTTCTTGGTGGAATGTGCAAGTTCATTTTGGCTCGTATCAGGCGATGGTCTGTCCAGCAGTTGTCTGCACTCGTTATTGCTCTTGTAATGTTTACGTCTTTTTGATCTCTGGAACGTACAATAATGTAATCAATCAGATGCCAGTGTTTTGACCTCGGCTGTTGCCAGGAGGTCTTGAATTTTGTCGGAAAATTGTATTTGAGATTGTGAGGTCATATTCCGAACATAAGGTTAATAGGCGCAGTCCGTTTGAGTTCATGTTACCAACACCTTCCTTGCCAATGATGCCCTTCCATAGGTTTGAATTCGTACCAACTCGAGCATTGAAATCACCTAAAATGATCAGTTTATCAGATTTAGGTACAGATGTTATGGCTTCACTAAGTTGAGAATAAAATTCATCTTTTTGGTTTTCATCAGCTGGAAGAGTTGGAGCGTAGGCGCTGATTATAGTAGCGTGTTGGTGGTTGCTAAGGTTTAGGCGCAATGTCATCAATCTTTCGCTTATTCCGGATGGAAATTCGGTTAGGTGGTCCACAATCTCATTTTTTATAGCCAAACCCACTCCGTGAATACGTGGTTCATCTTCTTCTTTTCCTTTCCAGAAAAATGTGTAGCCTCCTCCGTGTTCTTTAAGTTGGCCTTCGCCTGCTCTTCTAGTTTCACTGAGAGCAGCGATATCGATGTTATATTTCCTTAGTTCACGTGCCACTATTGCCGTTCTTCTTTGTGGTCTTGTGGTTGTGTCTGTATCCATAAGTTTACGGATATTCCATGTGGCAAAGTTGGATTTCTTTTTCTTTTGTTTTGACCATACTTTTGTTTTGACCGCATATGGTGTACCCTCTGGATGCGGTTGTCCAGTCGGGCAGTTGTTGGCTGGCTATGTTTAGGGCACCTTTTATAGTCCCTTCCCTTTCAGGGTGAGCAGAGTGGGTCCTAAATAGGGCTGCTCAGTCACGGATGCAGCACACGAGTTGCTCTACAGCCAATCCTTGAGCAAAACGGCGATCACACTTCCGCCGCTTTTGTGCCGGTTTGTCACTAAGAGCTTCCAGACTACACTGTCCTGCTCCCGTCGCAACTTGCCGATTGCCGAAAGACTTTGGTGTGCGTGGACTTCATGGTCTTATGTGTCCTAGAAAGTATAGGATCTCAGAGTAGAGAATGCCTGTGCGAGACTTCTATTAACGTGGAAATGCTGATGCACAGTCAGCAAGCCCACGGTCCCTAATAATGAGTGACGATCCACTGGCGTAAGGAATACGACGATTGGATCCCTCGAGCAACAGGCAGTATGGTTCGCCCAACTTCCCATAGCGGACAGATTCATGCCACAGTGGCCTGATCTGTCCGGCCTGACATACTTTCCGGCCTGACATAATTAAAGAGTAAGTAGGCCTTCAATCAATCCTTCTTATTTTTTTGCCAAATTGTTTTTTTATTGAAATACTTAAAATTTTAAAAATGCCTTAAAACTATTTTAAACTGTAGCCAGTGTGAAAGAATACCTAAAAAATACTAAAAATAACTAAAAAATAATCAAAATCCAGGAAAAAAACAAGATTTTTTTAACGATTTACACAAATGGCGTAGCGGCGCAAATCAGGAAAAGAAAACAGCATGGCGGCAATAATCATTTCTTGGTTTACTGAAAACCCAACCGTTTTGCGACTAAGGGGGTGCCCTGTATAGTTCTCACATGCAGTTAATTTTAAAATTGGCTGCAACTGCATCGATTATTTACACACAATTGTCTCGTGAAACGTTGAAAGAGCGTAAATTAATTAACTCGAGTTAATTATCAACGTTTTGGCGTCGTTGATCCATCGTTCGTTGCGGTCTTAAAAACCTCACAATATTCCAGTAAAAATAAACGTTGTTAGAGGGTTGTCAAATTTACGCTACTAACAGCCACTTGCACCGACGTTTTTCTAATGGTTCTTTAACAAAAGAACCTTTAAATTTTAAAGAACATTTAATTTTAAATGACTTGCACAGGCTCAATTTTTTTGAACTTTTACTAAAGGCTCTTTATTTTCTTCACAGTACGGCAACGTCGCACGAATTTAAAGATTTGTGGGTTTTTTTGTTGGCATCTCTGTCTTCAAGAACCTAAAACTTTCACATATTTTTTTTTTATTTTATTTTTTATGGTTCTGTTGTTTTCATTTGATATTTTTTGATGATGAATTGTTCATCTAGTCGAGGTAGCCAGTTGTTACATGGACTATGAACATAATATAGGCTATTGTGCAGTGCTTCAATTTCAATGGAGGCTAAAAAGAGAAAAAGGAGGCTGAATCTTAGTCCCAGGGAGCTGTTGCTCATCTATTCAATATTACTCCAAAGCATCCGTGGATGCTGCACATGCTAGCAGTGAAACAGCTAGAGGTCAAGGGACATGACAAAGAGGCAAGTCAAAAGGGTAAGTATTTTGATAACGAAATATAGCAATCTATGTATAATGCTAAACAACATTTTCTTTAAAAGTAGTTCTCGGCCTACTTAATTATAGACTCTCCAGTTTAACAGAAGATATATATATATATAAATTTTTGATGCACTTAATTAATCGCTTCAATCCTTGTCATTCCAATTAAAATATTTAAGAATCTTTTATTATTATTAATAAATCCTTTATTTGGCAAATTCCTAGTTTGGTTTTTAATCTATTGTAGGGTACCGATCAAAGGAGGCCATCTGCCACCGTAGTTAGAATCATGGCATCAAGTACCTTAGCAGAGAAATATGACTTCCTAGCGGACAAAAAGAATATGATTGCTGACATCACCTTAAAAAAGTTGTAAAGAGACGCATTACATACTGACAAAGGTCGATGGGCGATCAACTTCGGAAGAAAAACCTGGAGATAAAAATAGAAGTACTCGCTGATTTTTTTTAACACTATGCAATACATTCAATTGACTGCGAGATTGGATTTGGTCATATTTGACAATTAAATTAAATATATTCATCTATATGAAGCTTTAGGAGAAACCAATCTCTCTTGAATGTGTTACATATTACATGAAAGGTACTTGCCGTTTTTGCATTTTATTAGTTTTTTAAAATAGGTAACTTTAATTGTTTTTTTTTTGTGCCTTAAAGGAGATTTGTTGTTATTGAAAGTGGTTATTTTGCTAGATAAGAAAAATTTGACTGTTTTTCACAGGGTTTTACTATTAGTAGTAGTATAAGTTTAAGAGTTGTACTTATGTACATGTCTCAGGCCTCTTTCATGTCAAGCGGTATTATAATTTGTTTATTTTTAGTAGGAAGTGCGTGGGCTGGCACTTATTTTTTTGTCGTTTTTAGTTACAGGCACAGGGTGAAAAAAATCGCCTTGTGTACAGAAAAAACAACAAAGTTTATTAAAATAAAGAAAATTAAAACATGTTGTTTATTTTACTGACATACCTATATTAAAAAACCACCAAAAAAATAATCATAATCAACAATTAAAAAAAAAAAACAGCAATTGTAACACCCTAAAATGCACAGCTGCTTTTTTGTACGTCATAATTTTGCCAAAGAAATGAAATTTATTTTTTAATTTTCTTTAGTACATAATAAATAATTTCCATTCTGCACAACATTATGACGTTGGTGGTCTTGACCATACATTTCAATTTGTTGAGTTTCCATAAGATTGTTTATATCTTCTGGTATTGGGGGCTCTGGCTGGTTCATTTCTTTGGCAATATTATGAAGCACAGAAGCAGTATAAGGCAAAGCCCATAAGCCATAACTGGAAACCGACGTTTCCAGATCCCAAATTAGGTTCTATGTTGAAGTTCTTGTTAGAATTAAGGCTTCATTATACAGTTGTTCACCTGGTGTAATTGGATTTGCTAAAGGTGTCAGGAGGTAATTTGAAAGACTATATCCACTGTCTCCTGAAAATAAGAAAAAAAGTAGGTAAAACAGTCACAGTTTATATGATATATCATTCATTCATTCAGGGAGCTGTTGGAGAAGCTTGTTTATAAACACTGGATTATTATAGTTTTAATCAATATTAGCTAAAAGTCATTTAATAAAAAATAATAACTGATCCTGGAAAATGATCAGTGTTGGGCAAAAATATGCATCCAATGTATATAAACAAATAAACATTTTGGTAACGAACTTTTAACCCCTCACCCCGTGTAAAACATTGACTTACCTTTCATCTGGATATTCCAATTGATTCTCAACGTGTGTTAACCTGAATCTTCGAGGCACCTTCGAGGGAAGCCAAAATTAACAATATCCAATATTTCAAGATCATCTTCAAGGGCATCCTCTACCAGCTCATCTTCAATAATGTTTACATATTCCATAATAACATTTTATGAATTTTCTTTTTTCTTGCGTTTTGAACAAAAATAAACTATACCGTGAAAAATGGCTGGGTCGCAAAACTAACCTCAAAAGAGCTAACTGAGCTTTAAAGATCGTTTAATTGACCAAATTTGGCCAGTTAGTTAATGCTTCTTTAACGAACGTTTAAAAGACCATTAAAGTCGGTGCAAGACACAAAATACGCTAAAGGTACTTTAAAGGTACTTTAGCCTAAAGGGCCTTTAAAAAAAAGTCGGTTCAAGTGGCGGTAAGCCAACTTAAAATTGTTACGTCATCAAAGTCCCTAAAAAAACTATGAAAATCGAAAGGCGATGTCATTTTGAACAAAGACTAGTGGTTCCAACTAAAAGTCGATGCTACGCGAAACATGGCGGGCGGTTTAAAGATGGCTGACACGTGATTTACGGAATTTATCTTGGTGGTCGCATTTTTCACATGAAAACAACCCCTACCTATGGGCTTTAAAGATACAAGAGTTCCTGAGTAGCACGAAACTAGTGATCATTCTGAAAATGTCTCAAAAGTGTACGGTGTCGTAAGAATCTTCAGAAAACACGTCAAAAAAGCAATAATTACAGGAAAATACTTTTCTTTGGTAGACTAACGAAGATCAGTGAAATATTGTATTAACTAGTATTCTTTTTGCGCAGCATTGCGCAGCCAATTTAAGTTTTTGCCCTGCAATCCCAAAAAAGTTACAGCTGTTTTAGTGGTTACGTAGTAAGTATGTTAATTTAACCTTGTTAAATAATATTCACACCTGACATTTGGCTTAGTGAGACGATTCGTTTTTTATGCTGAGCTGATCACGATTTGAGTGTTTAACGTAAACGGGGCGACAAATATGAAAAGTTATATATATGTTATTATATGAAAAGCATACTTAGCACAACCTACTTAGTGAGGCCAAGTTTATTTTACACTTTCAGTTCGGGAATAGTTATTTAACTAACAAGGGCGAAAACTTTTAGAATATTATACAAACATAAATGCATGCAATGCACGGCGCGCGGAAAAACCATTTTTACGCCCGCAAGTAGGAAATAGTTATTTTCCTACGATCACACATGAACGTAACCAAATCTGCACTCTATAACGCCTCGGAAAGTTTTATATTTCTCACGCATATCAATTTTATTTTCATCTCTAGAGACGAAAATGTTTTCTTCTCTAGTGAGGAAAATCAATGACAGCAAACCATCCAAACAATGTAATATCTAGTAGGCTATGATTTGAAGAAGCGTAGGAAATAGACCGAAACCATTTTTATCCCTAGAAAAAAAAATATACTTTCTTCTCTTAAAATGAAAATGAAAAAAATGGAATAATAATAAAAAATGCGAATTAAATCCTAAAGTGGTCGTAGGAAAAACAGCGTACATAACTCGATAGAAAGTAACTTTCTTACACTCGCGTGTTGTTTCACTGTGTGAAATTTGTCACTTTCTTTTCTCGTTATGTAATATACTATATATATTTCCTACTAGCGTGCGGGAATGGATTTACCCTGTGTCTTTCCCGCACGGCACAGCGTGCGGAAAAACATTTCTTGCACACATTTTTTTAAAATTATTTAAAATAAAATTTAAATAACTACTTTACTTGAGGTAATAGTTATTTGCCTAACAAGTGCGGAAAGTTATACTTTTCCGCACGCGACGGAAGTTGCACGAACGACACAGAGCGGAGTTCGGGCAAGCCGTCAAGGGTGGAAAAGGCATTTTCCGTAATAGTTAGGTACAATGTTTTTCCAACGAGTGTTTTTGTCCATCTTAATTATCAAAAAAAAAATGTTTTAATACGCAAAGATTTTAAATTAATGCTACAAAATGACACAGAAGATAGAATAGTTACTTAATTCATTTAATTATTCCTAAATATCTTCAATTTTAACAATACAAAAATCGTGGGGAAATGTAACTTTTCATCACTGGTGCGGAAAAGTAACTTTTCCGCACGATTTTTTCAATAAAGTTTAAAAAAATGAAAAATAGTACCAATAGATTAGAGTATATCTTGAATTAAAATATTGTCCTTTAAAGTGAAAATCGTGCGTTACATTAAAAATTGTACGGAAAAGTAAAATCGTGCGGAAAAGTACAACTTTCAAAACAAAAAATCGCCCGGAAAAGTAACTTTTCCGCACGCTCGTAGGAAAACATATTTACAAAGCAGTATATACATAACAAAAAATTCTATTACAATTTTTCCCAAAATGTATAAATTTAACACGTAAAATAAAAATACCATTGCCCCATAGTTGTTTGTATAACCTAGAGGCCCTGTATACGATTTTTGACAGTTATTATTTTACCAGAGGTGAGCAACTGGATTTGACAGTTGCTAGGGAAATGTTGATAAATTGTGTGTTGGCAATGATAGTTGATAACCCCTGACAATAAATAATTTTGTCACTGTCACATTTTTGATTTAGAAACGTCCGGTTCAAAAATGGATTTTGCTGTATCAAAAACTGTAAAAACACGTGCCTTGACGAATTTGTATTGTTCCGTTGTCCAACGGAAAAAGAAACTCAAGAAAAGTGGAAAGAAAACGTGCATTTATCAAGCTGGAAAATTAATAGAAATAGCCGAATTTGCGAGGTAAGTGAGCTATAAGCAGTAGGTACAAACATACGCATTTAGCATGTACTTATATATATAGCACATTATTTTCTGTGTTTTATTGTAAGAAAAGAGTAACAAAAATATAGACCAATACGAGTCTTTATATTTTACCCATTATTTACATTTTTAATATCTCCGCGTGTATATTTACTGTTTACTATGTTGGGAATTTGGAACCTTTGGTTGCACTAAAATAAAGTTATGATTGTTTTCCACAAACCAAAACTACACTTTTTTGCACTCGACGCGCGATTCGCTAACAACGTTAGCATCATCAGGAGACGATAAACAATGAACTAAATTAATCTGCGCTCTATCTTATATACAATCCTTTGGTGGGCGGAGATAAGACTAATAATTTGTGATTGATCACGATTTTGAATCCTATCTACCTTCAACCAAAGAATAAAGTGTACTAAACGGGATGGGTCCTCTATCTTTATTTAAACTATTTCTGGATTTAATGATTTCCATTCTTTCATATGCATTCAAAAGTCTTTTGTTTGGTACACTTTTTAGAAGTTTTAGGTTATCTAATGTGATTCTATGATTGTTTTCAAAAGCATGCTCGGCCACACTTGACTTTTCTGTTCTTAAATAGGATTAGGAATACAGCTGGTGAAAACGGTTACGACGAAGGCTTAATAAATAAGCTGATAAATAGACATTCCTTTCAAAAGACCTTTCGGAATTCCACTTTTTTCAGACAAAAAGATACCTGCGACTCAAAATTTGTATCAATTCCTTATAGTCCTAATTATACGAAAGGATTACAAACAGTATTTACCGGTCTTAAATTAGTATATCAATCCGGTAACACAATAAGAAGCTTACTAGGAAATCCCAAGGATAAAACTACAATTCTAGAAAAAAGTGGAATTTACGAAATTAGTTGCATGGATTGTGACAAAAAATATGTTGGCCAAACGAGACGCTCTATTCAAACACGTTTTAAAGAACACTTAGCACACTTAAAATACGGAAGAACAGAAAAGTCAAGTGTGGCCGAGCATGCTTTTGAAAAAAACTTCTAACAAGTGTACCAAACAAAAGACTTTTGAATACATATGAAAGTATGGCAATCATTAAATCCAGAAATAGTTTAAATAAAGATAGAGGACCCATCCCGTTTGGTACACTTTATTCTTTGGTTGAGGGGAGATAGGATTAAAAATCGTGATCAATCACAAATTATTAGTCTTATCTCCGCCCACCAAAGGATTGTATATAAGATAGAGCGTAGATTAATTTAGTTCATTGTTTATCGTCTCCTGATGATGCTAACGTTGTTAGCGAAACGCGTGTCGAGTGCAAAAAAGTGTAGTTTTGGTTTGTGGAAAACAATCATAACTTTGTTTTATTTACTGTTTGTTTTTGTTTTTTTTGACAAAAAAACAAAAACGAAAACTGTCTGGGGAAATTATAAAAAGAGACAACCAAACATCAGTCCATTTCATAAAATCGCTTTTACATGCAAATATGAAAAAAACTAGAAAGTGATGGCAATATGAGTTGCCCACCTCTGGTAAAACAATAACTGTCAAATGAATACAGGGCCTCTAGTATAACCCATATAACTATGAGATGATATAGCGGCCCTGCCCTTGCTTTTCCCGAGAAAAATGAGTACCGATAATAACTATTCCCAATCAAGTTAGCCCGGAAATAATCCAGAGACGAGGAGTCTACCGGGCAAGCGCGTCGATTGAGTCAGTACCCTGGTAAAATTTTCCCCTTGAATCTCATTTAGACCGGAGAAGTTTTTATCATGTTTTTATAAGTTCTATAAGATCCAATGAGAAGCTTGTAGTTTTGGAATAATTTATAAGATTGGATAAGACTAGTTACTTTTATGAGAATCAAGGATGTTTTATAAGACAGAAGTCTAAGATATTTTATCAGTTTGTATAAGGGTGTGGGTTTGGAGAAGATTTTATCAACGAACAAATACACAGTTTTAAAGGAGATTTGATGAGAATGAGGTATTGAGGATGTTTGGGGAGATTCTATCAGTATCGTGATTATAGGAGATCCTATGAGCAATTATTTTAGAGAAGTTTCTATGGGTTCTTGTGGGATCGGTTTCTAGAATATTTGATGAGATTCTATCCAGTATCGCGATTCCTATCAGCAATGATTTTGGAGAAGTTTCTATGAGTTCTTGTGGGATCGGTTTCTAGAATATTTGATGAGATTCTATCAGTATCATTATTATAGAAGATCCTATGAGCAATGATTTTGGAGAACTTTTTATGGGTTCTTGTTGAATCGGTTTTTAGATTATTTAATGAGATTCTATCAGTATCATGATTATAGAAGATCCTATGAGCAATGATTTTGGAGAAGTTTCTATGAGTTCTTGTAAGATCGGTTTATAGAATATTTGATGAGATTCTATCCAGCATCGCGATTCTAGGGGTTCCTATCAGCAATGATTTTGGAGAAGTTTCTATGAGTTCTTGTGGGATCGGTTTCTAGAATATTTGAAGAGATTCTATCAGTATCGTAATGCGTTTGGAGAATATTTTATGATTTGACAGGAATAGTAGGTAGTAGGCAAAAATCGACCCAAAACCCGATAAAATCTTCTTGCCTATAGGATCTTCTAGATTCATGATACTGATAGGATCTCCTCAAATGTCCTAGAAACTTCTCCAAAATCATTCCCCATAGGATCTTCTAGAATCACAATACTGATATAATCTCCTCAAATATCCTAGAAACCGATCCCACATGTGCCCATAGAAACTTCTTCAAAACCTATTAAAATCACTGCCCATAGACCTGATAAAATCTCCTCCAATATCATAGAAACTTTTGCAAAAACCGACCCAAAATTTTCTATTTTCTATGAGATTCGAGGGGAAAATTTTACCAGGGAGTGAAAGCAACTAACAACCATTTGACAGCGAAAATTTAGGTTTATGTTTAATATTTTTGTTTACTTTTTGCTAGTGTTTCTGTAATTTTGTATCCATAGAAAATTAGATTCGTCTAGATTTGAAAATGGACAAAACAAGATTGGAAAACAAAAAGCAGGATTTTTGAGGCTTAATTCAAACTTCTTTCAAAAATAGGGAGCCTTTGTAGAAGACTTTAAAATGACAGTATACAACAAATAATGTTTACTTTTCTACTAAAACACGACCTGTTAGTTTGCTGTTTTTTGACGTTAATCGTAAATTTTCTAAAACTAACTTCGGGAGTAAGGGTCCTTTGCAAATGGTCTTAGAACATTTGGTACTAAGGGAGTGATCATTTGTACCAAATTCCATGATTCTATATATCGTTATGCTTTAGGTTATTTAATGTTGTTTTTTTTATCTTTAAAAATTGTTCTTAATGTGATAGTTTTGAGGATATTTCTGCCACTTTTTGGATTAATATTTTTCTATTTTTTGTTTAACGTCGAGAATTGGGGTCCTAGGCAAGAGACCTCGAATATGTAACACACGAAAAAAAAATTGACTATTGGGCCAAGTTTCATCGATCCACCATAATTTCTAAACTTTTAACAATGTTTATCGGAAATAGGGGCCCTTTTCAAGAAACTTTGTGCTAGCAACATTTATCACAAATTATCTAAGGTTCTACTTATTATGCGTGCCAAGATTCACTGCTTAATTATTATTTTTTCTTAATTAAACTTCTCATCTTCCAGACTAATATGCGATTTTCGTACGAACTTCTGACTAGCATGGGTATAGAAGAACCTCTCTAGCATAGCTCCACCCCAATTTTTTTGCATCTGTAATAGCAGCCCTAAAAGGGAATGAATAGAGCTACAAAAAAAATATAGCCTCACAAAATCTCACAAAGTTTGTAGAAATGCCAACGAGAGATATTGCGTTTATATATGTTGAGGAAAATTTTCACAATTTTGAATTAGTAGATTTTTCAAATTTAACCCTTGTTGAGGACACTACTGAAAAAAAATTAAACAAACTGTGACAAGATTAAAAGGCATATTTGAACGTTATTCGAAAAATATACATAAAAACAAAAATGGCAACATATCTCTAGACAAAAAAAAAGTCCCTGATGCTGCAGATTTAAAAAAAAAACAATTATTTCGGTACTCTTTGTGCTAAAAAGGCCACGGGTAGTGTAATCTGTACCAGAAAATATTTTAAAAAGCAGCAAAAGAAAGGTAAGACAATGGGTCAATTTTTAAAGTCAATAAATATAATTTCGAAATTTAAACCTAAAAACCAGAACAAAGGAGAGTAACTTGCAAAGAAGTTGAAAAAGCTGAAATTTTAACATTTTTCCAAAACGAGCCGCTACTGTTTTCGTACTACTTGATTTTAAACAAAAAAGAATAACTTGTTAAATAAACCAATAATTTGGCTTTCTGGAAAGGTAAACCGCTCTTAAGCGAGATTCTTAGTATTTGAGATATTCATGAAAAACTTGAGTAATGCTTAGATTTTCCTCTTTTCTATTAAAAATTCGGTTACCGCCCCCCCCCCCCCCAAGGGACGTAGGACGAAATTATTTGACTTTTGATTGTGATATAGTAATGGTGTCATATCATAAAAGTTTAAACAATCTTACACATTTTTTGAAAATCTTAAAGAAATAAACGGACTAAAGGACATTTTCAAAGGCTTGGCAAGCACGGCAATCTCACCCGTTCACAGCTCTAGATGAAAGCATTATGTTTATCATTCGAATAGAAGCAAAATTTTGTTCTTCTTTTGTAGTTCTCTCTTTGTCACCGTAAAGTTAAAATTTTAATTTGCGCCCATCGCTTTTATTATAAAGATAAAAAATTATTTTCTCCTTTTGAGTGCATTTAATAAAAGCTTGTTCTTTAAAAGTTTTTTGTAATAAAAATTTTGATTGAAATCGAACAAACTAAATCTTTTCCCCCTCCACTTCCCTCTTTAGAGGGAGGTGGCTTCCTGAAAATATAATATTATTGTATTTTCACCGGAATTGTAAACGCATACCAAATTTGAACACAATCGGATGTGGATAAGTCAGTTAAAATTGGTTAGCATAACATGACCGAAAATCGTCCATCCATTGAATTTTCAAAATCTGATCAAAAATTCGTATTTCTTAAATAGGAAAAACTTAGGTGTTTTCCCCCTCCCCGTAGATGGGAGGAGGGCCTAATAATGACATATTATTGTATGGTCCCCGGAACTATAAATGCATGCTAAACTTGAAGGCAATCGGATGTGTATAAGTTTATTAAATTCTCTAAACCTCATTAAAAATTCGTCATCTCCATCCCCAAGTGCCCCAACACACCAAATTTCCACCCCCTTCGAGTAGGGGGGGAGCTGTCAATTTCATCACACTACATTCTTGTGTTGTCACCCCAACTATATAAGCATGCCAAATTTGAAGCCGATCGGATGTCGGGAAGTTGGTCAAAACTAAGTTGCAAAATTCCACTCTAACAAACATTCATATATACATAGATTACTCTGATTAACTTACTAGGGATTTATTATTACAGATTTTGTAAAAAAATACAGTTTTTTGAATTCCTTGGCCGCAAGTTACGCAGAATCGCCACCCATATTTCCTGTATCCAACTTTTCATATTTTTCATTGCTCTCTCACCCTCCTCCCCTCGCCCCTTTTACGTTAAACACTTAAACCTCGTCCCAGCTCAGCAGGAAAACACAAGTCGTCTCACTAAGCTAAATGTCAGGTATGAATATTATTTAGCAAGGTCAAATTAACATACTTACTGCGCAACCACTAAAACAGCTGTAACTTTTTTGGAGTTGCTGCGCAAAAACTTAAATTGGCTGCGCAAAAGGAATACTAGTGAATACAATATTTGGTTTAAAAAAATGATAAGTGGGGGGGGGGTGGCAACTTCACGCTCCTGCAATGCCTATATCTTTTGAGGGGTTGCTGCGCAAAATGTTTTAATGACTGCTCATTGCTGCGCAAAACATGTTCAATCTAATTGAGTGATACAAACTTAGAAAAATTAGGTAAGGGGGCGGGGGCTAGCGTGCAGTTGGCCCCACCCACAAAGAAATGCCCACAGTTTCCAGACGGTTGCTGCGCAAAAGATAAAAGTGGTTGCGCAATCCTGCGCAAAAGGTGCGCAAATAAGTTCACTAGTTTTTTAAAAAATTTTAAGTGGGGGGGGGCAGCTTCACTGACCTCACAAACGACAAAAATATATGATGGCGACGAAAGCAAGTGTCCTTGAGAGGAAAACTTTTTTTTACAAAAAATGCAGTTTCATAATGAAAAATTCCTCTAAATTTGTTAACGGTTTTGAACTAAATAGGTCAAGAGTGTGAGGTCTTAGAAGTTTTCTCAATTGGACGACTGCGATTGTGAAAAAAAGGGTCTGACTAATATTGTTAGTACCCACAGTAACTTTTTTGTTTGGGTTGTGATGCGAAATTCTACACATGAAGACTAATAAAAATTAAATAGCACAGAGTTTTTTAAGGTAGTCTGTGTCAATAGTACTTCTTATTCTATACTTGTTACTAACACGTTGTTGCGTCGCACAGTGGGGCAGAGGGTATCAAAAGCTGCGATAAACTCACTATAAACTACACATTGCAATAGGATGTGATCCAAGGTAAAAATCGATGTACAAGGTGATTTTTTATTAGTGCACACCACCATAACTTTTTTATTATTTGTGGTAAACAAGGAAAAATAGTTTAGGTGGCTCTTTATTCAAAACTTTACTCTTATGGCAACGGGTTTGGTAGTTGACAACAGCAGTAACAACATTTTTAGAATCAGGAAGAAGTGATCTATTGGAATTTAAAAAAAATTCCAAGGTGGTACATTTTTAAAAAAGGACCTTAATTATGGCCTGCACCAAGCTAAAACTGTGAAAGAAATCTACATGATATATATCTTATAAATAAAATCACCCTGTACACAACTTGTATAAAAGTGACTGTTCGGTTTTGACAAACCTTTTATTATTTATTTTAAGAATTTCTTAGTTTAATTTTACTTATTTTTGGGTTAATTAGAGCAACGTTCCAATTTTTAAAATACCTGTGACTTTGCTCTTATAAAGGCTTGGATATGAAACAAGCGCATATTTTACTTTATTTTTATTTTTCTATTTAATTTAATTTTAAATGCTACCAACGCAATTTTGGAAGCAAGTTTTCTTTTCATTTTAAGTAGTGATATGGTTTTTCCATAGAGGGTGAAGATTTGCGCATGTGTCGGTGTGATGTGCGCCAAAAAAGGACGCAAAAAAAATGTAAAAGAACACTTCTGAAAAACTCAAGCCGTCTCTCGGTTACTTTAAAATTTCTCAAGTCAAAAAACTAAAATAAAGGAGAACCCTTCTCTCAAAAATAATATAATTAATAAAAATCAAACAAAACTTTAACTCCGCAATAAATTAAAACAAGTGCTAGTGCCACTTCGACGACTAAAAGACCACTGGCATGCCAGAAGAAGATTGATGCGACTGAGCTACAACCAAGACGCCATGGTGTCGATTCTTGAATCGAGGGATGGTCACATATGGGATTGTTCTCACGAAAAAATTTCTAGTCTGTATTCTTGAACGCGCGAGGAGTGTTCCCGTCCGTCCAAAATTCGCAGGTGAACGTTCTACTGGTATGAGGCAGGAGAATGGCGCTGTAATCGCACGAAACTTGCGCAGAATGCAATGTTTGGTTGGTTAATTTGTAACATAACCTTTATTTCGTTTGCTTTTTTTTATATAAATATTATCGTTAAAAATGATGAAGCCAGAAGAAATATGGCTCGTGAATAGAGTTATATATTATTTAGAGAAGGCCGAGGCGGATCCGGCGCAACAAGTCGCCCCGAGATTCCAATACAAGACGATTTGATCCTTGAAAAATTACAGTTTCGAAAAACCTGGCAACAGAAATAATGGCCATTTATGGTTGAGGGCTTGTCCATCGACACAAAAGTAAGCAATAAATTAATATACCCAGTGCAATATATAGTATGTTTTCACATCATACTCAATACATATTGAAAAGATTGTCTTCTTTTTCTCTCATAGAGCATGTTCTCTGTTCTGACTAAGAGCGTGATATATGAAAGAACAAAATGCTTGATTTTTATACATATTTATTGAGTATAATGTGAAAACATACAAAGTAAACCACATAACAAGCCATGGATATGTATATCCATATCCATCGGCATATATACATTTATCCAACATCCACTGGATGTGCAAATGATAATTTTTTTAATGGACATACATGAACACCTCTAATGCATATTGAACTTTTATCCCATTTATGATCATACATGAAACATACATTCAATGGACATCCAGTGATGTGTATATGTGCTCCATCAATGTATATCCATTCTATATGTTACCCCTATAAAATGGATATACATTGATGGAGCTGCAACAGACATCTAAGTGTGATAAATAATCACTTCTGATGGATCCACTGGATATATACGGGACATCATGGATATACTTTAAGTGGGAATAGAAGAATTGGGGTTTCATCATAACTCAAAAACTAATTAAATATCCAATTTTCACAGTTAACAGGTATCCTGAGTTATACCCTCGGTTATACCTAGGTTAACCTAGTTCAATCCGCTAAAGCATGGTTTATGCAGCTAGTTAATCTGATATGTCTGTCTCTTTCTCACATATATGAATAGAAAAGGATGGATAGAAAGTTCATTATGTTTGTCAATTGTGCATGATGCAGCTGCACAAACCTGCTGCCTATAAGCTCTTATTTAATTTTTTTATTTATAGGTTATGGTAACTTCAAACCTTCTATCATATGATAACAAGAGAGGTTCGTGGCATATCGGACACACATTTTGCTTTTCAATTTATTACAATCAGGCCTCCAAGATCTAATGGATAGTCCAGAAACCTACAGGCCTGTTTCATACTTGTTAGGGATCATCAGGGTAACATAGGACTGTACCTGGCGTATGAAGCATAACATAAACAACCAAACCCAGAGAATTTAAACAACTTTTGTTGTCAAACAACGCGGGATGTTGAATGGCTATATGCAGCGCGCCGCATATCGGAATAAAGCGAAAAGCAAAACGTTAAAGGAAATTTCAATAAGAATGAATAAAGAATGAAATTTGCAAGCGGGACAAAAAAAAGAAACCTGCGAAACGATATCGGTTACTGAAAGAAGACCGTTCAAAATACAACACATGGTTTCTACCAAGAAAGTGTTGGAAAACACGTACGCCACACATTAAGTGCTCCGAGCTGTGTTTTAGTTTTTACAAAAAATGCCTTCCATTGAAAGTTCAGCCAATTCTGATGTTTATTTGACAACAAATAAATAATTCATAATAATTTACTGTTTTTAACTTTTTTTTGTTTTCTTAGTGTTACATTTAGAATTTTTTCTATAGAAAGCACTTTCAAATTTAAACCAATTAAACAAAAAGTAGAGATTTCACATGACCCATTTTGAATGTCGCTTCGATATTTCCTGAGCTAATGTCACTGACAGAAAAAGAAGAATCTCCACATAAGTATCATTATAAAAAAAAATCTACAGTTTGCTGTATCCATAGCCAAGTTTTATGTGAAATATTGTAAATTAAAGAATTTAATATAACTTAAAAATGAGACCTTTCATTTACAGTCAGTTATGTACAAGGTGACCGCTTATGTGGTCCATTTGGAAAACATTTTTTGTTATTTGTCACAAAAAGCTGATTCAAAAAGGGAATTACTCATAAAATTAAGTAGATTTCTCACACAATCACAATTTCAGTTTTTTCCCACACTAGACGCAGGGTAGCCATGAGGGTCTCTTTTTAATGGAATCCTATTTTTTTAAAGTTTTGATTCAAAAAATATATCATGTAGGGTTTATCTGTGGCGATTGTCGAGTAAAATTAAAAATAATTTGCCATAAGGGCAATGTGTGAATGAAAAATAGTAATACGGTTCTTTGTTCAACACATCTTCTTATGGCAACTTTTTTGTGTTCATGACCGTTCAAGAAAAAGGTAACTTATAGTATATTTTTGGAAGGGAGTGTCTAAAGAGCCGACAATTCAGCTGAATAGTCATGAGGCTAAAGAACCAACAGTAATTTTATTTATTATATGTTTTTCATATTTTCTGTTTTTTTTAAACTAAATTAACCCAACCTAACCTAAACAGACTCAAACCAACTTATTCAAAGCCAAAACAACCCAAAAAAATACTACAACCCCACATCTTTTTTTAGCATAAAAAAATGGAGGCACCTTCTGGCGTTTTTTTTAATGCAAAAAAAAGGTTCAGGGGGGGTTAAAGTGTTTCTTTTTGGGGTAGTTTAAATCTGTTTCAGTTGGGTTGGGTTCATTTAGTTCAAAATTACTAAATAATTACTGTCGCCTCTTTAACCTCACGACTATTCAGCCGAATTGTCGGCTCTTTAGACACTGCCTTTTTGGAAACAGGAAGAAAAGATTAGTTTTACAAAATATAAAAAAAGGACCTTATGGCCTGCGTGAAAGGTGAAATTAAAAAAAAATAAACTGTAATAGAAATTTATAATCTACAAAATTTCATGTAATTCCCATTTACAAGAAAAAGTAATTTTTTAAATAGTTTGTCATATGTTTATTTTGCACCTTCAATTCAACGACTGTTTTTGGTTAAATGTCAAAAAAATATGGAAAAAATCACAGAAAATGTTTTGGTTAGTTTGAAATTAGTTCAATCGCTCAAAAAGCAAACTGGCAGCATTGCACGTGTTTCGGCTGCATTAAAGAATACGAACAGCCAGCGACGGGGATGGGATCGTTCCCTGGGAGTGTTCACATCCTTTAAGTGATCATCCACCACACGAACGTGCGTCTAAAATTCAAGAATCGATACCCATATTGGTAAGTCCCTCAATATAGCATAGGGTCATATTACTACATTTGTTAAAACTGGTGTCGTGGTTTCAGTACTAAAGCGTTTTTTTATATAATTTATCACTCTAGAAAAGGTGATTTTCGCGCACCTCTTTTTAAAGTTACAGTTCACTAAACAAACCACAAGAATTTGAGCTATCGGAGTGAAACATATTTTTGATCGCTTCGATCGCCGGATTTTGTTCCAAATTTTTAATTTAAATTAATTTTTTCCAGAGTGAACGCGATGCGCTGGTAGTATAAAAATTAAAACATAATTTTCTTCTGATTGAAAAGTGATTTTTAAAATTCACGCCTTTAACCTTCATATAATTTCGTTTTAAATTTATGCACATATGTCCGTTGTATAAAATAGAGGCACAAAAAACACGAATACTTTTTTGATATCAAGTTGAAAAGTGATCTCAGGTCAACTCGCTCTTAAACGATCAGATCGTTGAGCATGTTTATGAAATAAGCTGGTTCTAAGTATTTATTTTAAAAATTTTCTAAATTTGTTTTGAATTATAATATTTTAAAGCTTTTAAAGAAAAATGGCAGATAAAATAAAAAAGATTAAAGTTTTTCGTGACGCAGAATACGCAAAATTAAATGAAATTTTAGCGGTAGCTTTGGAGGCTAAAACTGATCGTACAAAACAAAATAATTTTAAAATTCGTTATGAGGAGCTTGAGGACATCCGTGAGGAATACTCAAAATGGCAGTCTGCCTTATTAAATGAAATTTTTGCTGATCAAGACGAAGTCAAAGACTGCAATAAAAAACTTCACTTGTTTCAAAGAAATGTTGCTCAAATTAAAGAGATTTATAATGATCTTTTTTCAGATGATTTTCAGAATACACCCTCTAATCGCAGGCTTACTATTAATCCTTTTTCCCCTCATTCATTCATTCATTCATTCATTCATTCATTCATTCAATCATAGTTTGCCAAGAATAGATTTAATCAAATTCAATGGAGAATTAGGTCAATTTCCTGCTTTTTATGATATGTTTAAAAGCTTAATTCATGACAATCCTAATATCTCTAATATTCAAAAGTACTCCACTTTGGTTATGTATTTAGAAGGGCCTCCAAAGGACTTAGTCAATTACCCGCTACCGATGCAAACTATCATATAGTTTTTAATAATCTCGTAAAAAGGTACAAAAATTATCGCCTTTTGGCCCAAAACTATTGGAACGCGATTGAAAACACGCCAAAAATGAATTCTGAAGATCCTGTCGTTCTAAGAAATTTATTAGATACATTTACTAAAAATCTTGAAGCTTTGGAAACTGTAGGGTTAGATCCCGATTTATGGGATTTTATTCTAGGCCAAAAACTTTTAAAATCTGTTGACAATACTATACAAACACATTTTGAAATTTTTCATGGCAAACCCACCGAAATTCCACAATATAAAAATATTTTTAATTTTTTGGATCAGAATTGTAACGCTATGTTTACTGTAAATGCTTCTTGTAGCAGCTCCAATGCCCAAATTGCTACGAAAAGCAAAACTGCGCAACCAAAGTCTACATTTTCGAAACCTCAAACTACGCATAATTATAATACCCGCCAATCTCCACGTGCATTTTTTAGTACCAATAACTCGCAAATTAAAAATAAATGTCCGATTTTTCTCGTGAACATTCTTTAACTTCTTGTCCTGAATATCTCCTCAGGAAAGGTTTGCTTTTTTAAAAGACAAAAAATGGTGTATGTCAGAGCAAACATTTCTGTCGACTTTGTCAAAAAAGACATCACTCCACTGTACATTTTGATACTCGCGATATAAACCTATTCTCTAAACCAGGTGAAGCGTCTGGCGTCTCGGCGCAAGTTGGATTTAGAAACACACAAACAGAAAGCGACGCCGCCTGTGTGAATATTGCTCAGCAACAAAATAATAATAAAATATGCATGTCAACACAAATTAATAATTCGCCGGTTTTATTGTCGACGGTTATTTTTGAGGTATAAGATGTCAGGGGTTGTTTTCAAAGAGTTAGGGGAATTCTTGACAATGGTTCACAGCTATCTTTCTTATCGCAAAAATGCGCAAATAAATTAGGTTTACCGCGTACTGATATATGCACAGATGTGCAAGGAATTGGTGACACGAATTGACAAACCAAATTGGGTTCGGTTAACTTATTAATTCGACCACGCATAGAACCTAAATCTACTCTATCTTTAAACGCAATTGTCTTGCCGCAAATTTGTTCTCAACTTCCAAGTTCTGACTTACAGTTTAATGATTGGAACTTTATTAAAAAGTTAAATCTCGCGGACCCGAATTTTTTAGACCTGGGGCTATTGACGTTTTAATTGGGGCAGATTTATTTCCACATATAATACAAGATAGCTGATTTGTCGGTAATGACAGAGAGCCTATCGCGCTAAATTCCATATTTGGATACATTTTAATGGGTAAAGTTAATTCACAGACGACGCAACAATCCGCATTTTCATTCTTTTGCCAAATTTCTAATAAAACCCTTAATGACTCGCTAAACCCATACTTTCGCCCCAAGATGAGATGTGCGAACAAATATTTAAAAACTACAGTTTGTCGTGATAATAAGGGATGCTATATTGTTACGCTACCGCTTCGCTATAACATTGAACCGATTTTTCCCAACAGTCGTGATCTTGCAGTAAAACGCTTTTTATCCCTGGAACGCCGGGTAATGAAAACTCCGGAAACTTATAAAAAATATTCTGATTTTATGCAGGAATACTGTGACTTAGACTACATGGAAATGATAGAAAACTTTAATATCACAGATAAAACTTATTATATACCTCACCATCATATTGAACGGCCTGAAAGTCTGTCAACCAAATTACGTGTTGTTTTTAATGCAAACGCAACCACATACTCTTTTACTGATTCTCCTAAAAATCTCTGAACGATACGCTTTATGCAGGTCCCAAACTTCAGAAGGACATTTGTAGCATTTTGCTTAATTTTCGATTAAATAAAATCGCTCTTTGTTGCGATATTTCAAAAATGTTTAGAGGTATTCTAATAGCACCGCATCATCAAGATTATCAAAGCATTCTCTGGAGATTTAATAATTCTGAACCTTTGCGTGATTATCGCTTAAAAACTGTTACGTATGGTACAACTCCCGCCCCCTACCTAGCTTTACGCGTCCTGTAGCAGTTAGCTGAAGACGAAAAACACAATTTTCCAAGTGCAGCTAAGGTCGTACTCACAGACACGTTCGTGGATGATTTTGTAACGGGCTGTAACTCTCGCAAAGAAGCTATATCTCTCCAAAAGGAGTTGACACTTTTGCTAAATGCCGGAGGATTTAAACTTCATAAATGGGCTAGTAATGTCAAGCAAGTTTTAAGTCATCTACCGGACTCGCAAATAAATCCTACAGCTCTTTCCTTAGATTCTGACAAAACCACCAAAATTTTGGGTCTTAGATGACAACCTTGTTCTGATTACTTTTCTTATTCTGTGGAACCTTCCAATATAACTTGCACCAAACGCATCTTTTTCACACAGAATAATAATAGGTTAAATCTGGTGGATTTTCTGGTTCCAAATATTGATCAATAAATGTCTTGAGCCCTGAACTAAAAGAAGTATATTAAATTGTCGCCAGATGGCGCCAGATTATATTTTACCAAAAATGTTAATAATAAAATTTTATAATTATTATTAATATTATATTTTGTTCTTTAGTTTTTTAAATATTGTAATAAATGAACGACCTAAAAGAAGACACAAAAAAATCCCAAGTACCTACTTCTTAAATTTTAATTTTTTGTACAATTTTAATATTCATTTTTTAGTCGCTAAAATTAAATTTTTACTAAGATATCTATCCATAATAATTTAAACCTGTTGTGAATAATTAAATTTAAATGAAACACTATATTATCGATGAAAGTAGTTATATTAAAAATTTTCCATATAGAAGTCTTCAAAAAATTGACAAGGCACTATATTTATTTCCTCTATAGCTAAGTGCCGAACTGTATGTAGAAGAATGTAATAATAAAGACTTGTGTGACTCACTTAACTGGCAACTTGTTAATTGTGGTATCTGAAATAAATAAAAAACAAATAACAGAAAAAATATTTTTGATATAAAATGTTGGCCTATTTAGTATATAAACCCGGGCAAAAAAACCCATAAATTCTCATGAAAGTTGGTGAGTTTTTGTATTGTTTTATAGCTGTAAAACTGATATAGAAACAACAAAATTTATGAGATTTATCTTAGTTTTTTTTACAAGTTTGTTCCACATACCGCATAGATAGCATATAAAACCTGATACTGATTTATGAAAATTTTTATAGGTATATCTCAATATATTTAGTTACATCATAATTTAAATAATCTAAAAATGGATAAACTCATCCCATATTAAAGTTTTTTTTGTTGTTGACACGTTGACACATTATGGAGCTGATGAATTCTACATCTTTACAACTGTACAGCTGTTCACTTTCCATACTTCCTGGCTTTTAAGTTGATACATGCATGATGACGACATTGTAAAACGGTTCATTTGCTAAATTTTTTTCAAGTGGGTTTATTTTGATGGCAGGAACCAACACACAATTGTAGTTCTTAACCTAAAAATAAAAATAAAGTTACAGATCAAGCAGAAAAATTTTAGTGTCAGTACCCAGAGTATGTGAGGATATTTTTGGGCAATTAGAATAATTTACATTAATTGACAATAGGTAGGTACACAAGATTTGTCTGTTGTTAGCACCTCGGTGAAATAATTTTTTTAAATGTGCTAAAAGGATAATAGACAATATGTTTGCTCATCTCTTGTTTATTCTTTTTGAAACTATAAATCGGAAGGTTTGTCCTAGTCTATAAATTTAAATTAACCACAAGCTTTGGCTTAAGTATGACAGTCACCTCCACCTTCGTACTTGGGAGGGGGGGAGAAAGGGCTTAGTGGCCCAAGTCACCGCCAAGAGCCATTCAATATCACAACCTAAAGATTGAATTTTTTCCCAAAATCAAGAAAAAAATGATGTTATGTAGAATATTCTGATGTGCAAGCCCCCCCCCCAGAAACAATTTCTGCATATGCCACTGGTCCGTATCTTTTTTACACATGTTGTTGTAGCTTATTATCACAAATGCTTACGTTACAACAGTCAGGAAAAACCTGATCTTCTGAATTTTCACAAGAAAACCAACAAAATTGACTGACCTAATCGAAACCCAATACTAACCAAAGCAACCCAACCACATAAACGGTAAATTGTCATAACTTTTGCCACAGCCTTAATTAGCATATAAATTAATTAAGTACTTACTATGGTCTTGGATCCACATCATTTATTTCCTATAGAAGCAGCTCTCTCAAAAACAAAAACTTTTGCAAAACAAACAAAAAAAAATGGAAATTTGACAAGAGAATGCCATTCTGGAAATAATTTTTAACATTTAAAAAAAGAAGTCCCTAGAATTCCCCAGAAATGCATGCGATTCTAATGGAAAAAGAGAACATGTTCTATTTTTAATGTTGGCATTCCCGCGTGCATCTAAAAATATATTTTTAATTTTTAACACGTTTTCTCAGGATAATTCTGCAAAATAATTTATTTGCTGCACTTTCCTGGTAAAACTGTTTAAATTACTCAATTTTCTTTCATTTTATCAAAGTTTAAAAAAATATTTTAGGTTATATTAAACGTCAAAAAGATGCACGAGACACGCACGAGGTGTTGCCAACATAGGTATTTCTAGGAAATTTGGGCAAAAACGCATGCAACTTGATGAGTTTCATGGAAACGCGCCGGTGTGAACAGGAAACGCCGAGTGCCCACCCCGCTTCAAAGCACCCTGCATGGGCACGCGTAGGTGTGCACAGGGCTTTACTCTCTGAAGTTTTTAAGGTATATGATCCTTTAGGCTGGCTATCGCCGATAACAATAACTATAAAATGTTTAATTCAGGAGTTATGAAAACTTAAATAAGATTGGGATAGCGAAGCTCCGATTGAAATAATTAGTTAGAGAGATTAGAGTTACATTTATTAAAAACCTTTCGTTTACCCAGATATATTAATACTTTTTCTGAAAACGTAAAATGTGAATTACATGGTTTTTCGGATGCCAGTAATAAAGCTTACGCTGCAGTCGTTTACTTAAGAGTAATTTATAAAGATGATTTTTTTATTTATTTTTTATGCTCAAAAACGCGAGTAGCTCCAATAAAATTTATAAGCATTGCCAGACTCGAATTGGCTGCGTGCAACCTTTTATCTGATTTAATACAATTTACTCGAAATAGCTTTGAATCTCGCCTTTGCATCAACCAAATTTTTGCATGGAGTGATTCTCAAGTGGCACTTTCGTGGATAAAAGGAGACCCATCTCGTTGGAGAACTTTTGTCCAAAATAGGGTTACACAAATTCACGACAAAGTACCTCCTGAAAACTGGTACTATGTGTCCACTTTACAAAATCCTGAATTTCTTAACTATTCTTTATTTTTAAATGGTCCCGATTTTCTCAAATTAAGCCATGAACAGTGGCCCATAAATAACAATATAAAGGAAAATTCTGAAACTATTCTAGAGGAAAAATCTTCACAAAATTTTTCTTTAATTGCCACAGAAAATACAAATTCTATAATATCTCAACTTTTGACACACTATTCTTCTTTTTCTACACTCTGAAGAGTTTTAGATCTATACACAAAATTACTGATGAATTTTTAATGTGCAAAGAGATATCTAACTCCCTACATTTAATGATAAAACACGAACAATCAATATATTTTTCCAATGAAATATGCTGTTTAAAAAATAATTTAAAATTATCTAAACCCTTACAAAAATTAAGTTTATTTTTAGGTCCTTCAGGCCTACTTAGGGTTGGTGGTAGACTACACCACTCCTCGCTTTCATACGATAAAAAGTTTCCTTCCCCTTTTGTTACCCCGCCAAAGTAAACTTACTTTCTTAATAATTCAAAATTTTCACTTAAAATACCTACATGCCGGTGTAAGGACGGTACATTTTTTAATAAGTCAGCTTTACTGGATTTTATCTGCAAAACGTGAAATTAGACGTGTCTTGTCTAAGTGCGTCCGCTGTTTTAAAATAAATCCCAAGTCAGTTCAACCTATGATGGGATCTCTTCCCTGCCCTCGTGTCTCTCAATTAAGGGCTTTTTTACACAGTGGAGTCGATTTTGGAGGTCCTCTTACTATAACAATGAGTAAAAGTCGTGGTAGTAAAACGCTTAAAGCTTATCTTTGCTTGTTTGTTTGCATGAGCATAAAATGCGTTCATATTGAGATTGCTAGCGATCTAACAGCTGACACTTTTATAGCTGCCTTGGGCAGATTTGTTGCTCGTAGAAATTACGTTACGGACTTGTACTCTGATAATGCGACTAATTTTATTTCTGCAAATAAAAAGCTTTTACAACTTAATCCTACTCGTCCTATAAAATGGCATTTTATTCCAAGTAATAGTCCAAATTTCGGAGGACTTTAGGAGGCAGGAATAAAATCAGTTAAGAAACACCTTGTTAGAATAATCGGTTCTCAAATATTAACTTATGAGGAACTATATACAATCACCTGTCAAATTGAGGCTCTTTTAAATTCGCGCCCTTTAACCGAGTTATCTACAGATCCAAACAATTTTAGTGTATTGACCCCAGGTCACTTTTTATCGCTTGAACCTTTAAGTGAAGTTCCCGATACTGATTTGACAGATGTCAAGATTAATCGCTTTACTCGTTGGCAATTACTTCAAAGAATCCATCAGGATTTTTGGAGACGTTGGCGAGATACTCCACTTCATACTCTCCAGCAAAGGAGTAAGTGGCTGGAACCCACCTCTACTCCTGAAGTTGGACGTCTCGTAATCATAAAAAATGATTTGCTTCCGCCGCTCCAGTGGCAGATAGGAAGAATCACTGAAATTTATCCTGGTAAAGATGGGATCAATCGAGTTTCTCTAGTTAAGACAAGGGATAATGTGCTTAAAAGACCTATCTCTAAATTATGTCCTTTGCCCGTTGAAAATGACGTAATTAGCTTAGAAAACGCATAGCGTTTTCGGCCGGCAATATGTTCGGTTTTGACAAACCTTTTATTATTTATTTTAAGAATTGCTTAGTTTAATTTTACTTATTTTTGGGTTAATTAGAGCAATGTTCCAATTTTTAAAATACCTGTGACTTTGCTCTTATAAAGGCTTGGATATGAAACAAGCGCATATTTTACTTTATTTTTATTTTTCTATTTAATTTAATTTTAAATGCTACCATTGCTCTCGATATCGTGTCAAATCAACTTATTTGGAAGCAAATTTTCTTTTCATTTTAAGTAGTGGTATGATTTTTCCACAGAGGGTGAAGATTTACGCATATGTCGGTGTGATGTGCGCCAAAAAAGGACGCAAAAAAAAATGTAAAAGAACACTTCTGAAAAACTCAAGCCGTCTCTCGGTTACTTTAAAATTTCTCAAGTCAAAAAACTAAAATAAAGGAGAACCCTTCTCTCAAAAATAATAAAATTAATAAAAATCAAACAAAACTTTAACTCCGCAATAAATTAAAACAAGTGCTAGTGCCACTCCGACGACTAAAAGACCCCTGGCATGCTAGAAGAAGATTGATGCGACTGAGCTACAACCAAGACGCCATATTGGTAAGTCCCTCAATGTAGCATAGGGCCATATTATTACATTTGTTAAAAGTGGTGTCGTGGTTTCAGTACTAAAGCGTTTTTTTATATAATTTATCACTCTAGAAAAGGTGATTTTCGCGCACCTCTTTTTAAAGTTACAGTTCACTAAACAAACCACAATAATTTGAGCTATCGGAGTGAGACAGTGACTTTCTTACACTCTTTTGAATTTTATGACTTTCTATATGCAATGACAACTGGTATGATAACCATTTGGGACATACCAAGATTGCGAGCATTGTCACCAACTCGCTGCTAGAGATGATGAGCGACATCATAACTCCAAAAATCAACACGAACAAGCCGTTTAAGACCCAGCTATCCTGGGAAAACAAGACGGAGAAGTCACTAGTCCAATCAGGAAAATTGGTATGGTATACCGACGGATCCAAGATGGACAGTGGATCGGGAGCGGGAATATATGGCCTAGCCCCAAGATCAAATTGGTTTGCATCTCTGGGGAAAAATACCACAGTATTCCAAGCTGAAATACATGCCATAGAGACTTGTCTGCAGGAAAACCTGAGAAGAAGATATCTCAACAAAGACATAACAATCTTCTCAAACAGCCAAGGAGCTATTAAAGCTTTGGCATGCCAACAAATTCACTCAAAATTAGTGTGGAACTGCCTTCAAACCCACCTAACTCTAGCGAAACAAAATATAGTCACCCTTGCGCGGGTGCCGGGGCACACAGGTGTAGCAGGCAATGAACACGCGGATTCTTTAGCAAGAAAAGGATCAGAAAGACCATTTATAGGACCTGAACCTATATTTGGAATTCCAAAAACCTCGATACGTGGCTATATCAAGCAATGGATGCATGAAGAACATCGAAACCACTGGCATTCAATATCGGGGCAAAACCACAGCAAAAGAATGGTGGCATCCCCTTTAGCACCACTCACCTGTGAAATCCTTAAACTGAATAGGAAAGAAATCAGACAAGTGACGGGGCTATTAACCGGTCACTGCGCACTGAGAGAACACCTGCACAGGATGGGAATCTATAGAGACAAACCCACCTGCAGACTATGTGATGAGGATGACGAATTAACCGCTCACATCATATTTGAGTGCCCAGCACTAACCTTCTGCAGAACACAAAACCTTCTGGATGCCAGAATTGCATGAATTAAAAAATTCAATGCTGCTGGTGACTCCATCTAATTGCTGCTGCATTGCAGACTTCAAAAGAGCCTCGGAAGAAGCTTTTTGCCTGGCACATCTTTGCTTAATCTGTTCAATGTTTTCTAACTGGCCGGGTCTATTAAATCTGTTGACTATCTTTGATATTGCAGAGTTTTTAGCTGTGGTCTCCCACTCCCTCATGTTAATCCGACCTTTAAATTAAAGAAAATAAATATAAGAGAAGTTGTATAATATAATATTATCATTAACCTCCGATGTATAAAGCAGATCTTGGATAGATATGAGTAGACAGGTTGTGGGAGTACAACCTTCGTTTCTGTATGTTTCGTGGAATGGAGCAAATACATTATTAATAAAAAAATACCTGACATTTTTTACACCAAAACAAAATATTGAGGTTATGTTGGCCAAAGAGCCAACTCAAAAAGGATTTTCGATTTAAGAATTGGTCCTGGTTCTGGTTGACATTATTTTGACATAAATTTTGACAGCGGTTCTAAAATAATAACGTCATTTAAAATATTATTAAGATATCTTTGATTTTACTCAAAAAAAGACCCTCTATAATTTTGCAAAATTTTAGGGGTTATGTTTACAACCAAAGGGCCGAACCAATTTCCTAGGCTGGTTCTAAAATTTCATAACCGGGTTGCCACTGTGACGTTATTGTTTTAAAACGAAAGGATCGGTTGCGGTTCTGGTTCAACCAGAACCAGGACCAATTGCAAAACGAAAATCCTTAAAATCGAACTACGGCATCCGACCATAGAAATCAGAGGGGAGACTAGAAAACCTGCGCGAACGTTGAGATTTGTTGATCGGCCATTTTGACGGTAGAAACGTCAAGATCGGCAACATAACCTCGCTTTCTTTAAGAGCAATCAGCTGTTGACTTTAATGTTTGTTTATTTTTATTTCTACGAGTTCTAAAAATTAATAAGATTTATAAAAAATATTTAAGTAAAACTGCCAAAATAATGCGCTTTTTTAGAACTATTAAAATCAAGGAGGTAATCACAAAATGTGACATGGTCATGTGTATACCAAACCAGACACCCTAGGAAGTTGCAAGATATATCCACATATTTGCAAAGGCAAAGGCATATTTGGAAGGCACACAGCAAGAGATACAATAAGCTAAGAAGGTGCAGTGTCAGGGATTTCAAGACCTAAACTTGCTGTTGAGACAAATCAAATCAAATATGCGTTAAACCTCCTTTTGACCTTTTGAGTATATGTTATTAAGGATATCCATAGCAAATACTATGAGTGTACCATTTGAGCAGGTCCTTTTGAGTACATCTTCACCATATGCAAAGAATATATCAATTTGAAAATATTTTTGGGCGTTTAGCACATATGCTATTCTGGTACTGCAAAAATACATCAAAAGAATGCGCTTCTTGTATTTCCTTAGCATATGCCAATGAAATATTATTAAAGAAGGTAACTTTTAGAACATCTTTAGCATATGGAAAGTATATTTCACGTATTGAAAGATTATTTGGTCCTTTTACCGCACAAGCTATTCTGGTACCGTAAAAGAACATCAAAAGAATATTACTCTAGTATTTCCTTAGCATATATTAATGAAATAACATTAAAGAAGGTTAGTTTTAGCAAATGCAAAGTATATACCAATTATGAAATAAGTTAAACAAAAACTTGAAAAAAAATCGATGACCGGAAACGAACCCGGTAACCCTTGGTTTAGAGATGCCTGCCATATATATCCACCAAATGCGAAAATTCTCTGATTAAGCTTCAATCATGATTAACACTTTTCAGTCGACTCACTATGGTATAAGTAGACCTTGTTTTGGCCAAAAATAGTTTTTTTGCGTTCAGTAGACCCATTACTTATTAAAACTATTACATTTAGCAAAAACTATCTTTTTTGACCAAAATAACATAAAATTATGCTGTGCGCCCCCTTCTTCCGACTGACACACCCCCACAAAATTATCAAAAATTGTGAATCACCTACGTTTATGCCGTAATTTAGAACAAATAAAATAAAATTATTATTTTTCTACTAGAACAAAGTATTTGTGATGGATGTACAAATACTCGAGTACCAGTGATGTTGGAAGGTCTAAATCTGAGCGGGAGGGGGGGAGAAACATACGAGTTTTGAAAAATAAAATTTATTATATTATCTGGTACCCGACCAGATTCCAGAGGAGATCACTAGATTTTTCAGGGAAGAACCTACCCGACCAACGCCCCTCCCCCTCTCTCACAGTCCCACCACTCTTCCACATCCCCTTCTCTTGTCGAGGCTTTCCAATTTATTCCAATCACAAACAATCCAAGTTGGATTGTTTTTGGTGCCAACTATCATATTATATGTATATATGTATGTTTAAGCATTACGTAGTATGTTTCAGTTTTTTCAAATGTGTTGATTTGATCCGTAGCAAACTTAACCAAAGCAGTTGTGCCTGTTGTATGACATTTCTGTTAAACCCAAACCTCTAAAAGCTCTTCATTTCCAAATTGATACCCATCTAAAAAAAAGAGAGTGCTTGACATTAAAACCTGCTATTTTGTCCATCTCCGGAGTTTTGAGGGCCTAAAATATTAAAACCGCCAACTTCTTCAGCGATATAATACGTTACGTAGTGTTAATTATACAACGACAATATATTAGAGAACAAAAAACCATTCAGAGGACAAATAAATTCTATACTGGATATAGTACATTATTTCAACTCGTATTCCAAAAAGGTGCAAGTTGTTAAAGTGGCATTGATCAAATTCTTGATGGAAATGAATAGCATCATCAAAATCTGAGGACAAGGTTCATTCAAGTTTATTCGGTGAATTTACACAAAATCAAATCAAGTATTACAGTCGACTTCTCCAAATTGACCTCAGAGTTGACTTCAGGAGACCAAAATACCCCAGAATTGATGTATCACATACCCATGTTTGTAATTTGATTATTTTCCTCCCCCTCCCCGCCGTTATAGTACCCCAGAGAAAAAAATATTCACAGATTTAAATTCAGACGACCGAAAAACCCCTAAATCGACGTGTCACATGCCTATCGTTTGTTCAGATATTTTGTGCTCAATTTTGACACGTTGAAATGGCCACCATCTTGGGTTTCCAGATACCCGATGGATAGTCTTCCGACGGTTTTTTATTGCCTAATATGTGCCCAAGTACCGTGCAAAATCTCCGACATAATTCCAGCACTAAAATATTCTGGTGAGGTTTGTCGCTAACTCCATGCACTATGTGGGATATGTGTACCTAGAGCATTAAAAGAGAAATCTAGAGCGCAGATGCAAAAAAATTTAAATGATCCAATAAGCAGACATCATGACCAAAATCATAATATAAGTATCATGGTTTAACTTTGTTTAACTTTTTTTGTTGAACTCCGAAAAAACTTTTTTCTTGACATTTTTGGTACATATTCGATTTCTCCAGGATTTAAAAAGGCGCTCTAGAGTTTTTGAGTTAAAATTTCACCTAGAAATAATCTACTTACTTATTACAGAATATAAAGAGCAATTGTTAAAAAATTCCTAGCTACCAAGAACTGTCAAGTTTAATTAACGACATATCAATACCTACTTGGTTATAAGTCTAAACTTTGCCGGGATTTTCCGAAGCATTCATTTAGTTATATAAAATTTATAACTAAATATTTTTATTGTCACTTTGCAATTTTGCATTTTTGGCCAAAATAATTGGCATATATACCAAAGTGCGACGGCCAAAACGCTTATATTCCGAGGTTTCAATCTATTTCTTTATAAGCGCATTGTACAGGGTGGTCCAAATTCGAGGGGCCTCTATAGCTTTGGGCTTTTGCAGCATAGTTATGTTACGGGCTCGATTTTCAAGAGAAGTCGAAAACTAAAAACCGCATTGCGATATGTCAAAGCGTTTCTGAGCTACAGGGTCATTCTCAAAAATATGCGTTTCTAAAAACCCTCTACAACTTTTTTATTTGTAAAGATAGAGATTTTAAAAACATTTTTTGAAGATTTTTTAAAGGCAAATCTACCTGTTTCACCGATTTTTTCTTAAAGACTTTAGTTCCCGAGATATCACCCAAAGTTATATTTCTTTAAATGGGATACCCCCAATTTTTATAAAAAATCAGTTTTCTAATAAAATTTCCTGTCGAACGATGTGCCATACACCTATTTTTATTAAATAGTTTAAAAGATATTTGCATATTTTGATATTTACCATAGTAGGCGCTGTACGCGCCCTAAATCTGTAAACAAAATTTTATTGTTTTTTTTTTATACAAAATCAAGTTGGCTACAACACGAGGGGACACAGCAACCTCGAACTTTAACTTCTAGTTTACTATAATTACCAACCCTAAAATAATAAACAAAAATAAAATTATTAAAAGTGTTTATTTAAAATTTCTATTAATTAAACTATGTAACACCTAAAATCTACATCTAACAATTTTCTTTAATTCTAAAAAAAATGCTCAAATTGACGGCCGTTTTCTTGTAAACATATCCTACATCTTCTCTTGACGCTATTTTCTGCATTAAGAAGTTCTACCGCACGAAGCTGCCTGAATGCAGTACGAAGTGCCTAGTAGTTGGGCTCCCCCACAAAAAGAAGTCGCAAGGGGTCAGGTCTGGAGACCTGGAGGGCCAATATATAGGACCTTTATTTCCAATCCAGTTTTCGGCAAACACAATATTTAGCAAATTAGTCGATAAACGAAATCACCTGCTCTTCTAAAATTTGTTGGTATCTTTCGGCATTTAAAATTTCATCAAAAATATATGGCCCAATAATTTGTCCTCTGTAGATGCCTACCCATACCTTAAAACTGAACCTTTCCTGATTCGCTTGTTCCACCATAATATGGGGATTTTGCTGTTTCCAGTAATAGCAGTTATATCTGGTGAATATTCCATCACTAGAAATCGTTGCCTCATCCATCAAAATAACTTTTCTGGCAAAATCAGGGTCTTCTTGGCTTTTATTTAGGTACCACCTGCAAAATGCACGTCTTGGAGCAAAATCTCGTTGCCGTAATTGGTGCACCCGTCGGGGTCGATAGGGCCTAAACTTGTGTTTTTTAAGCACCCGAACGGCATTGCTGCGTGGAGTTCCAGTGTTTCTCTCCATATCCCTGGTGGAAGTATTCGGGTTAATTTCTATTTCTCCTAGAACCGTTAATTCTTCTAACTCTCTATCTCTGGCTAGGCTTCTATACGTCCTAGGCTGCGGTTTTGTAAAGGATCCGTATTCTTGTAGATGACGTTTTAACTTCAAAAATATTTTTGAGCTGGGTTGCCTTCTTTCCGGATATCTCTGGAAATATAGATTTAACGCCGTCTGTCGATTTTCGTTACTTTCATTATAACATTTTATCATGTCGTACTTTTCAAAGTTCAAAGTTCAAACATTTTTATATCTTGACGAAGACGCCACTTTTGACACTTGGGCTCGTTTACCATAGCAATTGTTTTTATTTGATCATAGCTATCTAGATAGATACCCTAAAACTGCATAGGTCAGAGTTAAACACAGCCTACTATGGTAATTATTAAAAATTGCAGATATCTGCTTAACTACTTAATAAAAATAGGTGTATGACACATCGTTTAACAGGAAATTTGATTACAAAACTAATTTTTTGAAAAAAATTGGGGTATTCCATTTAAAAAAATGTAACTTTGTGTTATATCTCGTGAACTAAAGGCTTTAAGACAAAATCGGTGAAACAGGTAGATTTGTCCTTAAAAAATCTTCAAAAACCATTTGTAATGAAAATCTCTATCTTTACAAATAAAAAGTTGTAGAGGGTTTTTAGGAACGCACATTTTTGAGAATCACCCTGTAGCTCAGAAACGCTTTGACATATCGCAATGCGGTTTTAAGTTTTCGACTTCTCTTGAAAATCGAGCCCGTAACATGTATATTAGTTTTGGACTAACTATGCTTCAAAAGCCCAAAGCTATAGAGGCCTCTCGAATTTGGACCACCCTGTACAGTGGATACAGCATTGGTCTATCAACATGTAGGTTTTCGGTTCGAACCCCGTCGGCGCGTCGTACTTTTTTTAAATTATTTGTTTTTATTTTTTTTCTTAGGGTGTATTGTGATTGGTCATGGTTTTTAGAGCTCAAAAATATATTTTTTATTTCATTTAAAGCCATATTTTAGGAGTATGGTTTTGCGCTACTATAGATTTAGCACATGCGAATCATCTAATAAGAATATCTATTAGCGCATTCTAAGAACCTGCATAGTATGTGATTAGGGCGGAACGTAATCTATTGTTAGCACATGCTTAGGATGTTCCAATGTTAATTTGGAACATCCTTATAATACCCTTTTCTTCTTGAGGATATTCTATGCAAATGCTAAGGATAACAAATTGCTATGTGGGTTGGGCATTAATTTTGTTGTTATAATGCATGCAATTTATTCATATTTTGAGCCATTTCTTAACAAAATCGCAATTAAAAAAAAAGTAAATGCGCTCTTATAGGCAAAAGTGGGTAGCTAAATTTGACACCATATTAAAAAGAAAATTTTTTTATGAAAATTTGGATATTTCCTGGAGAAGCTGTCGCAAAAAGAAAGACGACTGCCCCGCGCCCGCCCGCCCTTAATTCACCACTGTCAGCGGCGTAGTGTGACTTAAGGGGCGAGGAGGGGGGGGGCGAAGGCTCAAAAGGGCACCACAGTTGTTGGTACCTAGGTATATAATAGCATATTCACAATTTAACATACAGAGTGATTCAGAATTCCTTAGAAAGACTTTAAATGTAGGTAGAATTTGTTGTTCTGAACAAGAATTAGTAAGTGCTTGACAAAAACCCTAAAACATGTCATTTTCAGCACACGTAGATTTGCTTGGTAAATTATTTTAAAGTTGATTCCCAAAAAAATATGAAAATTTTACTCCTAAATTCACAGAAAAAAAAATGAAATTTGAACAAAATAATCACGTAACTTTTCTTAAACTAATGGTATCTAACCACTGTTCAAATCTTTCTATGGAATTTTGAATCACTCTGTACATAGTGTAAAAAATGTATTACTACAGTTGTTATGAATAAGAAAATTTTTTACATTTAATATTAACCTAAACTAAAAATTAAGTCTGCGAGATTTTACTGACTTCATGTAGTCCAGTATCACATCAAAATCAATAGTATGGCTATATTCCCGCTCAATACTCAATACTAATTATAGCAAACTTAATCAGGTTGTCTTCGGTCATTTGTGACCTTTCACAATTTTTATTTGTTAAAAGTGCACTTAGCTTCCGCACTGCTAGGAGCAATTGTATTGTATTCTTTATTTGGTATAATTTAAAAATGTTTGGGAAGCTGTTCTTAAACCGTTTTTTATCAGAAATGACAACATTTTTTCGGCTTTCAAACGATTTATATTCATCTATAGTAGTACTTTTTAGATCTGAACTATAAAATAAAATTATGTCAGCCAGACATTTTCAATCGTTTATATTAATTAAACAATCGAATTTTTGAAAAACTTTTAAAAAATCTTGAAATCATTTTTCAAGCGTTTCTATAAGGGCATCCAATGTCACATAGTATATATTTAATTTAAAGTCTAGATCTATGCTTGGGTGAGCATGGTATAGCATAAACATTGGTAAGTTCTAATAATAGTAGGTACCTACTTACCTATCCTAAACAGATTTGAATATAGAAGGAAATAAGATATGGACACTTACACATCACGAGCATTTCTAAAAAAAATCAATTAAGTTTTTGGACTGTTTAGTCCCAACGCCTTTCAGCAACCTTTTTTACTTTTCCAAACAAAACACATTTCCTATTTTTTTTTAATTTTTTGACTTTACACAATTAATTTTCAATTTTTTTTGCAATAAATCAAACATCTTTTTTTTTCATTGCAAAAGAGAAAGACTTCCAATTATCGTTTGCTTAATGCATTGGTTAGTAATTGTTACATATTGCGGCACACCTAACTCATGTTTATTATACGCTACTTAAAATTTACAAAATAATCTTTATTTTAGGGCACTTCTAAAATATAAACTGCTTAAAATAAAAAAAAATTATTACCTTATTTTTATATTATTGTAATATTTATTGTTTTAATATATAGCCGAGGGCAACCAAAGGGGGCCAAGACCCAGAAGGCGGGAGGAGGGGCGAGGAACCCTCCTGGCCTCCCCACGCTATGCCCCTGGCCACTGTGTGTTCTTAACAAACAATAAAGTGTACTATACAAAATATTTTTTGAAATGACAAGAAATATTATTCAATTATTCATTAAACCTATACTGTAGTTTCAAAATATACTTATCTAAATTGGTAGGAAGTAGGTTAAGACAAAATAATATTTCTAAAGCTATACGTTTAGACACACCTCTTCTTTATCTTCTTAATTTAATACCTTTTTAGCCATCCTAACATAGTATGAAGGCTATTGGGATCGGCAATTTTTTTTTATTTCCACTAAAAATAAATTATTTGGGTCAAAAAAGACCTAAATACAAAATTTTGTCATGGTGTCTCATTATTGCTAACCTAGAAAGCCGGAACCATTTTAAATATAAACCCAGTCTCGGGGTCTATCTCGCAAGAGATATTTCACCGCCCTATCCAGGGGTGCGTTCAGATTGAACGTCTGGTGAGGCCCAGGCACGCCCTGGCCGTTCAGATTGCTCTGATTAAAATTTACCCGGCTGTTCAGATTACTTACTTATTTTTTAATAAATACCTTATACTTAGCTAGATTAATTCACACGTATCTTAAACAAAGTTTCTATAATAAAAAAATTGGTGATAACTGGATAACGGGCACAGAAAAATCAAGGATTTAAAAGTGCTTTTCTCCTTAATTAAAAAGTGGTTTTCAATTAGGTGATAGATATAATAAAATGATACGATATTTTAGTAGGACCATAGATCTAACAAAGTCATTAGAGACATAAAGCTATTTGCAACTCATCGCGGTATACGTATCCGCATCTAGCGAGAACCAAGCACATTGATTGGTCAGAAACTTGTAGCACGTTCGAAAAGAGCAGATGTATGCTAATTTAAGGTGTTTGTGAACGCAATAGGTGCTGAGATACGATACGGGTGCCGTAACGATACGTGATACCTAACGCATCTCAACACCTATCGCGTTCAAGAACACCTTAAATTAGCATATATCTGCTCTTTTCGAACGTGCTACAAATTTCTGACCAATCAATGTGCTTGGTTCTCACTAGATGCGGATACGTATACCGCGATGAGTTACAAATAGCTTTATGTCTCTATTATAAATGCAAATCACTTATCCTAAAAGTTGAGGGGTAATTAAATATTTTGCCATTTATATTGGATTAGTATTTTGTTATCGTTTACTTTCTGAGAAGTTCTCTTACAGGTATTTAGGATAGGCTTGTTTTAGTTATTTATCTGTATACGCCGATTTTTGTTTCTAAAAAATGTTCCGTTCGTGAAAAAAACCCCGCATGTCAAGTGATAAGTGTGCTACAAGATGTGATATAAGTGATAAAAACAGTTAAGTAGGTTTTATCAATAGACACGAAAAAAGTAATCTTTGACGTTTACATAAATAGTTACTGTGGGGTTTGTTGTGAATAAACCAATAGTGAAAATAAGAAAAAGAACTGTACTTTTTAAAAAATTGACGCAAGTGATGTCGACATCATTCGTAGAAAAATATGTCCTATGTACAGGGAATAAATGATTCCCACTCTAAAAACGTTATTGCAAAAGTTAAATAAAAGATGAAATCGGAATAGAGTGTGGTCGTGAGTTCAAGGTGCAATAATTAAGAAAAGAAAAGAGAAAAAAAGTAATAATTGAATTATAGTAATTAGTAGTAACTAATTGTAATACTATAAATAAATAATAAAGGTATGTATGTGTATATAGCAGCAGGGTAACATGCAAAATAAGATACCCACTCTTCTACTCGTTTCGCAAAAAGTTTTATAGACTTCCTTCGCGGAATCTTGGGTTAGATTATCTAAGGCTATGGCAAAATTGTTGTTGTTCCAATTTAAAGGACGCAAATGTTTATATAAAGGGCATATAAAAAAGATGTGATTGAACGTCTCCGGTTCATGCATATTGCAAACAGAACAAAGTTCCTCCTGCCTAAACTGGTATGAGATGTTTTTTATATTAAATTTGCAGCAGAATTTATTACAAGTGCGAATTTGGCATATTAATCTAGCAACTGAAAAATCGCATTTAAAGTCTAGATACTTAGGGTGAGTCAGTATAGTTAGATCAAAAATACTATAAAACAGTGTGCAGGTTGTATTTGTTACTATGCTCATATCGTATTCAAAACATTTTTGCTGAAAAAGATTTAATATTTGAGAGCGGTTTTGTTTTAAAAGATTGGGATCAAGGGTCCATAGCTCTAAAAGCCCCGCTTCTTGAAACCATTTGTTTAATGGGGAGATCCAGTTGTACTTGAGTGAGGGTTCACTAATATGTAAATATATCAGCCGTTTTACACAAATTTTCGTCAGCCTATCGTCACCCATAATAAGAAATTTGATTAGGAAGTTCAAGGGTATTTTAAAAATAAAAAAAGACAAATGGAGTACACCGGCTTCCAGTCTTACAATTGCTGAGCTAGTACTTCTTGGAAGACGTAGCAAGGATTTAAAAAAAGCTGGTTTGGATTTTTTTCCAAGATGTCGGGATACTTTAAACCCCATACTGGCAGGCATCCAGTAAGACAATTCAGTACAGAGGTCTGAAATAATTTTTTATTCGGTATGAAAGATCCGACTCTCACATTGGATGTCATGTTAAGGGTAGCTCCCACTGCTTGCTTTGCTCATTGTACAGTCAGTTCGGACATATTTCTAAAACAGGCAGAGCCAAAAAACAACACCCCTAAATACGTTCATTCATTAACCACCTCACAATATTAGTACCTATTCTAAGGATTTATATGTCTTGGTTACTCAGATGACCTAGTAGTGGTCATCAAGGGGAAGTATGGTAAGGTAATATCTGAACGAACTCAGAGAGCACTAAATTTAGTGAATAACTAATGCAAAAAGGGACATCTGTCCATAAATGCACATAAGACGCAAATAGTCCCATTTACAAAGAAAAGAGTACTACAAGGCCGAAAACCACCCACTAAAAGGGACGGAAATTTCATACATCAAGGAGGTGAAATATCTAGGGGTCATCTTTGACCAAAAGCTAACATGGAAACTTCACTTAGTCAAGGCAGCCAAAAAGCATCGATTGCATTGGACAGATGCAGGAAATTGTGTAGGAAAAACTGGGGACTAAATCCCAAGATGACTTTATGGTTATATACAAAGGTGGTAAGGCCCATAATAACCTATGGTCCGGTGGCTTGGTGGACGAGAACGAAACAGGCCGGGGCCATAGCACTCCTGAATAGCATACAAAGACAAATCTGACTAAGTATCACGGGTGCTATGAAGGCAACCCCAACGGCATCTTTGGAAGTTCTACTGAATTTGCCACCTCTGCATGTCTTCATTCAGGCAGAAGCACGAGATGTAGCCTATAGTCTAACGCGGAGTCAAGCACCCAAGTTTACATGGAACTGAGCATGAAAGACTTGAAAACGAGCTCAAAAACGATCCTATACTGGGATTGCCGGGCGACGTAATGGTCTGCAAGTACAATCTCGAAAAGAAATACAAAGTCAAAATTCCAGATAGAGCCGACTGGGAGGGAGGTCTCCCTTCCGCTCCAAGACCGATGAGGGCGTAGGAGCTGGCATGTACGGCAAAAATACAAGACTTTAATCTCTATAAGCCTGACAAACGATTGCACAGTGCCGAAGAAATACAAACAGTAGAGGAAAACTTTCATTTGGTCGTTATATATTCAGTTAATCAAGTTGCACTTAGAGGTCTAGAAGCAGTGCAAGTGAAATCTAAATTGGTTTGGAACTGCAGAAGAGCTCTAAATAGGCTGGCAAGCACCAAAAGGGTGACACTAGACTGGGCTCCAGGACATCGGGGACACTCTGGAAACGAAAAAGCCGATGAATTAGCCAGACGAGGCTCGGCAATAAAGTTCAAAGGGCTTCAAACATTTTATGGGATCGCTAAGGCCAGAGCCAAGCAATCTATTAAACAGTGGCTCATCAAAGAGACGAACGGACTGTGGGACCAAACGCCTGGACAAAGACAGGACAAACAGTTCATTAAAGAACGTTCACCAAAGCTGACTGCAGAACTTCTTAGTAAGGAAAGGAAGCTTGTCAGACAAATATTGGGACTCCTTACAGGCCACTGCAAACTCAATAAGCACTTGTATGCAATGGGATTGGTAGAAGATGCGACATGCCGCTTCTGCAAGAAAGAATAAGGAACCTCATTACATGTTCTATGTCAATGTGAAGGCCTAGTTAGAATCAGGGCCTTACTGGGAGACCAGAATGTTCGCGGCCATAAAGCTATATACAGGGCACACTGACAAAGCTTCTGGGTTTTATGACAAGGACGAGGATGCAACTTGTTTTGTAGTTTTAGCAAAGCAGGGTAGAAGGAAGAGGAACCAAAATAGATCTGAGAAGGTCGAGGTGGACACGTATCTACACCACCCCATTCTAATCTAATCTAAACCTACTTTTGTTAATATTTTACAAAAAATTTCTGACGTTTTTCCCTCCGGCGCTATAAGATCATCGATCAGGGTGTCCACATAATTTTTATTCAAAAAAATCTCTGATTTTTCCTGACTATCTAGCTAAAAATTTTTACAGCAAGTTGAGAAACTTAAAATTTTTACAATACAAAAGAAAATCCCAGACCCAGGTTACTAAAAATAAATGTCTAATGGGTTAACCCCCCCCCCTCCCCGCCTGGTGACAATTGGCATAATCAAATAACAGAAGAAATTAAATACATAGGGAATAAAATACAAGAGCCTCGAATTTAATTTTTAACAAAAATCTTTAAAAAAACTCATAAATTGCAAAATATTACGCCTGCGGCTTTATAACACCTTTCATTTTTACGATTTCGTGGCAAAATGGTTTTTTTAAACGTAATTTTATCTATATTATATTTATGGTGTCAAAAATTGCATTTTATGGGTCATTTTCGCATTTTAGCATTTTTACAAACAAATTAAGGATAAATGAACAACTCAAATTCCCAAAACCCCATCAATATTTACGATTTTAGTTTAATTTTAAGTAAAAAATTGCATTTGAAGTGTTATTTTCTCAAAAAATTTTGGGTAAATAAACAATTAAATTTGGTTAACCCCCTCCCTCTATATTTGAGCCCGGTCCGTCCTGTTTCCTTCCCAAGCAGCAATTTAAAGGTGTAGCGACGTTGTTAAATGCGACCCGACGTTATGATGCGACGTCGTTTTAGCCAACATGCCGACCCGGATTTACACCAAAAAAAAAATTACGTCGTTGTGCAGTGACTGTGACACTAGCGCCCTCTGTGTTATTGATTTTTTTGGTGGTGTTTCACTACCCAAAATGTTGCCCATCTCAAACTTTGGGATTTTCGGTTAATAAAATGAACTTATTTTTATACATTTTAGAAAATGGCAAACAAAAAATTATAATTAGATAATCACCGTTTATTAAATAGTATTTATATGGCCATTATGGGAGCAAAATTTAAAAACGCAATTCGGTTTACTGACAAATATGCTTAGAAAAGGAATGAAAAAACACGAGCGCCCTTGACGTTGCACCCCAAGTCGATATTTTTCAAAAATTATGATGTCATTTGAAAGGTCTTATTTTGCACAATTTTGCACACCCATTTTAAAATTTTGCACACCTCCCTGTAACCCACAAGAGGGTTCTGAAAATATCAAGTTTGCCCCCCCCCAGTCAATATTTTTCAAAAAGTTTGGTGTCGTTAGAAAGGTTTTATTTTGCACAATTTTGCACACTCATTTTAAAATTTTGCACACCTCCCTGTAACCCACACGAGGGTTCTGAAAATATCAAGTTTGCCCCCCCCCCAGTCAATATTTTTCAAAAAGTTTGGTGTCGTTAGAAAGGTCTTATTTTGCACAATTTTGCACACCCATTTTGAAATTTTGCACACCTCCCTGTAACCCACACGAGGGTTCTGAAAATATCAAGTTTGTCCCCCCCCCAGTCACTATTTTTTAAAAAATTTGGTGTCGTTCGAAATGTTTTATTTTGCACTATTTTGCACACCCATTTTAAAATTTTGCACACCTCCCTGTAACCCACACGAGGGTTCTGAAAATATCAAGTTTGCCCCCCCCAGTCAATATTTTTCAAAAAATTTGGTGTCGTTAGAGAGGTCTTATTTTGCACTCTATTGCACACCCATTTTAAAATTTGGACACCTCCCTGTAACCCACATGAGGGTTCTGAAAATATCAAGTTTGCCCCCCCAGTCAATATTTTTCAAAAAATTTGGCGTCGTTAGAAAGGTGTGATTTAGCACAATTTTGCACACCCATTTTAAAATTTTGCACACCTCCCTCTAACCCACACGAAGACTCTGAAAATATCAAGTTTGCCCCCACCACCGTCGATATTTTTCAAAAAATTTTGTGTCATTCGAAAGGTCTATTTTGCGCAATTTTGCACACCCTTCAGTACCCCACAAGAGCGTTCTCAAAAAAGTTTGCCATCCCCCAGTTGATATTTTTCAAAAAAATTATGTCATTCGAGAACCCTAATTTTGCACAACTATTTTCAAATTTTGCACACTTCCCATGCCGTTTTCTTTTTGTGGCGTTTACGGTTAAACTTGGTCCTAAAATTTCCCAGAAGTATAAGCAAACGAAGGAGATCTCGATTGTGTAATATCTTTGAATATTGTTTAAATTTACAGATAATTGTTTATGTTTACATTTGTATATAAAGAAAAGTTTTTAATTTTTGTTCCATTTCGGCAGGAAAGTCAATGTGAACGCCTCTATTTAAAATACATAACATTACGTAACGCCTGGTTCTCACCTATGCGTGCTCACCCTGACTCTAAAAATGCATCACGTGATCAGCCATGCATTTGCCGATTTTTTAAAAGTGTCACGTGATGCGTTTTTAGTGTCAGGGTAAGCACGCATAGGTGGCAACTAGGCGTAACGCTTATAGGAGTTATGTAGGGGTGAGCGGAGTTTCGCGGTTCCGTTACGTAACGCAATTTTTAAATTATTATTGTGAAATAAAACAACTTTTTGGATTTTTCGAGTGAAAGAGAAAAATCTCTGGCAGCAAAATGTTACGTTATTTTAGACTGGAGTAGTCCCAAACGTTACAAAGCGTTATATAGAGGGTTGAGGGTTGGGGTAAAAATTGGGAAAAATAAGGGTTACGTAATAAGTGCACTACCTCTCAGTTTACGCAATTACTTTGTGGTTGGCTGTAAAAATAACCTAACTTTTTTGTTACTTTTTATTTTTTTTAGTCGATGATACGTACCTCATCAATCAATTTTCCAAAAATATTACGACAAAAATAAAATAACGATAACCACAAAGTAATTCCTCCGGAAATTCCGAACTCTGTTATGGAACTGCGCAGTCGCAGAAGTAACAATAATAATAAGGAAAGAGACAAAAACACTGACCGAAAATGGAACTTTAACTTTCTACCTATTGGTGTCATCCCATTTGCAGCAGGCGTTGTTTCCGTCTTTGGGTTGAGAATTGAGTCAAATTTACATGACATACTTTTTGAATTCGATTTCATTTTTTTTCGATCTATAAAAGGAATAATTTTTTTCTTATTGGCCATTTTAAGTGCATGAAATATAAAAACAAAATGTCTAAAATGTTCATGTGTAGAAATAAATAAACGACTTCTTCTAATTATAATTATTGACGGACGGAATTTTTTGATGTAAACCTAGTTAATGACACACCAAGACGCCAAACGCGTGGTGTGAACTGCAAAACAAGGCGGGCGTCATCACCGTAGCCGCTGTCCGCAAATAGCAAGGTGTGATCCCACCATTATCCAGATGAAAATTTTCGGACGCACCCATGAAATCCGAGGCGCGTTCGACCTCGGGTGCAACTTGCCCCAAAATGGGTAAGTGCAGCTCTGATAAGCCTTTGGTATTCTTGATATGTAAAAGAGAAAGATAAAAATGCGGCGTTATAGGCGTTCTTAGTCATTTTCGGTAAGATGTGTCTGAGCTTCATAGAAAGTGACAGTTTCCTCGTCCTTCACTCCCCAAATGCAACAACCTAAATTTTTGGTTGTTCTGCACCAAATTTTGACGTTTCTTCGACCTTGGGCATCTTGTCTTTACACTTTGCAGTCTGTATTTGTGAAAGAAATGAATTTAATGGACGAGGCTGGGAATAACTAATTTTTTTTATTATTTCACCAGAAGCACGAAACCGTCTGGGCGTGAAAAAAATTCTGTTTTTTTTTATAAGTTTACTATACAGCTTAAAAAAGTGTAGGTTGTATAAAAACAAGCTTACGGAACCGTGGATTGAGCGTACCCCTATTCAGGCCACGGTCTCGTAAGTATAGGTATGTTTTTATCCCATTTTTTTGAGCTGTAACTTTTATTTTGGTTTATTATTGAAGTAAAATATGCGTGCGGGAAAGTAGAAAGATCTAAAAGAAAACAAAGCGTCGTTTTTTTTAAAGAATGTGTTTATTTTATCTATCAACCAAGGTTATTATTAGAAGTGCAACAACACGCAATTACGATTTACTTACTTTCGACTAACTTGCGTGACAAAGCCTTTTATGGAACTTAAAATTAACGTTTTTATTTTATTAGACACTTAAAGCTAATTATCAAAGTTAGCACTATCCTAAGACGTATCTCTATCGAGTGGACCAATCAACCATGTGCAGTTTTTAAATATATGGGGAATGCGAGACAGGTCAAAGTACGCCTTGATACCTATTCTTCAGTTTCGAGAGAAACTTTCGTGTAGGAACGATCACATCCTTTATTTAAACCAATAGGCAAGCCCAAATGCGGTTACGAAACGTTCGATAAGCTGAAAAGCCCCACGGCGCCAGCGCAGGAAAACCCACTCTCTTCCCCATAACCAGCAGATGTAAGTTGTAGGAGAGGTCTCTTGATATGCTGTAGCCCGGTAATGTCCGGCAGTCAAACTATCCTATTGGTCCAAATCACTGATGTGAGCGTTCCTATAGGAGTGTTCTCTCGAAACTGAAGAATAGGTACCCTGTCCTGCAATACGTGTCAGGATAACACGAAAGAAGACGTGACGTTACGTAGTTTTCAACCAAGACATTGCTCTATCAAGAAAAACGTGTCATTTCGATCAGCTGGAGATGTCATGCATTCGCCATAAATTTAAAAGTGTACTTGGTTAATTGGCCGACAAGATAGAGATACGTCTTAGGATACGTCTTAAGATTTTTTTAGGGATGAGGTATTTTGGGGGTAGTTCCGAAGGGAGAACTGGAGGAAAGTTCAAAAACAATAGGGCTCCGCGCGTCAATACACGTAATCGTTGTGTAAAAGGTTTTGAGTTACAGTGGCGCATATCGAGGCGACGAACAGACAGACAAACGATCGATCGACAGATAGACAGAGCGACGGCGTCTGGATTCGTGCTCATCTGAAGTCAGATCCACCAAATTCCTTCGTCTTTCCTCAATTACTTCCTTCTCTTAGAGCGGGGGAAGTAAAGTAAGTTTTCTTTAAAATTACGTAAAGTAAAATTTATATTAGAAATCACGTAAGAAAAATTATTCTCCTCTTTGTTGTACGTTTAGAATATGTATTGCGCATAGTCTTTTCATTGGCTCAAAAATGGTACTTCTTATCTAACGCAAACTTATAAAAGGCTCTTTTCATTTAAGAAGGTAGTGCACTTGCCCAAAAAAGTGTAGAGCAGCTTTAGCTCGAAAGCGCCTCAGACCACATTGCACAAAGCTCAAAAGCACGTCCGTCGTCGTGCCATATTTTACGTTTTGTTTAATGAAATCAACGAGAAGTACGTGGTGTCGTGTGCCGTTCAATCAGCATCAACATCATCAGCTTACCAGTTGCCAAACAAAATAAGTTAGGTTTATAGTTTACGAATATAGGCTCTATAATTCAGTGATATAGGCAAACATATCAGTAAAGAATTGGGTTCCATTAGTGTGGTGTAGGTAGGGCAATATGCTCTATTCAGAAGCTTTTGTCCGTTAAACATATTTGCAATTTTTACATTTTCGAAGAATTCTTAGGTAAAGTCGCCTCATCAAATAATGTCCCTTCAATTCTTCTAGGGAATATATCTTAGCACGAACTGACAACGTTGCAAGCCACATATACCTACCTGTATCATGTACAGCCATTTGCACCAACATATTTACTTATTTAGGGGTCACTTAGAATAAGGTGGCCTAGATTAGAGAAGAGATTCGTTTGTATTTAGAACTCCCCTAAATTACCTTAGGTGATCCCTAAACCTAGGGGCCCGTTTTTGGTCCCCTAGCCCTCCCCTAACCTAAAACTAAACTAGATTCAGGTGCCAACTAATGCTAGATGACCCCTAAATATGTTGGTGCAAATGGCTGGTAGACTTATACTAAGTCCACAGAAAACAGATATATGTGGCTTGCAATGTTGTCAGTTTGTACTAAAATATATTCCTCAAAAGAATTAAAGGGACATATTTGAAGAGGCGACTGTAATAGATGCAGTAGGTAGGCTTACGGTTTTCTGCCATTTTTTAAGATTTTGAAAAAAAAGTACAGGCCGATATGATTCGTCGGGAGCACAAAACCGTCTGTGCGTAAAAAAAAATTTGTTTTTTTCCAAGGTTACAGATCAAAAAAAATTGGATAGAGACATCCCGCTAAACAAAAATGAAAAAAAATTAGAAAACGTTATTTTCATAGTGAAAAATTCGCTTAGTAACACGTTTTATGACGTTTCTTTTTCCATTAACGTTTTTTTCACTATAAAACGGGTTATTAAGCGAATTTTCACTATGAAAATAACGTTTTTCTATTTTTTTTTCATTTTTGTTTAGCGGGATATACTTACGGGACAGTGAAGTGAATAGGGGTGCTGGGCGGGGGCGGGGTAGTGTCTAACTTTAAATTAAGTCCAAATATGCTGCAAGGGTTGAATTTTACCAGGCATTTTTTTATTTTACCAAAAATTCGAATTTCTAAAAAAACGCCGAAAAAAATAACACACCATTTGCAATTTTTAAGCAGAACCGGCATTTTCTGTCATTTTTTGTAGGTAATTCGCACAGGGGTGCGTTCTTCAACTTGCCGATTTTGGCGCGTAATTTAAATTTGAAAATGTTTGTTTTATTTCAAAAAATTTTGTTCACTTCAGTCATGTTGGGTTTGGGTCTGGAAAAGAAGGGTTAAGTTTGGATTGGGTTGTAAAACCAACCCAACACTTCTTTTACAAAACTAACCCATCGCAAAATCGGCAAAAAACCGTAAGCCTACCTATTGCATCTATTACAGTCGCCTCTTCAAATATGTTCCTTTAATTTTTTTGAGGAATATATTTTAGTACAAACTGACAACATTGCAAGCCACATATATCTGTATCCTGTGGACTTAGTATAAGGATACCAGCCATTTGCACCAACATATTTAGGGGTCACCTAGCATTAGTTGGCACCTGAAGCTAGAAAACGGGCCCCTAGGTTTAAGGATCACCTAAGATAGTTTAGGGAAGTTCTAAATACAAACGAAACTCTTCTCTAATCTACGCCACCTTATTCTAAGTGACCCCTAAATAAGTAAATATGTTGGTGCAAATGGCTGTACATAATACAGGTAGGTATATGCGGCTTGCAACGTTGTCAGTTCGTGCTAAGATATATTCCCCAAAAGAATTGATTGATGAGGCGACTTTACCTAAAAATTCTTCGAAAATGTACAAATTGCAAATATGTACTGCATAATTACCCCAAATAGCAACAAAATGCGTTTAACGGACAAAAGCTTCTGAATAGAGCATATTGCCCTACCTACCCCATACTACCCATACATATTTGTTTGCCTATATCACTGAATTATAGAGCCTATATACGTAAACTATAAACCTACCTTATTTTGTTTGGCAACTGGTAAGCTGATGATGTTGATGCTGATTAAACGGCACACGACACCACGTACTTCTCGTTGATTTTATTAAACAAAACGTAAAATATGGCACGACGATGGACGTGCTTTTGAGCTTTGTGCAATGTGACCTGAGGCGCTTTCGAGCTGAAGCTGCTCTACACTTTTTTGGGCAAGTGCACTACCTTCTTAAATGAAAATAGCCTTTTATAAGTTTGCGTTAGATAAGAAGTACCATTTTTCAGCCAATAAAAAGACTATGCGCAATACATATTTTAAAGGTGCAACAAAGAGGAGAATAGTTTTTCTTACGTGATTTCTAATATAAATTTTACTTTACGTAATTTTAAAAAAAACAAAAAGAATTTCGCTCGCTCTAAGAGAAGGAAGTAATGTAAATGTCAAAAAATCGCATTTCGAGATTTTGAGGAAGACGAAGGAATTTGGTGGATCTGACTTCAGATGAGCACGAATCCAGACGCCGTCGCTCTGTCTATCTGTCGGTCGGTCTGTCTGTCTGTCTGTCCGTCGCCTCGATATGCGCCACTGTAACTCAAAAACTCCTGCATCGATCATAACGAAATTTTACACAACGATTACGTGTATTGACGCGCGGAGCCCTATTGTTTTTGAACTTTCCTCCATTTTTCCCTTCGGAACTGCCCCAAAAATGCCTTATCCCTAAAAAAATCTTAAGACATATCCTAAGACGTATCTCGATCTTGTCGGCCAATTAACCAAGTACACTTTTAAATTTATGGCGAATGCATGACATCTCCAGCTGATCGAAATGACACGTTTTTATTGATAGAGCAACGTCTTGGGTGAAAACTACGTAACGTCACGTCTTCTTTCGTGTTATCCTGACACGTATTGCAGGACAGTAGGTACCCTGTTCTGTTCTTCAGTTTCGAAAGAACACTCCTAAAGGAACGATCACATGATTTGGACCAATAGGATAGTTTGACTGCTTGCACTAGCCATCCGATATCAGTCGAGCACCGTCGGACATTACCGGGCTACCGCATATCAAGAGAACTCTCCTACAACTTACATCTGCTGGTTATGGGAAAGAGAGCGGGTTCTCCTGCGCGGGCGCCGTGGAGCTTTTCAGCTTATCGAACGTTTAATTTAACTCTGATAATTGGCTTTAAGTGTCTAATAAAATAAAAATGTTAATTTTAAGTTCCATAAAAGTCTCTCAAGTTAGTCGAAAGTAAGTAAATCGTAATTGCGTGTTGTTGCACTTCTAATAATAACCTTGGTTGATAGATAAAATAAACACTTTCTTTTAAAAAAACGACACTTTGTTTTCTTTCAGATCTTTCTATTTTCCCGCACGCATATTTTACTTCAATAATAAACCAAAATAAAAGTTACAGCTCAAAAAAGTAAAAAAAAAGTTCCGTAAGCTTGTTTTTATATAACCTACACTTTTTTAACCTGTATAGTTAACTTATAAAAAAAAAACAGAATTTTTTTCACGCCCAGACGGTTTCGTGCTTCTGGCGAAATAATAAAAAAAAATCCATTAAATTCATTTCTTCCAAAAATACACACTGCAAAGTGTAAAGACAAGATGCCCAAGGTCGAAGAAACGTCAATATTTGGTGCAGAACACCCAAAAATTTAGGTAGGTCTATTTGGGGAGTGAAGGACGAGGAAACTGTCACTTTCTATGAAGCTCAGACACATCTCACCGAAAATGACTAAGAACGCCTATAACTCCGCATTTCTATCTTTCTCTTTTACATGTCAAGAATACCAAAGGCTTATCAAATTTCTAGAGGGCTGCACTTACCCATTTTGGGGCAAGTTGCACCCGAGGTCGAACGCGCCTCCGATTTCATATGTGCGTCCGAAAATTTTCTTCTGGATAATGGTGGGATCACACCTTGCTATTTGCGGACAGCGGCTACGGTGATGACGCCCGCCTTGATTTTGCAGTTCACACCACGCGTTTGGCGTCCGTCAATAATTATAATTAGAAGAAGTCGTTTATTTATTTCTACACATGAACATTTTAGACATTTTGTTTTTATATTTCATGCACTTAAAATGGCGAATAAGAAAAAAATTATTATTCCTTTTATAGATCGAAAAAAAAATCAAATCGAATTCAAAAAATATGTCATGTAAATTTGACTCAATTCTCAACCCAAAGACGAAAACAACGCCTGCTGCAAATGGGATGACACCAATAGGTAGAAAGTTAAAGTTCCATTCACACTTGAGGTCTTTTTGGTCAGTGTTTTTGTCTCTTTCCTTATTATTATTGTTACTTCTGCGACTGCGCAGTTCCATAACAGAGTTCGGAATTTCCGGAGGAATTACTTTGTGGTTATCGTTATTTTATTTTTTTCGTAATATTTTTGGAAAATTGATTGATGAGGTACATATCATCGACTAAAAAAAATAAAAAGTAACAAAAAAGTTAGGTTATATTTACCGCCAACCACAAAGTAATTGCGTAAACATAGAGGTAGTGCACTTATTACGTAACCCTTATTTTGCCCAATTTTGACCCCAACCCGCAACCCCCTATATAACGCTTTGTAACGTTTGGGACTACTCCAGTCTAAAATAACGTAACGTTTTGCTGCCAGAGATTTTTCTTTTTCACTCGAAAAATCCAAAAAGTTGTTTTATTTCACAATAATAATTTAAAAGTTGCGTTACGTAACGGAACCGCGAAACCCCGCTCACCCCTATAAGCGTTACGCCTAGTTGTCACCTATGCGTGCTCACCCTGACACTAAAAACGCATCACGAGACACTTTTAAAAAATCGCCAAATGCATGGCTGATCACGTGATGCATTTTTAGAGTCTCAGGGTGAGCACGCATAGGTGAGAACCAGGCGTTACGTAATGTTATGTATTTTAAATAGAGCCGTTCACATTGACTTTCCTGCCGAAATGGAACGCCACCATTTAAAATACACGTTGCAAACTACGGAAACTTCAGCCGAAGTCATTCTGAATCATGAACACAAATAAAACTAGGCATTGCTAAGCGACATTTCAATATATTACATAAAAGGCCTTCGCGCGTGGTAGGTGTAGGTACGCACGCATTCCTCTTTACAGCACGTACAACCTCCCGCCTCCCGCGGATACCTGTCCCGAATTCAGATATAGGTGCATATACCTATCTACTAGTTTCTGGAGCTGTTTTTTTTTTGTAGCGGTTACGGTTAACCTTGGTCCTAAAATTTCCCAGAAGTATAAGCAAAATAAGGAGACCTCGATTGTGTAATATTTTCGAATATTGTTTAAATTTACATATAATTGTTTATGCTTACATATATGTGTCTATAATCAAAAGTTTTTAATTTTTATGAATTTCCGGATTATACTTAATTTTTCACATGCCATGACATCATCTAACAAATGGACGTAGATAGCACATCCTGTGAAGATCCATACCTTGAGAACCGCAATCATTCTGAACCGGCAAAATAGGCTGGTTCCGATTCTCAAGACATCGACAATGACAGGATGCGCTGTCTACATCGATTTTTTCTGTTCATATCAGCTAATACATGACGTCATTGCATTTTTGATATGAAAATTTAAGTATAATCCGGAAATTTATAAAAATTAAAAACTTTTGATTATATACAAATGTAAACATAAACAATTATCTGTAAATTTAAACAATATTCAAAGATATTAAACAATCGAGGACTCCTTCGTTTGCTTATACTTCTGGGAAATTTTAGGACCAAGTTTAACCGTAAACGCCACAAAAAGAAAACGGCATGGGAAGTGTGCAAAATTTGAAAATAGTTGTGCAAAATTAGGCTTCTCGAATGACATAAATTTTTTGAAAAATATTAACTGGGGGGGGGGCAAACTTTTTTGAGAACGCTCTTGTGAGGCACTGAAGGGTGTGCAAAATTGCGCAAAATAGACCTTTCGAATGACACAAAATTTTTTGAAAAATATCGACGGTGGTGGGGGCAAACTTGATATTTTCAGAATCTTCGTGTGGGTTAGAGGGAGGTGTGCAAAATTTTAAAATGGGTGTGCAAAATGATGCAAAATTAGACCTTTCTAGTGACTCCAAAATTTTAAAAAAATATTGACTGGGGAGCAAACTTGATATTTTCAGAACCCTCGTGTAGGTTACAGGGAGGTGTGCAAAATTTTAAAATGGGTGTGCAAAATTCTGCAAAATAAGACCTTTCGAACGACACCAAATTTTTTAAAAAATCTTGACTGGGGGGGGGGCAAACTTGATATCTTCAGAACCCTGGTGTGGGTTACAGGGAGGTGTGCAAAATTTTAAAATGGGTGTGCAAAATTGTGCAAATAAGACCTCTCTAACAACACCAAATTTTTTGAAAAATATTGACTGGGGGGGCAAACTTGATATTTTCAGAACCCTCGTGTGGGTTAGAGGGAGGTGTGCAAAATTTTAAAATGGGTGTGCAAAATAGTGCAAAATAAGACCTTTCGAACGACACCAAATTTTTTAAAAAATCTTGACTGGGGGGGGGCAAACTTGATATTTTCAGAACCCTCGTGTGGGTTACAGGGAGGTGTGCAAAATTTTAAAATGGGTGTGCAAAATTGTGCAAAATACGACCTTTCAAATGACATCATAATTTTTGAAAAATATTGATTGGGGGGGGGGCAACGTCAAGTTTACCCCCCCCCCCTACAAAAAATGGGCTGTAGTTTCTCGTAGGAAGGTGTGCAAAATTTGATTTGTGGTGTGCAAAATTGTGCAAAATATGTGCAAAATTTTGGCATAAAAATTTTTGAGAAAATCGATCTGGGGGGGGGGGCAAACTTAACTGAGCCCTCTCGCCCGGAACATAAAACGTCTCCAAAATGCCATTCAATGGTGTTTGTAGTATTTTTTGCCGTGTTTAGTAAATATAAACAATAGCCACTTCGAACATAAACGACAGCATCAAAAATGGCGAATATTCCCAAATAAACCAATTGCCACGAACGTTGGTTACTATCAACCCAACATGCGACTGGAAAACGTTTCAACAATTCCGCCGATGACAGTCCCCATAACCTTACTTTTTATTCGATTTTTCTAAAATAAATGTTCGGTGAACTGTGAAATAAAATTTAGTTTTTTCAAATATGGCAGGACACTTCAAAGATCCCACTACTTGGAAGCTGTGGATCAGATATTACTGTTTAAAGAGCACCAGTCTTCCTTTTTCGCCCATATACTTGTAGGATAATGTCATCTCTCTATCGGGACCCTAATTCTTGAGCAGGGAACGACATAGATTTGTGTCGAATGATCCCACGTCAAACGCATTTTGTATTCTTGAGCGGTGATCGCTTATTCCATTCTATCAAAATTTGGGTGTTCCCGCTCCCTGACTCCAAAGCCAGGGATCTGTCCCATTTCTCAGGCAAGCATATGCCCCGGGATTGATCCCTTCTCTTGAGGGATCGATCCTTCTCTCGAGATTTAAGAATTAGGCCCCTGACCAGTTGAGCCAGTTATTTAAAATCTAGAGAGAAATAAGGCGATCTGCCGTACATAAGTGCAGCAGAGAAGGAGAAATGCCTTTCCTTTAGAAAAATTTTCTGTTTCACAAGAAAAGGGCACTTAAGTTCGTCAAAACTCCGGCCGGAAAACGTCGCAAGACAGGCCAGAAACGTCGCAAGTTCACGTAATGTGAAAGTTGTTTAGACGTTGATACGTCGGCAGAACGTAACTAGAGTCTCATAAAAACGTCCACACGACGTCACTGGTTTACTAGAAAATGCACCAACGCGTGATAGGTCGGCTAAACGTTGGGTAGACGGTAACAATGTCACTGCAGTATTATCTAACGTTAAAACAACGGAATTTTGTCGTAATATGCAAGACCGTCTGAAGATCACTAATTTCTACACACAAATTAACGTCCATTTAGGTGAAGTATGTGGTCATTGGTCAGAAAATTGTTGCTTGGGTTGTATCAATTATGGTCACATTTTGACTACAAATTAAGTTTTTTTTATTACTTATCCTTAACCCCTCCCCTCAAAGTCAATTTCTGGGTGAGACACTGAATGAGTTATACCAAAAAATCGCTTAGAATAATTAATACATCATTAGGAAATTTTCAAAGTCATTTCATGACCAAATAGCTTTTTCCCTGACTTTTTTTGACCACTTTCAATTTCCATGACTTTCTTTTTCAGGTTTTTCAAGAATGTGAACACCTGCGGTTGATTTTTATAATTTTAATTAAGTTTTAAGGAATTTGTATGTAATGTGCATGTAAATCGGGTAAAAATTTTCGCTAATCAAGTGAAACGTGCTTTTTAAAAAAATCTGGGAACGCCCCTGATTTTTATCATAAAATACACGTAAAGTATTTTATCCGCTTATATAAAAAGCACAATAATAGTCAGACAAAAAAATCAGACGAAAATGAAGTTAATGGTACTGCTATTCTTGTTTTTTACAATTTTCGCCCAAATTTTGGTGTTCGCTCAGGGTCGTAAGCTACCCTCTAAACCGGGTAAGTTTTCACTACGATTCTCTTTTCTGTTGTTATGAAGTGAATTAAACGCCTTTTAAATAACCCTTTTTACATTTGCCTGATTGATTTTAAGGTTAGTTTTGGCCAATTTTACTTCTTTGTTTGTTTCTTTAAACTACTAAGTTTCCACTAAAATAATAAAATAAGAATAAAGATATATACCTACTTTTTGCAGGAATATTCGAAGTGCTAACAGCTTGTTTTAAAATAATTGCACTCCAAAACCCGCTTAACTAACTTTAACAGATTCCTGACTGATCGCGATCGCATCGTTAACTCAAACAAAAAATCATTCACCAAATTAGTGGAAAAGAGGGCCGTGTTTGAATAAAATTAACGTTGTGACGCAACAAATCTTGCCTAAAAAGAGAAAGCCGCATATGAGCATATATACGGTTCTAGCTTTGTAGCTTTCAAAACACTGGTTTTTTCAACCTCAACCTGCTGCTATTTTTGGTTTGTCTCTATCTTTGTTAGTTACGGAGATTCATTGGTGTCCAAATCATAAATATGCACGTTTTTTTTTTAGACTTTACAGAGGTAAAACGCGATATAACTTATGATGTTTGGGTTTTGCATAAAATCTCGTTTTAGTAAGTAAACCCATGGAAAAATCAAACAAACAATTATAAACTGTTTTTTTACCTCTAATTATATTTTTTTATCGTCTCACCCAAGAAACAATGATTTTTTATTTAATTTTACCATTATAACACAGAATAATGTTTATATATAATATAATTTATTTATATTATTTTTACATTATTGTAATATTATTTGCTATTGCTTTTTACGTAAGTTTGTGTTTGTTTTCTCAAAAGCAACAATTGTAACTAGTTTATTTCAAAGTAATGTGATAAAAATTATAAAAACGATGTTTGTGTGGTAAAAATATAAGAATTGCTTTTAATTTTCATCAGGGGTAAAACAGCATATGGAACATATATACTGTTTTTCCATAGCAACATCTAAACATTACCAATATAACAAACGATGGTAAAACCGTTTATGTGACCTGTTATACAAAATTTACCTAATTCGTCAGTTTCAATACTGCCACTGCAATCCTCGATAAAAAATTTACCTTGGTTCCGAAAATCATGGCGCTAGCATCAAAAATAACAAAAAAGCAAATAAAATATTAGTCGGTGTTATATCGGTAATCCGTAGGAATCTTCGTGAGGATTCAACAAGAGGCACATCAAAATTTTAGGATTTTTCTGTAGATCATGATTTTTGATGGTTACTTTCTCCTAGATGCGACGCTACTTCTCAAAAAGTGAAGTGGGGAGCGGGAAATTCTGAAAAATATCCAATTATAGCATTTTGAAAAAGCAAGCAACATTTTTTTTTGCTTGGGGACTTTTCAATACATAAATGTCAAAAAATCACAAAAGTAACCTTTAGTGAGGGAGCCAACCACAAAAAAACTAAAAATAAATCATTTTTTTTTACTTTTTCATATATTATTAAACTAGGACCATAGATTGCCTCAGTTCTCAGAGGAGTCGGGATTATTCGATAGGTGAGGACTAGCCCATCAATTCAAGACACTACAACATTTTCTCCCCCTTTTCCATGATTTCTGGCTAAACTAAAGTCTAAATAACATTAACTATAAGAACACTTTTTGAAGCAATAATAATGTGCTTTGTACTAGTCAGCTACTTAGCTACATAAGCCAAACTTGTAACTGTCCGTTAGGTCATCAATTGTGGAATTAAAAAAAAATGAACTTTTATTGCAATTTTACCAAAAACTATTACTGTCACAAAAAAAAGAATTGTATTATTTTGATAGTCCATGCCATCTGGAAAAAACGAAGGTATAAAACAGCTTCATATATGCAATGGTTGTTTTTTTTAAGCATAAAGTGCTTAGTTTGAGGCTATTTTCGAGGTCTTCCGCCCCTACCATAATAACAGTTTTTGAAATTCCTAAATAGCCCTTAAAAAATGCTTCAAATCTTTGTATTGCATAGCTACATAGCTGGCTCCTTTCTCTTAATAAATGCTTCAACGCACATTAGAAACAAATTCTTTTTCTTTTATTGAAACAGGATTATTGGCGCTTCCGTTTTGTCGTAGCTATTACGCCGCGACCGTTTCGCCGCGAGCCTACCCTGCCACGGGCCGAGTCACTGGGGGCCATTTCGGGAGAGGGGCCATTTCTTTATTAGTACATTGGGGGAAATTTCTCGGGGGAATTTTTCAAATAGCTTTTATTTGATATTTTCTTATAGCAGTTTAAATGCCATCTGACATTTTGAGTCTTCAAAATATCCGGTGCAAATTCTGCTATGTCACGTTTTAGAATTGGTACTCGACTTGAGTGCCATATCTTCAGCTGGTTCAAGATGACCGATATTTTGCAGTATACTTCTTTTGCACAAGTTCTTTTTATGTCCTCGAGTCACACAAAGAGCACTGATCGGCACTTTTTGCACTAGCACTAAACTTTTTCACAGATTTAATTATAATGTTTTTTATAAATCCACCTGAAAATAATATGTAATAATTACCCAAAACAAGATTGAATTTTCCATTTGACACAAATGTGAATGAATTCAAACTTGTCTAAGGCTGGGAACCTGAGAAAAATGTGGCAAAGTTGTTATAATTCAAATTTAATTATAAAAACTTTGCCAGAAAAATTAATACAACTAAAAACAGCAGAAACAAGAAAGGAAGTAGGAAAGGTTAGGGTAATAAAAGTGGAGAGACAAAGTATTCAAAGAAGAAAAGGACAACTGGAGACACACAGTTTATTATTTAGATGCCGGCTGTCAATAATAATAATTTTTACAGTCAAAATCTCAGTAACCAATGCCTCAAAATTAAATACACATTCGTAAAGCTGATGCAAAGCCATTTCCAAAGAGGTGCCACAAAGGGCATGTCAGACACAGGTGGGCGTGGCCTAAACGGGTGAGCGGGACCACGTTGCCAAATATACGACCGAAAAAAACCAGTCGGTTGACTAGGTAGCTAACTGTTATCCAATTATGCCAATAAATATTGCTTTCGGCGTGAATACTAGATTCATGACAAATTCGAAATGGTTCTTATTTTACTTTGAAGCATTTATCATCGGAACGGAGGTAGCGATGTATCTCTGCGATACACCGAATTAAAGCTGTTTTTAAGAGCTATCCTAGAGTTTAAAAAAAAATACCCTCAAACTGAACCATTATATATATGTAGCTGACTTGTATCTCGTTTTTATCCGGATACGATGAGCTATCAAAATTGTCTATTTATTTTTTCCCAGCATTGATGGTTACTTCTTAAATTGCATTAAAACCTCAGAAAAAAATTTTTTTTGACAAATTCAGGAAATGAGGACCTTATGGACAGCTACAGGTTTTGTTTAGACAGCTAAGATGCTAAGTGGTAGAAAGCACATAATTATTCCATCAAAAAATGTTCTCATAATCAATGTGATTTGGACAATATTTTAGCCAGAAATCAGACCAATCTAAAAATTAAATATTAAAATGGCATGTAATGGTGAGGTTCTCGTCTCTCAGGGGTTGGAGCGAAAGGGGAAAGGAAATTTCATAATACCTTGAATTGGTGGGCTAGTCCTCACCTATTGAATAAATCAGACGCATTTGAGAATAAAGACAAACTGTGGTCCTAATTTAATAATATATGGAAAAGTTGAAAAAATCATGTTTTACTTCTTGTTTTTTGGGGATGGCTCCCACACTAAGGAGTACTTTTGAGGTTTTTTTGACTTTTTTGGATTGATAAGTTCCCAAGCGAAAAAAAGATATTTTTGTTTTTGATGTTGAAAAAAGGAATTTTTCAGAACTTCCCCCTCCTCACCGCACTTTTTGAGGGGTAGCGACCCTCTGTCGCACCTAGGAGAAAGTAACCATCAAAAATCATAATCTACAGAGTTTTACGAAAATTTTGATGTACCACTCGTTGAATCCTCACGAAGTTTCCCACGGATCCTGAATATCGACTTATTCACTATATCTTTAAATCCATTTTTCTCAAAACAATAAGGTTTTTTGAAGATATGCGGTTTTTCCTTTGCAGGCAAGAAATTGCTAGTTGAGCAACACCTTGTTGAGAGTAGAGATTATTTTTTTCTGTTGGTGACCTTATCTCAGAAAAGGTCGAAAAGCGGTCAAAACGGTCATCCATACAGAGCGCTTCAGGCTACTGCGAACATAGGCCGGAAGAAGTCCAATTTGCCAGCGTACGTACACGCAGGGACACCGCACACCTATCAGTGAAGCAACCAACACTCAGGCTTGCGATCACCGTTCGCGCTGCGTTCGCGCCGTTCGTGGCTTGCGTTTAGTACGCCTCTAACCACAGTGCTAAACCGGAATTTGGTCAATAAATACGCAAATTTTTATAGCGCAACTTTCTTGTTTTTTGTCACTGATAAATTAGAGCGTTTTATTTTCAACTGCTCAGACTTATCACTAACAACGTGTTACAATAACAAATAATAAGGAGAAATAAAATAAAAGCAAGTTCTCAAAATAAAATAATATATTCTAAAAACCAAAAAGATTCTCCCAGTCAAAAAAAAAATTAGAGCAAATGTTCGAAAAGTCCTCCTTGCTCGGCTAGACAATATCCGAGTCTATTATAAAAACCCCTTCTAACGTTTCCAAGCATTTTAGGGGTGATAGTTTGAAAAGCTTCTTCAATTTTAATCCGAAGTTCTTCCAAATTATTAGCCCTTACATGCCCGTAAACTTTATTTTTGATAGAACTCCACAGATAGAAGTCATTAGGAGTAAGATAGGGTGATCGAGCTGGCCATAAAATAGTTCCGCGTGTACTTATAACCCGATTAGGAAATACATTATAAAGATATTCCCTAACGAGGCCAACATTGTGAGCGTGAAAACCATCTTGTTGAAACCATGTTTTACTAAATCTCACACCTAACAACTGTCTAGCAGTTGGAATAATATGCTGCTGCAGTAGATCCAAGTATCTAGGACCATTCAAATTGGCGTCAATAAAAAATGGCCTAATTACGTGTTCCCCTACAATACCCCCCCAAACATTTAGTTTTTGGTGATACTGTGTTCTTACATCAAAATACAAATGTAAATTTTCCCTCGACCAATGTCGAACGTGTGTTCGGTTATGACGATTCAATAATGGAAAAGTGCTTTCATCTGTGAAAAAATATATCTCAGAAAGTTTTCATCACGATTAGCTTTTTCCATCAAATTGTTTCGCAAAATTCCATACGACGATAGTTGTGCTCCGGAAAAAATTTGACGCTTTGTAAGAATGATAACCATTCTTTTTAAGAACATGTAAGAAAGTGGCTGAAGACGTATTAACCGCTTTGGCAATTAACTTTCGATTTTTCTCCACTGCAGCGCAAATCATTACATCTCGTACTTCCTGCTCGTCATTCAAAATAGTGAGTTTTTTATGGTTTCTTGGCGCTACAGAACCAAACTTTTCAAAATTCTGCACCAACCCATGAATCGTTGATAAACTAGGTTCTGGGCGATTTACAAAATTCTCCAACAAAAGTCTCAATGGTCTGCCTTGAGTAACATTTGACTATCTGCACTTTTTCGGCAACTGCGTAGACATCCATTTTTAGTTTTAAAAATGTATTATTTCACTTAAGAACTTACCAATCTGTTTCCCGAGCAAGGCAGAAATAAAACAAAATAATAAAAATAAAATAAATTTCCAAGAGATAACACTGCAGCGTGCTTTGAATTCACCTCGGTCGCACAGCACGGAGAGTAAATTGGACTTGATTCCCCCTATGTTCGCAGTAGCCTGAATCTTACATATCCATATCCATACTTTTTGGAGTCCAATAAACATCAAAATTGGCCGAACTTTGAATGGGCACATTTTGTAAAAAGAAGACACGGCTGGGAGCAGTTTTTTGATTTTGTGCCGAATAAGGTAAAATTTCTTTCTAAAGCCACCGATTCTAAATTAGAAATAGAATTTAGCTTATTCTCAATACTCAATAAAGTATAGATAACACATGGCCGGTTTTGAACGTCAGTATAGATGTCACTTCGACATTTGAGCTAAGGTCACTGACAGAAAAAAAAAGAATCTCTACTCTTTATGGTGTATGGCGATTATTTTTCGAGGTATTCACGTTCGAATTAAAGTCAAAATTGTAGGTATACATTTTTCACTACACTCTCTCCGGACCTCCCTAATTTCTATAAGTCTATATAATTGACCTATCTTGGTGAATGTATGGTAAAAGAAATATCATGTACACGACACCACTCAATGTGACAGGCAGATGACAAAAAAAAATTCGACATTTTTATGAAAAATTGGCGATCGTCATGTTTCAAAAAGGGGTGCCTTATGTTGCTGCGTGGTAATTCATTTTTCTTGTAAAAATTTGATGGGGGCTTCACGTGGTACCTACCCATTTTCATATATTACGTTTTAATTACACTCTGCATAGTTAACATTCTGTCTAATATTTTTCTTTTAGAATGCGAACCGTTACAACCAAATACTTGCACAGATGGCATAAAATGCTGTGCTTTAAATAATCGTTGCACCAAAAAGTGTTCTCTGATGGGCTGATATCTGAAATGTAATTTAATAAAAGTCTATTAAAAACTGATGTTTTTGTTTTAAGAGTATATCTAAGACTAATAACTAAAGAAGAGACCAAAATTCCTTTTGGAAATTCTTTAATGTTTACACCCTTCTAGACGAATACATAAGAAGAAAGGAGATAGACGAATAAAACGGCAACACTGTTTAAATTCGCTTTTTCCCATCACCAGTGGCGGCGACTTTTGCGTGCGTCAACCCACTTCACTTCAAATAATAAAATAAAATAAGTTTGTAGCCAAAAGTACGACTAGACACCTAATTAGAGTTAAATTTATAGTGGTGTCCAAGGCGTTACTCACGAAGAAGGAAGCCTTGCATCAGGGCCGTCCTTAGACTATTGGCCGCCTGGCGCAAACCTAGGAAAAAGCCGCCCCCCTTCTCCCTCCTCCTAATCGTTTTATTAGTTTTGTTTGGGGATTGGTGTAACCTGTTCTAAGGAAAAAATGTGGTATAAAAAAAACATTTCAACAAATTCTAAAAAAATTGTGCCACAGCGAAAATTTTGGTAAAACAGCGGATATTCAGCGTTTTCTTCACTATGAAAATACCTACTACCTAAACTACACTAAAAGCTGTTGACAATTGTAAAAACCTTACAAACATACACCAACCACCCTACTCCTCTTACGTAATAATTACTTAAATTGGGCGGGGGGGGGGGGGGTTAGGGTTAAACTCTCACCCCCGAGAAGTCTGCTTATATACAATCGGTACAATCAAATAACAGCAGAAATAAAATATATAGGGAATAAAATACAAAAGCCTGGACTTTAATTTTTAAGAAAAATTTTAAAAAATTATAAATTTTCGTTAGTTCCTGACCGCTATAAAAATGTTTGATTTTTTTATTTGTTTTCAATTTGGATCACCATCAAAATGATCTTTTTACTGTAATTTTCACAAAAATTTTCGCCTGCGGCGCATTTTACCATTCTTACAATCAAATTAAGGGTAAATAAACAACTCATATTCCCAAAACCCCATCAATATTTACGATTTTAGTTTAATTTTAAGTCAAAATTTGCACTTTTGAGTGTTATTTTCTCAAAAAATATTGCCTGCGGCGAATTCAACCATGATTTTGACATCAAATTTTGGATACATAAATAGCTTTCAATTTGGTTAACACCCCCCTTCCCTTTACATTTAAGCCCAGGTCCGCGCTTGTAAGCACCTGTTTCCTTGTATCAATTATGGTCACATTTCTTCTTCCAATTAATTTTTTTAATTATTTATCCTTAAACCTCCTCCCCCTCCGAAGCCAATTCCTGGGCGCGCCACTGATTAAACAAATGATAAAAAAAAACTAAAGAAGTTACCTAGGTAGGTATACCTACTTAAAATATTTTTTTTGAGTATAAAGGGAAGAAGGTAATAGGTATGCAAACTTCATTTTTATTTAAATTTGCATTGATGGGCTGGTTTTTCATGGCGTCAACTATTTTTATTAAATTTCTACTTAAACATTTTTTTTTCTTCTTTCTTTTTTGCCATATTCTAATCTAGAAAGTCTTTTTGTTTTTCTAGTATTTGTAGACATTTTTTAGCATAAAAAAACATCTCATGAAATATAAATTATTAAAATAAAAAATTAAATTAAAAAAAAAAAATAAATTCGGATGAATGTTAAGACTAAAAAATAATATAAAAATTCTTTCAAATAAAGTAAAAGTGAAACTCAAATTTGGCCGCCTGGCGCGGCTGCGCCTCCGCGCCACCCTTCAGGACGGCCCTGCTTGCATGGACAGCACTACAAGGCTCTTAAATTGCGACGAATACTAGCAGTCATTCACTGCAATAGTTTAAAATTCGTTTTCTTAAATAGTTCAAAATTCAAGGTATTCGCCGAGGTGTCAACTGTCGGGAATTGTTCCTTAATTACCTACTCTACTTGTGATCTTGAGTTTACCAACGCATTTGGTAGAACTCTAATATACTTACTGCTGTTGTGATTTAAAACAGTTTGAAGTTCTTGGCCTTAGATTTAAAAATACCTAAAACTGCTTCCATTACTAATGAGTCGAAAATTTTTATTTTTTGAGTTTCTTGCAATTAATCTCTCACCAACAACTTTTGAGCACTTATGAAATAATTGCGAGCATATTCTGAAAACAAGTGGGAAAAGTTTAAGTAACATATTTTAAAAAAAAACAAAAAAAAGAAAAAAAAACAAAACTTTCTTTGGTGGGAATCGAACCAACGACCTCCTGCTCGTAAGGCAAGCACACTACCCATCATACCGCCATGACATTTAAAAATAAATAGTATATGCGGTGTATTTTGACCAGACACCATGGCCAGTAAGTATGATTTTTTTTTCTTTAGATATTAAATGAGTTCTCGGTAGCACAGTACAAAGTTGTTTTAAAATACACCTTGCTCAAAGAGATTATAATTTTAGATTTAAAATATATAAATAAGGTATAAAACTACGCCACTGATCAAGCTAAAATGACACAATCTCTTACCTTCAAAATAATAATTCTTTGTAGAAATATTCTAAAAAAATAAAAGTCAAAAATCACAAAAAACTACCAAATCCTGTTAAAAACACAGCCAAGTCAGTTGTGAACGAAAAAGACTTGTCATAATTTATTCACCGTATATCTTTGATCCAACGTTGCCGGTTTGTATTTTTTTAATTAATTCAAAATTTAATTATAGTAGTTACTCGAATTAGAAAATTTTGTTATTATTCTGAGGCTAATTACCTTGTGTAAAAATGCGTAACATAGTATATAATTAAAAAAGCGATTCAAAAACAGTATTTAGTTTTGTTCTTACAAAATCCCGCGGCAAATTGGCAACCGTGCATTTTATGGGAAAATTAACCTTATGGATCGTTGATCGGAGTAGTATTGTTTAGTGTTATATCAATTTTTATTTTTTAATCTGAGGACTATATTGTAATGTTTACATAACTAACTAATGGTTATTCTAAGTAATACTTTGCTAAGGTAAATAATATAGACCTATATTAATTAAAAATATTATTTAGTACATCACAAATACAGCAGCTTGCAATAATGGTATAATAATAATAGTTAAAGAAAGAATTTATCATACGAGAAATTCTACCTACACTTTCTATCAGATGAAATTGTCAGATAACATATATAAAATTAAAGATCTGAATGAAATTTACATCATACAAACAAGCTAAAACATTATTTAGTACCTTTACCCCTCCCCCGACGAAAAATATTGATTTTATCTTCCAGAAGAACGTATAGTATTTATTTTTTTTTTATATCAAAAACAGTTAATAAAATGTTTAAATTTTCTCAACTCATAGCAGCATAGAATGCATTCACAATTTTTATTATTCGCTAAAGTAAGTATAAAACAGTTCTTATAATAATTCTTACATTTTCAATTATTTGCAACATTTTTCAATACCGATATAAAATCAGAACCAGTTATGGTTTTGGAAAAAAATTAGACTTGAGATTTCTTATAGATGTTTTAAAATTCAGCAAAAATACTAAGATTATAATTAAGGATTAAACGACTTACCTGTAAGGAAGTTCAATCCAAATTATACGAGATTGGTCACATCCTATTAGATACACCAGGTAGTGATACTTCGTAGCACGTCATACGCAAGTTTTAGAGATAAGAAAAACATACCGCCATGGCAGCCGGCCTGACCTCTGCTAGGTACTTCAGTATACTTCTAAAGCTTTCCTGAAATACTAAGATCGCCAAGGGCGGGTTGACTAGTACTTAAGTAAATTGCATAAAAAATACATTAATATCTAAATGGGAATCTCGTATAATTTGGATTGAACTTCCTTACAGGGTCGTTTAATCCTTAATTATACTTAGATTGGGCACATCCTATTAGATACACCAGGTAGTTGTTTAGAGAATATCGCGATATTAGTTAAAAAGTTAAATAATAATAAGGAAACCACAAGGTTTAAAATTTAAATGTGTTTAAAATATATTTCTTAATATAATTAGCTAAGAAATCTTTTGAAATTAAAAGTTTATTATAAAATCGATTGAACGTTTTCCTTTTTTCGGAATAGCCTTTCTAATACTTTTGATTGATGCACCAACCCTTAATGTCCTCTGCTATGTCCTTTAAAATTTGATTCTATTTCTGCGTTTTCTTTAGACCTTTTTAAAACCACCTGCTAATGTTTTGGGATGTAGCGGGCTTATGAGGCTTTTTAATTGTTAAAATAAGTGTATCCTCTGTTCATCGAAATAGTTTTGTTTTCTATATGCAATATATAATGGTAAAATACAAATAGAACTGTAAATTTTCTTTGAAACAGGGTACTTAAGCCAAGGCTGAATTCTTCTGGGTCCAGATATTATAAAAATTTCTTTAAGAATTATTTCTATGCCCTCTTCGTTAGTCTTGATGTTACTTAAGTTATAGAAAATGTCTGAACTCTTTGAGTAGAACAAAGAGTTAAAAGAAGTACCATTTTTATAGTTAATAACCCGAATGTTAAATTTACCAAAGGGTACAAGTTACCTATGTAAGGTAACACTGTGTCCGGATACCAAGTTTATATTTCGAAAACTGAGGGCGCAGCTTAAAAATGCGTCTCATAAACCTATCTACTATTTCTGATTTTCCTGCTCGCAAATTAAATTTAAGGCAGACCTATGTGTGTTAAGAGTTCAATATTTCCCAATATTTTGAGATTCTGTTTCTTGATTTACAATAGGCTGCAAGATGGTCTCAATATTATTGAATATTATTGTCGCAAAACAACCATCATTTGGAAAAAATAAATTGCATCCTCCCAAACGCCCTTTTACTATAGGCCACCTTGATAAGATTGCTACTCCCAGGGGAAAGATTCTTTCATAGTGGGTGCTATACAAACCGAGGCTAGCCTACCTATAATTTGCGAAACCTATTTAATTGTTATTTTATTTTTTTTTCTTTAAATAATCTTAATGGCTGTTTTTATTTTTGTTATTCTTTTTTGTGCGATATATATCAGCATCTTTTTTGCATTAAGGATAAATGCTAAAAATTGTATCTCTTGAGACGGTTGTGTATGGTTTTTTTATTGTTAATGAAAAACCTAATCTTTTAGATAAGAGAAACAGGCCTGAAAGGGTGGAACAAAAAAGTGCAGTGGCTAGACCGAATGGTAAACATTGGAATTCAACTTTTGTTTTGAAAAGAAAATCTTAAATATTTTGGAACTAAAAAATATGCATCTTTAAGATCTAATGTCGCAAGGAAGCAGTTTTTAGTAATTAAGTTCTCTAATATCTTCCAGTTCAAAAAAAGGTGGGCGAAAGAACTTTATGTAGGATTCTAGGATTAAAGATAAACCTAAAATCCCCTGTTATCGTTTTGTCTTAAAAAATAGCTTAACAAAAACTGATCTTGACAGTTATTAACAGTTTTAACTGCTCCTACTTATAAATGTTGTATGCTTTTCGAATAAATTTTTAACTCATTTTTGGTAAATTTTGAGGTTTTGGTGGTGAAAACTTATTATTGTTTTTTAATTTTTAAAAGTGAATACAAATTTATTTTTACAAAATATTACGTGTTAATAGTTTTGTCCAAATCCCCCTATCTGAAGCAACACTGTGCGACGGGGTTCAAACCGACAACCTACAGGTTGATAGACCAATACTTTATCCACTGTACCATGCGCTTATAAAGAAATATAGGTTGAAACCGCGGAATATAAGCATTTTGGCGGATTTTTATAGGTCGATTGATAAGTGTTAATCATATCATAAACATTCTTTTGATGTTCTTTTACGGTACCAAAATAGCTTGTGCGCTAAAAGGACCAAATAATGTTTCAATAAGTGATATATATATATATATACTTTGCATATGCTAAAGATGTTCTAAAAGTTACCTTCTTAAATGGTATTTCCTTAGCATATGATAACGAAATACTAGAAGCGTATTCTTTTGATTTTTGCAGTACCAGAATAGCATGTGCGCTAAAAGATCCAAATAATGTTTCAATGAGTGATATATACTTTGTGTATGCTAAAGATATTCTAATAGTAACCTTCTTTAGTGGTATTTCCTTAGCACGTGCCAAAAAAATACTCAGTACTATGTACCAAGCAAATGCGAAAGATGTGCTCAAATGGACATCCTCAATAGGAGGTTTAACGCATATGCTATGCATGTAAATGCTCTTTCATTGCTATGTGGGAATGAAAAAAAGGCGAGGAAATGTTTTAGAACATTTTGGGTTGTTTTTTTGGGAAAACTTTGGAACAACAAAAAAAGCACCGACCAGTACTAGGAATCACGTCTTTAATTTTATACATAAGTTGTGAAACACCCTGTATATAGATATATATATATATATATATATATAAATTTATCTAGTCTACATGGCCAAACTTCAAAAGATCTTGGGTGGAAATAACGAAAATTCAAACATGGATGAGCATCCAACAAGGAATACACAAAGGACCAAGGTGAAAAGAGAAATGATTAAACGATGTTTCGCCTTGGGCAACCAGCGTCGGCTCGTCAGTGGTTCCACTGGTTCCACTGGTCACCCTCCCCATACATCATTAAACACCATCTTAGACTTGGATTTCGAACTTTGAATCACTCACAAATAGGTATCGTTCCGCACTGTTACTTATCCAAGTTACCTGATACGGATTCGGCCTGGCGTGTTAATATTTCCAAGAGGATTATGCTCCTAAGACAATTAAAAAACAAAAAAGAAGTTAAAAGACCTCCAAAGAGCATAATCCTATTGGAAATATTAACACGCAGGACGAATCCGTATCAGGTAACTTGAATAAGTACCAGTGCGGAACGATGCCTATTTGTGAGTGATTCAAAGTTGAAAATCAAAGTGTTTGATAGTGTTTAATGATGTATGGGGAGGGTGACCAGTGAAACCACTAATGAGCCCACGCTGTTTACGCAGGGCGAAACATCGTTTAATCATTTCTCTTTTCGCTTTGGTACTTTGTGTGTTCCTTGTGGGATGCTCATCCAGGTTTGAGTTTTCGTTATTTCCACCCAAGATCTTTTGATCTTTTGTTTTTAGATTCTTTTCGGTTGATGTAACTGATTTGGAGGTTTTTTAATTGCCTTAGGAGCATAAACCTATTGAAAATATTAACACACCAGGATGAATCCGTATCAGGTAACTTGGATAAGTACCAGTGCGGAACGATGCCTATTTGTGAGTGATTCAAAGTTGGAAATCAAAGTGTATGATGGTGTTTAATGATGTATGGGGAGGGTGACCAGTAGAACCACTGACGAGCCTACGCTGCGCTGGTTGCCTAAAGTGAAACCTCGTTTAATAATTTCTCTTTTCGCTTTGGTCCTTTGTGTGTTCCTTGTGGGGTGCTCATCCAGGTTTGAATTTTCGTTATTTCCAACCAAGATCTTTTGATCTTTTGTTGACCAAACTTATTATAATATAATACGTGATTGTGATAAACAATAGAGACATAAAGCTATTTGTAACTCATCGCGGTATACGTATCCGCATCTAGCGAGAACCAAGCACATTGATTGGTCAGAAACTTGTAGCACGTTCGAAAAGAGCAGATATATGCTAATTTAAGGTGTTTCTGAACGCAATAGGTGCTGAGATACGATACGTGTGACGTAATGATACGTGATACCTAACGCATCTCAACACCTATCGCGTTCAAGAACACCTTAGATTAGCATATATCTGCTCTTTTCGAACGTGGTACAAGTTTCTGACCAATTAATGTGCTTGGTTCACGCTAGATGCGGATACGTATACGGCGATGAGTTACAAATAGCTTTATGTCGCTATTATATTTTGTACGTATGTCACGCGCAAAATAAATACCCCATTCGTTACATTTCGGGCCACTTATTCTGCTCCCTCTAAATAGCAAAAATTCACTTTTTAATCTTTAAAAAAATTCTTAAATAACCTTTTCGTGGATTTGCCCTTGCATAATCAGTAGTAATATAACAAATGCAATAAAAATTGACATTATAATACGTGCAGTCGTGCTCTTTTTCTAATTGACTAAAATTTTAAAACTTCACTAATTGGCCTAAATAAAAATGATATCTACTTTAAAATTGGTTTGCAAATTTTCAAAAAGTGATTTGTCACGTAGTCCATAATAATCAAGAACTATTTAGATATCTTGCTCTGATTGGTTTATATTAATCAATGATAATTAAAACTTGTCATGCATTTTATTTTTGAAAGAATGTAATTCTGCTACTAACCTATATATAAATATATATATATATATATATATATATATATATATAATATATCTCTATATAGAGGCCATTTCTTTGCGTTGATTATTTTTTAGAAATTTTTGGTGTCGGCTTCTAAACAGAGGATGTAGATACCAAAAATGTCTGTTTGTTCCAGCATCACGCAAAAACTACTGGACCGATTTTAATGCTGTTTAATTCCTTGAACGCATTAAAATCGGTTCTCGGGAACAAAAGTTAGGCTCAGTTAAGTTTGCCCCCCCCCCAGATCGATTTTCTCAAAAAATTTTATGCCAAAATTTTGCACACATTTTGCACAATTTTGCACACCACAAATCAAATTTTGCACACCTTCCTACGAGAAACTACAACCCATTTTCTGTGGGGGGGCAAACTTGACGTTGCCCCCCCCCCAGTCAATATTTTTCAAAAATTATGATGTCATTTGAAAGGTCTTATTTTGCACAATTTTGCACACCCATTTTAAAATTTTGCACACCTCCCTGTAACCCACACGAGGGTTCTGAAAATATCAAGTTTGCCCCCCCCAGTCAATTTTTTTCAAAAAGTTTGGTGTGGTTAGAAAGGTCTTATTTTGTACAATTTTGCACACCCATTTTAAAATTTTGCACACCTCCCTGTAACCCACACGAGGGTTCTGAAAATATCAAGTTTGCCCCCCCCAGTCAATATTTTTCAAAAAGTTTGGTGCCGTTAGAAAGGTCTTATTTTGCACAATTTTGCACACCCATTTTAAAATTTTGCACACCTCCCTGTAACCCACAAGAGGGTTCTGAAAATATCAAGTTTGCCACCCCCAGTCAACATTTTTAAAAAAATTTGGTGGCGTTAGAAAGGTCTTGTATTGCATCATTTTGTACACCCATTTTAAAATTTTGCACACCTCCCTCTAACCCACACGAAGATTCTGAAAATATCAAGTTTGCCCCCCCCGTCGATATTTTTCAAAAAATTTTGTGTCATTCGAAAAGTCTATTTTGCGCAATTTTGCACACCCTTCAGTACCCCACAAGAGCCTTCTCAAAAAAGTTTGCCCCCCCCCCCAGTTAATATTTTTCAAAAAATTTATGTCATTCGAGAAGCCTAATTTTGCACAACTATTTTTAAATTTTGCACACTTCCCATGCCGTTTTCTTTTTGTGGCGTTTACGGTTAAACTTGGTCCTAAAATTTCCCAGAAGTATAAGCAAACGAAGGAGACCTCGATTGTGTAATATCTTTGAATATTGTTTAAATTTACAGATAATTGTTTATGTTTACATTTGTATATAATCAAAAGTTTTTAATTTTTATGAATTTCCGGATTATACTTAAATTTTCATATCAAAAATGAACAGAAAAAATCGATGTAGACAGCGCATCCTGTCATGTTCGATGCCTTGAGACTCGGAACCAGCCTATTTTTCCGGTTCAGAATGGTTGCGGTTCTCAAGGTATGGATCTTCACAGGATGAAACCCAATTCTTTACTGATTTGTTGTCTGTCTGTCTGTCCGTCGCCTCGATATGCGCCACTGTAACTCAAAAACTCCTGCACCGATCATAACGAAATTTTACACAACGATTACGTGTATTGACGCGCGGAGCCCTATTGTTTTTGAACTTTCCTCCATTTTTCCCTTCGGAACTACCCCCAAAATACCTCATCCCTAAAAAAATCTTAAGACGTATCTCTATCTTGTCGGCCAATTAACCAAGTAAAAAAGTTAAATTTATGGCGAATGCATGACATCTCCAGCTGATCGAAATGACACGTTTTTGTTGATAGAGCAACGTCTTGGGTGAAAACTACGTAACGTCACGTCTTCTTACGTGTTATCCTGACACGTATTGCAGGACAGGGTACCTATTCTTCAGTTTCGAGAGAACACTCCTATAGGAATGCTCACATTAGTGATTTGGACCAATAGAATAGTTTGACTGCTTGCACTAGCCATCCGATATCAGTCGAGCACCGCCGGACATTACCGGGCTACCGCATATCAAAAGAACTCTCCTACAACTTACATCTGCTGGTTATGGGGAAGAGAGCGGGTTCGCCTGCGCGGGCACCGTGGAGCTTTTCAGCTTATCGAACGTTTCGTAACCGCATTGGGGCTTGCCTAATGGTTGAAATAAAGGATGTGATCGTTCCTACACGAAAGTTTCTCTCGAAACTGAAGAATGGGTATCCAGGGCTACTTTGATCAGCTTGAGCTGTCTCGCATTCCCCATATATTTAAAACTGTACATGGTTGATTGGTCCACTCGACACAGATACGTCTTAGGATAGTGTTAACTTTGATAATTGGCTTTAAGTGTCTCATAAAATAAAAACGTTAATTTTAAGTTCCATAAAAGTCTTTGTCACGCAAGTTAGTCGAAAGTAAGTAAATCGTATTTGCGTCTTGTTGCACTTCTAATAGTAAACTTCGTTGATAGATAAAATAAACACTTTCTTTTAAAAAAACGACGCTTTGTTTTCTTTCAGATCTCTCTACTTTCCAGCACGCATATTTTACTTCAATAATAAACCAAAATAAAAGTTATATATATAATACTTACGGGACCGTGGAGTTAATAGGAGTACGCCCTAATTCACTCCACGGTTCCGTAAGCTTGTTTTTATACAACCTACACTTTTTTAACCTGTATAGTTAACTTATAAAAAAAAAACAGAATTTTTTGCACGCCCAGACGTTTTCGTGCTTCTCGTCCATCAAATTCATTTCTTCCACAAATACACACTGCAAAGTGTAAAGACAAGGTGACCAAGGTCCAAGAAACGTCAAAATTTGGTGCAGAACACCCAAAAATTTAGGTAGGTCCATTTGGGGAGTGAAGGACGAGGAAACTGTCACTTTCTATGAAGCTCTTACCGAAAATGACTAAGAACGCCTATAACGCCGCATTTCTATCTTTCTCTTTTACATGTCAAGAATACCAAAGGCTTATCAAATTTCTAGAGGGCAGCACTTACCCATTTTGGGGCAAGTTTCACCCGAGGTCGAACGTGCCTCCGATTTCATGGGTGCGTCCGAAAATTTTCATCTGGATAATGGTGGGATCACACCTTGCTATTTGCGGACAGCGGCTACGGTAATGACGCCCGCCTTGATTTTGCAGTTCACACCACGCGTTTGGCGTCTTGGTGTGTCACTAACTAGGTTTACATCAAAAAATTTCGTCCGTGAATAATTATAATTAGAAGAAGTCGTTTATTTATTTCTACACATGAACATTTTAGACATTTTGTTTTTGTATTTCATGCACTTAAAATGGCAAATAAGAAAAAAATTATTATTCCTTTTATAGATCGAAAAAAAAAATCAAATCGAATTCAAAATATATGTCATGTTAATTTGACTCAATTCTCAACCCAAAGACGGAAACAACGCCTGCTGCAAATGGGATGACACCAATAGGTAGAAAGTTAAAGTTCCATTCACACTTAAGATCTTTGTTTAATTGGTCAGTGTTTTTGTCTCTTTCCTTATTATTATTGTTACTTCTGCGACTGCGCAGTTCCATAACAGAGTTCAGAATTTCCGGAGGAATTACTTTATGGTTATCGTTCTTTTATTTTTTTCGTAATATTTTTGGAAAATTGATTGATGAGGTACGTATCATCGACTAAAAAAAGTAAAAAGTAAGTAAGAACGTTAGGTTATATTTACCGATAACCACAAAGTAATTGCGTAAACTGAGAGGTAGTGCACTTATTACGTAACCATTATTTTGCCCAATTTTGACCCCAACCCGCGACCCCCTATATAACGCTTTGTAACGTTTGGGACTACTCCAGTCTAAAATAACAAAACGTTTTGCTGCCAGAGACCCCCTCTTTTTTTTCTTTTTCACTCGAAAAATCCAAAAAGTTGTTTTATTTTACAATAATAATTTAAAAATTGCGTTACGTAACGGAACCGCGAAACCCAGCTCACCCCTACATAACCCCTATAAGCGTTACGCCTATTTGCCACCTATGCGTGCTCACCCTGATATTAAAAACGCATCACGCGACACGTTTAAAAAATCGGCAAATGCATGGCTGATCACGTGATGCATTTTTAGAGTCAGGGTGGGCACGCATAGGTGAGAACCAGGCGTTACGTAATGTTATGTATTTTAAATAGAGGCGTTCACATTGACTTTCCTGCCGAAATGGAACGCCACCATTTAAAATACACGTTGCAAACTTCGGAAATTTCACCCGAAGTCATTCTGAATCATGAACACAAATAAAACTAGGCATTGCTAAGCGACATTTCAATATATTACATAAAAGGCCATCGCGCGTGGTAGGTGTAGGTACGCACGCATTCCTCTTTACGGCACGTACAACCTCCCGCCTCCCGCGGATACCTGTCCCGAATTCAGATATAGGTGCATATACCTACCTACTAGTTTCTGGAGCTGTTTTCTTTTTGTAGCGGTTACGGTTAACCTTGGTCCTAAAATTTCCCAGAAGTATAAGCGAAATAAGGAGACCTCGATTGTGTAATATCTTCGAATATTCTTTAAATTTACATATAATTGCTTATGCTTACATATATGTGTCTATAATCAAAAGTTTTTAATTTTTATGAATTTCCGGATTATACTCAATTTTTCACATGCTATGACATCATCTAACAAATGGACGTAGATAGCACATCCTGTGAAGATCCATACCTTGAGAACCGCAACCATTCTGAACCGCCAAAATAGGCTGGTTCCGATTCTCAAGGCATCGAACATGACAGGATGCGCTGTCTACATATCGATTTTTTCTGTTCATTTTTGATATGAAAATTTAAGTATAATCCGGAAATTCATAAAAATTAAAAACTTTTGATTATATACAAATGTAACCATAAACAATTATCTGTAAATTTAAACAATATTCAAAGATATTACACAATCGAGGTCTCCTTCGTTTGCTTATACTTCTGGGAAATTTTAGGTCCAAGTTTAACCGTAAACGCCACAAAAAGAAAACGGCATGGGAAGTGTGCAAAATTTAAAAATAGTTGTGCAAAATTAGGCTTCTCGAATGACATAAATTTTTTGAAAAATATTAACTGGGGGGGGGGGGGCAAACTTTTTTGAGAACGCTCTTGTGGGGTACTGAAGGGTGTGCAAAATTGCGCAAAATAGACTTTTCGAATGACACAAAATTTTTTGAAAAATATCGACGGTGGGGGGGGGGAAAACTTCATATTTTCAGAATCTTCGTGTGGGTTAGAGGGAGGTGTGCAAAATTTTAAAATGGGTGCCTAAGCTCAGCCATTTTACCGAATAAATGGTTATATTCAACTAATCATAAAGATATTGGAACTTTATATTTCATTCTTGGTCTATGGTCTGGGATAGTAGGAACTTCATTAAGTATATTAATTCGTGTGGAATTAGGAAATTCAGGATCCTTAATTGGAGACGATCAAATTTACAACGTTATTGTAACAGCCCATGCCTTTATTATAATTTTTTTTATAGTTATACCAATTATAATTGGAGGATTTGGGAATTGACTAGTACCTTTAATACTAGGGGCCCCTGATATAGCTTTCCCTCGAATAAATAATATAAGATTTTGATTATTACCACCTTCATTAACTCTTCTTTTAATAAGAAGAATTGTTGAAAAGGGGGCAGGAACTGGATGAACCGTTTATCCCCCTTTAGCTTCAAATATTGCCCACAGAGGAGCTTCTGTTGATTTAGCAATTTTTAGTTTACATTTAGCTGGAATTTCTTCAATTTTAGGGGCTGTAAATTTTATTTCTACAATATTTAATATACACCCTAATGGTCTTTCATTAGATCAATTATCTTTATTTACTTGAGCAGTAAAAATTACAGCAATTTTACTACTATTATCTTTACCTGTATTAGCAGGAGCAATTACTATATTACTTACTGATCGAAATATTAATACTTCTTTTTTCGATCCAGCGGGAGGGGGAGATCCTATTTTATATCAACATTTATTTTGATTTTTTGGACACCCTGAAGTATATATTTTAATTTTACCAGGATTTGGGATAATCTCTCATATTATTATACAAGAAAGTAAAAAAAAGGAAGCTTTTGGAACATTAGGAATAATTTATGCTATACTAACAATTGGAATTTTAGGGTTTGTTGTTTGAGCACATCATATATTCACTGTTGGAATAGATGTTGATACCCGTGCTTACTTCACATCAGCTACAATAATTATTGCTGTTCCAACTGGAATTAAAATTTTTAGATGACTAGCTACTTATCATGGCACACAGATTCTTTCTAACCCGGCATCTTTCTGGGCATTGGGCTTTATTTTTCTTTTTACAATAGGAGGATTAACAGGAGTAATTTTGGCAAATTCATCTATTGATATTATTCTACATGATACTTACTATGTAGTTGCCCACTTTCATTATGTTTTATCTATAGGGGCCGTTTTTGCTATTTTAGCAGGAGTAATTCAATGATTCCCTCTGTTTACTGGATTAACGTTAAATAATAAATTTTTAAAAATTCATTTTATTGTTATATTTATTGGAGTAAATTTAACCTTTTTTCCTCAACACTTCTTAGGATTAAGAGGGATACCTCGTCGTTACTCTGATTATCCTGATGCTTATTTATTTTGAAATGTAATCTCTTCAATTGGAAGATTAATTTCTTTAATAAGAATCATATTTTTTTTATTTATTATTTGAGAAGCCTTAGCTTCTAAACGATTAAATTTATCCTCTCTTAGAATAATTTCTTCAATTGAATGATTACAGGCTTATCCACCCGCTGAACATTCATATGAGCAACCTCCAGTTTTAACCAAATTCTAATATGGCAGAATAGTGCATTGGATTTAAACCCCAAATATAAAATTTAATTTTTATTAGAAATCGCAACATGAAAAACACTTATTCTTCAAGATAGATCTTCTCCTTTAATAGAACAATTAACTTTCTTTCACGATCATACATTAATAATTTTAACAATTATTACTATTTTAGTTAGTCAAATATTAATTAGAATATTTTTTAACAAATTTACTCATCGTTATTTATTAGAAGGTCAAATAATTGAAACAATTTGAACTATTCTACCAGCTAAATCTTAGAGGCCTAAGGATATATTTTAGATCCGCATGTGAGCTACCGATCGGTTTCGTGCTTAGTTTTGCTGCAAATAAAGTGCCAAAAACCAATCACAGAAGACGTTTTATATAGTGAAACAACATTCTAATGAAAGCCCAAAGCAAGTAGACTACCAGTAAGTAAAAAAACATTAGATTTTTCGTTTGCATAACCACGTATTTTAATATTTTTGAGTAAAAATCTGTTGTTTACGTTGCCGGAACGAGTAGGCGACATAGATAAACAACGAAAATAATAGATATCACTGGTTTTCTTAAAATATGGGAGGCGATATAAGTAATAGTCAGCAGTTGGAGGAAATTAAAAAAATTATCGCAGGATCTACGTCCAGACTCGATAATTCAATAGAAAACTTAAAAAAGAACCTAAAAGAACACATTGAGGTCAGCTCAGCGAAGATTGATAAGCTGGAACAAGAAAATAAGGAACTTCGAGAAAAAGTCGAATTTCTAGAAAAGGTCAGCAGACAAAAAAATATTGTAATTTTTGGACTTAAATCAGGGCTAAAAGGACTAGAGCTTGCAAAGTGGGCTGTTGCGCAAATTAACTCACTTCTGGGTGTAAACATATTGCTAACCCAAATAACAAATATCTACTTTAAGGGCGACCCAGACACAAAGCCTTTAGTTATTGAGTTCATAAATACATTTACTCGAGAACTGGTGCTGAAAAACTCGAACAAACTTAAAGGCAAAAAAATATTCATTAGACCGGACCTAACCAGTAAAGATCAAAAGATACACAAATTATTATTCACGAACTTAAAGGAGGCAAAGAAAAATAGCAGTAACGCCTACATAAAACGCCAAAAACTCTACGTTGACGGAGAAGAGTATACATACGAAGAACTTCTGGGAAACGATCCTGCAACGATCAACAATAGACAAAGCAATTATCTGTCTTCTCCATCTATCACCAAACAGTTATCTTTGAGCGCCCCGGGCACTCCCACTCCCATCTTTTTTGGCAGTCCGCTTGGCGCTGAAAATCGCAGTCCTAATTCAGCCGTGCCAGCAGAGATCCTACAAAAAACCACCAGCACGATCGAAACGAACAACTCACCTGCAGTTATTGGTGGGGATTCGGCGATACCCGATACCAAAACGGAGAATAAGAGTATTAAGCAAACACAAAAACAAGCAGAAGATAAGAAGCGTACAGTAAGCAATAGTACTCCTCAAAGTCAAAGAACATCTTCCAGAACCAGAACGCAAACAAGAAAATAAAATATATATATATGTTGTCCAATTAATTCTATCCATTTTTTAATAACGACAAGTTTAATTTTAGTGTACTCTAACTTTGTCCATTTTTTGTCCTTTGTTTTTTAATATATATTCAGTAAAGGATTAAGTAAAAATTCCAATACAGTAGGTTTGTTTTGGTCATTAAATAAATTTTGGATTCCGATAAATAAAATAGAGAATTAATAGTTTTACAAATAATTTTATTAGTCTTCTGTCTGTACCTGTGTTAAATAAATGTGATTTTCTTTTTATCATTACTTGGTTAGCAATTTAATTTGTTTTTTTTTCTTTTTAGATACCTACATATTAATATTAGTATAATGACAAATAATTTTAAAGTAGCATTTTTTAACGTAAGCTCTCTCGTACTACATTTTGCAGATATAAAACATCTATTGCTTACGGAAAAATATGACATTTTTTGTATGTCAGAAACCTTACTGAGTAAGAAAATAGACAGTAGTTTAATTCAAATATCTGGGTACAAACTAATTAGGAAAGATAGGGTAGAGCTGGGAAATCAGAAGTTTCTTGGTAGAGGCGTAGCTATATACACAAAAAATAATTTGAATTTGGAAATCTTGGACTCAGTTTCAAACGAAAGTATAGAGCAATTATGGTTAAAAATTAAAATAAATAAATATACCTATTCTATCGGTACATTATACAGGCTACACAAGGGCGTCTATGCAACTTTTCTTGAAACCCTAGAAGACGCGCTGTCCCAATTTTCTGTAATTTCTGACAGAACAATATGTGGAGGGGATGTAAATACAAATTTTCTAGATACTGATAGCTATAATATGCAAAGATTAATATCCTGTTTTGAAATTTACGATCTAAAGCAGGTCATAGACTCCCCAACTAGAGTAACAAATACTACAAGAACATTAATGGACTGGATCCTTATTTCTAAAACAATAAATAAATTTAAATCTCAGACTGTAAAACTTGACAGAATATCAGATCACTCCCTTACATACTGTATAATTGACGAATACACAAAAGTTCTCCCTAGATACGTAACGTTCAGAAACCTTAAACGGATTAACCATAATCACCTGCAAAACCTTATAGATCAAACACCTTTTTCTGAGATTTTATATTGTGGAGAAATTAATAAAAAAATTAGTATTTTAAATGAACTCATTTTAGCAATATTTGATGAATTATCTCCAGTTAAGACAATATTTTTAAAAAAGCAAAAACCACCATGGCTCACAGATAATATTCAGCAAATAATAAAGCTTAAAGAAAAGGCGCACCAACGATTTAAACATACAGGGAACACACAACACTGGGAATACTATAAGGAACTGCGAAATGTTACAAATATCTCAATTCAAAACGAAAAAAAAGCCTATCTTGAATATTGCACAAGAAATACCAACCAAAACCTATTGTGGAAAAGGCTAAAACAATTGGACATTCTTCACAGTAAAAAAGAAGACAGTAATTTACCTCAAGTTATAAACAAACCAAAAGAAATAAACAGTTTCTTTATGCAGTTTTCAGGTGTTTCCTCACGTGTAGAACCGGAACTTTTAGGCTTCTATAAGCAAAACAAAAAAACTAATTTTCGAGAACTCTTCTTTTTCAAAACAGTCACTATTGAGATGGTAAAGGAACATTTGTATAGCATCAAATCATTGGCAACAGGACCTGACCTGATAAATTTACAAATGATACTTTTGTGCTGTCCAAAAATATTGCCTTTTCTCACGAACATTATTAACAGCTGTCTTTTGGAAAACAAATTTCCATCTGAATGGAAAGTGGCAAAAGTAAAACCTTTGCCAAAAAAAAACACCGTCAAGGATTATAACGACTTGCGACCCATTAGTATACTACCCTGTCTATCAAAAATACTTGAGAAGGTTATGGACAAGCAAATAAGAGAGCATCTTGAGAAATATCAGATTCTGCCACCACAGCAATCTGGTTTTAGACCAGGGTTTAGTTGTGCTACTGCTTTAGCTAATGTGACAGATGACATATTTCAGCAGAATGACATTGGGAAAACAACAGCGCTTATCTTACTTGATTACTCGAAAGCATTTGATATGGTTAATCATGAACTACTTCTTGCGATACTATGTTTTATAGGGTTTTCACCCGAATCAAGTGCTTTAATGGGTGGTTATTTAGGGGAAAGGTATCAATTTGTTGAGACATCGGAAGGAATTTCAGACAAAAACCAGATTAAAAGTGGAATTCCGCAAGGCTCAATTCTGGCTCCATTGTTGTTCTCTATATATATATGTAATCTGTCAACCTGTTTACGTCACACGAAGGATCATCAATATGCAGATGACTACCAATTATATTTTTCCTTTGACCCAAAAGAGTGGCGTCATGCAAAGCAACTAATAGAAGAAGATCTTCAACGACTTACCACTTTTTCAGAAAAACATAATTTAGAGATCAATCCAAGTAAATCCATAATACTCTACTTTGGTAAAGAAAAATCCAACATACAAAAGCAAATGAATATAACAATTACTGCTGGAGACCGACTTTCTACTACAGATGTTGCCAGAAATCTAGGACTAAGTATCGACACAGATTTAAGATTTAGACAGCATGTGAACAACAATATTAAAAAGGCTTATATGTCCCTTAAATTATTATATCCTCATCGGAATTTACTGTCCACAAAACAAAAAGTTCAACTGACGGATACGCTTGTATTGAGCCACTTTAATTTTGGTGATGTGGTTTATGGACCTTGCTTGGATCAGAATGATCAAAACAGGATACAAAAGGTACAAAAGTCTTGCCTCAGATTCATTTATGGCATTAGGAAGTATTTGCCGGTGTCACATAAACTTAAAGATGCGAAATGGCTTAATATGTGTCAGAGAAGACAACTTCATTCGTTAGTTTTTTTTCACAAGATTATTGTAACAAAAACTCCTCAATACTTAGCTAACAAAATAAAATATCGAACAGATGTTCACAATTTAAATTTAAGATTTAAGGGTTTGATAACTCCACCCCCACACTCCACAGTTATGTTTCAGAGGAGTTTTTCATATAATGTTTTTAGCATGTACAATGGTCTACCCGAACATTTTAAAAGTCTAACCATTCAAAGTTTTAAAAAGAGAGTTAAAGAATTATTGATGAATACTGGTTAAACAATGTTTCTAACTTACTTTCGGTTTAAAAAAAGAAAAAAATAATTAAATCTCTTCTTTAAAATTCATCGTTTTAGATATTTTTTTTCTGTATATTTTCTGTTTTTTAACTTAATCTGCAAAATGAAAATACGTAGCGAATTAGCATAAAATGTGCCTCTGTTTTGTAGGAATTAGATTTAGGCATTTTGAAAATCTGTTTTTATATTGTTTTTGATGTTTTTTAAGAAAATTTCTAAGCCGAAAACCAACCATTAGCTCAAGGTTAATTTTAGTTACTAACTTTTACTTATGTTTTTTTCTTTTTTTGATAATTTTGTTTTCAATTTTTTAGTTGATTTTTGTTTTCTTTGTTATTGTTACTTATAGTACTTAGTGTTTTAAGTCTTTAAATACGGACTGGACTAGATCAATTTATTGCCTTCCAGATCCATTTTGCATCTATATGTCTAATTATGTTTTTTCATGTAAAAATGTATGCAAATAAACGTATTATTATTATTATTATTATTATTATTACCCTAATTTTTATTGCTTTACCTTCACTTCGATTATTATATATTTTAGATGAAATTGATAACCCTTTATTAACTGTAAAAATTATTGGTCATCAATGATACTGATCTTATGAATATTCAGATTTTAAACCTTATGAATTTGATTCATACATAATTCCAATTAATGAATTTAAACCTTTTAATTTTCGATTACTAGATGTTGATAATCGTTTAGTTATTCCTTATAACTCTTTAATCCGAATTTTAGTAACTTCCGCTGATGTAATTCATTCATGAACTATCCCTTCATTAGGAGTAAAAATTGATGGAACCCCTGGACGATTAAACCAAATAAGATTCCTTATTAATAAAAGTGGTTTATTTTATGGGCAATGCTCAGAAATTTGTGGGGCAAACCATAGATTCATGCCCACAGTAATTGAAAGAGTGTCCTCTAGTTATTTCATAAATTGAATTAATTCTTAAATTATTCCAATCATTAGGTGGCTGAAAGCAAGCAATGGTCTCTTAAACCACACTATAGTAAAATAGCAATTACTTCTAATGAAAAATTTAGTTAAAACTATAACATTAGCTTGTCAAGCTAAAATTATTAAATATAATAATTTTTAATTCCACAAATAGCACCAATTAATTGAATTTTACTTTTTAATATTTTTGTATTAACATTTATCATATTTAATATTTTAAATTACTATAATTTTCTTTATTCACCTAAAATTAATTCTTTTTATAAAAACTTAATTAAAATAAATTGAAAATGATAAGAAATTTATTTTCTTCTTTTGATCCATCAACTAACTTAAACTTATCCTTAAATTGATTAAGAACTTTTTTAAGATTTTTAATTATTCCCCCTATATTATGAATAATTCCTTCACGTTTAAATTTTATATGAATTAAATTAATTATAATTTTACATAAAGAATTTAAAATCCTAATTAAAAACTTCTCAGGAAGAACTTTATTCATAGTTTCTTTATTTTCTATAATTATATTCAATAACTTTTTAGGGCTATTTCCTTATATTTTTACTAGAACTAGCCATATAGTATTAACTCTAACTTTAAGTTTACCGTTATGATTAAGATTTATAATTTTTGGGTGAATAAATTATACAACCCATATATTAGCTCATTTAGTCCCTCAAGGAGCCCCAAATGTACTATTACCTTTCCTTGTAATTATCGAATCAATTAGAAATATCATTCGACCCGGTACACTAGCCATTCGACTGACTGCTAATATAATTGCTGGTCATCTTCTAATTACTCTACTTGGAAATTCTGGACCAATAATTTCTGCTTGATTTATTAATTTGTTAATTATTGTACAAATTTTATTATTAACTTTAGAATCAGCTGTTACATTAATTCAGGCATATGTTTTTTCTATTCTTACTACTTTATACTCAAGAGAAGTAAACTAATGACAACACATAAAAATCACCCATTTCATCTGGTTGATTATAGGCCCTGACCATTATTAGGCTCATTAGGAACTATAACAACTATAATAGGATTAATTAAATGATTTCATTTATACCAAATTAATTTATTTATTTTAGGAATAATTATTAATTTATTAGTAATATTTCAATGATGACGAGATATCACCCGAGAAGGAACTATACAAGGGCATCACACAATAAAGGTAACTCTTGGACTGCGATGAGGAATAATTTTATTTATTACTTCTGAAATTTTATTTTTTATTTCTTTTTTTTGAGGATTTTTTCATAATAGCTTATCTCCTAGAATTGAATTAGGGATAATTTGACCCCCTAAAGGAATTATCACATTTAATCCAATTGAAATTCCTTTACTTAATACAATAATTCTTTTAACTTCTGGACTTACAGTAACATGAGCTCATCATAGCTTAATAGAAAATAATTATAATCAATCAATTCAAGGATTATTATTAACAGTAATCTTAGGGTTTTATTTTACTATTTTACAAGGATATGAATATATTGAATCCCCTTTTACTATTTCTGATTCTTCATATGGATCTTCATTTTTTATAGCAACTGGATTTCACGGATTACATGTAATCATTGGAACAGTATTTTTATTAATTTGTTTAATTCGATTATATTTTAATCATTTTTCTTCTATCCACCATTTTGGGTTTGAAGCTGCCGCTTGATACTGGCACTTTGTTGACGTAATTTGATTATTTCTTTATATCTCTATTTACTGATGAGGCAGATAATTTATATAATATAACTATTATATTTGACTTCCAATCAAAAAATCTATTAATTTAGTATAAATAATCAAGATTATTTCTTTAGCTAGAATTATTATTATAATAATTATTTTATTATTAATTATTTTAATTAATTTACTATCAAAAAAAACATTTTCAGACCGAGAAAAAAGTAGACCATTTGAATGTGGATTTGACCCCAAAAATTCAGCACGTTTACCTTTTTCTTTACATTTTTTCTTAATTGCAGTTATTTTCCTAATTTTTGACGTTGAATTAACCTTAATCCTACCAATAATTTTAACAATAAAAATCTCTAATTTAATAATTTATTTAATAACAATCTCATTTTTTATTTGTATTTTAATTATTGGACTTTATCATGAATGAGCTCAAGGGGCATTAAATTGAACTATCTAGGATAATAGTTAAATATAACATTTAATTTGCATTTAAAAATTACCTAATTAGGTTTATCTTAAATAAGAAGCAATATTTTGCATTTAGTTTCGACCTAAATTTTAGATTTTTATCCTTATTTATTAATTGAAACCAAAAAGAGGTATATCACTGTTAATGATAAAATTGAAACATTTTTCCAATTAAAGAAATATGAAATTCAAGATTAAGCTTCTAACTTAAACTTAAGCGATGAAACTTCGTTTATATTTCTATTTATATAGTTTAATAAAACATTACACTTTCACTGTAAAATTAGAATATTTTTTCTTTTAAATATTTAAAAATATTATATATTATCTTAACATCTTCAATGTTATGCTTTAATTTAAGCTATTTAAATAAATTAATAAAACTAAAATAATTACTCAAATAACAACTATTATTATATAAATTTTTAAATGATGCTTAAAAAATAACTGTAAAATTATTGACCTATTAATAAATAAATAATTTAAATTTCTTTTTCCATAATATTCTAGCCATCCCTGATCAACTCTTTTTAAATAAATTTCTCCAATTTTAATAAAATTATAATTTAAACCAAATGTTGATAAAATAGGCATATTTCATATTAAAGAAAAAAATATTCTTAAAGTTAAATAATTTTTAGAGTATATTGTATAATTAATTTTAAATTCAGCCAAACCATACCCTATTCAAATTCCAATTAAAATTATTACTAATGCTATATTTTTTATATATGTTGATAATATAATAAAATATGGAATAGGAAAAATTAGTCAACTTAATATTCTTCCTCTAAATACAACAAATAAAATTAAACCAAATATTCTTTTTAATATAATTAATCTTTTTTCATTTATTATATTTAATCTACTAAAATTAAAATTTCCAGTTAACATATAATAAGTCAACCGAAATCTATATCTAACAGTCAATCCAATAGAAATATAAAATATTAAATAAATAAATATATTTAAATGCTGTATAGATATTACTTCTAAAATTAAATCTTTTGAATAAAATCCTGATAAAAAAGGCAACCCACATAAAGAAAAATTACAAATATTAAAAAAAGTTCTAGTTAAAGGCATAAATTTAATTACTCTTCCTATAAATCGAATATCCTGACAATTTATTATATTATGAATAATATTTCCTGCACATATAAACAATAAAGCCTTAAACAAAGCATGAACTAATAAATGAAAAAAAGATAATTTATAATCCCCTAAAGCTAAAACTCTTATTATTAAGCCTAATTGTCTAAGAGTAGATAATGCAATAATTTTTTTTAAATCATATTCAAAATTTGCTGCTAACCCAGATATAAATATTGTTAAAGTAGAAATTAATAGTAATAAAAATATTATATTTTCAGAAAATGCAAAATTAAATCGAATTAATAAATAAACACCAGCTGTCACCAATGTTGATGAATGAACTAAAGAAGAAACCGGGGTAGGAGCCGCTATAGCAGCAGGCAATCATGAAGAAAATGGAATTTGAGCTCTTTTAGTTATTGCAGCTAAAATTACAAATCATGAAATAATTTGTATCTCAAAATCATTTTTCATAAAATCTAAATAAAAAACAAAATTTCAACTCCCATAATTTAATATTCAAGCAATTGATATCAACAATGCAACATCCCCAATTCGATTAGTTAAAGCAGTCAATATCCCCGCATTAAATGATTTAATATTTTGATAATAAATAACTAAAGCATAAGAAACTAAACCTAGCCCATCTCATCCTAATAAAATTGAAATTAAATTTGGACTTAAAATTAATATAATTATAGATAAAACAAATATAACAACTAATAAAATAAATCGATTTATATTTAAATCACCATTTATATATTCTTCACTATAAAAAATTACTATTGAAGAAATAAATAAAACAAATCTTATAAACATGAAAGATATTCAATCAAATAAAAAAACTAAAACAATAGATATTGAATTTAACTCAATAATTAAATATTCAATCATTACAGTTAAATCTAATACTAAAAAATTTAATCCTAACCTAAAAAATAAAAATGATCTTATAATAAATAAATAATAATAAATTTTATTAATTTTTATAATTATCTAAAATATATTCATATATCATTAATTCCACAAATTAAAATTTTTATTTAAACTATTTAGATAAATTCATGTAGTTAATAAATCTCTCTTTAAAACTAAAATATTTAAAGGAACTCAATGTATTATTAATAACAAATATTCACGATAATTAATTATAGAAAATGAATAAATTCCAGAATAATAAGTACCATGTTGAGAAAAAGAATATAAATATAAAGAATAAACAGCTCTAAAAAAAGAAATTAATATTAATATTAATATATTTAAATTTCTAAATCTTACCAGTCTATTAATTAATAAAATTTCACCATATAAATTTAATGAAGGAGGAGCAGCCATATTAGAAGTACACAGTAAAAATCATCATAATGCTAATCTTGGTATAATATTTATTATACCCTTATTCATATATAATCTTCGTCTTCCAACTCGTTCATAGCTAATATTTGCTAAACAAAATAAACCTGAAGAACATAGCCCATGGCCAAGTATTAAAACTAAAGCTCCCCATATACCATAAAAATTTAATGTTACAATTCCAGCTAACACCAACCCTATATGAGAAACTGAAGAGTAAGCAATTAAAGACTTTAAATCTCTTTGACGAATACAAATTAATGAAACTAATACTCCACCTATTAAAGAAATTCTGACCAAAAAAATATTTATTCTATAATTTAAATAAATAAATATTTTTATTACTCGCATTAACCCATAACCCCCTAATTTTAACATAATTCCAGCTAAAATTATAGATCCTGAAATTGGCGCTTCTACATGTGCCTTAGGTAATCATAAATGAACTATAAATATTGGCATTTTAATTAAAAATACTATAATTATTGAAATATAAATTATAATTCTAGCTCATTCATTTAAAAAATAAAATTCTAAACTTATAAATCTTTTATAGCAATAAAAAATTCCTATTAATATTGGTAAAGAAGCCACTATAGTATAAAATAAAAGATATATCCCAGCCTCAATTCGTTCTGGCTGATACCCCCAACCAATAATTAAAATTAAAGTTGGAATTAATCTAATTTCAAAAAATAAATAAAAAATAAATAAATTTAATGAAAAAAATGTTATTAATAAACTTAACAGTAAAATAACTATTAAAAATATAAAAAAATTATAATAATAATTTAAACTAAAAATTTTTGCTCTAGCTAAAATTATCAAAGAACAAATTCAAAATCTTAATAAACTTAATGTATAAGATAATAAATCAATTCCTAGTCCATATCTTATTTTTGTAAATATTCAATTAAAACTAATTAAATATATAAAAATAAAAGACCCTAATAAATAAGTTCATTGAATTAATCAATATAAATTATTAAAACATAAAGGAATCAAAAATAATAAAAAAAAAATAATTTTTATCATAATAAAGAAAATGTTAAAATATAATCATTTCCATAAGTTCGAATTATTAATACTAATATTGCTAATCCTAATGCACCATCACATACTCTTATAGTTAAATAAACTATAGAAAAAAAATATTCATAAGTTATTATTCTTAATATAATAATTATAATTAAAAACAAAGAAACTACAATATATTCTAAACTTAATAATATTAATAATATATGCTTACGTTTAAATGAAAAAGTAATTAATCCAGAAATAAATATAAATATTGGAATAAAATAATAAATTAACATTAGTTTTAATAATTTAACTAAAATATTGGTCTTGTAAATCAAAAATAAGATTTAATCTTTTAAAACATCAAAGAAAAGAAAACTCTTATCATTAATCTCCAAAATTAATATTTTATTTAAACTATTCTTTGATATTATAATCATACTTTTAATAATATGAACAATAAGAATTATTTTTATAGTCTTAAATCACCCTTTATCATTTGGGTGTATTCTTTTAATTCAAACTATCATTTCTTCAATTTTAACTGGTATACTTAATTATAATTTTTGATTTTCATATATTTTATTCCTAATTATAATTGGTGGAATATTAATCTTATTTATTTATATAACTAGTGTAGCATCAAACGAAAAATTTAAATTTAGATATAAAATTATAAATTTTACTTTATTTGTAGGTTTATTAATAATTATTTTATTAATATGTGACTATTATTTATTTAATACTAACATTTTAAATTATGAAATAATTAATCAATCAATTTATTTAACTAATGAATTATCAATAAATAAATATATAAATTTTCCTTCAATAATAATTACTCTAATAATAATTATTTATCTATTAATTACTTTAATTGCAATTGTCAAAATTACTGAAATTCAATATGGCCCAATACGACAAAAATTTTAAATGTCAATACCTTTACGAAAATCTAATCCACTTTTAAAAATTGGAAATAATTCTTTAATTGATCTAGCATCCCCCTCAAATATTAATAGTTTATGAAATTTTGGTAGATTATTAGGATTTTGTTTAATTATTCAAATTTTTACAGGACTATTTTTAGTTATACATTTCTGCCCTAATATTGATCTTGCATTCAATAGAATTGCTCATATTTGTCGAGATGTAAATTATGGATGATTAATTCGAACATTACATATAAATGGAGCATCATTTTTTTTTATTTGCTTATACACTCACATCGGCCGAGGGCTTTATTATAGATCCTATTATTTAAAAGAAACTTGAATAACAGGTACAACAATATTTTTTATTGTAATAGCAACCGCTTTTTTAGGATATGTTTTACCTTGAGGGCAAATATCATTTTGAGGGGCTACTGTTATTACAAATTTATTATCCGCAATCCCTTATTTAGGATATAGAATTGTACAATGAATTTGAGGGGGTTTCGCTGTAGATAACGCTACATTAACTCGATTTTTTACTTTTCATTTCTTATTTCCTTTTATTATTATTGCTTTAGTTATAATTCATTTATTATTTCTGCATCAAACAGGATCAAATAATCCAATAGGATCAGAAAGAGATTTAGACAAATCACCTTTTCATCCTTATTTCACTTTTAAAGATCTAGTAGGAATATTAATTTTAAGATTTTTATTATCATTTTTAACATTAACTAACCCTTATTTATTAGGTGATCCAGATAATTTTATCCCTGCTAATCCTTTAGTTACTCCTGTTCATATTCAACCAGAATGATACTTCTTATTTGCTTATGCCATTTTACGATCAATTCCTAATAAACTTGGTGGAGTGACTGCCTTAGTAATATCAATTGCTATTCTGTATATCATTCCTTTCTTTAATGATAAAAAAATACAAAGAACTCAATTTTACCCCTTTAATAAAATTATATTTTGAAATTTATTGGCAATAATATTACTATTAACGTGAATTGGAGCTCGACCAGTCGAAGATCCTTACATCTTAATTGGTCAAATCTTAACAATTATTTATTTTATACACTTTATTTTAAATAATATTATTGCTAAATATTGAGACAAATTAATTTTTAACTATTAAGTTAATGAACTTGTTATAAGTATATATTTTGAAAATATAAGAAAGAAATTTTAAGTTTCTATTAACTTGTACTAAAATTAATTAACTACAAATTTAAAACAAATAAAAAAATTCTAAAATTTAAAAAAAAAAATAAAATATTTAAAGAAACTGGTAAAAATCTTTTTCAAGCTAAATATATTAATTTATCATATCGAAATCGAGGTAAAGTTCCTCGTACTCAAATTCAGAAAAATGCAATAAAAGTAAGTTTAATATAAAAAAATAAAGAATAAAAATCTCTGCCCAAAAATAAAATTACACAAATTATTCTTATAAATAAAATTCTTGCATATTCAGATAAATACAATAATGCAAATGCCCCTCTTCTATATTCAACATTAAATCCTGAAACTAATTCTGATTCACCTTCTGCAAAATCAAATGGAGTTCGATTAGTTTCAGCTAATCCTGTAATTAATCATATTATTCTTAAAGGAAATATTAAAAATATTAACCAAATATATTCTTGATATTTTATAAATGAATATAAATCAAATCTTATAATACAAAACAAAAATGAAAGAATAATTAAAACTAATCTTACTTCATAAGAAATAGTTTGAGCAATAGCTCGTAAACTTCCTAATATAGCATAATTAGAATTTGAAGATCAGCCAGCTAATATAATTCAATAAACCCCCAACCTAGAAATTCTTAAAAAAAATAAAACTGATAAATTAAAACTAAAATTTTGTGTATAAAAAGGAACACATATTCATAATAAAATTACCACAAATAAATTTATTATAGGTGATAAATAATATAAATTAAAATTAGATATATAAGGAAAAGCTTGTTCTTTAACAAATAATTTTAATACATCCGCAAAAGGCTGAATTATCCCTATATAAGCAACTTTATTAGGACCCTTACGAATTTGAATATAACCAAGGACCTTTCGTTCAAGTAAAGTTAAAAATGCAACTCTAATTATTACACATAAAGATAAAATTAATCTAGAAATTAATATTAAAAATAAATCAAATAATTTCAAGTATTATTTGTAAAAATTACATATAAAGATTCTAAATCTATTGCACTATTCTGCCAAAATAACTATTAATATAATTCAATAATAAAATTTTAAATTAAATATTTGATCCTTTCGTACTAAAATATTTATTTTATTTCGAGATAGAAACCAACCTGGCTCACACCGGTTTAAACTCAGATCATGTAAAATTTTAAGGGTCGAACAGACCCAATTTATTTAGCTCCTACACCAAAAATTAATTTTAATCCAACATCGAGGTCGCAATCTTTTTTTTCGATTTGAACTCTAAAAAAAAATTACGCTGTTATCCCTAAGGTAATTTAATCTTTTAATCTTTTTAAGGATCAATAATTCATTAATTAATGATAAAATACAAAAAAAGTTAACTTAATTTTTTTATCACCCCAATCAAATAATTGCTAAACTAAAAAAAATTATTTCCAAAATATTTAAATTATACAATTATAAAACTCTATAGGGTCTTCTCGTCTTCAAAATTTATTTAAGCTTTTTAACTTAAAAATAAAGTTTTAATAAAATTAAATAGAGACAGTTATTTTCTCATTCAACCCTTCATTCCAGCTTTCAATTAAAAAACAAATGATTATGCTACCTTTGCACGGTCAAAATACCGCGGCCATTTAAATTTTCATTGGGCAGGTTAGACCTAAAATTATACTCAAAAGGCCATGTTTTTATTAAACAGGTGAAAAATTATTTGCCGAATTCCTTTACTTAACCTTAAAAATTAAACTAATTTACAAAATTTTATACTAATTTTATCATTATTACTTAATTTTAAAAATTTAAATTAAAATTTTAATAAAAAATTTAAAATAAAAATAAATTATATTTAAATTTGAAATAATTATAACATATTACTAAAAATGAAAAATTTTAATCCTATTTATTCAAATAACTATTTTATTTATAAAACTTTACCTTAAAGCTCATCCCTTAAGATATTTTCTAATATTAATATTTTATTAAAAAATTAAAAAAATATTTATATTAAATAAATTAAATTTATTTCTTAAAAAACTAGATATATTTAAAAACGAATAACATTTCATTTCTATAAAAATATTTATAATATTTATTATACAATAAAAATTATAATTTTATAGCTCTTTTAAATTCGAGAAAATTAAATCTATAATTATTATTTAATAAACCCTGATGCACAAGGTACTAAAATTTAATTATTCTTTTCAAATCTTTCAAAATTTCTTTCACAATACTAATTAACTATAATAAAAAAAATTTTTTCAATTAAATAATCAAAATATAAATTATTTTATTTAAATAAATTAAAAATTAAATTTTTAATAATTTTTTAAGATCAAACTATATTGATTTTCACAATAAACTTTTTAGTGTAAATAAAATGCTTTTTAACAAGCTCTAGTTTGCCATTCTAGGTACACTTTCCAGTACACCTACTATGTTACGACTTGTTTCATTTTGTAATGAAAATGACGGGCGATATGTACATATTTTAGAGCTAAAATCATCTTAATTATTTAATTAAAATTACTGTCAAATCCACCTTCAAATTAATCTTTCAATTAATTATCCATATAAATATAATTTATTGTAACCCATCTCTCCTTATTTATTAACTACACCTTGACCTGATTTATTTTTTCTTAAAAAATTTTGAATATGATTTTTCTATTAAAATATTCAACCTACGGCGATATGCAAACTATTAAAATAAGTAAAAAAAATCGTGGACCATCAATTACAGGACAGGTTCCTCTGAAAAGACTAAAATACCGCCAAATTCTTTAATTTTAGAGAAAATAACTTTTACTAATTAGGCAATTAATTTACTTTCATAATAATAGGGTATCTAATCCTAGTTTATAATTGAATTTCTCAACTTCATTAAAAACACCTAAACTTAGTTAAATTTAAAATTTCACTTAATAAATCTAAATTTATATTCAAATAATTAACAAATTAATTATTACCGAATTACTTATAATGCGCTTTTTGTTTAACCGCTACTGCTGGCACAAAATTTGTTAGCACTAATCCCCGTTGCTGAATCTAATTTTCATTAATTTTCAATTTTTTATACTGCAATCTTAAATTCCCTTTAAAAATTTTAATTTTTACTAAAATATGCATTTAAAAACAATTTTAAATATAAGTTCAAAGCCAGAAAAAAACTTTAATTTTTTAAAATCCAGATTTAGACATAACTAAAATTTTTGAAAAATAAAATTATAATTTATTTATTAATTATTCAAACTATAAATATATAAATTTACGTACTAAATTTTATTAACTTTATTTTATAAACATTCATAAGGTTAATTTTATTTTGCACGTTTTCCCCTATTATTCGAGAATTCTCTCTACAAAAAAAAATTAACCAAGGAAAATTGATTTTTTTTTGCTTAAATTAAATATTTTGCCCAAAATAATTAATTTTTCAAATAAATGCCCAATTTATAAATAAAATTAAAATTTTTAATTTCATTAATTATACTAATTTTATACCTAAAATTTTAGATTCTTTGCCCAAATTTAGTTAAATTTACCCTAAAAATTTAACAAAATTAATTAAATATTACCCAAATAATTAATTATATAGAATTTTAAATTAAGGTATTTTTAGACTTACCCAAAGTCCAATAAATTCTGAATTTAAATATTATGCCCATAATATTTAAAATAAACAAACAAATCTAAATTTGCCAAATTTAAAAATATTCACTTATTAAATAATTCAATTAAATAATTTATTTAAAAATTTAAATTACCCCTAATCTAATCAAAAATATAAGCCCAAAAAATAATTTTCAATTAAATAACTTAAATTTCCATAAAAATAAAATAAATTATTCTCTTAAAAACTACTAACAAAATTTGTAATAGTTTAAAATTTTCATTAAAATTTTTAAATAAAAACTAATAACAAAAATTATCTAAAAATTTTAATAACAAGCTTAAAAATCCTTCAAAAATTTTTCGGGGGTCCAAAATTGCCAATTTTGGAGCTCCTTCTTCGATTCCATTCAAAAAAAAAATAATTTATTAAAAAAAAAAGTCGATTTTTGGGGTGTTCAAATCGGACAAAATTTTTGCTCATTCAGCGATTTTATTGAAACCCAATTTTTGAAAAATTTTTCAAAATTACATTTTTTTGCATTTTTTTGCATTTTTTTGCATTTGCCGAAAATTGGCACTATTGGAAATCAAAGACTAGCATTTTGGGGAATCAAAATTAAGACCCCCGTTTTTTGACCAAAATTTGTCTTCGATTTCCATCAAAGGTTTTCTTTAAAAACCTGCACTAATTTTAGCTTGTCTTTAATTTATTGTCATTTTTTTAAAATCGACAAAAATCAAAAAAATCACTTTTTCTTTCAGAGAAAATATCGAAAAATGAGACATGATTATTAATTTTATCTTTAAAAAACAAATTAGACCTTTGTCTGAATTTTCCTTCACTTATTAAAAACAAAAAAATTTTGCGCCATCATAACCCTATTTACTATTACAAATTTATTATTTTTAATCATTTTTATATAAAATTATAATTTTATATCATATAACATATTTAATAATTAATAAATAAGGTAGTTTTTTTTTTTTTATAGTATTAAATTTATTGCTCTATAAAAGGTTTATTTATTAATATTATATAAATATTTTAAATTAATTTACTAAATATTAATCTATTGTAATAAATTCATTATAGAAAAAAAATGTTATTAGTTATATATAAATTATAATAATGATATATAATAAAATATTAATCTCTCAATGGCTCCATAATGATATATATATATATGATAGATCTATATCAAATAGATTATAAAAATCATATTGACTTGTTCGTATTCTCTCTCTCTCCCAAGCATCTTGAATATTCTTATAATTTAAAGGATTTCTTATATAACCCTGTTTAATCATATAAACACCAATTATTGATTTATAAACAACGGTCGCATAGATTTTAACTAAATGGTAATATGAGGCGATGTATATCTATACTTTTTCTTATTAATTTATTAATTAGTTAATAATCTATATTTAATATAAATCAGTAAAAACATTAAATTTTTATAGAGAACCGGGAGTGCGCCAACTTTTTCATAAAAAAGCCAGACAAATTTCAAAGAACCACAGTAATCAAAATTTGTACAAAAATTTTTAAACTAATCCATTTAAAATCTAAGCTAAATCTAAAATTGCAAATTTATAATTTTATTTTATTTTTAAATGAAATCATTAATATAAGGCTATAAATATGTTTACTCATGAGAGGTCTACTCAGAAAACTAAATGTAGTGCCTGATAAAAAGGTTTATTTTGATAGAATAACTAATGTGACCCCCCCACCTACATTAACAGAAAAGCCCAATAAATGAAGATGCCCCTTCAATTTAGAGACTAAATAATTTATTCTTTGTTTTTGAAGACTAACTATAAGCTGCCCACTTTTAGATAGTTTTTTAAAATCAATCATTCTTCAACCTGTAAATACCCTAAAATTTAACCTTTTATCTTTTTTGGTTAATTATTTATGATTAGCTGGACTGCCCACCCAGCAATTTCATGAAATAAAGGTATTAATTTTTAATCTTCTGAAACCCCTAAAAATCCTCAAATCTGCCCAATTTGAGGTTTAATTTTCTAAATTATTTTATTTAAGAAAATCTTCTAAAAATTTCACTTTAAAATAAAATTGCTAACTAAAATTAATTAGTTTTGGCTGACTCAAATAGCTCGATCTTTCGGTTTCAATGAAACTGGCTGATTGGAGTAGTTTGAGGATAGCAAGGCTGGCTCAAATAGCTCGATCTTTCGGTTTCAATGAAACTGGCTGATTGGAGTAGTTTGAGGATAGCAAGGCTGGCTCAAATAGCTCGATCTTTCGGTTTCAATGAAACTGGCTGATTGGAGTAATTTGAGGATAGCAAGGCTGGCTCAAATAGCTCGATCTTTCGGTTTCAATGAAACTGGCTGATTGGAGTAGTTTGAGGATAGCAAGGCTGGCTCAAATAGCTCGATCTTTCGGTTTCAATGAAACTAACTGATTGGAGTAGTTTGAGGATAGCAAGGCTGGCTCAAATAGCTCGATCTTTCGGTTTCAATGAAACTGGCTGATTGAAGTAGTTTGAGGATAGCAAGGCTGGCTCAAATAGCTCGATCTTTCGGTTTCAATGAAACTGGCTGATTGGAGTAGTTTGAGGATAGCAAGGCTGGCTCAAATAGCTCGATCTTTCGGTTTCAATGAAACTGGCTGATTGGAGTAGTTTGAGGATAGCAAGGCTGGCTCAAATAGCTCGATCTTTCGGTTTCAATGAAACTGGCTGATTAGAGCGATTTGTGGATAGCAAGGCTGGCTCAAATAGCTCGATCTTTCGGTTTCAATGAAACTGGCTGATTGGAGTAGTTTGAGGATAGCAAGGCTGGCTCAAATAGCTCGATCTTTCGGTTTCAATGAAACTGGCTGATTGGAGTAGTTTGAGGATAGCAAGGCTGGCTCAAATAGCTCGATCTTTCGGTTTCAATGAAACTGGCTGATTGGAGTAGTTTGAGGATAGCAAGGCTGGCTCAAATAGCTCGATCTTTCGGTTTCAATGAAACTGGCTGATTGGAGTAGTTTGAGGATAGCAAGGCTGGCTCAAATAGCTCGATCTTTCGGTTTCAATGAAACTGGCTGATTGGAGAAGTTTGAGGATAGCGAGGCTGGCTCAAATAGCTCGATCTTTCGGTTTCAATGAAACTGGCTGATTGGAGTAGTTTGAGGATAGCGAGGCTGGCTCAAATAGCTCGATCTTTCGGTTTCAATGAAACTGGCTGATTGGAGTAGTTTGAGGATAGCAAGGCTGGCTCAAATAGCTCGATCTTTCGGTTTCAATGAAACTGGCTGATTGAAGTAGTTTGAGGATAGCAAGGCTGGCTCAAATAGCTCGATCTTTCGGTTTCAATGAAACTGGCTGATTGGAGTAGTTTGAGGATAGCAAGGCTGGCTCAAATAGCTCGATCTTTCGGTTTCAATGAAACTGGCTGATTGGAGTAGTTTGAGGATAGCAAGGCTGGCTCAAATAGCTCGATCTTTCGGTTTCAATGAAACTGGCTGATTAGAGCGATTTGTGGATAGCGAGGCTGGCTCAAATAGCTCGATCTTTCGGTTTCAATGAAACTGGCTGATTGGAGTAGTTTGAGGATAGCAAGGCTGGCTCAAATAGCTCGATCTTTCGGTTTCAATGAAACTGGCTGATTGGAGAAGTTTGAGGATAGCAAGGCTGGCTCAAATAGCTCGATCTTTCGGTTTCAATGAAACTGGCTGATTGGAGCGATTTGTGGATAGCGAGACTGGCTCAAATAGCTCGATCTTTCGGTTTCAATGAAACTGGCTGATTGGAGTAGTTTGAGGATAGCAAGGCTGGCTCAAATAGCTCGATCTTTCGGTTTCAATGAAACTGGCTGATTGGAGTAGTTTGAGGATAGCAAGGCTGGCTCAAATAGCTCGATCTTTCGGTTTCAATGAAACTGGCTGATTGGAGCGATTTGTGGATAGCAAGGCTGGCTCAAATAGCTCGATCTTTCGGTTTCAATGAAACTGGCTGATTGGAGTAGTTTGAGGATAGCAAGGCTGGCTCAAATAGCTCGATCTTTCGGTTTCAATGAAACTGGCTGATTGGAGTAGTTTGAGGATAGCAAGGCTGGCTCAAATAGCTCGATCTTTCGGTTTCAATGAAACTGGCTGATTGGAGAAGTTTGAGGATAGCGAGGCTGGCTCAAATAGCTCGATCTTTCGGTTTCAATGAAACTGGCTGATTGGAGTAGTTTGAGGATAGCAAGGCTGGCTCAAATAGCTCGATCTTTCGGTTTCAATGAAACTGGCTGATTGAAGTAGTTTGAGGATAGCGAGGCTGGTTCAAATAGCTCGATCTTTCGGTTTCAATGAAACTGGCTGATTGGAGTAGTTTGAGGATAGCGAGGCTGGCTCAAATAGCTCGATCTTTCGGTTTCAATGAAACTGGCTGATTGAAGTAGTTTGAGGATAGCAAGGCTGGTTCAAATAGCTCGATCTTTCGGTTTCAATGAAACTGGCTGATTGGAGTAGTTTGAGGATAGCAAGGCTGGCTCAAATAGCTCGATCTTTCGGTTTCAATGAAACTGGCTGATTGGAGTAGTTTGAGGATAGCAAGGCTGGCTCAAATAGCTCGATCTTTCGGTTTCAATGAAACTGGCTGATTAGAGCGATTTGTGGATAGCGAGGCTGGCTCAAATAGCTCGATCTTTCAGTTTCAATGAAACCTAATCTTAACTTAGTAAAAATTTTTCTAAGTCCACAAAATTTGTAAAATAATTATTTTAAAGCCTAATTTCTTATTAAAATTACCTAAAAAATAAAATTAACCCTATTTATTAATTATTACTCTTTATTTTAACCTAGTTAACTAAATTTAGTACAAATTAAGTCTTTTATTAAATATATAAATATAAACCTAAATTTATTAGGTATTTAGACAAATTTTAAAATATATAAGTTAAATAAATTTTGTACAGTTAAATTTTTTAACTTAATTTTGTTAATTAAGCTGCTAATTTTTAAAAAATATTGACTGGGGGGCAAACTTGATATTTTCAGAACCCTCGTGTAGGTTACAGGGAGGTGTGCAAAATTTTAAAATGGGTGTGCAAAATTGTGCAAAATAAGACCTTTCTAACGACACCCAACTTTTTGAAAAATATTGACTGGGGGGAGCAAACTTGATATTTTCAAAACCCTCGTGTGGGTTACAGGGAGGTGTGTAAAATTTTAAAATGGATGTGCAAAATTGTGCAAAATAAGACCTTTCTAACGACACCAAACTTTTTGAAAAATATTGACTGGGGGGGCAAACTTGATATTTTCAGAACCCTCGTGTGGGTTACGGGGAGGTGTGCAAAATTTTAAAATGGGTGTGCAAAATTGTTCAAAATAAGACCTTTCTAACGACACCAAAAGTTTTTAAAAATGTTGACTGGGGGGGGGGGCAAACTTGATATTTTCAGAACCCTCGTGTGGGTTACAGGGGGGTGTGCAAAATTTTAAAATGGGTGTGCAAAATTGTGCAAAATAAGACCTTTCTAACGACACCAAACTTTTTGAAAAATATTGACTGGGGGGGGGGCAAACTTGATATTTTCAGAACCCTCGTGTGGGTTACAGGGAGGTGTGCAAAATTTTAAAATGGGTGTGCAAAATTGTGCAAAATAAGACCTTTCAAATGACATCATAATTTTTGAAAAAATATTGACTGGGGGGGGGGCAACGTCAAGTTTGCCCCCCCCACAGAAAATGGGCTGTAGTTTCTCGTAGGAAGGTGTGCAAAATTTGATTTGTGGTGTGCAAAATTGTGCAAAATGTGTGCAAAATTTTGGCATAAAAATTTTTGAGAAAATCGATCTGGGGGGGGGCAAACTTAACTGAGCCCAAAAGTTATGACCATTTAAAGCAAAAAAAACGAGTAAAACCGCAGGCGAAGATCCGGGGTCTTCTGGACGTTTAATCTCCCAACAAACGAGGAGGTGCCGGTAAACAGTCGACCGCTAAGTGAAATCGGCGGATTTCTGACGGGATGTATAAGCACTTGTAATGCAGCCGCTAAAATCGTCCTGTATTTCGGAACATATTTGGCGCTCGCTAATTCGAATTCATTCCGAGGTTGGTTAAACGCCACCAAAATGCGCTTCCTAACGAGTAGGTTCTTTGCTTACTGAAAAACGCCTGAAGCGTTTTGTCGCTCCGTAGGCGCCAATTCTACGCAACCTTTATCGCGGCGGGATTGCAACATAGAAATGAATCATATTCAAAGGTTGAAGTTAAAAGACAGTTTTGTTATAGAAGGCTCGTGGCGTAGAGCGTAGAGGTACTCTCACCCGGGACGCGCACTTTTTTTTTTAATGACAGGTAAACTACTCGCGCCTAACAGCCTGTCGGCCGACACGTGCTCAAGCGGTTATGGGCGCTATACATGCCGCGGCGCCCCAAGCAGTCGAACCGCCAGCTGGCTTCCGAAAAATTGTAAGAGATGCGCTAGCGTCCAGACCACGTCGTGTTTGTTTGGCTTAAACACGGAGCGGAAAACGTTTCATTCTTGAGCGAGGATCCGATCTAACGGATCTTATGTGCTATGTTTTCATGGATACTGAATTCGTTTTCAATATGTTTTTAAAACTTTTTTTTCATGACAGGTTTTTAAATCGATTTTGAATCGATTTGAAAACGGTTTTCAAATTTTTGATATTTAGCAGCAGACTTTTTTAAAAAAAATGTATTTTATTCAAAAGATGATGTTGGCCCTTGCCACACATTTTTTTTTAAATTTTAATTACTACTCTGTTTGCAAGTGGAAGTGTAGAAAGAAATGCTGGACTGGCATATGAGCATAGCACATACACTTTCGAGCCAAATATTTCTTTTATTTTCCATATATTTTTTTTTAAGTCTTTAAAAAAACAAATCTTTAGTTATTTAAGTAAGGTTATGTTATTATTCTTCTTTTTTCTATACACTCCACCAAATTTTAGAATGCCGGTTCCACAGTTTCACTTCTATTTCTCTCTCTCTCTCTCTCAAAAAGAGTTAGAGCAATAAAATATAATTTGGCGGCTGTCTGGTAATCCGACGCAATACGCATGTGTGAACTCAATCCCCGTTTTTATGGAAAATCGGTATTTCGATCTCAATACGATCTTGATCCAACCCTAAAAATTTTCAGGGTCGGATCTAGATTGAAATCGATTTGAATACTGGAAAAACGAGCGTTTTCATGGACGGTATTGGATTGAAATCATTTTCAGAACGAACTCAATTCCCATGAAAACGTAGCAATGAAAATCATACGTTCCCGATCGCATGGTCCAAGCCGGGGAACAGCGTCGAGTCTAGTAAAGCTTGCGCAATAAAGAGGTTCTTTCTTGAAAGGTATTATTTCCTAAACTGCTTTTCGACCGTGGGAGGTGATAGATCCCATACGATAGATCTCATCTCACGAGAGAAAGTCCGTATCGAATGACTTTCAAGAATATCCGTCCAGCAAACGGCGCACAGTAGGGCAAGAAGCACCAAAAGATGCGATAAAGTCCACATTGCAGTAAATGCGTTTTTTTTGTAGTCAGAGATGTCTAAAATTTGTAAATTTATAAAGTTTTTAAGCAAGGTATCCATGTAAGTTGATTTTAAATGAAATTAATGAATTTTACAAAGTGGTATTTCTTTTTAATTGACTGTGGGAATTAAAAAGACTTGGTAAAAAGTTGCCTTTTCATTTCATTTGTAAATTTATAATCCGAGATAAAAAAAAGTAGAGCCCAAGCCGTTGCTCGAGTTATGTAACGGGCGAATGACTGTTGTAGTTTTAAAATACTTAGAATTTCAGTTACTACAAAGATAATGGATAAAAACTAATATTTGTAGTTGCCCCCCCCCTTCCCAAAAAGCTTTTCTTAAAATTTGGGTGTGCAAAATTTTAAATAAGTAGGTATGCAAAATTATGTAAAACTAGACCTTTTAAGCCACACACAAAATATATACAAAAATGATTATAAGTTTGACTTATTAACATTACAGCCATTCCATAGTAAATAATCTAAAACACGAGTCAGGTATAACGACGAATGAGTTCTTAGGGTCGGTTCAAACGTTCTACGGTCCTAACAAATTTAGTTCCTTCCATTTTTGATGTAATGTATTATAGCATGTAAAATTGCTGCTACCAAGTCTTATTAGAGGACACGTTGGAAATAAAGTGACTTTACAATTGTGTTATTTCCGCACTCGACTGCCACCTCGTGCATAAAAAGTCGCACGGGTCTGCCCCGAATATATACACATAATATGTATCTTAAAAATTTATTAGGCTTTAAAATACATTGTATTATTACATTATTTATGCATGTTTTGGGCAATTTTTTAAGAAAAATGTTATTATAGACGTCTTTTCGCGATCGATGTTTTCGAAAGCACATTTTGAAAATATACGTCACCGTTTCAAACTCAACGTCAATTATTGAATGACATTAATCAGCTGTGTTTGTGTGGCTTCTCGTTTTTTGGATTTGGGAGTTTTTTTTTGTGATTTTTCGAAATGGATGTCCTAGATCCACAAGTGAGCCTTTTTTTTTGTCGCTGCTAGGTAACCTTGACCTATTTTCATTAAAATTGACAAGTACCGCCATATTGAACCGCGTTCGAAACAGCGGCCGAGGCGCTTTCGAAATTCTTTGAAACGTTTTGAACCGTGACGTCACCCTTTCGTCGCCAAAATAACATTTTACGCATGTTTTCAAAGCGGTTTTGAAATCATCGGTCACGAAAAGACGTCTTATCAAAAAATTAAATGCGGCTTTATAAGCAAAAACTGGCAGCTAAATTTGGACGCCCACAGTTTTCGTAAAAATTGATGGCGCATTCGCGCAAAAAAAAATTGAGTCGTGACTCATTTCATGAAGCGTTGTTTACTCTCAGAAAAGATTTGTGGCATAGAGGGCAAAGGGTGAGGGAATTTTTAAAGCTGCAGTAGGCTTCAAAGATCTCCCCACTACTAACAAATGAATCGGACGAAAGGATTTCCTAATAGCCATTTAAAACCCCAGTTCTTCGGTAGCTCAGTTGGTAGAGCATTAGACTGGTATTCTAGAGGTCCCGAGTTCAAATCCTGGTCGAGAAAAAACTTTTTTCTGATTTATTCCCTCACTCTTTGCCCTCTGCGCCACAAATCTTTTCTGTAAATTTATTAGGGCGCTAAATTTTCCCTCCATTTTGTAAATATGTTTGGCTGAAATTATTAGTTGGAAATTTGCCATCTGACACCTTCAATAAAACGCTATATGTCATGTCTCGTTGGTTGATAGATAAATAGAAATTTCGAACAACTAATAATCGTGAATGTGTCATCATCATCATAGGCAATCACTCGATACCGAGTATGATTTTCCTCTATTCTGTATCGTCGCTATCTGTTGTGCGTTTTTTGATGGCTATGTAAGCCAATTCTCGAGCCGCACACCCTTCCACAGTCCTGGCACACCCAGTCTCCAGCAGCAGCCGGTTGTTGTTGGTCATCCATTCTTCCATTTTGTCGCTCCTTTCTACGTTTCTAGTCTACGTCGTTGCTCTTCAAAAGTTTGTGCTCCCTCATGGACTGTTCGGCGCCATGTAGCCCTATCGTTTGCCGTGGTCTCGAAGTTGTTTATATCGATGTGACCCTTCATCATATCGCCTTTGAGAACGTCCTTTTTTGTTGACCTCCTTTCTCTTTCCCTCCTTCAGTTGTCCATAAAATATCTGCTTTCTTTGGGAGACGTATTTCAGGCATGCGGATAATGTGACCAGTCCAACGAAGCTGGTGCTTGAAGATAAGGGCTTCTATACTAGTTGTTCTGGCTTCTTCTAAAACACTTATGTTTGTTCGTCGGTCTTGCCATTTGATTCTCATTATTCGTCTTAAACAACTTTGGTGATATTTTTCTAGTCGTTTGATATGCCTTCTGTAGGTGGTCCACGTTTCGCATCCGTATGTTAGAGTTGGTATTATAACTGTGTTGTAGACACGAAGCTTGGTCTCCGCATTGATTTCGTGATTGTTGAAGACTCTCTCCAAAAGCCGTCCGAACGCTGCGCTAGCACATTTTAGGCGATGCTGTATTTCTGCGTCAATAGTTGCATTTGATGATAGGTGGCTCCCAAGGTATGGGTAATGTTCCACGTTCTGCAGAGGATGGCCATTTATGGAAATATTTGGAGCTTGGGGATTCGTACCTGGTTCTGGTTGGTGAAGAATTTGCGTTTTGGCAAGATTGATCTCTAGTCCAATGCTTTTGTAGGCTTGGTTAAATGCGTTGATTACCAGTTGTAGACCTTCCTCTGTATCGGCCATTACGACGTTGTCATCGGCGTACTGCAGTTCGATTCGATTCGATCGTGAATGTGTACCTCCTTGTCTTTATAACATGTCTAGGTTTTTAAAGCCGCAGTAGGCTTCAAAGATCTCCCCACTACTAACAAATGAATCGGACGAAAGGATTTCCGAATAGCCAGTTAAAACCCCAGTTCTTCAGTAGCTCAGTTGGTAGAGCATTAGACTGGTATTCTAGAGGTCCCGGGTTCAAATCCTGGTCGAGGAAAAACTTTTTTCCGATTTATTCCCTCACCCTTTGCCCTCTACGCCACAAATCTTTTCTGTAAATTTATTAGGGCGCTAAATTTCCCTCCATTGTTTATTCTGTTTAGCATTTCGAATTATATTCACGTACTGGTCGGCAGTAAATATAGATCGAGATTTTAAACTTCTACTAAATTGTTTCTCAATGGCCGAGTGCATATAGTATCTCCTTCTTTAACAGGGTGGCCCTTAATTAAGAATTTGTGAGTAACAGAATTTAAAAAATTTAATTTCGAAACTGCATACATGTACATACCAATCATAAATTGGTTTTTGTGTTGCCCACAACAGTTATCCGGTTTCAGACTTTCCGAGATTTTCTAAATAAATGTAAACACATAAACCAATTTCGTTAACACCACGTGAAATTAAAGTTGTTTATTTTTGAGACATAATAAAAGTTAGAAACATCTCCGGCTGGGCAAGTTAAAGTCCCCTACAAATCATATACAGCTACAACGCAGGATTCATCAGCATTGTTTTTATCCTTTTCTTTTTCTTGCCGCGACAAATCTTTTTCTTTTAAATGAGTATCATACAAAGTCTTAAGCCTTATTTTAGTTTCTCCAATTGCGTTAGAGTATGCTGTGCAGTCCTCGCATTGATCTTTTTTTGGTTTAAAATAAGATATATTAAACTCATTTTGAAAAATTCGATGGTACATGACATTATTTTCGTAGGGATTATTATCTCTTTTACAATAATCTACATAGTTTCTATGAAGATCTGCCACATATTGTCCACCATCTATAAATTCTCCTGTATTATTTGACCTGCAGTAAGGGCTTTCGCTTCGGGGAATTGTATCGATATGCTGCCAAATGTTATCTTTAATACCTTTGTCAACCTTCTTGTGATTACCATGTTTGCCACGCTGATCTAATGGAATTATACCACCCGGTGAATTTTTCCTTTTGCTAAGGACTGTTCTGATAGGACGGTCCCCTATTTCCATGGTAGATTTGAAAAATAATTTACAGACTCGAATCTTATTCACAATTTCTGTAATATTAGCTGATAGGAACTCTCTCTGCCTCTGAATGTCCCCATACTCCAATAAGCCATGAAAGCACTACTACGTTGTTCTTCCTTCACATTTAAATACCATTTTAGTCCACACTTATTTGTACATGGATCACCCATGATCTTTTCAGAAATAACTTTTTTATTTTTTCTGGAGTTTGAAACATAAGATTTTCCGGTATTTCTTAAACGGTTAGCAATTGCCTTTTCTGATGCCAAAGGATATGCTCTTCTTTTTTTACTCCTTTTTTGATTTGCTACCTTATCTGTTTCGTGTGATATCACATGACGCAGATATGATGAATCATGAACTAGAAGAAGAATCACTCGAGGAAGATCTAGATGCGGCAGAAGTCGAATGAGTTTTTAAAAAAAGTGGATCTTTAACGGTATCATCAGACGAAAAATCGTGAAAAGATTTAATGGCATCTTTTGAATCCTGTATATTTTGATCATCTCGAAATTCATCATTTAACTCGCCTTCGCTTTCTTGTGCTGAAAGAAAACAGAAAACGTTGTAAAACATTAGATTAAAATAATAACGACAACAATAATAATAACATACTTTTTATTACGGTAGGTAGAGAACTTTTGTTGACTCGACTTTTAGATTCTAAAAAATTATCTTGAAGGCAGTCATTTTCGGGTTCTAGTTCTTTTAAATTTTTATTTTCTTCCTTTTCTTGTGCTAAAAAAATAATCCAAAACAAATAAAACGCCATTCAAAATAAACTACTTTATTTTACTGATACAAAGAAAATCATAGTTAGGTAATGGCATCCAATATTAAGTAAGTCAAAGTCTTACCAAAAGAATCTTGCCCTTTCTTCGTAATTGCTATATCAGCCGTTTGGTCCTATCACGCACCAGCAATTTAGAAGTAGTATAGAAAAAGACGTTTTTATAACAATTATGTCCATATTTACCAACGCGAAATTTCTCCGAGTAAGTTTTGATCACACTAATCTGAGTTTAGAATGAATCTAACCAAATAAAGTTTTTAACATAATACATGACAATCCAAACGCCGATTAATATTTAATCATGATTAAAACCTGATCGGAAAAATTTTACATTGGTGCATACGAGCATTAATCCTATTGTGTAAAACGAACGATGAAAAAATATTGTAAGATAAAAAGAAGACGTTAAAAATTAAAAAAATACGAGAAAAATTATTAAACGGATTAAGTTGAGTTTTTCCAAGAATAATTTCACATTGTTAATTATGACAGCGTTTTTAATTTAAAAAAAATTAAATTAAAAATTAGACATTTAGAAAAACTAATAAATTAGGATAGAATAAGAACAAAAATAATTAAATTTTTACAAGAAAAATGGCTTATTATGATATATGACGTTTATACAGCAAAACAAAGAACCAAAATTAGTCCATTTTTACAGAAATAATGCCATATTATAAAATAAGACAATATTTCAAATACAACCTACTTTAACAAAAATATTGTCATAGTTAGTAATGTGTCACTATTCCACAAAATAAGGAAAGAAAATATTTTTTTTTTGCAAGAGTAATGCAATATTACAAAATATGACATTTTTATCGAAAAAATAAATTTAAAGTAAGACTTACTCTAAGAAAAAGATTGTTGCAATCTATAATGTGTCAGTACTTGAAATAAAAATTTATCATATTTAGAGAGAGACTCATTTACGATTATGTCACTATTCACGCAAAGACGGAAGTGTACTCGTCGGATAAACAGACACAGTCGATATTCTTGACAGTGTTGCCAGGAGGTTGGAAAAAAGTATCATTTGCAATTCGAAAAATTATCAAGTTTAGGGAAAAATTATCATAGTTTTTATTTTTGCATGACATGCGCTTAAAATGTATTGTTATTGTTGAGCGGCCAAACATACTGGATTATTAATTTCAATTTCGCAAGATGTACCTACAGTTTTTGTGCTTTTTGTTTTACAGTAACGGAGAAAGTGAGAGAGAAGATGATCAGATGACCGACGTCGATTAATCGAGTTCATAGATCGGGAGTTGATGTCAGCTATTGTTAATGTATAACTGTTCTTTTATGTGTACACCTACTATTAATTCAAATTTTCAAAAATTAAAAAGAAAAATATTGTACTAACCATAAAAAGCATTCGTTTTTAAATATGTGGTTGAAGTTGTTTAAAAGTCACGAGCAGGGCAATACTATGCAAGTATAAAAAACAGGATGGCTGCCCGTTTTAAGATGGTGGATGGACCAGGCGCACGATGTAATCAGATCACTTTTTATTATTATTGTATACTTTTTTTTTATATCAATTTTAACTTTGTGCGTTGGACGCATTATAAGAATAAATCGCGTTTTATGTGAGGATTTGTTAAATTATCATAGATTTAGGGGTTGATAATATGTCATTATTATTATAACGACACTTGCGCCATCTCTCGAAACCTTTTTCTTAATAAAATGGGTTTTATTTCAAGTTGAATTTTATAGATGGCTCGAAATATCGGTTTTTTGGATTGTGTCGTTATTCTTGAGAAGCGACGAGGTGTGTACAGTGTACGTACGTGTATAGCTGTTTAAATCTGCAAAATGATAGATTCACACGAAAGCATACTCTGAGTGCTGTGGCTGGCCGAGCGTTGCCACCACCCAAAGAAGAAATTATCGTGCAGTGCTTCCAAAATTATCGATTTTTCTTGAAAATTATGTTTTTATAAAAAAAAATACGACAACAACAAAAAATAACACAAAAACTTAAATCTATCCGAACAATCGGTATAGAATTCGATAAAATCAGCGAATTACACGGGTACGGGGAATCCCGCACGTGAAACAAAAGGCGTTTTTGAAGTACGGTAATATTTACAGAGATGGTGCTTTGACTTTTATTGTAATGTAGTTTTGTTTTTAATTGCCAAGAGGGGTCAGCACTGATTAAATAGAACAAAATAATTTTAATCCGTTCCTTAAATTGGCTTCTTACAGTAAGAAGAACACCTACAAAGAAGTTAAAGAGTCCTACAGTGAAGAAATTTGTTACAATTATCGATTATGTTACACATTATCGTTTAACCCAATTTTAAGGAAAAATTATGTTACAAGTGGCAACTCAGAACTGGCGTATTATAGCTGCAGGCTACAAAGAACCACTCTTGTTAATAGGGAATTATTGAAATACGGCCGCACTGGATAGTGCCTACTTAGCGCCGACCTTAACACAGGCTGTGCCTGGCTCTAAAAGGTGCAAATTATAGAATTATTGAACGCGCCTCTAGCAAAACGGTGGCGATACGACTTTATTTCTAACCTACAAATATATGCTGCCTGTTTTCGAAATTCTGTGTTGTTTTTTTTTTATATTTAGAGTGATCAAAAGCATGGGTGATGTGTTGGAAGCAGAGGTCTTTGTGAAGGGTGGAGAGAAGGACCATTTAGAGTTCTGAAACAAATATTGTCTTCAGCGGTAAAACGAAGTATTTGAGCTTTGCTTTATTTAATTTTCTTGTGCTATGTCATCCGATTTCATAAAAATATAACTATTTTGTCGGAATTTTTGCTTTTTTGGCCGTCACAATACAAAAAATTCCCGAAAGTAGGGTTAAGGTTAAAAAAAATGGCGAATAGTTGTCAAAAACGTCAAATACGGCTAGACACAGCCAAGATGAGGCCCAGTATAATTCCTCTACAAATAAGGGCAGGTCCTAACCTTATTAGTGTCGGCACTAAATGTGGTCGTTCTTGCGCATGCGTATCTGTCAACAGCGTCAAAATAGTGCCTGGCCTTATTAGTGCCGGGCCCTAACTGCGTTTCAATAATTCCCTAATGTTCGGTGAAAGAACCTAGCAGCGGGGATAGCTAGCGGGGATGTTTCGGGAACTGGCGTTGTTAACAAAAAAGAGGTTCCGGGAACGTTTTAGGTACGTTTCAGGAACATCTCACAGGACGTTCAAGGTACGTCACACAGGACGTTTGCGGAACGTTTCTCAGGACGTACTGGAACGTCCCCCGGTCGTTCCGGTAAGACCAAAAGGAATAGGGATGGAATTTCAAATAAAAACAAATGAAAAGATTAAGTAACTCATTTATTTCATATTTAAATTTTTAATATTGAAGGATTAGAGAATTGAGAAGAAACGTAAACGGATATACAAAATTAAGAACACACTTATTAAATCAAATGTGCAAATAGTGCATTCTAAAACTATAGCATAAGTACAAGACAAAAATTGGTTTACTTATTTGATTTTTGCGGACACAAATTTACTTTTTTAAAGAATAACATTTATCAGCAGTGATGTACAGGGTGTCCCTCGATTTTACCTTGATGTTAATCTTTTGCAAGGTGTTTGGCCAAATGTTTTCAAATTAGACCTCTCTAAAAAGCAGTAAAATAAAGTATTACAGAACTTTTCTTGTATTTCATGTGGGCTGGTCCTGCCCGATCTTGGTTGCAAAATTTCTCAGGAGCCCAATTCTTAAATCTCGACAGAAGGAACGATCCTTCAAGAGAAGGGATCAATCCCGGGGAATGATCCAATCCCTCGAAAAAAGATGCTTTTCCTTGAAACCTCTTCGAAATTTTAGATGAAAAATATACATTTTTGTGCATGAGGAATAGGACTGTCTAACAAATTGTCAAAGTCAGCTATTAATCACGTGATGGTCCTTTAAAAATGGTGGGTGCATGGTAAACAAAGCGATTTTCCATAAGAAGAAATGCTAATAAAAATTAAAATTTTGGGAAAGTGGAAAAAGGTGCAGACTAAACAAAGTTACTATTAGAGTAATCCTTTCTGAATCGGGGAGAAACGAGCATTTTGCCGAAATGTAAGAAATAAACTAAAAATTCGCAGATTAAAGAGTCAATGTCATCTATTTTTATCTCTCTCGCACTTGCACAGTGTGGATAGGCCTTGTCTCTCTCTCAGTTCGACCTGAAGATCGGGCCAGAATGGCTTGAAGAGAGACAGTTGCGCTATCTGATTTGAGAGAGATGACGTTATTTGTAATTGCACGGGTGCGACAGAGATAGGTAGAGGGACATTTCCACGTTTAATTGCGACTTTTCAGTTTATTGTTAAAATTTCGGCAAAATCTTGTTTTTCCCCGATTCAGAAAGGATTACATAAAAAAATCACTGCTTAATTTGTGTCTTTTTCCACTTTACCAAACTTTTGATTTAAGTTAGCATTACGTCTTATGGAAAAACGGTTTGTTTACCCTACACCGGCCATATTGGATCAGCCATATTATTTTTAGACTGTCCTATGGGACCGATCCCTGGCTTTGGAGTCGGAGAGCGCGAACACCCAATTTTTGATAAAGTGGATTGAGCGATCAAGAATACGAAATCCGTTCGACGTGGGATCATTTGACACAAATCTATGTCGTTCCCTTAATGTTCCCTGCTCAAGAATTAGGGCCCAGAAGTATATTAAGCAGAAGGAGACTTCCATTCCAAGTAGCACACATCTGTCCCAAAAACGTCCTTGGGACGTCCGCCTCCGGACATTCGAACATCCCCGGGACGTCCACTTCGGGACGTACGCCGTCTTTAGGACGTGCCTGGGCGGTCCAATGTTACAAAATAATTAGTCCACAGGACGTCCGACAAGGACGTACGCCGTCTTTAGTCCACAGGACGTACGACAAAGACGTCCCTGGGATATATACAGAAAACGTCTGTAGGACATATTCACAGGACGTCTTAGGTACGTCCGCTTTGGGACCTACGCCGTCTTTAGGACGTCCCTGGGAGGTCCAATGTTACAAAATAATTAGTCCACACGACGTACGACAAAGGCGTCCCTGGGGCATATACAGAAAAAGTCTGCAGGACATATTCACAGGACGTCTTAAGCACGTCCGCTTTGGGACCTACGACGTCTTTAGGACGTCCCTGGGAGGTCCAATGTTACAAAACAATTAGTCCGCAGGACGTACGACAAAAGACGTCCCGTCCCTGATACGTACACGGAAAACGTCTGCAGGACATCTTAGGTACGTCCGCTTTGAGACCTACGCCGTCTTTAGGAAGTCCCTGGGAGGTCCAATGTTACAAAATAATTATTTCACAGGACGTACGACAAAGGCGTCCTTGGGACGTACATAGAAAGCGTGTACAGGACGTACGTTTCGGACCTTAATACCGGCAGTAGTAGTTACATATGTATTTACAAACTAAATTTAAACCACACTTAAGTATCCAAAACCTAGCATAAATTAAACTATGACCTAGCCAATAATATATATGTATATTAGCACACACCTTAGACTCCCATGAGCCATACAAATATCTAATACAAAATTATACTGGTATAAGTAGGTATTTTGCATGGGACAGTGAGAGAAATGTTACTCACATATTTTATTTGATATATGGTTAGCTTGCATATGTCGCACATAGAGCGCACTGCGCGTTCGCTTTGAATCGACGGTATTATTCCTGTATGTTACAAAATAATTAGTCCACACAGGAGGTACGACAAAGGCGTCCCTGAGACGTATACAGAAAACGTCTACAGGACATATATTCACAGGACGTCTTAGGTACGCCCGCTTTGGGATCTACGCCGTCTTTAGGACGTCCCGAGGATGTCCGTTGGCGGACGTCCCAAGGATGTTTTTGGGACAGATATGTGCTACTTGGGATGGCGCACCGGCTATTCTTTTTTGTTTTTTCAATAAGAAAATGATGGATTCTGATTTGGTAATGCGCCAAATTCAATTGGAAGAATTCCTCTTGGAAGAAGATCCGGACACTGCCAAGCAACTTTCGTCAGGCATGTTATTTAATGGTGGGTTTATATATGAAAATAACAAAAGGATAAGATAACCCAGGAATTATAAACCGGGGATAATAAATAAAAACAAAGTTAGGTTAGGTTTGTAAAACTGTCACTGGAAATGCATTTTGGCAATGGAATTAACCGATGACGTTGCGGTTGAACCAGTGACTTCACATTTCAAAATAACGCAAGCGCGTGTTCTACGCCAAAGAACGACACTTATTAAACCAATTTAACGTCCCCAGAATGTAGGTTTTGGACCTAGATCTTTTGAGCATTCATGGATTTTATCAATATAAATAACTTAAAAACCCAATAAAATGGCAACCAATCAAAACCAATCTCGAAATAAGTATAAACTAATTTTATAGTTATGCTGTCCTGGGGATGTCCTGAGGACGTATAAGTGTTACCAACCGATCTTTGGTCCCACTTCAAACGTCCCCAGGACGTACGTTTTGGAACCGGGACGTTCAGCCCTTAATGGGACGTCCTGAGGACGACATGTGCTACTTGGGATTGTAATATCTTTAAATATTGTTTAAATTCACAGATAATTGTTTATATTTAAACATGTTGGTAATCTTTTTTATTTTTATGAATTTTGGGAAGTACAATCCCATATATTGTGTAATATCTTTGAATATTGTTTAAATTTAGAGATAATTGCTTCTATTTAAATATGGCAGTAATCAAAAGTCTTTTATCTTTATGATTTTGGGGACAGAAGAGAAATGATTAAACGATGTTTCGCCCTGGGTAACCAGCGTGGGCTCATCAGTGATTTCACTGGTCACCCTCCCCATACATCATTAAACACCATCATACACTTTGATTTCCAACTTTGAATCACTCACAAATGGGCATCGTCCCGCACTGGTACTTATCTAAGTTATCTGATACGGATTCGTCCCGGCGCGCAAGGCAATTAAAACAAAAACAGATGTTAAAAAACCTCCAAATCAGTTTTACTTCAACCGAAAAGAAACTAAAAAACTAAAGATCAAAAGATCTTGGGTGGAAATAGCGAAAAAAAAACACACAAAGGACCAAAGCGAAAAGAGAAATGATTAAACGATGTTTCGCCCTGGGTAACCAGCGTGGGCTAATCAGTGGTTTCACTGGTCAACCTCCCTATACATCATTAAACACCATCATACACTTTGATTTCCAACTTTGAATTACTCACTAATAGCAACGAGGATATTATATCCTCGTTGGCAGAACTAATAAATATTTTTATAATATTAATACCCAACAAAAGTTTTTCATTATGGTACTATATTTTTACATGTTAATATTTTAAACCTATTAAAATTAGAAATGTTTCTGTAATTTTTGTGCTCACTATTTGCTAAAAAAATTAGTTAAGTTGAATTTTTTTGCAGCTTGATAGATTTATAAAAGAAAAATACCTCATTTTGGTGAGTAATGGCCAATTACCTGCAAGTTGAGTATTGTATTTTATTTATGGTCAGTGGGGCAGGCCTTGTGCATGCATTTTGAATTTTGATTTGATATCAAACATTATGAAAACGAATTTATATGGGAGTTTGCTAAACAATGATATAACATTTTATGTTTAACTTTAATAGTTTACTGGATCAAGTTCAATCTGCGTTAAAACAACTTGCTTTCTGTACTACACCTTGCAAAAGATTGACATAGATATTAACATTTTTAAATATTTCTACACTTGTTTTAGCTGATTCCTCCCTACAACTTGCTACTGCTAATTTCAAGCTAATTCTAACTTATTATATGTACGTACCTATTATAAACAATTAAAGACGCTACATAAAGTTAAATATCCAAAAAAGTAAATATGGCTTCTGGGGTGACATCTGACATCTCTGGTCATGTATACCTCAATATTGCTTTTCTAAAGACTTGTCATGATTAGTCCGCGTCCGCTATCTCTTAAGTACTCATACTACTGTAGATATAGCGCCTTTCTCTCTCTAGAATTTTAAGATGTGATCCGACTGTATTTTTTTTAGAACTGCATCGCTTGTCATTTTTGGAAAATTTACGTTTTTTGTTAACATTACGACTTATGAAAAAACGGTTTGTTTGTCCTATAGCAATACTTCGTCCCAGAGACGTACATTTTACGTCGGTACGTCCCGGGACCAATTATGGACGTACTACGTATGTACAAACGTGTACGTACATAGTACGTACACTATATACATAAGCGTACACGTTATAAGAGTAAAAACCGTTATGAAATATATTACATTCTTTTTCTATGTATAGGTGGTGGTCTAGTGGTAGAGCATTTGTCTCTCATCCGGGAGGCTCGGGTTCAATTCCCGGTGTGTCCTACACTTTTTTAATTACCGGTGAAATATCCTTGCCTGACCCAAACTCACTTACGGTCAATTTACGTCCAGTTTTGGTCCCGCCTAGGACCTAAATTGTACGTACCTGAAATATACGTACATAGGACGTACATAGTACGTACTGTGCCACATCCGAAGGACGTACCGGGGACATAAAAACCGTTGGAAAATGTACGTCCCGGTACGTGCATAGTATGTACGTGTATGTACCAAGGACGTGACGTTCGTCCCAGCGTCACGTCCCAAGTACGTACCGTGGCTGTATGGGTACATTGGAACTGTTTTTAGATCTTTTTCTGGGAACGTTCCAGGGGCGTACTTTTTAGGGCTGTGACTTTCAGAAATTATGGGGATCTAAAAAGGACGTACGCTAAACGTTTAATTAGTACTGTTTTTAGACCTTTTCCTTGGAACGTTCCAGGGACGTATTTTTTAGGTCTGTGACTTTCGCGACCTATGGGGATCTAAAAAGGATGTCCTCTGAACGTTTATTTGGAACTGTTTTAAGACCTTTTTCTTGCAACGTTCCAGGGACATACTTTTTAGGGCTGTAAATTTCACGACCTATGGGAATCTTCTAAAAAGGACGTCCCCTGAACGTTCATTTGGAACTGTTTTTAGACCTTCTTCTTGGGACGTTCCAGTGCCGTAATTTTTAGGTCTGGGACGTTAGTGAACGTTAGTAAAAAGGACGTCCCCGGGCTGTTATGTGTTATTAGGGTAGTATATACTTACGCTTACGTACGTCCAGTGTACGTCTGTAATTGCATGTTTGAGAGGTAGCCCTAAAATGTACGCAAAATGTACGTACTGTGTACGTACCCCACAAACAATGAAAGGTGGTAAGGTGTATTTGCTTTATTGGCAATATTGGCAAGTGAATGCCATTGGTTATTTACTACAGTAGTATTATTGGGAAAATTGCGCTATTTTGCCAATGATTATTTATTAGTGCTGATGTGTTGGCAAATTTATGTTATTTTGCCAATAACTGAAAAACGTGTTTTACATAACAAGTGCAACGCAATCGTTCCTTTAAAAATTGCATGTATTTCTAAACCACCTTTCCGGTCCGATCAAACGCATTGCCGGATATCGTGCCTTTTGAACGCCGAATTTTTTAAATTTCCCGCGCGATTGACATCTGTCGTGCGGTTGACAACTAGACGTACTTGCCGACGCCATTTTAATATTATTCTGCGGATTCTTCCTATGTGGGTTCCTTTTTGTGTTTTGCAAGTTTTCTTTTAAAATTAGTTTAATTTAAGTTGAGTTTCAAGTCACCATGGATGTGGAAGCCGATACTACGTAAGTACTCATATTCTTTTATTCTTAAATAAGGTCGGCCTAGAATGGACTTAAAAATGTTCAGAACTACCAGTAAAGCGACCAAAAATCGTCATTTTTGGTGGGTTTATACAGGCATATAAAAATTAAAATAAAAAATAAGGGCCGAACAGCACACAGCTTCTGCACATGTACACAAAAGTGAATGACACCAATAGTTGAAATAATTAAACTAAACTCCATCATGCTGTTTTCCTTACTAATATCTGTTAAAAACAAACCAAAAACTGCAAAAAACCCCCATTTAAATTACAAAAACAAATGAAAGTGATAAAATATTTAAGATAAAAATAAATGTTAAGTTACTCATCGTTTTATTTATGCTGTATAAATGCCTACACTGTTCCCCATAAGCTCATTCAACTTTTATTTTAATTTTAATTATTATTTTTTTTTTAATTTTTATTTTGATTTGCCTGTATGAACCCAGCATTAAATCGTGATCTAGACGCCACTTTACAAGAAAATCAAAGGTTACATCATGATCTACAATGCTTAAGCGATACTGACACTAATAATTTACAAATTTCTTTTGTAATTGAGCAAAACCGTTCTCAACTTAAAAACCAGTTAACTCCTACCTGTGTTCAGCCTTCAGTGCCATTTAGCCTACTGTTGCCGCCATTTTTATAACCAAATTGACAGGTAAAACATGAATTTTCTCTCAGTTTGGTGTCACTATGGCCTCTATAGTAGGCTAAAGGATATCAATCAATCAAAAAAGAGTTAACTGGCTTTTTAGTTGAAGTGTTGGATCGAGCCATCTAAAGATTGATCAATTCAGTCTACGTCCAAGTCATTTTCTAACACTGAAATTTCTCTTGCTGACCCAAATAATGATGACCCTTAAATTTCTTGTGAAACCGAGCTGTCTTTAGTTAATATCTTAAAATCTTTTTTAAAATTAATTTGAAAAAACTCGTCTGTATATGTATGTATAGTATAAAACTATTTTTTTATTTTAACGTAAATTTGCCAATAAAACAACTAGATTAAAGTTTTTATTTTTATTTTTTTGATAAACCGATATTTTGTCACTTTTTAAGCAAGCTACTTTTTCCTAAAACAAAATACTGGTTTATCCAAAAAAAATAATTTACAGCTATACTTACCAAAATTTAAACTTTTTTAGATTCTGTAAAAAATCCTTTAAGAAGTCAACCAACTTTTCCTCATTCTGTCGTTGAAGATGCTACTAAGGCTTGGTTACGGGGTGCCTGTGACTGAAAAGGGGGCAGAACATCCAGGAAAAAAGATGCTGAATAAATCTTCATCTTATCTTATAACAAGAAGAAGGAAGTACTAAGTCTTTAAATTTTTGGCCAAGGAATTTTTATATAAAGCAACTGAAGCAAACCTTATTTTTTTGATTCACAATCAAAGAGATTCTAAATTAAATTTTTCCTGTTGCAATTTACTGTTGTATGGAAAACCTCCTCTTAATAAATATTTAAATCAATTTATGAAAGAATTTTCCTCTATCTTTGGCATGACCAAGACGACAAATATTTTTCATATGGTTTCCATTCCTGTCTTCATGTTAGGATATAAATATAAGTGTATAAGTGTTTGTTTATATTAACATTTATTTATTTATTACATATTGGTTTTTCTAGGAATTTTTGTTTGTTTAAGGATAACATAAAATAAATGTGCATTCGTAAATTATGTGCATTATTTTATTTTTAATCCACAATCATTACAATTTTTATTTTATACATAAATACTTTAAATAGGAAGAAAAAGCCAATTATCAGTGGTATCGGAATTTGCGTCTGTATCCCTATTGAGTCGACCAATCAAGAAGGTGCACTTTTAATTTTTGCGTGGGTTTGGCACTTAGTGGTAAGGGTGATTCACCATATTTTCCCAACTACATAACTCATTTATTCTTAAAGATAAAAAAAATAATACAAAAGTTGCTTAGTTTTTCACAAATTTTAGGAAAATTTAACCAAAATTTTAAAAATATCAAATTTCGACATCAACTTTCTTATTTCAAATGGAACACCCTGTATATTTTTCAAGAAAAACGTTGACTTAAGAGCAACTGCTTAAGATAAACCCTACAAGATCTACCGAAATTAAAAAAAATATACAGGGTGTTCAATTTAAAATAAGAAAGTTGATGTGTAAGTCTAAATTTGACATTTTGCAAATTTTTATTGAATTTTCTTAAAATTTGTGAAGAACTAATCAACTTTTGTATTTAAACTATTTTTCTATCTCTAATAATAAATGAGCTATGTAGTAGGAAAAATATGGTGAATCACCCCATACATTTTTTGCCAATATTGCCTGCAATGCCGGTATTTAGTATGCAGTGCTCCTCTACATTTAAACCATGCTAAGTGTGTATTTGCCATCATTTTAAACGTATTCGTTGCCGTCGCTCGGCCGGTGGCTCACACAGGAGTGTTTAAGGTATTTATAACGCACAGATTGCCGTGCGTCAAATTCTCATTGCCAATAGATGCCAATATTTGTAAGGCACTTTGCCATGCCAGCATTGTTTGTGGGGTACTCTTTTGTACGTACATAGTACGTTCCTAATTGATCCCGGGACGTACCGATGTAAAATGGACGTAAAATGTACGTCCCTGGGACGAAGTGTGCTGTATGGGGAACGTTCAGGGGACGTCCTGAACAGAGGCGCATGTACTGCAGTTTTAATTAGCTACTCATTTAGCAACTAGATGGCGTACTTTGGTAAAATATTCTCTATCTTTTCCACATGCGTTTTATATAATAAGAGATACTTGTATTTTATTGTATAATGACTCCAAAATGAGCTTATATAAAGATGGGCAAGGGTCGTCTAAGTAAAGGTTCCAGGAACGTCCGAAGGAAAGACCCCGAGACGTTACAGTTGACGACATTAATCGTTCCGAGAACGTTCCCGGGCGACGTCTGTGGATGTTCCCGGAACGAATAAGAAGAATATACCGTGGACATTCAAATAAGGATGTGCTATCTACGTCCATTTGTTCTGTTCATGTCAGCTAGTAGATGACGTCATAGCATTTTTGATGTGAAAATTTAAGTATAATCCGGAAATTCATAAAAATTAAAAACTTTTGATTATATACACATGTAAGTAAAAACCATTATCTGTAAACTTAAACAATATTCGAAGATATTCCACAATCGAGGTCTCCTTATTTTGCTTATACTTCTGGGAAATTTTAGGACCAAGGTTAACCGTAACCGCTACAAAAAGAAAACAGCTCAGGCAAGAAGTGAAAAATTTTTTCACACTCACGGGCACGGGTGTCAAGAATACAAGCTCAGGGACCGTATTCTTGACGGCCTGTGAGGTGAGTAGTCAACGATGAGTATTTGTCTATCTCACTTTTCACATGGTTTAAAGCAGGTGAGAAGTGAAATTTGTTCACATTCACGGGCACAGGTGTCAAGAATACGGGCCCTGACAATCGAAAATCTCCACTGCTCAAAACATTGAATTATAAACCAGACTGAGAAGGCGCAACGACGAGTGCGCATCCTATTTTGGTGCGACGAGATGCTCGCCGCCATGAGCGGACACCATTAATCAAAATTTGGTTGAACTCAACCAGCCAGATGTCGAAAAGTCGAAATTTCTGTGGTTGACGTTTCGACATAACCTCACTTTTTCGCTGTTTTTTTGGAGACGATCGTGATTTTTGCACTCGTTTTTTCCACAGAATTTTTTGTCCGTCAAAATTAATAGGGTGAGATTAAAGTGAACTTAATCCAGTGTGTTTTCTTTTACAGTTATACACGATAACAACATTTTAGTTATTTTTGTGTTTTTCTTGCTGCTAGAAGCTAGAAGGGCAACAAGAATGGCTTGTCAAGCCATAGGCTGCTATTCAAGCAAGCGGAAAGATGCAAATACTGGTGTAACATTTCACATGTAAGTCTAATGTAAACCATTAAGCTTGATTTATAGCCATATAGCTGTTGCTGTTTGTGCTCGCCATTTGACATTAGTTTTTGTATATTTTTGATTCTGCCTAGCTGTTTTAGTGTGCTTTGAACATTTAAAATTATTTAATTAGGCAGTTTCAGTGATGCTAAGCACAGACAACTTAACTACATAATAATTTGAAAAACATTGTAAAAAAGTCGAGAACTGATTGAAGGCTTAATTGGTTTCCAAAATAAAACATGTTTCACATGACCTAATGTTCTTTTGTTTGCCTTGTGACATTAATTAAAAGTATTAAGGCGGATTCAGAGTGCCTTAAGGTAAGCTGTAAGGAAAATAAACTATATATAGCAAACACATGCTGCTGTTCATGTATACTTTGAGCTGCAAGTGGTAAGCATACTATTAACAGCATACATTTGCCATAGTTTATTTTCCTTATCTCTTACTGCATATGTCATACTGCATACCTCATACCAATTACCTTATTGCACTCTAAATTTCCCTTAAAGTACATATGTAATTGCGAAGAAGGAGTTATTTCTGAGATGTGCCAATGCCAAACAGAAAAGATAGAAAAGTCATCTTAAATAGGAAGTGCAGACAGCAACTGCAAGTACTTATAAATCATATTAATGAAGTGCTAATTTAAAAATTTGGTGCTTCTTTTAAACAAAAATAAGAGCATGTTCTTGTAGCTTCAGATAAACTGTAGTGCATGATCTGATCAAGAATTTGCTTTGCTGTGCTATGCTTGTATCATGGCCACTATTTTTTAATTCTATGGTTTTTATTTACAAAATATTAAATAATCTTGTGCCTGCATATTTTAATGACTTGATTACTTTTAATTTTAATATTCATAATAACTACCAAACAAGAGCATGAAATAACCATTATATACAACAATCAAATCAAATACTTACTGTTCAAGTGAGTAATTCTCTATTTGTAAAAGTAAAAAAAAAAACAGTTTATCTATTGAATCTTTAAAAAAAAATGGCAAATTATATCAATAACATGTAAGACAGTAACTTTTGGTCTTAACAGTTGAAAGTCATATGTGGGTTTACATATTTTGATAACTGAATATTTGCTGCTTAGCTATGAATTTATAAATTTATATGTGTAAGTTTATTTTATTTTATGTGGATTTTCTTTTTATTTTGTGTTTAGTTTTCTTTCTGTTGACTTATTATTATTTATCTATCTCCCCATGTATTAGGATATCCAACTTGAAAATAAATTTTTGTTATTATTATTTAGTGCTCTATTATCTTGCTCTATTTAAAACTTCTTTTAAAAAACTGAATATATCCCAAGTGTCCCAAAGTGAGTGACATATTAGAATATTTTGAACACTAATTGAACCTTGAAATGAACAAATAAATTTAAACTTTGTACAATTTTTGAAATATTTTCACACACACAAGTTTCAATATTTTAAATAGAACACCCCAGTAGGCTATAACATGTCATTTTTGATATCTTTGGTGTCAAAAGACTTTTTAAAACCTTTAAAGTTATACATTACAGTTTTTAAGTTACTGGATGTCAAAAATACTGAAATTAAATATCAAAAACTAAAGAAGATGATTAAATTCATCTCATATTCTTAACAATATTTCTATAAAGAATATTAGAAAAGTTATTGAGTGATGTTTTATGGTATGAGGTCACCTTGGAGGTCACTTATCTAGGAATAAAATATCTAGGATTTCAAATTGACAATACTTTATGTTTTGTTTTCAAAGAAAAAAATTAGAAAAAAGTTTTGTTTGCAGGTCAGGAAAAAATCAAACTTTATTTGCTTGCATAACTTTATTTAAAGCACTAGTTCAACCACATTTTGATTATTTTTCCACCATTTTATATTTAATTTCTAAAAAGCAAATTGGCTTTTTAGAGATTTTATTTAACAGGGGAATGAGATTAGTGCTTAAATATGCTTTAAAGTATGACTATTTTCTTACTATGATTTTTATTTACAAACTAAAAAAACGACCCAGAATCCTTTAGTGAGTTTTTAACATAATTATTTTAAAAGATACAGAATTCAATACCATAAAAATAAATAAAACAAAATTTAGCTCTACCATGATGTCACTATTTTACTTAAGATATACAAAATGTCACTAATTTTAAGAAAGTTAAAAAAATATATATACTTAGTTTCTATAGTTAGCTTACTAAGTTAAAAATATCTATGAATATATGGGTGTGTGTGTAAGTATATATGTGAATGTCTGTAGTAAATGTGTAAAAGTATGTACAAGTTGTGTTATTTTATTTTGTTACTATATTTTAGCAATAATGTATTAGGATTTCCTATTTGATTGAATTAAATTTAAAAAAATAATTATGGATTACATCAAACGACGTTTTTTGACTTAATGAGTTTGCACACCAAGCCAATGATTTATACAAATTTTGTCTTTATTTGTAGATTTCCTAAAGAAGATCCAAGGCGTAGATTATGGTTGCAACTGAGTCCTTCATACCTCTCAGCGAAATTTCTGAAGACATAGTTGCTTACATGTCTGGGTATGTTTTGAAAATGATTAACAACAGAAATTTGTGCGCCCACTGTTTAGAAGGAATACACTCTGAATTTATAGATGAACAACATCAAAACTTTAAGTTTATACATAGAAGAAATAGAGGTTTGTACTTGACAATTATGCTTTTGGGGCTGTATAGTAGAAATTTTGATTTTTAGACCATCACTCTCATAAAATTTGAACTTTTTTATTTTCTTCAAAAATATAATTTTTCAGTAACAAAGACCTGTCCACAAGTGGGGGCGTGTCTATTTTAAGGTGTAATCGAAGCTTGACATAAAAAGTGTTGGTCTGCCTGATGTATATATATACTTGCATCAACAAACCCATTAAATTTTAGATAGGTTGGCTAAAGGAGAAGGCGAGTTGGAATATCATTGGGTACTTTTAATTGAGGGCAACTTACAAGATGTGGTTATTAAAGCAATGTTCTACACTACATTTTTGACTAAACATTTAGTCAACAATACATGATTGTTAAGACAAGTAATTGGTTAAATTTTAACTAATTTTGTATTATTTTAGGAGGATTACAGCGTCCTTCACAGGCCATCATAAAAATATGTTCAGAAGTTGAAAAAGTTATAACAAAACTGATGGCAATAACTGAAAATAAAATTCCTGCAGAATCTGGGTTTCAGAAGATATTTGTGTTGAGCATTAGCCAGAAGTTTTACCCTGAAGGAAATCATCTATTTCCAAAATTAGAAGACCATTTTCTGGAAACACACCCCTTTGAGGAAAATCATTGTTTCATTCTTATAAAAAATATCAGGAGGAAACTCACAAAACTTATTTTATTTAGCCATCAATAAATATTTAGAAAAACTAAATATGTAGAGGGTTTCTATGTCTGTGGTGTGCTTATACCGTGTGTTGTGTTTGCCCTTGCAACATAGGATTCCTAATTAAACTTTTGTCCCGGTATCTTTTTCGAATCTGACAATAACTGACATTGAAAGTTTAAACAAAATGTAAAAATCTCTTAGAGACATTTTCAATATTTGCTAGTATTTTGATTGATGTAAATGTTATAGGGTGAATAATAATTGGAAATTATGTATTGAAAATGCCTATGTTGTGGAAGTAAATGCAACAGACGGTATGTTATTAATATTGAGTATCAAGCATCCGGATTTTGATGTATGTATGTATTTAATGTTAAATAATAAAAAATAGTTTTTTTATATACCTATATATATGCCGATTGTTTTCTTATATACCTATATATATGCCGATTGTTTTTTTAAGGTGGTTACCTATAGCTTTATATTCTGGAACCCTATCAAATTTTACTCTCCAAGCAAAGTTTAATACAGTGGAACCGCTAATACCTAAGTTTTGGAATAAATTATAATTTCTTAAATTAAAACGCATTTTTTAAAAGAAATTCTGTAAAAACAATATAGCAAATATTTTTACGCTGGGTGGGCAAAGTTACTCCCCAATGGGAAAGTAAAAGGAACAATAAAAGTAAACTTTTATTGGGAACCACTCCTCAGACCACTCAAAAAAGAAAAGGAATTTAAAGAGGTTTTACTTTATTAACTATTTGAGCAAAGAATTTTCAATTCGAATGTAAAAGAAAGAAAAAATCTGATTTGCTTTATTTTCTGTTGTGGTTAAATTAAAAAAATGCTTGTCCTACCAAGAGCTCAAGCATGCATAGGGGAGATAAGTTGGCACTTTACATACCTAGGTATATCTAAAGGCAGATTCAGAGTTTATTAAGGTAAGCGCTAAGGCACAAGGTACTGTAGCATATGCATGCTGCTGTTTATAGTATGCTCGAGTATGCTGTAAGTATAAGTGGTAAGTATACTATAAGCAGCAGCATGCATTTGATATAGTTTATTTTCCTTGCATCTTACTGCTTACGTTATGGAACTCTGAATCCGTTTTTAGGCTTCCCCGTTTTTATTCTCCCTATGTAAGAAAGAAAGAAGCCTGAACAACAATATTTTTTACTCACACCCGAGGGCCAACAATTTTTTTTCTCACTTCCGCACATATTGACGGATTTCTATAAAGTTACCCTAATATCTGTTTAATATCCTAATTTTCAAAGTTCTTATTTTTATCAATATTTCCAGCAATTTTCTACATCCAAAAAAAATCATAAATATTTTAATTAGTAGCCTATTTAATCCAAAAATTAAAAAAAATATTTTTAATAAATTTTCTACCAAATGTAAACAACAACGATTCATTTACAATTTTAAAACGAATTCAAAATATTTCAATGAACATTTTGGGTGGTATGTTGATTAAATCTGCCAAACCTTACATTTTTTTTAATTACTTGACTATACCATAACAATTTTATTTCTAAATTTCAGTTAATTTGCGCGAAATGTCATGATTTCCTTGTTTAAGTTTGATTTAAACTTGAAATGCAAACGGCACCACAATGACAAATTCAGTCAACCAATTTCTTAACTCTGCTGTGGTCTAATATGGCCGCGCTCACGGTTGGCCCGTTCGCGCAGGTTGTCGCCCCTTCTCAGTCTGGTTTATAATTCAATGGCTCAAAAGCACATTAGGTGCGTTCCATTCGACCTCTTTTTTGAACGCACCCTCTCGCTTTTGTACATACCTTATAAGGTATTCTTTTGAGACAGTTAGTGCAACACTGAGATTTCTCTGTCTCTTGTTTTTGCCAAAAACCGCAAAGGACAGAAATATCCGAGTGTTGCACTGAAAGTCTCAATAGAATACGCTATTAATTTGAGGTTATGGGCTCCTCTTTTTTTGTTTCTGTCATCTCCATATAATTCTTTTCAAAAAATAAATTTGTTTTAGGGAAATAATTAAAGTGTGGTACAATGAGTGGTGAAAAGTGTCCTGTAGATTCCGAATTTCCAGTGGCTGGGCTGCTCCCGAAAAAAGAGACTGGTGCCATTTCATTCTTGTCTAAGTATCCAGCTTATGATGGCAGAAGTATTGTTATTGCTGTTCTGGATTCGGGAATCGATCCTGGTGCCCCAGGGATGCAGGTAAAATATTCTACAAAAATGTACAACATAAAAACAAGGAAATAAAACCTACTTAGGTCTAACAGTAAAACAAAGAAACCTTGCTTCATAGAAAAGGTTGGTTTCTGGGTTGACTTTATGTGGTACTTAATATAAGGCCTAGACGTCCCGTTTTTTGACCCCTATGTTTCGCATCCCCAAAAAAGTTGTTGGGATGGGCAAATGTTCAGTTTTTTTTTTTTTAAGTTTCCATTTTTGTCCTTTTTTTTAATTAAAATACTACCCTTGATTAATTTTTACATAAGTAGATTATGTTCTCGGTTTTTTATATTTTGTAATGACACTGTAATGTGTTTTCTGAGGGTCATATTGCGTGGAATATACTCTTATTCAAATTTATTCAAAAATTCTGCTCCACAAAAATCTCTGAATTTTCATAAAAATTCCAAAATCATGTGTTACTTTTCCAAAAATTTTTGCTTGTGGCGCCATTTATTTAAAATATATCTAACATTGCTGAATATTTTTGCATTTAGGAATTTTAAGAAAGGAGAGGAGAAGGTAGCTCTATATTATTTTATTTTATACAAATAATTGGGGCAAAAAAATGGCTAATAATTATAACTGACGGAAATAAAGATATATCAAGTTATTATGTACCTCACAAATAAGCACAAATAAAGTATTGTTCATACCAAGGTAATCCTAGTTCTTATCTTTTGTTTATATTTAGTATTAGTTTCCATCATAAGAAGGTTAAAACTACCGTTTCTTAAGGAAATGTGCATACTACTAATACTAATGTTTTTGCTTTGTCTTTTAATTAGTACTGGTTTTTTTTCTAGGAAAAAATGGCAACTTTCAAAACATGAGACGAGTAATTTTTAAGAAAAAAACTACTGCAACTGGCAACACCTTTTTCCATTATTTGTTAAGTTATTTATATATCAAATAAACTTATTTAATTTTTCTCTATTCTAAATGTCCTTGCCCATATTAGTTTAAATTAAAAAATCACTTGCAATTATTCTACATATGTATACATATGTATTACTTTTATCATTTATACTTTCTTTGGAACAAGATTTTTTCTTTTTATTGTAAAATATAAAATGCTATTGCATTTATTATTTTTTTTAATAAATAAACTGTTGTTATTATTAATAATAGTCTTTACCAGTTTTTTAAGAAAGTATAATCTAGATATTAATAATATAATATGTAAAACTGTAATTTTTCTGAAATTTTGTTTCATGTAAATTGATCATCTTTGTTTTTTGTAGAAAACATCAGATGGAAAGGTCAAAGTTGTTGAAAGATATGACTGCAGTGGTTGTGGAGATGTGAATACAAGCACAGTTGTTACACCTGAAGATGGGTTTATTACTGGTCTCACAGGCAAAAAATTAAAGGTAAGTTTTAACAGTGTGCTGGACATCCCCCTAAAGAATCTACTATGAGCAATTTGGGTAAGTTAGTGCAAAATCTGACATTTGAATCAAGAAAACAAGCTGGAATCTGTATTGTATATTATTTATCTGATATTTATGGATCTAAATCTTCTGCTTATGGGATGCTGAGTTGCTGAAGTAGGGCATTCAGTTTTTTTTAATTTTTAATCTTTTCAAATTGAATTAGCATCGACACGACGACAGTGATTAACATTGTTGAAGCACCTGGAATTGCTTTGTGAGTAGAGTAAAACATGCTTTATTGTAGAAGAACAGCATTCGAAATTAAAATTCTTATTGACAAAGCTGCTAACTTAAAGTAAGGCTTAATATAAATCCTGAAAATGTCTAGTTCTAACATTAGGATAGTATAAATGTAAACATTCGTAATTAATTTGACAGAGATTATTATAAATTAATAAACAAAATAGGTATTTAATAAAAAATATGATCAATCATTTAAACACAAAATTTTAACATTAAAGTTGCAACTCAAGAAAAATTGTCTTACACTCAGATCTAAATTTCTTTAGAACTGTGACATTACATAGTTCAATGTTGAGTTCAATGTAAATCAATGAGTTCTGTACAAGTGTGAGATGTGGGATGGAAAATCTCAAATGATTGAGGTGCTTCTGTGATTAGATAACCTGTCTCCAGAACAAATAAACTAGGTAAAATTAAAATTTTACTTGATACAAACAGGGGCTGACAATGAGTTCTAGGATGTACACCACATAAGAAACAAACCACTCTTTTTTGCATGATAAATGCAGATTGAAATAGTTGATGGCTACAACAAATGGAATACAGTAGCATAGGTGAGATTCCACCAGTGCAAAGTAAGTTAAAATTTCACTACCTGCCCCGGTGCAGAATTATTCCAGCTGTGACGTCATGGCTCGAGCTTTTGCATGTTTCAGTAACCAACCCAAGCCGTGGTGCAATCAGCTGGACATATTTCACTAGACTCAAGCTGCCCGCATACAGTTCAATTTCATATTTCAGTAGCGGCTCCGAAGGTCCAAAAATTCAAGTTTTTCAGAACTGTGGCTTTTGACGCTTTTACTTGGTTGCATTGTGCAAGTTCAAATTTTCTCCGTTCGAGACCAAGGGCAAGCTAGCACAGTGCAAGCTATAGTTCAATTTTTAACAAGAGCTACGAAAATTCAAGCCGAGTGTGGTATAGTGAAATGCACTATAATTCAGATGCAATAATTCTTAGATTAAAAAGAGACAAGAGATATGATCCAACAAAAACTCCTTGACAAATAATAACCACTGTTTATTTACAAATAAAATCAAACCAAAACAAAGGTGAGAAATATTTATATGAGAAAAAATTTTCTATCCTTTTAAACGACATTAGAACGATAGGGACAGAGAATTCTGTGTCTTTTGGTTGTGATTGGCTTGTGGGCGGGAAAGTCCGGCAGAGCGCAGACTGTTCAATGATATTTTTATTGAGATAAGCTTTTTTGTGTTATCTATTTTAAAATTTCAGGATGTTTTAAGCAGTCTGGAAGTCTTTAAAATCACATTTTGTCAAAAAACATTTTTTTAGTGTGTTTTTTCTCAGTAGGAGAAAATATCATTGCAAACAAAAGGCGGGAGCAAGTGAAATCAGTAAGTGGCGGTACATGCTGGTAGGTACACAAAAAAAAAAAAAAGTTTATGAAATATACTTAAAATCGTAGATCCTTAGATTAAAATATCAACCAACACGTTTTTTTTAAATTTTCAAATAAGATATTTTCGAAGGTTTTTGTAAGTTTTTTTTCGAAGTTTTTTTTATGAAGACGATAAAATAAAGGTAGGTAAAGTCCTTAAACAAACTTGCAAACAACAATAAATAAAGGTTTGTAAGAATATTGAATTCTTATTTCTTTGCTTTCAACTATCTCGAAAGTCGTTGAGAAACTGGTTAAAACTAGAATGATGGACTTTCTCTCACAACATTATGTTTTTAGTTCTTCTCAGTTTGGTTTTCTTCCCAACAGATATACTCATGATGCAATGCTTCGAGTTTTGGAACAGCTTTTTCAGCACTACAACAGGGGCCATGCTACTGCAGCAGCATTCTGTGATTTCTCGAAGGCATTTGACTGCGTGAATCTCAGGACGCTTTTGCGAAAGCTTGAAATCTACGGATTCAGAGGCATGGTTTTGAAATGGTTTGGATCTTATCTGTCCCTCCAAAGTCAATGTGTCTCAGCAAATGGAAAATACTCCTTAGATCACTCTATCAACTGTGGAGTTCCCCAAGGCTCTGTACTGGGTCCTATCCTATTTCTATTGTATATTAATGACCTATTTCAATTAGATATTTCTGGAATGTTCGCTGCTTTTGCTGACGACGCTACTGTGGTGTGGTACAGGGAGGACCCCGTTGATCTTGTTCAGACAATTTCTCATGAGATTGTTGTTATTAAGGATTGGTGCGACTCCAATGGACTTTTGTTTAACTTTAGCAAAACTCAAGTGCTTGGGTTCTGCATTAATATTGAGGATATTGATTGTGGCCACTTCTCCATCAAAAGATCTAAAAGCACTAACTTGGGTTACAGCTGGATGCTGACCTCAAATTCCAAAATCATATCTTTAATTTAAACAAGAGGCTTGTATCTGGCTGCTACTGCGTACATGCAGTGGCAACCAACTTGGGTATATAAATTGCCAAGATGGTTGTGTAATCTCATCTTTCTTATGGTCTACCATTTTGGGGTTGCTGCAGCCAGCAATTGTTCGAATCTGTTTTTAAACTTTAAAAATGTGCTATACGTTACATTGCAGGGGCCTCTCCTAGAGATCACTGTAGGCCACTTTTCATCAGTTATGAAATTCTTACACTTCCATGCCTGTTCATATTAGAGACTGCAAGTTTAATACATAAGCACATTGCTGCATTCCCAGTTCATCAGACAGCTTATTGGACTCGCCGATCCCATGACATTTCTCTTCCAATACCAAATTCCTCTCTAGTCCAGAATTCCATTATATATAATAGTGTAAAGGTATATAATCACCTACCCCGACATTTTAAAATCATAACCGATCCATCAAAGTTTCGCAAAATCTTAAAAGAAACACTAGTAAAACAGGCTTTCTACTCGCTTGATGAGTATTTTAATTTTTCTTTTAGTTAAGAGATCTGTTATCAATTACCAGTTATTTGGTCACTTTGTTACCTTCATCTTATGGTTTCCATTGGACGAAGGCGACGGTTGTAACCTTTGTCTGCTTATTTATGAACAAAGATCTATTTTATTGTACTTAAATAAGTTAATAATTTTAAACACATCTCTTATTGTTTTTTTTTCTAATATGTTAAAATTTTAGCTTTGCTTAACTATTTTGTTCTTGTTTCTTTCTTTGTACGCATGTGTGTATTATTGTATACTGTTTTAAATTTTAATATGTTAAAAAATTCGTTCTATTTTAATTTCCTGACAATCAAGAAAAATATTGACTTGGATCTATTTTAAATTTTAAATGTTAAATTGTTAGAAGGAAAATTTTTTATATTTTTATTTTAAAAGGTAGCTTTTTTTTTTTAAAAAATATATGATTAAAATTATATATTTGCAGGCATACTAGTCGCATAACTTTTATTAGGTGCTTATAGATATTAGATTTAAGTCTTTGGCTTTGTCAACAAGATTGTATTTTCTTAGACAATAAAGCATGGTTAATACTACTATCTCTTATCAGAATATTAAGGTTGATTTATACTGCCTCCGCGCCGGCTATGTGCGCTTGCGGTTCGAATTGATATTTGAAACTTTTTGTCTGCTCTAGATGTCTCTACATACCCTAAGCATTATTGACTTTTTATTGTATACCGAAGTCAGTTTAAGTAAGTTTCTGCTAATGACCAGAAAAAATAACAAAATTTAAGTCATCTCCAACAGCGAACTTAGACGGCGACAGCATAAGTCTTTGTGATACAAAGATGAGTGTGAAGAATGGTATGTTTGCCTCTGTTATGTTCAATGAATATCAAGACATATTAAGCAAAATAATAAGTACATGTAGGTATATAGGTTAAGTTGTTCTTTATTTTGTTCATATTTTAACTTTTAGTATGGAATTGTTGGGGAAATTGCACTATGTCTGGCATAATAAGAATCCGATTCAACTAAAATTTAGCACACATTTTTATAGCTGCTGATAATACAAAAATGCTTTGCATATTTTTAAAAATTTTTCTTTATTTTCAGTCATTCTAAGACTTTGAAATAATTTTAATGATAGTAACAATTTTAAACTAAAATCACAGTTGGTGCCTTGCTTTGCTCAGGTTACAAATTTTTTGACTTTTGACAGTATATAATAAAGATACATATTGTAGGAGTTATTTTTAAATAAACACAAGAATTATTATTTACGTAATTTTATTCGCACAGAAAATCAACAACGCCAAATTAAAGTTAAACCAAGTGATGCTATCATCATCCTAACTCCTCTTCTCACCAGCCAACCACAGCACACCTGCCGCTCTCCCACTCCGTCGCGTAACCATGGAAACCGTGGCAGCGCCTGGTTCGCTTGCTTGACGGTTGTTGAATTTCTATACAGAGTTCGCCAACACCACAGTATACAGCGTTTGCCAAAAAAAAAACACCTCTTACAGTCGGCCACCCTGAAACAAGTTAATGCCCGCATTAACCCTCTAGTAAATCTATCAAGTCTTGTCGATCTTCCATTTCGCCACTTTCATCCTATTCGTCCTGCTCTCCATTTGCAGTACTCACATAACGCCTTAAAGAGTCAACTGCAACACAAGCTTCAAAGTTCTTATACCCTCTGAGCCCTAATACTTTAAGGTAAGAACCTCCATACTTTGCATCACGCCATAACACCAAACCACCTACCTTGTAATCGGTTGCAACCTTTCGCCTCTTATCATATCGCGCTTTATTCACCTCGCCCGCCTTGTTCAGGTTAGCTGAAGCTTTACGCCTTCGCCCTAAAACTTCTGCCTGTATGTCAGAAAAAGACTCCTCCATTTCACCCTCCTGAACATCTTTGATTAGGTCAGCCACCACCCCACTGCTGTGCAATCAGTACCAGTGCACGGTTGCTGTTTTCTCACAGCACTGGTACTGATTGCACTCACAACTGTGCGGTTCTGGCGCTCCACCTGACCATTCGCCCGAGGAGTAGCAATAGCATTCATGATATGCCTAACGCGCCTCTTCGCCATAAACTCAGCAAATACCTTCCCATTAAATGCCAGACCTCGGTCAGATATTAGTTGAATTGGATATCCAAATTCACCAAAAATCTCCTTAAGTTTTTCAACCGCCTCACTTGACCTTAAGGTTTTAGTAGCTTTTATCACCGTAAACTTTGTAAACGCATCCCCACACAACAAGACATACGCATACCCCTTCACACGCTTAGCAAATGGCCCTAAATGATCTATATGCACTGTGTCAAATGGTATGGATCTTTTCTGAATAGCATGCAAAAAGCCTTCACCATGCCCAGTATCACCTTTCGAGAAAGAACACTGCAAACAAGTCTTTATATACTTATTCACAAAATGCTCCATTCGTGGAAACCAGTAAGTCTCCTTAAGCAATTTTAGACACCTGTCAAATCCAGGATGACCAACATCATCATGGTGTTTGCGCAGTAGACTAAACCTTGCCATTGCAGGAACATACAACCTATCACCAAGAGTTGTTTTCCTGAATAGTCGCCCACCTTTCACCTTATATTCGCCTTTGAGCTGTTTATCCGCCACACCCTCAGTCAGCTCCCGGACTATTGATTGTGCCTTTTCGTCTTCCAACTGTACGATCAAGAACCAATCTCCCTCCGACATCTTCACCAGATTGATGTTAACAGGATTTCGGCTCAAAGCATCAACATGTTGCATCTTAGTACCCGACCGATACTCAATGTCAATGTTATGCTCCTGTAGCATCATCCACCAACGAGCCACTCTGGGTACCAGATCCTTTTTCACCATAGTAGCCCTTACCGCTGCACAATCAGTGACCGCCTTAAATGAAATACCTATCAAGTACACTCGAAAACGTTTGACAGTTTCCACCAGAGCCAAAGTCTCCAATTCGTAGCTATGATACACTTGTTTCGCCCCATTAGTCGTTCTACTAAAATAAAACACCGGTCGTCAGTCATCACCATTTTTCTGTAACAGCATCCCGCCTATGCCCAATTAAAAGCGTCTGTGTACACCTCATTAGGCAAGCTACTGTCATACAAAGCCAAGATAGGTCTATTCACCAATAACTTTTTCAAATTAGTAAAAGCGGCTTGCTGATCCTTTTCCCAACACCATGGGACATCCTTTTTAGTCAACTCTGTCAAAGGTTTAGCAATAACAGCAAAATTCCTAATGAACTTCCGAAAATAGCTCGCCAACCCTAAAAACTGTCGCACGCCATGCACGTCTTTAGGTACAGGGAAATCATTTACCGCCTGTGTCTTTCTAGTACCACGTCGTACCCCTTGGGAACTAATTTCGTAACCCAAATAATCCAATTTATCTTTAAAAATGCGCACTTTGACAAATTGATCTTAAGCCCCGCCTGAGCAATCAACTGAAGCACCGTCTCTAATAATTCAAACCCAAGTTGCACACTACTCGATGGGCAACGTTCTTATTTGATTCACCACTCAGTATTCTATTTATCACCCTCTGAAAAACTGCCGGTGCATTTGCTAAACCAAATGGTACACGCAGGTATTCATAATGCCCATCGGGCGTAACAAAAGCCGTTTTTGGAACTGACTCAGGATGCATTGGTACCTGGTGGTACCCCTGCGCCACATCCAAAGTGGTATAATAACAGTGACCTGCCAAACGATCCAACTGATCACTTATTAATGGTAAAGGTTGTCTATTTTTAACAGTGACCTTATTTAAGGCCCTGTAATCGACACAAATGCGTACGTCACCGTTTTTTTTGGGGATTAATACTATAGGACTCGCATATTCCGACTCACTCTCTCTTATATAACACCAATCGCCAATAACTTTTGTACCTTTTCTTTTACCAACTCCTTCTCAGAAATAAACAGCCTTTAAGGTCGATAACATATTGGCTTGTTACTTGACAGCTGTATTTTCGTCTCACCCAGGTTTGTTAACCTTACATCATCGTCACCAGATGAAAAACAAACGACCCATTTTTCTAACAAAGATAAAAGTCGCGCCTTGTATTACACGGTTTGGTACTTACCAAGGCCACCAAATCACAACTTTGGCACTGCCTTGCTCTAGAAATAACTATGTTCTTCGCCATTATGAGTGGCACCTCACCCATATTCCCTATCTGTACCGCCTGGCCCACCGTCCAAGTTTGATTGGGTACGGTAACCAAAACACCATTTTCCTCATGTCGACTTGCAACCAACATGTAAGTTTCACCAAACTCACTATTTTCTAGCGTTACACTCACGTATGCCATCTGCTTTGGTTGCAACAATGTACGTTCATTGAGCATAACCCTATACTTTCGATCATCATTACAAGGTTCTAAACCTATCGTCCTGATAAACGCTGAAGGTGAATACAACTTAGCTTTGCCCTCATGTACGACCAATGTGACGCCATCTGACAGCTCCGGTTGTTCCAAAATTAAATCAGCTCCGGACAAATCATTTTCCACAATTTTGAAAGGAATCTCATCCACTGTCAACTCCAAAGTCGTTTCCCCTGCTGCTGGTATACGGCCACCTCCGAAACCTTGCAACACCACCTCAGTTCCCCTACAGCTCAGGCCAGATATCTTACAAAAACTTTTGTACGTCATCAAGTTTCTTTCACTCCCTGTATCAATATACGCACGCATACCCACACCAGTAGAGGTATACGCCATTTTTTTTATAGATATTCTTAACATCGCTCAACAATCGTACCTGATTTAATTCAATATGACCACTCACCTTCGTTGGTGGGACCGACGGTGACGGGTTGGAACCTCCAGCCACGTTACTCTTGCAGTCGACCATTTTGTGTCCCACCTTACCACACGCTCTGCACCTCAGCACATGCGGTTTGGAACAGTCACGGCTCAAATGATCACCCAGTTGCTGGCAGTTAAAACATCTAATTTTTCTTGTCGGTTCCACAGTACCCGCCGATGATACAGTAGAGTATTCCGCTTTTTTCACCACTTTAGATTTCACTGTTGGTATGGTCGCCGCAGGATAACACCTTTTTGGATTTTGTGTCGCCTCACAAAATCGTCAAAACTCGCCAAAAACCCAGAGTATAATTCGTCCAAGGTTTGACATTTATACGCCCTTGCATTGCCTTGCAGGTCCCTAGGCAGCCCATCAATCATGCACTCAATTGCTTTTTGCCCAGTAATGTCACACCTTTTAATTAAAATTGCCTTGGCGTGGTAATATTGTGTCATAGACTCATAAGGCAATTTAGTTTTTCCCAACATTTCTCTGAGTAACGGAACAAAAATGTATTGACGAGGGAACGCCTTCTTTAATGCATTTGTTCAATCACACCAAGTTAAATCGTAATTTTCTAAGCGGTTATACCACCCCTTTGCAGCGCCCTCTAATTTAGGTTGCATAAAGTATGCTTTTTCGTAATCTGACCACCCGTGGATTACGCCTAACTGGTCAATTTTTGCGACCCATTGGTCAGCACTGCACTCACGGTTGTCCGGATCGAAAGATTCGATGATTTCTCCACCAGTTCGAACCTCCATTCTGGCCGACCTCTGCTGTTGCTGTCCACTACATTTTTCCCTGTATTATTTTTGACAAAGGCCCTTGAACTCACCGTATCGCTGCCCGAGATGCTACCGCCTGTAACACTCGCGCTCTTCTCTATTCCCGTAACCTCCTTGCTAGCAATGTCAGTTGCCCGATTTTTCATCACTTTTTCAATGGTTTTCGCCAATATGCCCTTTGACAACACTTTCTCCAAAGCATCCTCCAAAAATCTAGGGTTAATCGCCACATTTCCGGTCGCCTCACGAGTAGGTCGCGTGCCGCCGCAATCATCAACCTCCTCGATGTCACTTTCAGTGTTCAACAGCAACGAGTCTTCCCAAGGTTCATCCGCCATGTTTTTTTTTAAACCCGTTTTATTTTTCACTATTTTCACCACACCGATCCAAACACCTTTAACACCCTTGTGGACCCAGAGTTACTTATCCCGCTTCGGAAATTATAGGAGTTATTTTTAAATAAACACAAGAATTATTATTTACGTAATTTTGTTCGCACAGAAACCAAGCGATGCTATCCCCATCCTGACTCCTCTCCTCACCAGCCAACCACAGCACACCTGCCGCTCTCCCACTCCGTCGCGTAACCATGGAAACCGTGGCAGCGCCTGCTTCGCTTGCTTGACCGGTTATTGAATTTCTATACGGGGTTCGCCAATACCACAGTATACAGCGTTTGCCAAAAAAAAAAACCACTTAATCCAGAAATAGTTTCAATAGTACACTTTATTCTTTAGTTGAAGGTAGATAGGATTATAAAGCGTGACCAATCACAAATTATTAGTCTTATCTCCTCCCACTAAAAGATAGTATGTAAGATAGAGTGTAGGTTAATTTAGTTTATTGTTTATCGTCTCCTGATGATGCTAACGTTGTTAGCGAAACGTGCGTCGAGTGCAAAAAAGTGTAATTTTGGTTTGTGGAAAACAATCATAACTTTATTATAGTGCAACCAAAGCTTCCAAATTCCCAACATAATTGTTCCATATAATAATATAACCAAAGTCTCTGTAAGTGTCAGGTATCTTGTCACTTCTTAATCTAAGAATAATTCTAATACTGTAGCAGCCAGAAGAAAGCTTTTTGCAAGGCGTATTGTTAAGTCCTTCAACTTGTTTATCAAACTTTAGATTGTAGTCAATATTAAGGCCTAAGAATTTTGATGAGCCCATTATATCATGTGATGGGAGAGTAGAACACCAGGAAGATTCAGATTTCTAAAAGTTATTGTATAAGTCTTAGATTCAAGGAAAGCAAATTGGCATCACACCAGTTTTTTATTTTCCCAAGATCTGAACAGATTATGTCATGGGGTACCACAGGGTCATCATGACACCAAGTAACTGTATTGTCAATGGCAAATACTGTTAACAAATTAGAAATATCAAGGCTCATGAGATCATTTATATAAATGATAAACAATAGAAGACCCAGGACTAAACCCCGGGAAACCCTGCTGGAAATATATTAGATGTAAAATCTGAGTAGGACTCAAAGAATTTAAGTTCAGTGCCCTGAAAGTCATAGATGTGTAGCTTTTTTAAAAGTAATTTATGACTGACATAGTCAAAGGCTTTTGACAGGTCGCAAAATACCATAGCAGAAGGTTTGTAATGGTTTATTGCTTGAGGAAGAAATTCCATAAAGTTAAAAATAGCATCTGCCATACTTTTACCACTTTGAAACCCAAACTGATTTTTATTTAGAATAATGTTGGAGATGGTATTATTTAATTCAAGAGGAGCTTTTGGAGGCAATTTGTCAAGAATTTAAATTGATATAGCGTCTGACCAAAGACATTCAACTAAAATAGACCCATCAAGTCATTCATAAATTACTTTGAAACGCGATCAGTCGTTAGACTTAGGGAAAACCATTTTATCTTCCACTGGCAACGCTGGCTCAGGCAATACCACGTCACGTTTACCAGCGCACAGTGATCTGGCTAGGTCGGAAAGCGGTCAAAAGTCGTTTCGTCATTAACCACTTGTCCGATTTTGACGATATTTGGTGTGTAGTCCTAAGATAGGGTCCAGATGGTCCCATTTTAAGCACATTAAAATTGACCTTCAGTGGCGGAGATAATGAGGGGGGACTTATTTAAAAATACAGTTTGATGCCAAACATGGCTTGTGGGATATCAGTCAAAATGTTTTTGAACGTGGATTGTGAAAAAAATATTTTTAGTTGTCATCTGTCATTTTGACAGTTTTGACATATTTCGACAATAGGACATTTTCCAGAAAAAATTAACATAATGGGATTGGTGCCTTCAATTTGCAAAGTATTTTAATATTTATACCGCGCAAGTGCAAATACCTAGAGGATATGACATATTTCGAACACCAAAGATTCTCAATATCAATGAAATTTCATTTCAGTTTTTTGTTTTAGGTTAGTTAATGATGGCAGGTAAGTTATATATAAACAAATGTATTTGTTGAAAATAATTTAATTATGAAAAATAGCTAAAATAGCTAACATGTTTCAGAATACAAAATTTATTAACGAGACATATTATACTTAACCACAATTAAGAATACCCATTAGTATAACAAAGTACTTAACTTATACTTACCCCCCCCTCCCCCTGCGCACGTTTATGGAGTCTGGCGAATGAATTTTGTCCTTGTCTGTCATAATGATCACCAGTAAATCCCGTGAGAAATGCTTGGTGGCAATAATAACGCATTGGACCACGGAGTTTATCTCTGTTCTCCTCATGGGCGGGTCAGGTCGGGTAAATGTATAATTTAGATTTACTCAGTAAGCCTTGGGACATAATACTTATATATCAGCAAGCCGGACCAAGGTGGATTTTAAAAGATCTAGTCTATGAAACTAGCAGGAACTACTTTTAAAATAACGTTTTATTAAAAAAAAATTAACGTAAAAACCAAAACGCTCTCTCCATTTTTTTTATACTGCTTAAAAGCTCAATGCTTACCCTACACGCAAATGTCTTTAGTTTCTTTCACGAACAATTTTTGCCTTAGTTATAATTTGTTTTACTTTTTTTCTTTAGGCTTATGGTGATTATACACCAAAAATTATACAAAATGAACCCTCTATAACTTAAAAAAGAATAGACTTAGGAATTAACTTTTAATGCGTCGAATCCCTAGGGACATTTAAGAGTTCAATTAGCATCGGTTAAGGATGTTATCAGGATGTCGGATTTGAGCACTTATGACCTAGCCCCAGATCACTGTGCAACGGCCAGAAGCGGCTCGTTATTTATAAATGTAAAAAGATTTGGTCTTTATTTTCAGACTTGTCAAATATTTTAAAAAATACAATCTTTAATTTTTTTATACTTAATAATTGACACCGAGGTATGGAGAGGTATTATATTATATTTGTCATAAAATTTATGTAAGGCACTTCCGCAAGAATAAGGTACAATTTTTTTTCTACGAGTGTTTATGATGACTTTCTTGATCAAAAAATAGTTTTTAGAAAACACATTTCAAACTCAAAATTTAAAAATATGGTCCATAAGGTACCATTAAAAACAAAAATTGCGTGCGTTAAAAGTATTTTCACGCACGCTAGGACAGGTGCTTATTTTTTTTACACACGGCTTGTGGAAAGTTGAACTTTCTACATTAAAATTGATATGTAAAAGTAGACTTTTCTCCACACTCATTTGCAAAGTTGTGTTTTACCTATTTAATGTCAAGTGACCTGCAAAACTTTATTAAAAAATTAGCATAGGTAAAAGTATTTTTTTAGCACGGCGTGAATTTTAAGTCTAATAGGAGTTTTTAGATGCATTGATAAACTAGATTAAATTAAAAATGGAAACAAAATTATGTTTTGGTGTTAATTTCAAAAATACCAAATATATTATAACCTTAGGAAGAAGCTTTTTATGCAAGTAGGAAATTGTTGTACTAAAAACACTTGTCAAAAGTGCCTTTTTCGCCCTTAACGGTCATCGCGTACAGAAAAGTATCACTTTCCGCACTGTTTAGGCAAATGACCATAAAACCAATGTTGAAAAAATAAGCTAATTCGATTAAAAATAGTGGTAGGTTAAAAAAGGAAGATTATACACTCTACTATAATTTTTATTTAATACGTACAAAAGTATCTTTACATTTTTAATAAATACAAAAAAAATCTTATGTGGAGTATCCAGCTATGTAAATACAAATAAAATGTTGTAACCAACATACAATCTTTATCCTGTGTCTGACATAATATTTTAAAATTTTTTATTTATACCGGGAATGCTTGTACTATTTATAAACAAATCTCGACAGAAAAAATAAGCTGACTACAGATAGTATCAAAACTGTGAATGTAGTTATACTTACATTTTTTTGCTACTCATATAGGATATTTAAAAATTTCGCAGTTGGGGTTGGTTCATTATAGCAAATATAGTGTAATTAATTATAAGTGCTTACCATATTGTTTTTATCAGAAATTCGCAAAAAAATCCCAAAAAAAACTTATTTCTCTCCTATATTTATTAATTACATATTGTATATATTACAACACTAGTTGCACGCCTATGACGGCCTATGACAAGATGGCGTCGGAAAAACATATGATAACTAACCTGTGAAACCTGCAATCTCCAGTTTTCGTCACTTTGTCATATCACTTTTGCCACAAACACTTAAAGATCTATTGAAAAAATATTAAAATCTCCAATAATCTGTAAAATATACCAAAACCTCGATTATGCTAAAGCTACAACGCCGACGACAAATTATGAATGGAGCAGCGTACAAACGGTTATATGGCTGACCCGCCACAAATGCGAGGTTGTCACATTGTTGTAGGCTTTATTCCTGATAGATATTGGAATATAAAAAGAATTATTCTTTCGGTCAAAATATCAGGTATTCTATCTGATATTTAGATCGAAAAATTAGGTATATTTCAAGTACCATAACATGTACCTGCACATTATAAATTCTTTATTGATTTAAAATTGTGAACATTCAAGGAAATTTAAATGCAATTATATAATATACCTAAATATCTTTATATATATATTTGAATAAAAATAAGGTGTTTCTCGATGTTTTAAAAAACAAACCGGAGAATTTGCATAATTACAGGTAAATGATAAAAAACTTATAAAAATAATATGTTTGTAAAAACATTACGTGTAGAGATTCAGATTCAGCGCAATCTGGCGTCGTCGCCAAATTGTTTACCTTAGTCTGATCGCAACTGTGGTAAACATAATGTCTCTATTTAAGTTATATCTTTATGCATCTGACCTAGTGGCATTTTTATTTTTCATCACCTTCATGGTGACTTTTATAGGGAAAATTCAATAAAAAGTCAAGAAATTTTAAGAAAAATATGGAATTTTAAAAAATATAATAAAAAAGTGTTGGACTATAATTTCCTTAAAATTTAAAAACAACAGAAATGGCCACTTTGTAAAAAAGTTTTTAACAAATTCAGAGTCTTAACTTAACAACAATAGGAATACATACTGATTGATTCTTTAAAAAAGTTTTGATTATTGGAATATTTTTTTTATTTCATATTTTTTATGGCAACTTAACAGAGATAATTTAACAACAAGGTGGGTACACAAGCTAAACCACTAAGCTAAAGGCGGAGTTCAGAGTCAAGCCATTGCAAAATTGAGTTTGAGCAAGGCAAAAAAGACTGCTTTGTAGTAAGTTCTTTTTTCAAGCAAGAACAAAAAAATCGGTCCTCAGCTTTGCAGCTTACCCAACAACTTACCTTTTTTATCATATGTATTTTTCAGAAAAATTATGAATTTCTTGAGAATTTTTGGCTTAAAGAACCCTGCACGGATAACATGGACCTATGGCCCACGATAAAATACAACCACATTTCAATATTTTAAAGGTATCATACTGATTGGTACAGGTCTAATTTTAAGGTTGCTGGTTCAAAGTATTGTTTACCAATAATCAGCGAAAACAATTGTTTAAAATAATCAAATTCAATAAAATAAAACGGCAGTTGAAAATGCACTTACCCCATGTGTTGTGTGTGGCGAATCTTGTTTCGACGTCTTTTTGTGAAGAAGTGGCCGATTTCTCCCGTCGTTGCGCGCACTCCCGGTTCGTATTAAGGGGCATAAGTCTTTAAAAGTCAATAAATAAGAAAAATGTTAAAAACAGAGGACAATCTTTTGGTTGTCACATTTATTCAATTAGTTTGATTCTTTTTAAGGGTATTGTCAGTGGCGTACAAACCATTAAATATTGACTCTCAAAGACTGAATTTCCCCCAAAAATTAATAGTAAAATGGTTATCAGAGACTATGAGGTTACTCAACCCCTCTCGTTTCCAAAGAACCTTAGCCCCCCACCCTCTGATTTTTCTCTTGTTCTGATTTGTTGGTTGTCTTGACTTTTCGTCGTCTACCTAATTTTTATCTATACTCAGTGTCATAAGCAGAAATTATTTTTGGGGGGTAATCCGAAGGGGGGGGGGGTAACCATTTTAGTCTTAATTTTTGGGGAAAAGTCAATTTTTCATATTCAATATTTAATAGTTTGGAAAGGGGGGCGTAAGCCTTCCAGCCCCTCCATTGTGTGTGTGCCACTACCTATACCCTTAAAGAGTACCCACTTAATTAATTAATGCTCGTATTCACCAACGAAAAAATCCCCCTATCAGGCTTTAATCGTGAATAGTTACTGATCGGCGTCTAGAATGTGGTGTTTTATATTGAAACTTTGTTTGCCAAGACTCAATCCAAACTCCGATTATTTTTAATCATTAAAGTTTAATCGGAGAATTTTCACGTTGGTGTATATGGATGGATGGATATTCAATGCAAAAAATAAGGTTACCCTCTGCTTTTTTAACATTTTTATTATTTATTGGCATTTTAAAGCTGATATCTTCCTTCCAATTGAATCCTCCTTCTAAGACCCTATTTAGTTACCTTTCGAATGAGACGAATCCCATAAAAAAAAACCACCAGGGAAAAGAAAACACAAAAACTTTTTACTTTTAAAATAACCCTCTCAGACAGTAAAGCCAGCAACGTAAGAAAAAACCCTGTATACGCCCCTATGCAGTATTTAAGTTATGAGAAAAAGTCTTCAGGTGTTTACCAGCCGTACGTTCAAAATTATTATAATATGGTTACATTTTACGGCGGGCCATAGGTCCATGTTATCCGTGCAGGGTTCTTTTAAAAATTTTGCATGCGGCGCTATAATGGCACTGATCGTTACAATTTTAGTTTAATTTATTAAAACAAACTCGTCAATCGTGTAAATAATGTCATTTTTATTATCATTTGCTACAATTTAGTTACTTAATTTTCGCAACATATCTAAAATTGAGGCTAGATTCGACCCCAACGCAGTTCGTGGCAGCTAACCCGACCCACTTTTAAAAAACTTCATAATAAATGTAAAAAGGGTAATTTTTTATCACGTTTTTATTAAGTTTTTTAGTTAATGACAATTTTAGTTAAATTTTAAGAACTTTTTCAGCAACATTTAATACGTGATAGACACTTACTAGACCGCAGGCTAAAAAAAACTTTTTCGAGCTTTCTTTATTTTAGGGTCAGGGAAAAACGTTGAAAATGGTCTGGAAAACTGGGAAAAGTCTTTTTAAGTTTCTCTTATTTATACACAGCCTCTGGTTCCTCTCGATAAAGCATCCAACAGTAATCCGCTAACATTGAAACATTCCACTTCCCTTGGTATCTTTCTCCATGTCCGTCACTCACATCTCCAAAGTTTTCGGGCAAGTAGTCCTAAGTGAGAGTGTAGAAAGTGTATTTTTAAGGACATTACATCCCATATTTTCATATGATTGTAGAAGTTTATTTACAATCTCTGGATAATTTTCTGCTCTTTTATTTCCTAAGAATTTGGTCACCAACAAACTACAGGGTCCCATGCCTCTTTTTCTTTTCCTTCAAGCACAGCGTCAAATTCCAAATCTACGAGAAGCTTTTTTATTTGGGGTCCTACAAAAATTCCCTATTTAATCTTGGCTTCACTTATTCTGGGAAAATTTTGTTTTATGTGATAGAAGGACGGAAGATCTCTATTCATAGCTTTAACGATGTTTTTAAATAATTCAATTTTGATATGTAACGGCGGAAGTAATATTTTATTTGAAGGAACTAAAGGATTGTTCGCAATATTTTTCACACTTGGTACAAAAAATTATCTTTGTGGCCAATTCCTTTTTTATAGTGATTCGCCTAGAAAACAACAGTATTTTATATACCCCAACTGCTTGCCAAGTAAAACATGTTAGTACTAGTTATAATAACAACAGGCAAGCAAATCTAAATGTATAATTAACGAAAGAGTTTTTTCTGACATAAATAAAAGCAAATTGAAGCACTTGTTGCCACATCAGAGGGGGGAAAGGGTATATAGCACTCATGAGTCTTTAATAAATGACCAATGGGATAATTTTGCGAGCATTACTGGGTCTGTCTTTGACAAAAGCTCTCCTATATGTGCAATAATTAAGAAACCAAAAAAAAAGAAGTTAAATCCCACTCCTCAACTTATTGCATGCAAAAATCAGCTTGGCGGTTTGCTGGTACTAAGCAGAGTCAATGACACACAGTGAGGCATATAGAACAAAAAAAAAAGGAATATAATCAGCTTCTTAAAGAGACAAGGGGTACTGAGTACATCAACCGGATAAGCAACAGCACAAATAAATCAAAATGTGTCTGGCAAATAGTAAAAGAAATAAATGGCACCTGCACTCAACAAACTTCTCAGATTTCAGGTGACCCAAATAAAATCTGCACTGATTTCAACAGATATGTTATTGATGCAGCACCCAACTTGTTAAAAAAAACCATTTTCCTGCAATATACCCCATAATACTAAATCATTTTTTCTAACTCCAGTGACAAGAAGTGAAATACTTAAAATTATAGCAAAATTAAAAAAACAAGAAAAGTGCAGGCCATGATAGAATATCAGCAAACTTGTTGAAGTGTTGCGCAGAGGAAGTAGCAGAGCCTCTCTGCCACATTATCAATAATTCTTTTAAATATGGATCTTTCCCTGAAGAACTTAAATTGGCACTGGTAAAGCCTTTACACAAAAAAGGAGACAAAACCCTATTTGAGAATTACAGACCAATCAGTCTAATCTCAACATTTTCAAAATTATTTGAGGTGGCTATGTGCACACACTTACACTCATTAGTAAATCTCAACATGGATACTTCAAGGGCAAATCTGTTGAAACAGTCTTAGCTTCGTAGAGAAAGTTTTAAATAGCTGGGAGGGGGGAAACATTTCAATGGGAGTTTTTTTGGACCTTTCCAAGGCATTTGATAGTCTTAACCATTAAATTCTTATTGAGAAACTGGACAGATATGGTATCCGCGGTCCGGCTCTGAAGTGGTGACTTCGTATATCGCAAACCGCAGTCAAAGGGTGATAGTTGAGAAAGAAGGAGAGCAGTATACTTCTAGCGAAGGTCAGCTGCGCCTCGGCATTGCGCAAGGTAGTGTCATTGGACCTTTGCTCTTCATATTTAACGTAAATGATTTGGCCAGTGAGATACTTGACAACAACTCCCACCTTTTGCAGATGACACCAATATCCTTATCATTGAAGCAACTCTTTCAGAGCTCCTTTACATCTGCTCAGACCGATTAGAAGCAGCCAAAAACTGGTTCACAAAAAACAATCTAGTCTTAAACGCTAAAAATACAAATGTTGTCTCTCGTCTCACTAAACAAAAAAACCAGAACATCCCAGAGGAAACCCTCTTAAATGGCCTGGAGCCTGTGTTGTCTAAAAACACAAAGTTTTTGGGCATTTGCATTAATCAAAACCTGGATTGGGCAGAGCAGCTAGTGGGTGTTTGCAAAAAAGTTAACACTGCATTTTATTCCTTGAGAATCATGACAAAATATCTAGAATTGGAGCATCTAAAAGTTGTCTACTTCGCAAATATATACTCGACACTTAGATATGGCATTATTTTCTGGGGGGGAAGTACCAGTGCAGATCAAACTTTTATTGCACAGAAAAGGGCTGTCCAGGCAATGCTCAATTTACGTAAAAGACATTCATGCAGGGTTATTTTTAAAAAACTGGGTCTTCTTACACTTACAGGGCTGTACATATATGAGTGTTTATTATTTCTGTTTACAAATAGGGAAAAATTATGTAGAGTGACAGTAATTTTAATAGCTTTAAAAAATCTATAAAAACGATAATAAAATCTAGAACTCTACACGGTTTAGCAATTTTTAGAACACAGATTTTAACTTTTTAATTGTCTATGCTTAATGTCTTTTTCAATGACGTGATATTTTAAATGAATTAGTGATAGTTTTTTTTATAACTTACTCAATGCCTTGGAGAATGATTATCAGGTAGATGTAATCTACACCGATTTCTCCAAGGCATTTGACCGCGCCATCGGGTCTTAATTCGTCTTTTGGAAAACGTTGGTATAGTTGGCACTTTTCTGAAGTGGGTAACCAGTTATCTTTCGGGAAGAAAACAACAAGTAAGAGTAAATAAATGTTTCTTAAAGTTAATTGACGTACTATCAGGTGTGCCACAAGATTCCCAACTTGCGCCGCTTTTTTTCAACATTTTTGTTAATTGTAGTCTTAGTGGCATTAATTTAGAGGGTCTTCTTTTTGTGGACGACTTAAAACTCTTCTGCATAATAAGTTCTTTTGAGGATGCACTAAACCTCCAGCGAAAATTAAACAAACTTGAAGATTGATGTAACCAAAATTTATTATTTCTCAATACAGATAAATGCCAGGTTATGAGATTCCATATGTCAAAAAGTCCATTTATATTTAATTATATTTTAAATGGCACTACATTAAAATCGCTAAATCACATTCGGGACCTAGGAGTCACATTTGACACCATTATGTCATTTAACATTCATATTTCCACAATAACAAGTAAATAACTGAAAATACTTGGTTTTGTCAGAAGAATATCCAGTGATTTTACAATCATAAATTGTATAAAAAGTCTCTATTGTTCATTAGTACGACCTCATTTAGAGTACTGCTCTACTGTATGGAGCCCATACTATCAAATCAATGTCAAATCGAAAAGACACAACATAAATTCCTTAGGTATATTGCGTACAAGATGGGAATTGCTGTCAATGACCTAACCTATTCAGAACTGGAAAGTAACTTCAATATTAAAACTCTAGAGGCTAGACGAAAATTCAAAGATCTAAAATTTCTCTTTTATCTTATTAACAATCGTACTTCCAGTATGGCTTTGCTGGAAGAAATCAATTTCAGAGTTCCTTTAATAATCAACACTAGAAATACCGACATTTTTAATATTCCTTTCCACAGGACAAATTACGGATATAACTCGTGTATGTCTCGAGTTGTACTGTACACTTCTTGATTTTTATGGTATAGAATATTCATGATTTTGAAGGCAATTGAATGAATATGTAAATAAAGTTTTTAGTTATACCTTGTAAATGAATTTTTGAATGGGCTTGTCACGTTAATAATAATTTAAAAAAAAATGATTTTCTTTATAATGATGTGTGTGGTTTAGCTTTGCTAAAAAACATTTTTTTTTTTAAATTCTTAATGTAGCTTTTGCATTTGTTTTTTGACGCTTATTGATCAATGCTTTGTTTGTATGCAATTTTTTTTTTAAATAAAAGAATATTAGATTTCGTTTGATTCGATTTCATATATTGCACGGTTTCCAACAATAGCTTGTAACTTAACATAAAATAATAATATAATGTAAGAATACCAATTGAAGCAAACATGTGAACTATTATTATTTTTTTTTACCTTATTTTTGATCACAAAAATGACAACAATAAAATAAAAATATAAAACAATTAATATATACAAACTCACTCTCATACGCACACAAATCTAAACGCAGAAAATTTCCTCCATCCCTGCCTCCTCCCGGATGGTACCCATCACCGAAGCCGCTTACCCCTCTGGATCGCGAGACTTATACTCTGGGTTATGAAGCCATACGACTGGTCAGAAGATATTTTGGAGGTTATGTCTAAGATCAGTCTCTTAGCCTCATCACCCCAAGGTCCATAAGTCTCGACCGCAAAGGGCACAAAAATAAAGCGATCTAATAATTTACCATATTTTTTACGTTTCTTGTCCTCCGAACGAGTAGAAGCTGCACCAGATGATTTTGAAGTTTTGTCTAAATAAGATTTTGCTAAAGTGTATGAACAAGTTGCATCCCAGAGAAGTTGTTTACCGTGTTTCCATGGGATCAAAGTCATCCCATCCGCACGTTTTCCATCATTGCGACAAACCCCGAGAGGCCCTAATAAGGCAGGGCAACCCGCTGAAATCAGAGCCCTTCTGAGTATGTCATTAATCTGCATGTGTTTAGATACACGTCCTGCGCTTTTCCTGCAGCTTAGCCCATGAGAGCCATAAATATCTGCTGTTTCGCCGCAAACGCAGGTGTGCACTCCAGACACAGGCAGACCTAATCTTAATGCAGTTGAAATACGAAATGTATTGTTGTCTAAAAGATTTCCTAAATTTGCGGATGGAAGGGCATTGAGCCATGCGCTCCTCTCTGGGGCTTGGAGATCAAGAAGAAGTGCTTTTTCTTGGCTGGTTTCAGCTGAAGATATTAAAAGGTTTTTACGTATTTCCATAATTTAATGATCGAAGTATACTCAATGACATTAGAAGTGTTACACCCAGAAGAAATTATTTCCTAAACTTGATTTTTTTACAACATAATCGCCATATTCAATGCATGCTATGATAACAATATGAACTTTTTATCTTTGATAGTTTTTGCAAAAACAAATTTTTCTTCTTTTAATTTTTTGTGAAGAAACCCGTTTATGAGACCTGAATAGCACGAATATTTTTAGTTATTAGGCGTCAGTCTACTTGTGTTAAGCGTAATAAAATGCCTCGGGTTCGAAGACTACAAATTTATCATCATCTAAGTGATTTTGACAGGGGTAGAATTGTTGCCTATCGAGATGTTGGTTTGTCCTATCGCGAAATTGGTCGTCGTGTTAATTGTACTGCAATGACGGTAATGCGTGTGTGTCGTGTGTGGAGAGAAGAAGGCAGAGGAGCACGAAGAAGACCCACTGGTCGGCCGAGGCGTACCACAGAGCGTCAAGATAGGCGCTTCAGACAACTAGCTCTGCGAGACCGTTTTGCTACTACGCGTCAAATTGCTGATCAATGGTTTGGAGAAGAAGGTAGGCCAGTTACCATGCGTACTCTATATCGCCGCATTCGAGCCTTTGGACTTTTTTCATACCGTCCACGATTAGTGCTTCCTTTGACTGCGGACCACTGTCGCCAACGTTTAAACTGGTGCAGAGAACGAAATCATTGGGAGGCAGAATGGCATAACGTTGTATTCAGCGACGAATCACGATTCTGTCTAGGTATGCACGATGGCCGTAGAAGGGTTAGGCGCCGTCGTGGAGAGCGACATGATATTGGGTTTGTTGCTGAGAGGCATGTACACAGAACTGTTGGAGTAATGGTTTGGGGGGCTATTGCCTATGGTAGCCGATCACCACTTTTGTTTATTCGAGGCAGTATGACAGCTGCACGTTATGTTAATGAAGTTCTCCAAACAACTTTACTACCTTATCTAGATGACCGTCCACTTCGTCCACAAGTCCTTTTTCAGCAAGACAACGCACGTCCCCACATTGCTCGTCAAACTATGGACTTTCTCCAACAAGCTGGCGTTAATCTTTTGCCGTGGCCACCCCGTTCACCTGATTTAAATCCCATCGAACATGTGTGGGATATGATGGGGAGAAGACTGTCCAATTTGCACCATCCTCCACAGACACTGGCACAGTTATTCCACGAAGTTCAAATTGCTTGGAACGAGGTGCCACAAGCAGACATCGATCATCTCATTTTGTCGGTGCCTAGACGTGTACATGAGTGTATTCAGCTACGGGGCCGCCAAACACATTATTAATTTTTTTCGTATTATATGTTAATAAAATGTATTGCAAATGTTATCGTTTTATTCTTGATGTAAGATTATACCATGGTTAAAAAATCAAGTTCAAGAAATCATTCTTTCTTTTTGAATTTCTTCAGGCAGTGGATTTTCAAGCTTGCACAGAAATATCCATTTTTCAAAACAGTCATTCAAGTCTAAGTCAATTGAAACCCAGACGTAAGGTGGTAAAATAGTGTTAAGAAGGTCAGAAACATCATACACTGACCCTAAAAAGGGAGATATTGAAAGAGTAACAGTATCTCGGATTCCAAGACCTCCTATTTTTATAGGCAATGTGCCTTGTAACCAAGAATTTGAAGAGATTTGGCAATTAGATATTTCTTGGACTAGATTTTGAGCGACGTTATCAAACTTAGAAAGGGTTTCAGTGATTTTCCAACAAGGTGAACATCTAAGTAAATAAGACATGCGAGGAATTCCAAACGATTTTTTTAGTAAAAAATATGCTATATGAGAATCTAGTATCTTTAACTTGTTCCCTAAATTATTTAAGACACTAACTTTTTTATTTATATTTGATTCCATTGCAGAGGCTGAATAACTGCAACCAAGTAAATTAAACTCATTTAAAGGTGTTTCTAATAGATTTAGAGTAAAATTTAAAAATTTAGAAGTTATTGTCGAGAAATGAGTTTGGGACATTACAGGTAACTCTCATTTGTCAAAATTTAAATGTAGGGCAAGTTCTTTGCTAAAAGATACTAATTTTTTAAAGTTATCTAAAACATTATCGGGATCACCGGCAAGAGTTCCATCATCTAGATACCATAGGTTAAGTTCCGAGTTCAGGGTAGAAATAAGAGGCCAAACAAAAAAGGGGCGGTCCAAGAGGATCACCTTGTTGAACGCCTCTTTGAGAGACAATGTTCTGTTCGCCGTAACATAGAAGTGAATTTTCGCCATAGCACTGTGAAACAAAATTATAATTTTTTTTAAAAATGGCTTTATCAGAAGTATGAGGGTATTGCAAGTAGCGTCTCATTGCGTGGACCGCCGCTTCCGCTCCACACTTTGTTCCGAATCATAGAAAAAAAAATTGGGTTCGGTCTGTCCGGGTATTTTGTCTATGTTCCGAATTCGAGTTGGTGTGGTCTGAAAGTATTTCCTAACTTTTCGTAGGCTTTAGAACATACTATTTTCGCAGCGAGTCGGCGAAAGCAAAGAACCACTGCAATTGGACGGATTCCCCCATTTTTCTTATTAAAGGCATAAAGGTTTGCACCATAAAAAATGGGTGTGATTTCCTTTGGAACTAGACCTTGAAAAAGATGAATAATAAAAGACTTTAAGGAAGAAACGAGTTTAGAGGACAAGAAACGTGCCCCATCGCTTATAAGATCCTTAAGATGCCGCGGCATCAGCGAATCCACACCACCCGAGGACCCAGGGTTAAAGGAAAAAATTGCGTTTTTGATTTCTTTTTCTGAAATATTAAGTTCAACATCAAAATTCTCAGAACGAACATTTAAACTTGTTTGATTTTCTTCGGAAGCGGTTTTTCTTGCAATTTTCTTAAAGTGTCTTCATTTTTCGGGGCTATGGTGTCATCGAATATGAGTATTTTTACAGCGTTTTTAATATCACCTTCTGCAATTTTTAATTGAACTTTTCTTGTTAATTTTGAGTGAGTTTCTGTTATAGTATTCGATGTTTTATAAGTTGTTTTGGTTTTTTTTGTAAAATGAAGGGCTCTGTTTTTTATCCATAAATTTAGTTGATGTTTAATAAGAGTTGTTAAGCTTGATTTACGGTTTGACTTAACATTTTCTGGTATGGCCAAAACACATCCATGACCGTAAGTCATTTTTTGAAACATTGATTTAGAATTAGAGAAAGTTTATCCGATATAGATAATCTTGCTTGTTTTGGTATAATTTTGATAATCGAGGTTATTGACTTTAATTTGGAAAAATATTTAGACAGAAATCTGCATCCAATTTAACTATAGCGGAGGGAGAAACGCTTTCTTGTGTAAGTTGGGATGAAGAAGCGATGTTGCAAAGTTGCCTTAAATTTTCTTGAAGCTATCTTCTCAGATTTGCACTTTAAGTGAACATTTGCTTGATGAATTTTTAATCCGTTTTGATTTTTAAAGCTTTTGGAACAAACTGAACAGTAATTTACGTTGATGCATCCGTCATTTAAAGTTTCTTTTAAATTTAGTAGACTAAAATGTCCCGAATTTGGGTTTCTGGAACAGTTGGGACATAAGAGATCTTTTGTGAGTTCTCAAAAATTTCAAGGTAAAAAATCTCAAATCTTAATTCACATACCTCTGAGAGGGCGAAGCATTCAACTGAGGTACCATACGTGCCGTTTTTTAGCATCTGCTTACAGTATTCATTTTTATTTAAAATGTTTTCAGGGCGAACATTTACTACTTCATTCCAGTGATCTTACAGTATTCATTTTTATTTAAAATGTTTTCAGGGCCATAATGTTCTACTTCATTCCAGTGATCTTCTACGTATTTTACTGCTTGTCTTCGAAGTTCAGAATGTTTGTCTTGACTTAAAAAAAGAAATTGGCTTACACATCGGAACAAGCAATTACCATCATTAACTATTTCTATAACTTTAAATTTTGATTGTGGGAAGGCATCGGCGATATTTGGGAACTGTTTGGAGAAGTGATTTTGAAGTGACGTTTTGGCAGGACTTGATTTTCTTTTAAACAATCTTTATCGGGGATTTACGTACGAATAAGTATAATAATTGTAGAACGTGGTAAAATATATGAAAGAAGACTGAGCTATTTTTATTCTCGACCTTTTTTTTGTGTTGACTAGTGTAATCAGCGCTTTAAATAAGACCTATATTACTCCTCAATATACAGAATCTTAATTTTAAGTTAAACCCTGCATAATGAAAGTTCTCGTGTATCTTCCGTCCTTATGAAAACACCCAGTAGAAAGTGAAATTATTAACAAATTATCAATACTTGTTTTCTAATCTATATAGACCAGTAAGATAATAAAATAAAAATTTAGACAATCTGAAGCCATTACCCTGTGGTCTTTCTTATCATTTATATGAAGGATATCATCAAGAAGGATATGTAATATTAGTTTATTGTCGAAATCAATATTAATAAAATGAAAAAAAAAGAAAACATAAGCATGCATGGGCATTTTCCCTAAAAGTACCTTTTCTTTTGAAGATCCCTATTTTTTATTGATGTAAAGCAGTGTAAAAATTCAGTTTTTGTTGTACAGGGGGCCCAAAATTCGATGGTTTTGGGGGGGGGTGTCGGGTACTTCTAGAGGAGACAGAGAAAATTCGACCACTCTTTGCGAGACTCAAATTACATTAATTTTGGTAAAAACCGTATTTCAATATGTCACCCCGTCTTCGAGCTGCGGGGGCTTTTTGAAAAGTCTGCATTTTGGGATAGGCCATGTAACTTCTTTATTTATGAAAATATCTTCATGGTGTTAATAGCATTTTTGTAGAGTTGAATTATAACACAAAGTTGATATTTTTCTTATGCAACACCGCAATTTTTTTTACATATGCTTTTTTAATTTTCTTCAAAACGATGTGCCTCTTAAGAAAATTGGATAAATAGTTGTCGAGTTATTAAATATTTTCCATAATAGGCATGGTTGTCAATCTGAGATGATAAAAAATAATTTGACTTCCATTAACCTAGCGACCCCACCCCAAGAAAATCAAAATTTAGTTATACCATAATTATGTGCTAATTTCGTCCCCAATCAAAAAATGTTGTGCTCCTCTGGTTTCTGAGAAAATCGAAAAAGAAATGGGGTAGCTAGATTAATATTAACTTAGCAACCCCACCAGGAAACATGGCGCCAAACTAAAAAAATTTAGTTTTAAAATTATGTGCTAATTATGTGCTCTACGCATATATAAGAAAAACAACAAAATGAATCACGTGTCCGCAAATAAAAATTAAATTAACACTCGTGGCATATCGGACAAAGCGTTTTTGTTTCTCACTTCATTACGACCAGGCCTCCAATGTCTAATGGATAATCCAGACACCTACAGACCTGTTTGATCCTTATTAGGAATCATCAGGGAGTCATAGGAGTGTACCTGGCAGTTGAAGCTACACAGTGACCATGTACACCTTTCGAATTTAAAACAAAAAGTTTGTAAATACAGAATCCTGTACCTTTCAGCAGGTTATAAAGTAGAAACCTGTAAAAGTATAAGGTCACTGTAACATGACTCTTAAAAAGAGGTAACCTTCGCAGCAGCTTTATTTTTTTTTTTAATTTGACCGCGGAAGACGAAATCTTGCAAAAAAGTAATGTTTAATTTCAAATAAAAGAAAACGACTGGCGTCGCAGGGCAACATTTTTAGGGAAGTTGGTCAATGTACCGGTACGGGTCTGTTGTCTGTAGCACAACGCGGGCGATCAATTTTATGGATAGTTCCCAACGCGAAACTCGTCCAAAAGAATACGATTTTCCTGTGCGCCGCCACTGCTTTCCAAGCCAAGAACTAAAAAAACGATAGCTTCGCCACTTGGTTTTCAAGTCAGTTGAGCGGGGTCGCAAATTTACCATTAGGTGTCCTCTCTATTTAGATTTACAGTGTTCCTAAGATTTTCTTTAGGGATAGGATTTTAATAAATCAAACAATGGCATAGAAAGTTCTGCGCGCCGAAAAGAAACAGGTATATTGAGCAATGGTGCCAGTTTGTTATTATCTCCGGACTGCTTTCATGAGAAAAAATTGTCGCCACTCTTTCATTGTGAGCATAAATCATAGTTGCAATAATAACCGTTGACAAGATGTCTGCAAATTCCGCTAGATGGCGGCCACACCATGAGATGATCGAGGAAACAATTAGATGCTTTCAGGTCCAAACCACAGCTTTTTCTTGCTTAAAGGAGGCAGCAGGGTCCATTATTTACGATACTGAGCGATAAACTCGTGAGGTTGTTAACATTAGAAAGAAATATCTTCGCTTTTAATTAAATTTCTTTCCATTCTGTTCTACTACTGACATCTATCCGGAAACGGCCAAACCATGCAGCTAGCACTAGCAGCCAAAGAAATCAATAAACGGCGCTGTTTTTCCTGCAGAGCTTTTTGCTTGTGATATTGATTTTAAATAAAGCTGGCCCTACACTACATTTGATAGTTTCGAGGTGTTTTATGACGTGATCTCGAAACATGTAGCGAACCAATTCTTCAAAACTAGCGGGAGGGTAAAAGCGAAAAATAAGGGGCTGCCAATTTTTGTAACACTCAAAAAGGGGTGAAAAGATTTATTTTGCTCTGTTTCTTTACAAAAAACGTTTTTTTTACGAAAAACTTGAGCTCTGCCACTTTTTTAATTTTTTTCTTCAACTTTCTCGAAATTTTCGTCATACCGTAGAAAAAAATTATTTCCCCCATGGTCATACTCTACTTTTATTCGAAAAAATTTAGAAACAGAGACGGGATCAGTTTTCCTAAAACGGTGGATCTTGGTTTCGAGTGAGAAGATTTTTTAAAAAATTAACTAATTTCGGGAACTCAAAGAAATAGGTCTAAAGAGTATAATTTTTAAGAAAAAAATATCAATTTTCTCGCCCTCCTCCACTGGGACTACAGGGGCCGTGCACAAATTACGTAATGGTCATAGGGGGGAGGGGGGTTACAAAACGTTACGTAGGGGGGAGGGGGGTTTTCGACAGCGTTTGCATTTGTGTGAAACTAAGAAAATTTGGAATGAAAATAAATGAAAAGTTTTTTTTTTGGGTGGGGGGGTAGTGGTCTTGAAATCATTACGTAATATTAGGGGAGTGGCGTGCCAAACCGTTACAAAACATTACATAGGGAGGGGGTCAAAAATTGGTAAAATCACCGTTACATAATTTGTACACGGCTCCACATCTGACTGTTCCTCCTTTTTGATTTCGAATCAAAGTGCAAAACCCGGGTTGGACGTTCGAAGGCGTCAACCAGTCCTATTTGCTTGATAAAGTTTCTACGGAAACGGTATGAACGCTTTAGGTTAGGCATTTGCATGTATCTCAGTCCCCAGCCTGTAAACAGTGCGTAAGGACAATGGTTACAAAATGAAAAGCCGAAAAATATTTTTCATCAGTTTGGTATTAAAATCGAGCAAAAACAATTTTTATTCCAGTCCTAAAGGTATGAAAATGGAAAACATTAGAAAACAACAACCTGGAATGGATTTACTACGTGTAAGATGTAGTGACAACATCGCCCCATGCCCATCCTTTTCTGCCTAATGTGCTTTTCCGTTTGTCTGCGTCTTACACATGGCTGCTTGGCCCCCTAAGGATTTGCTTAGGAACCCTGTATATGCTCTCTGATTGTAGTAATACATTTGGAGAGAAATAGTTTTTTTTCCTTGACGTCTTAGTTTAGATACAGGGATTTGTTTGGTAACACTGCAAAAGAGTTATTCCGGTCGTTAGTGCATACTAACGGCATTTATACCCCAAAATGAGAAAGCACCATCGTTTTTTTCCCTGTTTTTTCTTATTATGCTCAGATTTTTATAAAATAAGAAATAGTAATGTGGTTTTCTGGATTCTCCCTTAGATGTTGAAGACCTGGTCGTAATGAAGTGAGGAACAAAGCGCTCTGTCCGATATGCCATGAGTGTTTCTTTAATTTTTTTATTTATGGACTCTTTTTATTTTAGATACCACCTAGCTGGAAGAATCCATCAGGAACTTACAGGATAGGCGTCAAAAATGCATTTAGTCTTTATCCAGAAAAGCTCAGAGACTATGTGAAGTCTCAGTATAAGAGAAAATTTTGGGATGAAGACCACAGGAAAGTTCTTGGAGAACTTAACAGAAACTTGGCATCCGTCGACAAGAGCTCCTCTGGATCCGTCACCGATTTAGAAAAAATCGAAAGCGATAAATTAGAAAAGGAAGACCTCGAAGCCAAAATAGAAATTTTAAATAACTTAGAGCAGAAGTATAGAGACGCAGGACCAACTTACGACTGTATTTTGTTTCACGACGGTGAAAAATGGATGTGTTGCATCAACACGAACCAAAACGATGATCTTTCGGAATGCTCGTTAATTGGCGAATACAGTATTACCCATGAGTATATGCCTTTGACAAAATTAGATCAGCTTAATTTCAGTATTAACGTCCATGATAATGGCGATACGTTGGAGTTGGTGGGAATGTGCTGTAAGTATCCAACCCAAAACCATAATGTTTTTATTGCATATCCTAATGCGGGGTTAACCTATACACACCGTTTTTTTCATAATTAGAAGATGACTTTTCAATACCATATTATGTAAAATTTGTTGTTTTCTGACAGGTCTCATAACTTCTAGGTTTTTTGTTTCATAAAAAACTAACAGTGAGATTTACTAAGATCTAAAATAGTACCCCCCACAGGTCTAAATATTTACACCTGTGTGGGGTACTAAATTTTAAAACCAATTTTCAAAAAACACTTACCCATACAGAAAAGACACAAAGTTATTGATTATTTTGTATTGCACCATATTTTAGAAGAAAATGCACTAAAGCTAATTTTTTTTGACAGGTTTCAAAATGGCAAATGGTGAATACGCCAAACATTTGGCACATAATAGCTTAATTATTTGTGTTTGAGGTTATAAAGTTGGTGATTTTTTAGACCACCTCAGGAGGGTGGTTTAAATTTATAGCCCCCAGAAAGGATTTTTTTTTGGCATTTGGTAATAAGTTCGTTTATAATTTCCCTAAAAGTAACCGCTTTTACAAGTTGTTCATTACCCATAAAAATACCTCCTATTTTGTCCAGAAAAACGCCATATTGTGAACCCGTTTTCAGCACAAAAAATATATTTATGAGGGCACTACGAGGCAAAACAAACATAAGTGAAGGTCACTGATTATGCATGAAAAATATACGAAACAAAAAAACCCAAAACAACTATATTAATTTATTTACAAACTAAAAGTAAAACATTGAGGTTATCAAAGTGCAAGCAGAGGTAAAAGATCCGAACTCGCTGTTTGTGATTGGACGCAGCGCTAATATTTTGAAACTGACATTTCGACAGTGACAGAAATGTAAAAATAAACTTGCATTTAAGTTTTTTAATACATTTCATAAATAAAAACACCTTTTAAATAAATATAAAATTAATCTACTCCTTATTTTATTTTTACTTATCTAAATCGTTGTGTGACATCAAGTATTAATTGGAAAAATTAATTAACAAAGGTAAGTTTTAATTAGAGTGACATATAGCCCCAATGTTAATTTATTCTACAGAGTGTTTACTATTTAAACCTCGCGTGGGTTTAAATTTTTTAATTTTCTTTTATTCTAAATTGAAAATTTCCTCGTAAATCCGACAAAAGATTGTGTTAAGATGATTATTCAATTCAAAATTCTTCTTATAAATCAAACTATGTCTAAAACTCAAGGAGGGTTGAACTAAAATGCTTAAAACCAAAATGTTCACTTAAACTTAGGACCGTTCTAAAATAGACTAAATATTTTTAGTAAATCCCACCGTAAATGTTTGTTAAATTAGCTGTCTTTTGACTGGCAACTATCGTTTTAACCTACATTTTTTTTATTAGTAGGGTGTATTTAAAAAAATTCTTTAGTTTTTTAATAAAATGGAAATTATCTACTTGCACTAAAATTTATTATTTAGCAAGTAGTTTTTACTTTTGCTAAATTGTTTAGGATTTCTCATTTGGTAAAATTATCTTTTTTTTTTTAAATTTAACTCCTCCATGGACATGGACATAGATGGACAAAAATATACAGGAAGTTTCATTTAAAGATCGAAAGTTAGGGCTCGTTCGGGATCAACGTGACCTGTCAGAAAACGTCAAATTTGATATAATATGTTAATACATAACCGTTTTTAGAACATATTTTTATAAAACAATTCTTTTATATTTTTTTTGAAAATAAAATAAATAATAATAAACTATTCTATCTACAATTATTTTTCGAATATGGTTTTCTATTGGATCTTATATCTTATCTTACATGCTCTTTCATGTATGTATAAACATAGCATCACCCTCTAGTCGTAATATTTATTGATCGATATTTAGGCAATTCCCATAAAAATTAAAGTAGCTAATTTATGATATTGTTCTACAATTTGCTTTTGAATATTTTTGTTTGCTGTATTAATTGGTTTATGAAATTTTCATTTGCCAAAATATGCCCCAAAAAATAGCCATTACTCAGGTGCCGCTTGCTCTCTAAAGTCACAGAATTTGTGAATTTTTCTCTTATTCATTTAAAAATAAATGTAATCTACTAAGTCAAGGAATTTCTCGGGGAATTCCAAAACTGTATTACTAATTTAATATTTTTTTGAAATAGCCTATTAAAAAAATACTACGATCCAATGGCAACTTCATTAAAATTAGTTGACAACTTTTCTAAGTCTGCTCTGATAAAAGAAGAAAAGATATTTTGCAAACAACGTGAAAATTAAAGAATTGTCTGCTTTTGCATGCGGCGCTGTAATACAATATTTTATTTAAAGTTTAAGCCACTTTTGCTAAGAATATTTGAAACGCGTATTTTAGTTTAATTTTAATTTTTATTACACTTTTTTCAATATTTTTGCCCTTGGCGATATAACAACGGATTGTTACCAAGAGCCTTCAAAAAAATTTCTGAAAGTTTTCGCCAGCGGCTCTTATAACATCCCTGATAGGAGTTTAAATTTGGACAAATTTTTACCAAGAGCATTAAAAATGAAAAATGTTATGTTATTATTATTATTATTATTATTATTATCACTGATTGTTACTGAATATTACCATTGTGAAGTGCTTTCAAAATGTAGATAAAAGTGAGTTGTTCAGTAGTTCAGTGACTATTTTCCTAGTCAAGGATTTTTAGAACAAATCTTGGAAAGCAGGGAAAAGTCAGTAATATTTAATATTTTTTATGGCAAATCACTGGACGTATGTAGCTACTATAGCATCTGCATATTTCAGGGGCTGCTGGCTCTATAATAAAATAACCTTCCCTATTCCTTTGTAACTAGTGACGTTACGCATGTTGCTTCTACAGCATCTGCATATTTCAGGGGGTGCTAGCTCTAATAAAATGACCCTCCATATTTTTTATACATAGTCCATAGCATCTGCATATTTCAGGGGCCGCTGGCTCTTTCATAAAGTGACTTTAACTATTTTTTATAGCTAGTCACTGGATGTTGCTTGCATAGCATCTGCATATTTCAGCTGATGCTAGAATAAAATGAACGTTCAATTTTTTTGAGCTAGTCACAGAACGTATGTTGCTTCCATAACATCTGCATTTTTCAGGGGCCGCTAGTTCTATAATAAAATGACCTTCCCTATTTTTTTGTAGCTAGTCACGGGACGCATATTGCTTCCATAGCATCTGCATATGTCAGGGGCTGCTGGCTCTTTCATAAAATGACCTTAACTATTTTTTGTAGCTGGTCACGGGACGCATGTTGCTTCCATAGCATCTCCATATTTCAGAGGCCGCTGGCTCTGCAATAAAATTTCCTGTCCTATTTTTTGTAGCTAGTTACAGGACTGCTGGCTCTTTCATAAAGTGACCTCAACTATTTTTTATACCTAGTCACTGGACGCATGTTGCTTCCATAGCATCTGCATATTTTAGGGACTGCTGGCTCTATAATAAAATGACCTTCCCTATTTTTTGTAGCTAGTCACGGGATGCAAGAGTTTCAGGAGGTGCTAGCTCTAATAAAGTAACCCTCCATATTTTTTATACATAGTCATGGGACGCATGTTGCTTCCATAGCATCTGCATATCCTTCCCTATTTTTTGTAGCTAGTCACGGGATGCGAGAATAAAATGCCCCTCCATATTTTTTGGAGCTAGTCACGGGACGCATGTAGCTTCTATAACATCTGTATATTTCAGGTGATGCTAGAATAAAATGAACGTTCAATTTTTTTTAGATAGTCACGGGACGCATGTTGCTTCCATAACATCTGCATTTTTCAGGGGCCGCTAGCTCTATAATAAAATGACCTTAACTATTTTTTGTAGCTGGTTACGGGACGCATGTTGCTTCCATAGCATCTCCATATTTCAGGTGGCGCTGCCCCTGTAATAAAATTTACTTTCCTATTTTTTGTAGCTAGTCACAGGACGCATGTTGCTTCTATAGCATCTGCATGTTTCAGGAGGTGCTAGCTCTAATAAAGTAACCCTCCATATTTTTTATACATAGTCATGGGACGCATGTTGCTTCCATACCATCTGCATATCCTTCCCTATTTTTTGTAGCTAGTCACGGGATGCGAGAATAAAATGACCCTCCATATTTTTTGGAGCTAGTCACGGGACGCATGTAGCTTCTATAGCATCTGTATATTTCAGGTGATGCTAGAATAAAACGAACGTTCAATTTTTTTTAGATAGTCACGGGACGCATGTTGCTTCCATAACATCTGCATTTTTCAGGGGCCGCTGGCTCTATAATAAAATGACCTTCCCTATTTTTTGTAGCTAGTCACGAGTCGCATGTTGCTTCCATAGCATCTGCATATGTCAGGGGCTGCTAGCTCTTTCATAAAATGACCTTAACTATTTTTTGTAGCTGGTCACGGGACGCATGTTGCTTCCATAGCATCTGCATATTTCAGGGGCCGCTGGCTCTAATAAAATTTCCTTTCCTATTTTTTGTAGCTAGTCACAGGACGCATGTTGCTTCTATAGCATCTGCATGTTTCAGGGGTGCTAGTCTAATAAAGTGATCCTCCATATTTTTTATAGCCAGTTACGGGACACATGCTGCTTTCATAGCTTCTGCATATTTCAGGGGCTGCTAGCTTTTTCATAAAATTACCTTAACTATTTTGTGTAGCTAGTCACGGGTCGCATGTTGCTTCCATAGCATCTGCATATTTCAGGGGTCTCTGGCTCTATAATAAAATTACCTTTTGCATTTTTTTAGCTAGTCACGGGACGCACGTAGCTTCTATAGCGTCTGCATATTTTCCCGATAACCCGGAACAAAACGGTCTGGCGCCAGGGGCTCAAATAGTCTCGCTAACCATTGGAGACGGTCGATTGGGATCTATGGAAACCGGTACAGCGATAATACGAGCCATGATTAAAATAATCGAGCTGAAAAAGACGATGAACATATGCGTGATTAACATGAGTTATGGGGAGCATGCGCATTGGGTGGACACCGGGTATGGAAAAAATAGGGAATTTTATTGACTTAGGCTAATAGCGTTTTCCTTTTGATACACTGTTCAAGTTGTTCCATTTCATTTAAGAACGAGTGCAGTTCGTGTTCATTTTTATTTTTTTTTTAAATTTCGAGTATATTTTTGTTGAAAATGTCCGATAATTAAAAAAAAAATAAATCGAGTAAAGATTTACTCCCAAATTTCTTGCTCAAGAAAATACAGACTTTTCCAGAGTGTACCCAAACTTTTGCTGGGTGTATCTAGACTTTTTCGGGGTGTATCCAGACATTTGCGGGGTGTATCTGGACTTTCCCATGGTGTATTCAGATTTTTTTAGAGCGTGTCCAGACTTCCTGGGTGTATCCAAACATTTCCGGGGTGTGTCCAAGCTTTTTCAGGACGTATCCAGACTTTTCCAGGATGTATCCAAACTTTTATACGGCATTTCCAGAGTTCCAGGTTGTATCCAGACTTTTTTTTGGAGTGTATCCAGACTTCCAGGAGGTATCCAGACTTTTTTGAGGTGTAGTCCGGCTTTTCCAGGGTGTATCTGGACTTTTCTGTTACATTTTATATGTTGTCAAAGATTTTTATAATAGTCCTGGCCCCATCGTATACCCCCGCAACAAAATCTAGGTCCCCAGATTTTGACTTTTGATTCATGTTTTTGGATCATTGTAGCAGTAATTTATCTTGGGTAGATATTCATCACCCGGGCCAAACTATTTTAGCGACCACCCTGTATTTTTGTATTAAAAAGCTTAAAATTTTCATTTTTTTGTGTGTTTGGCTAATCAAAAAAAGAAAACCAGGGATCGAATGATAATTTCTTTCTGCGTTTTATGTATTACGTTTTATGTTTACTAAAGATAAGAGTTGCCATGAAAACCGAGATAAACAGGATGGTTACACCAAATTATGTACGTTTTTGCAGATTCAAGATAGTTTTTATGACTTTATTTATTTTTAGAGAGGCTATTCGTTAAGCCAAGATAAACTATATTTAAATCAACATAATTTTCAATATTATACAGGGTGTCCAACAAACGACTTTAAATGAAAGTTTTTAAAATATTGGTCAATTTTTGTAGCAGAATCCCCTGAATATGTGATTATCGTTTTCTTGTAATTGTACAGGGGAGCCAGCAATCAAGGGTAAAGTTCCAAAAATGGCCGTTTTGGACCTTGGTTTATGAGAAAACTATAAGGTTTATAAAAAATTCCCGTCGAAATATGATTTATCTTTGTATATATTCACGGTGACCCAAAAAAAAAAACGTTAGAAAATATCCTTAATCGCACCCGCTAAAATTGAGTTTTAAAGAAAGTATTTTTTGAGGTAATATCAGGAATTTGAAAATACTTTTTTTTCCAAAAGTAACAATCTTAAAATTTTAGTACAGGGTCAGCCAAAAAAATGGTCTTTGGAAGTCGCTAAATAATTTATAAATCGAATTTGCAAACATTTTACGTATGATTCTTTTGACCACGATCTACTTATTTTTCTTTATATTATTCGTCATTTATGTACAGGGTGAGTCAAAACTACGTCCTATATAGATTTGAAAGCTGAAATTACTACCTGGAGAAAAATTTATATTATTCAGGATTTTAACCCTTATTTAGCCAAAAATACAAATAATGTATGACAGTGTTTTAATATTTTGACTCACCCTGTATATTTATGAATATTATTCCTCAATAATATAAAGAAAAATAAGTAGATCGTGTTGAAGAAAATTCATATAAATAAATAAATTGCATATGGAATTTTTAACTTATTTAACGACTTCTAAGGTCTTTTTTTGGCTCACCCTGTACACAAATTAATAGACTGTATAGACCTTTGGAAAAAAAAATATTTTACAATGCCTTGTATTATGTTAGAAAAAACTTTTATTGTATTACTCCACAAATCCATTTTAGAGGGTGCAATTAAGGTTATTTTTAAACATTTTTTTTTTGGTCACCCCGAATATACACAAAGATAAGTGGCAAATAAAAATTGTTGATAATGGCATGTACAATCGTATTTTGAAAGAAATTTTTTTGTATAGTTTTCTTATAAACCAAGTATCAAAACGGCGATTTTTAGAATTTTACCCTTCATTGCTGGCTCACCCTGTACAATTATAGGAAAATGGCAATGACAAAAATGTTTGTAAGGACCTTCTCTATCACGTAAAAAAAATTACAAAAATCGACCAATATTTTAAAAACTCGCATTTAAAGTCGTTTTTTGGACACCCTGTATAATATTGAAAATTACATTTATTTAAATATAGTTTCTTTGCTTAACGAATAAAATCCCTAAAAATAAATAAAATCAGAAGAGCTGTATTGAATCTGCGAATTTTTTTGGAAAACGTACATAATTTGGTGTACCCATCCTATTTATCTCGGTTTCCATGACAACCCTTATCTTTAATAGACATAGAACATAATACATAAAACGCAGAAGGAAATTATCTTTAGACCAGTGGTTTTTTTTTTCGTTTGGCCCAGTACTTTTTCATATATAGCCTTTTTCCACAAGGAAAACACACAAAAGAAATGCAAATTTTAAGCTTTTTAATACAAAAATACAGGGTGATCACTAAAATAGTTTGGACTAGGTGATCAATTTCTACCCGAGATAAATTACTTCTACAATGATCCAAAAACATGAATCAAAAGTCAAAATCTGGGGACCTAGATTTTTTTGCGGGGGTATACGATGGGACCTGGACTATAAGCTTTCCAACGAGGTATCACAAAAAAAACGTCTTTATTTTAGGGATGCAGTTTTTTAGGGGTAGCTTCAAAGGGTGTAATGGGGGAAAGATTAAAAAGCAATATGGGTCCGCGCGTGAACACAAGTAATTGTTATGTAAAATTTCGTTATGATTGGTGCAGGGGTTTTTGGGTTAACAGTGGCTACAAAGTAAGCGACGGACAGACAGAGCGACGGACGACGTCTGGAAACCTGCTTATCTGAGGAGATTTTGACCGTGTGTGACGATGACGATAAACAGTTTTATACAGGAAATAACATAATGGACGAAATAAAATTAACCATGAAGAAATCGGATCACTCCCATCGACGGATTGTTTTTTGTTTAAATTCAATTTAAAGGATCAGGTTTGCATAAAATAACCTAAAATAATCTACTCCCAAACCGTGCACTGGTCCAAATATGTGCATCGAAAGGAAAATGCTCGGAGTCGGCACTATTTTTGACACTAATGACAGATACGCAAGCAAGCGCAGCATACATAGGGATGGGGACTTTAACTGAAACAAATTCACAAGGGCCAAGGATAAAATATGTGGATAAAACGCAAAAACACGTCGATTGAGCTTTTTTATGGACTTTCCATAAAAATATATAAAAAAATTTACCCCTTTTGAAATGGTAAAACCTAGCCCCACTAATTTTTTTTTTTTTAATGGGATGATAGTACTTGTGGTACCTTGTAACTAAATTATTCAAATGAGTGCGTTTGATAAACCAAATTCAGTCATGCCAAAAAAAATATTTTGGCTTGGCCATGCTTTCGGAAGTATTTGTCCGATTTTATTAAGCTGATCATTTTAAAAAGGCAAGGTTTTAAAATATTGACATTTTCGAAAAATTCAAGATGTTTTTTTTTGATGACATTGCTAAATTCGGGAAAGGTAAAAATCTACACATAAAATTTCCATATTGTCATAAAATATGCCCAAAATGTCATAAAATTTCGGAATTGTCATAAAATTTGCACATAAAACTGAATATTTTAAGTTTAGTGTAAACAAACTTTTGATATTCAACTTTAGGCAACTCTTTATATTATATATATATATATATATATATATATATATATATATATATATATATCCTTCAAACTTTCAATCCTGGTGAATTAGTGCATTAATATATACGGCGTTTTCCTTTTGATGCACTGGTGCGCACTAGAAACTGACCTGGTATTAAACCAGCGTAAGTCGGCAGTAAAACAGGATGTTGAAATATATGCTTACATGTAACAGGGTTACCAAATGTCCTAAAATGGAAAAAACTCCTAAAATTTTGATTGCGTCCTAAAATTTTAAGTAAAAATCACAAAAAATCCTAAAATTTTCACCAATTAATATTTTGTCCTAAAATTCTTTTATAATGTCCTTTAATTTTAACTAAAATAAAATAAAAGCTATTTTTTCTCTGATTTTTTGTCGAGTTTATTCTATCTTTTTTGTCCAATGTCTATGGTAGGGCTCACTGAACCTCCGTTCCGATTACATGACGGATGGCATCGGATAATATTGGTGTCTTTTTTTAGCACCCAGAACCAACAAAGATGCATGGTATTATTATTATTTCTTGATTGCATCTATTTTTATGTAAATATAGCCTAGATTGTATACCTATGTATTTATTACTTAGTCGGTAAGTTATTACCTCTAAGCAAATATGTTGTATTTAGAGTGATTATATACTTTGTATTTTGTAGGACAAAATGCCAAATAGACAAACAAAATATATTCAGTCTTGGGAAAATACTTTTCTTGGGAAAATACTTCCTTGTAAAATATGCATAGTCGAATTTAAAATACACAGCAGTGTAGTAAGGCAGGTAGAAAGTCATGGTAGGTCCCAAAAGCACCAAAACTTAGAAAAATCTCATGAAAAGGGGGAGCAGTCGAAATTGTTATTTAATAGGAACCAAGAAAATTTTTTATTAATGACAAATCTACGAAAGCAGAGGCTCTATGGGCTTTACATACCACTAAAAAATTATTCGTTTTGCAGTTCCGAAGGCATCTGCGACTTATTTAAGATTATGTTTCCAGTTAGTGAAATAGCACAAAATTATGTTGTTCAATTTGGTTTGGCAGTTCACTTCAAACAAAAATTAAAAGAAATGATTGGTTCAAATCCCTAATCTTTATTATTTGACAAAACCACAACTTCACAGGTCAAAAAATACTTGAATATGTATATTCAATTTTGGGATTCTGTAAATGACGTAATGATACCAGCGGTCTATACTGGATATTAAAGAAGTAGCTTTTGATTTTATAAAAGAATATGGACTGGATCCAAAACTGCTAATTTAGACCTGAACCTGAAATTTTTTAAATATTTATGGTTGCCTTGCAGGTAAAGTTTGGTACGAGAAAGAAAATGCCCTAAAATTTTTCCAAACTGTCCTAAAATTTCTTGGTTTTTGTTCTAAAAATCCTAAAAAAAAAATTGACAAAAACGCTTTTGTCACCCTGTAATAAATAAATTAAAATGGTCGTCACCATCAACAGGCTTTTCTTAAGAAAAATAACTCTTTATCTTCAGCATCACTTACATTTATAATATATATTTTTTAAATAATATTGGACATTTTAAGCAAAGGTATGGTCAAAATCTCAAAATAAAACAATAAAAATACACATGTACTGACGCTCCACGAGCTATTGGTGATCATACAAGAAAACGTGCACTCAATGCAACATAAACTGCACTAGTTTTGAAATGGAATCACTTCCGAGTATTGAATGATCGAATCATGTTTGCTCGATATGATTCAATCAGTCAAATGAGCGACGAAGACAGAATGAATCAAACGAGTGAATCAAATCGGAATGGATCAACGAATGACTGACCCACTGTGGCGGTACACTGAATCAGTTGGAAATAGGTCGATTGTTTCGTTCATTCGAACTCCTGCGCGCGGGGTAAACTGTATAGAATAGATAGATTTTTTGGTCAGTAGAGTATGTATATGTCACAATTGATCGAGTCAATGATCGATTCAAAAGATTCGATCATTCTAGATCGACTGATCGATCGATTCGTTCAGTACAAAATGATCGATTTATCCATCTCTAGTGCAATGAGATGGAATTCGAACGAACATTCATTTGCTCGCGTTGCAACGGTGCCGTCACATTAAACTGGTTCAAAATATTTTTTACCAAACGGAATCCATTCCCGTTTTAAAATCGACGCGTGCGCAGAAGTTAGGTCAAAATTTTGCCTTTTTAGATTTTGTTTTTTTTTTCTAAAGCACTGTTTATACCTTTTTACCAGCGATTAGAATGGGACACGATCAACGAAACGTTATATTTAACAAATTTGTGGACCGTGATGGAGAAGTTATCAAAAATGATAATAATGAAGGTTTTTGAAATTTACTCTGTGTTTCGGGATTCCATTGTCTATATTTTATTTACACGACCTTTCGATCAGTACAATCTCTGATCGTCTTCAGGTGCAAACTGCAATTTATTCCTAAGGCTACATACTTACTTATATACGTAGGATGGGAAATCACTCTACCGTGAAGTTTAGGAAGTTGGCTCCGCCCAATAAGGGGCTTCCTAATATTTGGAATTTTCAACGCTTGGTTTACTGAAAATACTCTGATTCTGCCCAATAAAGGCAGCTTCAAGGAATTTTCGTTTCTTGCTTCTTTACACAACAAAAATTGTCCTAAAAACATAAAGAAAAATAGTGTGGCCACTCTGAAGTAATCGACAGTCAAAAAAAGTCCCGTTTTTTATGTTAAGTCATATTTTTAGGCGCATCGGTGAATTAGTAAACGAAATTGTAAACAAATATGGCATTATATGGGTGTCGTCAGCTGGTAATAACGGACCAGCACTGAGTACCATCAGTACTCCTTCTGACATTAATGACGAACCCATTATTAGTGTTGGCGCCTATGTGTCTCCCGAAATGATGATTGCGGAATATGCGATGCGGCAAAAGTTACCAGGTCAGTGGAGTATTAAAATATAATACACAGTGCGTTCCAACACAAACGTAACGGTGGTTTTTTCACGTATTTACGAGTCTGATTTTAGAAAAATCCTCGGAACACGAGGGGGTCACTTTTTGTTTACCCCTCGAAGAGAGTGCGTGCTATAAAAGTTTCAAGTCAAAAAGTATGCCCCTCGAATAAAAAGTCCATGTGTCTGAGGATTTAGGATATTAATCCAATTAAGGCCGAAACTATTTTTATTGAATTTGCATATTTTTTTTGGTTTGACGGGGTCATATCTATGAATATGAAAGAGTTTAAAAAGGTCTTTGGGTTTGAAGTTGCATAGTTTTACTCCGGGAAAGTGTTCTTTTAAACGGATGGTGGCCACAAGTACTACTTTCTAATTATTATTTATGTAGACTTGTTTGCTACGCTACAGAACATAACTAAAATTACGTTTGTATGTATGGTTTTGCCCTTGTAACCTTTTAGGCTAGTACGTTTTGACCAATTTCTGTTTTGCCGCTACATAGTTTTGGCATTTTAAAATTTTTTCCCAGTACTGATTTGCTATTGTAAATTTTGAGAAAGTACGTTTTTACATTGTTATTGCTAAGTTATAGACATTTCTCTGAATCACTTACGTGGTTTATATGGGCCTTTTAAAGCGCTTTTATATTGGTGTTGCGCCGTTTCAACTAAAAAGCCAATTAACTCCTATCGCTTCAGCGCTCTTTAGGCCATTTTTATAACCAAACTGATAGGTAAAACATGGTATTTCTGTTAGTTTGGTCAGAGAGCATATAAATCTAAATAGAGAGGACACGTAATGGTAATATCCGATCAGCAAGTCAACGCGATTCACAGCGAGTTTTTTATTGTTAGCTGAATGCGCCAGGATCAACCAGTGTAATATTTATTTAAAATTAAAACGGCAATAATCCCGCGCGTTGAATGAATATCGATTTATCACTGGCGTACATACTTGTTGCTAAGTGAGCTGGCCGAAAGTTTTTATTGTATATATTGTTCAAGCGTCTATTACTTGTAATAATTAAGGAAAAAGCAGAGAGCATATAAATTAGGTTTTCTCCGGTAAAAAATTAATTTTTATTTATTTTTTACTGGAGAAAAAAGGATTTTGTTATTTATTCACTCTCATTAAATCCCTTTTTAAATTTATCAACTCCAGAGCTTAGGATATCTGTAAAGATAATTATATCTGTCTCCGCAAAGACGCTTAATTTTCCTTCAAATTGAAGGTACATCTGCCGATTCTGCAATTTGAGAGATGGTTGTCTTTTACATGAATCCTGTGTCATGTTTTTTCATCACCATTTTATCTCCTAATTCCTAGCACCGTACTGATGAGCACCACAAGTGCGAAATCCGGATCTACGGTTACCATTACCTTTTTTGAGGGAAAGCTCGCTATTCATTGATTTTGTTATGGATAGTTCCTAACGCGGAAGTCGTCCAAAAAATATGATTTTCCTGTGCGCCGCCACTGCTTTGGATCGATAAAAATAAGCATGAGCGAAAGCGAAAGTGGCGCACCAAGAACTAAAAAAAAACGATAGCTGCGCCACTTGGTTTTCAAGTCAGTTGAGCGGGGTCGCTAATTTACCATTAGGTGTCCTCTCTATTTAGATTTGTATGCTCTCTGGTTTGGTGTCAATATGGCCGGGATAGTAGGCGAAAGGATGCTAAAACGATAATGGCTTTTTAGTTGAGACGGTGTTGGGTGATACCTCTCGGTTTCACGAGACAGGTCCCTACCCAAAAACCATAATATTTTTACGTTTATTTAAGTATTTTTCCCCTTGTTTTAATTTTTTTGAGAAAAGTGTTTGACAAAAATCTGATTCTTGTATCGAGTTCTATACGTTGTTAAAAGAAATGTACTTCGAAATCATTCTGTACTTACGATTTTTTTGAATGTTTTAGGAACGCCTTACACGTGGTCCTCCAGAGGTCCCACCATTGATGGCGGTGTTGGAGTCCATGTTTGCGCGCCAGGGGGAGCCATAACGTCAGTTCCGAACTTCGCCTTACGTTATTCCCAACTGATGAATGGTATGTAATTTTGTATTTCCCAGGTCGGCCTCCGTAGCGTATCGGCCTGCCGCACGGTAGCTCTCGGGCTCGAGTCCCGGCTAGGTGCATGGATATTTTGTTTTTGTCTTTAATTTTTGCAAAAACTTGCCTGAAACTGGGAATTGATCCTATAATGGATGGAAAGTGCCAGTATATAAAAAAATACGTGGATTACGTTAATTTTTTCGTTTGTGTCATACACTGGCTATTTCACGGAGGCCGCATCCATGTTTTTCGACAGTTTTAAGGGGTTAGATGCTTTTGAATGAAGGGTTTCTTTTTAAGGAATGTAATAATTTTATTAAATGAAACACAAAGTATGTTTTGGTGCGTTGCGTTGTTCTTGTGAAAATTTGGAAAATTGTGACGGTTCTGGCGGCGCGCACGATATATCGGGAACGGCTTAACTGACATTAGTATATAGTATTACCTTGTTTTAAAAGGTTTTGGCCGAGGGGGTAACCACTAGTTCAGAAAATGTGACATGATTGCCAATTTTGTTGAATTGTCAGTGATTCCAGGCGACTGCCGAGAGATTTCTAAAGACTCCCAGGGACTATTAGGATCTGCAAGCCAGGATTCGGTGAGGTTTAGGTAGGGGCTGCAAGGGACTGCGAAAGGATAAAATTTGTGACATAATTAGCAACAGTGGTTACCCCCTCGGTTTTTCCAAAATCCAAAAATTGAGGTATCCGGCCGGAAAAAATAAACATTTTCGTCCAAATAAAAAACCCTCCGTTTACGAAAAAGGTAATACTATATGGGTCATTCTCATTCAAACGGGCAATTTGATGTCCCCGGTAATTTTCTTAAAAACCGTTAATTTTTTAGAAGTTTGTTATTTTGAGCAAAAATGGCCTCTAAATCGGGCACCGGTTTTTCCTAACTACCGTCGATCCACAGTTTTTTTTACAATTTTTTTTTAACCACAAAATGTCACTACCATGGACTGTTCCTATCCCAGAATTCGATATTCAAAAATATTTTTTAGACAGAAAAACGATTCTTATTACTTTCTTTTTTAATAATAACATTAGAGGGTTGCAGCAACGATATGGTAAGATATTTGATGATAATGATGGTTAAGTTAGGAAATTTTTATTAATTTAACAATAACTAAAAAGAAGGTAAACGGTTAAAATAAAATAAAATAAATAAATAAATAATCATCAAATAAAATAATTACAAAGCATAAAACAATTCTTTCATACCTGATCCATGAGAGACGGTCGCTATCACTGACGCCGCATTGCCTCGTTGAATAGCAAGGCTAACTTTTTGTTATAAAACTTGCTCCTTTGTGAGGGAATCAAGCTACTCAAATCAGAAATACATTTAAGTGCTTCATTCCCCCAAGGACCAAAAGTCTCTACAGCGAAGGGGACAAAGACAAAGCGATCTTCTAGCTCTATATTTTCTTTTTTGCTAAACGTGCAGGCATACCTGATTTTTTAGATGTTAACTTGACATATGAATCCACTAAGATATTGATGTCCTGCACGTGGCATCCCAGATTAATTGCTGTCCGCCTCTCCAGAGAAACCATTTCATTCCATCCGCCCTTTTTCCATCGCTGCGACAAACATTAGACGGCTCCAAAACAGAAGGGAATTCTGCTGATCTAAGAGACCGGCTAATGATGTCATTAAGTTCTCCGTGCCTCGACAACCTACCTGCACTTCTAGTGCAGGTCATGTAGCTCATAAATATCAGCTAATTCGCCGCAAGTGCAAATATGTTGTCCATACACAGTAAGTCCAAGTAGGAAGGAATTGTCATCGAGGAGATTTCCAAGAGAGGCACAAGGCAAGGCATTTGGCCTTAATGATAGTTATCGATTTCATAGCAATAGAAAGTAGTTATCGATTTCATAGCAATAGAAAGTTTGTCCATAGGTTTTACTGTCAACACCGTGGACGGCCTGAAACCACCTCGGGCTTTTTTTTTAAGGGTATCAAGGGGAAATCTTGCATAAGACGCCCGAACTACTTTCCTGCCAGAGTCATTTCTCCTCTACCAGGAGAGCCCGGGTAGTGTCGGATTCCTACTGACTAAAACCCCTCGATTGTGACTCCAACCTGCCAGGGGGCAAGCCACAGTCACTGCACTGCAGCCATTACTGGCTTATTGTGCACCCTCTTAGTTCCTATGCTAACCACTCCATTAGTTTTATCCCCTGCGCAAGTTTGTACAGGCTCTTAATGGAGTAGTCCCCAGTCAATATTGGGTCTAGTTTAACTACCCCAAATATTAGATGCCTTTTGCGATCCAATGCCTCGCATTGGCATATTACATGTTCTACTGTTTCTGGTTCCTGATTGCATAGTCTGCAGGTCAGGTCTCCGTGATACAAGCCCATGTTGTTTAGGTGAACTTTAACCGCCATATGGCCGGTCATAATTCCTATTATAGTTCTCACTTGCATCCTACTATACTTTAGCAGGTCTTTGGTGAGCTTAGCATTTAGGCCTTTCACCTCGGGCTCAGGAAAACAAAAAATATTTGGCAACACTGTTAAAGTCGCGTGTTCAGGGAAAGTTATGTAGTTGTCAGAGAATTCTGGAACTTACAGTATTCAGCAAGCCTGGAAAGAGATTAGACCACGCATTTTTGCACAACGTTTTTATAACGTATCACTACCATGGACTCTGGGCCATATTTACTAAGGACTATAGTTTAAGGAAAGCTTGCTTTGAACGCTATGTCAGCGTACATGGTTATCTAAAAATTGATTTTAAGCCGAACCATACCGCAATTGATAAGATATTTTTACCTGGATGGACGTCAAATGCACTGGAATCAGACGCATAAGGCCATTTTTTCGTAAAACAGTCCAAATAATCCGTAAAAATTTGTAAAATCTGGGTAAACGAGAAATCTCAAAACTGTCAAAGTGACACGGGATGTCGTATTTTAAGTAAAATTATCATATGTTGTATTTGTATTGTATTTTAAAGTATTTTATTTAGAAAAAAATCAATTTCCAGCCCGTTCTTTAAGTGGATGTATGGGAACGTATGAGACCTTACTTTAAGTTGATTCAAGCCCAATGAGCATTTTTGTCTATATAAAAGTTACAGCAAATAATATAAAACCTTCATAAAATAACCAAAAGTTATATTATTTAGTGTTGGTGATAATTTTATAACTCTAATATATCTCTTAAATGAGTAAAAAAGACTTCAAAAACAACTGTTCAACACCAGCTTATAAAAATTTATGGTACATATAGATTATATATATATAGATTTTATAAAACTTTCTTATAAGCCCTCAAGTATAGAGATTATTATAAAATGGTTTTACAACTGTTCTAACAACACTACATAACAAATTAAAGGTTTTTATGGATTTAGAAATATAAATTTTCCATATTTCTTCCTTTTGCTTGTTATGTATTATTCTTTTTCTTTTTACAATAAAAAAATTTATAAAATGGTGTTTAGCAATCTTCTAAAATAAATAAAAATGAAAGTGAGATAAGCTGAAGCAGGAATATGAATATTTATATACTATAGTCAAATAAAAGCTATTTTTCAAGTCATCCTACTCTGAAAATCAGCTGCGGTCCCGTCTGTACTGCATAGTTTTCGAATACACTCACGTAAATTTCATGGGCTCCAAAAATACTTGAGAAAACGGAAAAAAAATATTCATTTAAATATCAGTTTTTTTTCATACGCGTTTTTTTCTTTCTGGGACAAATATTGAATTTTGTATGTTGTTCTTAACCCTAACAAGCAATATTTCGATTGAAACACATGTTGAAACCACATAAATACCGTTTTTATTTAGGCCAAAAACCTATTTTTGTAATCCAAAATGGCAAAAATTTCCGACAATTCTAAAAAAAAAACAGCACAACTATACCACTGTTTACCTCGTCAACACTATTTTATGACCCTTTTAAAAAATGATGCTACTTGGAACAAAGGGCTGCAGATGGCGCAGGGAGCTTAACATAGTTACCATTGTTCTCTTTTCCTAAATGCATTCCTCGAGAGATTCAGCATACTACACATACCAGGAAAAATACCTGCCTCCACACACTTCAAGCCCGCATAACTGTCATAGGTAACTATCTCAAGAATATAGTTAGATTGCGGGGTCGAAGGGTGTACAGGCGAGTATTTTCCGGGGTGTTCACATTTGCCGCCGACCAGCAGTATCAGCGTATGCGCTCGACGTTTCACGGTGCGTTTTTGCGACCTTAACACGGTTACTATATTGTTCTCTTTTGCTAAATCAAAACACGTATCACGTGGTCTAAGCGAGATTTGCCTATACAAGTTCATGTCGGACCACGTGATGAGTTTTTTGAGTCAGGGTGACTGCGCATGGGAAACGCTGGTGGGAATCGGGTGTAAAATGCATTCGATCCCGATATCTGTCATCGGCAACTATCTTAAGAAGATTTGGATCTCTTATCTCTCTCAGATTGATGTAATTAAAATAAGATAATAATGGTATGGTATCTCGCAAAAACGCGTCTTTTGATGTCGCAAAAACGCTCCTTTTGATGTCGCAAAAACGCTCCTTTTGATGTCGCAAAAACGCGCCTTTTGATGTCACAAAATTAACCTTAAAAAATCTTGTTTGTTTTGTTATTATAATTGCCAAAATAAATTAAAATTGTTTTTTTTGTTCTAAAAACAGTTGTATTATAATCACTATATAAAGAAATTAATAACAACATTATAGAAAAAACCTTATCTGCAAAAAAGGTTTATGAATGAGTTCATAAGAATATTACAGACACCAATTTATATAACTATTGTGTGTGAGTTCCCAAGTTTTTATAAGTGTCTCTCGAAATATTTTCAATCTTATCTTATATAAACTTGTTGGTGGTTAATTAAGTTTTATAAGTGGGTTGATAGCAACATTTTAAAAACCAATCTGTTATATATCTTTAATTGATAGTTACTTACGGTTTTATAGGTGGGTTGACAGAAAGATTTCAAACACCAATTTATATAACTTTTGTCACTGATGACTTATATTTTTATAAATATGTTGGTGGAAACATTGTTAACACCAATATATGTAAGATTTGTTACCGATGACTTTAATTTTTATAAAGATGTCCGTGGAAATATTGTTAACGCCAGTTTTATGTTACTTTAGGGTACCATCAATTTAGAGCCTTTAATAAGACAAATATACAAACTCAATTCTTGTAGGAAACTTCTAAATACCCTAGGGTATCAAAAATTATATAAATATCTGTCACCAGATGAAAATGCTCATTGGGAGGAGATCACTGCCCTCTTAAATCAATAAAAAGACTTTTACTTATAAGTTTAAAATTAATTTTAAGTAATTAAAAGAAGAAAAATTCGCAATAAATGGTTTGTTAGCGAGGAAAAAAATCGAGCTGTAAAAAGCAAGCAAAGCATACAAGCAAAACCGTGCATGCTATTACAGCGCAATCGTGACCATCTCCTTGTCAATAATTTAGGGAGAAGATTACAGGACAAATAAAAGAAAAGCGCATGTTAAAAATAGGTATAATAAAAGGCCCCCGCGGTTTTCCCCGTGCAAGCAAAAAAATTCATTTGAAAAAGGGACTTAGTGAGGGCGAATAAATAAAAAAATCGCTCGCTATTCATTGATTTTTTTTTAAAATTATTTTTGAGTTGCTAGGGATTCGCCTCATTCAAATGCCTCATTTTTTTTTAGGGGTCCTGCGCGGTAAAAGTCTTTCGCGGTATATTCTTGCGCGCTAGGGGCCGGAAAGGTAATACCACAGACCTACACCATTAGACTCTGAATGCTATGCTAATGCCCTGGCTCCTACAATAACAATGTATCTCGCAAAACGTATCGCCGGAATTAGGTGTTCTCTTTCTCTTTATATAAATTCAAAAAAATATTTGTAGTCATCCTACCTCGCACTTTATACAATATCTTTTCCTCAAAGAGCAGGAGAAAAAAAGATACAATGTGTCTGAGCCAGTATGCCATGTAAAAATGATTACATTTATATAGTATATAAGCTCGTGTTCCCCAAATGATGAAAGAATAGTAGGATGAAGCCTTGTTGCCAACTTAAGGTTACTTTCTTGTTGGTTCTGAAATTTCATGAAAATCTTGGTGCTTTTTTACCACTATAAGCAGCTACATTCAAAAATATCATGAAAACAATGTTTATTTATTTAAAAACTATAATCACAAAACAAAAGATAAAAAATAAACTCATAAAAAATAAAAAGCCCATATTTTTTTCAATACTCCCAACGATCCCTAAACAAGAACTGGCAAGTCGCAATACCTTGCCGTCTTCTGCGCACTACCTGGTGGTTTGCATTCATTATATATGTTTTATAGCGTTGCAAACCGACCGTGTCCAAATATTTCTGATTTCGAAACGTTTTGTGGGGTTTTTGTGTTTTTTATAAACTTGTGAAGTTAAAAACTATAGGATGGTGCGGGAGTGCATCGTGTTTAGACGATTGGAACACCCAAATCAAGGGATTTCGTTTCAAAGGTAAATGTCAAAATCAGCTGTAGTTTTGTTGTGATAATTACCGGTCAGTGTCGTTCTTTACCTATTTTCAATTAATGGTATTACTGTTTTTGGCAATTATGAAGTATACTGTTTTCTACCATTTTTGATTTTTTATGAAAAATTCTTTATAGAGGCACCTACTAGGGTCCCTAGGACCCTAAATCCGCCGACGCCGGTTTTTTTTAAATAGAAAAAAGGGTGCCGGGGGGGGAGTTGTAATGTATTTTTTTTGATTGTTTTGGGTTGAGTTAGGTTGAGTTGGGCTGTGTTGGATTGGGTTATTTTAGTGAAAAAAAATTAAAAAAACAAAAAACATTCAAAAAAACAACCGGCGGCGGCGGATTTGGGGTCCTAGGGACCCTCTAGTAGGTGCCCCCGTAAAGAATTTTTCATAAAAAATCAAAAATGGCAGAAAACCCTATACTGCATAATTACGCTGTGTTTTTTTAAATATGCAGCGCTCTACCCTGTTTACCCTCTGTGCAGGTGTGCTCAATGCTATAATTTCTTAAAGGCAAAAATAATATATATGAAAATATTATTATGTTTTATTATCTGTTTATTCTGGTATTTTGGTCCTAAATTTAGAAAAGCAGGTACCTGACCACAGACCTAAGGGTTTCAAGTTCTGTGTACCTCACCTATGTAAAATAACAATGGGTAAAACGAAATTGTTAAGTATAGTAAAATATTTTAATTCTCAAAGCTTTAATTGAATATTAGTTTTAAAAAAAGAGTAGGTATTTTATTATATTTTTACTTTTATCTTAACATATTTTATACGACATATTTTAAACTTATAATTATGCAAGTGATTTAGTAGATTTCATCAGTGGTTTAATTTAAACATCAGGTTTTGCCTTTTTCCTTCAGTTGATAGAAAATACTATATTAAACAACTGTTACCCTCAACCTTGTATTAAAGTTATCTTCAAATTTTTATTTTTTTTTGGTATTGCACCAGCAAATTTTACAATAATTATTAAAATTATCACCTACCTTAAACGCTTTTACTCACCATTATCATTTAAAAAAATATTTAACAACATAACACAATTAAATTGGTGGCGGGTTTCTAAAAGGGTGACAAGAAAGGGGGTGGGTTTTTATAACTTCATCCCAAAAACGATTTTTGTAAGTGTCAGTAAATTACAAAAACATGGTTACCGATGCAAAAAAACTCGTTTTTTTAAATCACTCGCTGTGCTCGTTAATTTAAATCAACGCTCGTAAAAAAAACGCTCTTTTAACCGCTAGTTGTGAAAACTACAAATTACTGCTTTTGTGAAATTAATCATTTTTTTTACATATTTATTAATTTTTTGCCGCTACTGGTAGAGTATGTAAAACAAATGGATGTATCTAGGACATACGTCTACAAACATACACATGTTTTACCTCAGTGTTGCCGAGCAACGTTCTGAAAATCATTCTGTCCTTTTTTGGCACACAGGCTAGCTTGGGGGCAAAACAAATAAGAATGTATGAATGGGATTCAGGGTCTATGGTTTTTAGGTCTGTGGGTAACCTTTATGGTAACATGTGATTTTAGCAATTTTACTGACTTTTTATAAAAGTTCGGAGATTTTTGGCAGAAGCCGTAGTAGTAGCAGTACACATGAGAAAGTAGACGAAGTATTTCGAGGGGGGGGGGAGTTCGCAACTGCGTTCCCTTACCATTTTTATCCGAAAAATGAAAAAATAAAATAACTAATGGTTCAAAATCTTTGTAGCCTAATTTCTAATTTAAGGAGGGGGGGGGGGGAAGTCGAAATAAAAGTTTGGTAGAATTTGTCTCGACGTAAAAGGATTTTTTTTATTTAAGAAGATAGGGTTCTCGTCCAAACATCAGCGAGCGAAACGTCAGTTAAGTTTGTTTTGACAGTTCTTAACTATTCTTTTATAAAAATATATGAACTTGAAAAATTTCAATTTTCGTTTCTAATTAGTGTGAAGAAATGTGTGTATGGATATTTTAATATAATTAAACCCAATTAGCAGAGCATTTTTAGTTTAAAGATCTACTATACAGGGACCAACCCACCGCCAATCTCCTTTTTTCCATTTACTGGGAATACCCTGTGTTTTTCCCTTGCGAAAAGACTTATATGATAATAGCAGTTTTTTTTTTAATGCATATACATTTATCACTTAGCTTGTAGTAGTGACATTCTACGGATAATCTGGTTTCGGTTTCTGTTATACTCATAAAAATTGTCAATTACTTAGAGGAACTTCAATGGCGTATCCCAATTGCGCGGGTGCAGTGGCTTTACTGCTGTCCGAAATTGTAGAAAATATTGCAAATACTGCCAACTTTATCGACAGCAAAAAATATTTACACGAACATTTTTTAAAAATTGTCAATTTCTTACAGGAACTTCGATGGCACCTCCCAATTGCGCAGGCGCAGTGGCCTTAGACTTGTCCCAGTTGATACACCAAAATTTGCTTCATTCTCCTTACATAGTGCGCAGGGCTGTAGAAAATAATGCAAAGTTTATCGACGGGAAAAATGCTTACTACGATAAAAATGAACAAATTTTGTAAAAAAATGCGTAAATGTTTTTGATTCCCCCCCTCCCCCCCCCAAAACGATTCTTGATATTAAAAAAATTAGTTTTCCTGTTGGAAAAAATAGTCACGGCTGGTAGTTTCCACAAATGTTCACACAAAAGTTTTTTTTTTAAATTGTCAATTTCTTATAGAAACTTTAGACTTGTCCGGGTTGATACATCAAAATTTGCTTTATTTTCCTTGCATAGTGCGCAGGGCTGTAGAAAATACTGCAAACTTTATCGTCGGCAAAAAAAATATTCTTGATATTCCAAAAAATGAGTTTTTCGGTTGAAAAAAATAGACAAGGTTGGTAAATGTTTACACGAAAGTTTTTTAAAAATTGTCTATTTCTTACAGGAACATCGATGGCATCTCCCAATTGCGCAGGCGCAGTGGCCTTACTCCTGTCCGGGTTGATTCATCAAAATTTGCCTTATTCTCCTTACATAGTGCGCAGGGCATTAGAAAATACCGCAAGCTTTATTGACGGCGTCGAGGTGCTTGCGCAGGGCGCAGGGTTGATACAAGTCGATAGGGCGTTCGACTATCTGGTCGAATATCACGCAGCCCCGGAACGAGATGTAAGGTTTCAATTAAAATGTGGTTCTTCTAATTCGAAAGGAATTTATTTAAGGACAAAGTAAGATTTTCATAATTAATTATTCAATTAAGTCACAGGCAACCCCAGTCAGCGGCCTCTATATTATATCTAGCCTAAGGACCATATGAAAATTATAACATACCATATGTTATAGAAACGTTTGTCAACAAATAACTGAAAAATGACCATGATTTGAACGCAAAACCTCTAGAATACTAGTCCATTATTTTTTCTAGACAATAGAGAGTTTTTGGGCCAGCGAAAATAAGATCAAATTTGACAGTAGTTATGTTATTTTTATTAAAGATAAGGATAACATTAGACACATTTTTAAGAGGTTTTGGACAGTTAAAAATAACGCGCTGTCATCTGTCGAATGAAATTTATTTAGCTGATGGTAGCGTGCTTTATTTCTTCTTTTGAACACTATTGGTAACTCAAATTACAAAATGTTTCCGCATATTTTCAAAAACATTGTCAATCAAAATAACATATAAAAATATAAGGTTAGAAATAAGCACAAAGGTCGGGTGTAATAAAGTCTGTTTTTGTGTCTATTTCGTTAACCTCCCCTCTTTTTGCTAAGTACGCAGCCGCACAAATAAATATAATAACAAATTTTAGGTGGCCCAAAAAGTCCCTAATTAATATTCCAGATAGATTATCAATATTACTAATAATATTATTTTAGGCTACACACTGACTCAAGCACGTTCAAGGTTAGCGTGGAACCCCACTTTTTAAACGAAGATGAAGAGCCAGCCAAAAATAAGATTAACTTTAACATTAAACTGGCTTTAACCTGTTCCAGTGACTACGTACAACATCCGACCCATCTGGATCTGTCAAATTTTACTAGAATGTTCGCCGTTAAAATTGACACATCGTTATTAGCTGAAGGGCTACACTATACCTTTATAAACGCGTACGACGTGTCTTGTATTAAAAAAGGGCCAGTATTCAAAATACCTATAACAGTAATTAAACCGAAAGAAGTTACCGAATCCAAATTTTCAGTTAGCTACAGCAAAGTTGGGTAAGTTATTTTTAAATTAATCTACACTCTTTATCTCTCTGGTTTTTATAGCATCCCAATGAGCATTTTTGTCTATATACAAGTTACAGCAAATAGTATAAAACCTTCATAAAATAACCGAAAGTTATATTATTTAGTGTTGGTGATAATTTTATGACTCTAGTACATCTTGAAAAACAACTGACCAACACCAGCTTATAAAAATTTATGGTACATAGTAATGGATAGAAAAACAACTATAGATTTTATAAAACTGCCTTATGAGCCTTTAAGTCTTATAGATTATTATAAAAACGTTTTACAACTGTTCTAACAACACTATAATAATAAGGTTTGTATCGATCTAGAAATATAAATTTTCCATCTTTCTTCCCTTTGCTTGTTATGTATTATTCTTTTTCTTTTTACAATAAAACATTTATAAAATGGTGTTTACCAATCTTCTAAAATAAATTAAAATGGAAGCGAGATAAGAGAAGCAGGAATATGAATATTTATATACTATAGTAAAATAAAAGCCGTTTTCCAGTCATTCTACTCTGAAAATCAGCTGCGGTCCCGAAAACGGAAAAAAAATTATTCATTAAAATCCAAATTGAAAACAATTCAAAAAATCAAACATTTTTATAGCGGTCATAAACGAACGCAGTCGTAAAAATGAAAGGTTTTATAGCGCTGCAGGCGAAAATTTTTGCAATTTATGATTTTTAAAGATTTTTGTTAAAGGCTCTTGTATTTTATTTCTGCTGATATTTGATTGTACCAATTGTATAAAACCAAGGTTCTCGAAGGGGGGGGGGGGGTTACCCCAAAACTCCCCTCTCGGTGCGCCACTGCAGCTTGATGCAAGCAGAGATCTTTTATCCAACGTGATGCGACAGTCGGCGTCGGCACCTTTGAAGTTTGGGCTCCCGATTTTCGTGACCTTGATTTCGTATCCATCGCTGTAAATGAGGGTTAAACCTTGACTGGCTCGTCAGATGTACTCCATGAGCCGGAGTCGAAAAATCGGTTTAATTTTTTGATGTATTAATAATTAATTAGCTATTCGTAGATAAAAAGCAAACGGATTTCTTGGAGAAGGGGAACAGAAAGATATGTCAAATAAGTAATGTTTTAAAAAGAAAATAACAAATTAACGATAGTTAAGTATTTTTAAATATTAATTAAAAGTATTTTTTGATATAAAATAATTTGAATAAATTGTACAAATACCAAACATACATTTTTACAGGTGAGATAAAATTCTGAATTTTTTATTTTTTTTATTTGGCTTAATATCTCTATTGTTATATTTAACGGTATAAAAAATTTTTAATCTAACAAAGATAATTTTTTGGAAAATTGCTACAGGGGTGTTCGTTCACTTCCATTAAAGATAATAATTGCTGCGGTACACCATCTGTAAGGCATAAACTTTCACAATTTTCATTAAGAACGTTTTCTAGTTTAAAAATATAATTAATAAATTCTTCGGGGGGGGGGGGGGGGGGGGGGGATTTAAGGCTAACAGAAATATTTTCGTTTGTAGGTTTATAAGCTTTAAAATTTTTTACGTCTAGCTCCTGAGAACTTTTACTGAAAGCCTCACATATGTCGCATTTGTTCATATCCATGCACTTTTTTAACAAATACCCACATACATAAGTGAATGCATTTTGCACTGGTAACGATTCTTGTCGGTAGCTATAATTTTCTAGAGTAACTGATTTATTTTTAGTTTAATTTATTTTCAATAAGTCTTCAAAATTAATGGACCTTATATTTATTAAAAGATCATCCAAATCTTCTTTACAGTTCATGTTTTCTGAATGTAAATAGGATTTAAAAAAAAAGTTTTTCAAAAGCCCGTTAAAACTGAATCGTGGTCGGATTTACATTATTTCCACTTTGTTGTCGGAAGTCTTTTCGTTCGTAAATATTTAAAATTTGATTGAGATAATTTCTGGCATGATTCAAAATACTGATAAATACATCAAAACCAAAATGTGGCAAGAACGATGCCAAAAATATAAAAACTAACGAATAAGCGCACACCGACAAAATGCAAAAATCTCTCGGTCTATTCGGACCAATAAATCATGCGCATAAAAAAACGGCTTGCTGACTGTCGCATCTCGTTGGATAAGAGATCTCTGATGCAAGCGCGGTCGGCGAAATTACGGGTCGGGTAAACTCCGTTTCAGCCGAATTATTTTCGCATAAAATATTTTTGGGCTAGTTGTGGTAGAAATACGTTTCTGGTGGTTTATTTTCGGGAAAATTACGTTTCGGGAATTGTTCAGTCAGCATTTGTATGGTTCTGATAAAAGTACTCGACAGCGTTGCCGAATTAAAAAAAAACATTGAAATCTTTAACAGTTGCTTGAAAATCAGTTTATTTTTTTTAGTTTTAAACCGAACACTATAAAACGACATTATTACGTAGTACCCGAAATAGCCACTTGGGCAGTATTAAAACTAGTTTCCGATGAAGATAATGGCAGATTTATAATCCACACGCTTCAGCTGTTACCAAGGCAAAACTGTAAGGCCCTTGAGACCAGTAAAATGATCGCGATCACATCTAAGGCGGATTCAAACGTAGTGCTTCAAGTTAAAGGAGGTTAGTTATTACATTTACTAGCGCGCTCTGTACATCTAGTCTGAGGACGCGTTTCTTTCTGTTACCATTTGTGTCCTATATATCTTTCTCTTTCTCTCTTCCTACAAGTCCACAAGCTGTTCGACAATTTTGACAGACAGACAGTCCTCAGGCTTGATGTATAGAAGAGACGCTGCACTTACATACAAAAGACGATTTCGGCAAGCTTTCCTTGGTATACCGTTTGGTTAACCAATTGGTACCTGTGACGTCATAGTAATGACGTAACATACCTATACATAAAAGATGCATAAGGGTACTTTCAAAAATAAAAAACATCGATAGTTGTAAAAAACACTTACTAAATTTAAAAATACAAACAGTCTACATCCTATATGTTTTGGAATGTGTAAAATTTGTCTCAAAAAACTCTGATCTCTTTTAAAAAAATAAAAATTCTCATTCTTACAACACCAGATTTTAAAATAATCTTAAAGTTGACAAAACAAGCTATAGTTATATTCAAAAAAACGTACTTTGAGAGAACTTCCACCCACACAAATTCAAAGTAGAATAAAAAACTACCTTAAAATAGGGGCCTATTACAGCTTAAATTAATTTTTTGATAATGACAGAAGATTGATATAATATAAATCTGTGATTAATTATTTTAACTTGTTTTAGTTAGTAAGGTTTTTTAAAATGTGATGTAAAAATGTAATGTACAATATTTTAAAATTGCTCTGTGCAAAAACTATTTACTTGACGAGTTCTACACCACATAGGTATAAAATGTATTTTAAATACTTTTGAGAACGAAAAATAAAATTCTATTCTATTCTATTTCTTCCGAATTCGTTCAGTAGACCAAGAGAAACGAGCCTTAACCGAACTTTTTTGTTTGTTTTTCGTGGTTATTTTCCTATTTAAGTGGTTTATTTTTCTGAAGAAGATTTAGCAAACGGCTAAAAGAAAATCTGCTCTGGCTATAGCTCTTATTTGTGAACTTTTTAAACCTCCGACAAACGTAAACATCAGACAGAAATATTCACCTTTAAGTAACCTATGGGCTAACTCAGCGTTTTCGGTAAAAATAAGCTCATCGGTCGTTTAAATCCATTACAAAGCAGGACAAAACGAAAATAGAGTGGTATAGCACTATACCAAACCACAGAACTACTGAACTACTTAATTAAATTATAGTAGCGTTTTAGAGAAATTTTTATCGTTTTTAAAAAGGTTCCAAAAATCCAATATAAGGAAATAGTTTTGTTTACGAAAAACCATGATGAGGTTACAATTTGTAACATCAATTTTAATTTCCTATATTTCTTATACCTATTTTTTTTGTAGGAAACGTTTTAGAAATCGTCATTGCCAAATATTGGGCCAATTTTGGAGAAGCCAACTTGGATTATTGTATCTCTTTCTACGGAGTTAAACCTAGTCAGCCGATAATTTCTATGCACGCAGCCGACGGGATACACGCATTAGATGTAAGAACTTTGCAAGGGGAAGAAATTCAACCAATCATAACGCTCAAAAATTCGGTCCAGATATTAAAGTAAGTCGATTATTTTCTTACCTTGAACCTCAAAGTAATTACCTACGATACAGATATGAAATGCTTACGACTGACGACAAAACAAACATAAAAACTGGATTTTTTTCTAATCTATCTTATTCAGGACACACAATTATACAAATAAAGTTATCTGAAACTTCACCATTTTTTCCAAAAACTAAAATCTAACAATGATATATTTTTTGCGAAACCCTTTTCTAAGAAAGCAGATTAGAAGATATTGAAAGGCCTACGTCGGTGCTTTGGTTATTTTATTTTCGTTGGATCATCTATTTTATAGTAATGGTTGGTCTAGAGAGGACTTTTAAGAATAAAAAATATATAATCTTTAAAATATAGATTTTTATTTTCGACACATCGCCAACTACCATTTACCGTAAAAAATAAAATCCCCTATGCAGCCCTTTTCTGGGGGGCTTTTTTTGGAAAATACTCTGAAAATCTTAAATAGCAAGTCCCTGTTTTGACTTCATATTTGAATTCTCGCTGAAATTCTCTTTCCAATGGTACCCCATATCATAAGATTACTTTACTAGTTTTCGAGATATTGACTTTTAAAATGTCAAAAATTCAATTTTTAAAGAACCATATCTTAGAAACTAAATAAAATATCTCTATTGTGTTTAATATCGATTTTAGTAAATGGCCCGGGACCTATAAGACTGATTCTGTTGGTCCAACAGATCATTAGTGAGTTTGAAGGCAATTCCAAACTAATAGTGATTGGATCTGATTTGAGTTTATTGCTTTCAGAGCAGCTATCACGTGGCTGACATGTGCTATATTTTCAAAACTCATTGTATCTTTTTCTTTTATATAGCGTGTTCTTTATCAAGACCAAGAACACGCTATATAAAAGAAAAAGATAGAATGAGTTTTGAAAACGAACTCAATACCCATGAAAACATAGCAATGATTTTGATGTTTCGGTTCAAGATGCCTTTGCCGGCTATTTCTCTTGCACAGAGCTCTATGGCATGTACCTTGGCCTGGAAGATTAGGTTACCAATTACCAAACGTGGTCAACTTACTATGATTTGTATTTCCCTTCCATTCTTCCCTCGTTGCAAACAACCTTAAACGGTTTTTAAAAGTTGTATTTGGGTAGACAGTGGTCTGTTGGCATACTTAGGATTCTGTTGTTACAGAATACCTTGGTTAGCCCTGCTGCACAGTTACCCAATACCTCCACCTCCACCAGCATTCCTTCCATTGCTTCCAATGATGTTGTCTTAATTGATGAAGTTATAACTGTACGCGGTCTCCCTACCGTTAGATACAGCCATCAGTAGGTTTGTTTAGGTTTCATTCCCCACAACATCCCACATATTCTGCTACAAGTCCAGAGAGCCATTCGTTCCTTCTAGATTACTTTATTCAGGTGGGCATTCCATGTAAATTTCTGGCCCAAAATCATTCAGTCCTAGATATTTCCTTTCTTTTACGAAAGGTGGTTTACCCATGCTGGGTTCTACAAGATTTAGTTTTCTCCTTTTGTGAAAGGTACAATTTGGTACAGTACACCAACCGTTTATTAGGTTTAGAGCTCTCTGCAGGATATTAAATCACCCCATCTAATTTGCCTCTTGCTTGCACATCTATCTCCTCCGCCTGAAGGAGGTCAAGCAGTTCTACCAGAGTGACCATAGTAGGGGGGATAGAACACCGCCATACTTACCCTAAGCTCTTCCTCACGAGGGTGGTTTTAACAATGCGATATTGTAGCATTTTTTGAATCCAGTTGCTGACGCCTCTTCGTCACAGGTGTTGGCGAGAGATTCAGTTCTGGAATTGTTAAATGCACTATACCTAAATGCGTTCAAAACAAAGCCAAGAACGAGGCCCGCTTGATGGTGAATACGATGACAGAACATCTAGTCGTTGCGTACTTTAGGGATGTACGTTGCGGATCCAGTAACGTACGCAACTCATCCAACATAAAAACGCACCTCGTTCAAAACATGGCATAAATAAGTCAAAAATGTAGTGTCTGTTGGCTTTCATTTGATCATGTTAGATATACCGATACGTTGAAATATTTACTTTTAACCCTTTAATTTTTAGGCCGGCAGAAGCTAAAATATCACCGCTGACAAATAGAGATGTTATCCCTCCAAACCGGCAGATATACGAGTTGGTTCTAGTTTATAATTTTAATCTAACAAAGCAATGTGAAGTGTCACCAAATCTATCTTTGCTTAGCTATACGTTATATGAGTCTGAATACGAGTCCCAGCTTTGGTTGTTGTATGATTCCAACAAACAATTGTTGGGATGTGGAGATGCTTATCCCTCGAAGGTACGTAGAACTACTCAAATATCATTTCTAGTTTTATTAAATGTTAGTTGGGTAGACTTCTTCAGTGGGATTTACTAAGATCTAAATTTAGTACCCCTAACAGGTCTAAATATTTAGACCTGTCTGTGGGGGTAGTAAATTTTAAAACCAATTTTCAAAAAACACCCATACAGAAGACACACATATTTATTGAATATTTGGTATATAAATATTACTGAAAAACATTTGTCCTTATAATACCTTAAAATTTAGGAAAAGATGCTATAAAACCAATACTTTTTGACAGATTTTTAAAAGGCAAATGGTGAATGGGCCAAAAATTTTCCACAATATAGCTTCATTATTTGTATTTGAGGTTATAAAGTTTGTGATTTTTTTAAACCACCTTTGGTGGATGGCTTAAATTTATAGCCTTCAGAAAGTACTTTTTAATATCCCAAGTTGTTCATTAATCAATAGAACTGCTCCTATTTTGCCCAGGAAACCGCCATTTGTATATTAAACGCGTTTGTAGAACAAAAATTATATTTATGAGGGGACTAAGACGCAAAATAGACATAACGGAAGGCCACCGATAGACCGTGAACATTGTACCAAGCGAAAAAATAAAAAAACTGAAAATGAAATCGTTGAGCGTTGAGGTTATCTAAAAGCTCAATCAAACAAATTTTCCTTACTGAAAGCCCAATCATCTCAAAGCTGCAGCTTTCATCTGTACATGTTGGTGCAAGTAGAGGTTAAAAATCCGAACTCTCTGTTTTCGACAAGTTTGTGATCTGAATGCTCCTAATAGCGTATTCTATAGAGACTTTCAGTGCAGCACTCGGATATTTCTCTCCTTTGCGGTTTTAGGTAGAAACAAGAGACAGAGATATCTCAGTGTTACACTAACTGTCTCAAAATAATACGCTATTATATTACGTAAATGTAAACAAAACTTGCGTTTCAGTTTTTTAATACTTTTCATAAATAAAAACACCTTTTAAATAAATACCAAGTTAATCTAATCCTTTTTCATTATAACATATCTAATCATTGTGTGACATCGAGTTATAATCGCGAAAGTCAATAAACAAGAGTAAGTTTTGATTAGACTGACATATAACCCCAATTTTAATTGGTTTAGAGATGGAAACTGGTCAGAATTTTACAGAAAAGTCAGTATTTTTAACACAAGTCAGTAAAAGTCAGTATTTTCAACTTTTGATCAGTAAAGTCAGTTTTTTTAAGAATCCATAGAATTTTAAAACAATGCATTATAACAATTGCATTTTTTAAAAATTACTTTGTTTAAATTGAAAAATCAAAAAGATTAATTCAGTTTTGGATGGACTGTGCTTTAATATTAGTGTTCATTTCCCAATGATTGTTAAATGAAGGATCTAATCTCAAGACAAAGAGAAAAAATGACTGTAGACAAATTATTATCCGCTGCAAATAAATGTCTGAAAGATTCCGTTAAAAAAAAGATTTGGTAGACGTAAATATCGCACAAGCCATGCTAGGAAGTGCTAGAGGGCCCTCTATACATTTGACAGTTGTTGTTTTACCAGAGAACTCATATTGCCCTCTCTTTCTAGTTTTTTTTATATTTGCATGTAAAAGCGATTTTATGAAATGGATTGATGTTTTGTTGTTTTATATTTATAATTTTCCCAGACAGTTTTTGGATGAAGATGACTTTTTTGGTTAGTAAAATATGTCAAACTTTCACAAAAAAACATGAGAGATACACAGATATTAAAAATGTTAGTAGTAGATAAAATATAAAAATTTTATTGATCTATCTTTTTGTTACTCATTTTCTTAATATATAATAATATATAATATTATTTAAATATAGCTAATCTTACTTATCTCGCGAATTCGACTATTTTTATTAATTTTCCAGTTTGGTAAATGCATCTCTTTCCATTTTTCTTGCGTTTCTTTTTCGATTGGACAATGGAATAATATAAAGTCTTAAGCGCGAGTATTTTTACAGTTTCTTATACCGCAATATTCCAAAAATGTGACACTGACAAAATTATTTATTTACAATGTTTGCCTACATACAAAAAAAATATCAACATTTCCCTAACAACTGCCAAATCGAGTTGCTTACCTGTGGTAAAAAAGTAACTGTCAAAAATAGTATACAGTAGCTGCTAGTAAAGCTAGAGAAGTTTGTTGTATTTTTGCAATTGTTAATAAAGAGGGGAGAGCTGGGTGGTTATGGGGATGGTGGAGGCCACAAATAATAGACAAAGATGCTTCTATGTCTATTATTATAATAGGTACAGTTGACATTTTTGAATTTCTGGCTGTCAAAGGGGGCAGAATTTCTTAGTGACAACTGTACCTATACATTTTTTTAAAATATCAAGTTAAAATGTACGTGTTTACTATTCATTTGTTTTTTTTTGTATGTCAAAGTCAGTAAAGTCAGTATTTTTGAAGACCAAAGTTGTTTCCATCTCTATTGGTTCTACAGAATGTTTACTATTTAGGCCTGGCGTAGGTTCAATCAGTCTAAAACGGTCCTAAAATAGGCTAAACATCCCACTGCTTATTTCCTGCCCATTCTTTTTAAATATCTTTGTGCCTAAGAGTAGAAAAATATTTGTTGTTTAAAATTTTGTTAATTTTTTAGGTAAAGACTATGTCTGTTTTGTCATTTTTTAGACTCCTGCCACTGTCGCATTTTTTAAAAGATTTTTAACTGCCATTTTAGTACACCATAAAACTTGAGAAGGGCGACTACAGTATCCGATTGCAAGTGAGGCACGACAAAAAAGAATACTTGGATAAAGTTAATGACACTCCACTGTTGCTTCTACAGAAACTGCAAAATACTATTGCGTTGGATGTATATCTGTCTTACACACAAGCCTTAATAGGTGGTAAGAAAGCGGGAATAACGCATAATTCCAATCCAAACACAAATGTACCATTATATGTTGCTCCGTTACATGGTGATAAGTAAGTAATCTAAGATGTCTTTTAGTACACTGATAATTTTTGATTTGAAAGAAATTTCATGATAAGTAGTTCAATGTTTTAAGAAAGTTATCTGACGAAAAGATATTGTCTAGAAAGTAGGGATAAAAAATAAATGGTTTTCTTTTCTTTTTCTTATTTTTTCGCTGTTTTGAAATGATTTTTTGTAACCCTAATACAACTATTTTTGCCCTACTTTTTAAAAATTTAGACGGGTGTGCAAAAAAGCATCGGTAACCAAAAATGTTGTATCCTTTTTTTTAGATATTTATCCAAATCCAATAACCCTGCACATTATTTATCGGGATTCATAACTTATAGTAAAGATGAAGCGGGTAAAAAAGTAGATAATTATCCTTTTAAATATGTACTATTTGATCAGAGTAGCCCAAAAAAAAGTAGTAACGGAGTTAATAGTTCAAATGCAGAAAAAAACAAGCAGGAAGAGTACAATGAAGCATTGAGAGATATGCAGATAAGTTGGATACCAAAATTAGGTACGTATAGGAAGGGTGACCTAATCCGTCAGGAGGTGTTAAAACTATTTGACAGGACCTATATTTTGTGACTTGGTAAAATTTTTATTATGGGTTTTGCCGGGTCCTAACTGAAAGCCCTGTCGGGTCCTGGCAGATATAGCTTTCAATAAATAAAAAAACAGATTTAATGGGGGCATAACACCAAAACTTCTTTAAAAATCAATCAAAATCACAAAGAAAAACCGTTGATTTAACTTACTAACATTAAAAATAGCAAATTCATATAGGCTACCTCGCAAGTAAGAAATATCACCCTTGTGGCTTTACAAACGGGATATTTTTACGACTGATATGGGAAATTTCAAACTTGTGGCGTCAGAAATGAGAACTGAAAACTAAGGAATACGAACTGCACTACCCGGCTTCCGTTGAATGGCGATACAGTTTTTATAGTTTTAATATGCAATAATTAGCTTCTCGATATTATGCAACACCTTACCTCTTCCACTTTAGGACAAAGTTGTACTTATCTTAAGTCTGTCTCTTACCCTCTTTTTAAAAACCAAAATAAGAAATAAGACGGATTATAAGATAAGTGCTACTTAGAACTTAAGTGGAAGGTAGGAAAGTGACCACTGGGGCCAGATTCTACAATTCGAATACGACGGGATCGAATCGGATTGAAGAATCCCACCTGTGAACTGTGAACTTTAACTTCAAAATATATATGATAATAAACAAGATGAAACACGCACATACCAGTTACTTAAAAATTAAAAGAGTTCACAAAGTTATTTCAACTGTTGAACAGGGTGGTCCAAATTCGAGGGGCCTCTATAGCTTTGGGCTTTTGCAGCATAGATAGCCCAAAAGTAATATACCTGTCATCAAATAAAAACAATAAAAACAAAAGCCCAACTTGTTAGTTACATTTTTCCATATAAAGGAAACGTATAGCAATTTCAGGGTTCTCACTGACCTGGGAAACCTGGAAAATCTGGAAAAGTCAGGGAATTACCAAAAAATCCTCAGTCAGGGAATTGGCACAGAAAAGCTGGAATTTCTTTTTGTCAACCTATTTTTTAAACCAACTTTGTAAAAAATATGTGAGTTCTTCTCTGCTCACCTCGTATATAAGTTCAACATCTGTTTCTCGCTCAATCAGTCCACCTAAAATCCAGGAGCAAGAGAAAAGAGAGAGGAAAGGTTTTTAAAACGTGTAGGACAAGAATCGCATCATTACCCAGGGTGGCAGGTTGTGTTTATTGAATATATTTGGTTTTCGTTTCGAAATAATAAATATCACCTGATATAATTTATCCTTGTTCTAAGTACACATCGCCCTATCTTCTGTTACAACTTTCAAGTGTAGTCTAGCGCGTGTGTATGTAGTGTATTTATTCCTAACCTTAAAATGGTGCAACTTCGATGCGAGATTTCGAGAATTTTCAATTTTTTTAAGAGCAAGAATCCAAAATGTCGAAAAAAAAACAGTTTCTAATTTAGACTGGATAACTCCTTCCATAAGTCCACCAGAGTGGCAGTGTCCACAGGCTGTGAAAACCAATAAATATCAAGCATATTGTACGCTTTGTTTAAAAAAATATTTAATTGAGTAATATCAGTCAGATCATCTTGAGCCATTTTAAGAGCAGTGGTCATGTAAAGTAAGTGGAGGCTGAAAAAAATTGAAGGAAATTGCGTTTGTTAATTAAGAAAACTATCAGTCTTGGCCCAAAATGACAATGGACCTAAATCTACACCAACCACTGGAAGTCAAGGAATCTCCACAGCAATTGCTTCCACTGCCAAATAGGGTATAGCTTTGTTTAAAAAATATTGAATTGAGTAATATGGGACGTCAGGTCATCTTGAGCCATTTTAAGAGCAGTGGTCATGTAAAGTAAGTGGAGGCTGAAAAAAATTCAAGAAAATTGCGTTTGTTAATTAAGAAAACTATCAGTCTTGGCCAAAAACTACACCAACTACTGGAAGTCAAGGAACCTCCACAGCAATTGCTTCCACTGCCAAAAAGGGTAATCTTTTCTAATTAAGTAATCAGTTATGGATGCAGAAATATTGTGGTGCAAGGAGTCTTTAAGATTAATCCTGCTGTTGCCAATTATGTCCACATCATCTGCGAAAGCCAGTAGTAGGTTGGGTCCTTCCTGGTGGAATATAGTCGCTTGTGTCTCAATCTTGGCTTGCTTAATTGCATATTCTAATGCTATGTTGAAGTGCTGGGGTGAAAGAGAGTCACCATGCTTAAGCCCATTCTTAATACCAAAAAAATCAGAGTAGCTCTGTCCCACCCTTATCTTGCACCTTGTATCCTCCGTACAATTTTTCACCAGGGATAGTAGCTTTTTTGGAATGCCCAGTTCTTGCATTGCTTCCCACGATTTTGCCCTACATAATCTGTCAAATGCCTGTTTGAAACCAATAAACATCTGGTGAAGTTCTCTGTCAAATTCTCAGCATTTTTCCATTATTTGTCTAACGGTGAAAACCTGGTCTATAGTGATATAGTGATGGTATTCCCCGACTATCTCCTTATATGGCAATTTTCTCTCGCAGCAGAGTTATTCCACGATAATTTGAGCATTTCTTTTTATCTCCTTTTTTGTGGATGGGGACTATCACGCCTTCCTTCCATGGATCCGGTAGCATTTCAGTGATCCAAATGTTTTGGATGAGCTTATGGATGGCCCTATGCAGTGTTTCTCCACCATATTTTATACATTCGGCAGGTATGCCGTCACTACCAGCAGCTGTGGTTTTTTAGCTTTTTTATGACTTTAACTGTTTCTTCATATGTTGGGGTTAGTATCTGTATTTCAGCTGTCAATATGCTTATGGGTGTATTATCGGTATTTACCTCTTTGTTGAGTAGTTCGCAAAAATAGTTCTTCCATGTGGTTAGAATCTCTCTTTTTTGTTTATCATTTGTCCGTTGTTTGTTGAAAGGAAGTTTTCAGTTCTGGGTTGGTATCCTGTTTTGTGCTTTGTTATTTCCTGAAAGTATTCTTTTATTCTGTTGTTTTGTCTGTTTTCCTCCATTTCTCTTACTATATTTAGATGTTGGTCTCTCTTTTTCCTTTATATCATTCTGCGTGCTTCAAATGTTTGTTGTCTATACTCTTCTATATTAAATGCTGTTGGGTGTTAAAGCATTTTTTTTCCTGGTCATATTTCGTCTTTCCGTCGCTCTACTACATTCGTTATCAAACTACTTCCTTCTTTGTTTTATCTTTTTGTCGACCACTTGACTAACAACCCTAGTTACTGTTTCTTGGATGTTCGTCCAGAGCTCGTTTACATTGTGGCCCCATTGCGGTTCTTTTATTTCTTCAGTAATTGGTTTCTGGTATATTTCCTGTGTTTGATCGGTCTTGAGTTTTTCCATATTCCAGCTTATGCTGGTCTTCTTTTTTGTGTGCACGTGCACATGGGCCTATATATTAACACTTCGTGCATTTTAGTTTTATAACTTGCTAGATGAACCAAAAAAACGTTGGTGGAACTAGGAAAATTTGTCTTTTATTTTTAATACTGTTAATATACCTGATTTGTTTTTAGGATTTAAGGAATTCGGTTCCTGTGATTTTTGTCTTCAAATAAAGTTTCTCGTCTTATCTATCTATATTTTGATAATATAAACCTGCTAAATTTGAGCTTTCAAAAATTGTCATGGTAAAAGTCTACATTTACTTGGTATCCACGTAGACAAGCAATTTATATCCAAAAAATACGTGGAATTTTTTTAAAAATGGTCAGTGAAATCCTGGAAAAGTCAGGGAATTTGGAAATCAGTGGGAACCCTATTTAAAAGAAACATTCCCTAGAATCAGGTACGCTAAAATTAAAGCAGGAATATTTGTGGGCCCTCAGATTAGGAAACTTTTCTGAGATGCGCTATACGATTCCATACTCCAAGGCAAAAAAAGGACGGTTGGAATGCATTTAAAATGGTTGCAACACATTTTTTGGGAAACACGAGCAGAAAACTATAAAGACCTTGTTGCCTAACTTCTTTTGTGTTGCCAAAACCTAGGATGTAACATGCCGTTAAACATTATTTCTTGCATTCTCATCTGGATTCCCAAGTAACATTTATTTATTTATAATGGTAATGGCAATATTCCCACCACCAAACATTAAAAACCTTAAGTTTTAAAATTTAGTTCCCAGAACATTCCTATTACCAGAATATACCCCCTAAACCTCTTAAATGAAAAAGACTAAACATCTTTTTACAACCTTTGGCGAACCAATATAAAACACAAGGCAACCTGATTTGTTTATAAAAAAGGTTATCTGGTTTTTGGTTTCCATTAAACTTTTAGTTCATAAAAAGTTTTTTTTTAATGTTTTCAACATTAAAAAAAAAACAATGGTCATATAAATAATTTAGCTGCACAAAAATATTTTGAATATTCTTACATGCATGAATTCAAAACGGATATAAAAGCTCTGTTCCTACCAAAAAAGACATGTCAACCAAAGGTGTCTGATAAAATCATATGTAAAAAAACTTAAAAAACACACGCGCCTTGGAAATAATCACTTTTCAATTTTTTTTAATGAAATTTATATGCACCTTGAATTTTGTTTTTTCTTAACAACAAGTTCTGGTAAAAATGCATAATGTCGTTGGAAACCTTGGAAACAGAAGAGAAAAAAAAACGTTATTTGAAAAATAAGATTGTTTAAAATTAAAGTTAAAACAAAAATATGAAATATTTTTTATTTACATTAACGCTATGATTGTTATAAAATAGTTCCAAGGTTCTGTTAATTACTAAATTGCCTTTAGTAAGTCAAACAACCCCTACGAATCCTTGGTCAACTGGCCATCATTAAAAGAAGAGAATGACGTTTTGCCACTATAACACTACTTTTCATTCATTCATTCAAATCCCGTGATTTAAAAAAAAACTACAATATTCTACATTGAGGAAACGGTCGAAAAGGGCGAAAACATGCTGGCTGTGGTACCTGCCGGATGGGTTCCACCCTGTAGTGGCCATCCCGACAAACTTTAGCTGGCTCCATTTATAAATTATGTGTTTGCTCCATAATATACCATTATATTTCTATAGGTAGTCAAGTTATAAAAATATCCTTTAAAAATCAAGGATTTTCACAGTGTTTTAAAGGGTGCCATATTTAAATTATAAACCAGATAAGAGGTATGTTGGCTCCATTTATAAATTACGTTTTTGCTCCCTAATATTCCATTATATTTATGTAGGTGATCAAGTTATACAAATATCTGTCCTATTATATAAATTATAACTTGCAGACGAGGGGGGAAACAACTCATAGCATTCAACCATATGTAAATTAACATGGCATTATGGCATATATTATATATGTAATATATTACATATAGCAATAAAAATTTTGGGACAGCTACAACTTTTTTTGACGTGCAACCTTAAAAAAAAGCTTTTTAGTGCAATCAATTGTCAAAATTGTATGAAAGTATTTTCTTCCCACTAGAATCCTAGGCCTGGTCATAAACACAAGCGAAATGAGAAAAATGACTTGCACGCAAATCATGATTTATTGCACCATTTCAAGCAGGCTTAAAAACAAAAGTATTTCCCTTTTAAAAATAATAAATGTTTACATTTGAATCTGTAGGGTACTAAATATAAAACTTTTGTTATCATATTCTATAAGATGTCAGGTATAAATTATTATTCTTGTAAGATTTTTGCTCTATAAATCACAATAATATTTCTGTAAGTGGCCAAGTTATAAACATAACCTTTACATATTAGAATATTGACCTAATGTAATCCAACAAAACCCGGAGATCAGATATAAATTACAAAGAAATTCTGGATGCCTCTAAAAAAATTTATTAAAACTTTAGGAATTTATAATGTTACTTTCCGAAAAATTGTGGTGCTGTAAGTGACGAGCGCGGTAAGAGGTTCCATCAAGATATTTTAAACATGAAGAGAAGGTTGTTTGAAGGTGGTAGACAATGTTGAACTGTCTTTGTTTTTTACTTTTTCACAACGTTTCGATTGCTTATGTATCTGCAATCGTCATCAGTTGAATACTAATAAAAACTAAGACCTAATCTTATATACTAGCATGTGTTCACTGATTGAAATCTGTTTCCCCGTAAAAGTATGGGTTTCCAAAAGCACCGCATATGTATGGACTGCCGAAAATTCATAAGGAAAACATGCCTCTTCGACCGATAACTAGTTCTCGCGATTCTCCGACTTATAATCTTGCTAACTATCTTTTATTCAACATCCAGCCTCTTCAAGGAAAGTCACCATCATTCGTCAAAAACTCAAAGCACTTCGTGGACCTCCTTAGAGACATCAACCTACAACCTGTCTACCAGTTTGTTAGTTTTGACGTCGAAAGTTTGTACACGAACGTACCATTGGAACCAATCTTTCAATCAATGCCATTATGGATTTGTTGAAATGCTGCGTGCAGAATTGTTACCTCCAGGAAACGGAGAGGAAGATGATCTACCAATGGGTTCTCCACTTTCGCCGGTAGTGGCCAACATCTTTATGGAAATGTTTGAAGAAGACTATCCAACATCATGTCAGAGACCTAAACTATGGCTAAGATACATGGACCACATATTTATCATCTGGAAAAAGTACAACAATACACTAGTACAATTCTTCAATCATGTCACCAGCATAAGAAACTGTATCACACTAACTCTGGAAAAAGAGGAAAATTGTCAGCTCCATTTTCTCGACGTTCTAGTCACCAAAATAATTCAACCATAATCACTTCTGTATATCGCAAACCTACTTATACTGGACGATATCTAAACTTCAAATCAAACCACTCCACATCAACCAAACTGGGAATTGCAAAATCTCTTATAGATCGAGTCACCTACATCTGCAATACAGAAGAAGCTTTAAATAAAGAAAAGGGAAAAATTCGATCAATTCTGCGAAGAAACAGTTTCTCCAACCACACGATCAATAAAAATTCAGACCACCCCAACACAAAGGACGACAGACGTAAATAGTGAATGGAAGGCGACACTTATAATTCCATACATCAAAGGAATTCCAAAAAAGATAAGAAGAATAGGCAGCCAATACCATCTTCGGACTGTCTTCAAAACGACCACAACATTATTATTATTATTAGTAGTAGTAGTAGTAGTAGCAGTAGTAGTAGATGGGCGGCCGTAGGCCTGGCAATTAGGCATCATAATGGACCCTTTTTACCATACCCCCCGTGCACCCCCGACTGATGCACGTGCCCCTTAGGATGCAAGTTTTCTTTATCTAAGAGGACTTAATTTTGCCTGACACCTCTTTGTCGAGGACAGGGATCTTTAGACTGCGTAGCAAGTATACACAGTGGACCGCCGGCTTTACACTTGGTTGACGGTAGACTTTTCTCCCCAGCAGCCCGCCGTCATATAGGTTGACCCGAAAATCAAGGTCCCGGTTTCGCTGTTCGAGGTCGCCTTCGGAGTCTTCAGATGCATCTCTTTGGAGTGCTCCTGCTACCCGAAGGTGGTACCGCCTCTTCCAAGTCACCTTCTGCCGACTCCCGCTACCAAATCTGTCGGAGTCCAGCCGCGTCCCATGGAGTCCCGATCTCGGAGAAGTCCAGGTCGTCCTTTTTTGGGTCACCGGCTAGTCTCCTCTACCCAGTTTGGCGGGGTCCTCGGCCGTCCACCTTTGAGTCCAGCAAAGTTTTCGGTGCAGTGTCAACCGTGCCGCCGTCTACTTCTACCTCGTTTGTTGTTACTCTATGCACAACGTTAACTGCGGAGCTGCTGAGAAGTGGGGCCGCCCGTCGTCATCTCGAGTCGCATCGGTGTTGTGTGAAGCAATGTGTACTTGCCGAGATCCGATCTAAGACGCTGTTCACTGGTCTACGGCGGCCCCACAATATTATTAAGTCAGTGAACAAAAACTAAACCATATCGCCGCAACACCAATACCAGCCGACTCATAGAAGTTCGCCTTACAGAACTCAAACGCAAAACTCGACAAGGGGACACAACTGAATTAAAAATAGCTCAACATTGCTGGAAAAATCAACATCATATGGAATGGAAAAAGGCAAAGATCGTCGCCAGGGAAGAAAATCTATTCTAGCGGAAGTTCAAAGAAACAGCATTCATACAGAGGAACCAGAATGTATTTTCTCAACAGAGCGTCGCCATCAAGGATATTTGGAAACCCATACTTTTCGGAGGTAACAGATTTCAACAGTGAAAAGGCGGAGCTAAACAAGTGTATTCAAGGTTCAGTGAACAAATGCTAGTATATAAGATTAGGTAGTCTTAGTTTTGTTAGTATTCACCTGATGACGATTGCAGATACAAACGCAATCGAAACGTTGTCGAAAAGTATAAAAGGATATTTGGAAACCCATACTTTTCGGAGGTAACAGATTTCAACAGTGAAAAGGCGGAGCTAAACAAGTGTATTCAAGGTTCAGTGAACAAATGCTAGTATATAAGATTAGGTAGTCTTAGTTTTGTTAGTATTCACCTGATGACGATTGGAGATACATACGCAATCGAAACGTTGTCGAAAAGTATTAAAGGATATTTGGAAACCCATACTTTTCGGAGGTAACAGATTTCAACAGTGAAAAGGCGGAGCTAAACAAGTGTATTCATGGTTCAGTGAACAAATGCTAGTATATAAGATTAGGTAGTCTTAGTTTTGTTAGTATTCACCTGATGACGATTGCAGATACATAAGCAATCGAAACGTTGTCGAAAAGTAAAAAATTAAGACAATGGAACTTCGAAACTCTAGTTTACTCTCATCGAGAGAAGGTATCAGGGAAAATGGAACTGTGAGATGTTAGCCGACTACTGCTGGACTACTACGGGAGGTGCCCCCGAGGCTACTTTCAAAAGGCAGGCTAAGAAGCTCAAAATGAGTGTCTAAACTCAAGATTCAATAAATTTGTTAAATTAAAAATATATGGTTATATTTATTTTGTATAGTCATTGCTTATAAATTTTGTAACGAATATTATAGTTTTTTTTGCGAGCCGACTTAAATCATTAATTGGTATTTTTTCGTTACTTGGGTTTAGTTAAACCCAAAAAAATTACAGGCCCGTTTAATTCAAAAATGCAAAAATAAGAAAGCTGGTGTCAAAATTTGTCATTGACCAATTTGTCCTATATATTCTGAAAGATCGCAAAACGTTATATAACTTTTGTGTTGAAAACTTTTTTGAAGCATGCGTGATAACGGAGAAAAGTGGGGGTGACATTTATAACAGAACACCCTGCCCCTACATATGAGATCATTTAATGGACTGACATGTTTCAAATGTGTTGTTTTTTAATTTTTAGAGAAAGACGCCGGCGAAAAATTATACCAGAACCTAGTCAAATCATATCCGGCGCACCTGGCAATCCATTCAACTTATCTTCAGCTGTTAGACCCTCTGGACAAGAAAGTTCTACCGAATTTATCAAAACAACCGACCGGTTCGGTTGACGTTATTAACGAAGTGATACATATCTGCAACAAAGTTTTGGACAGCGTTAGCGAAGAAAGCATTTTAGCTTACATTGCCACTAAGACTGATTTAAGGGCGGACGCTGCCAAGCACAAAGTGTAAGTAAGGAAGGGTTTCCTTTTATTAGTAAAATTTGCTGTGTTCATGCGCTTAGCCATAAATGGCCAATAGGTGAATATATTGAGATGTCCCAATTTACTTTTGGAACATCAACAATTATTTTTCACTGTTGGTCTAGTAATAACCTGCCATAAGTGGTTCTGCACTAATACAAGAATTTTAAGAAATAATAGATATTTTTAATATTAGGGCTTCACTTCTTCTTCAAGTTAAATGCTCTCTTCAAACGTTGGCTATCATCAGCGCGATCTGCACCCTGTTCACTGCTTTTCGGAAAAGTGTCGTAGTACTAACACCATACCATTGTCTAAGATTTTTAAGCCATGATATCCGTCTACGACCCGGACCTCTTCTGCCTTCAATTTTGCCTTCTATTATCAATTTTAGGAGTTTATATTTGTCATTTCTCAAAATATGGCCAAAATATTCAAGTTTTCGTTTTTTTATGGTAAATAAAACTTCACGCTCTTTATTTATTTTAAGTAGAACATCCACATTAGTTACTCGTTCCATCCAAGATATCCTTAATCGAATGCGTCCATTTTTGCACATAGCCTCAGGCAGTGTCCATGCTTCCATGTCATAATATAAATGCTAAAAACATAACACCGAAGCACACTAATTCGGAGAGTGGTATTAAGATCGCGACTACACAACACTGATTTCATTTTGATAAAAGATGATCTGACCTGTTCTATTCTTGCACTAACTTCTTGCATGTTGTCCCAGTTCTCATTAAGGAGACAACCTAAGTATTTGTATGAATCCACGCGTTCGACTTGCTGCCCATTTACTTCTAACATGCCTCGGATGTTCTTTTCCTTGGATATGACCATCCATTTTGTTTTTCCAACATTTAAGTTAAGCCCGAATTGCGAACTTTTGGCAGCAATTTGATTCAACAACTCTTGTAGGCCTTCCAGCGTGTCTGCTATTATGACAGTGTAGTCGGCATATCGTATGTTGTTGATTTTTATGCCGTTTATGGTCAAACCCTCTTCGCAGTTATGAAGTGCATTCTCTATTTTTTGTTACTATAGATGTTAAACAACACCGGAGACAACATACAACCTTGGCGTACTCCTCTTCTTATTTGGACCTCTTCGGACAATTGGCTATCAACCTTTGTTTGAGCAGTCTGATTCCAGTATAGATTAGCGATTATCTTTAGATCTCAGTCATCTAGACCAACTTCTTTTAGCGATTCTATGAGCTTTTCGTGTTGGACTCGATCAAATGCTTTCTCATAATCTATGAAACAGGCATATACTGGCACCGACACACCCCTAGACCGCTGAACTAAGACTTGAATGCCAAACAAGACTTCTCTTGTCCCGAACCCACCACGAAATCCAAACTGCGTGTCGCCCATAAAGGATTCGCATTTCCCATAAATTCTTTTGTGGATAATCTTTAGAAATATTTTTAACATATGCCTCATTAGGCTGATTAGGCGGTAATCACTACCCTTCACTGCTGAATGTTTTTGAGGCAGCGTAACAAAAGTTGATTTTAGCCAGTCAGCAGGGATTTTACCGCTACGATAAATCAAGTTAAAAAGTTTGACCAGCGTATTTAGCCAATCTTCGTTTTTTATTAGCTTTAAAACCTCAGTGTATACTTCGTCTTGCCCTACCGCTTTTCTGTTTTTAGCTGAAGATATTGCGTGTTTCACTTCCTCTGGTGTTATATCTATGCCTTGGTTTGAGAATTCTTCTGGCTGTTCGGATCGGTTATCGGTAAAGAGATGTTCTATGTAGCTACCCCATTATTTTAGTTTTTCTTGGGTATTCGGTAAGACTTTTCCCTGATTGTCCACAAGGATTTCAGCTTGTCTTTTAAATAATCCGGCCGCTTCCTTTATGTGTTTGTGTCAATTGAAAGTGTCATGTTTATCATCTAGATCTTCTATTTCTTGACATTGCTGTGTTATCCAGTCTTGTTTAGGGCTTCACGGTGGTTAGAAAATAAGGCTAATTTATTGCAAGTTGTGTTGTAAGAAAATGTTTTATAATGATTATTAATGAAACAACTAAAAATTATTTATAGAAAATCTAGTAAGCGATAAGCTACAAAGAAATATTTTTTTTGTTTTTCATGATCAAATTTCTTTTTTCTTTTCCCCTTTTTGGTGTAAAAAGGTCATGTCTATGTTAAGAAAAAAGTTATAAATATAACAACTTCGTGAATACTCATTCACGGAAGATAGCTTTACGGAGGTTAGGATTTTTTATGTTTTTTTTTTTAAAAAAACATTCCTTTGCAAATTTAAAATAAGTTATTGTATCTATTGAGACCTTAATATTTTCTAATAATACATTTGCACATACTTAAAACATTTATGCAAAAAAACTCCTCACCTTATTACACTTGGATGGGGTGGCAACTTTGGCATTTAGCAACACTCATCTATATACAAATTTTAACTAGCCTCTAGGAATCAAATGAATCTCTACTCTCTGAAACTGAGGTTTTCCTTGATTTAAAGTGATTTAGACGAAACTTGTTACATACAATCTAAAGCAAAAGCGGCTTCATGGAGAATAGGATCGATTTTTGTAACAGCTACATGAATGGTTGGAAAAATTATTTATTTGTTTTAATAATATTTTACATTTGTGTTTAATTTACTTAGCGTATTGATATTCTTTTATGCTTTTACTTATTCAGATTTTCAAAAAATATAGGTCAATAACAACTATACAATGTAATAGTTTGTTTTTTGCTTTCGATTCGTCATAGTAAAAAGCACGACTGGTGGATGGACTGTGTCTGAAACGAGTCAGTGGTAGAACTAGCAGAGGAGGCCAAAAATCCAATAGTTTTTTTGTTGGTTTGGGAATTTCTCATTCTGAAATATCAAGAGGTAACACCATTTGGGAACAGTTCGTGAGAATTATCGACCCTAATGAATACAGTAGATAAAAAATTAACCATCGTTTGATGCTGCTTTTCACTGCGTTCAACTTTGGTGTTTTTCTTATTATATCTATTAAATTGATATAATAAAGCCTACTAGTTCAAAGTTTACAAAAAGGTGTTAGCAACTAAATTTTGAATGTTTTTATAAAAAAAGATTTAGGCTGTTCACCTCCGTGCTATGTTTAATCAACATTATTCTTACAAATTTTGACTTAATGAAATGGTTTGTCCAGCCGTGTCGAATCTTCTTTAAGCTATAGCGTTTTCTGCTACAGAAACAAATTAGGGCTTCAGGGACAAAACTGGTCATTCACCTCCGTTACGTGATTCTGAGGGTAGTTACTTATAAAAAATATATAAAAACTAATTAATATTAATCCTTGAATTATTTTTTTTAATTTTAAGCAACAAAATAAAGTGGGTTTTGAGGCATTAAAAAAAAATCAACTCCGTTCATGGATGCTAAGAACGGAGGTGAAAAGGGCTAAACGGAGGTGATTTTTTTTATATTTTTAGTTTAAACTAAAAAATTAACCCTCTTTTCAGTGAAGTTGTTTCGTTACACCTTTGTATTATTTTAAAGCATCAACAATATATTATATCAATAAAGTGTATTATATCAATAATCATTTAAAATAAAATGCGCCATCCATGGCTAAATTTATGAACAGAGCAAATTTTGGTGCTTAAATAAGGCATTCCCTTATTAAGGCATGACCATGTTTAATAAGTCCTATTGTTAGTAGAAGGGAGGGCATGGTTATTTTGCCCCTTAGTGTTGAACTTCCTTGCACTTAAAGTAAATATTTAAACGTGCCAGTATTCGTAACAAGTTCAAAACAAAGCCAAAACTCACTACATTTTTGACATGTTTACGTTATGTTTTGAACGCATTTATGGTGGATGCTATGACAGAACCGCTGACTGCACTCGTTGCCTACGTAGAGGTGGATATAAGAAACGTTACGCGCACAGCAACGTACGCAACAATTGAAATCAACCATAAAAGCGGGCTTCGTTGAAAACATTGCATAAACAAGTCGAAAGTGAGGCATTTTGGCTATAAGTATACCGATGCCGATACGTTAAAATGTTTAATTTAATTGTCTATTGTTAACTTTAACCCTGCGATTTACTGACGCTTAACCCTTCTAAGTTTATAGCGTTTTAGATTATCCTCCTCGGAAATTGCCCGGGATCAGAGCAATGACGTCACAGATCAGTTTTAGGGCACACACATATATTGAAGGCAAATTTATCAGTAACCAAATCTAAGGAAATTGCTGAGGAAAAGTTATGGCAACATTGTAGAGTCGCGTTCTGATTGGTTTTTAAGCAATATTTAAAAGGTGGCGTTTTCATACAGATGTGTTGTTTACCCGTGAAAATATATATTTTTTTTGAAGGGTCTCAAGGGGAAATCTTGCATAAGACTACTACTTTCCTACCAGAGTCATTTCTCCTCTACCAGGAGAGCTCGGGTAGTGTCGGATTCCTACCGACTAAAACCACTCGATTGTGACTCCAACCTGCCTGGTGGCAAGCTACAGTCACTGCACCGCAGCCATTTTTGGCCTATTGTGCACCCTCTTGGTTCCTAGGCTAACGACTCCATTAATTTTGTCCCCTGTGCAAGTTTGTACAGGTCCTTAATGGAGTAGTCCCCAGTCAATATTGGGTCTAGTTCAACTTCCACAAATATTAAGTGCCTTTTGCGATCCAGTACCTCGCATTGGCATATTACATGTTCTACTGTTTCTGATTCATGATTGCATAGTCTGCAGCTCAGGTCTCCGTGATACAGGCCCATGTTGTTTGGGTGAACTTTAACCGCCATATAGCAGGTCTTTCGTAAGTTTGGCATTCAGGCCTTTGATAAAAGCTCTGATGTGTCTTAGCCCCTGTCTTTCCAGCCAGTGGCTTTCGTGTTTTCCCTTATCCAGAGTTTGACCTGGGACCTTATTGTAAATTTTGGTACCCCCAGGGCTGGCTCTGGTTCAATATATTTTTTTGACGATCCTTATCTTGGAAGTTCGTCAGTTTTTTAATTTCCTTGGATACCTCTATGTCCTGGCACCCATACTAGCCTGATTTTGTTATGTTCCGCCAGTTTCATTAGTTCAGCTTCAAGCTACTGCGAACATAGGGCGGAAGAAGTCTAATTTGCCAGTGTACGTACATGCAGAGACACCGCACGCCTATCAGTGAAGCAACCAATACTCAGGCTTGCGATCACCACTTGCATGACTTTCCTTTGGTATTTAGTATGCCTCTAACCACGGTGCTGTGTGGAGCGTAGTCAATGAAACCGAAATTTGGTCAATAAATACGCAAATTTTTATAACGTAATTTTCTTATTTTTTGTCACTGATAAATAAGAGCGTTTTATTGTCAACTGCTCAGATTTATCAGTGACGACGTGTTACAATGAAAATAATAAGGAGGAACAAAATAAAAGCAAGTTCTTAAAATAAAATAATACATTCTAAAAACCAAAAAGATTCTCTCAGTCAAAAAGAAATTAAGGCAAATGTTCGAAAAGTCCTCCTTGCTCGGCTAGACAATATCCGAGCCTACTATAAAAACCCCTTCTAACGTTTCCAAGCATGTTAGGGGTGATAATTTGAAAAGCTTCTTCAAAAACAGATAGAAGTCATTAGGAGCAAGATTGGGAGATCGAGCTGGCCATAAAATAGTTCCCCGTGTACTTATAACCCGATTAGGAAATACATTATCAAGATATTCCCTAACAAGGCCAACATTGTGAGCGGAACAACCATCTTGTTGAAACCATATTTCACCAAATCTTACACCTAACAACTGCCTAGCAGTTGGAATAATGTGCTGCTGCAATAGATCCAAGTATCTAGGACCATTCAAATTGCAATTGCCGTTAATAAAAAATGGCCCAATTACGTGTTCCCATATAATACCCCCCCCCCCCAAACATTTAGTTTTTGGGGATAATGTGTTCTTACATCAAAATACAAATGCAAATTTTCCCTCGACCAATATCGAACGTGTGTTGGGTTATGACGATTTGACCTTTTGACCATCTGCACTTTTTCGGCAACTTCGTAGACATCCATTTTTGGTTTTAAAAATGTATTATTTCAATTAAGAACTTACCCATCTGTTTCTCGAGCCAGCCAGAAATAAAACAAAATAATAAAAACAAAATGAATTTCCAAAAGATAACACTGCAGCGTGCTTCGAATCCACCTCGGTCGTACGGCACGGAGAGTAAATTGGACTCGATTCCCCCTATGTTCGCAGTAGCTTGAAGCGGTCTGTATAGATATGGTTTGACCGAAGTATCCCATTCTATTGTTCTCTCTTGCGCATTCTAGGATGGAAAAGATTTCTGCTTGGAAAACTGTCGGGTAAGATCCCAGTGAGAAATGCAGATCTCTCCTAGGTCTTTCCCCGAATATTTTTTGATCCGTCTGTGTACCAGATCAGTCCTTCCTGTGGCAGCGGGTTGTTTCGTCCTGACCACGCTACTCTCTCCTGTATAATTACTTCTAGAGTTGGTCCGTATAGGTACTTTGGTGACCCGTAAAAAGATAGTTCCGGCGACTTTTCGGCACTTTCTTTACCTAACGCACACTTCTTATGCATTTTTATTCTTAAAGTCTTAAAATAAAAATATAACAATAGCAATTGCAAAAAATACAAAAAGCCGACGGATCGGTCGGACCTAAGATGGCAAATGTGCTTTGACAAATCAATAACCTTTTTCCCCTGGTTGTCAGATTGTAGGCAGTAAATGTAATAATCCTGATTTCAATAATTGTTTTTAGAAGATAAAAAAACATTATGTTGAATATTTCAATTTCAATTTATTATATACTACATTTGCACAGGTTAAGTACATTATAGCTTTAGGTTAAGAGTATGTCTGTTAAGTTCTACATCAAATCAAAATCTTGACATGATCGTTTAAAGAAGCTCCCAACGTAGAAAAAAAGCAGCAAGTACCGAGCAATCAGTGCAAGTAATATCTTAAAATGATAATAACAATGTTGTTAGATATTAAAGTCTGACCTTAAATAATTATCTGTGCTGTAAGCAATTTAATAAAAGATATTTTTTAATCGTAGTTTTAAATTTTTTGAAACTTGAATTTTCTACTGTTTTGGGTAGTTTATTAAAAAATTTTAAGTCAAAATAATTTTTCTTGCTTTTTGTTAATTTAAATTTTGGTATTTCTAAACGACAGCTTCTCATATTATAATTATGCCAGTTTAAATTAAATGAAAGTTTGTCTTTTTGATTGTAGATTTTAATCAAGGCAAAATATAAATACACACAGGGCAGCGGCATGATTTTGTATTTCAGAAAAAGCGGTCGTGACTCGTTTTTGCATAATAAACGCACTTTCTGCAGCAGAACTGCGTTCCCAAAGTGATATTCCATATGACAGCTTTGAGTTAAAAAGACCAAAGTAACAAATTCTCATGGTTTCAAAATTAATTTTTTCCACCCAAGATCTTTTGATCTTTTGTTTTTAGATTCTTTTCGGTTGAAGTAGCCGATTCGGAGGTTTTTTGACTTCTTTTCGTTTTAATCGCCTTAGGAGCGTAACCCCATTGGAAAGATTAACACGCCAGGACGAACCCGTATCAGGTGACTTAGATAAGTGCCAGTGCGGAACGATGCCTATTTGTGAGTAATTGAAAGTTGGAAATCAAAGTGTATGATGGTACTAAATGATGTTTGGGGAGGGTGACCAGTGGAACCACTGATGAGCCCATGCTGGTTGCCCAGGGCGAAACATCATTTGATCATTTCTATTTTCGCTTTGGTACTTTGTGTGTTCCTTGTGGGATACTCATCCAAGTTTGAATTTTCGTTTTTTCCAGCCAAGATCTTTTGATGTTTTGTTTTTAGATTCTTTTCGGTTGAAGTAGGTTTTTTTACTTCTTTTTGTTTGTTTTTTTACTTCTTTTTGTTTTAATCGCCTTAGGAGCGTAACCCTATTGGAAAGATTAACACGCCAGGACGAACCCGTATCAGGTGACTTAGATAAGTGCCAGTGCGGAACGATGCCTATTTGTGAGTGATTCAAAGTTGGAAATCAAAGTGTATGATGGTATTGAATGATGTTTGGGGAGGGTGAGCAGTGGAACCACCGATGAGCCCATGCTGGTTAGCCAGGGTGAAACATCATTTGATCATTTCTCTTTTCGCTTTGGTCCCTTGTGTGTTCCTTGTGGGATACTCATCCAAGTTTGAATTTTCGTTTTTTCCACCCAAGATCTTTTGATCTTTGGTAACCATATTCTTGTCCAAATCGTATATAATATGCATATAATCGCAGTGATTCTACTTCAATAATTTTCCTTTTTCCGATTGATCCGGGAGCGCTAGATCAAGTTTCGAGCAATAATCGAAAACGCTAATAGATAGATATAGGCTAGTTGTCTTTCTATGCATATTTTCATTTTAATGGTTAAAAGAACATAAAAAATATTTTTAACAGAGTTCGTACATAGTTGGAAAACCGGAAGTCAGGGAATTCGTTCGCCTACGCAAAAGTCAGGAATTTTGACCAAAAAACAGCGAAGTCGAGGAAAATCTAAAACGTTATCTGAAAAAAAATGAAAAACTATGCACAACCAGACAGAAGTTAATTTTTTTTATAAATTAACCAGAAAGTAAAAAAAATATCTGTTACAATAAATTTTGCGGTCGTTTTTTCTTACATAAAAATTATTGGAACTTTTCAGAAATAGTCACCGAAAACTTTTCGGCATATTTATAAAATTAAATCCAAAATATTGTTGTAATTGTCTATCCAAAGAAATCTGGTTGGTGTACCCGGACTTCCAGGTTGTCTCGATACTTTTCTGGGGTGTAACCAGGCTTTTTCAGGATGTATCCAGTATTTGCCAGGGTATTCAGACTTTCCTGGTTGTATGCAGACTTTTCCGGGGTGTATCCAGAATTTTTCAGAGTGCATCCAGACTTTTCCAGGGTGTGTCGAAACCTCCTAATTTTATCCAGACTTTTCCGGGTATATCTAGACATCCAGCGTGTATCCAGGCTTATTAAGGGTTTATTCACAGATTTTCAGGGTGTATCCAGCCTTTTCTAGAGTGCATACAGGCTTCTACAGGGTTTATACAGAGTTTTCCAGGGTGTATACGACTTTTCCAGGGTGAATCCGGACTATTTCATGGTTGATCTAGACTTTTCCAATTTTTTCGGGTGTATCCGGAGTTTTTCAGGGTTCATCCAGGCTTGCTCAGAGAGTATTCAGACTTTTACAGGGTATACCCACTCTTCCGGGGTATATCTTGGCTTCTTTTAGAGTGTGTCCAGGCTTTTTCAGGGTGTATTCAGACTTCCTGGGTGTATACGATTTTTCCAGATTGCATCCAGACTTTTTCAAGGTATATGTATATGTATGTTTTCAAACATTTTAGCGCCAATAAATTAAGGTTTTTATAAGCTTTCCAACGAGGTTTTACAATGCTGGAAAGAAAATATTTTATTTTTTATTTATACAGTACAGTATTAAGTAGAGAAGAAAAACGGTGTATTATAACATCTCTGGAAAAATTACAAATATTTTTTTATGAAAATTTCATAAAAAAGACAAGTTTTTCATATTTTATTCATAAAAAAAATCGATTTGCATATTTGCGTCGCTGCGGGCCCTGTATCTAGCTTTTATTTTTATCGCCCATGGACTTATGATTCTGGACACCATTTTAGGCAAATGGAACAACAAAAAAACACTTACATTGAATGTTTAGCTAGAAGAGGAATCGCCTTTTGTCGGCTGAGTGTGCTTAGTAAAGACGCCAAGGATGAAGAAATTAACCGAGAAATTAACAAAAACTGGAGATCATTGCTCAAGTTTGTGGACCCCAGTGATGCAAAGGTATCTCGAAAACGTCGATTTTTTATTCAAGGCTATCTTGACTTTTTTGTTGCACGCACCCCTTTTAAAGGGGTAAAAATTACCCCTATATTTTGAATAGGGAAACTAGGTCGAGTGATACCTCGTTTTAAAGGTCTTTCAAATGCCTTCACAAAAGTGTTAAAATAAAAAAAAATCCCCCTCGAATAAAGAATCGACGTGTTCGAGGGTTTTTCCAAAATCAGACTTCAAATACGTGAAAGAGCCCCTGTTGCGTTTTCGTTGAAAAACACTGTATAGCAGGGTTGAAACTGGTCAGGGAAACCTTTAAAAGTCAGGGAATTTAAAAAGTGACCTGGAAAAGTCAGGGAATGGGTCCAAAGTTATGGAAATCTAGAGAATTTTCGCAGTATGGTTTTTATCTTTTATGCTTTCCTCAGTGTGTACCTCATATAATGCCAAAACCACAGTATTTTTTCTTTTGTTCTTTAATGTTTATTTTTTTTATATTTTTCTAAATTTTGCAAAAACGTGAAAAATATTAAAACTTAAAAAATTTCCTTCTTAAATTGCAAAAATTTTTGCCTGCCGTGCGATAACATCGTAGTTATTACAATTTGAGTTTAAATGATATTTCATAAAAACTTGAAAAATATCAACATTTTTGAAGAATTTACTGCTATATTGCAAAAAAATTTTTACCGCGATAACATCATTGAAAACGTGTCAAAATTACATTTTCACTATACCCTTCTCAAAATGTTTGCCTCCGCTACATTTATGACATAATTTTGGCAAAAATCCAGAATTAACACACCCCAACAAACTTTTTTCAATTCGTAAATTTTTGTGTTTTGCTTAAATCGCAAATTTACAAAGTATTTATAGGTCCACAAGCTTGTGACTACATTTTATTTAAAATGTTTTCAGGACGTAATCATTTAAATGAAAATTAGTTTTTTAATGTGCTTATTGGAAATTATAAAATAACCTGGTTTTTTTTTATTTGATTTATTGACTTGAATAAGATTGGAGAAAGATTTTTTTAACAGTTTATTGTAGGATAAAATGTACTTAAAAATATATCAAAAGTTTGACCACTGGAAATGTCAAAAACGGGTTACATCGGGAGAGACAACAACTAATTGCAAACATCTCAAAAACGGTTAGACTTACATAATAGGCTGAATTATGTTGGTTATCTGATACCCTAAAATATTTGCCAAATTGATTTTTAAAATTTTTATTTCTTCGTGAGTTACATTCCAAAAAATAAAAATTTCTAATGGGTTTTTAAGAGATATTTGTTAATACCCAATGAGCATTTTTGTCTATATAGAAGTTACAGCAAATAATATAAAACCTTAATAAAATAACCAAAAGTTATATTATTTAGTGGTCGTAATAATTTTATAACTCTAATATATCTCTTAAATTAGTAAAAAAGACTTGGAAAGAAAGAAATATTGAATTTTGTATTTTGTTCTTAACCCTAAACAAGCAATATTTCGATTAAAACACATGTTGAAACCCCATAAATAACGTTTTTATTTTGGTCAAAAACCTATTGTTGGAATCCAAAATGGCGAAAATTTATGATAATTCTATAAAAAAAAACAATACAACTATACCACTGTTTACCTCTTTCAACACTATTTTATCAACGTTTTAAAACATGATGCTAGTGCGAACAAAAGGCTGCATATGGCGCAGTGTTGCGTTTGCGTTTCTGCAAGCTTAACATAGTTACCATTGTTCTCTTTTCCTAAATGTATTCGTCTGAGAGAGATCCAGCATACTACACATACCAGGAAAAATACCCGTCTGCACACCCTTCAACCCCGCATAACTGTCAGAGGTAACTATCTCAAAAAGATAGTTAGATTGCGGAGTCGAAGGGTGTACAGGCAGGTATTTCCCTGGTATGCTCGATCTCTCTCAGACAAATGCATTTAGAAAAAGAGGATAATAGTAACTATGTCAAACTCGCAGAAACGGAGCCGTGCGCACTGTATGCACTCGAAGTTTCACGGTGCATTTTTGCGAACTTAACACGGTTACTATATTGTTCTCTTTTTCTAAAACCCGGTTCCCATCTATGGGTTTCTTATGCGTGGGCTCCCTGAATCAAAACACGGATCACGTAGTCTAAGCGAGATTTGCCTGTACAAGTTCATGTCGGTCCACGTGATGAGTTTTTTGAGTCAGGGTGGCCGCGCATGGGAAACGCTGGTCGGGTGTAGAATGCATTCGATCCCGATATCTCATCGAAAACGATCTCAAGAAGATTTGGATCTCTTATCTCTCTCAGATTGATGTAATTAAAACCAGATAATGATGGTATGGTATCTCGCAAAAACGCGCCTTTTGATGTCGCAAAAACGCACCTTTTAAAGTCGCAAAAACGAGCCTTTTGATGTCACAAAATTAACCTAAAAAATCTTGTTTGTTTTGTTATAAATTAAAATTGTTTTTTTGTTGTAAAAACAATGGTATTATAACCACTATACAAAGAAATTAATAAAAACATAGAAAGAATGGGCAAAAAGGGTTTATGAATGAGTTCATAAGAATATTACAGGCACCAATTTATATAATTATTGTGTGTGAGTTCCCAAGTTTTTATAAGTGTCTCTTTGTTGTTGGTTAATTAAGTTTTTATAAGTGAGTTGATAGCAACATTTTAAAAACCAATCTATATATCTTTAATTGATAGTTACTTACGGTTTTATAGATGGGTTAACAGAAAGATTTCAAAAGTCACTGATGACTAATATTTTTATAAATATGTTGATGGAAACATTGTTAACACCAATTTATATAACATTTGTTACCGATGACTTTAATTTTTATAAAGATGTCCGTGGAAATATTGTTAACGCCAGTTTTATGTTACCTTAGGGTACCATCAATTTACAACCTTTAATAAAACAAATATACAAACTTAATTCCTGTAGGAAACCTCTAAATACCCTAGGGCATTCATAGAACACTTTATAATATTTATATAAACTTTTGTCACCAGAGGTTTCTGAAAATGCTCATTGGGTATCTCAAAAACGGTTTAACTCACTCACATAAAGTTTGTACTTAATGTTTGCCACCTAATTTTCGAAAAGATTTAGCAGAATCTAAAAAATTTAAGGTATCTATCGCCTGTATAATGAGATTTCACCGACCTATATAACCTTAAAATTAAAGCTTTGCAAATCTAAGAGAAAAGAAATGTTCCTTAATACTCCATGAATCAACAACCTTTAATAATGACCCTTTAAAAAAAACAGCCTATGTCCACACTCTCATCTAGTCGTATGAATATATATATTTTTGTATGAATATATAGTATTGAACAGAGTTTTCTACTTTTATTTGTAAAATTGTATTTATTGTTTTCATAGCGTGTATTTTAATACTTACCTTTATAATATATTTTTTTAATCTCAAATATATATTTCTAGTCAAAGGGGATGGACTTTGATCTTCTTTTAAGTTGTTTCCAGCTCCTTTTTTGCATTTTGTACGATATTATCAATTTAGCAGTTTCGTTTTATATATTTTTATGTATACTTAGTGCAAAATAAATATTACTACTACTAGTACTATTTGTTATCGGCTATTTCAGATATCTCAAAAACTAAAATCTAAAAACTAAAACTAAAATATATGGCTCAGCAAGAATGTTGAAGCTTCTAATAGTACAGGAGTTAAAGGCCGAAAACAAAAAAAAATAAAGTTGGGGTTTAAAGTGATAGTTGCAAATCTTAAAAACGGTTTGACCCAAGCAACAAAATCAGTCGCGACGTGGTAGCTGTCTCCACGCCCTATCCCTAATACTATACTCTACTATGATTATTCTTGATATAGGAGTTATGCCGTCGTCGGTAGTAAACGGGCACGTTATCCCGACGTCCTGGTTACCACATAAAGTAGTATTTCTGATGTTATAGGTTTTTATTGGATTTTCTCTTTCCCACATTATTAATTGAAAATATGTTGATCTTTTTCTAAATTATTTTAGGACACACACCATAAAATATTTGAAGACATGACAGAAAACAAGAATATTATCTATATCACAACCTATACCTAATAATTACCATTTTATTAACCACTTTTCTGAAGTCACAACATCTTAAACTTATAAAGGCATAGAACTTTACTGATTAAAAATGCTGATTTTTTGATGAAAAAACGCGCGCACCTCAGTTTTGACCTAGTAGTAGTAGTAGAAAAGGGGCGGCGCGAAGCCTGGCAAGTAGGCCTCCCTGGGCCTTTTCTGCCTTACCCCGAGCCTGCCCCTAATCCACCGCCTGCACCACTGGTCTGGCAGTCTGCTCATCTGGTTTCACTGTTCTTTTTGCAAAGTCCAGTATTTTGTCCCATTTGAGCGTGTGCAGGTCCTCCTCATCCAGGGTCGGGGAACCGAATACTTGGTATCTTGTCCTCTGGTATGCCTCGTAGTTCGCTATAACATGTCGAGATGTCTCTTCTGCCCGCCCGTAGGCCCGGCAGGTCGAGTCATTTTCCACCGCGATCCGGGTCATGTCCTTCCTTAGTCGGTTGTGACCTGTTATGATTCCTGTCAGCAGACCAGCGTCCCTTCGTGATCTCCCCAGAAGCCATTTTTGTCTGGCTACATCTGAGCCCTCCACGAAGTCCCTGGTCTGTCTGCATCCTGTTCCTCCTCTCCAAGCGGTCGCCATGGCATCCTTGGCCCATTTATTGAGTCGACTTTGCAGTTGCCTCTTGGTTGTTCCTAGGAGTAGTTCCGGCCCTACATACAGGGTGCTTGCCCCGATCCTGGCGAGATCGTCGGCCTTCTCGTTCCCCGGCACCCCCATATGTCCCGATACCCACATAAGTGTCACTTGTTTGCCCTCTCCCAAGGATTCTAGTGCACCCGCAAATTCCTCCACCAGAGTGTTGTTGATTTTGGGTGCCTAGTGCCTTTAGGGCCGATTGGCTGTCGGAGAATATATAAACATGCTCCTCCGTACCGTTCTTTATTTCCTCCATGGTTGCAGCCATTATTAGGGGTTTTTTGGTCATTGTGTTTTAATCGCTGCCATTGGAATTTCTCTCTCGGCGATTTGGGCAGTCCTAAGATGCCCCGCAGCTTCCCCTCTTCCTCTCCATTGACCTGTATCTCTCAGCCGGAGGTGGGTCGCCATCGCTTCTTTTCTGGTTCAGATCGGAAGCGGCGGCAGTCCCAGAATGATTTCGAGTGCCTGTATAGGTGCCGTCCTCATAGCGCCGGTTATCCCTCTGCATATGGTTCCCTGTAGGCTCCTAAGCTTAAGGGTAGTAGTGACCTTCTCCACTGCTGGCCACCAGACTATGGATCCGTACTGGATCCTTGATCTTAGTACTGCCGTGTACATCCAGTGGAGGTTTCTGGGGCTCAAACCCCAGGGGAGGCCAACCTCTCGACACAGTTGCTACATCGTTGCCTGCACCTTATTGGTTAATTTCGCAACGTGTGGTGTCCAGGTGAGCCCCTTGTCTAGGGTGATCCCTAGGTACTTCAGTTCTGAAACCAAAGTCAGGGGTCTCCCGTACATATTGGGTGCTCTGAATCCCTGCATTTTCCTCTTTCTTGTGAACAGGATCATCTGTCTTTCCTGGATTGACAGAGAGACCGTTTTGTTGACACTAGTCTTCTATGATTCGTACCGCCCTTTGCATTCTGTTACAGACGGTGTTTAGGTGGTGGCCTACCACCTCCACGAAACCGTCGTCGGCGTATGCGTGAGCGTCGAATCCTTCCTCTGTTAGGCGTTGTAGGAGAGTATCCATGATCAGACACCACAGGTGTGGAGATAAGCAGCTACCCTGTGGGCAGCCTCCCGTTGCCTCTATGTTAACCCTGGACTCCAATAGATTGACCTCAGTTTTGACCTAGTTTTATCTAAAATGTTAATAAAAAAATCGGAAGGTTAGGATTTAAGTTTTAACTAAATACTAATACTTTTACTTTTATTGGTACATGCAACTACTAATCAGTAATTTAATGAGGTATTTTTAAATTTTGATTTGAATTTCATTTAATAGAAGTTAATAATATGTAGTAAATACAATGTCAGTAAACGGGCGATAACTCGTAGGCAACGTTTTTCCACTTTATGCACATTTATTTCTTACTGCGTGGTAGATAGGCGTCCGTGTACACTCCATAACTTTAGTTTTGTATTGAGTAGGAACTACTGAATTGCAACCAAATTAATATCAGTATAATCGTTACCTCGTAAAAGTAATATTAAAGAAATTAAATGTGACAAAAATGAAGTAAGCCTCGGACTGTAAAGTTTTTTCGTGCTTCTGGTAATGGTATATAGTTATATAGTGGAATATATTACTTTCGCGTATGACTTTATATTTTTACGACACTGTGGTAATTTTTTAAACGTAATAGTGACCACACTAAGTGATAATAATGACATTTTTCCTATAAATATTTTTTGTAGGATATACTACTACGCTTTAACCCATTTTTGGTGACAATTACAATGGCACCAGTGAAATTGACTATAATTGTTGCTTGGGGACTTACATAATAAAAAAATTACTGCCTCAATATCAACTTCTTACGTTTTAGTGTTCTTTTATCAACCTTCGCCGCCATATTGACAGAAAACTAATGGTTTTTCAATGACTTACAAGTGAAAAGGTCGTTTAAAGAACACAAAATCGACATAAGTTGATCGGCTTATGTGAAAAGGGTACCTACTGGTTTGATTAATTGCTGTGTGTGTCAAGTAGAAAGTCTGTACTTATTTTTTTACGTTGGGAAAAAATCATTTCCGGGGTCAAATTTTGGTAAATTTTTGGTATGTTTTAAAGTTGTCAATCTTATAAAAAAAAAGTCTGATTTTGTATAAGTCACCCGGTATTCGCATAATTAATCGGTCTTTTTTCATTTTAGGTAATGACAACGCAAGTCTTATATTTCGCCATGTGGCACGCGTCTGTAAAACAAAATTATGGAAGATTATTAAAGTACACTCTTAAGTTACAAGAAGACAAGCCATCCGAGGACGTAGAAAGGAAATTAATTGAAATTTGTGAGGGACTTAAGTGGAAACACGTGGTTGAGCATTTAGAACGTCAACTGCCCTCAAAATACCCTAGCTCTTTCAAACCCTTTTAAAATTTAAGCGAAATTTCAGCCCAAGACCGTTAGCATTTTTCGGGGAATTTTTCCGGATGGAGCTGGATTTTTGACAGATGTCAGTTTACACACGTAGTAGTTTGTAAAAAAGTTTCCCTCTGGGGAACGCTTACTTCCCCAGCCATCTTGGATTAAAGATGGCCGACAAGGGTATTATTTAAAAAATCGTAAGTTTCTTATTTATTAACCGATTTTTCTCAAAACAAATTTCGATATATTTATCATATAGCAGCCTTTTTAAATCATTATTAATACCTTGTAAAACCCGGAAAAAAATATTTTCTTGAACTCATTAGTTTTTTTACGTGTTTTTTGAGGTTTTCCATGAAACCGAGTACTTTATATTTTATTATTTAGATATATTTATTTACAGGCTAGACCTAATTTATTTTGGGACTTGTTTGCAAAAAAACAACTCTTTAAATTTGAAAAAATGCGCGCTAACTCTGTGCTAGGTTCAGTGGTCCCCAAATAACCCTTAAAAAACCACAAAGTTGGCCTATGGCTCAGCTAATAACCAAAGAAGAGACCAAACATTCCCTATAAAAATCTTCTAATGTTTAAAATCCAACACCTTTCTGGACGATTATATGAGCAGAAAAGAGATAGAGCAATAAAAGGGAAACACTCCAAAAATTGCTTTTCTTATTGCCAGTGGCACAAAGGGCGAAATGACCAAACTGGGAGGACAAAAACCCTAAAATGAGACTTTAATAAAATATTTTTTTTTTAATAATTTTTTTAAATGCAAATGTTCCTATTGTTCAAGAATTATATTATTATTCTCATAGTAGGTCATGGCGAGATGAAAAAGCAGCGCGAACTTGCAAGTCAACTTAAATTGCATCAATGAGTCGTTTTTTTTTTGTAAAGTTCTATGAAGTTTGAGATTTTCTCATGGATTTCCAGTACAAAAATTAACTGTAATGTTTTGGTCGGGAGATGTGTAATTTATTTCAATGAACTAATTTTTTTGGGACTTTTAAAAAATGCTACAAAATGCTACCAAATAAAAAGGCATCTAGAAAGCATTTAGAAAAAAGGTAAAAAAAGGTATTTTTCATTTTTTGTAAAATCAAAGCCGACATTCTCTTCTTTAATGCAGCAAAATATAGTTTGCGTCTATTTGCGACTTTCGAAGTTATATAAGTATTTTGGCACTATGTTACATAATCATATATTGGAGTAGAAAATTTAAGATCTAAAAAAAAATCGTTTTTTTCTTACATTGCACATATTCTTGTTAAGTACTGGATACGCATATATTATCTTACTCATTAGTTCCTTTTTCTCCTCTTCAAAGACACCCAATCTGCTACCTTGTGGCCTTATGGATTTAGAAGCATTAATTTTCTCTTCTTGTTTATTACTTTTGACTGGAGCTACTCTATTGACTCCACTAACAGTCCACAAAGAGTCGGATTCATCTCCTGCCGTATCTTTTTCTATACTCTCCATAATCTTGATCTTTTCTTCTAGACTCTTCGAGATTTTTTCCAGGCTAAGTTGGGAGCGTCTGACACCATTATTTATCCCTTTGCTAATCACCTGGACTTGGGAGATATTCTCTAGGTAAGACCCGACATTAGCTTTCAAATCTTGGGCTAATGTCTCTACTTCAGTGATCTTAGCACTGATACCTTCGATAGAATCTTGTATAGCATTTTGAACTATAGATGGTAGAATTTTTTCTAACTCCTGTTTTATGAATTTCCTAATAAAATTTCTTGGGCTTATTGCTCTGAGCTACCCGAGTTAGAGTCTTCTCCTATACTTGATGTGCTAGAAGAAGATGAGCTGCTACTACTGCTTCTAAACCTCTTCTGTAGTATATCTGCTTCATCTTCTTTTCCGGTTGTTTTTTGCCCTTTCTTTATAGGAGATCTTCCAATTACTTTTTTGCCCTTATTGATTCTAATGTCTTTGTCGCCGGATCTGGGTTTTTCTGCTGGAACGTTCTCTTTTGAGAGGAACCTTGTAGGGGCTCCCTTACTTCCAGTTTCTTGTGGTTCATCTGCTGATTTTATTGAATGGGAGGGAGAAGATTGCCTACTTTTTTCCTTTTTATTCCGCTTCTTCTCCTTTTTCTCTTCAGGGGCATCTCTAGACTCTATATTAACAAGAGTATCTTTTCTACCACTGTTGGTTCTCAAGCCAATCTTGGTAATTTCTTTCACCACTTTCTACTGCTCTTCGCCCACCTATTACATGGCGAACAGCTGGACTCATGATGATATCTAGGTAGTCTGCTGTGTTAGTAACTTCACCTCCAGAGTCTATCTTTTTGGATTCCTGCTGCTGGAGGAGTTGACTTATTTTTTCTTGAGGTCCAGTAGGAAGTATGGAGTCTTCATCTCCAGTTAGGTCATCCTGCTCTGGCCCTGATTGATGAATCTTCCCTGTTGTATCCTTTTGACCACACTCATTATCAGACATCATGTAACATCATTAATTTCATGAATAGGATGGCATTGACACTCACAAGATTCTTCATCATTGCAGTTTATACACTCCTTGCAATTCGGAACCTTATCTTTTGGAGACCTTTGTTCTTCTTCTTGTCCCCTGTTCATTCTGGATCCGGTATTAAGTTGGTAAGTATCACTAAATCCTTCAGACTCTCCTTTTGGATTTTTTGAGCTATTTTCCTGCTTTTGATGAACAATTCTTCCAAACCTAATGGCCCTGATGTTTAATCTGGAACGGAGGGGTCTATCACACAGATTATTTGAGGTGAGAAATTTGTCTTGTAAGGTTACCAATACTTTATCTAGGTCACCAATCTTACTCCTTTTGCCGTATGTGTGCCGTCATGGAATTCCAGTCAAAATTTAAACGTATTAAAAATATTAAAAAAACAATTAATATTAAAAGGCTCCAATTTGACGGTTGCTTTTTTTTACAGGCGGCATTAATTCTTAATTCTGTCGTCGAAGCTTGTGGTGTGCTGTGAATTTTTTTAAATTGTAAACAAATTAGGGGTTTTAATAAAAAGAGGTTTTGTAACCTCCGTTGTCCACTATTTAGTTTATTATTAAATCAAAGAGGCTGAATTTTGTGAAATTCGAATCGAAATAGGTTAGATCACATCACAATTAATACTATTTGCTTCAATATCATAATTATTAGAGATTTAGTACACATAGGAGAAATACAAAAAGCGCTTGCGCTTCTTTTTTGTGTAACCTCCGTCGTGCAAATTCACAATGCTCCTAACTATAATTTAACAATGACAGAATAAATGTAATATTTTTATTTGGTTGACTATTTGATGTAGATTTATTATTCATTGCCGAATTCAGTTTTAAATGGTATACTTGGGGGCCTGTATTTGAATTTACTTAAAAGAAAACTGTGCAAAACGTAACCTCCTTTGGCATGAAATAGCGGACGCCCACAGTTTATCAGAATGTGTAAAATCAAACCCGTTAAATAAAAGAAAGTTCAATCATAAAATCATTCACTATAGAACCTGCAATTCGTCAAACCAATTTTTCATCCGAACCTTATTTCATCAAACCCATTCAATAACAAATTCACAATTTAACAGACCCGTTTTTAATCGAACCATTGTTCATCAAACTCATTCAATGTCAAAGTCGTAATTTGTAAAACCCATTTCTAATAAAACCCGAAATTTGTCAAACCATTATTTATCAAAACCGTATTTCGTCAAACTCGTTGTTTATCAGAAAATATTCTCTAAATTGATAGCGCATTCGCCAATAATACTTACATGAATTGGAGGCGTACACGAGGGTGGCGCGGCGTCACGGCGTTTCGATGCATTTGTCGTTCTATAAAAGTATTCACAGCCTCACAGGTAGTGTTCAATATTTTGTGTCGCCACCTGCGTGTACGCCTCCGGTTCATGTCAGTATTATTGGCGACTGCGCTATCAATTTAGCAAATATTTTCTGATAAACAACGAGTTTGACTAAATCCGGTTTTGATAAATAATGATTTGACAAATTCCGGGTTTTAGTAAAAATGGGTTTTACAAATTACGATTTTGATATTGAATGAGTTTGATGAACAATGGTTCGATTAAAAACGAGTCTGTTAAATTTCGAATTTGTTATTGAATGTTATAGATGAAATAAGGTTCGGATAAAAAATTGGTTTGACGAATTGCAGTTTCTGTCGTGAATCGTTCTTACGATGAATTTTTTTATTAAATACGGTCTGGTAAATTCCTGCTTCTATAAACCATAGGGGTTCGAAATAGCTTCCTTATAGGGAAATTTTTTTCTACAAACCACTATAGGGGTAAACTAACATTGTCAAAAATCCAGTTTCGTCCGGAAATTTTCCACTAGAGCCTGTTTTGAGAACTAACGCTCTTGGGTTATTTTTATTACATTCTTGCAATGGAATTATGGTAATATATAAATGAATAAAATTATGCAATAAATTAAAATCAAATTTATGGTGAATATCCTTTTTATTTTTTTAATTAAAATTTTCTAAAATTTATTTATTTTTAACTTAAAAAAAAATAAAAATTTGATTTTTTTTTTAAATCCGCATCCTAATGAATGATCAGGTCAGTGTATTCATCAATCTGGAGTGCAATCAGTATATAATCTCCAGAGAATTCTTTTGAAATCGGCTTCCTTTTTTTTCTTTGTGCAAAAAGATACTTAAACTTTATAAAGATTAATCCTTTTTCATAATTTGCGGTACAATATGGCGGTGTGTGTGTAAATGAAGCTGTAAAGTTATGTAGGTATCGAAAGATAATAAATAAATAAAAATATAAATCCGGACCTGGATTTTTTTTTGCTTTTTGTAAAAAAATACTTAAACTTTATTAAAATAACCCCTTTTTTTAATTTTGGTGTCAATTTGATGATTTGTATTTAAAATGGTTCTGGTAAATCTATGTTACAGAAAGGCACCGGGCAAATTTATACATTTTAAAAAAACAATTTTTTTATTAGAAAAAACAAAAAGTTGCGCGTTAATTTTTTTTCTTTAGTAATTAGTACTAATCCTAGTCTTTTTGATTTATTGTAAGTTACAGGATGTCGTTTTTAAGTGAGATTTAAAAATGAGAAAAAAACTAAGTGGCTAGGACCTGAAAACTCCAAATTTTTAAAAACATGTTTATTGGTCTTCGGGGGTGTAATTGGCGTGTCAAATTTCATAATTTTTGGTTGCTTAGTTTTTGAGATATTAAAATGAACAGTTTTCGCATATTTTAATAAATCACCTTGTATATCCATTAAAAACGCCACCAGGTAAAATTTATTACCAGATATGGAATAGGCTTAGTCCATGTGCCTATGGTTTGACTATGTCCCATTCGTCGTGAATCACCCTGTATATAATTTGATAAAAATCAGCAAAATTTTTTACCCATACACTTTACTTTTATAAACTATATTTCCCCAATGATTTTTATTTTTTGATTTCTCAGAAACGGCCAAAGCGAATTAAATCAAACAAGAAAGTAGTTTTTAAATGGAAATTGGCCCTCGGTGCTTCTTCGGAATTTGTGAGGCAAAGTTAGAGATGGACCCAGGGAACATTTTTTCTCGTGGACACCACCACCGATATTTGGCAGGTGACCAGATAATCGCTGTTGTAAATAAAATCTATATGTGGCGGATTCATAATGTCGAAACTACTTTTTCTAAAGAAAAAAAAATTTGTTCGTTTGTCAGTGGTTTTTAAATAAGGTAAAGAAATTTCCTACACACACGCAAATCCTAACTAGAATCTAAGTACTTATCTGACGTTTCGGCAGAAACTCTACTGTCATTATCAAAGGAATTATTAATTTAAAAATTTTTCTCGATTATTTTTTTAGAATATCTGTCTGTTGTCATACAACTAACTGAATTAGACTGATTTATATTTCAAATATTAACTTGACAGTTTGGTTTGTCGATAGTAGCCAACAAGGTATTGGGTAAGTTTAATAAAATTTAAAATTAAAATTATATTTGTTTACATTATAAAAATACAAAATTTAAAGGGAAATCAAAACTAAAGTTTAATGTTTTGTTTTTTATTTTAAAATATCAAGTATAAAGATTATCCTTTGACCGACTTTAAGAAAAAAATACATTAGAAACCCAAAAATTTTAATTTATTACTCTATGATCATTTTCAAAAGAATGTTGGCAAATTTTAGACCTCTCCCAATCTCCCCTTCTGAGGTACCCCTTGTAGGTCTTGAAGTTTCTCCATTATAAAATTTACCACACTCGCAAGGAATTGTATAAACGATATTTTTTGAGGTTTGTTCAGCATTTAATGGTTTGGTTTTAATTAGAATTGATCTAGGAGTATTTGATTTTTAAAAAATTGTTCTAGTATTATAATTATTAGCGATTCGTTTAATTTTTTCAGAAATACCTGGTATAAAAGGAATTTAAATTTGTTGGTTGTACATTATTATGTATACGTTCGCGCTGTCTTGGAAATTCGATTTGTCTAAAAGAATTTTCGGTGAAGTTATTTGGATACGAATTTTTAATTAAGACCTCTTTTATTGTTTGTTTCTCGTGTAAAAATGTGTTATTGTCCGAACAAATTATTTTAGCCCTATCTATTTGTAGGTGTTGGTTTTCTATAAACTGAGGTTTGTAATGTATTTTATTTGTTTATTAAAACTTCTAAAAATGAAATTCCTTAACTCAGTGGCGAAAAACCCAAAAAAAGGAGTTTCGACAGGTAATCGCTGTCAAATATTGGAGTGGAATGACCAAGAACAGGCGTATTATGCCCGATTTCAATGAACAAAGCATCAATGCCAACTAGCTTGACAACGCTGTATTTAAAATTGTCAACCATTTTGACAGCCGTCAAACACCGTCAAAATGGCGGACATTAATATCTTCAATTTACAGTATTTTGACCGGAGAGTACCCACTTTGTACTTATCAAATGATTCTCTGTCAGAAAGTGTATTGCGCTTTAAAACTAAAAAAAAAGACCCAGATGCGGTTTGGACAATTTTTGACACATGTCAGAAATTTTGACATTTTAATCTTTATTGACGTCTATCAAGTAAAGATACAGCGTTTTCAACGGAATCTAATGTAAACTTTTCATTATGTTACCAAAAAATGGGGGGACATGCCCTGACAACTGTCATTTGTTTCGATACTTTCTAACAGGGAATCATTTGAGGAGTACAAAGTGGGTACTCTGCGGTGAAAATACTGTAAATTGAAGATATTAATGTCCGCCATTTTGACGGCTGTCAAATAGGAATATGCTCCTAAGACAATTAATTGTCTTAGGAGCATATTCCTATTGGAAAGATTAACACGCCAGGACGAACCCGTATCAGTCAATTAATTGTCTTAGGAGCATATTCCTATTGGAAAGATTAACACGCTAGGACGGACCCGTATCATGTGACTTATAATAAGTACCATGCGGAACGATGCCTATTTGTGAGTGATTCAGAGTTGGAAGTCAGAGTGTGCGATGGTGTTAAATGATGTCTGGATTAAGGGTGACTAGTGAATCCACTGACGAGCCCACGCTGGTCACCTCGGGCGAAACATCGTTTAATTGTTTCTCTTTTCGCTTTGGTTTTTTGTGTGTTCCTTGTGGACACTCATCTAATTTTGAATTTTTGTTCTTTCCTCCCAAGATCTTTTGATCTTCTCTTTTTTAGATTCTTTTCGGTTAATGTAACTGATTTGGAAGTTTAACTTCATGTAATGTCTTATTTTGTAAAGAACACCAATTAAAGGAGAAATAGAGTTTCCTTAATCTTCAATTATCCAAGCTTTAATCTTTAATCGACGTATAATCCCAAAAATTTTATTAAATTTGTGTATTTAATTTCATTGTTATTAAATTTGATCATTTTGATGTCTTCCGAAATAATAGTTGGAAGGAGCCATTTTGGGGCCACGCCATAAGGGTGTGGTATCGTCCGCAAAACGTGTAAACGAGTATCTTACAGGTAGCGAAGCAAGATCTTCCACATAGATGGTAAACAAAAGCGGTCCTAGGACCGATCCCTGGACAACGCCTCTTGGGTTCAATCGAAGATCAGAATTAGAGTTCTGATAACCAGCAACCTGGATACGACAGTGAACCTATTAAACTCAATGCTACCTCCCGAAAACCATACCGTTCACATTTTAGCAACAATATTTCGTGATCCACGCAATCAAGCTTTTGAGAAATCACAGAATATTGCCGCTACAGAATCGGTTTTTAAGTTTAACCCCAGATATACTTGCTCTAAAAGATTAAATATGTAAAATTGTATTTTTGCCCTGTCGAAAACCAAATTGTGTCTCAGAAATTATATTATGCTGCTGAAGGTGTATGAGCATTCTGAATTTCATTAATTTTTCGATTAATTTCGAGAGAGTTGACAAGAAAGATATCGACCTATAGTTTAAAGGATCACTCTTGTCACCACCTTTGTGAAGAGGAATTACCAAAGCGGTTTTTAAGCAATCTGGAAATTCACCTTTTTCAAAAGTTAGATTTACTAACTTAACTAATATAGATAGGGCGGTGTCAGGTAGATTAATAAGAATTTTTGCAGATAAACCATCGATTTCACTTATTTTTTATTGCTAATAGAGTTTCGGTTAATTCGGTTGGGTAAAAATTAAAATTATCTGTACTGTTTATATGATGTAGATAGTCTAAGGCATTAATCGGACTAACAAGGTTTAACGTAAATTTTTTAGCAATCATACAATAGATATCATTAAGAATGTTTGGGTCAAGGTCTACAGCTCTTGAAGCTGGACTATTTTTCCCTCGCAACTTGTTTATAATGTTCCAATTCGCCCTTATTTTATTTTGATCTTTATTTATTTAATTTTTCCTTACAATAATACTCTTCGGCCAACTTTAAAGTAGGTACGTCTATAAATACGTCTACATGTAGAAGTATAAAGTCTACAGGAAACTTTACGATTTTAATGTTCTTAGAGAAAAAGATTTATTGACTTTGACAGCGTTTATCTGGTCACCTGCCAAATATCGGTGGTGGTGTCCATGAGAAAAAATGTTCCCTGGGTCCAACTTTACAACTTTACCTCACAAATTCCGAAAAAGCACCAAGGGTCAATTTCCATTTAAAAACTGCGTTCTTCTTTAGATCAAAAGCAGTAAAGCACCACAAAAATGAGCTGACTCGTTCTAGGGGTCGGCAAGGAGTGCACAGCGAATAAAAATACTTTTACCATCATAACTTACGCGTCAAAGCAGCTATCGATATGCTTAATTAAAAATAACCCCGACCTTACTTTAATATGATAATAAATATACAAACTTTTAGGGGTTATTGTAAGGCTTTTTCAAAAATAAAACCTATTTTGGCGCTTAGTTTCTCAAGATCTACACTTAAAAAAGTCCCATCTTGAATCATCTTGTATAATTTTATGACATGTGTTTGATTTTCGGAATAATTACCACAAAGGGAACCCACAAAAAAGCCGAATTTACAAAAACCGAAACACAATTGAACAGAAAATAAAACGTCCGAAACGAAATATGAACGATAATAAAACACCCAGAAAATAATGGATACGAATATAATTCTATAGAATTTTAATTTAGTAGATCCTTAAAAGACACGGATGAATTGAAATAATTTTCTCGAACCTTAAAATATCAGAATTACAAAAGTATGGAAAATAATTTTCTAGAAACGAAAAACACCCGAACCACAAATTGATAGAAAATAATAGGCTTGATCCTTAAATGGGCAGAATCATAATCCATCCGAATCGCTATTGGGCATGCGTCAAATTTAAATCTAGTGCGCCGTAGGCCCTGGATTGCGGCGTTGACAAGTTTCTCTATTTGGAAGATGACACGGGCATTTTTTTATTAAGGCCACAAAAACGGCGTAGATTTGACAACACTGCTTCGCTGTTTTTGGGCGAATCTTTACCGGGCAGAATATCGGAAACGAGAAAACGCAATCTGTTGAAATTTGGCAGGAATATTTATTTTTCCTCACAACCGTATCCAGACAGTTTTTTTGCTGGACTGTTTCATTCCCGAAATAAAATAAACACGGCTATCAATAGTCAAAAATCTAACCTGGCATTTTCTTTAGCCTCGTCGATAATACAGAAATCTGTTACAACAATTTTAGGATTTTTTTTGATTTTTTGAAAAAATACACCAAATTTTGAAAAATCTTTTGGATACGGTTGTAAATTTTTATAAATCCTATTATCTGATAACAAAAAAGTTATAGTTTTTTTCTTTATAAGCGAGATTCTTTTGGAATTCTAAAACGCCAAGGTCACGTAATTTAGTAGGCCGAAGGAAACTGAAGTGAGTTCGATTGGAGTATTGGAATTCAGGTTCCACATAGCCACTGACCACTTGTCTAATGGAACATTCGGCCAATAACTTGACTCATGTCCAAGTGATAAAATCCAATGAATGAAGTCCATGAAGCACGAAGCCGAGCATCAAAACCTTTAATAGAAGCATTAGTAAATGGTTACTTTCCTAATAAGTTATACTTTTTCTTACATAGGGTGTTCGCACCGTGTTCTGAACATTGCACGATCTGACTCGAAATGGCATTAGTGATGCCACCTATTGTTGATCTTTTAAAAAAATAGCAAAGCAGTGTTGTCAAATCTATGCCCTTTTTGTGGCCTTAAACGATTTTATTTAACTTCACAGTTTCTGGCTGTCTAACTGCATGTCTATCAAATCACACTTCCCGTAAACCGATTTTAATAATAAGAAAAAAATTGGGGGTAGGGGGGTGGTTGAGGGATGTAAAGGAGGTATATCAATACAATATCACAACTGACTTCGACTCTTCCATGCCGTAAGCCTGGCAACGCAGCAACTGAATTCGTATGGGTTCAAATCATTTTCGGACAGATTGGGGTTCTTGAATTTTGTGGTTCGGTATTATTATGTTTCTATAAAATTATTTTCGTTAAAAATATTTTCTGACATTTTGTGTTTCTATAAAAATATGTTTCGTTTAAATTTAATTCTATGCGTATATTTTCTAGCGATTTTATTTTCCCGTCATTTCATTTTCGAGACAATTTTTTTCGGATCAATTATTTTCTTTTCTTTAAAATTCTGACAAATTTGGTTTCGGGTTTTTTATAGGGACCCAACGCAAATAGCAAAATTGATCTTTTTATCATCTATTTATTGATAATTGATAATAATTGATACATACAAGAAAATATGTCCGATGAGGGTTAAAAAGTTAAATAAAGCAAAACGTTACACTAATTAAATGTTACACCGAAACCACTATTCTACGGTCTAAAAAATTATTGAAAAGTAATTGATTTTTGCCAAAAAATTTTATTTTTGGTGTAAATACTGTAAAGTAATCCTAAATAAAATGTCCTACCAGCGCTACTGTGCCGTTATAGTAGTTTACATAACAAGCATGTTATGATGGTCATTAAACGCGAAGATGAAGATGAATTTATCTGAACGTGTAATGACCATAACATGCGAGCTAGTGTACTGTACTTTACCTACGACAAATGAAAATGTCATCATAAATATCAGAAATTATTAAAAATATCAAACGCGAACACTCTTAAGTCAACGACCCTCATAACCTGAAGTTTCACAGACATTCTATCTAAAACGTCAAAACAAATAAGGTTAGTAGGGGACTTTTCATATTTTTTTAAAAACAAGGTTTTTTTTCTTAAAAATGTGTAATATGTCATGTTAACCGGACTTATTTTTGGTTAGGTACCAAAATTATATTGGATTTGTGCTTTTATAAAATAAATCGCTTGTCACGCCATCTTGTGGTTTACGTCTAAGCTTTATTATTATCCTAGGAGCGTAAATGAGCCATTAAAATCGTGTTGAGATGGTCGTAAAATTAGTATTATTCGTTGGTCGTAGGTAAAAATTAAGTACACTTTTTTTGGTACAAATCATTAAACATCTCGGGCAAAATAAGTTGCACACTTTTCATTTCCTACAGCAGATTTTATTTTGGATAGGTTTTAGAATAAAATCTGTATGAAATAAACAGTTTTCGGCTTATTTACCACCATTTACATATTAAACAATGCATTTTCTGAGGAAATGCTCAATATTCTATTGTTTTTAAAACCGACTGAATTTTCACTTGAATAAAATTATCTTTTTTATAATTCGTACGTAACGGCATGTCTCACGAGGTTGATCATCCTCTTGTCTAATTCTTTTTTGGTTTTTGACATCATTTTGTTCAACATTTCCGGCAAAGAATCGCCAAGATCCTCGATATTCACCGTATCTTCCTAAAATTTAAAAATTCTTTTTTTTTTCGTTTCCTTTTCAGAAATCGGTCATTTTATCAAGTTTCGACCAATGAAATATCTATGGGGAATAGTAAATTAAACAATTCTATAAAAAGTTCCTGTAATGTAGTGGTCTGAACTCCTTTGTTTTCAAGATATTTGGTTTTTAAATTTCGGGGCGTGGGAGAAAAAGGACATTCCAAAAAATTAAAAAGAATTCATATTCACTTTGTTTTAAATCGGCAGGTTAAGGAAAGACAGACTGTCTAAAAAACCTCTTCAATGGGTAAAAAATAAATTTTTATTTGCTTTATTAATTGTAAGAAAAACCTTAGTATTTAGGAAAATACCAGAATATGTTTATGTTATATCATACCTGTGGACGTTTCTTTATTACCAGAAAATATTTTTAAAAATTACTTTGATTTTTTAAAAATTAGTACAAAAAAAACAAGTATTTACTTTAAAATTTTGACACCAATTTTTGTTTACATTGTAATCTTATTATGACATAGAAGGAGCGTTTAACATCGCACTATTACAATCCCTCTTTGAGGCAGCGTCCGCTGGAGGGATTGAATCTAGCGATAGTGGATAAGAAGCACACTAGAAAATCGAGTAATCGAAACGACCATAAACAACGAAGTTATTAGATTTAGGGCCGCAAGAGGGTGCCCTCAGGGGGGTGTTCTGTCACCCCTCCTCTTGTCGTTCCTTGTGGACGAGTCTACAACTGATGGACGTAATTGCATAAGGCTTTGCTGACGACATAGTAGTCGTGGTAAAATATTCCAGTGGGGTTCATCTCCGGAAAAACACAACAAGTCCTAGAGACAGTAAATGACTGGTGCAACAGGAACAGATGTCTGTAAACCCTAGCAAAAAAAAAGGTCCTCCGGTACTAAACGATGAAACAATCCCAACAGCAACTGAAATAAAATATCTAGGGATGACCGTCGATAAAACACTTACATGGAATGCGCATTTGGAGAAAGTAAAGCAAAAGGCATCACTGTCTCTATAAACGAATCTGTAAACGAAGGACAGACAAACTAACAAGATCGAAGGTCAAGCAAGTATAGTATTATTTAGTGCTATGAGCACCGCACGCACCATCAGCAGGGTATGAATGCCTCCTAAACCTTCCTCCTCTACATCTTGTCTTGGAGAAAGCGGCTATGAAGGAAATATACATAATCATAGCCAACTAATGGGTAGCAGGGCAAGCCAAGTAGTACCAAACCCTTTAACGCGGGTAATTGAGAGCCACTGCACTCTAGGGCTGCTACCGGATCTAATGCCCGCAACAGTAAACAGCAAAAAGCTATGCAACACTATTCTCCCAGATACGGAGGACCAGTCGTCCAACAGAATAAGCTTCTCAAGTAAAGGCGTTGGATCCGGAGCTTATTGTAGGCGAGAAAATGTCAGGATTATACATAGTCTTGGACAGATGGCTAGAATCTTCCAGGCGAAACTCTTCGCCATTGATCATAACTGTAAAAAGTAAGTAAGTAAAATAAGCTCCACCAATACTGGAGAAAATTGTCAGGACTGGCACATTCCAAAGAGTTTATTACAGAACCCTGCAGGAAGAGGGCCAGGAAACTCATTGAGCTCACCAGGCAGGAGATCCGGAGAATGGTTGATCTATATATACCGAACACTGCAGGCTGAAAATACCATTGCACAGAATGGGTCTAAGTGAGGACATCGAATGTAGGCTCTGTATGGAGGAGGACGAGACGGCCAGGGTACCGATTCTGGAAGTCATAGGAAGTGATCGTTCGCCGGAGAGAAGAAAAGTAAATTTAACCAATAAACGCGCTTAAAAGCAGTGACGAGACGATGGAATAATCACCAAACTATTATGGGCACGCGCAGAGCTGCCTCGAACAACAATTTTTGAGCGAAGCCGTTCTCTCGACTAGAACCAGTAGTTGTAGGAAAGCTCGTGTGAAAAACGTCACTTGTATTATTTAAGAGCACGCTATTGGACGAACGACCGATCGATATTTTACTCGCTAATGCGCATGCTACGGCAAACTTGACCGTCTTTTAGAGTAGGACTCGCACAGTGGTCGATTTTTGTAAAAACGCGGACATTAAAAAAAACTTCCACATTGTAATTTAATCGTACAAAATATTTAGTTTTAATAAACAGACAGGATGATCGTGTGAATTTTCACATTTATCTTAAGAAATTTTTAAGAGGAAAAAGATATATATTTATTAATTAGCTAAATTAAAGTAAAAATGTTTAGAAAAAGAAAAAGAAAATACATTAGAAAGAATGCCATTTTTGCATTTTGTTTTTAAATTCTAAGCATTTTTATATAACGTACCCTATGTCGATCTTCAACTGTTTTTGAGATATTAACAGTTGAATACTGTCATACTCTGGGTCTTCTATTTGAAATTTGATGTTGAATACTGATGCGTAATGTCAAACTTGTAAAAAGCATAGTTTATTCTTTGGCCAACTATTCGCCTAGTATCTTGACAACCATATAGGGGCGAATTTAGATACATTTTGAATTTTTTAATTTTTCCATTTATGTCCGCGTTTTCCGGAAAATCGACCACCGTGCGTCGTTCGAATGACTTGTGCGATCGGCCGGTCCCAGAATACGGAATTTTGGATTGTAATAGAAGTGGTCACTTCTCAGGGTATGATCGTTCTCTTACGTCCAGAATCGAGCCCCAGACATCAACTTATTTTCGGCAAACCACACGTTGGATCTAAAAGATGCTTCACCAAAGCAAGTTGCGAGCCTCTTTAAGGGACTGAATATTCTGTAGCAACCAATAATCTTCTCAAAAGTGAGCCACAATAGATCCGATAGTGGTCGCAGTGGACTGTGTCAGACTGGCACACACTACAAAATTTTTTTTTTTCGACTTTTGACCACCATGTTATATGACTTTTTTCTTGTTTTCTTGTTTAACCTTAGCTATCACCCATTCAAATCTTTTACACCTTGTTTGATGTTCATGGTTATAAGTATAAGTAGTTTCCATAGAAACGGTTTATGCTGTCATTATTCTGGGTGGGCCAAAAACATGAAAAAAAAAAGATATTCTCTCTGGAAAAACAAAATATTTTGAAAAAATTTATAAGGATGTGAGAGTATAGAACCTTCGCGAAATTGTTAGTCAATGTTTACGTACCTTGCATACAATTACCAGAATAAGAAAGGAATATATATATAAGTAGTTCAAAGTTTATATATTTTTTTCTTAAATACAGGGTGATTCAAAATTCCCTAGATAGAATTTAGGAGTAACATTTTCGTATTTTTTTGGGAATCGCCTTTAAAATAATTTACCAAGCAAGTCTACGTGTGCTGACCATGACATGTTTTAGGGTTTTTGTCAAGCACTTTGAAGTTGTCAAAGTTTTGTTTTCAAAACTTGATGTTTCTACCACGTAGTAAAGGGTGCTTCTCAGAAAATATAAATGATTTTTAAATGCAAATATCTCTGAAACGAAAGAGTTTACAAAAATATATTTTACTAATTCTTGTTCTTCTTTGGCTATCGTTGGCTATCATCAGCGCGATCTGTACCTTTTCCACTGCTTTTCGGAAAAGTGTCGTATTACTAACACTATATCATTGTCTAAGATTTTTAAGCCATGATATCCGTCTAGGACCCGGACCTCTTCTGCCTTCTATTATCAATTTTAAAACTTTATATTTGTCATTTCTCAAAATATGGCCAAAATATTCAAGTTTTCGTTTTTTCATCATCAAACATCCATATTAGTTACTCTGTCCATCCAAGATATCCTTAGTATCCTACGATAACACCACACCTCGAATGCCTTTAAATTTTTGCACATGGCCTCAGTCAGTACACATGCTACCGTGCCATAATATAAGATGCTAAAAACATAACACCGAAGCACACGAGTTCGGGGAGTGATATTAAGATCGCGACCACACAACACTGATTTCATTTTGATAAAAGACGATCTGACCTGTTCAATTCTTGCACGAACTTCTTGCATGTTGTCCCAGTTCTCATTGAGAAGGCAACCCAAGTATTTGTATGAATCCGCGCGTTCCACTTGCTGCCCATTTACTTCTAACATGCCTCAGATGTTCTTTTCCTTGGATGTGACCATCCATTTTGTTTTCCCAACATTTGATTATGATTAGATGGTAATCTTCTTTGCTGAATGTTTTTTAGGCAGTGTAACAAAGGTTAAAGTATTGTACTTCCTCTGGTGTTATATCTATGCCTTGGTTTGAGAATTCTTCTGGCTGTTCGGATCGGTTATCGGGAAAGAGTTGTTCTATGTAGCCACACCATTCTTTTGGTTTTTCTTTGGTATCTGGTATGATTGTGCCCTGATTGTTCACAAGGATTCCAGCTTGTCTTTTCTAAAATAATCCTACCCGAAACAACAAATTCTAGCTACACTTAAAATATTTCTAGGGAATTTTGTATCACCCTGTATGTTGGTCAGGCAAACTTTCAACTTAAAAATGTGATAAAAGCATACCTTAGCAACGAGGGTCACTGGTAAGACCAAACCGGCGATTAATAACCCAACCAGATGGTATTTTTTCCAATGTTTCAACAGATGTTCATAGGGAAAGAGCTTTTCTGGATCACTTCCCAATTTCCTGCAAACAATGAGATCGAAATAAGAATCCCTAGAAGCATCGGTAGCAGTATCTTCACTAATCCTTTTCAAATTTATTTATATCCCAAGGTTTGGAATAAATAAATTTAAAAAGGATTAGTGAAGATTCTTCTCCCGATTTTGCATACTCGTACATTTATCCTAGATTTTTTATCTTCATTTCATATCCTATTTCCATTAGATAAGAAAAGTAAAGTAAAATTTTAATACTAGTGGAGTAAATTTGTAAAAGGAAACTGCAGAATTATTTTAGATTTGGCATAGTAATACCTAATACCAAAAGCTAAAATTCCAGTCGAGGATCCCCCATTTTTCTGCCCCAGAAACCAAGATGGCGGCTGTCAAAGTTAGGAAAAAATGTGTTTTTTACGATTTCAGGAAAATCAAATCGAAATCAATTGGGTAATAGTGAGGAGGTCCCACTTAATCTAAAAATTTAAAAAAAAGTTGACATATATAACTTCAAAACAAAATGGCGGTTAGATCTCATATTAAAGCTACTGATCGGCTTCTTGATCTCACAATAAAAAAGATTACAAGTTTATAAGCGGGTACAAAGATGGTGCTTGATATGTCAAAAATATAAGAGACCTTATTAACCTAAAGACAACATTAAAAAAAATATATTTTTTTTAGTAGATACTATTAGCGATGAGTTCGTCTCTGCTACAATTTTAAAAAACATTTAATTTGATATTCAAAACGGCGGTAAGTAAAAAAAAGTAATTTTCCCCTTCTGGTGCGCTATTTACACTAACGCCATGCAATATGTCAATATGTACTAAATCGAGGACGCTTGTCTCAAAAATTGCAATAAAAATTACATGTCATTCCCAAATCAATATGGCCGCAACTAAAATTAAGAAACGTCATTACTTTTCTTCACTTTAGCAATTTTGCACAGTTTTAGGATGACTTAAATTAGTTTTAAATTTTTGTGTAAAAAAAAAAGGAATTTTAATGCGTCAGTTAAAATGCCGAACGATTAAGTAAAAAAAAGTTTTTTTTTGTTTCTTCCTCAAGTTAAGCACAAAGCACTTGACAGAATATTGCGTTGCGCTAAGTAAGACACAGTCATTCCAAAAATAAAAAAAAGTGACATATGTCATTCACAAATCAAGATGGCAGCGACTAAAATTTAAAAAAATAGTAGTTTTAACAACTAGTTTCTAAAATAGTGCTTTTTGTTTACAAGCGTTGGTTTAAATAACGAGCGCAGCGAGTAAAAAAAGCACAGTTTAGCCGCGAGTTGTTAACACTATTTTTTTAATACCTTTATCATAAAATCCAAGAAAAACAGGAAAATAGTAAATCATAGGTTAAAGAGCTTCAACCTTAATCTATGCTGGTAAATGAAATGACAGTCGTTTCCATAGCGATATGTCTTTATTCGGTCACGTTCATTGTTGCGACATTTTAATCTTTGACAATTTGATATTTTGACGATATTTTTAAATGATTTTTTCGTAATAACTTGGTGAAAACTGGCGGAAATGGCTTAATTCTTCGGCAAGAATAATTAGATTTTTTCAATATTACTATTTTCCACTATTTCTCTTTAACTTTGGGTAAAAAACGGACAGAAATCTTTTTTTGCACCCGTGATCAAAAAAAAAAGTTTTTTTTTGCATCGGTAACCAAAAAAGCCATGCTTTAGTTATCTGCAGACAGTTGCTAAAATCATTGAATGAATTGATGAAGGTATAAAAAAAAACATTTTTCTGTCCGTTTCCTTTTTTTTACAAACAGGCAGTTTTAAGATGAGCTAAATTAGTTTGAAATCAAGAAATCAAAGAAAAACTATGCCAAACATTAAAAAAAATACCCTTTTTGCAGCTTTCTCTTGAAAATCCCTACGAATTTACTCCACTATAGCGGATTAATCATTTTACAAGCAAGTAGAGTACACAGTAGTAGATTACAGTACACAGTGGCCCACCGTGGGGGGGGGGGTGATTTTGGGGTTAACCGCCCCTCCTGCGTTTTATATAATATTGTACTGCAGTGGCGCATCCAGGAATTGACTTCGGGGATATAAATAATTAAAAAAAAACTTAATTTGAAGTAAAAATCTGATCATAACCACGCTTCTCGGGGGGGAACCCCCCACCTGAGTAAATTCTTGGGTGCGCCACTGCAGTACAATATTATATAAAAAATTATTTGTGTGTATGTATGAGATAAGATATCTCAAAAGAAATATTTGATAAATTTTTTGTCTTCTGATCTTTCCTTTTTTCACAGATTTTTTCTATTCATTCTCAAAAACACTCAACACATAAGAGACTTTTTCTGAAAGTTTTAAATAATTTTTCTCGTAGTTTTTGGTATTTTTGGATTCCTTACAAGTTTACTTAAAAAATAAAAATGCCAAGAGTTCGCGGTCGCCAACAATTTCCTCATTTAAACGACTTCGACAAAGAACGCATCGTGGGCATGAAAGAGGCTGGTTTTGGTTTACGAGAAATTGCAAGAAGGGTTAATGCCAATCCATCAACAGTGTTAAGAGTTTGGAAAAGGTGGTCCAATGATGAGACTTATAGATGTCTTGCAGGTTCTGGACGCCCTAGATTATTACAATTTATCCCAAATGCGATCTTTCAGCAAGATAATGCCAGACCGCATTTTGCTCGTGAAACAATAATGGACTTCTTACATGAACTTGGCATAGAGACTTTAGAATGGCCAGCAAGATCGCCTGACTTGTCGCCTATCGCACACGTATGAGATATGGCGCAATCTTAGTCGATTACCACGTCCCCCTGGAAAATATAGACCATCTTACTTTGTCAATGGCCAATAGAACAACACTCATTATTAATTTTTTGATGATTATCATGGAGGAATCTTCTTGGAAATGTAAGCAATTACTAAGAGCATCCTAATGTATTAATATATAAATAAATTACTTTAAAAATATTTTTCCTTTCTAGTGTTGCTTTTTTTTTGTTCTCCAGTATATTTATAGCTTGGTTCTTAAAATAATTCGCGTTGAGTCTGTTCCCTAAATTGTCTTAAGTTAACATTAAAAAAATCTATATCTTACTATTAAAAATATCTATTTCTTATTCTTAAATAAATGTAATTTTTAAATTCAGCGTTGTTATTTTAGTGGGTATTGATGCTTTTTTTGCCGATATCGGTCATCATAAGAGCCCAGTAAACTCCGTTATGTAGATATTACGTAAAATTTACTTAACAGATTAACCTTGTTATGTAAATTTAAGGTCACTCAGAGGTCACAATAAGGTCAAATTTAAAACAAATTAAGATGCGAAAATTCTGCATAATGCCATGCGCAAAACCCACCTAATTTTTACATAAATGTGATGTAAATAACATGACATAACTTTTACATAAATAACACGTCCATGTTACGTAAGAGTTAAGTAAAAACTACGTATATTTTACATAACAGGTTTACCTTGTTATGTAAATTTAAGGTCACAATTATTTATTAATAAGGTAAAATTTAAGTCATATTAATGTCATGAGCAAAGCCCACCTTATTTTTACATAAATGTGATGTAAATAAAATGACATACCTTTTACATAAATATTACAACCATGTTACGTAAGAGTAAAGTAAAAACTACGTATATTTTACATGACAGGTTTATTTTGTTATGTAAATTTAAGGTCATGAGGTCACAATTATTTATTAATAAGGTAAAATTTAAGTCACATTAATCTGCATGATATGCGCAAGCGTCAACTATCTAAGTCCGACATGAACATGCAGCTTGAGGCGGGCCAACGGAAGGTTCGTCCAGGTCCGTCGGTGGTTGCTTCACACGGTCCGACATTAGCAAACATGTGGCAAACTACAAAGTTAACCAGACGAGCTGGTTTGAGTGGCGGAAGGCCGCGGAAGAGGTGATTGTTATAGAGATCTTGTCAATACCTCAAAGTCCGCATCCTAATTTTGAAATATTTTGCTCTTTATATATATAATATTATCATCCACTGTACAGGGAACATAGTGACATTAGCGCCATCTCTATTACTAGGAAGAAACTATTAAGCACTGGTAATTTCTTTCATTTTCATAATATTTTTAGCTCATTTAGACGATATAAATATCACATAAAATGTTTTATATAATAGTTATGTAACATTTGAAATGTAAAGTTACGGTTCAATTGACCATATAAAAATTATGTAAAATTTAGTACTTTAATTTGACGTAAATCATTTTACAGGGAATTTACATAACTTGAATAACAAAATTAATACATAATAGCTATGTAAAATTTGAAATGTAAACGTAATGTCTAAATTGTTACATAATAGTTATGTAAATTTTTTTACTACATTTAAATTAAATTATTTTTTGTAACGTTTACGTAAATTAGATTACTTGTATATATATTACCTATCATTTTTTACATAATAGGTATGTAATATTATTTACGTAAAATTAACATTGCTTATGATGACTTATATGTACAGTCAAAGTTTTGACGTAATGTTTACATAATTTAATAATAAATAAAATATTTTTATGTGAGATTTACGTAAATATGATGTAACATATTTTACATAAATATATGAACCTTAAATTTATATAAATATTAGGTTAAAGTCACAAGTGTGTCTACTGGGCATAATGATAATAATAAGCTCATCCCAAAATTTGGCAGCCATCCCATCGTCGGTCCGATGTCGATTGCCGAATTTGTCGTCATCGGCACGACGTCGATTTACGACATCGGACCAGCAGTATTTTTTGTCCGCTTTGCGATGTAGGCCCAATGTATGTTTGCCGATGCAGCGTTAGACTCTGGCCCGTCATCGGACCAATGGTAAATTTTACTTTTTGCTGACATCGGTATACCGTCGCCGTACGATTACGGTACGATATGGTTTAACCACATGGTACCGACCATCCGCCCATAACTGCTTAATTTGGTCGGTCTAACGTAGACAAGCTGGTCTTGGCCCGACATCGGTAAACTATTCAAGTCCGACATTGGTTTCCTAAAGCGGTCCAACGTCGGCTATTGACGGAGTTCCGTCGGTAGTAGCTTAAAGCGGCCCGGCATTGGCAAACTACAAAGTTTAGATAATGCGGGTGCTTAACCAGTCGAGCTGGTTTAAGTGCTAGAAGAGGTGATTCTTGTAGAGAAGTACCACCATCTTGTCAAGTCCGCATTCTAGTTTTGAAATATCTTTGCTCATTATATATATAATATTATCTTCCACTGTACAGGGATCATAGTGACATTAGCGCCATCTTAACATACTAGGAAGAAACTATTAAGCAGTTTAAAAAGTTTAAGGTAACGTAATCGGACCATCGTCGGTTGCCGATTCTCGACCAATTAAACAAAGTTCCAATCGGACCATCGTCGGCCCTAAAGCAGATAAAGTGGTCGTCGGCATAAAGTCGACTATAGTAAATCGGGCCATCGTCAGTTGTCGATTCTCGACCGATTAAAGAAAGTTCCTATCGGACCATCATCGGCCCTAACGCAGATAAGGTTTGCGTTGGCATAATGTCGACTATAGTAAAGCAAATAAAGTGGTCTTCGGCATAAAGTCAACTATAGTAAATCGGGCCATTACCCTCTCCACATAGGCCGATCAGCTCTTATCGTTTTAGTGTCCTTTTATCCACCTTCGCCGCCATTTTGACAGAAAACTAATGGATTATCTGTCACTTTTGAGTGAAAATGGCGGCGAAGGTGGATAAAAGGAGAGGGTACTGATCGGGCCATCATCAGTTGCCGATTTTCGACCGATTAAACAAAGTTCCAATCGGACCATCGTCGGTCCTGAAGTGGTGTCGGCATAAAGTCGACTGTAGTAATGTGGACCTCCGTTAGTTGCCGATTAATGACCGAAAACTAAAATCGCAATCTGACCAACATTGGGCCAGAGTGTAGTCGCCGATGCCGACACACTGCCGACGTTGTCGACATTGGCCCGATTCAATGCCGACGATTTGTGTTTGCTGGGATTATTGGCTCACCCTGTAGATATCGGCACCACCAAAGTGCCCATGAGACAAAATAATGCTCCCAGGGACCGTCCTGATAATATACTTAAACGGCGTCGAAATCCCACTGAGATCCAGTTTCCATTTAAATTGTGCGTGGTTCTTTATTCCCGATAACCCAAATAGACCTTATTTTTACTGGATGATGTTTCCTGGTAGCCGATTTCATGCACAATTGCTTATGGCAATCTCATCAGAGAATACTCATGTGCAATCTACCAGGTTAAGTTGGCCCGCAGGCAATATAATGGCTTTTTACTACTTTTGAAAATATTTCCACCTACCTTTATTGCTTTAGGTATCCAAATTTGTCCTTAACAGTCTCTTTTTGCAACTATTTTTAAAGATTTTCACCATTTTTCAACGTTACGCGTCAGTATAGTTATTAGTTGAAAGAACACGGTCAATCTCGGCGGCAGGGCCGGTGTCAGCTTTATTTTGAGTACCTATTTTGTCACTTGTATTTTAACACAATTTTTTAAGCTTTTTATCTGAATATTTTATCTTTTTTTATTTCTACTTTTCAATAATAGGTAATATTGGAAGTAGACTGCATGAATCAACCCGCGACAGTGTTGGTTTTAGTAATCGCATTTCACACCTCTCTTATCGCGACAAAAAAAACAAACAGCATAAACATTGAATACTGCATGAGGCATTTAGAGGTGTAATGAACTAAAAGGAGCCATCCATAAATTATATAACACGGACTGCCATATTTCCCCACCCTCCTCTTTTCACAAATCGTCACGTTTCTGGTGATCCGCTCAAAATTAGGTCACAAAATTAAAACACCCCCCCCCCCACCCTTATCAAATAGGAGCTAAAAAAGTTTAAACCATTTTTTATGGAGTGAGAAATAAATTTTCCAAATCATAAAATAATAGCCAATAACTAAAATATAGGCAAACAAAATATTAACGTTTCATAAGAAATGAAATCAACATTATATTTAACTTAAAATCAAAGCAGGTAAAGAAAAGCAATATCATACCATTTTATTATATCTAGCGAAAAGAAACATATTTTGCCACTCTTAATTTTAACCTACTTTTAGTTTAAGAGAAAAACCACTTTCTAAATCCATGATTTTTTCTGCCCGTTTTTGATGTCCCATTGAGTTACCAATTTTTGGTAATATAATGAATAAACAATTAATATGATTTTATTTTTAAATTCTTCAAATAAACCCTCTACATAATGCATTGAAATATTGTCATTATGGTATATCTTAAGAGAGAGAAAAATGAGATAAAAAAATTTATTATATAAGATTTGTCCCATAAGTTATCATGGAATTTCCCAATACCAAAATTGGAGATCTTAAGTTTGGTATATTTAGGAAGAATTTTATTGGTAACAGGGGGGGGGGGGTCAAGAGTTTGCAAATATGGTGTGAAATAATTTACGGCTGCACTCCATAAATTAGAAACACAATTTTGCCCAAATTTGGCCCCCGCCCTCCACCTTGTCATAAATCATTACGTTTCTGATATCTGTGTTCACTAAAGTGACGTCCCAAAATAAAATCTACGCCTCCTTATTTTTCTTCCAATTTTGGTAATGTTAAATAATGGTGTCCATTTTATCATTAGAGTGGGGGATCGGTGGTAGCATGTCATCATAATTATTTTTCGGTCTTTTATTACTTGCGGCAAAGAAAAATGTGTCAATATTTTAACCGCTCTTTTTTTAGAATTCAAGGGGAAGATATGTTTTTTGTAACGTAATTTTAAGGTGGTCAAAATTTGTCCACACTGATTTGACTTAATTTATGACTGGCCCCCTTACTTTATTTTACCTGGGTCAGAACCAAACGTTAATTAAAATCTATCCACGTATCTTTATTGTTTACCGACTGTTTGTTTTTTTGGTGGTGATAAGAGAGATGCATGTGAAATGTGAAAAGTAGGAATAAATAAATAAAAAAACGAAAAAATAAGAGTTTTTTTAATAAATGAAAGACTCGTAACATAAGCCAGTTTTATTTAAAAAGTTTTAAAAAATACAGACAATGTTACAATATACGTAGTGCAAGTAAAAAAAAAAATGAAACCGGCACTGCCAGAAGAGATTGACCTCGTTCTGTCGTGAATGTTTTCAATAGTAAAAAAAAGTAAAAATCATAAAAAATAAGTGGAAAAAAAACTGTTGAGGAGAAATTTGGATACCTAAGCGATAAAGGTAGGTGGAACATGGGTGGAAATATACTGAAAGTAGTAAAAAAGTCATCATTTTGGTACAGACCAACATGACCTTCTAGATTGCACTTCATTATCTGAGAATGCAACAAGCAATTGTGCATGAAATCGGCTACCTGGTATCATATTACCTGATATTTTCCGCTAAACTGCGATAATATATATCCAACAGGCCTTTCAAATTTTCCAAATCCTTTGCGGAAGCCACTGTGTAAAGGTGATAGGATAAATCGAATACTGGACTGGCTAGGCGCGAGAGCTGAAAGTCCAACATCACTACCCTAGTTGGATTTTCTTTTAACTTATCTTCCGGCTAAAAAAAGAAGTGTTTAAATATAGTTTTGTTATTTTTTGTTGGTTTTATTGATTATTGTTGTAAAAAGATTATAGAAAATAAAATAAAACTACCGAAGTACCGTCTAAACTTGTTAGTGTCTTTTTTTCAGTATCAATTAATTAATATACAGGATGTCCCTTTTAAAACTGTTAATGGGCTATAACTTCAAAATTAAAGTGAATTTAATAAAAATAAAAAACCAAGGTTGGAAGGGGGAACCATTTCAAGCTACATTTCAACCCGCCCCGACCTACACCTTATGGGGTACCTACCCCAGCAAATACGGTTCCCTCGGGCCTTCGTCGGCCCGATGTCGATTGCCGAATTTGCCGTCATCAGCACGACGTCGATTTACGACATCGGACCAGCAGTATTTTTTGTTCGCTTTGCGATGTAGGCCCAATATATGTTTGCCGACGCAGCGTTAGACTGTGGCCCGCCGTCGGCCCAATGGTAAATTTTACTTTTTGCTGACATCGGCATACCGTGGTCTCGGTCCGATATCGGTAAACTATTCAAATCCGACATTGGTTTGCTAAAGCGGTCCAAACAACGTCGGCGATTGACGAAGGTTCGTCGGTGGTTGCTTGACACGATCCGACATTGGCAAACTACATAGTTTCGATAATTCGGGTGCTTAACCAGTCGGGCTGGTTTAATTGGCAGAAGAGGTGATTCTTGTAGAGAAGTCCATCTTGTCAAGTCCGCATTCTAGTTTTGAAATTTCTTATTTGCTCATTATATATATAATATTATCTTCCACTGTACAGGGAACATAGTGACATTAGCGCCCTCTCTACATACAAGGAAGAAACTATTAAGCAGTTTAAAAATTTTAAGGTGACGTAATCGGACCATCGTCAGTTGCCGATTCTCGTCCGATTATACAAAGTTCCAATCGGACCGTCGTCGGCCCTAAAGCAGATAAAGTGGGCGTCGGCATAAAGTCGACTATAGTAAATCGGGCCATCGTCAGTTGCCGATTTTCGATCGATTAAACAAAGTTCTAATCGGACCATCGTCGGTCCTAAAGTGGTGTCGACTGTAGTAATGTGGACCTCTGTCAGTTGCCGAATATTGACCGAAAACTGAAAATCGCAATCTGTCCAATATCGGGCCAGCGTGTAGTCGGCGATGCCGACACACTTTCGACGTTGTCGACATTGGCCCGATTCAATACCGACGATTTGTGTTTGCTGGGTCATGTGCCACCTCTTTCGAAAGGTCTTTCGATTCTCTAAATAGTGGTGTAATTATTTTTTTTATTTTAAGTTGTTCCAAGAAAATCTGTTTTGGAAGGCGAATCTTTGAAAGAAATGACAATAAAAATAACATTTTGCATAAAATAAACCTTTTTGAAATATTTTGCAACCCTCCCCAACCTACCCTTTGGAGAATGCCACCCTTAAAATACATTTTTGAATAAAATTATGGGTCGTGTGATACCTCTTTCAAAAGGTTATTTTTTTTTCAATCAGAACATTGTTTGAAATTTATTTCTCCCTTTTTTTAGGTTTTCTTTTCCTGAAAATAACTTGTTATTAAAAAAAACTTTTTTTTTATAAAACTAAAGAAACAATCTGAACTCAAAAAGCAAATTATTACACCTCTATTCAAAGAATCCAAAGACCTTTCGAAAGAGGTATCACACGATCCATAATCTTATTCAAAAATGTATTTTAAGGGTGGCATTCTCCAAAGGGTAGGTTGGGGAGGGTTGCAAAATATCTCAAAAAGGTTTATTTTATGCAAAATGTCATTTTTCTTTAACAACCTCCAAATCAGTTACATCAACCGAAAAGAATCTAAAAACAAAAGAAAAAGAAATCTTGGGTGGAAAAGAAAAAGAGAAATTATTAAACGATGTTTCACCCTGGGCAACCAGTGTGGGCTCATCAGTGGTTTCACTGGTCACCCTCCCCAGACATCATTAAACACCATCATACACTTTGATTTCCAATTTTAAGTCACTCTCAAATAGGCATCGTTCCGCACTGGTACTTATCCGTATTAGGGAATCGTCCTGGACGAATCCGTATCAAGTAACTCGGATAAGTACCAGTGCCTATTTGTGATCGAGTGATTCAAAGTTGGAAATCAAAGCGTATGATGGTGTTTAATGATGTGTGGGGAGGGTGACCAGTGAAACCACTGATGAGCCCACACTGGTTGCCCAGGGCGAAACATCGTTTAATAATTTCTCTTTTTGCTTTGGTCCTTTGTGTGTTCCCCGTGGGACGCTCATTTAAGTTTAAATTTTCGTTATTTCCATCCAAGATCTTTTGTAATTTTTCTTGTAATTTTTTTCAAAGAATTTTGTTTTCCAATCACTTACCTTCAAAAACAGATTTTCTTGGAATTTTAAAAAACAATTCAAAATAAAAAAAATACCCACCACTGTTTAGAGAATCGAAAGACCTTTCGAAAGAGGTGCTACATGACTTTTAAAGTGGGGGTAGCTACCCCCTAAGGGATAAGTCGGGGCGGGTTGAAAAGTAGCTTGAAATGGTTCGCCCTGCAAATCTTCCAAACCGGTTTTTCATTTTTTTAAAATTCATTTTAATTTTGAAGTGATTGACAGTTTTAAAAGGGACACTCTATTTATAATACAGGGTGTATCACAACTTATGTACAAAAATGAAAGAGGTGATTCCTAATACTGGTCGGTGTTTGAAATGACGATTCATTTCGCTTAAATTTGTTCGAAAGTTTTCCCAAAAATATAACCAAAAATATACTAAAATATTTTCTTCGCCTTCGACTTATAAACAAAGTACAGATCTGGCGAAAAAAAAGTAGGACATGTAAAATATATATTTGCTTTTTTTAGTATGTCACCCTATACCTTCAGATATTTATTGGTTTGGACACCATTCGTCAACATTTTGAAATATCTGACAATTATCTGACGCTTTCTTGCAGTATACTTCAAACGAAATAAAAAATGCCTCAAGTTTCAGAATTTACCAAAATTCAAATTATACCTCGACTTACGGAAGATAACTGGTCTATCAGAAGAGCGGCGAACCATTTTGAAGTTAATAAAAATACAGTACTACGCTGGACCAAGCGCTGGACCGAAAACAATACGACAAAGAGAAAGGAAGGATCAGGACGAAACAAAATTAGTTCAGTGGAGCTCCTTGATCATTTAAGGCAGAATTCTTTTACCACATGCTCCCATGCTGCCGCTGCAAGCAGGTTTCCAGGGTCCCGGCGAACTGCTTATAGTAGGATACAAAATTCAAATCTATCATCTATCTATAGCAAAAAAGCCTCTTTTAACGGAAGAGTAGAAACAGGCTCGAGTAATTTTTGCAGCCAATCATCTTTTAGAAGGGAATGATTTTTGAGAGAAAGTAGTCTTTGCGGACGAAAAAATTTTCCAGTCATTCATCGTCAGATAGTCGGAGAATTTTGGTTTATCGTCCACCAAATTCAAGGTATGATCCAGAATACACACACAACATCAAGAGAGCAGGACATTTTTCCGTCAACATGTGGGGATGGTTTAGTGCGAGAGGTATATATGGGAGTTTGCTGGAGAATAGAAGGTAGATTTACCAGTGAACGATACATCGAAATTCTTAGTAATATTATGTATCCATCTGTTTCGGCCTTGCATGAAAATAATGAGTTCATCTACCAACAAGATAACTGCCCTGTGCACACGGCGAATGTAGTGAACACTTGGTTTCAAAAGAGCAATATTGAAACTCTACCTTGGCCATCCAACAGCCCGGATTTAAATCCCATGGAAAATGTTTGGGGACGGATTGTGAAGATAATTTATCAGCGAAATTGGTTCCCCAGAAATTCAGACGAGTTGAATGAAGCCATTGAAATAGCCGTAGATATCATCTCATATCATAAGAACAAAATACGGATTTTTACATGCAAAAAGTTCTTAGTTTATTGTAGAAAAAAGCAAAAAAATAATTTTTAATGTTTGTTTACAAATTAGCATACATAACAGAAAAATTGGTTAGATGAAAACAGGCGCGCCCGCATCTCCAACAAACCGGCCAGAAAACGTGGAGCAAATTGATCAGTGTTCGGTTTAGCACACACCGGTTTGTAGGCGGTGCCTTCACAACTAAGTAATTACTGTTAACACAATAGACGGTCATAAATAGTTTTGATGGCGACTGAAGTTGTGATAAACGTTCAGACGTCGTATAATAGTCGACGATGTCGTCCGTCGCCATGATAACTATTCTTTACCTGTAAAACAACGTTTAAAATTAGTGCAATTCTGATTTTTACAACTTGCACAACTAAAAATTACTAGTTGGGATTGTTTTTGTTACAGAGCTTTGCCCAGCGTGGTAATGTATTTTTATTAACTCCAAAATGGTTCGCCGCTCTTCTTATAGACCAGTTATTTTTCGTAACTCAAGTTATAAGTTGAATTTTGCAACTCTATTAGATCCAAGAGGTTAATAATAATAACTAACAATGTAAATTTTTATTGATATAGGGTGTTATATTTACCCATATTTCAATTCCGTGTTCCACTTCTTTTTCGCCAGGAGTGTACCTAACAAAAAACAATCATCAAGCAAGCAAGTGTGTTGCCAGCCCTGCTTTTATCTCCGTATCGTACTACAGAAAGTAAACAAACTATGCAGTATTAGCTGATTCAGTTTTGAATGTCACGTCGCATTGTGGTGATTAGTTTTTTTCAGTGATTTTATTTTCTGTTCTGTTGAAAAAAATGACACACGACTATTCATTTAAGCGAATTAGTGCATATAGGGCAGTCTAACGAACTGTCAAAAATCGATGTGACTCAAGTCAGCTGATTGCTTGGAGTACAAGCAAACCAAGTATTTACATAGGTTTTATATGGAATAGTGTCTTTTTTTTGAGTTTTTCTTTTAAAAAAACGAATTAAAATGCCAAACTTTTGGGGGGTTGTGGGGTGCGGCAATCGCTGGCCAAGAGACAAAGTTAATTTTTATAGAATTCCCACTGTTTTACCTTCTGAACATAAAAAACACCTAGGTGTAATCTACAAGAAGCTGTGAGAAGTGGATTCAGGATTAAAAAGGGAAGATTTAACAGAAAAAAAGTTAAACTATTTGAGAATATGCTCAAAGAATTTTGTCACAGGTATATAAAATTGATTTTCTGCACTGGTCACTTTAAAAAATTTAATTTTCTGTAGGTAATTAAGTATTTAGTATTGGTTTTCTGCTATTTTTGAGTTATTTGAAAAATTATTTTACAGAACGTTTTCAGGGTTCGTCAGAAGTGCAAATATGCCTGCGGCCGATTTTTTTTTGGGTTAGGTTAGGGTGGAAGGGATGCACTTCTGACAACCCTTAAAAACGTTCTGTAAAAATTTTTAAAATAGACATCAGACACTTAAAGTTGGCAAGCTATTTTTTACAGATTATCCTACTTAATTCAAGAGTTTGTGCAATTATTTAACGCTACAGTAAAAATCCCAGCTTAGTTAAGTCTCAACTTCACCCTATTGGAACTTGGAAGATACTCATTCAATATCTCCTGTCTGTATACATATTGAAAGAATTATAAATTTAATCAGGCAAAAATACAGAATTTGTTGGGTTACTGTACAGGGTGGTCCAAATTCGAGGGGCCTCTATAGCTGTGGGCTTTTGAAACATAGTTAGCCCAAAACTAATATACATGTTACGGGCTCGATTTTCAAGAGAAGTCGAAAACTAAAAGCCGAATTGCGATATGTCAAAGCGTTTCTGAGCTACAGGGTGATTCTCAAAAATGTGCGATTTTAAAAACCCTCTACAACTTTTTTATATGTAAAGATAGAGATTTTCATTAAAAACATTTTTTAAAGACAAATCTACCTGTTTCACCGATTTTCTCTTAAAACCTTTAATTCCCGAGATATCACACAAAGTTATATTTCTTTAAATGGGAGACCCCCAATTTTTCGAAAAAATCAGTTTTCTAATAAAATTTCCTGTCGAACGATGTGCCATACGCCTATTTTTATTAAATAGTTTAAAAGATATTTGCATATTTTGATATTTACCATAGTAGGCGCTGTGCACGCCCTAAATGTGTATCATACAAAATCAAGTTGGCTACGACACGAGGGGACACAACAACCTCGAACTTTAACTTCTAGTTTACTATAATTACCAACCCTAAAATAATAAACAAAAATAAAATTATTAAAAGTTTTTATTTAAAATTTTTATTAATTAAACTATGTAACACCAAAAATCTACATCTTACAATTTTCTTTAATTTTAAAACAAATGCTCAAATGGACGGCCGTTTTCTTGTAAACATATCCTACATCTTCTCTTGACGCTATTTTCTGCATTAAGAAGTTCTATCGCTCGAAGCTGCCTGAATGTAGTATGAAGTGCCTCTTCCAATACCCTTCTAGTAGTTGGGCGATTTTGAAATAGAAGGTCTTTGATTCTCCCCCACAAAAAAAAAGTCGCAAGGGGTCAGGTCTGGAGACCTGGGAGGCCAATATATAGGACCTTTATTTCCAATCCAGTTTTCGGCAAACACAATATTTAGCAAATTAGTAATGTCTCGTGCAATGTGAGGAGGTGCACCGTCATGTTGAAAGTATAGCTCATTATTTTGCTGAAGTGGCAAATTGTCGATAAACGGAATCACCTGCTCTTCTAAAATTTGTGGCCCAATAATTTGTCCTCTGTAGATGCCTACCCATACCTTAAAACTGAACCTTCCCTGATTCGCTTGTTCCACCATAATATGGGGATTTTGCTGTTTCCATAAATAGCAGTTATATCTGGTGAATATTCCATCATTAGAAATCATTGCCTCATCCGTTCAAATAACTTTTCTGGCAAAATCGGGGTCTTTTTGGCTTTTATTTAGGTACCACATGCAAAATGCACGTCTTGGAGCAAAATCTCGTTGCCGTAATTGGTGCACCCATCGGGGTCGATAGGGCCTAAACTTGTGCGTTTTAAGCACCCGAACGGCATTTCTGCTTGGAATTCCAGTGTTTCTCTCCATAACCCTGGTGGAAGTATTCGGGTTAATTTCTATTTCTCCTAGAACCGTTAGTTCTTCTAACTCTCTATCTCTGGCTAGGCTTCTATACGTCCTAGGCCGCGGTTTTGTAAAGGATCCGTATTCTTGTAGATGACGTTTTAACTTCAAAAATATTTTTGAGCTAGGTTGCCTTCTTTCCGGATATCTCTGGAAATATAGATTTAACGCCGTCTGTCGATTTTCGTTACTTTCAATATAACATTTTATCATGTCGTACTTTTCAAAGTTTTCAAACATTTTTATATCTTGACGAAAACGCCACTTTTGAGACTTGGGCTCGTTTATCATGGTAATTGTTTTTATTTGATTATAGCTACCTAGATAGATACCCTAAAACTGCATAGGTCAGAGTTAAACACAGCCTACTATGGTAATTATTAAAAATTGCAGATATCTGTTTAACTACTTAATAAAAATAGGTGTATGACACATCGTTTAACAGGAAATTTTATTACAAAACTATTTTTTTTTTAAATTGGCGTATTCCATTTAAAAAAATTTAACTTTGTGTTATATCTCGTGAACTAAAGGCTTTAAGACGAAAAAATCTTTAAAAAATGTTTTTAATGAAAATCTCTATCTTTAGAAATAAAAAAGTTGTAGAGGGTTTTTAGAAACGCACATTTTTGAAAATCACCCTGTAGCTCAGAAACACTTTGACATATCGCAATGCGGTTTTTAATTTTCGACTTCTCTTGAAAATCAAGCCCGTAACATGTATATTAGTTTTGGGCTAACTATGCTGCAAAACCCCAAAGCTATAGAGGCCCCTCGAATTTCCTCGAAGAGTTCCGTAAGCTAAGTAATATGAGGTATGCGGTAAGATGCAAGGAAAATAAGCTATAGCAAATGCATGCTTCTGTTCATAGTATTAATAGCTTGTGGCTTTTGGAATAATTGCATCAAAAGGTGAAGAAGCACTGCTAGATGAAATTGTTGTCCCATTGTAACCTTTTTTTTTAGTTTAATTCAGTCACTCCAGTTTTTTTATTAATATACCTAAAGTGTTTGATTTTGTACTTTTTTAGGAAATACAGCATTTTGAGAAATAAATACTATTTTTAAAAGTTTTTTTTTTATTTAGAACCTAAAATGCAAGAGTACCAACAAAAATTTTTAAAAATAAAATGTATATAAAAAAATTTAAATAGTTTTAAAAAACCTTTTACTTATATTAATTTGAAAATAAAGAGATACATACAGAACAAAACAAACAATCAAAGTAAAATCATAAAATTACAATAAATAACTTATTGGTTTGAATTTGTTTAAAAAACTTAATTATTACTATCTTGATCTTAAAGCTGGAAGATTCATTCTCTGCGAATGTTTGACCTGAAACAAGGAAAAAAAATTATTAAACAAATGCCAAAAAGTATAAATAATTTACATAAAAAATAAAAATTAAATACCAGGACTCACAATAAAAATAAACCTGAAAAAAAGCGTAACAGAAAGGACTTTTAGGGATAGGGGTAAGGTAAAATAAAATAAAATGTCATGAACAGATTTATATATACGGCTTAAGTTGGAAAAAGTTTGCAATCAGCATTTGGCAAAAGTTGGACATAACTCGCATGTTTATCTTTCGCCAAATTTAGCATTTTTTTTTGTTGACGAACTATGAACTTAAGTAACTTAAGTTGGCAAAAGATAAACACGATTTATCTTGAACTTTTGCCAAATGCAAACTTTTCCCAACTTAAAGGTGCAGTTCAGAAAAACGACAAGTAGGGCTTAATTGATCATACAAAAAATGTCAATGTAATGTCAATGGCTATAGCTTTTTTTATTAAAATTACCACGTGTAATGCACACTTCATTTATGTCAGTTTTAATTTTTTCAGGCATTGTCAACGAAAAAAAAACGACACGCTCATATTTTAATAACAAATAAGCTTTGTAGAGAAAAATTAAGATTTTGTATGATCAATTAAGCCGTACTAGTTATTTTGCTGAACTGCACCTTCAAGCCGAACTTCTCAATATAAATTTCAATAAAAATTGCTCACCTTTGCCATAACTAGGGTGTAATCTCCAAAAATATGTGTTCTGCAATCACTCACAAATCCAGCCTCAAAATACTTGAATGCATTTAAACTTTTCATCTGCTGATTGGTGTAAAATGAAGTAGTTAGCACAACAATGTTGGAAACTGGGGGAAAACTCGCAGGGTCAAAATAAATCGGTCTCTTTTAGGGTAAAGGGATCGACACTATTAATCACTGCAATTTTTTTGAGGTATCGCGAGGCCACTGGAGGGTCCTGATAATCATTAATGTTTATTAGATAATCTTGTAAAAAAGCACAGAAGATCTCAACAGAAAACGTCGCTAAATCAAAGAAACTTTTCAGTTCTTGAAGAAAAAACGTATTCTAATAAGCACTGAAGGTCTGTATTAGTGAAAACTCCCAAAAAAAACTTTTTGATTTTACCAAAAAAACGAAAAAAAGCAAAAAAAAACACAAAGCTATATGGATCCACCTTTTGCTTGTACTCCAGACACCATATTGATTCTGGTTGACGTAAATCAGCTGGGCATTTAGACTGCCCTATTGTTTTAATTTATAACCAAGCACAGTAACCCGCCGCAGAAGCTTACCGAATTTATTCCTACGTCCCCTTACATCAATAGAGGTATGTCATTATTTGACCTTATTATTTAGTTATGAGAATATTCAGGGTTTTTGTCACTTTATGTGTATCATACTTCAACGAATCATTTGCATATATTTTTAATGGTAAAGTCTGGTCTTGGAAAAATGTTCGTTAATTGACACATTTTTCAAGAGGCTTTTGAAAACGGCGCGTCGTATCTTTTATATATTTTTGTATGAATTTTGTTGTTGAAAAAAAAAGTTTGAAAATTTTAAAAAAATATATATTTTTTTTTAAACATTTTATTGTTGACCCTACGTACCTGCTGGCGCCATTTTTTTAATTTTAAATAACGCTAATTTATATACTAAAAGTCTACTTTATATGAGGTGGTTGTGTCCTCGCCCAAAAAGAGCGTGATGTTGCCCTAGCTTGCGCGCTCAGAGCATATAAAAAAATTGGTGCTAGAAAGCACGGATTGTCCCCCATACAATCATTTATTTTATGTCGAAAAGAAATGAAAATATCTCGAAAACTGTAGCTTTGAAAGATTGGAACCTTATAACAAAATTTTCGGGTAATATTTACGAAAACCAAAATCTGAAAACCGCATATCATTTAGCTGCTTTACTTCTAAAGTTATGATTTTTTTTTGTATATTTTAACATTTTTTCAAATAACTAAAGCTTCCACGAATTTGGACTTTATTACAAAATTTGTAGTCCGTAGTCATGGAAACTTAAGTCTGAAAACCGTATATCGCTACTTGCTTTTGTTTCAAAGTTACAATTTGTTTAAATATTTTATCCCCCTTCAACCCCCCACTACCCTACCCAAAAGTTATTTATTTTATGGTCAGCCGCTAGAGGATTTTTGAACCAAATTTCATTAAATTCGATTAAGGCGTTCTTGAGTTATCGTGTATACAGACAGACAACAGCCGACATACAACTTTTTTTTCGTCAATTAAGGTGTTTTGGAACCTTAGTAACTCATTTTTGATAAAATTGAGTAAAGTGAAAATTTCACGATTTTAATAGTACCCCATACCATATAGGTATGGTGGACTAAAAAGTGTTAAATACCAACTTATTTAACACTAATCAACACCATCTCCACTAAAAAGCGAATTAATTTATTATCGTTTTAGTATCTTGTGGCTTACTATCGCGGCCATATTGACACCGAACTGACAGAAAATTCATGTTTTATCTGTCAATTTGGTTATAAAAATGGCAGCAATAGTATGCTAAAGGACGCTGAAGCGATAGGAGTTAACTGACTTTTTAGTTGAGATGGTTTTGCAGTGCAAAGTGCTGTTAAGAATTGGATCTTCTATTTTTAACAATTATGTACCTTAATGGTCTCGAACTTCCATTGTTTTTATTTTTTACTTTTTCACACGGTTTCGGATGCTTCCCAGTAAACACCGTTATGTAAATATTACGTAAAATTTACATAACCGATTTACCTTGTTATGTAAATTTAAGGTCACTTAGAGGTCACAATAAGGTAAAATTTAAGTCATATTAAGGTGCGAAAACTCTGCATAATGCCATGCGCAAAGCCCACCTAATTTTTACTGATGTGATGTAAATAAAATTACATACTTTTTACATATATATTACATCCTTGTTACGTAAGAATTAAGTAAAAACTACGTATATTTTACATAATAGGTTTAACTTAAATTTAAGGTCACATAGAGGTCACAATTATTTATTAATAAGGTAAAATTTAAGTCACATAATGCCATGCGCAAAGCCCACTTAATTTTCACATAAATGTGGTGTAAATAAAATGGCTTACCTTTTACATAAATATTACATCCATGTTACGTAAGAGTTAAGTAAAAACTACGTATATTTTACATAACAGGTTTACCTTGTTATGTAAATTTAAGGTCACATAAAGGTCACAATTATTTATTAATAAGGTAAAATTTAAGGCACATTAATCTGAATGACATGCGCAACGAGTCAACTATCTAAGTCCGACCTGAGGATGAAGCTTGAGGCGGGTCAACGGAAGGTCCGTTCAGGTCCGTCGGTGGTTGCTTGACACGGTCCGACATTGGCAAACATGTGGCAAACTACAAAGTTAACCAGTCGGGCTGGTTTAAGTGGCGGAAGAGGTGATTCTTATAGAGATCTTGTCAATACCTCGAAGTCCGCATCCTAATTTTGAAATATCTTTGCTCTTTATATATATAATATGATCATCCACTGTACAGGGAACATAGTGACATTAGCGCCATCTCTACCTACTAGGAAGAAACTATTAAGCACTGGTAATTTAGATGATATAAATATTACACAAAATGTTTTATATAATAGTTATGTAACATTTGACATGTAAACTTACGGTTCAATTGACTGTATAATAATTATGTAAAATTTAGGACTTTAATTTGACGTAAATAATTTTACAGGACATTTACATAACTTGAATGACATAATTAATACATAAAAAATGTTATGTAATAATTATATAAAATTTTAAATGTAAACTTAAGGTTCACATTGTTTCATAATATTTACGTAAATTTAAAAAATTTTAATGTGATTTAAATCATGTTATAGAGCGTTTACGTAATTTAGATGATATAAATATTACATAAAATGTTTTACATAATAGTTATGTAAAATTTTAAATGTAAACGTAATGTCTAAATTGTTACATAATAGTTATGTAAATTTTATTACTTTCAATTAAAGTAAATAATTTTATGTAACGTTTACGTAAATTAGATTAGTTAAATATTACATATAATTCTTTATATAATAGGTATGTAATATTTTTATGTAAAATTAAGGTCCCACTATTTACGTAATATTTACGTAAATTTTAAGAATTCATTTATAAAGTCATATTATTTAGATAAAATTAACATTGCTTATGATGACTTAAATGTGCAGTCAAAGTTTTGACGAAATGTTTACATAATTTTTTTTGTAACAATATTTCTATGCGAGATTTACGTAAATATAATGTAACATATTTTACATAAATATGTGAACCTTAGATTTATATAAATATTAGGTTAGTCACAAGTGTGCTTACTGGGTTATGTACCTGCACTAATCGTCATCAGGTGTATTCAATTCAAACAACACTTTTATGGTTCTTGTCAGTTTCTAGCCCATCATAATGCATCTGATTTTCTGTAAGCAACTGTTAAAGTTTGTGAAGGTGCCTTTATTTCTTAGAAAGCCCCATGCAGCAAAAATCTGACTTCCAACCAAATGCGTCTTAATATGCCGTCAATTTCGGGTAGAATTAAGGTTGTGATCCGTTACACGTTTGTGTCTAACGTTGTTTTTGAAGTAAAAGCGACGTCCTTAGTTATCCGTTACAAAACTCAACGATATGCCGAAGTCGGCAAAAGCGACGTATCTTTTTAACTGCAAAGCCGACGTCTTCAGTGCGTAAGAAATTTACGTACCGGATACCGACGTCTGCCTGTCGTTGAAATTTAAAACCTATAGCTCGTTGGAACTGGCCTACGTCAACCGACGTTCCAAACAAACACGTCCATTTTCGTGCGCCGATCTAACTTAAAACAACTATTTTTATTTCTCTAGTTCTAACCAACGAGGATATAAGCTTATATCCTCGTTGTTCTAACTTAACTTTTTTGAAAATTTTAACCCAACTTTTATTCAAGTTTTCATTTTTTTCTTGGAGTTTTTGGATCCAAGATCTGCTTATTGCTAGTTGAAAGTGCTCATGCTCTTGAAAATGCCTAAGCGGCCATTCAAACATTCGATTGGATATCTTGCTTTGCTGTATACAATGAGCTTTAGGCTACTACGAACATAGGAGGAATCAAGTCCAATTTACTCTCCCTGCCGTACGACCGAGGTGGATTCGAAGCACGCTACAGTATAATCTTTTGGAAATTTATTTTGTTTTATTTCTGCCTTGCTCGAGAAACAGATTGGTAAGTTTTTAAGTGAAATAATACATTTTTAAAACTACAAATGGATGTCTACGAAGTTGCCGAAAAAGTGCAGATGGTCAAATGGTACTATCAAGGCAGACCATTGAGACTTATTCAAGAAATTTTTTTGGAGAATTTTGTAAATCTCCCAGAACCTAGTTTATCAACGATTCATAGGTTTGTGCAGAATTTTGAAAAGTTTGGTTGTGTAGCGCCAAGAAACCATAAAAAACCCACTGTTTTGAATGACGAGCAGGAAGTATGAGATGTGATGATTTGCGCTGCAGTGGAGGAAAATCGAAAGTTAATCAGCCACTGTCTTACGTGTTCTCAAAAAGAATGGTTATCATTCCTACAAAGCGTCAAAAAGGCATCAAATTTTTCCGGAGGACAACTATCGTCCTATGGAATCGTGATGAAAACTTTCTGAGATCTATTCTTTTCACAGATAAAAGCACTTTTCCGTTATTGAACCGTCATAATCCAACACACGTTCGATATTGGCCGACGGAAAATTTGCATTTGTATTTAAGAACACAGTATCCCCAAAAACTAAATGTTTGGGGGGGGTATTGTAGGAGAACACGTAATTGGGCCATTTTTTATTGACGGCAATTTGAATGGTCCTAGATACTTGGATTTACTGCAGCAGCATATTATTCTAACTGCTAGGCAGCTGTTAGTTGTGAGATTTGGCGAAACATAGTTTCAACAAGATGGTTGTCTCGCTCACAATGTTGGGCTTGTTAGGGAATATCTTGATAATGTATTTCCTAATCGGGTTATAAGTACACGGGGAACTATTTTATGGCCAGCCTTTCAAACTATCACTCATAACATGCTTGGGAACGTTAGAAGGGGTTTTTATAATAGGCTCGAATATTGTCTAGCCGAGCAAGGAGGACTTTTCGAACATTGGCTCTATTTTTTTTTTGACTGGGAGAATCTTTTTCGTTTTTAGAATGCATTATTTTATTTTGAGAACTTGCTTTTATTTTGTTTCTCCTTATTATTTTCATTGTAACACGTTGTTAGTGATAAATCTGAGCAGTTGAAAATAAAATGCTCTAATTTATCAGTGACAAAAAACAAGAAAATTACGTTATAAAAATTTGCGTATTTATTGATCAAATTCCCGTTTCATTGACTACGCTCCACATAGCACCGTGGTTAGAGGCGTACTAAACACAAGCCGCGAACGGCGATCGCAAGCCTGGTCGCAAGATGGTTGCTCCACTGATAAGTGTGCGGTGTCTCTGCATGTACGTACACTGGCAAATTGGACTTCTTCCGGCCTATGTTCGCAGTAGCCTGAAGCGCTCTGTATAGGAAACCAGCATATCCCATTTTCCTTCCACATGTGTAGAATGGAATCTTTTAATTTTTTGATATAAATAATTTTGAGGTAATCACTCATGTGGAGATAAGACTGCCAAAACTGTGGGGTTAGGGCGATATTTGACAATTAGCGTTGTGATTGACCTACTAAAAACGACTTCAGATTCTAACAAATAGATTAGGTTAATATTACATAATCCGTGCAAGAAGTGCGTTTCTAATACGTACGCAGGCCGATGGCAACATTAAATTGGTACATCATGGCGGACGTACGATGTTAATACTTCGTAATACGTTTGCGCGTATACGGGTTTCGTAACTTTAGTCATGCTTGACGACTTTACTTGCAGACCCGGTCCGACTTGGTATAATGTTAGTTCAGATTAAATAGGACACAAAAGTTCGCCATTGTGAACAGGTTGGCGTCTGTCGGCCATTGTAAATTAATTTTTTGCTTTTTATATTTAATCCAAAATTAGAGAGTGCCATGTAGTATCATTAGTAAAATAAGGTTTTGGGGGAATGTTAAATCATTTTTACAACCAAACTAACAACATTATTTTTAAAAAAAATATTTAGAACCAATATTTACTATTTAATTTTCTTAGATCTTTCAAATTTTCAGGCCGCCCGTTTTTTTTCGAAGTATCTTAGTCACATTTATCAATAAACGGCCTTTCTTTTACAAATTTTTATGTGTAAGCAGGGGCTTTAAAAGTAATGTATACCTATACCCACATAGCAATTTGTCATCCTTAGCATGTGCATACAATATCCTCAAAAATAAATAGGATATGCTAAGCATGTTCTAAGTTAACATTGAAACATCTTTAGCATGTGCTAAGAATAGGTTACGTTACGCCCTAATCGCATGCTATGGATTCTTAGGATGTGCTAAGATATACACATATGGCACCGTTAACTCCAGCCATATTTTAGATGGCTTTAAATAAAATAACAAATAAAACCATGTACTATCACAATACACCCTAAGAAAAAAAAATAATAAAAAAAGTGCACGTGCGTGCGCCGACGGGGTTCAAACACACAACCTACAGGTTGAGAAACCAAAGCTATATCCACTATACCATGCGCTTATAAAGAAATAGGCTGAAACCGCGGAATATAAGCGTTTTGGCGGATTCTTATGGTCGAATTAGAGAATTTTCGCGTTTGGTGGAAGCAGTAGACACTTCACTTGGGATGGTTTTCTGAGTGCACTGAATTAATGTAACATATGTACTTAATATTGTACCATAATTGGTATATACTTTGCATACGCTAAAGATGTCCTAAAAGTAACCTTTAATGGTATTTCATTATATAGTATATGCTAAGAAATAAAGGACCAAATAATAATGTTTCAATAAGTGAAATATACTTTGCATATGATAAAGATGTTCTAATAGTAACCTTCTTTGGTGGTATATCCTTAGCATATGCCAAGAAAATACTTAGAAGCTCATTATTTTGATGTTCTTTTATGGTACCAGATTAGCATGTGCGCTAAACTGACCAAAAAATGTTTTAAGACTAATATATTCATTGCATCTGTTAAAGATGTACTCAAAAGGACCTGCATATGATATCCATAGCATTTGCTATCGATATCCTTAATAGCATATACTCTAATAGTATGTACCAAGCATATGCTAAAGATGTGCTCAAAAGGACATCCTCAAAAGGAGGTTTGACGCATATGCTATGCATGTAAATGTTCTTTCATTGCTATGTGGGTAGACATCAGGATCCGCCTTTAAAAGAAAACGCATCCATTTTTATTCTTTTACAAAAATTTTATATATTTTAGGTAGTCGAAACAAAACCAAACGTAATTTACGTTCTTGTTTAGTAACTAATTTTAGGTGAGGGAAATTAAACATAAATAACGTTGGCAAATGGTAAAGCTAGTCGCAGAATCAATGACGTCGAGGCGACCCGAATCTGTATTACGTATTTAGGTGCGAATGAGGGTTGTCAGGAAGTCGACAAGACGTCGCATTTCTCAAGGTCAACGTATGCGCAGCGTAAGATAACGTCCAAATGCTGCTTGGGCTCTCTCATGATTCTCTGACCACTCAAAAAAAGTGTCTTTTCTAATTAAATTACGGAATATGCCAGTTTTTTCTGAAAAATTATTGACAAATTTTGCTGTTTTTGTCGCCATGTGGGAAAAAGCAACAAACTTTGCGCAGTGGTTCTTTAGACCAGAACAGTCAATTTGACCCGCAGCTCTTCTTCCAAAACTTGTGCAGGCGCCAGGAAAGGGGGGGGGGGGGTAAAAACTAGAGGGGATTATATTTTCTTAAATTTTAATTTGTTTTATATAATCATCATTGATATCAATTTATAGATTTTCGATGATGGCCAAACCATCTCCATTTGTTTTAAGGTGCCTCTAAGGGGTTAAGGGGGTGTTAAAGATCCTATTTGGGCATTTTAACAATAAAACTGTAGCATTTCAAAAAAAAATATAAAAAATTGCTTAGAATTGTTAATAATTTTAATATTTTAATTTATTTTACTTAATTTTTGATCAAAAATCTTCATCCTGTTGGGTAGGTGGAAAGGTGGAAAAATTAAAGCAGCACATATTTAAAAAAAATAGTTTGCTGGATATTATCGACATGGGTATTGATTTATGGGTTTTCGAGGATGACCACAAAAAAATAACCACCTTCATTTATTTTAAGGTCTCCTTAAGGGATGGTGAGGGGGTTAAAGCTTCAATTTGGTCATTTTAATAAAAAAAGTGTAAGATTTTAGTAAAAATTTGATTAGTATTGTTAATAATTTTAATATTTTAACTTATATCACTCAATTTTTTACCAAAGATTTCCATCCTGTTGGGCAGATGGAAAGGGAGGGGCGTAAAAATTAAAGAAGCATTTATGTAAAAAAAATATATTTTGCTGGATATTATCGACATGAGTATTGATTTACAGCAAATTTGAAAAAGTTAAGGGACTACTTTAATAGTCAATTAAATCCTTATTTTAAAACTTAGCTCAAGTCTACAAGTGAAAAGCTTTACAACCCCAATAGCCTAAAGGAGGCAACAAGAGACAGCAGGGGATCCGAAATCCGACGTCAGAATTTGCCGACTAAAGGTAAATATTTTTTTCTGGCATGTCCATTATTTTTACTATAACTCTTACTTATTTAGAAACTTTTTTTACAGATATGCTACCTAGCGATTGGGCAGATCATCTCCGAAACCCAGAAAACAAAAAAGATATATTTCATTATTTGGGGACGAATTTTTGTTTTCATCATGCTATATGAGGTTCAGGAAATGGACAGTGTCAATGAGGCAAGAAAACATTTATTTATGTATCAAAGCAAGCCGTTGAATTTTTTGCCATCAGCTGAAGCTGCCATCCAACAGCATGCATTAAGGGCAGCATGTCAGACATGACAGGTTTGGGGTAGATCAGCTGATCAGCGAATTAACCTCACCTCGCCTTGGAGGTGGTATATAGAAAAGTGGAAACCGGTCTGCTCAACCAAATATATGGGAGACTTGTCGGGCATTGTATAGATGTGGGTGCACTACACAATGCGACACTCCAAGATGCCTGCATGCAAAAAATGTAGAGGGGCTTGTAGCGACCTAAGATAATTAACTATTTAATTATAAATTAAATAAAACTGATATAAAATAAAGTTAATTTTCTTAGCTGCGTAGCTATCCAGCAACTTATAATTTATTTTTTAGCCTATATTAACAGGAACCACATTTTCGAAATGACAGTGACGACGATAGTAAAATAGACAATTTGGACAAATAAACTAGATATCTATTTATGTATATAGCTATTCTGTAAGCATTTTTATCATTTTTGTTTTTGTTGTAAAAATAGCAATTTCACTTATAACAGGATGAAACATGTTCTAAAATTTAAATAATGCATTATTTAAATATCTCCTTTTCTTCTATCACTATTAACCAATACTATGCCAATTTTTACTATTTTAATAAAATCTTAACCTTTGATTATTAAAAAGCCCAAATTGCAGCTTTTAACCCCTCCCATAACTCCTTATAGGGATACCTTAAAATGAATGAAGGTTGTTATTTTCGATTTGGTCATCCTCGAAAACCTGTCAATCAATACCCATGTCGATAATATTCAACAAAATATATTTTTTTAAATAAATGCCTCTTTAGTTTTACGCCCCTCTTTGGTAAAAAATTGAGAGATATAAGTTAAAATATTAAAATTATTAACAATACTATGCATATTTTTACTAAAATCTTACACTTTTTTTTATTAAAATGCCCAAATTGGAGCTTTTACCTCCTCACCATCCCTTAAGGAAACCTTAAAATGAATAAAGGTGGTTATTTTCAGTTTGGTCATCCTCGAAAACCTGTCAATCAATACCCATGTCGATAATATCCAGCAAACTATTTTTTTTAAATATATGCTCTTTTAATTTTTACCCGCTCCCTTTCCACCTACCCAACAGGATGAAGATTTTTAATAAAAAATTAAGTGATATAAGTTGAAATATTAAAATTATTAACAATTCTACGCAAGTTTTTAATTTTTTTAAAAAATCCTACACTTTTATTATTAAAATGCCCAAATAGGAGCTTAAACACCCCCTTAACCCCTTAAAGGCACCTTAAAACGAATGGAGGTGGTAATTTTCGGTTTGGCCATCATCGAAAACCTATAAATTGTTTTACCCCCACTCCCCACTGCGCCAGCATAGGATTTGGGAGAAGAGCTGCGGGTCAAATCGATTGTTTTGGTCAAAAGAACAACTGTACAAAGTTTGTTGCTTCTATCACAAAACGCCGCTTTTCCCTTTTTATTACTCATCGTAGCCCATGCACTACTACACATCCTTGCTATTTTTATAAGATGTCATGTCAAGAATAGCTTGTATTTTCGACTGATCTAGCTCTACCCCATTTTCCGAGATGGTATGTCCCATAAAGGTGATTTATTGAGTAAAAATTTACATTTTTGTTGGTTGAGACGTAGATTATGATCTGATGCTCTTTTTAATACTTTTTCCAAAATTTTTAATTGACAAACTGACAATGACAATGACATCTATAAAAATTTCACATTCGTCTATGTCTCAAAAACATTTTTTCTTGAAATACTTCAGGTGCACATGAGAGACCCTAACAAAGCCTTTTATAAGAATATCTCCCAAATGGTGTGTCAAAAGTACATAATTTAGAACCTTCTTTATCAAGTTTAATTATAATATACTAATAATATTCCTGCCCGTCAATTTAGCAAAAATACAGTCCCCGCTGGGTAGCATAAATAGTTGTCTAGTTAATTGAGCATTTAGCTGGGCTGGATCAAGGCAAATTCATAAAGAACCATTAGGTTCATCACCATAGGATTTACCGACTCCGTACTTCCACTCACACGCTCTAACTAATCTAAAGTTAATTTTAGTTTTTCTGTTAAAGCCATGGACACCTTCCTTGGTGGATATACCATAGGAACTGCATTTGACTTTAGAACAATATTACCCTTTTAAACAGCGAATTCGCTCAAAAATATTATTAAATTTTTCAAATAGAACCAGATACCCGGTTTCCATTCCATTTGTTTTTGTTTTAACAAAAGGTTTTGAGAGTTTGAAAGGGACTTGGCATATGTAGCATGTTCTGATTTTTTTTGGATGGATACTTTACCTTGTAGTGAAATAAAAAATTGTTATTCCAACAATCTCCATGGGAAATAATACCTTCCGGCTCATCAAACGTCAAGAGGTCGTACCAGTTTTTATAACAAGGTGAATATTTGTCTTTAAACTGCTTCAATAGTTCAAATTCTTTGTGTTCTGTCAAACACTCGGCTATTTGATCTTCCATCTTTAGTAAAAAGTTAAGTTTTTCTTCTTCACAAAATAATTGCCACATGCATTCCAAGTTCGATATTTTGTCGAATTCTTCCTTTTTTTGCGCTTTCATAGCGAAAGAAGTCGCATGCCACTTTCCGTAGGCCTCGAGAGTTAACTTATAGTGGTTCTTGTCCATGGGTTTTTTTCGGTCGTGTAGGTCAAACCCGATTCTCTTTAAATTTTCTAAAGCTATGTATTCGATACCTAAAATGGGGTGAATGTTTGACCGCAGAGTTTCTCGGCATTAACCTTCTTTGGATTTATCTGATTAGACACACTTTATAGCGGCCATCTTTGGTCCCGACCAAGGTCATAGTTACTATCTGGAGAAATAGTTTTTAGCAACACTGCACGCATGTCGATAATTACCATGAAACTCCAGTAAATCCGCCAAATGACCTCGACCGAGCACCGAAACACTACTGCCATCTATGTTACAACCCTTGAACTACGCATTTCTCTCTCAAATTCAATAAAATAGAAATGCTTAGAAAGCAATAATTAATGACAGGATGCCCAGTATTTAGAAACAAGAAAAATTAGTTTTTTTTCGCTTAAGTAGTGAAGTAAAGTAAAAAGAAAATAATATTGATAATTCTCCAATTTTTTTGAATCAGGTTTGCTTTAATCCACATTTGGCTTGTTCACCCTGCTGAAATTTTCTCCTCGAATCTCATAAAAAATGATAGAATTCTGGTATGATTTTTTATCTGGTTTTGGGACAAATTTATATGAGATCCTAGGAGATCCTATCAAGTTTGTGGGAAATGATTTTGCAGAAGTTTCTGTGAGTTCTTATGGGATGAGTTTCTAGGAAATTTGAGGAGCTTTTCTCATTATTTTAGAAGATCCTATGGACAAGGCGATTTTACGGGGTTTTGGGTAGGTTTTGGAACAAATTATATGGGATCTTAGGAGATCCTATCAGGTCTATGGGCAAGGATTTTGGAAAAATTACTTTGAGTTCTTATGGGATGGGTTTCTAGGATATTTGAGGAACTTTTTTTTTATTTTACAGGATTCTATGGATAAGAAGATTTTATGAGGTTTTGGGTAGGTCTATGGGCAATGATCTTTGAGAAGCTTCTATGAGTTCTTACGGGATGGATTTTAATTTGAGTACATTTTATTATTATTTTAGAATGCCCTATGGACAAGAAGATTTTATGGGGATTTGGGTAGGTTTTGTAAGAAATTTATATGAGAGCCTAGAAGATCCTATGGGCAATGATTTTGGAGAAGTTTCTATGATTTCTGATGCGATGGGTTTCTAGGAGATTTATTTTAGAAGATCCTATGGACAAGAAGATTTTATGAGGTTTTGGGTAGGTTTTGGAACAAATTTATATGAGATCCTATAAGGTCTATGGGCAAGGATTTTGGAAACGTTGCTTTGAGTTCTTATGAGATGGGTTTCTAGGAGATTTGAGGAGCTTTTATTATTATTTTAGAGGATCCTATGAACAAGAAGATTTTATGAGGTTTTGGGTAGGTTTTGGAACAAATTTATATGAGATCCTATCAGGCCCGGTCTATGGGTAATTATTTTGGAGAAGTTTCTGTGAGTTCTTACGGGCTGGATTTTGATTTGAGGACATTTTATTATTATTTTAGTAGATCCTATGGACAAGAAGATTTTATGAAGTTTTGGGTAGGTTTTGGAACAAATTTATGTGAGATCTTAGGAGATCCTATCAGGTCTATGGGTAAGGATTTTGCAGAAGTTACTTTGAGTTCTTATGGAATGGGTTTCTAGGAGATTTGAGGAGCTTTTATCATTATTTTAGAAGATCCTATGGACAAGAATATTTTATGGGGTTTTGGGTAGCTTTGGAACAAATTTATATGAGATCCTATCAGGTCTATGGGCAAAGATTATGGAGAAGTTTCTATGAATTCTTATGGGATGGGTTTCTAGGAGATTTGAGGAACTTTTATTATTATTTTAGAAGATCCTGTGGACAAAAAAGATTTTATGGGGTGTTGGGTAGGTTTTGGAATACATTTATGTGAGATCCTAGGAGATCCTATCAGACCTATGGGCATTGATTTTGGAGAAGTTTCTATAAGTTCTTATGGGATAGGTTTCTAAGATATTTGAAGACCTTTTATTATTGTTTTGGAGGATCCTATGCACAAGAAGATTTAATGGGGTTTTGGGTAGATTTTGGAACAAATTTATATGAGATTTTAGGAAATTCTATCAGGTATATGGGCAAGGATTCTGGAGAAGTTACTATGAGTTCTTATGGAATTGGCTTTTAGGAGCCCTAAAAAAATCTTGGTTTACCTTCAATGATCATAGTGGAATAACAGTCAGCCACGTTGTCCATTGGCGGTTGATTTTTCTTTTTTAAATACTTTTGCAAAGACGGAATGACAGTTTTATACATGTTCATTTCGTGTTCAAAAACCTTCCGAACCGGCACGTTTTTCCTTAGGCCTTGGTCTTTTTTGCCGCATTTTAGAGCCAAATGATAGATTCTCTTTTCGTTTTTTAAAGTTTTGCCGGTAACCTCGATGAATTTGATGTCACCCATATAGCCATCACCTTTCGATTAAATATAAACTTGAATTAAAACATTTTGTAGTACTTATTGAGGAAAAGGTGGCATGTAATATTAACAACAAAATGTGTAAGGTTTCGTTGCATTCCTTTATTTTGATTTTTGATCATTTTAGTTACACAGTTTGAGATTATCAAAGCTTATTAATATTAGCAATATTTTTGTTTCCCTACTTTTGGAATGGTTGTAGTCTAAATGCTGTAGAATTTTTTGCAGAAATACGAATGAAGTCCCTAAACATCCAAGGTGGCAGACCTATTTAAAAAGCAGGTATTTCTGATACCCCTAGACATTATTTTTCTATGTGACATTGTATTAAATCTCCAATATCGGTTACAAAGTCACATTCTTTCCAAGCATATCTATGTAATATTTAAAAAATTCGACCAAGAAATAAAGTAGTTTAAAATGTTTAAATATACCAGAGTTTGCCTGCAAAATCAAGCTTATTAAGCTTGCTACTTGTTTGAATGGCAATAACTTTTCCAAAAATTGACCAATTTTGATAAATTTAGACTTTTTGAAAAGCACAGGCCTTATCAAAACTGACATTTACTAAAAATCCAAAATGGCGGATTTAAAAATAGGCATTTTTTTCCCCTCTAAGAAAACTTTTTTCGCAACACTATTCAAAGTCAAACATTAGTTAACAATTTATATTCCTTCCAAGCATTTAACACTTTAAAAATTTGGTTAAGAAATTCATATTCCTTCCAAGCATGTAACACTTAAATTTGGTTGAGAAATAAAACAGTTTTAAATGTTTCAATTTTGCCTGGGTTTGCCCTAAAAAAATTTGATTTTCGCAGGGAAACCGAGGCAAATTCTGGTCTATATTGAAGATTTACATTTTCTTAAGTAAATTTTTGAAGTGTTACATTTTTGTAACTGATATTTGAGATAAAATATAGTGTTGCACATAAATATTTTTCTAAGAGGGTTAAAATATCAGTTTTGACACTGACTCTATATATTTTGAAATGTGTGTCACCATAACGTTTTTTTGGCCATTTCATTTTTTGACATATTTTGTATGCAAGAAAAATACAAACGCCTGAACAATAAAAAAATGTTTTTTATCGGTAACCAAAAAATCAAAGGTATACAAAAACAATTTGTATTGGCTCGCTTTGATTTAAGAAGGGTTCTGTATTAATTATTAAGGTTAGTTTTATTGTATAAGTAGGTACCTTTTTCCGAAGTTCCATTTAGCACAACCTTTATTTTCCCATCCAAATCTTCATTTCTTAAAATAATTTTTACTAAATCTTCTAGTTCGTTAGAACACTTTGGTTCTTTTGTGATGCTCATTTTTTTAAATCTTATTTGATAGGTTCAAAACTTTTGGTTATTTCGTTATGTTTAGTTTGCACTATTTATTTTAAAATTTTTTCGCACGTTTTAATAGTAGCATCAAAATAATATTCCAAATGCATCTTTCCTGCGTTGCAATTTTATTAAAATTTAAGTGCACAGCTAACCTTGACATTTTATCTAGTTATCTATTAAACTATTACGGATTTTTCTCGTTTTAATTATCTATCATCTGCAACGAGCAAATTTAACTATAATGCGCTTGAAGGTCTCAAATAATGAAATATATTATGAGTACCGAATAACATTCAATAAAAAAAAATATAGTGGGATTTTCCATCTATTTGTGGACCAGTGTCAATGTTTACCGAGCCATTTCCCTAACAACGTCCATAGAAATCATAATCTACCATAAAGATTGTATCAAAAGTTGGAGTCTCTCCTTCTATATCTCCAAAACTAAAAGGGGAGTGAAGTGAAATTTCAGATAAAGAGGTTTACAAAAAAGCATCGTTTTGGATGCTGGTCGTGCTGCCAGTCATTATTGCAGGGCCCGTATTCGATGCATAGTTTCATATTTTTTTCATTTTTTATACTTACTTCATAAAATGTTTATATTTTTGACAAAAATTGGAAACAATTCATATTTTATTTTCAGCTCACTCCTATTTGGTCTTCAAATTTTTAAGTCGGCCGAGTTTTGGGATTCTGATCTGTGGCCTTGACTATTTTTGATATTTCTACTCTTTGACTGGTTTACTTAAGCTTCTTAGATGTTTTTTGCTAAAGATACCTAACAGTGGCGGTGCCAGCCATTTAAAAAGGGCGGTGGTTTCGATACGAAAAAAAAACTAGAATAAAAACATAGCTTTTATGAGGAACATGTCAATATATGCAAACAAAACTTAGTATAATTGCAAGCGCGAATTTGGTCGCAAATCTACGGGAGGGGGTACTCAGATTTTAAGTTGTTTATTTCATACATTTTTATATTAAAAGATGTTTAAATGCGCCGAAAATTTGAGAAAATTACATGAAAAATGCAATTTTTGAGTCAAGTTAAACGAGAATCGTAAATATCAACGTATCATAGCGCCGCAGGCGAAAATTTTTAAGAACATTGCACTGAAAAATGCATTCTTTTTATTTAAAATTAAACTAAAATTGTAAATATATCAATAGTTTGAAAGCGCAGCATACCGTAGATATCAAAGATGTTATAGCGCCGCAATTTATGCCCTACTTTTGATTTTCTAAATATTTTCATTAAAAATTTAAACCAAAAACAAAACCTAATAGCTAAATACTTTTTTTTGAGATCTAAAAAGCTTCTACGTTGAAACATTACCTTTTATATTGCATATCTCAAACATAAGATGCCTATTTCAAAAAAACGTTTGTTTCCAATTTTTTTGGCCAAACCGGTCAATGACCCGCTCAATGTCAATTTCAATAGGTCTATTGATATGCAGCAACGCTAAGCCCGTCAGACGAATTTCCGTCATAGTGTTTTTAAGTACTTATATTTTTAATCTTCTGAGGCAGGAGAAGCTTCTTTCTGACGAAGCATTACTTACTGACAAACATCCAAGAATCTTTTTATCAACGGAAAAATATCGCCACACTTGTTCATTGCCTCGAAAACGTTATCATATATTTTTTGATTTAAGCTTTTGCCGACTTGTGCCAATATTGTTTCCAAATATTGACTTCTCCCAATAAAAGTTCAAGATTTTGTGTTTTGGATTATTTAAACAGTTTATAGTATTAAGAAACGACATTAGTTAATTTTGCCATGATTTTGGCTTCACGTTGTATAAGACTTGTTTATAAATTGAAACTCTATAATACTGTTCTGTATTTCTAATATCGTGGTTGTCGTCTATTCCAAAATACTGTGGAGGGATTCTAGAATGTATTTAAAGGAACGTTCTGCAATTTCTCGTTTTTTCTCCAAAGACTTCAGGATTATTACCACCAGCATCTTTGTTGTCTACTTTTTTCTGGAGCAAAGGGGGGGGCGATCGATTTGTTCCGGACGGTGTATCCGGACTTCCAGGTTGTATCCATACTTTTCTAGAATGTTCCAGAGTATGTTTAGACTTTTCTGGTTTTATTTAGACTTTTTAGGGGTGTATCCAGGATTTCTCAGAGTGCATCTAGATTTTTCCAGGTTGTATCCAGACCTTCTGATTGTATCCAGACTTTTCCGGAGTATATCTAGACTTCCAGAGTGTATCCAGAGCTTGTCCAGTTGTATTTAGACTTTTCCGGGGTGTATCCAGGATTTTTCCGGGTGCATCCAGACTTTTCCAGGGTGTATCCAGACCTCCTGATTGTATTTAGACTTTTCCGGGGTGTATCCAGGATTTTTCAGAGTGCATCCAGACTTTTCCAGGGTGTATCCAGACCTCCTGAGTGTATCCAGACTTTTCCGGGGTATATATAGACTTCCAGGGTGTATCCAAACTTTTCCAGGATGTATCCGGGATGTATCCAGAATTCTCTAGGATGCATACAGGCTTTTCCATGGTGTATTCAGAGTTCCAGGTTGTATCCAGACTTTTCCAAGGTGTTTCCAGATTTTTTCGGGTGTATCCAGACTTTCGAGTTTATTCAGATTTTTCCAGATTGCATTCAGACTTTCTCAGAGAGTATCCAGACTTTTACAGGGTATACGCAGACTTCCGGGGTGTATCCTGGCTTTTTTAGAGTATATCCCGGCTTTTTCAGGATGTATTCAGACTTCCTGGGTGTATCCGACTTTTCCAAGGTGAATTCGGACTATTCCAGGGTGCATCCACATTTTTTCCGAGTGTATCCAGACTTACGAGTATATCCGGGCTTTTCCAGCATGCATCGAGGCTTTTTCAGAGTGTATCACGACTTTACAGGGTATACCAGGACTTCCGGGGTGTATACTGGTTTACTGGTTTTTTCAGAGTGTGTTAAGACTTTTCCGAGGTGTATCCAGACTTTTTCCATTATATTTTAAATGTGCTACATATATATATGTTGTCAACAATTTAAGCACAAATAAACTAAGATTTTTATAAGCTTTCCAACGAGGTTTTACAATGTAGGAAAGAAAATATTTTATTTTTTATATATACGGTACTTTCGTCATTAAGGTAAAATTAATATCCCCTTCACCATCCAGGAAGTGAATGTATGTCGATATTAAAATGATATATATATTTTAAAAATTTACATTCCAGGTAGGTAGCTGTAGCTGTAATTGTATGAAATAATAAATCCACCTTATTTTTTCATTTGTTCATTTATCATTAACATTAAAACGTTTACTAATACAAATATATAAAAAGAAATCTATTATGAAAATTTAAACTGTAAGAGGATTTTTCCAGTTTCATGTGTTTTTCGGAAGCTGCATGGATATATGTGGGATTTAACTTGCCCAGTTCCACATCTATCCATTCTGAATATTTTCTTACAAAGTTTACAGCAAGCAAAAAACCAGTCTTTCATTTCCTCAAGTAGCCAAAAATACTGCAGTTTCCAAGATACATTAAATTTGGTTTATTAAACAAAACAAAACCTTTTGCAAGGATATAATTTGGTTTATTAAACAAAAGAAAACCTTTTGCAAGGATATAATAGGGGTTATTTTCTCACAGCACAAGTATGCACACAACTTTTTGGTTAATATTAAAAAGCGCGCCAAAACTCTTGTTGTGTCGTTTGAATCATGAGTTGCCGGTAGATATATTAGGTCAGTCAAGCCACACCCTTCTTCCCCCCCCCCGAAAGGTATTTGAGTTTTTATATGCTTATAATTTCGAACCAATTTCGAAATAATTTTGAACCACTTTTAAAAATTTTGAACCCCACTCCTTCCCGGTTGTTTTTAATATTTAAAATGGGAGGTGCAGCCGGACGTCAAGCTAAAAAAAAGAGGAAAGAGTGTGGTTCAAAATTAGTTCGAAATTGGTTCTAAATTATAAGCATATCAAAACTCGAATATCTTCCGGGGGGGGGGGTGGCTTGATTGACCTGATATATTCCTGCGCTAATTTACCAGTTGTAAAGGAGTTGCCTAACTATCCCATGAGAAAATGTGCAGGTGGAATATCAAAAGTTTCTATACACTAAACTTCAAATACTCAGCTTTTGTGCAAATTTTATAAAATTTATGACAATATCGAAATTTTATGGCAATATTGAAATGTTATGAATTCATAAGATTTTATGACAAGTGGCCACTCTGCTAACGCTATTTGACATTGTTGACATTTGAATGTCATTTATGGTTAAGTGCTGTCGTGAAACGTCGCAAACGTACGGAACTAAATTAAGATGGTAAGTATGACATATATCTTGTCTTCGAATGGAAAACCCCAGTAAATAAATTTTGAAAATGAAAAACACAAACTAATTAATTATCCCAAACGTCAAATAACCGGACCGTCGACGTAAAGCCTAAAAAAAAGGTTATTTTGAACTGTCAAATAGTGTTAAAGTTATCGTTGTCGGCAAAGTTATCGGGGTGTAAATTGGCACGACCAAAACCTATCTAATATTTGGGCATTTTTAACAATTTGGTAACAAAAAGGTAAAGTCAAAGAAAAGATTTTAGCATTATGACAAACAGCAAAAAATTTATGGCAACCCAGCAAACACAAATCGTCGGCATTGAATCGGGCCAATGTCGACAACGTCGGCAGTGTGTGTTTATTTTATAAAGTAAGTGTTTTATATGTTGGAACCTGGTAGTATTTTATTATTTTTAAAATTAATTGCGCCAAAATTCTCTAAAATTAACCAGAAAAATAACCACTACCACAACGAAATAGATTCGTAGCTTACGGCAGTGGTAGTGGTTAATTACCACAACGGAATGACGTTTAGCTATTGCGCAGGCGCAGTAATTATCACAACCACTACGAAGTGTCAAATAAGCGTTCCAAAATATCCCTATGGTTTCTAAAAACATTTCGTTTTACATGTGCTTTATATATGTATATATATACAGGGTGGATTCTTTAAACGGAACGGTGCTTCTAGCGGGTTAGAATTTGGTTGAATAAAAAAAATCCAAAAACACGTCAACTGAGATTTTCGTGCTCTCTTGGATATTGTCTATATGCAATTTTTTTTTAATAGGACACCCTGTATATTTTGCAATTTTTTAAATCCGCAAACAATTCTCTCTTTAGCAATACCACACATAGGTTTGCCAGGTTTAAGAATTGGTTTTTCGGGACAACAGAATCAAATTTTCGGGACATCTGTTTCAAATTTGGGACATTTTTTTATTAAAAACACTGTAGAGCAAGAAACGGAAACAGAAAAATATACTCCTACCACCTACCTAACTAAAAGCGTCAGATCAGCCTTACCTCATCATTAAAATTTTCACTTTTGCTTTCCACATCCATGGATTACTTCTTATATTATTAAAGCAACGTACTCAATTAGAAGGTAAACAAAGTAAAATACTGTGTATTGACCGTGAAACACCACAACAAAACCAAAACATAACCTCCCAACGTTTAACTCCGCCTAACCTACGATACGCGCGTTCCGGCCAAAAAAACTAAATGTAAAAATAGTGGCTTAAGAAAAAGACAAGGTACCAAAACAAGGAAAGGTATAAAAGGAAGCTAGAAACATGTTTTTTATGACGTTTTCACTTCAGATTGAGGAATAGCAAAAAATCGGGACATTTTGCGTCCCGAAAAGGGTCTTTTCGGGACTCGGGACACAGAGGTCCAAATGCGGGCAAATCCCGTTTAGGTGTCGGGACACCTGGCAACCCTAACCACACAGTAGGATGTATCTTTTACGATAATCAAGATATTTTTATCTAAATCTATATGAAAAACTTCGATATTGATTCAAATATCCCCCGTAAAACAATATGGCTGAAGACAGATTCGGTTTCAGATTCGAAAACATCTCCGGTCGCGCGAAATCACAGTCGACCAGATAAATAGTTGCGCCCAACACTATTTTTGGAGTTTTTGACAAAACTAACGTGATTTTATTATATATTATTGCCAATATTTTATACTTGTCATCCATAGAAAGGCTTAAGACAACCCATCGTATTTTTAATTATTCTAAGAGGGTAAAACACTCCCAAACCTTAAAAATAGATAAAAATTCCATTAAATGCGATTTTACATAAAACTGTGTAAGACAAAAAATATTTCTGTTGTTTTGTTTAAAATTATTGAAAAAAAAATATTATTTATCAGAGATGATGGACATAAGCCGTTTTTGTGCATCAATCAGACTATACGCAAAATGTTCCTTTTAAATATCTCTTTAAAAAACAAAAATACATTCTTTATGTATCAGAGTTTATGGGGTTTAAAAAAAGACCCTTAAGAAAAAAGTACCGAATCTGGACATAAACCGTTTTTGTGCATTAATCGGACTATACTCAAAATGTGCCTTTGAAGTTGCTCTGTAAAAAACAAAAATAAATTTTGTATGTATCAGAGTTTATGGGGTTTAAAAAAAGACCCTTATGAAAAAAGTACCAAATCTGAAGAAAAAAGTACCGAATCTAGACATAAGCTGTTTTTGTGCATCAATTAGACTATACGCAAAATGTGCCTTCTAAATAGCTCTTTAAAAAACAAAAATCAATTTTTCATATATCAGAGTTTATGGGGTTGAAAAAAAGACCCTTCAGAAGAAAGTACCGAGTCTGGACATAAGCCTTTTCCTGATGCTTTGATTTATGTTTAAGAATGGGTTAAGTCCATAAATCGATGCTTTTTTTAAAGGACTTTTTTTAACCCCCTAAACTCTTGTATATATAATAATCTTATTTTTGAGGAATCAGGTGCTTTTGCTGATGTTTTAGAATTCGATGCATTTTTGGAGGGACGTGTTTTAAACCCTCTAAACTATTGCCTTGCCTGTGCTTTGATTAATGCTTAAGAATGACTTAGAACCATATTCGATGCTTTTTTCTCAAGCGACGTATTTTTAACCCATGAAATTCTTGTATATAAAAATCTTACTTGGAATTTTTAAAGCTGTCGGAAATACACCTTTTCCGTAAGCTTTGATTTATGTTTAGTAAGAATGGGGTAGGTCGTCCATATTCGATCCTTTTTTTAAAGGACTTTTTTTTAACTTAACTAGTTTGTAGGAATAGCAGGATTTTCAGTCCAAATGTAAAACTAATTTATTAAAACTATTTTATAAAACCAAGCTTTCGGAACGTTTTGTGGGGGTAGGTCCATATTCGATGGTTTTTAAAGGACTTTTTTAACCCCCTAAAGCCTTGTGTATATAAAAATATTATTTTTGAGAAATCACAGTTGGTCTAGAGAGGGGTTTTAAGAAAAAAAATATATAATCTTTAAAACATAGATTTTAATTTTTGATACATCGCTAACTACTATTTTCCGTAAAAAGTAAAATCCCCTATGTAGCCCTTTTCTGGGGGGCTATTTTTGGAAAATATTCTAAAAACCTTAAATAGTAACTCCCTATTTTGACTTCATATTTGAGTTCTCGCTGAAATTCTCTTTCTAGTGGTATCCCATATCATAAGGTTTGCTTTACTAATTTTCGAGATATTGGCTTTCAAAATGTCAACAATTCAATTTTTAAAGGCCCATATCTTAGAAACTAAACAAAATATCTTTATTGTGTTTGTTATCGATTTTAAGAGTTTCATAAGAGCAAATAAAAAATGACAATAGTTTGACTTTTGCATATTCCTGTTTACAGTTTATTGATTTTCAGTGATTTTGACGATATTACTCCAAAAATATGAAGTAGAAGGTCAGATTGTTAAACTGTTGTCATTTTTTATTTCCTCGTAAAAAACCCCTAAAATCGATAATAAACACAATAGATATTTTGTTTAGTTTCTAAGATATGGGCCTTTGAAAATAGGAGGTTGCTATTTAAGTTTCCCCAAATATTTTACGGCTTATGTCCAGATTCAGTACTGTTTTTTAAGGGTCTTTTTTCCAACCCCATAGATTCTAATATATAAAAAATTTAGTTTTGTTTTTTAAAGAGATATTTAAAAGGAACATTTTGCGTATAGTCTGATTGATGCACAAAAACGGCTTATGTCTAGATTTGGTACTTTTTTCTTCAGATTCGGTACTTTTTTCTTAAGGGTCTTTTTTCAACCCCATAAACTCTGATATATAAAAAATTAATTTTTGTTTTTTAAAGAGCTACTTAGAAGGCACATTTTGCGTATAGTCTGATTGATGCACAAAAATGGCTTATGTCCAGATTCGGTACTTTTTTCTTCAGATTCGGTACTTTTTTCATAAGGGTCTTTTTTCAACCCCATAAACTCTGATATATAAAAAATGTATTTTTGTTTTTTAAAGAGCTATTTCAAGGGCACATTTTGCGTATAGTCCGATTGATGCACAAAAACGGCTTATGTCCAGACTCTGTACTTTTTTCTTAAGGGTCTTTTTTTCAACCCCATAAACTCTGATATAAAAAATTTATTTTTGTTATTTAAAGAGCTATTTAGAAGGCACATTTTGCGTATAGTCTGATTGATGCACAAAACGGCTTATGTCCAGATTTGGTACTTTTTTATTCAGATTCGGTACTTTTTTCTGAAGGGTCTTTTTTTCAACCCCATAAACTCTGATATATAAAAAATTTATTTTTATTTTTATTTTGCGGATAGTCTGATTGATGCACAAAAACGGCTTATGTCCAGATTCGGTACTTTTTTCTTAAGGGTGGCTGTTTCGACCCCATCATCTTTTTTTTTTCAATAATTTTAAAGGTCATAACAACAGAAATATTTTTTGTCCTACACAGTTTTATGCAAAATCGGATTTAATGGAAGTTTTATCTATTTTTATTATTTTTAAGGTTTGGGGGTGTTTTACCCTCTTAAGGCGCAATTACACAGACGAACATGCTCAAATAAAAGCTCGTGCAAAAGATCTAAAATTTTTTGCGTGAACATTTTTGTGAGCTTTTCTTTGAACATTTTGTTCGGGTAAATTTTGGAGCAAATTATTGCTATCCATTTTGGAAACATATTTTTAAAGATGAGAATAAATAAAATTTCACATTAGTGATCAGTGATCTCAATTCTTTAAAAAAATGGAACACCAACTTTTATTTAAAACTTTTGTGAAAAAAAGCCGACGGCAAGCGAAACATTATTATTGGCTCTACTATCAGTTTTGTCACATGGATTAGGGTTACTTATAATATTTTTTCTTAGGGTTTTTCCCGGATTTTTTTGACCGAGGTTTTTTTGGAATTTTCTTGCGAGTTTTTTTATTTCCAAGGGTTTTTTTCCTAAAGTCAAAAAAAAATCCAGGAAATTTTTTTTTTTCCAAAAAAATTTTGAGTTTTTCAAATATCGGCAAAAAACTCAAAAATTGCACCTTTAAGCGGTAATTCGCGCCTCACGACTATGAGAAGTGGTGGGGAGGGGGATTTTTTTTAAACATATTTTTGTAACTTTACTTTACCTTTAGCTTTTATTGTTGTTTTTTAATTCCTCACACCAGATTTACCTAGTTAGTTTAAGGTCCCAAGGGTTGCTTAAACAAGAAAAAGGTTCATGAAAATGCTGAAGATAGAGATATTTACTGTCAATTTAATGTAATAATCAAGGTCGATTACTGACACTGAACAAACAATATGCAAAGGGCAACATTCCGATTCAAAAGTCTAGTCTATTACTGCTAAATTATATATTTTAGACAAGGGTCGGGATCGTAGGGTTGTAAAAGTGGGTAATAAACGGGTATTATTAAGACCGAACGTGCTTTTGTTCATATATTTGAGATTTAATAAAATGTGTATAGGTTTTTTCATTTGACATAATTATTATTGTATTGTGTTTTAAACTAGGAAGTCACATAAAGAGCAAATTTTTATCATTACATTTTACAGGCAACAGCAATAAATAAGTGCCAATTATTATTTTTTATGATTCTCCCCCCAAAACCCCAAAAAAGTTACAAGTATACTGGCATATCCCCTATAAAAATCAGATCAATCGAAGTTGCTTATGAGGTAAAACGTGAATTTCGACATCAAATCGTTCTTCCGTCGGAAAACACTTGATTAAAAATACCTTATTTCAAAACTTTGTTTTTCTATTTTCAGTTAAGTTCAATGAATTCCGATAACAATATATAATTTGAATTTCTAAAGAAATTTTTATACCCCCAATTCTTCAAACAAATTTTGCTCAACATTCTCTCCAAAATTTACCTGTGTTTTTTTGTACGAGATTTTGCTCGAACATTTCTTTGAACATTTTGCTCAAGAGGCTCGTGTAAATGTTTGTCGGCATTTCAACATCAAAGGAAAGTTTGTCTGTGTAAATGCGCCTTTAGAATAATTAAAAATACGATAGGGTTGTCTTAAGCCATTCTATGGATCACAAGTATAAAATGTTGGCAATAATATATAATAAAATCACGTTAGTTTTGTCAAAAACTCTAAAAATAGTGTTGGGCGCAACTATTTACTGGTCGACTGTGATTTCGCGCGACCAGAGCTGTTTTCGAATCTGAATCCGAATCTGTCTTCAGCCACATGAAAAATAACCGTTTTTTACAATTTTCGTTATATTTAAGAATTTTCCGTAGAAAACTTCAATTTTGATTTCTGTTCATTTTTCTAATTATTTTGGTGTGTCATACCTGTGTTCAAGTCAAATTGGTCTTACCTTACAGGTGTAAGAATTTTGTAAATTAATGATCTGAAAAGTTTTTTAGTATTTTTAAAGAGTTTCAGCAAAAACTCTTGTTTCTGACTTTTGCGATTAAATATCTTAAATAAATATTCTGATAAAATTTTGCAAATGAAAAGTTCGTCAAGTCAATTAGTTTCTAAGTTTGAGTTTGTAATTAGTACGTAAGTGTTTTTTGATTTTTGGCAACAACGCAAGGTTTTTTGCTTGGGTTTTTCCTTGACGTATAAAGGCGCAATTACACAGACGAACATGCTCAAACTAAAGCTCGTGCAAAAGATTTAAAATTTTTTGCGCGAACATTTTTGTGAGCTTTTCTTTGAACATTTTGTTCGGGTAAATTTTTGAGCAAATTATTGCTATCTGTTTTGGAAACATATTTTTAAAGATGAGAATAAATAACATTTCACATCAGTGATCAGTGATCTCAATTCTTTAAAAAAAATGGAACAACAACTTTTATTTTAAATTTTTGTGAAAAAAAGCCGACGGCACGCGAAACATTATTATATCAGTTTTGTCACATGGATTAGGGTTACTTATAATATTTTTTTCTTAGGGTTTTTCCCGGATTTTTTTGCCCGGGGGTTTTTTTGGGACTTTCTTGCGAGTTTTTTTTTATTTCCAAGGGTTTTTTTCCTAAATTCGAAAAACAACCCAGGAAAATTTTTCTTTTCCAAAAAATTTTGAATTTTTCAAATATCGGCAAAAAACTCAAAAATTGCACTTTTAAGCGGTAATCCGCGCCTCACGACTATGAGGAGTGGTGGGGAGGGGATTTTTTTTAAGACATATTTTTGTAACTTTACTTTAACCTTAGCTTTGATAGTTTTTTTTTTAATTCCTCACACCAGATTTACCTACTTAGTTTAAGGCCCCAAGGGTTGCTTAAAAAAGCAAAAGGTTTATGAAAATGCTGAAGATAGATATTTACTCTCAATTTAATGTAATAATCAAGGTCGATTACTGACACTGAACAAACAATATGCAAAGGGGCAACATTCCGATTCAAAAGTCTAGTCTATTACTGCTAAATTATATTTTTTAGACAAGGGTCGGGATCGTAGGTTTGTAAAAGTGGGTAATAAACGGGTATTATTTAAATCGAACGTGCTTTTGTTCATATATTTGAGATTTAATAAAATGTAAATAGGTTTTTTCCTGTGACTTAATTATTATTGTAAAAGACTAAACTAGGAAGTAATATAAAGAGATATGAGTGGTAAGGCGTTTATAACTAACGTATCAAAAAGACAATAAATACCACAAGTACAAAAAATACTCTCACCACAACTACGACGTGTAAATATAAAGAATTCTTTATCTGGTATTGTAAGTTCAATTTTTTGTGAAGTAAATCCAACCCAACTCGACCCAAACTACTCTACGTTTCTCTGCTATATGGATGGACATTTTTAGTTTTAGGTTGCGCCCGTCGCTTTTATTATTATGATATGAGAATGCTAAAATTTATTTTCTACTTTTTAGTGCACTTTATATTTTATAGCAGCTTCTTTTTATTTAAAATAATTTTTTAATTTTTAGACTATCATAAATCCATCCTTTCGATAATTCTCTTCCCTAAAAACCCCTGTATGCCAATTTTGATTGAAATCGAAAAAAATAAATCTTTTTCTTCCTCCACTTTCCTCATTAGCGGGAGGGGGTGCCTAATAATACCATATTATTGTATTGTCGCCGCAACTATAAATACACACCGAAAACTGAAATTGAATACCAAATTTGAGTTGCAAGATTTGAGCCGAACATACATAAATAAAAGCTTGTAAAAATCGCCAAAAATTTCAATATTTAAAAAATCGGAAACGCAAGTTCTACGCGTCAATAAAATAAAACGAATTTCTTTGTTTTGCGTCGGAGAGCCCTTTATTTATGGAAAGATTTGTTCTAAAACTTTCATAAAAAAACTGCGTTGACCCTTGTTTGTTGTCATGTAATTTTGTGTGTCAATGTTCATTTGACCAAAACCGCCTCTCACTAGTCTACGGTTTTTACCTTCTCCTAACCCAGCATCAGCAACAAATAAGTGCCAATTATGGTATACTGCATATCCCTTATAAAAATCAAATCAATCGAAGTTGCTTATGAGGTAAAACGTGAATTTCGACATCATATCGTTTTTCCGTCGGAAAGCACTTAATTAAAATACCTTGTTTTAAAACTTAGTCTTTCTATTTTCAGTTAAGTTCAATGAATTCCCATAAAAATATAAAATTTAAATTTGTAAAGAAATTTTTATACCCCCAATTCTTTAAATAAATTTTGCTCAACATTCTCTCCAAAATTTACGTGTGTTTTTTTGTACGAGATTTTGCTCGAACATTTCTTTGAACATTTTGCTCAAGAGGCTCGTGTAAATGTTTGTCGGCATTACAACATCAAAGGAAAGTTTGTCTGTGTAAATGCGCCTTTAGAGATGCGAACCCAACCTCGTGATTGTACGAGCGCAAATACATTTTTACCTATTGTAAGCCTTTAATTCAATTTTTATTCTATTGGTCAATTGTTGGTCAAGTCATTATTTTATAGGGTAATTTCATTTTGCAAATGCAACTGGCATTGTTGTATTACTTGTTTTGTTCCATATTCAAAACGAGATCACCTTATCTTTTCTATCTTTTTCTTTGTATACTTAAAGCAAATTGGAGGGGTGATGCGTTTAGTAATTTCTAAAGGAAGAAATGTTTTTGAAATTTCGTAATAGATGCATTTCATATTTTTATATGTATCCTTTTCTTCTTCAATAATATGATATGTTTTCCTTTTTTTTATTTTAAAGTCCGATTGCTGGGTGGCTGTGACTATGATAGGCTGTACAATTTTTGGTAGGAAGTTCTAGACACGCCTTTCAAAAACCTAGAAGAAGCTTTACAAAAATTAAGATTTCTGACTTTTCTGAGTTAATTGGTAGTTCGAGTTCTTTAAGATAAGTCTAAATTTAAATATCGCGGTTGTGTCAAATTCAAGGTAAATTTTTGGAATTTTTAAACGACTTCTTTTATTTTTTTTAAAGATAAAGCCACTTCTAGGTCTAGAAATAATTGGTATTTTCTGTAATTTGTGAATAATTTTGGATCTTATTTCGTAAATATTATCTGGAGAATTTCTTTAAATTTTAGCTAATTTAAAGTTGATTTTCCATGGTAAATAATCGCGTTTAATAAACTTGGAAATTAGTCATCAACGTTTTGTAAAAGAGTTTTTATTGCTCACTAATAGGATCTAAGATTTGCAATTTTTCTCATTTTCACTCCAGAGGTGAAGGTTTACCGAGAAAAGTATTGTTTGCTAAGGAGAGAGAATCTAATTGTCACATAGTTTTGTTTTATTACTTTCTTTTATGTTTTCACATTTTTTTGGTTTTATAAAGTTTTCAGTAATATGTTTTGAACTTGACCACTATTTCGTAAATTCGGTTATTTCATTTTATTTGTTCTACATTATATAAAGTTAACATTAAAATCTCTTACGTTGCCTCAACTTCTGATTTTTATTTAAACTTAAATTTAACATATTTTCTTTAAAAATTAAAATCAGATAGATGGTTAGTGAATTAAATCAAATTGAATAACGGCTGACAAAAAACATCTTTATAAAGTTATAGTTATAGAAAAGGTAAATTAATTCGTTGACAGCCGTTTATCAGTCTTGGTCTAAGTTATTACCAATAAAATCTGAATTAAGAAAACCAATAAATTGTTAATCAGAAATATTATTCAAGTAATATTAAAGGAAGGAAACTAACTCCTTCAGTGACCTATAAGTGAATTTTAGTAATTTCAATATTGAAAATAAAATCAAACAAAAGTATATAAAGTAAATATTGATTATGTTGGGAATTTGGAACCTTTGGTTGCACTAAAACAAAATTATGATTGTTTTCCACAAACCAAAACTACACTTTTTTGCACTCGACGCGCGTTTCGCTAACAACGTTAGCATCATCAGGAGACGATAAACAACGAACTAAATTAATCTACGCTCTATCTTATATACAATCCTTTAGTGGGCGGAGATAAGACTAATAAATTGTGATTGATCACGATTTTTAATCCCATCTCCCCTCAACCAAAGAATAAAGTGTACTAAACGGGATGGGTCCTCTATCTTTATTTAAACTATTTCTGGATTTAATGATTTCCATACTTTCATATGCATTCAAAAGTCTTTTGTTTGGTACACTTTTTAGAAGTTTTAGGTTATCTAATGTTAATCTATAATTGTTTTCAAAAGCATGCTCGGCCACACTTGACTTTTCTGTTCTTCCGTACCGGTAACACAATAAGAAGCTTACTAGTAAATCCCAAGGATAAAAGTACAGTTCCAGAAAAAAGTGGAATTTACGAAATTAGTTGCATGGATTGTGACAAAAAATATGTTGACCAAACGAGACGCTCTATTCAAACACGTTTTAAAGAACACTTAGCACACTTAAAATACGGAACTCTTGGTACAATTTAAAAACAACTTACATGGATACCTTGCTTACAAAACTTATAAATTTACACATTTCGGACATTTCTGACTACAAAAAAAACTCATTTACTGCAATGTGGACTTTATCGCATCTTTTGGTGCTCCTTGCCCTACTGTGCGCCGTTGGCTGGACGGATATTCTTGAAAGTCATACGATCCGGACTTTCTCTCGTGAGATGAGATCCATCGTATGAAATCTATCACCTCCCACGGTCGAAAAGCAGTTTAGGAAACAATATCTTTCAAGAAAAAACCTCTTTATTGCGCAAGCTTTACTAGACTCGACGCTGTTCCCCGGCTTGGACCATGCGATCGGGAACGTATGATTTTCATAAGATCGGTAAGATCAGATCATCGCTCAAGAATGAAACGTTTTCCGGCCCATGTTTATGCCCAATAAACACAACGTGGTCTGGACGCTAGCGCATCTCTCACAATTTTTCGGAAGCCAGCTGGCGGCTCGACTGCTTGGGGCGCTGCGGCATGTATAGCGCCCATAGCCGCTTGGGCACGTGTCGGCCGACAGGCGGTTGGGCGCGAGTAGTTTACCTGTCATTAAAAAAAGAATTGTTGGACGCAACCGGGATCCGAACCTGCGCGTCCCATGTGAGAGTACCACTACGCCACGAGCCTTCTATACCAAATCTGTCTTTTAACTTCAACCTTTGCGAACCATAGAAATATGATTCATTTCTATGTTGCGATCCCGCTGCGAGAAAGGTTGCGTAGAGCTGACGCCTACGAAGCGACAAAACGCTTCAAGCGTTTTTCAGTAAGCAATTTTAGCGGCTGCATTGCCTATACGTCCCGTCAGAAATCCGCCGGTTTCACTTAGCGGGCGACTGTTTACCGCCACCTCCTGGTTTGCTGGGAGAATAAACGTCCAGAAGACCCCGGAGCTTTGCCTGCGGTTTTACCCGTTTTTCTTGCTTTAAATGGTCATAACTTTTGTTCCCGAGAATCGATTTTAATGCGGTCAAGGTATTAAACAGCATCAAAATCGGTCCGGTAGGTTTTGCGTGATGCTGGAACCAACAGACATTTTTGGTATCGACATCCTCTGTTTAGAAGCCGACACCAAAAATTTCTAAAAAATATTCAATGCAAAGAAACGGCCTCTATCTAGAGATTTATTATATCTGTAGATTAGTAGCAGAATTAAGGATTAAACGACTTACCTGTAAGAAAGTTCAATCCACATTATACGAGATTGGTCACATCCTATTAGATACACCAGGTAGTGATACTTCGTAGCACGTCATACGCAAGTTTTAGAGATAAGAAAAACATACCGCCATGGCAGCCGGCCTGATCTCTGCTAGGTACTTCAGTATACTTCTAAAGCTTTCCTGAAATACTAAGATCGCCAAGGGCGGGTTGACTAGTACGTAAGTAAATTGCATGAAAAATACATGAATATATAAATGGGAGGGCGTCTAATAGGATGTGACCAATCTCGTATAATTTGGATTAAACTTCCTTACAGGTAAGTCGTTTAATCCTTAATTATACTTCGATTGGGCACATCCTATTAGATACACTAGGCAGTTGTTTAGAGAATATGGCGATATTAGTTCAAAAGTTAAATAATAATAAGGAAACCACAAGGTTCAAATTTTAAATGTGTTTAAATATATTTCTTAATATAATTAGCTAAGAAATCTTTTGAAATTAAAGGTTTATTATAAAATCGATTGAACGTTTTCCTTTTTTCGGAACATCCCGCAGCCTTTCTAATTGCTTGCACCAACCCTTATTGCTGCGGAAGACACCCCATGTCCTGTGCTATGTCCTTTAAAATTTGATTCTATTTCTGCGTTTTTTAGACCTTTTTAAATCCACCTGCTAATGTTTTGGGATGTAGCGGGCTTATGAGGATTTTTAATTGTTAAAACAATTGTATCCTCTGTTCATCGAAATAGTTTTGTTTTCTGTATGCAATATATAACGGTAAAACACAAATAGAACTGTAAATTTTCTTTGAAACAGGGTACTTAAGCCAAGGCTGAATTCTTCTGGGTCCAGATATTTTAAAAATATCTTTAAGAATTATTTCTATGCCCTTTTCGTTAGCCTTAATGTTATTAACTTATAGAAAATATCTGAACTCTTTGAGCAGAACAAAGAGTTAAAAGAAGTACCATTTTTATAGTTAATAACCCGAATGTTAAATTTACCAAAGGGTACAAGTAGTAGTAGTAGAGAATGGGCGGCGCGAAGCCTGGCAAGTAGGCCTCCCTGGGCCCTTTCTGCCCTACCCCGAGCCTGCCCCTAATCCACCGCCTGCACCACTGGTCTGGCAGTCTGCTCAACTGGTTTCACTGTTCTTTTTGCAAAGTCCTGTATTTTGTCTTATTTGAGCGTGTGCAGGTCCTCCTCATCCAGTGTCGAGATGTCTCTTCTGCCGACCCGCAGGCCCGGCAGGTCGAGTCATTCTCCACCGCGATCCGGGTCATGTGCTTCCTTAGTCGGTTGTGACCTGTTATGATACCTGTCAGCAGACCAGCGTCCCTTCGCGATCTCCCCAGAAGCCATTTTTGTCTGGCTACATCCGGGCCCTTCACGAAGTCCTTGGTCTGTCTGCATCCTGTTCCTCCTCTCCAATCGGTCGTCATGGCATCGTTGGCCCATTTATTGAGTCGACTTTGCGATTGCCTCTTGGTTGTTCCTAGGAGTGGTTCCGGCCCTACATACTGGGTGCTTGCCCCGATCCTGGCGAGCTCGTCGGCCATCTCGTTATCCGGCACCCCCATATGTTCCGGTACCCACATAAGTGTCACTTGTTTGCCCTCTCCCAAGGATTCTAATGCATCCGCACATTCCTCCACCAGGGTGTTGTTGATCTTGGGCGCCCTTAGTGCCTTTAGGGCTGATTGGCTGTCGGAGCATATATAAACATGCTCCTCCCTACCGTTCTTTATTTCTTCCATGGTTGCAGCCATTATTATGGCATACACCTCTGCCTGAAAGACCGTGGCTTGTAGTGGCGGTGTAGCAAATCACGGCGTTTTCCTCGAACTGTTCGCGGAGGTTTTCACTCTGCCATAGTTCCCTGCCTGGGATGACTACTTTGTACCTCTTGTTGAATCTCCAGGGGTTTTTTGGTCTTTGTGTTTTAATCGCTACCATAGGGATTTCTCTCTCGGCGATTTGGGCAATCCTAAGATGCCCCGCAGCTTCCCTTCTTCCTCTCCATTGACCTGTATCTCTCAGCCGGAGGTGGGTCGTCATCACTTCTTTTCTGGTCCAGATCGGAAGCGGCGGCAGTCCCAGAATGGTTTCGAGTGCCTGTATAGGTGCCGTCCTCATAGCGCCGGTTATCCATCTGCATATGGTTCCCTGTAGGCTCCTAAGCTTGAGGATAGTAGTGACCTTCTCCACTGTTGCCCACCAGACTTTGGATCCGTACTGGTCTTAGTACTGCCGTGAACATCCAGTAGATGTTTCTGGGATTCAAACCCCAGGTGCGGCCAACCACTCGACGCAGTTGTCACATCGTTGCCTGCACCTTATTGGTCAATTTCGCAACGTGTGGTGTCCAGGTGAGCCCCTTGTCTAGGGTGACCCCTAGGTACTTCAGTTCTGAAAGCAAAGTCAGGGGTCTCCCGTACATCTTGGGTGCTCTGAATTCCTCAATTTTCCTCTTTCTTATGAACAGGATCATCTCTGTCTTTCCTGGATTGACAGAGATACCGTTTTCTTGACACCAGTCTTCTATGATTCGTACCGCCCTTTGCATTCTGTTACAGACGGTGTTTAGGTGGTGGCCTAAAGGGTACAAGTTACCTATAAAAAGTAACACTGGTTCCGGATACCAAGTTTATATTTCGGAAACTGAGGGCGCAGCTTAAAAATGCGTCTCGTAAACCTATCTACCATTTCTGATTTTTCTGCTCGCAAATTAAATTTAAGGCAGACCTACGTGTGTTAAGACTTCAATATTTCCCAGTATTTTGAGATTCTGTTTCTAAAACGGATACAACTTGATTTACATAAGGGTGCAAGATGGTCTCAATAATATTGTCGCAAAACTTCCATCATTTGGAAAGAATAAATTGCATCCACCCAAACGCCTCTTTTAGTATAGGCCAACTTAATAAGATTGCTACCCCCAGGGAAAGATTCTTTCATAGTGGGTGGGGTTACCTAAACGAGGATAAGAGTAAATCACCTTTCGAATTTAAAAGAATAACTTTTAAGCGAATCACGGATTCTAATTTTGGATACCATGCTTGAGTTGTCCAGATAGAATAAACCACCAGACATATCGCATTATCGTTTTCAATTTTTTCTCTTTTTTTACATTTTTGGAACCAGTGAGGCAGGGGAAATATATAAGAATTAAGGTTTTTCTAATTCATTGTGAATGCATCCACTCGAAGCCACGACACAAACCGGTGGCATTTTTTGTTCAGGTAGCTTGCAAATAAATATACAATTTTTATACCAGATTTCTTGTCTGCTATATGATTATCGAACGTATTTATGTACGTGACAAATACAAAAAAATATACCTAAGCTCACTGCCACATCACTCTCCCAATAGCAATCAATTCTTAGTAAAATATGACAATTTTTTAAAATCTTTTACAAAGCTTGTTAAGCCATAAAAAGCTGCCTTCATTTCAAGAATGTTTATGTGTTTCTCCTGTTCACCTTGTTGCCAAAAAACCCCCTTTTGCTTCCTTTCCATTGCAACACGCCCCCATCCCGATTTGTATGCATCGGAGAAAATTTTAAAGTTATAATTAGGCTGTAAAATAGTATGTGCTTTAACCACCACTCAAGTTCATTTTTAACTAAGAACCTAACAAGCATCTTTTTGTTATAGTTGTTCCTGTTAGCCTTTTAGGCACGATATTTTTCTCGCTCAAGAGTTTTTACGTACAACAAGCCGTACTCTACAGACCGCTTTAAGCTACTGCGAACATAGGGGGAATCAAGTCCAATTTACTCTCCGTGCCGTACGACCGAGGTGGATTCGAAGCACGCTGCAGTGTTATCTTTCATTCATTTTGTTTTTATTATTTTGTTTTATTTCTGCCTTGCTCGAGAAACAGATGGGTAAGTTCTTAATTGAAATAATACATTTTTAAAACTAAAAATGTATGTCTACGAAGTTGCCGAAAAAGTGCAGATGGTCAAATGGTCAAATCGTCATAACCCAACACACGTTCGATATTGGTCGAGGGAAAATTTGCATTTGTATTTTGACGTAAGAACACAGTATCCCCAAAAACTAAATGTTTGGGGGGGGGTATTGTAGGGGAACACATAATTGGGCCATTTTTTATTAGCGGCAATTGCAATTTGAATGGTCCTAGATACTTGGATCTACTGCAGCAGCACATTGTTCCAACTGCTAGGCAGTTGTTAGGTGTAAGATTTGGTGAAACATGGTTTCAACAAGATGGTTGTTCCGCTCACAATGTTGGCCTTGTTAGGGAATATCTTGATAATGTATTTCCTAATCGGGTTATAAGTACACGGGGACTATTTTATGGCCAGCTCGATCTCCCGATCTTGCTCCTAATGACTTCTATCTGTTTTTGAAGAAACTTTTCAAATTATCACCCCTAACATGCTTGGAAACGTTGGAAGGGGTTTTTATAGTAGGCTCGGATATTGTCTAGCCGAGCAAGAAGGACTTTTCGAACATTTGCTTTAATTTTTTTTTTGACTGGGAGAATCTTTTTGGTCTTTAGAATGTATTATTTTATTTTGAGAACTTGCTTTTATTTTGTTTCTCCTTATTATTTTCATTGTAACACGTCGTCACTGATAAATCTGAGCAGTTGACAATAAAACGCTCTTATTTATCAGTGACAAAAAATAAGAAAATTACGTTATAAAAATTTGCGTATTTATTGACCAAATTCCGGTTTCATTGACTACGCTCTACACAGCACCGTGGTTAGAGGCGTACTAAATACAAGGCGAACGGCGGCGAACGGCAGCGAATGGCGATCGAAAGTCCGAGTGTTGGTTGCTTCACTGATAGGCGTGCGGTGTCTCTGCATGTACGTACACTGGCAAATTAGACTTCTTTCACCCTATGTTCGCAGTAGCTTGAAGCGGTCTGTATACAAACCGAGGCTAGCCTTCCTATAATTTGCGAAACCTCTTTAATTGTTATTTAATTTTTTCCTTTGAATAATCTGAATTTATTTTTGTTATTCTTTTTTGTGCGATATATATCCTCATCTTTTTTGCATTAAGGATAAATGCTAAAAATTGTATCTCTTGAGTCGGTTGTGTATGGTTTTTTAATTGTTAATAAAAAACCTAATCTTTTAGATAAGAGAAACAGGCCTGAAAGGGTGGAACAAAAAAGTGCAGTGGCTAAGCCGAATGGTAAACATTGGAATTCAACTTTTGTTTTGAAAAGAAAATCTTAAATATTTTTTATATTCATCAAACATTGGAACTAAAAAATATGCATCTTTAAGATCTAATGTCGCAAGGAAGCAGTTTTTAGTAATTAAGTTCTCTAATATCTTCCAGTTGAAAATGAGGTGGGTAAAAGAACTTTATGTAGGTTTCTAGGATTAAAGATAAACCTAAAATCCCCTGTTATCGTTCTGTCTTAAAAAATAGCTTAACAAAAACTGATCTTGACAGTTATTAACAGTTCTAACTGCTCCTACTTATAAATGTTGTATGCTTTTCGAATAAATTTTTAACTCATTTTTGATAAATTTTGAGGTTTTGGGGGTGAAAACTTGAAAAGGTTTGTACACAAAGGGAATTTTGTAACCTATTGTTGAACTCAAAGCTAATTTATTTTGAGTTATTTGATTCCACTCTTCTGAAAAAAAAAATCGACAGGAATACGTTCGTTCACTGTTTAGCTCTAATATTTCCTCTCGGCGCGTTTTTTATATTTTTGCAATTTTCGGCAAAACCTTCGCTAAAAAAGAAAAGATCTGGATTTTGCGCAGTAGCAATTTATTACATTTTTGCATGAAATAATATTGTGACCAATGCAAAACAACTACGCCGATTCGGCAAGACCCAAAAGATCTTCACTAAGTGCTTCGTCTCTCCCTTTTTTGTTTAGGCCAAATTAGAGAAAACCCGTTCTAAGGCTGTCAAACCTTTTCCCAAAATGGTTTACAATTTCAAGAGTTACGTATCTCTTTTTTGCTCTGTGGATGCTAGCATCCTGGATTTAATTTGGGTCTTTGAAGAATTTGGCAATTTTTCCGGATTTTTCGAGGAGATTATTTTTAGTTTCCTTATCTACAGGGATCCTAAGCAAATCCTTAGGGGACCAAGCAGCCGTGTATAAGACGCAGACAAACGGAAAAGCACATTAGGCAGAAAAGGATGGGCATGAGGCGATGTTGTCACTACATCTTACACGTAGTAAATTCATTCCAGGTTGTTGTTTTCTAATGTTTTCCATTTTCATACCTTTAGGACTGGAATAAAAATTGTTTTGGTTCGACTTTAATACCAAAGTGATGAAAGATATCGTAAAAAAAAATATTTTTCAACTTTTCATTTTGTAACCATTGTCCTTACGCACTGGTTACAGGCTAGGGACTGAGATACATGCAAATGCCTAACCTAAAGCGTTCATACACGGCCGGAGAAATCGACTGAGATATTTCCGTAGAAACTTTATCAAGCAAATAGGACGGGTTGACGCCTTCGAACGTCCAACCCGGGTTTTTGTACTTTGATTCGAAATCAAAAAGGAGGAACAGTCAGATGTGGGGCCGTGCACAAATTACGTAACGGTGATTTTACCAATTTTTGACCCCCTCCCTATGTAATCTTTTGTAATGTTTTGGCACGCCACTTTCCTAATATTACGTAACGATTTCAAGACCACTACCCCCCCCCCCAAAAAAAAAAAAACTTTTAACTTATTTTCATTCCAAATTTTCTTAGTTTCACACAAATGCAAACGCTGTCGAAAACCCCCCTCCCCCCTACGTAACGTTTTATAACCCCCCTCCCCCCTATGACCATTACGTAATTTGTGCACGGCCCCTGTAGTCCCAGTGGAGGAGGGCGAGAAAATTGATATTTTTTTCTTAAAAATTATACTCTTTAGATCTATTTCTGTGCGTTCCCGAAATTACGTAATTTTTGAAAAAAAATTGTAAGCGGCGCCATTTTTATTTCGTGCTTTGTTTTTCTAACATTTTTGCGTTCGGCTAATTTAATTGAAAAATTTTTGCCTGCGGCGCCCTTTATCTTCTCACTCGAAACCAAGTTTCCCCGTTTTAGGAAAACTGATCCTGTCTGTTTCTAAATTTTTTCAAATAAAAGTAAAGTATGACCATGGGGGAAATAATTTTTTTCTACGGTATGACGAAAATTTCGAGAAAGTTGAAGAAAAAAATTAAAAAAGTGGCAGAGCTCAAGTTTTTCGTAAAAAAAAACGTTTTTTGTAAAGAAACAGAGCAAAATAAATCTTTTCACCACTTTTTGGGTGTTACAAAAATTGGCAGCCCCTTATTTTTCGCTTTTACCCTCCCGCTAGTTTTGAAGAATTGGTTCGCTACATGTTTCGAGATCATGTCATAAAACACCTCGAAAATATCAAATGTAGTGTAGGGCCAGCTTTATTTAAAATCAATAATATCGCAAGCAAAAAGCTCTGCAGGAAAAACAGCGCCGTTTATTGATTTCTTTGGCTGCTAGTGCTAGCTGCATGGTTTGATCGTTTCCGGATAGATGTCACTAGTAGAACAGAATGGAAATAAATTTAATTAAAAGCGAAGATATTTCTTTCTAATGTTAACAACCTCACGAGTTTATCGCTCAGTATCGTAAATAATGGACCCTGCCGCCTCCTTTAAGCAAGAAAAAGCTGTGGTTTGTACCTGAAAACATCTAATTTTTAATTAGATTAGATGTTCAAATTACGTAACGGTGATTTTACCAATTTTTGACCCCCTCCCTATGTAATCTTTTGTAACGGTTTGGCACGCCACTCCCCTTCTTGAGCCTCACAATATCCCAATCTATTGTAAAACTCTTGGCGCGTAGCAGCCAACATTTCAGGGGTGATAGAGTTGCCCGCCTCCAAAATTTTCGCCCTCAACTCCTGTATAGTCGTAGGCCGTAAGTGAGGGTGTTGGAAAATTTTGTCGTGCCAACAACCCCATAGGAAAAAGTCATTTGGCGCAAGATCTGGTGATCGAGGAGGCCATCCGATATTTCCATACGTGGAAATAATTCTATCACCCAATACCTGACGAAGGTAATTTGTAGCCTGGCGTGAATTGTGGGATGAACAGCCATCTTGCTGAAACCACAATTCGTCCAAATTTATGTTGAGTTCCCTCAAACGTAGTAAAACCTGGTGTTGGAGAAGATCACCATATTTTTGGCTATTCATTTCAAACATTTAATTTTCGAGGATGTTGCGTTCTAACACTTGCGTGCAGATGTTTATTTTCGCGGGACCAATGGCGGCTATTTTGTGGATTGTGAGAGCTATGAAGTTCAAATGTCTTCCCGTCACTAAACAAAACTTTTGATAGGAAATTTTCGTTCCTGTCACATTTATCCCTCATAACCTCACAATATTCTAACCGGCGAAAATAATCACCTGGTTGCAATTCCTGCGACTTCCCAATCTTAAACGACTTGTAGCCGTATTTTTTTAGGATCCATTGGCAAGTACTGTTGGGAATATCCAATGCCTCCGCAATCGGTTTCGTCGAACATGGTTCATGTGCCTCAACGTAAGCGCATACCATTTCGTCTCGTTCCACCCTGTATGGAAGAACGGGATGCTCTGGTATTTCACCGTCGTGGTAACACTTTCTACAACCATTTATGCACCCGTACCTTTCAAAACGATGATAAATGTTGTAGACAGTTTGAGCCACAGGAACCGGTCGATCTGAAAACGCAAAAACAAAAAGCCCAATGACCTCGTCCGCACTGTCTTCTCGAGTATACGGCATTTTAAAAACACAAAATTTACGAAACTGAAGCGATTCGAAAGGAAATAAAAATGCAATGCCTGTGAATCCCAGTTTTTCTTCGATCATCTCATGGTGTGGCCGCCATCTAGCGGAATTTGCAGACATCTTGTCAACGGTTATTTTTGCAACTATGATTTATGCTCACAATGAAAGAGTGGCGACAATTTTTTCTCATGAAAGCAGTCCGGAGATAATAACAAACTGGCACCATTGCTCAATATACCTGTTTCTTTTGTGCGCCCAGAACTTTCTATGCCATTTCTGTTTGATTTATTGAAATCCTATCCCTAAGGAAAATCTTAGGATCCCTGTATATATTCCCATAGAAAGATGCTTCTTCCATCTATCATCTATCCCCCCTAATATACTTCCTAAGGGGTGCACCTCTATGCTAGAGTTCGAGGAACTACTAGTGTCTGACCAGCTGAGGAACTGTCAGATTCGTCGTCACATATAATAATATGAAAAACTATGTGCTAATAATACTTTTTTAAGTAAACATATTATAATGTTCTTAGAAAATTGGAGACCGGTAGAGCAAACCATGCATCGGGAGCATGGTTGAGATATGATAGTATTTGTTTTTACGTGCAGCATATAGGATATAGCGTGCTAGGCAAAAAAATTCTGAGTCATCCGCCGTCTACATGGAAAATTCGGTTAAGAATTTTTGTTAGATTACGACGGGTGAAGGGTTTTTTTCATAATAATTATTCTGGAAGTTAAAATGTTATATTTTGGAAACGGATTTTATTAACATTATGGAGTTTTTTATTGAGACTAATATGGCGCGCATAAGTCAAAAACTATGCAGGGTTTAAGTTTCTATGAGTCATAAAAACAAATGTGTGTTTGCAGAATAAACAATCCCATGCCAAAAAATATTAGCCAATAGCCTAATATTTGTCTCACTCCACTGTTTAAAACTGACAATGCGCCTTACTTACTTGAATCACGACGCTTCCTTTTCCCTTCCTTTCCCAGTTTCCTCATTTTCTTCTTTGGGTAATCCATTTGCTTTACACGTTTTCTTTTGTTAAATTTTTTCGGCACTTTATTCGTTCTGTCAGATTCGTCGTCACATATATGAAAATCGACGTGGTAGTAAGTAAACATTTGGAGTTTTTTATTGAGACTAATTTAGCGGGCATAAGTCAGAAACTATGCAGGGTTTAAGTTTTTATGCGTAATAAAAACAAATGTGTGTTTACAGAATAAACAAACCCATGCCAAAAAATATTAGCCAAAAGCATAATATTTCTCTCACTCCATTGTTTAAAAACTGTCAGTTTGCTGCCCTTTTCATTTCCTTTGTCATGTTCCTCCTTTTCTTCTTTAGGTAATCCAATTGCTTTTCACGTTTTCTTTTGTTAGATTTTCTTTAAAAGCGTATTTCCACAATTCGCGCGCGCGATACCGTGACTATTCGCATGACAGCGCAAGAAGTATACTGAAGTACCTAGCAGCACCCAAAACTTGCGTATGACGTGCTACGAAGTATCACTACCTAGTGTATCTAATAGGATGTGCCCAATCGAAAAATAAAATGACAAGTTTTAATTATTATTGATTAATTTAAACCATGAAAAAATTTTTGTTAGGTATAAGCGAGAAATATTCCACATAATTATTATGATCAGTGGAATCATCACATTGCTTTCCACTTTTTGTGTATCAGTGTACGCACGCGCCTGACGGAAGTAAAAACAAAAAATGGAATGCTAATACCCCCTGGGAAATTTCCAAAAAATGACCGCCACATGTAGGTGACTGTTCTGAGCCTGAAAGAACGTAGTCGCATCAATCGAACCGACTTAAAAAATATTTTTAATTTAAGTCTTACTTTTATAAACTGTGAGTAGTTGTTTTTCATTACGTCTATTATCTATTGACTTATATTTTGCAGTATTTTTTTGTTTTAAGTGGAGATTTAAAAATTATATTGTTTTCAAATCGGTTTTAATTCCGCGTATAAATATGATAATATTTTACCTGGTTTTTATATTAGCCACACAGTGTTGCACCAAACCAAAATTTACTAGAGCGGAAAAGTCTTATGGCGGAAGGTGTCATTTTGTTTTTATTGTGTCTTTTCATGAGGTGACAAATACGAGTTTTTTGAGTTTTTTTAATTGTGTCTTTTCGCTAGACGAATAATACGAAAATGGTGTTTTGTTTTGTAGTAGATTGTTCTAACCGGAATGACTCGAAGTTGTTTTCCTTTCATAGGTAAGTTGGTTGAGGATGCCTGCCCAAGTACCACAACGTGGGGCAAAAAGTAAGGTTAAATTTTCTGTTTTTTTTTAAATGTTTTAGGGCCGTGGCTCGCTCCTTCCTTGAGGATTGTAAATTCTTATGAGTGGAAGAAGGAGGGAGCCTTGGGGAACGACTATAAATTCCGCTCTTAGTGCCTTCCACTTTGTTATCCGCATGAAAGTTAAGGAGCGGTCAGAGTCGCCGTACCGTAAAAATTATGCTGTAAGAAGTAAGCCGTAAGAAGTAATATGCCGCCGTGATGGTATGCGTTCATAGTTCAAAAACTTAAGCAGTAAGAAAATAAACTTGGAACTAACTCCTTCAATGATTTATCAAATATTACTGGGTAATGTTGTATTAAATCTATAAGAAGATTTTTAGTTAAATATATTCCTGGCTCATTTTTAAAATAAATTTAGAAAAAATAAAAAAAAAAATAAACAACCTAACCTTTCAATGTCAAAAATACCAATGAACATTTGAAGTTGACTTGGTGGAAGCACAACTTGTATTTTGATTGGTTACAGATATCGAAAACTGCCAATCAATCACATTTTCATCCGATTCGGTAAGACTTAAGCCACACAAATTAAAAATAATTAATAAATCATTTGCTGGATTCAAAGTTGTGTAGAAAATGTAAGCAGTATATCTAAGTTTCATTTTTTCATTTCATTATTAGAATGCTTCAATTTGGATCAAAAAGGGGTGCCAGAGGGGGGCGGGGGTTATAATGTGCTTTTTTGGTTGTTTTGGGTTGGTTTGCGTTTGTTTAAGTTAAGTGTTGGGTTAAGTCAGTCAAAATAAATGTAAGAATTTTTCATCAAAAACCAAATATGGCAGAAAAGTGTATACAGCCATTCCAAGCCAACAATAATCACCTCATGAACTTATTAAAGGACAGGGCACCAAATACATTGTTACCTGGTATCGGTAAAATGGCTTGGGGTTGTGATATGTTGAGTCCTGAAAAAATTTGGGGGAGTCGTTGGTTTTGTTTTTGAACTGGACTTTAATGATGCGCTTCTGGATAATAAGAAAATATATAATGGGGTGATCTATTTGCAATATCTTCTCCAGTTGCAGAAAATTAAAATTCACATTGTTTTATTAGAACACATGTCCGGGCAAGATTTAATAATTTTTGGCCTATTATTTACTATAATGTACAAACGGAGTGTCCCTAATAATCTTCAAATAAAATCTACTAATAATAATAATTTGTTTTCTTAGAAAAACTAGAAAGGTACAATACAGTATACAGTTCTCAAGATATACTCTTTTTGTGTTTTTTCTCAAAATTTGGTCAAAATTGACTGTCTTTACGGGCATTTATAAAAATATGAATATCTTGAGAACTATAACAAAAAAGTAAGTGATAGCTTGTTTTAAAGGTATTTTAAATGTCATTTTAATGAAGTATCTTTTTTTTTTTGAAAAACATTGAGAAATTTTAAAGTCATTTTTTTTGATGAGCCAAATAAAAAAATGCTGTATTTCTAAAAATTGAAAAGGTTTTTTTTTAACAAAAAGATGAAGAATAATACATTATTTGAAAGGTTTTTAAATTACCTTTGAAACGAGCTACAAACCACTGTCCACGTGTAGTTATCAAAATATTTCAATTTCTTTAAGTACATGTTTGAGCAAAATTGGTAGTTTTTTTGATTTTCAAGAATTAATTAAAAAAAAACTAATGGTCAAAAAAATTTGAAATAGGATTTTTCATCACTTTTATAGGTAGAATAAATGTACCAAAAATTATTGGAATCGGGGAGGTGGTCTGTCAAACCTCCCTTTTTTTTGGTTGATTTCATATAGAGTTGTTCTTGAAAAAAGGTAACGTTTCAATTGGTAATTTAAAAAAAAAACAAATTAGTGTTCTTTGAATTTTGGTAATTATTAAATGTTGCTGTAGTTGGCAGGACCAAAACGTGCTATATGGCCGAGATAACAATTCACTAGCTCTTGAGTTATTTTGGAGTTTGTGAATTCAACTGCTAACACAAATGATAGCCAGCTAACACCCTTTATACCTATTTTACCAAAATCAAGAATCTTTATAGCTGGGTTGTTCTTGAAAAATGGTAACATTTGGTGTAGTAGTTTTTAAAAAAACAAAAATTGATTTACCACTTTTTAAGTAAATATAATATGTTGCTATATACAGACCGCTTCAAGCTACTGCGAACATAGGGGGAATCAAGTCCAATTTACTCTCCGTGCCGTACGACCGAGGTGGATTCGAAGCACGCTGCAGTGTTATCTTTTGGAAATTCATTTTGTTTTTATTATTTTGTTTTATTTCTGCCTTGCTCGAGAAACAGATGGGTAAGTTCTTAATTGAAATAATACATTTTTAAAACTAAAAATGGATGTCTACGAAGTTGCCGAAAAAGTGCAGATGGTCAAATGGTCAAATCGTCATAACCCAACACACGTTCGATATTGGTCGAGGGAAAATTTGCATTTGTATTTTGACGTAAGAACACAGTATTCCCAAAAAATAAATGTTTGGGGGGGGGTATTGTAGGGGAACACGTAATTGGGCCATTTTTTATTAACGGCAATTGCAATTTGAATGGTCCTAGATACTTGGATCTACTGCAGCAGCACATTATTCCAACTGCTAGGCAGTTGTTAGGTGTAAGATTTGGTGAAACATGGTTTCAACAAGATGGTTGTTCCGCTCACAATGTTTGCCTTGTTAGGGAATATCTTGATAATGTATTTCCTAATCGGGTTATAAGTACACGGGGAACTATTTTATGGCCAGCTCGATCTCCCGATCTTGCTCCTAATGACTTCTATCTGTTTTTGAAGAAGCTTTTCAAATTATCACCCCTAACATGCTTGGAAACGTTGGAAGGGGTTTTTATAGTAGGCTCGGATATTGTCTAGCCGAGCAAGGAGGACTTTTCGAACATTTGCTTTAATTTTTTTTTGACTGGGAGAATCTTTTTGGTTTTTAGAATGTATTATTTTATTTTGAGAACTTGCTTTTATTTTGTTTCTCCTTATTATTTTCATTGTAACACGTCGTCACTGATAAATCTGAGCAGTTGACAATAAAACGCTCTTATTTATCAGTGACAAAAAATAAGAAAATTACGTTATAAAAATTTGCGTATTTATTGACCAAATTCCGGTTTCATTGACTACGCTCTACACAGCACCGTGGTTAGAGGCGTACTAAATACAAGGCGAACGGCAGCGAATGGCGATCGGAAGCCTGAGTGTTGGTTGCTTCACTGATAGGCGTGCGGTGTCTCTGCATATACGTACACTGGCAAATTAGACTTCTTTCGCCCTATGTTCGCAGTAGCTTGAAGCGGTCTGTATATAATATGTCCTTACTTGATTTCTTCTTTTCTATCTTTTGTCTATTTCCTTTTTCGTTTTTGGTGCTTTTGCCAAAGACTCTAGTTTTTGCCATTTTTTTTCTAAAAATTATTGAGTTTTTTAATAGTTGCTATCAACAAAATATTCTGAAAGATCACACCATATTTAGCAAAATGTCTAAATAACAAAAAATAAAAAAGTTACCACTTTTGTATTTTAATGTTTGTAAAATGCCTACTTTTATACCTAAATCACATTTTTTAAAGAAAATATCTTACCATTTACTCCTTATATATATATAGAAACACGTGTGACATTTATCTCGACCTAAACGTTAATACTGTTTTAAAACCCTCAAAATTTCACAAAAACTGAATTATGTAACACATTCCAGTTTACACTCCTAAACTGTGTCTTCTGTGCTTCTCCATTTTCAGGTAAATAAGTTGGGTGTTGCATGCAGTGATGACAGATTTTTTAAAAAAATCTGTTTTTTTTTTTGTTTTTTGATGAAGGCAAAAAACTTATATCAAGGTATTTTTTTAGGATTTATATTTTTGAGTTTTTATGTATCTAAATCATTATTAAATAAATATTATGATCCTATCACACCACGTGACATGTCACATGTTGTGAACAACTTTTCTTCCATGGAGACATTTCTTTGAGAGTTCATTACTGCTGGATAATGTTAGCCTTTGAGTACACTAACTATCCTCCTACTTTGTTTTCAAAAGGATAATTGGTTTTAAATTTACAAACCAATTACATGCAATGTCACCTTTTTTCAAGAACGATCCATAAAATGACCCTTTAACCTCTGGTTGACTTTTTCGTGGAGTGGTTGTATACTAAATAATTACCAATGCCAAAAGGGGCCACTACAGGTACAGGTCCTCAATTTGAAGTCCAAAAATTTTTCAGTAATTTTACATTTTATCCACAAAAAATCCCTACTTTGCCCTAGAGTTATGTTGTTGTAATCTGATGTTTTTTATGGCATTCTAAAAAGTGCTGTGTTGTTGTACCTATTACCATGAAATTTTCTTGATTTATTATTTTTTGATTAGTACTTACAGGGTTACATTATTATTGACAACAAGATGGAGATTGAGGACAAAGTAGCATTAGATAAAGAAAGTATAATGGAAGTTGACCCTTTATTATTACCCAATACCAGCGCTGCTTATCTTCAGTACGTTATAAAATTGGTAAAATGTAGTAAACCATTTGTTTACATTTTTTAAGGTGCATTTTTATGCAAGGTTCTCACAAACTTGTAACTTGACTTGAAAAAACTCTTGAACACCTGGAATTAATAAGTATTAAGTAGTTGCCAATATTTATGGTTTTGTTTATCTATATGCCAAGCTATGTTTTTGCATTATTTTGACCTGCCAATTTTTTTGCAAAAAGAATCAAGAAATAACAAGGGATCTAAAAAAAAGAATTCTATCTCCACAGATGCAATGAATGTCCTTGAGTCAACATTTTCTGATATAGACCTTGCAATAAGGAAGAGAATGATTGCTAAAAATACACATAATAAAAATGACACTACAGTTTTACAGCTCCAAAGCTTACCAATATGTAAGAAAAACTTTTTAGTTGTCTCTACCTGCCCCAAGTACCATAAGACCATGGTTATCTAAAGTAGATTGTACTCCGGGATTTACTCAACCTTCATTTTATGCTCTTAAGGTTAAGTCTGATAGTTTGAAAGAAAAAAATGCCCATGGGCTTGTAGGATCGTTGATATCTGTGGAACATCATTCACAAACTGTTTGGGGATACATTGATGTAGGAGCAAACTTGTCTGGATCTAATGAAAGAGATGAAGCCAGTGAGGTGCTCGTTTTAATGGTGGTGGGTGTCAATGCAAATATTAAGATCCCAATAGATTATTTTTTTGTTAACAAACTGTCAGGAGAAGAAAAGGCAAATTTAGTAAAGCAAGCATTGCTGAAATTAGATGAGACTGGTGTTGAGACTTTATCAGTGACATGTGATGGACCGTCTGTACATTTCAAAATGATGGAAATACTTGGATGTAAAGTGCATAATCCTGACAATTTAAAAACATTTTTGGACCATCCAGCTGATGCAAAGAAGGAAAATAAGAGAAAAATTCATTTGATTTTTGATATATGTCATATGCTGAAATTAGTCAGAAATAACTGGGCAGCAACAGGTACCCTTGTTGATAAGGACGGAGATCTTATTAAGTGGGATAATATAGAAAAATTGCATACTCTGCAAGAACAGTCTGGACTTTATTTAGGAAATAAACTAAGGAAACAGCATATTCAGTGGAAACAGCATGTAATGAAGGTAAACATAGTTGATAGTAAGAAAGTAATAATGTAAAAAATAAAATATAAATAAAAGACCCAACATACATTGTACCATATGGAGTAAGAATTATATAAATAAATGTATAATTTATGCATCTTTGACTGTATTACTAATTTTGATGTTATAAAAAAATATTTGCTGTGCTAAAAAACTTTAATTTTAGTTTAACTTAGCTGCTCAGACTCTAAGCACCAGTGTGGCAGATGCTTTGCAATTTTTGTGTAAAGATCTAGGACTGGAGGATTTAAAAAATGTGATGCCTACTGTAAATTTTATTGACATATTAAATTCAAGAAATCCTTATGGAAAAGGCATGAATACGCCAATGAAGAAAGCTAATGAAAATTACTGGAGACCACAAATAGAAACTACTGTTACTTACCTAGCAAGTCTTCAATTAACATCAGGACAATTAATGTACAAAACAAAAAAGAAGTACCTGTTCTAGGGTTTATTATATCAGCAAAATCCATGTTGGCTATTTTTGATGAACAATGCAAAGAATCGCAGAGACTTAACTACTTGTTGACCTACAAATTTTCGCAAGACCAACTAGAACTTTTCTTTTGTGGGGTAAGGTAAGTAAATATTTTAAACCATTTAAAAAAAAATATAACCTTACTTACGGTGTTTTAAAATATTAAGGTTAAATTTACTTAGAAAATATGAGTGTGCATATGTCTGTCGAAATGAACCTGGAAAAATGTTGAAATTTCTGAGGGAACCCTGGACATGATTATTACTTTTTTTATTGTTGATCTAGAAAATTGATTCTAAATGGGGAATAGAACCTGAAAAAATGTTGACATTTCTGATGGAACCCTGGACATGATTATTACTTTTTTTATTGTTGATCTAGAAAATTGATTCTAAATGAGGAATATTCTGTAAAAAGGTTTTTTTAATTTTAGAATGCGCCGAGTAACAAATAATAATCCCTCTGCCTTCGAATTTTTCCATACATACCGCCGAATGCTAATGCATATTGACATAAAAAACTACAGTGGAAATTGTTTGCCACAAGATAGCACCACTATTCTGGGTGTTAAAAGTACCAAAGAAATTACAAATATTCACCAGTTAAGGAATCACGAAGTACTTCAAACTAAAGAAGATTATCTGGAAAAACAAATTAATGTTCTGATTCCAACAAATTTAGATGAATTTTCTGAAAACATTGTTGCATACACTTGCGGATTTATTGTTAAGTAAGTAAAAAAAAACATTAATTGTACCAAATGTGTAGAAGCTTTATAAAATATAAAATATAATATAAAAGATAAAAAGAAAAAATAGGGGTGGTTTAATATACCCGTCAAAAAGCGTCGTTAAAATTTGTGAAAAAATAGAAAAAAAAATACAAACAACTAGTAAAATTGTGGGTGGTTTGCCTTCTAGGGATATATTATATAGACTCTTATTGACCGAAAAAGAGAAATTCCTTTTAGATGCAAACTTATTTCCAGACCTTTCAGACCATGTATTTGACTATACCCCTTATAAAGAGAATCATCAAAAAGTGTTAATCGAAAGTATTATAAAATCATATAGCATTATTCGACACCACAGCACTGCCAGAAAGATAAATGAAGACATTTCTGGTCAAAAAGTCAGAAAAGTATTGAATAAAATTATTCTTTTCAGACATCAATAATAAATGACTTTTTAGTATTAGCTTGGTATTATGTTTATTTTTTTTAAGTGCCTATCTACATATATATATATATATATATATATATATTATTTTTTTATTTCTCAAACTTAATTGTTAAGCGATAAGATTTTGTATTTTTTAATTAGCAAATTTATGTACATATCATCTTTTTTACACTTTCTTATTTTGCTCCCTTAGTTTTAAGGTTATATGTAATATTGAGTACCTATTAAAATAATGATTTTTAATTTTTTTATTAGCGATGAAAAATCAAAATATGCTCAAAAGGTTTTAGAATATGTGTATTCAATAAATCCAAATAGCCAATTTCAATAATGCATTGCATAAATAACAGGCCGCTGTTTATTTGCGAGGCATACACCTTGTTGCTTCTTGACCATTACCTCCATATTTGTTAAATATTTTTTCCTGTGAAAATAGGGAAATTTGCACTATTTCAATTTACAGTAATGTATACTGTGTCAAACCTTTTTTTTTTCATTAGCCGCAGAGGTTTGTTAAGGGAATTTGTTGACGTTGGTAACAATCTAGGGACATTTGGTCAATACCAACTGATTTAGGCTCAGAAATGTCAAGTACATGTAGCGGTCATATCCTTTGTATCTCCCTGCTGGACTGCATTTGATTCGCTTCTTAAATTTGACTTAACTTTAAAATCTATATTAGAGAAAATTGCAAATTGCGATTTAACAAGCGAAAGAGCATGGTCACAATGCAATTTAACAATAAAATCAGGAGGACTTGGTATCAGAAATACCACAACCTTATGTTTTTCTGCATTCCTTGGCTCAAACTCAGATATCTCTAAATTATTAAATATTAATCTTCCAGTCTACATAAATGGTTCCATTGATACAGACTTTTCTGATGCTTTAAAATCGTGGTCATCTTTATGCAAATTGAAGGAAATTCCTAGTACTTTACCAGAAAGGCAGAGAGGGTTCGATGAACAAATATGCAGGACCCTTCTTGAGGATCTGGTTTCTGGTAGTGAGAATAATGTGGACATGGTGCGCCTTCTAGCTCTTCAAGACTACGAAAGCAATGCTTGGTTAAACGCCTTGCCTTCTGCTCACCTGGGGAACCTACTAGACGACTCCAGTTTTCGCATTGCCATTGCTCTGAGAATTGGTCGTCCGGTGTGCGTACAGCACACCTGCGCTTGCAACGAAACAGTCGATATTTATGGACTTCACAGTCTTAGTTGCAATAAAAGCGCAGGTCGACTGTCGAGACACTTGATGATCAATGATATTATTAGGCGCGCTTTGGTAACAGCTGGATTTCCAGCTTTACTTGAGCCGCCTGGTGCGTGCAGAAGCGATGGCAAGCGGGCAGGCGGTATGACCTTGATTCCCTGGAGGAATGGAAAGGCATTAATTTGGGACGCAACATGCAGGCACACTTTGGCAGAATCCTATCTGAAAGAAACTATCAAAAGGTCTGGTGCGACTGCATGTCTTGCCGAAAAAATAAAAAGAAAAAAGTATGAGGAGCTGGAGTATCGTTTTTTCTTTGTCCCTTTTGCAGTTGAAACCTTCGGTCCTTGGGGAGAAGATGAAAAACAGATGACTGACTTGGCAAAATATTTAAAAGTAAAAAGAGGTAAAAATTTCTTAATTCAAAAAATCGGTTTAGCAATCCAACGGGGTAATGCTGCCCCAATATTGGGATCCATTCCAGCAGGATCAGGTTTGAATGAAATTTTAGAAATATAGGGTAATTTTAATTTTTAATTTTATTTTAATTTAATTTTATTTTAATTTTAATTTTGATTTATTATGTTATTTATATATTTATCATAAATAGTTTTTTATTAACAATAATATCCTTTGTATGGTATTAGTTTTCCATTTTTTTGTTTTTACTTCCGTGACGCGCCTTTTCTGATGGCCGGTCGATTTTTTCCGCTCCAGCGTTCGGAATTTTCTAAGCGGAAGAGAATCAAGTGTTCCCTAATAGTTCCCTCTTTTAATTTTTACATTCGCTAAAGAAGAACATATTGTGTATGGATGGAATTTTTACTATAAGTTAATAAGGAGCGAATTTGCTTGCACGCAGTATGTTGTGCTTACTGCTAATAGAGCAGTTTTTAGAGGTATTCTTGCAAAACTTCTATAAAAAATTTTTAAATAATGAAAATAAAAAAAAAATCTTTCTTCAGAGAAATAATGATAGATTTTTTTAAATTAGTTTGTAAATTTAAAAAAAATGTTTTTAGATTTAAACATAGGCATAATATGATATTATTGTGTTAGTTCGTCGTGTAGCTATATATATGTAATATAACATACCAATACTTTGTACAATCATATTTAACATTTATTAACGAAAATCCTTAAATGTCCCCCATTGCCCTGCAGAAAATATGGTCACCCTAGCAAAACCGTTTGACGACATTTTGACACTTAAAACCAAATGGATTTTCTGTCAAAACGGCGGCTGTACTTTACAAGATTTAAGTCGTTTTTTGGCATAGGACACGGTGCTTGCGTGATTCCGAAATGTGACGTCACCGATTCAACCACAACGTCATCGGTTTTTGCTATCGCCAAAATGCACTTCCCAGCAGTGCTATGATAATTTTGGGTGAAATATGATAATTAATAATGACCTATTATCAACCCCTAAATATATGATAATTTAACAAATCCTCACATAAAACACCACTTATTCTTATAATGCGTCCAGCGCACACAGTGAAGACTTTTTTTTAAAAATTTATTGATTAAGATTAGTTTGAAGCTTCATGACCTTGAAAAATACCCCAGTAAAATTAACATATTGCAAAAATAACATATCAAAGGGCGCTATTCATCAACTATTAAAGCAAAGAGGACCAAATTTGGTAATATTATTGTTAAAAAAAATTTGGTTCAGCTATGACGCGTTTCAATATGGCGGCTGATGTTTCAAAATGGCGACCTATAACCACATTTTATTTTATCCAATTTCGTAAAAAAGGAAAAACAATAAGGTGGCAAGTTATTCTTATTGACTTATTTCCGCTTACTAAGAAAAAAAAGTTTAGTTGATGCATGCTCTTGATTGACCTTGAATGTACAAGTGAAAAACCAGCTTTTTGTGATGTTTTGTCCAATTTACCACTACCAAAAAACAAAAAAACTTTATATGCCGGAGATGAAATTAACAGCTTAGCCATAAATAAACACTTCATTTTACATCTCCCTACCATTTTTTTTCATATAGCGTCCCAGATGTTTATGCTATACCCCGGTAAAAATAACCTACATGCCTGTCGTTTTTATTAAGTTTCGGAGTTTAAATAACCTACAAGAGAGTTAGCAGAACTTAAATATATATATAACCATATACTGGATCAGTGGTTTTAAATACCATTTTCCAAAATGGCGGTCGAAAAAGCATAAAAAATTCTAATTATGCCAGTAGGGTACGACTACACTTGTTTATTAAAATTCAAGGATGAGGATATAACAGCTATTTAGGCACACATTCATGTGCCACCGCATCCCTGTAGAAGTTCCAAAACGTAATAAAAACGATAGACATATAGGTCATTTTTATCGGGGTATAGCATAAACATCTGGGACGTCATACCAAAAAAAATGGTAGCGAGGTTTAAAATGAAGTGTTTATTTATGGCTAAGATGTTAATTTCATCTCCGGCCCTTAAAGATTTTTGCGTAGTGGTAAATTGGAAAAAACATCACAAAAAACTGGTTTTTAACTTGTACACGGTATTTTCAAAATCAATCAAGGTCATGCATCAACTAAACTTTTTTTTCATAGTAAGCGACGACAATTCAACAAGAATTGATGGCCACCTTGTCATTTTTGCTTTTTTACGAAATAAAATAAAATAAAATGTGGTTATAGATCGGCATTTTGATATATTAGCCGCTATATTGAAACGTCATAGCTGAACCAATTTTTTTAAATATTATTGTTGGAATTGCCCTTCTTTTTTGTCTTACGAAATTTGGTTCTCTTCGCTTTACTAGTTGATGAATAGCGCACTTTAGTATGTTATTTTTGCAATGTGTTAATTTTACTGGGATATTTTTCAGGGTCATGAAGCCTCAAACTGCATCAAACTTTAAGGATCAAATTTGGCATATATGCCCAATAGTTTGAAAAAATGGCAAAAATCTTGTTTTTTGCGATTTTCAAGGTCATTTAAGGTCGGATGACCTCGAAAGTTAATTTTTTGGAATCCGCGTTCTCGAATTATATGAAGTCGTGTATAATCGTGCCCCAGTTGTGAAAGTCGTATCTTTTATGATTTTTGGCCGCCATCTTGAAAGATGACGTCATATCAACTTCTTCTACACGGATCTGAACAAAACATCCGGTATCACCTGATTGTGTGACTAACAAGTTATCAATCCCACATAGTCATAAAATTCCTTCATTCAAAATCTCACGGGATAGAAATTATCGACATATGCATATACACTAATAAGTAGTCTGGCTTACTTTCTCCTTAACTGCGAAACAAAAAGCACAAAAATTGCGAACATCTTGCGAAATTGAAATTAATAATCTAGTATGTTTTTTTTTTGGCCACTCGACAATAATATCACATTTTAAGCGCATGTCATGCAAAAATAAAAACTAATCTAACCGAATCTAACTTCTTGCTACAAAATATTTTTTAGCGTTTTGATTTTTTTTCCTATCCCCGGTTTATAAATCCAGGGTTATTTTGTTATTTTGATGCATAAAGCCACCATTAAATAATTTATCTGACAAAAGCTGCCTGGCAGTGTCCGATTCTACCTCTAAGAGGAATTCTCCTAATTGAATTCCGACGCATTACCAAATCAGACTCTATCAGTTTATTATTGAAAAACAAAAAAAATAGCCGGTGCTCCATAACCCGACACTACCCACGTATTTTGACAAATGACAACTCACGCCATATTGAAGCGCTTTCGAAACAGTCCGAGGAGAGGTTTTGAAATCCTTTGAAATGTGTTGAACAGTAAGGTCAGCAGTTCAACGCCAAAATGACATTTCTTGCATGATTTCGAAATGGGTTCGAAGTCTTCTCACGCCAAAAAAACGACTTTAAATGAAGCCTATTAAAATAATGTTATGTTACGTAAAAATTTATAATTTTACTGTAATTTTTTTAAAGAAAATTTTTGCGGAGATTAATATTGCCTTTTTAATCCTCTACACACTCAGATTTACTTAAGCGTATAGTCTTTGTCCGCAGCTTTCCTTGTCTTACTCATGCAAAATTTCGCTCGCAAAGGGTATTTTTAGCCCTCATTTTTCTTAATTTTATTTGAGAAAAAAATGTAAAAGCTACTTACCCGTTTTAAATGGGGTTTAGTAGAGATATGTTCTCCAATTAAGTTCGTTAGTGCGAGTATAGGCATTTTTGTATTTTGTAGTGAACCTCACTTAGAACTGGCAGTCAGGTAGTTTTTTTATTTAATTTTTCTTACAAGTTCTTTTTTTTTTCTTTAACAAGTTTTGAAGTAATCGATTTTTTCATGGCAGTAGGGGCAGGGGGCTGAGGGGTCTCTAGAGTTAGCACTAAGCGCTGGCGTCACTTACCTATTTTGATGTTTTTGTTCTTACAATTCTTTTCAGTCTAAAAACACGGCTATTCAGAAGCGTGTCAGATTTTTCTGAGGCCCACCCCCGCAAAATTGTTTGGGGTGTCCCCCGGTTCTACTCGATATTTTTTTTTCGACAACAAGAAAGTTAACGAATTAATACGGAGGCCATCTTTAATGAGAAACCCCGATATTTTAACCTTATATTTGATTATTACAAATATTTCCAACAGTGGTCCCAAAGTGTGCGCCGCAAGAAGAAACTAGGGGCGCTGCCAGGCGCTCCTGATAAGGAAGAATTTGAGTTGCGTTTGGCCACGCCGTCGCCGTATCCGCTATTAATCGAGCCTCGAGCCCGAGAGAGCAGAGCAAGTTTCTAGAATTTCCAAAATCCCGTATTCAGTATTTATTTGACAGTGGGCCACTTTCTCACTTCGGCTTAAGTTCTAAGTTCAACTTAACTAAGATAAGTAGCTTGCAGGTGCTGTCAAAGTGTCACTTAAGGGAAACATTGTTTGCGTAAAGGTAAGTGGAAGAATTTTGAGACTTAAGTTAAACTTGGCTAAATTTTTTCAAGTTTTTGAAATCTTTTTGCTTTTACTATTCTCAGTTGAGAACGGTGTTGGTCCATATTCTAGGTCCTGCCAAGTTCTGTCTGGACTCGACAGGACCCAAATTATAGGCAGGGACAAAGAAAAAAGTGTCATATATTTTTTTTTTATTTTCTACCATCTTGAATTTTAAAGAAATGCCATTATTGACACTTGTTCTGGAAACTATAAAGTATAATATATATACAGTTGTGTATTTTTTTTATCAGAAAATTGGTTTTAAAGTTATAGACAATTCAAAAAGTCTAATTTTTGGTTGCTATATTAAGGACCTTTTGGTCAGCATACAAAAATAAGAACCTTTGTGGTTGTCATTGTTTGACAAGCTCTCAAGAAGAGAGTGATTTCCTAACTCTTTCTAAGCTTTTACATATAAAGAAATGTATTTTGCATCTTCCTTTATAAAAAAATAACAATTTTAAGCTTTCTTTTCGCAAAATTATCCAAAAACACAAACACTTTGACGTGGATTGACAGAAGTATACATAAACAAAATAAAGGTAGGTTATTTTTGTGGATATCTTTATTTTGTTTATATTTACTGCTGTCAATCCACGTCAAAATGTTTGTCTTTTGGCGAATTTTGAAAAAAAGTTTAAAATTGATTTTTCATTAAGTAAGGTGCATAATATATTGTTTTATGGGTAAACCGAAATAACTTTATTCATGACAGGTTTTCAAATCACAATAACAACAAAGGTTGTTATTTTTGTATGCTGGTCAAAAACTCCCTATTTTCACTGTTATTTAGTGGTTACCTAGTTATTTAGATTTTGTATATAAAATACTTTGTTTTAAAACTAAAAAAAAAAAGATATATTCAAAGATTTTCTTAAAACAAACTGGGTAATTTTTATTTGTTTTTTTTTATCATGTTTTATTTATTTTTTATTGCCTACCAAAACATATAATAAAACTAATAAATTCTGCCCCCATAAAATATCAAGATTTTTCTTCTGCCTGTCAAAGAGGCTAGAATTTATTACTGACAACTGTACCTATTTATAGTGGTAATTTGAAAAAAAAAACAAAAACTTAAAAGGTAGGTAATTCTTTCTTCTAAATTATAAAATATTTAAAAAATAATAAAAGGAACTAACATAATCAACAAAAATAACATTCATTTAACATTAAATGTCGAACTTGGGGATAAGGGAAAGCAATACCCTCTCCACATAGGTCGATGAACTCCTACCATTTTAGTGTCCTTCTCCTGACTTTCTCTGCCATATTAATATAAAATTAATGGATTTTCTATCACTTTTAATAATTTTTTTTTTTCTTTTGCGGGATGTCTCCTGCCAGTCCAGGTCTTTGCATTTTTTTTAGTAGATATGGAAGTCTTTGAAAGAATTTTCTAAAAAATAAAAAGGCAAATAAATAATGCAGAAAGTTCTTGGAATTTTTTAAAAATATTTGCTAGATTAAAAATAAAGGCAATATTGACATGCTTTTTAAATGATGAATCAGGATTTATTGATCTATGAAAAATCTTAAATGTAAATTCATAATACAAAAATATGTGTATCAAGATGTGTTAGTACCTTTTTTGTAGTTCCAGATGATTCAGCTTTACCATAAGTTATTCTTATTTAGTATGTACCTTTTCTATGAAGATGATCATCTTGCCTCCTTATCTGCAATCTAAAACAAAGGAAAACAATATTTTTAAACATTTCTCTGAGGGGCAAACATGTAAACCATCTTAAATAAGTTTTTTTTATACCTTCATCAAAAACATGATTTTAGTAACTGTCTGCAGATAACTAAAGTATGGCTTTTTTGGTTACCGATGCAAAAAAACTTTTTTTTGATCACGGGTGCAAAAAAAGATTTATGTCCGTTTTTTACCCAAAATTAAAGAGGAGTAGCGGAAAATAGTAATATAGAAAAATTTTTATTATTCTTGCCTAAAAATTAAGCCATTTCCCTCAGTTTTCACCAAGTATTTACGAAAAAATCAAAGATCAAAATGCAGCAACAATAAACGTCACCGAGTAAAAAGGCACATCGCTCTGGAAACCATATTGTTATTTCATTTACCAACCGCCTTGATTTTTAGTATAAAGATGGTGTCTTGCGAGAAGTGTTCTTGTTCGAGATTTTTAAAAGCATTTTCCTGTTTTTCTTGGATTTTTTGATAAAGGTATTAAAAAAAATAGTGTTCACAACTCGCGGCTAAACTGTGCTTTTTTTTAATCGCGTATTTAAATACCTCGCTGCGCTCGTTATTTAAACTAACGCTAGTAAAAAAAGCACTATTTTAGCCATTAGTTGAGAAAACTACTATTTCCAAAGAATTATGACAGAACAGTTTTAAAAAGAATTGAAAACTAGTTGGACACCCAGTTTTAATTATAACGAAAGTAGGTACCTACACCATGGTGCAGCATTTCTCATGACTTTCCATGACCAACTTACTACCTCCTGCTAGATTGGTTCACAGAAACTTATTATCTAACTACAGGCTTTATAGAAACTTACCAAAGGGCAGAATCCAAATCACCTATTTCCTGTCTTTCTGCAGGTCTTGGGGGTGGTGAATCGGGAACCCCTGGTGAATCTCCTCTGCTTCCAACAGTAATTGACAGTAAATAAAAATGTGGGCTCTCGCTTTTTTCCAAATCGTCCGTTTCTTGACATTTCAATTTTTGGAAACCACAAAAAATAAACAAAAAATTTGACAATTGACACTGAAATTCAGGACTGCATCCAAAAAACACAAAAAATGCGACGCTGCCAATTGTAATTTATAGCATCAACTCAATTTTATATTCTCTGGTTCCACTTAGCCAAGGTTGCACCTCTGCAAGAGAAATAAGGATAAGTTGAACTTATACTTAACTTAGCTTAGTTTTAAATTTAAGCCGAAGTGAAAAAGCGGCCCAGTATTTAAGTCGCCGTAGCCCGCTTTGCTAGGTTAGTTTACCGTAAGAGGAATTGTAGGCGGTTGAACTGTTATGATAAATAGAAGTAGTAACAGAGAGTTTTAGTAGTGATACAAAGTGTTGTGATTTACGAACTCAGGACACATAAACGTTCCAATATCGGATCGGTTGCTTCGTTTTTTCGTAAAAAGTTAGTCACAAGATGGAAAGATTTTTATTAAATAAGGAAATTGATAGATCGAGACAAGAGTGATCAAGCATCGACAAGTGACGGAGGAGTAAAAAGAAGGAAACATTGCAAATACGATGATAGCTATTTAAACTTTGGTTTTACTTCAGTAGAAGTAAATCCTGAGGAAAGACCGCAGTGTGTGCTTCTGTTCTAGCGGTCGAAAATATGCTCCCAAGTAAGCTAAAACGACATCTCGAAACCATTCATCCTACGATGGTTGGAAAGTCACTTGAATTTTTCACAAGAAAGTTGCAGAATGTACAAAAACAAAAGAACGTGTTTACTCAACAAACTTCAGTACCCAGCAACGCACTGCTGTTCTCTTTCAAAGTGGCATACAGGGTGGCGAAGTGCAAGAAACCTCATACCGTCGCAGAAGAACTTATTTTATTTTATATTTTTATTTTATAAAACTAATTTCAAAGGTACCTTTATCTAACAACACTATTAGTCGAAGAATCCATCATATAGATGAGGATCTTAATGATCAATTGATAGAGAAAATGAAAGGCAAGGGATTTGGTCTGCAACTTGATGAGGCTACTGACAGTAATAAAGATGCACACCTTATTTGTTACGTACGCTTCCTGGATGATAATATTATTGTTGAAGACCTTCTTTTCAATATGTGGCCGTTATGGTGGATTGCAAGCACTTATTCGCAGTAAAGCACCGTATGCCATGTGGACCCATTGCATCATTCATAGGGAAGGAAGCACTTGCATCCAAGTCGTTGGGCTGTGAATTGAATTTGGTTATGGAACGTATCATAAACGTAGTTAACTACATAAAAACTAGGCAGCGGCAGCTCGCGGCCTTAAAAAATGGTAAAGAGCTAGTGTGTACTCAAACAAACATTGACTAATTTATATTTATTTTTTAGAAACACACAATAAACACCACTAAATTAGGTGAAAAATAAAAAAGCTTTCGAATCACACAGTAAACAACGTAAAAACGATTTCTATTACCGTTAAGTTTCGGGAAGCAATGCCAAAACAATAGTGCATACGACTAATCTATTTTTTAATTGCCCTTCATCGCAATACAAATTATTACATGCTGTCGCGTGGCTGACGTCACGTAACCATAGCAACGGTAAATATCAAAGCCACTGTATATTGGCTCTTCACTTGCTGCTTTGCTTTCGATAATTCGATTCTTTTAGTAGCGACACAGTCTACTAATGCTTTACATTACACTGTCGTAGCGATGAGCCTTGCGACGGGCGGTCGGATGGAGCGCGCCAAAGTGCAACCAGCCTTTATATATTGTCCATCGGAGTCGTGGCCCTTTTATGCATAGCTACACTTGGATTAAATTAATATTATTGTATCAAACTTAAATATTTTTTAAGTGCTAAAATGGCGGGGGTATTGGTAAAATTTCTTCTTGATTTTATTTTTTTTTGGTGAAGAGCCCCTTCACCTACTTTACCTGACGAGCCGCCGCTGAAACTAGGCCGCTAAAAACCAGACTATTCAAAATTCTTTGTATGGACATGGGAGCTGAACACACTGCGCTGCTATATTACTCCAGTGCACGGTGGCTTTCACGTGGAAACATCTTATCCCGTACATTCGAGCTACATCAAAAAATCCCCATTTTCCTGGAAGAGGAAGGTCATGCAAGCTCCAGATACTTTAAGGTTCCCGACTTTTTGCTAAAAAGGGCATATTTGTGCGTTATATTTGACAAACTGAATGCCTTAAATCTGTCTCTCCAAGGCAATAACATGCATATCTTGAAACTATCAGAGAAAATTGCAGCATTGCATAAATTATCAGCTTCTAATGAGCTCGTTATCTCTCAAGACTTTCTGCCCCTTTTCACCGAACACCTTTCGAAACTCTCGGAATGGTTTGCAAAATACTTTACAGAAGAAAATGTCGAAAAATTTGAATGGATTCAAGATCCTTTCCATGCACAATCTCCACCAGAATTCACTTCACTAGAAGAAGAGAGTCTTATTGAAATCTCTTGCGACAAGAGCCTAAAATCAAAATTCCCTTCTTCTTATTTGGTGGAGTTTTGGGTATCCGTCAAAAATGAATATCCGGCTCTAAGTTTAAAAGCTTTGAGGATTCTAAACTCCTTTGCAACATCCTATTTATGCGAAGCTGGATTTTCAGCTGTAGCTGTGAAAAAGAGCAAATATCGTTCGTGCCCCCCCCCCCGCCTTGCGGGGGCGGCGGGGGCGTTTGACACGCCCTTGACACTATTTGTTATTACAAAATTGCAACAACTGTTTCACAAATAGCGTGTAAAAAAAATGTATATTCAAAATAAAAGATTTTTGGTTCAGAGAATACAAAGGAATGTATTAAAATGTTGGTTTTAATACATTAAAATTAAATTTTATTTGGCAATCTTGCTTCTGTTTCTTTTACCTTGGTAACAAGTTTACAAGACAGAGCTGCTCAACGGCAGTGTCCCAGCTACCGTCTTTCTCTGACTGTATTGGCTTAGAAACCTATCCCTGGTGTTCTTCCTGGCGTAACGTTACCTCAGGTTGTCAATGAGGGTGAACCGAAAATAAATTAAAATAAACAGAATTAGGATTACCAAAGAAATTGTTTGAACTTCGCTAGGAAATCTAAAAGGGATTTTAGATCAAGAATTTAAGTTTAAATTGCAGTCCAATATCATCTGTAAATCTCAGAAAATTCTCTTGGTGAAAATTTTAATAAAAATTCTTAGCAAAAATCCAACAAAAAGAGATTAGCAGAAATGTAGCAAAAATTAGCAAAAGTCAGCAAAAATCCCCTTTACAAAACCTAGCGTTCAAAATATATTAAATAAGTAAGTTGAAAGGTTAATAAAAGAATGAACTTTTTATCAAAAAGTTATTCAATCTACTTATAAAAATTTTGTAAATTATTTTATAATAAAAATGTTATCTTTTCATAGACAATTAGCACATTAAAGTGAAATAAAATAAAAATAAATACCTAATTCAAAAATATGTGCTCTTTTACTCTATTCGAAAAAGAACATGTAAGTAGGTAGGTATGTGCAAGAGAAATCAAGAAAAACGTGTCAGGAAAATATTTTTTGGACAAAAGGAAAGGTAGGTAAAATTTATGACAATTAAAGATATATTAGCAAATTAAATGCAATAGGCAGGTTCAAAACATGCAAAACGCACAATGATAAAAATTATAAAATGAATTTCCAGTTTCCCAGGTAAGAGCTTTGAGACCAAAACACTATCCTAAAACAATAAAAATTCACTAAGAGTTTTGGTCATCTTAAAATCGTCACACGACAAAAACAAATGGTTGTCTAAAACTGTCTAACCCAGAGTTCCAAAATGGTCGAAAGAAACATGTTTTTGGACAGCAAATAAACAAAAAAAATTAAAAACAAAATATATTAAAATATTTCCCTACACAAACTGGAATTAAAAGAATTAAATTTAAAATAAAGGTAAAATTTGATATATTAAAACATAGTTAAAAAAACTACTTGCCTCTTCGAATGCTCGGTGGTAAAAGAGGCAGATTCTAGTACCTCGTGGAAGTTAGCTTTAGATTCAGATCTACATGTTAATTACAGTCGACCAGATATTTTTTGAACAATTTTTTTTTAATGGATATTAAATGCTGTAAATAAGAGCATCGATAAGCGGGGGGTACTGGGGAGTCAGTACCCCCCCCCCCAACACTAAAGTTTTTTATCATCAAGGTATACAGGGTGTTCCAAATTCGATGCTCACCATGGGGATCTAAACGGTAGGAGATACGAAAAGGTTTAAATTAGGGCAAAGTTGCGCAATTGACGCTTTGCTCAAAACCAAAAAAAGAAGTTTGCAAATTCCGGGTAGTTCGGAAAAAACTGAAATCTTTATTTTTAGTTTTTATTTTTCTGCGCCCTTATTCTTAGATCTGTCAAAAAACGCTTAAAACTTTCTACAGGCACTTTTTTAAGATCTATCTAATGAGAGGCCCATTTTCAAGATTTGACATTTCAGTGTGACAGGAGCACTGTCAAGTTCATTTTTTCTTATGGACACATCCTTTTTTTCACCTGCCGTTGGTTTCATAAAGGATGACAGATATTTTACAACCTGATTTTGACAAGTACCTGACGTTCTGAGTTATTTGAGCATCATCAGCCCAAATTCAAAGATTAAAAAACAAAGAAAAAAACGTATTTTTAAAATATTAGGTAAAGTTATTTGTTATTTCCAAAATATCTTGAGTAAGTTAAAAGCAAAAATTAAATTTGGGCTGATGATGGTCAATAAATCCAAAACTTCAGGTGACTTGTCAAAATAAGCTTGAAAAATGTTATCTGCCATCCTTTATGAACCAAACGCCAGAAGAAAAAAAGGATGTGTCCATAAGAGAAAATGAACTTGACAGTGCTCCTGTCACACTGAAATGTCAAGTCTCAAAAACGAACCTCTCACTAGGTAGATCCTAAAAAAGTGCCTGTAGAAAGTTTTTAGCGTTTTTTGACAGCTTTAAGAATAAAGGCGCAGAAAAATAAAAAGTAAAAATGAAGATTTCGGTTTTTTCCGCCTATCTCCGGAACTATCTGGAATTTGTAAACTTATTTTTAGTTAGAACAACTCATTCTTACAAAGTATATTTTTTAAGATGGGTACAGTACCCGCCCCCCCCCCACACACACACTAAAAAAATTACCTTCACCACTAGCTCCCCGGTGTTTAGGTAAGTGAGCAAAGATACGGGGAAAAGTCGAAAATAATCTTTTTTTAGAAACATTTTTCTTAAAAAGAATACGACAAATCAATTGAAAACACACAAGAAAATCACCCCCACTACTAGTTTTACATTGTTTAGGTCGGCGCGCAAAGATACGGGGGAACGTCGATAATAATCTATTTTTTAAACAACTTTTTAAAACCTTTTTAAAAAAAAGAATAGGACGACTCAATTGCAAACACACAAAAAAATCACCCCCACTACTAGTTTTACGTTGTTTAGGTCGGCGCGCAGAGATATGGGGGAAAGTCGAAAATAATCTATTTCTTTTTTAAACAATTTTTTTTAAGGGAAAATAACAATGTGCAAAAATTATTTTAGAGCAAATCAATTGAAAACACAGTAAAAAATCATCCCCACTACTAGCTTTACGTTGGTTAGGTCGGTGAGCAAAGAAACGGGGGAAAGTCGAAAATTGTTTAAAAAAAAATAGATATTTTTTTTAAATAATTTTTTTAAAAAGAAAATGCCGATGTGCGAAAATTATTTTATTGCAAATCAATTGAAAACACACTAGAAAATCACCCCCACTACTAGCTTTACTTTGTTTAGATCGTTGAGCAAAGATACGGGGAAAAGTCAAAAATAATCAATTTAAAAAAAAATGAAAATGATGATCTGTGAAAATTATTTTATCGTGAACCAATTGAAAACACACTAAAAAATCACCCCCACTCCTCACTTTGTGTTGTTTAGGTCAGTGAGCAAAGATACGGGGGAAAGTCTAAATTTTTTTGACAAAATAGATATTTGTTTAAACAATTTTTTTAAAAGAAAATCAATTAAAAACAGACTGATAGTGGGGGTCATTTTCTATCCCCACTACTAGCTTTACGTTGCCTAGGTCGGTGAGCAAAGATACGGGGGAAAGTTGAAAATAATCTATTTTTCTTAAACAATTTTTTTTTAAAGAAAATGACGATGTGCAAAAATTATTTTAGCGCAAGCCAACTTACAACACACTAGGAAATCACCCCTACTACTAGCTTTAAGACGTTTGTGTCGGTGAGAAAAGATACGGGGGCAAGTCCAAAATAATATATTTTTTTTAAACAATTTTTTTTTGAAGAAAATGACGACCCAAATCAATTGAAAACACACTAGAAAATTACTCCCACTACTAGCTCTATGTTGTTTAGCTAGATATTTTTTAATTTAGTTAGATATTTTTTTAAAGAATTTTTAAAAAAAGAAAATGACGATGTGCGATTATTATTTTAGAATAATTCAATTAAAAACACACTAAGAAATCACCCCCACTACTAGCTTTACGCTATTTAGGTCGGTGATCAAAGATACAAGGGAAAGTCGAAAATAATCTATTTTTTTTTAAACAATTTTTTTAAAAAAGAAAATGATGATATGCAAAAATTATTTTACCGCAAGTTAATTAAAATCGTACTGAGAAATCACCTCCACTACTAGCTTTACGTTGTTTAGGTTGATGAGCCAAGATACGGGGGAAAGTCGAAAATATTTTTTTAAAACAATTTTCGATTTTCCCTTGTATCATTGCTCACCGATTTAAGCAACGTAAAGATAGTAATGGGGATGATTTTCTAGTGTGTTTTTAATTGATTTCCGCTAAAATAATTTTCGCACATCGTCATTTCCTTTTTAGAAAAAAAAACAGATTATTTTCAACTTTCCCCCGTATCTTTGTCCACCGACCTAAACCACGTAAAGCTAGTAGTGGGGGTGGTTTCTTAGTGTGTTTTCAATTGAATTGCGTTAAAGTAATTTTCCATTTCCTTTAAAAAAAAAAATTGTTTAAGAAAAATAGATTATCAACTTTCCCCCATATCTTTGCTCACCGACCTAGACAACGTAAAGATAGTAGTGGAGGTGATTTTCTAGTGTGTTTTCAATTGATTTTCTTTTAAAAAAAATTGTTTAAAAAAACACATTTTTTTTTAACAATTTTCGACTTTCCCCCGTATCTTTGCTCACCGACCTAAACAGCGTAAAACCAGTAGTGGGGGTAATTTTCTAGTGTGTTTTCAATTGATTTGCGCTAAAATAATTTTCGCACATCGTCATTTTCATAAAAAAAAATAGATTATTTTTTACTTTTCCCCGTATCTTTGCTCACCGATCTAAACAAAGTAAAGCTAGTAGTGGGGGTGATTTTTTAGTATGTTTTCAATTGATTTGCAATAAAATAATTTTCGCACATCGGCATTTCTTTTCTTTTAAATTGTTAAAAAATATCAATTTTTTTAAAACAATTTTCGACTTTCCCCCGTATCTTTGCTCATCGACCTAAACAACGTAAAACTAGTAGTGGGGATGATTTTTTACTGTGTTTTCAATTGATTTGCGCTAAAGTAATTTTCGCATATCGTTTTCTTTAAAAAAAAATTGTTTAAAAAAATAGATTATTTTCGACTTTTCCCCATATCTTTGCTCACTTACCTAAACACCGGGGAGCTAGTAGTGGACGTAATTTTTTAGTGTGTTTACAGCCAGGGGCGTCGATATTTTTTTCTGGGGGGGAGGGGTACTGTACCCATTTTCAAAAAATATACTTTATAGGAATGAGATGTTCTTGTATATTTCTTCTTTATACCTCGATGATAAAAAACTTTAGATTTTTTGGGGGGTACTGACTCCCCAGAACCCCCTGCTTATCGACGCCCTTATTTACAGCATTTAATAGCCATTCAAAAAAACTTTGTTCAAAAAATAACTGGTCGACTATAATTCATCATAGGCAATCACTCGATACCGAGTATGATTTTCCTCTATTCTGTATTGTCGCTATCTGTTGTGCGTCATCTATTCTTCCATTTTGTCACTCCTTTCTACGTTCTCTCTTTTTCCTCTCTAGTCTGTCTAGACTGTTCGGCGCCATGAAGCCCTATCGATGTGACCCTTCATCATATTGCCTTTGAGAACGTCCTTGTACCTTTTTTGTTGACCTCCTTGATTTCTCTTTCCCTCCTTCAGTTGTCCATAAAATATCTGCTTTTGGAGACGTGTTTCGGCCATGCGAATAAGGTAACCAGTCCAACGAAGCTGGTGCTTGAAGATAAGTGCTTTTATACTAGTTGTTCTGGCTTCTTCTAAAACACTTATGTTTGTTCGTCGGTCTTGCCATTTGATTCTCAGAATTCGTCTTAAACAACTTTGGTGATATTTTTCTAGTTTTTTGATATGCCTTGCGTAGGTGGTCCACGTTTCGAATCCGTGTGTTAGAATTGGTATTATAGCTGTGTTGTAGACACGAAGCTTGGTCTTCACATTGACATCGTGATTGTTGAAGACTCTCTCCGAAAGCTGTCCGAACGCTGTGCTAGCACATTTTAGGCGATGCTGTATTTCTGCGTCAATAGTTGCATTTGATGATAGGTGGCTCCCAAGGTATGGGTATTGTTCCACGTTCTGCAGAGGATGACCATTTATGGAAATGTTTGAGGCTTGGGATTCGTACTTGGTTCTGGTTGGTGAAGAATTTGCGTTTTGGCAAGATTGACCTCTAGGCCAATGCTTTTGTAGGCTTGGTTAAATGCGTTAATTACCAGCTGTAAACCTTCCTCTGTATCGGCCATAACGACGTTTTTATCGGCGTACTGCAGTTCGATTACCGAGGTCGTCGAGACCTTAGTTTTTTTTAGCTTTTGCCAGTATTTGCCAAAGAGCTTCTCTGTTGACCGAGTCAAATGCTTTGACTAGGTCTATGAAGGCCATGAAGAGGGGGAGATTTTGTTCTCTAGATTTCTCTTGCATTTGTCTGGCACTAAATATCATGTCAGCTGTGCCTCGATTGGTCCTAAATCCACACTGTGTCTCTGGCAGATTTTGCTCAGCAATCGGAATTAATCGGTTTGATAGTATCCGTGTAAGTATTTTTCCAGCAACAGAAAGCAGATATATACTTCTGTAGTTTCCACATTGGGCCTTGTCGCCTTTTTTGAAAATGGTAACTATAGAGGCGTCTCTGAGTTCGGCAAGAATGGTCTCAGTGGTTCATATTTTACTTATTAGAGTGTGCATTTGGGAATTAAGTGCGGGGCCCCCTTGTTTGTAGAGTTCAGCAGCGATACCATCTGTGCCTGCTGACTTGTTATTCTTTAGTTGTATGATTGCCTTTTGGACCTCCTCTAATCTCGGAATCTCACTTAGGTGTTGTTGTGTAATTTTCTCCGGAATTTTGTCGAAGATGTCATTATCGACCTGAGACTCTCTGTTAAGTAGTTCTTGGAAGTATTCTTTCCATCGTGAATTGATAGAGGATCTGCCTTTAAGGAGCCTTGTTCCATCGTTGGATCATAGGGGATTGATACCTTGGGTAGTGGGACCATATATCATCTTAGTAGCTTAAAAGAAGGCTCTGGTGTTGTTGGATTCAGCTAGATGTTGCATTTCATGTGATTTTGTTGTCCACCATTGGTTTTTTAATCTACGTGTTTGCTTTTCTATTTCTGCTTTGGCTTCTTGATATTGCCTTTCCTTTTCGTTAGAGTTAGGGTGGCTTTTCCAAGCATTATGGGATTTTCTCTTGCTCTCAATAAGGCCTTGAATTTCTTTGTCTGCTCATCAAACCAGTCTTGATGTTTTCTTTGTGTGTAGCCCACCGTTTCTTCGAAGGCAGATGTTATTGCTGTCTTCAACATTCTCCAGTGACCGTCAATATTCTTCGGGTATTCTTAAGTACCCAGCTTTTGATTCAGAGAGACTTGGAATTTTGTTCTGGTTTGATCATTTTTAAGGCATTCTACATTGAATCTTCTTCTGATTTGCCTTTTTTGACGGCTACTTCTTGGTGGAATGTGCAAGTTCATTTTGGCTCGTATCAGGCGATGGTCTGTCCAGCAGCCGTCTGCACTCGTTATTGCTCTTGTAATGTTTACGTCTTTCTGATCTCTGGAACGTACACTAATGTAATCAATCAGATGCCAGTGTTTTGACCTCGGGTGTTGCCAGGAGATCTTGAATTTGTCTTTTTGTCGTAAAATTTTATTTGAGAATATGAGGTCCTATTCTGAACATAAGGCGCAGTCCGTTTGAGTTCTTGTTTCCAACACCTTCCTTGTACAGATGTTATGGCTTTACTAAGTTGAGAATAAAATTCATCTTTTTGGTTTTTATCAGCTGCAAGAGTTGGAGCGTGTTGGTGGTTGCTAAGGTTTAGGAGCAATTTCATCAATCTCTCGCTTAAACCCACTCCGTGAATACGTGGTTCATCTTTTTCTTTCCAGAAAAATGTGTAGCCTCCTTCGTGTTCTTTAAGTTGGCCTTCGCTTGCTCTTCTAGTTTTACTGAGAGCAGCAATATCGATGTTATATCTCCTTAGTTCACGTGCCACTATTGCCGTTCTTCTTTGTGGTCTTGTGGTTGTATCTGTATCCATAAGTGTACGGATATTCCATGTGTGAGAGTTCATTGGATTTCTTTTTCTTTTGTTTTGACCGCTTGTGGTGTACCCACTGGATGCGGTTGTCCAGTCAGGCAGTGTCGAGCTGGCTATGTTTAGGTCACCTTTTATAGCCCCTTCCCTTTCAGGTTGAGCAGAGTGGGTCCTAAATAGGGCTGCTCAGTCATGGATGCAGCACACGAGTTGCTCTACAGCCAATCCTTGAGCAAAACGGCGATCACGCTTCGGCCGCTTTCGTGCCGGTTTGTCACTAATAGCTTCCAGACTACACTGTCCTGCTCTCGTCGCAACTTGCCGATCGCCGAAAGACTTTGTTTTGCTTGAACTTAATGGTCTTATGTGTCCTAGAAAGTATAGGATCTCAGAGTAGAGAATGCCTGTGCGAGACTTTGGCGTAAGGAATACGACGATTGGGTCCCTCGAGATTAGGCCAGCGGATTGCACGATTGAGCACTAAACTCGAATCGTGGGCGGGGGGTCGCTACATCCCACCGCCTACAGGGTACAGGCAGTATGGTTCGCCCAACTTCCCATAATGGACAGATTCATGCCACAGTGGCCTGATCTGTCCGGCCTGACATTGACTATAATTAACAAGAATCTAAATCTGAATCTAAAGCTAACTTCCACGAGGTGTTGTCACTGTACCCCAAGACAGTGGGAAATTCTTATATATAAAAGCTGCGACTTGTCTCAATCGATAGGATTTATGGTCCTAATGAACATACTATATGTAATATATTTATTATATATATTTTAAAAATGATTTTTTGTAGTTGCAAAAATCCAGCGTTTTTTTCTCAAGTTGGTGCGGCTCGTGCCAGGAAAATTCGTGCGAAAATGTTCCCGAACTAAATTTCTTTTTCAACGATATTGAGTCCGACGAAGAAATGTACATAGGCAACTAGTAGTGTATTTAGTTTAGTTATTATGTAATTAGTTTTGGAAAGTTTGCTGTTGTTATATATTATACCTTTGTACCTATTATGACAGAGTAAACTCTAGCTCCTATCTTGTTAAGGGTAGTACCCAGGTGGTTCAGAGGTCCAAAAGTGAGAGTAAAATGAAAATTAAGCAAAAAATGGTATTTTGACGGTATTTCTTCGGCTCCTATCTTGGAAAGAATAGTACCCAGGAAGTTCTGAGGTACCTCCATTTAAAGGTTTTTTAGTGCTCTTTAATTTATCTTTCCCAATATTTTTTCTAAACCTGAGTAGTTTCTGAGTAAAACGTAAATTAAGCAAAAAATGTTAAAAATCCAAAATGGCGGCGCCACGCGCCGGCAGTTCTATGTTATTTTGTTCCCAATAAAGCCCTAATTGTCTTGGGCCACTGGCAAAAAATAAAAGAATCTTTACTCTTAAGAGTATAGTTTTCGCTGGCAGCTTTTTTTCTTTCTCATGCAAAATTTTGCTTGCAAGGGTATTTTTAGCCCTCATTTTCCTATACCCAAATACAGAAATTTCTTATCTTAAAAATAAAGCTGAATCTAGGATTCTCTAGTGCTGCTTTTGCAATTTTCGTCTGATCTTGCAGATATAAGAATGCAAAATACTCCATATTGAAATCCATATTTCGCAAAAATGAAAGTCAAAAATTAATAATTAAAATCATTAATTAAATTAAATAAAAAAACTACCCGACTGCCAGTTCTAAGAAGGGTTTATTAGAAAATACAGAAATGTCTATAGTCGCACTTTCTGGAGAAAATTTCTCTATTCTGTACTACACCTCATTAAGGACTGGTAAGTAGCCTATTTATTTACTTTTTTAATGTTTCGGCACTCAACCCAACTCAACCGCCCAATCGAAAACGTATTTATTTTTTTTTAAATTCAAGCTTTAATATTTTGAAATAGAAAAAATTTGGTTTCAGGCCATCAAATCTTGACAAAAAAATGAAGAAATCCATGATAGCATCAGTCTGTGCAACAACACTTTTAATTCTGTGTTTCGGACTTCCATTATCTATATTTTATTTTTACACGACGTTTCGATCAGTACAATCTCTGATCGAAACGTCGTGTAAAAATAAAATATAGACAATGGAAGTCCGAAACACAGAGTTAATTTCAAACACATCATTGTCTCAAACTTTCAAACAATTTTAATGCTGGTGATATTTTCGAATGGATCAACTAGAGCACAACATATTTATAGCAAGCGACCTGTCGAGTCATCAAAAATCTGTTAGTATGATTCCATTTTCGAAAAAATTAAGGGTTAATCTAGGACGTTTTTAAACTTAAATTCTTTTCTTCATTCATTCTACTTTACTTTTACTAAATCTCTGGCTTTAAAAACACACACAAAATTAAACTAGGTCAAACTACAGATGATCAAATTTTATAGATGATCTGATTATTGGCATAAGTAGTACTGACGAAGTTAACACAGATTCGAAAAATAGACAAGACAAAAAATAGACAAGACAAAAAATAGACAAAAAAAATCTATTTGATGAGCTCTTCGTTCGGAATCATAAACGATAAAGGAAATAAATGGAGTTGCAGCGCCACCTCTCAGAGCGTGGACTGTATTATTTTAGGCTGGACTTCGATAAGCTTTTCTTCCGCGCGGATTTTGAAATTTGACTGAGTAAAACAGTGACAGAACGATTGGCACCTTCACCATAACTTTTCACCAGGCTTTTCCCGCACACCAGATTGGGGAGACTGTTCTTGAGGACAATCGAACATGGTGCCCACCTTGGATGACTCCAGTCTTTCAAAACTAGAGGGTGGGTTTTTTATAGGCAGCATACACAAACGTTGAACTGCTCTCGTTGTGGTTACAGATTGAGTTCTTAAAGTGAAAGTTCGTACAATACCATTACTGCCTCGGTAAAGTTCCAAAATTCGGCCTCTTTTCCAATACAACAGAGGTCGATTGTCATCGATAAGTAGGACAAAGCTGTTCTCCTTCACAAACCCAGGTGAATTGAGATTATCTATGCGATCTTCTCCAAAACAGTTGGATCGATTGCTGTAGTAACTGATATGCTTTAGACGATTTTCAGGTATAGTAGATATGTCTGTTGGGGAAGGGTACACAAAGGTTGACCAATTAGGAAGTGTCCCGGTGTAAAAACGGATAAATTCGATGATCACTGAAAATTGAAGAGGGAGGTCTTGAATTCATAACTGATTCTATCTCAGCAAATACAGTAGTCAGATCCTCAAATGTTAAAGTATGTTTACCATCGATTCTAATTAAATGATATTTTGCTTGGCGAACGCTAGCTTCCAAGATACCTCCTCGCTGAGGAGAATGGGGAGGTATAAATTTCCACTCAATTTGATTAGGTAAACATGTAAGTATCTCGTGATCTTGGACCATTTGTGCTACTGTTTCACATAAAATTTTTAATTATCGGTTTTCCCATACAAATTTGGTCCCATTGTCACTGTAGATACGCCTACATAATCCTCGTCGGGCTACAAAAAGCTTTTAAAAATGAATGGGTGGTCAGATCACTCACTACGGCACTACCTCCAGATGCACAGGTTTAGTAGGCATACAAAAACACTTAAATAAGCTTTAGTGATTAAACGATTTCAGATTTTACCACCCTTAATGTTAAAGTGTCCTGGCGGTGTCGATTCTGTGTTTCGTAGAATGGGATCGTTCGCCCGAGAGAAGATAAGTAGTTTCAACCAATAAACGCGCTTAAAAGCAGTGACGAGACGATCGAAGAATCACCACACTATTATGGGCACGCGCAGGGCTGCCTCGAACAATGATCTTTGAGTGAATATTTTACTCTCTAATGCGCATGCTACGACAAACTTGACCGTCTTGAGTAGGACGTCGTCGCACAGTGGTTCGAGGTATAGGGAATTTTGGACATTTACCTTAACTTTCAAACTTTTCAACTTGTAGTTTATAAAATTGATTTTAATTAATAAGAAAAACATTATTTAGTCAATTTTGAGAAAAAAAATTACACTATGTTAGAATTTGGCATGACGGATCATGTCAAAACTGAATTATACAGGTATGTTTTAAAATTCAGTGCAAAAATTTTAGGGTCGAATTTTTCAGGTCAAAATAAGAACATTTTTTTCTATGAACATGTCCGCAAACACTTTGTTACTGATCTACGAAGCGTTGACTTTTCACAATGTTTTTAGTTTTTTCTTCATAGATCTTGCATTTTTTGAAATATTTGCACAAAATTTGAAACATAGGCTACTGTTTAGGGCTTACGTAATCCAAACATACTGACTGATCGTGAGAATCAATAAGGAGATATTTCTTCTTTTCCCCCTTAACTATTACCTGGTGCACCGCTTATGGATTCTGAATTAATGCATACATTACCCGTTTAGTTTAGAAACTATTTTGTCTCATGTAAGTTTTTTACCTTCGTGACTGTTATCGAGATATTAAATTACTAAAATCACTATTTGTAACCCGATAGATTCAATTAAAATTTTTAACAACAGGCAGAGAGCATATGCATATCGCAAAAAATCGCATTTAAGTAAAATGTTTTATTGGTTTAAACATAAATATAAAAAACAATATTCACAAATAAATAAAATGATCTGTAAAAACACGTCACAGCAGAAAGGACAAAGATTAAATAATTCATTGCTTATGATTTAATTAAACCGTGGTATATCAGCAACAAACAATTTTTTTCTTAATGTCCATAAAAAAGCATTGCATCGATCCACTGTGCGTCGTTCGAATGACTTTTGTGCGATGGGCCGTTCGCAGAAAACGGAATTTTGGATTTTAATAGAAGTGGTCACTTCTCAGGGTATTATCGTTCTATTACGCCCAGAATCGAGGCCCGATTCTTGAGCTGTGAGGAGCGCATGTTAATACGAACACAGATTATAATTGTAATATTCTTGCTTGAACCACCGTTCACCGATCACACAACTTGATCGGTTAACCCACGATGGCGAACAGCTTCATTTCGAGAGACGTATACGTCGTACAAATAACTATTTTATATTCATTTATTTAATTTGATAATTTTTTTCACTCCACAGATGTGAATTAGGAATTATACGATAGCAAGTGTAATATTTGCGTAAAATGTTTTTTTGAAATGTTTTGTGGATCTCCTATTGATCCTCCAAAACTGTTTACGAGGGGTGGTGAGGATTATATGTGATCCTACATGCAAATTGCAATAATGTTTAGGATGATAAGATGTGTTAAAGGATGATAATGATGTAAAATTACCGGAAACATCAAGTTTCGTATTTTAGAGGTAACTTCGCAAGCCTACCACCAAATCTCAAGAAACCATTTTGGTCATTGAAAGAGTTTAAATTTCTATGTTGAAAATGTTTTTTTTTGAAAAATCTTAACCAAAAGAAGTAAAGCATGATCAAGTTCTTGTATTGTTAATTTATCGGCTGCATTGAAGTTAAGAGGCATATGAAACCATTCAACGTTTTGTGTTAGACTCTGTATGTTACTGACTCCAACAAATACTTGTAAAGTGTTTGATTGTGTTTTGATCTATGAGAGAACTATAGTCCTATCTGTTCATAGGATAGATTTACTTATGTTTATGTTGAAGATGCAATAACCTTTTGATAGATTTTACTCAGTAATGGAGTCCCTTGAAGTTCAATCCACAGTAATGTGATTGTTTTTAGAGGAGCTACACGTTTTTGATGTCAAAAGTTGTACTGATGTGTAGCCTTGCTGATCAACGGAATTTTAGCTACGATTATGAAAGGGGTTCTAGGGGTTAAAGAGTTTTGAACCGTTTAATAAAATTATACGTTTTGTTATATGTTCTGATGCAGGAAGGAGAATGCCACATTGTTAAGCTAAGATGTCCCTGCTTCTGTGATAAAATATTGATCCAAAGAGTTTATGGAGTCAGTTCTAAGAAGCTCAGATTTATTTCACATCCGTTTTCTGAGTTTAAATCCATATTGATTTAAAATTGAGGATATCCTTGATTTGTTGACGGTTGCTTGCTTACCTGATTTTCCACCTATAAGCATCGTCTACGTAAAAGTCATTTAGAATGATTGATGTTAAGTCAGAGAAAATGTTTCGATTCTCAAGTGCTATTTGATGAAGGCTTCTGATAGCTAAAAATGTTGCTGAACTCATCCACGTTACTATAAGAGGCGATAATAACGTTTTCTGATGGTTCTGAGAACCTGTCGATACATTTTTGCAATGTCGCCCATCACAACAACATTATGCTCACGAAATCACAAAAGTATGGTGATCAGGTCGGGTTGAATTGTGCGACCAACCTTAAGAAGGTCGTTAATTGATACCCTAGATGAAGATTTGCATCGAACCATCGAATACCACTCTCAAGTTTGTGATTTCACTGGATTCGTTGGATACGCCATGATGGGAGAGATAAAAGACCTCGGATGCTGGTAAATTAATGTCACAAGGATTGATTTGAGTCACGTAATTCAACTTTTCATACTCGGTCATGAAATCAAGGAACTGTGATCAAAATAATTCGTTTTTTAATAAATTTACGTGCTATGCTCTCCAAGCGAGTTGCCAATTTGACTCTCATTTTCGGCGCACATAGGTAAATTAAGAACGAATGATCTTATATATTTGTTAGAAATCTGTTCAACCAGCCAAAACTTTTCGATTCATTTTTGTAAAGACTTGATTGATGATTGGTTTGAAGTGATTGATAGGTTGCAAATAACATTTTCACGATGACTGATTGATTTCGGTTCATGAAAAAATAAAGGGCCTGATAAGACGTCCCAAATTTAGTTTCATGTAAAATGGGTAGCCCGTTACCAAGTTTTTTTTTATTGGAACCAACAAGTTCATAAAAAAAGACTTGCGCCAATTAACATGTCACCCTCTTAAGACTTATAATAATTTTTGTCAGCTAGAAAAATCCCTGATGGTATTTGAATTAAATTGCTGCTGAAAGTACGGATAGGCAGGTCCTTAGTGACCTTATGATTTGTGTAAGATGATTTTATTTTTGTAGAAACAGTCTTTTTTATGTTAAGCATAGAGCTGCCTAATCCTATTACAGCAACGCTTACTTGTGAGATGTTTTTAAATTCAAGATATGTTGCATTTTTGTGCTTAGGAAATTGAGCGTACCGCCACTATCCAACAGTACTCTGCACTTAATGCCATTTTCACATGCAATCTTGCACAGAAATGATAGCTGTTGATAGAAATGTTTGTGATATAGGTGCGTTTATGCTTTCAGTGATGTGATGTGATAACATATTGCTTTCAGTAACAACATGCAACTGTGATTGATTTTGATATGGATTTGGCTGTGATTTTAGAAATTGATTGTGATTAGACTGTGTTTGTTGATATTGATTATAATTATGGTGTTATTGTTGATTATGATAATGCTAATTGTTGATTTTGCGTATGATTTTCATTGCTATTTTGTTTTTTATTGCTGATTTTTATTATAATTCATTCGTAATTAGTAGCCTTGATTATGATTTGATTGTGATTGATTGTGATAAATTTGTGATTGATATTTAAGAATTAAACGACTTACCTGTAAGGAAGTTCAATCCAAGTTATACGAGATTGGTCACATCCTATAAGTAAACCACAAGGTTTATAATTTAAATGTGTTTTAAATATATATCTTAATATAATTAGCTAATAAATCTTTTGATATTAAAGGTTTATTATAAAATCGATTGAACGTTTTCCTTTTTTCGGAACATCCCGCAGCCTTTCTAATACTTTTGATTGATGAACCAACCCTTAATGTTCTGTGCTATGTCCTTTAAAATTTGATTCTATTTCTGCGTTTTTTAGACCTTTTTTAATCCACATGCTAATGCTTTGGGATGTAGCGGGCTTATGAGCCTTTCTAATTGTTAAAATAAGTGTATCCTCTGCTCCTCGAAATAGTTTTGTTTTCTGTATGTAAGCAAAGGCTGAATTCTTCTGGGGCCGATATTTTTAATATATCTTTAAGAATTATTTCTATGCCCTCTTCGTTAGCTTTTATGTTACTAAACTTATAGAAAACGTCTGAACTCTATGAGCAGAACAAGGAGTCAAAAGAAGAACCATTTTTATAGTTAATAATCCGGATGTTAAATTTACCAAAGGGTGCAAGTTACATATATAAGGTAACACTGGTTTCGGATACCAAGTTTATATTTAGGAAACTGAGGGCGCAGCGCGAAAACCTATCTACCATTTCTGATTTTTCTGCTCGCCAATTAAATTTAATGCAGACCTATGTGTGTTAAGAGTTGAATATTTCCCAATATTTTGAAACTCTGTTTCTAAAAGGGATACAACTTGATTTACATAAGGCTGCAAGGTAGTCTCAATATTATTGTCGCCAAAACTTCCATCATTTGGAAAAAAATAAATTGCATCCTTCCGAACTATACGCCAACTTGATAAGATTGCTAGCCCCAGGGAAAGATTCTTTCATAGTGGGTGGGGTTCCCTAAATGGGGATAAGAGTAAATCACATTTCTGATTTAAATTGATTGAGTTTTTCAGATAGGATAAACCACCAGACCTATCGTATTATGGTTTCCAATTTTCTTAAAATTTTTGGAAACAGTGAGGAAGGAGGAATTATATTATATAAGAATTAAGATCTTTCTAATTCTAATAAAAACAAATGTGTGTTTACAGAATAAACAAACCCATGCAAAAAAATATTAGCCAAAAACATAATATTTGTCTCACTCCATTGTTTAAAACTGACAATATGCCTTACTTGAATCACGACGCTTCCTTTCCTTTTTCAGTTTCCTCAATTTCTTCTTTAGGTAATCCATTTGCTTTTCACGTCTTCTTTTGTTAGATTTTTTCTTTAAAAGCTTATTATCACAATTCGCACGCGTAAATCTTTCGATGCAGTATTGACTTGTCGCGTGACAGCGCAAGAACTATACTGAAGTACATAGCAGAGATCAAGCAGGCTGCAGTGGCGGTATGATTTCCTTATCTCTAAAACTTGCGTATGACGGGGCTCGATTCTGGGCGTAATAGAACGATCATAACCTGAGAAGTGATCCATCGCACAAAAGTCATGCGAACAACGCACGGTGGTCCATTTTCAGAAAAACGCGGACATAACTTGAAAAATTAAAAAATTCAAAATGTGTCCTAATTTGCCCTTATATGGTTGTCAAGATACTAGGCGAATAGTTAGCCACAGAATAAACTATGCTTTTTACGAGTTTGATATTACGCATCAGTATTCAACATCAAATTTCAAATAGAAGACCCAGAGTATGACAGTATTCAACTATTGATATCTCGAAAACAGGTGAAGATCGACATAGGGTATGTTATATAAAAATGCTTAGAATTTCAAAACACTATACACATAAAAAATATACTAGTATACTGTAACACTTATATATTGGGTCAATTACTTTAAAGTAAATTTAATTGTTCTAAACTAACATTTTTAGTTTAATTTAGCCAATTAATAAATATGTATCTTTTACCTTCTTAAAAATGTCTTAAAGTAAATGTGAAAATTCACACGATCATCCTGTGTGTCAGCTAAAAAAGAATAAATGCTTACTTATTTAAATATTGTCAACTATTTATTTTTTTATTAAAACTAAATATTTTGTACGATTAAATTACAATGTATTTTTTTTTAATATCCGCGTTTTTACAAAAATCGACCTCTGTGCGACGTCGTACTTTACGAGACGGTCAAGTTGGCCGTAGCATGCGCATTAGCGAGATCTGTCACGTGATGGTTTCATCCAATAGCGTGCTCTGAAATCATACGAGTGATGTTTTTCAGACGAGCTTTCCTACAAGTCCATACTACTGGGTCTAGTCTAAAGAACGCCTTCGCTCCAAAATTGTTGTTCGAGGCAGCTCTGCGCGTGCCCATAATAGATTGGTGATTCTTCGATCGTCTCGTTACTGCTTTTAAGCGCGTTTATTGGTTTACACTGCTTCCCTTCTCTCAGGCGAACGATCACTTCCTATGACTTCCAGAATCGGTACCCTGGTATATCTAATAGGATGTGAACAATCGAAGTATAATTTAGTGCATTAGCATTTGAGTTTTGATTAGCATGATTTTTACACAAAAGGGTGTTGTAATATTGATGGCAACTTTGACATTCTTAAGCCTCACACTGTTTCATCATTGGTACGACGGCAATTTGTGCATAATTTAAGATTTTTTGCTTCTTTGATTCGATAAACAATTGCTGGGCAGTTGTCACTGCCCATTTAGGGAACAATTACTCTTACTGATGACGACGCCAACTCTCTCTGCAATGAGAAAAAATTATTTTTGTCGCAAATAGATTTCTAGTTAATCCAACAAGAAAATCTATTAACATAGGCGCCAGGCGAAAAAATTTAGTTAAAACATTGTATACAATGGTTAAAATAACAAAATCTTTTTTGTTGAATATCTTTACATTTTTAACAAAGTTGTATTGCTAGACCAACAAAAATTATTTATTAGATAAGTCTATTTATTCTTGGAAAACTATCTAGTTAAATTAACAAAGTACACTTTGCTGAAATAATAAAAAAAAATGATATAATTCTATTTATTCGTGGAAAACTATCTAGTTAAATTAATAAAGTACACTTTGCTGAAATAATAGGGACTTTTTGGGCAGTTTACGAAAATAACAACTTTTGTGGCTATCGTTATTTGACAAGCCTTCAGGAATAAAGTTATTTTTCTAACTATTTCTATGCTTACCCATAAAACAATGTATTCAGTGTCTCACTGAATCAAAAACTAACAATTCTAAATATTCTTTTTCAAAAAAATTGCCAAAAATACAAAGACTTTGAAATTTATTGACAGAAGAATATGGAAATAGGCATAAACATTGTAGATAAAGGTAAACAAGGGGCTTATTAGCTGAAAACAGAATACAATACCAAAAAAATATAGGCTAAATGAACTAAAAATCACCGGTTAAAAATCAATAAATAATTATAAAACACCAAAAAATGATACTTACCTTTGGAAAAATGCTTTGTCCTACTTTCAAAATTTGTAGTTGCGGCTCATGCATTGGAAGCTCAGCAGACTTGGGCAATATATTTATATCAATATTTTCGCTGGTTGTAACCAGAAGCAGGCCAGGATTTTATCTGTCAGCTAGTGTTTGAACGACCTGTTTTTCTATTACAATTGATGGCGTTTCGTCCACAGCAAAGGAATATTCTTCTATTTAAATCTGCTACTCGAAATTCTAAAAATATTAATTTTCATCATCAAAAACTCACATATTCATGTCAAAAATACGTCACAGGCGAAAATTTTGAGAAAATTATAGAAAAAAGCCGGTAGAGATTAACCGATCCGGCTCTTTTTTAACATAATACAAAATTCTAGGTTTTCCAGGACGTGTGGGAACCGTATACCTAGTCTATATACCAGTGGCGGTTGCAGCTTTCCCAAAAGGGGAGGGGAGAGGCGGGAGGTCAAAATTTTTTAAAAGCAAAGAAAAAGTTTTATGCAAAAGATCTAAAATTAATTCCACCCAATAGGGCGCCGCAGTCGAAAATTTTTTAAAAACTATACTAAACTAAAAATAGTTCCTAGTAATTGGGTAGGTTCTATAAAGATATAACTTAAATAGAGACATTAGAAACAATTTGGCGACGATGTCAGATTTCGCTGAAAGTTGTATCTACGCACGTAATGTTTTTACAAACACATTATTTTTGTTACTTTTTTGTCATTTAGCTGCATTTATGTAAATTTTTTAAAACATGGAGAAACACCTTATTATTATTTACATACATAAAGAAATTGAGGTATATATAATATATAATATTGCATTTAAATTTCTTTGAATCTTCACAATTTTAAATCAATAAAGAATTTATAATGTATAGGTACGTGTTATGGTACTTGAAACCTTATTTCTTCGGTCAAAATATCAGATAAAAATACCTGAATTTTGACCGAAAAAATAATTATTTTTATTTTCCAATATATATCGGGAATTAAACCTACAACAAGCTGGCAACCTCGCATTTATGGCGGGTCAGCTATATAATCGTGTGTACTCTGCTCCATTCATTATTTGTAGACGCAGTTGTCGTTTTAGTGGAATTGGGTTTTTGGAATATTTTACAGATTATTGGACAGTTTTTAATATTTTTTCGATAGATTTTTCAGTGTTTGTGAAAATAGTGATATGTAAAAGTGCGTGGTGTGCCGAAAACTGGAGATTGCAGGTCAAAACCAAATATTTCACAGGTTACAGGTTTCACATCTTTTCATAGGTCGCCATTGGCGTGCAACTTGTGTTGCAATAAATTTAAAATATAATTAATAAATATAGAAAAGAAATAATTTTTTTAGGATATTTTCGCCACTTTCTAATAAAAACAATATAGTAAGCAACCTTAATTAATTAAACTATAATTGGTATAATCAAACAACCCCAGCTGTGTGTGCAGTGCAATTAATTAAGCATTCTGGGTATAAAATATGATGAACAAAATAGGTAGGTAATACAGAAAAATAAGATGCCCAACTTTTATCTTTTTATGTTATGTTATTTATGTCATGTGAAATCACATTTCGCGCATGATCACGAAGCCATTTTTTACGAGTTTTCACAATAACCCTACTTTTTTTAAGAGTTTGGATGTTATTATATGTAAATATTATAAATAAAAAGTTTTAACAAACATACATTCTTTATATCATATATATATATATATATATATATATATATATAAATACATAATAATATACTGCCGTCCTTAACTAAAAAGCAGTAACTCCATAGGGAAATAATTTATTTTGACTGACTTTTAGTTAAGGCAGGCAGTATAAATTTAAAAAAATTGAAATGAGAAAAACAAACAAAAATTTAACCTACTCTACATATTTTTTTGTATTTAATAAAATCGGAAAAAATTTAAAATGAAGTACAAAATATAACTATGTTCATTAACGTTTAACTTAACTATTTTATTCAACAAAATAAGATTTTTATTTTTTTTAAATAATTCCTAATAAATCAACGACGATTGGTGGCTCGTAGGAAGAACATTGTACCTAATACATGCGTAAAGTGACTTTGACGACTTGACCAAACTCCTCTACGCGTCGTTTGGTCAACTGCGCAAAAGTACCACTTTCCGCACCAGTTAGGTAAATAAATAAGTATTACGTAGGCTAATTTTTTAATAAAGTTCTACAGGCACTCCATATTTTGTGTATGAGTTGACATTTAATAGATTAAAAACATTTTTTTATTTCTTTTTGCATCGCATGCGGGAAATCCAAACATTTCGCATGTAAATGCGTGCGAAAAAGTTTACGCACTTTAAGTTTAAGTATAAAAAAATTTTAAATGTATTTTCATAAATATTTAACAAGTCTAAAAATGAAGACCACATTTTTTACATTAATAAATAACGAGTCGCTCCTGTCCGCTGCTAAAAGTTTGGTGCATGGAGCATGTGTGAAGGGGAGCATGTCTGGTGCAGCGTTGCCAGTGGAACATAAAACGGTTTTCCTTGAATCTAACGACTGATCGCGTTTCAAAGCGATTTATGAATGACTTGATGGGTCTATTTTAGTTGAAGGTCTTTGGTAGGTTCTATCACCTGTTCGGTGGTTCTATGCAATAAACTCTAAAATTACCAATAAAATTTGATAGGAAATCCTAATGGTCCCACTGATTTAGTTCTTATAGTAATCCATGTTTGCAAATACGGGAGAATTAAGCTTGTCCAAAGTTATTTTTTTTGTGTGCCGAACAAAGTAAAATTAAATAAAACTGTTTCACTTCGCCGCGGTACTCTAGCACAGTACACTGTTAAGGCGCATTTACACAGACAAACTTTCCTTTGATGTTGAAATGCCGACAAACATTTACACGAGCCTCTTGAGCAAAATGTTCAAAAAAAAGTTCGAGCAAAATCTCGTACAAAAAGACTCACGGAAATTTTGGAGAGAATGTTAAGCAAAATTTGTTTGAAGAAATGTTGGTATAGAAATTTCTTACAAATTTAAATTTTATAGTTTTATGGGAATTCATTGAACTTAACTGAAAATAGAAAGACTAAGTTTTAAAACAAGGTATTTTTAATTAAGTGCTTTTCGACGGAAAAACGATTTGATGTCGAAATTCACATTTTACCTCATAAGCAACTTCGATTGACCTGATTTTTATAGGGGATATGCCAGTATACTTGTAACTTTTTTGGGGTTGTAAAAAAAACGAGAATAAAAAAAGAATAATTGGCACCTATTTATTGCTGTTGCCTGTAAAATGTATTGATAAAAATTTACGTTTAAAAGAATATCTTTTTATTTTACTTCTTAGTTTAAAACACAATACAATAATAATTAAGTCAAATTAAAAAACCTTTATACATTTTATTAAATCTCAAATATGAACAAAAGCAAGTTCGGTCTAAATAATACCCGTTTATTACCCACTTTTACAACCCTACACAGACGAACATGCTCAAATAAAAGCTCGTGCAAAAGATTTAAAATTTTTTGCGCGAACATTTTTGTGAGCTTTTCTTTGAACATTTTGTTCGGGTAAATTTTTGAGCAAATTTTAGCTATCTGTTTTGGAAACATATTTTTAAAGATGAGAATAAATATAATTTCACATCAGTGACCAGTGATCTCAATTCTTTAAAAAAATGGAACACTAACTTTTATTTGAAATTTTTGTGAAAAAAAGCCGCCGGCAAGCGAAACATTATTATTGGCTATCAGTTTTGTCACATGCAATGTTAACAGTTTACCATGGAGGTAATAACATTTCATTCTTTTCTCTCACTTTTTTGGTTTTCTTTCATTACAAAAAGACAATGGAAATGTTTTCCAAGTAATTACTTTTTAAAATGCAGGTGGATATGTTTAGAGGACTGTTCTGGAGAGTAGTTATTTAAACAGTCGGAACGCAGACCTGTCAAACGCTGCGTAAACTGCGTAAAACTCTGCTCTAAATTAATTTTTAATTATTTTTTAACAATATTATATAATTTTGTTGGTAGTTATTTCATTAAAAATCCGGAAGAAATAGGCATTTGTTGGCATTCTAAGAATTAGAATCGGTATATTTATTAGTTTCGTTTAGGTGCTATAAAATGTCATTGATGGCGTTTACTTTTAGCAATTTTGGTAAAAATGTATAAAAAATGTGGTCCGGTAAAAAAATGTGTTTTTACGTTATTGTATTACAAAGTACAGTAATTCGGAAGTGAAAAGTTGGGTCATATTTTGCTAATATGAAACATGAATTATTTTGTGTCTACAGGGTGATTCACCATATTTTCCACCCCACCACCACAAAACTTACTTTTTTGTTACCGACCAAACTTCTCTGCGCGCGATTTCGCCAAGGTAATTTTACAAACTTTCGCAGTTTTTTTGATAATTTAGTGATATCTCACGTTTTCCAATGCAATAGTAAAAGAATTTATTGAAAGTCTGGAAAAATTCCTTGCTTCTAAATTGAAAGATGTTCCACTCTAAATTCAACTTATAATTGTTTTTAAAATCATTCTTTGAAATATTGAACATTTTTTTTTATTTTTTTATTGTTTTACTGGACTATTTAGGCGGTAGGGGTGAGAAAATTACTCAGCATTTTAAAGAATGGTCTTTAATAACTTTTTGTTTAAACACAAAAAAATTTGTTTTTTACTTACTGGATTATTCAGGGGGTGAAGAGTTAAAAAAATAATTTAGATTTTTAAGAATTACCCTTACCACAATAAAAAGTCAGATGGATTAGAAACAACAAATTTTTTCTTTATTTTCGATTTTTTTTACTAGGCTAGTCAAGGGGTGGAGGGTAAGAAAATCAACTAATATTGTAAACAATGGTCTTAAAAACAATAACAAGTTGAATCTAGAGTAAAATATCTCCTAGTTTAGAAACAATAAAATTTTATTTAGATACAATAACCAGACGCCAATTTTTCCTAAAAATTTGTAACTACTGTTTGACATATATTAAACAAAGGTTAAACAAAAATGACGTCATTGCAAATAGGTATATTATTGTGACTAAAGAACACTAGGCGGTCTCGCCCTTTGAAGTAACACTTGTGCCGCATTGTACCTACTTACCGGTTCAACCCCTCGCAAGTAGGGGGGCGTCGAGTTGTGGTAACAGAAAAGAAATGTAGGGTACTGCGAATGATGATCAGTCGAACCCATAGAAAAAAAATTGGTTTCGGTCTGTCTGGCAGACCAGAATGTTATCTGCTGTACTGTGCTACGGAACTAATTATGACCTTGGCGCCCGACATAGAAATAGTTCAGTGAAACACAAATAGATGGAGCACCACACATGATAATTTTTAAATAAAAAATCAATATTACTTTACAAATGTAATGTAATATTGATTTTTCTTGGCATAGCAAAAAGGACCACAATTGCTATGTTTTCATGGATATTGAGTTCGTTTTCAAAACTCATTGTATCTTTTTTTTTATATAGCGTGTTCTTTATCAAGACCAAGAACACGCTATATAAAAGAAAAAGATAGAATGAGTTTTGAAAACGAACTCAATACCCATGAAAACATAGCAAATATGCCCAAAAAACAAAAAAAGTTTAAAAGATATATCAAAGGTTGATGTTTTTGTGAATTTTTTAAACTTTTTTTTGTCTTTGGGTGCACTGAAGTTAAAAGACAAATGTGTACTTTTGACCCAAATGAACTGTTATGAAAAAAAAATTTTGCCTTTTAATTTCATAGGTGAGGTCCTTTTACAAAAACCTTTATTGTATAGTTTCATTGAGAATTTAACTTATAAAAGTTTGGGTAAAAAGATAAAGACAGATGATAAATAAGTATGTGTAATTTAAAAAAAAAATTGAAGTACATTTCCTAAATACAGGTTTAAAAACAAAACAAGGGTTCATTATATTTTTCACTGCCTTAACTTATTATTGGAGTGTTGAATACAAGAATTCCTTTATTTTTTTTACAAAGTTTAACATTTGTTATTCCTCCAATGCTAAGGGAGTAAAAAGGAGGTGAAAAATATAATGAATCATCTGGTAAAATAAGTAAAAACATAAAATATTACCTTATAGTAAAAATCGAGGTAAAAATTATTTAAAAAGAAGATAAATGACCTAGAAACAGTTATTGTTAAATTTATTCCACAGATAATTGTGAGGATAATTGCCTTTAGTCATAATTTAGTACACAAAATTCAATATAAAGCCTCAAGAAAGAAAACATAATTTTTTCCAAATCATTTTTGTTTGGCTTCATGAAATGCTGATTTTTTTTTTATTTATCGCAATAATCTCCTCTTTTTAGACTATTAGAAAATCTTACAAATCTTATTAACTTGCTTACACCACCAGAACAAACCCCTAATAATTAACTTTATTATTGTGGTTAGTTTAGGGATTAAGAAATATAATAAAGTTTGTGTCTTGCCAAATAAAAAATTGAAGTATGTTCCTGGTTTTGTCAACTTACTGTTTTTATACTGCAAGGCATCAATAAGTTCATTGACAACATCATTATCATGACTTATAATTAAGTTTACTCCTGCAAACTTCACAAACAGTTTTTTACTTTTCTTCTTGGCAAAGCGAAAATCTTAGACAATAGCCTGTACGTCTTACCAATTGATTTAAAAATACTGAGGTAGAGAATCTTTTCTTCTAAAGTAAGTCTTCTGGCTTTAGGTTTCTTCTGCTGTACTCTAATCTGGCATATAATAAGCATTTTCTGCGAGGGCTAATTTTCTCTAGAATGATTGCACATAACTGGTCATTTTATGCAATCGCTTACTACTATCAGTAACTTTCCTATAGAAATGTCATGCTTTTGGTGTGAGATTAGCATGTCTGGGCACATTGACTTCATTAGGAATTAAAGAGCGCCTTCTTTTAACTGTAAAAAGAAATAAAACAAACATTAGCTAATTAGTTAAAATTATAACATTTATAAATACATTAAATTTATAAAAATGTAACTAAATCAAACAAATTGATCGTTCTCAGGGTAACCACCAGTTGGGGTGTAATTTTTTTTTATAAATTTGTGACCAAATTTTCAAAATTTTATGATTTTATGACTGGTGGTCACCGTGCTTTCTCCACTGAATTTATTTTAAACCCGACATGTTTTGGAAGCTCAGGCTGCCATCATCAGGAGTCCCTACCAAAGTTTTATTAAGGGAGATTAGGCCAAATTAATGGACCAGTCTTCCATATTGGAAAAAGAAAGAGAGGCTAAAACCCATTTAGAAAAACTTTAAAATTTAAAAAACAAAATAAACATATAAATATGCAATACATTATAGTTATTTAATTATGCCATGGATAGACTTTGTGGGGTACTAAGAAAACTAAGCCTGACTTCTGTTTAAGCCTCAGTTTAAGGTAGGTACTGTAAACACTTCTAAGTAGTGGGATAGTCACGTTTTTTTTAGGGAGTGTCTAAAGAGCCTGCAATTCAGCTGAATAGCCGTGAGGCTAAAGAGCCAGCAATAATTAGTTATTATGTGTTTTTCATATTTTCTTTTTTTTAATTTTTTTAAATTAAATTAACCCAACCTAACCTAAACAGACTCAAAAACTTATTAAAAGACAAAAAAACACACTTTAAACTAAATTAACCCCCTTAACCTAATTAAACAAGCCAAAAAAAGATGTAGGGGTTGTAGTGTGTTTTTTTTTGGGTTGTTTTGGCTTTGAATAAGTTGGTTTGAGTCTGTTTAGGTTAGGTTGGGTTACTTTACTTTAAAGTGTGTTTTTTTGGGTTGTTTTGGCTTTTAATAAGTTGGTTTGAGTCTGTTTAGGTTAGGTTGGGTTAATTTAGTTTAAAAAATTAAAAAAAAACGAAAATATGAAAAACACATAATAAATAATTATTGCCGGCTCTTTAGCCTCACGTCTATTCAGTCGAATTGCCGGCTCTTTAGACACTTCCTTTTTTTTAATTTTATAAGATAAAATATGCTCACTTTATGATCAGCTTGTCATACATACAACGCTTTAATGTATAGGTAGGAGCACTAAAGAAACAGAAGATTAGTCCCTCTTTACAGAGTAAAACAAAACTTCTCGATACTTTTTGACCAGGGCTATAATATTTTTGTGAACAGTTTTGGTATCTACTAAAATTAAAAAAAAACTTACCTACCTTTCTTTCTGGGTTGCCCCATCATGGTGTCGTCTCTAATATTTTATAAAACATAGCTTAAATTTGATATACGATTGTACTACACCTCATACTACACTTTATTTTACTCATCGTACACTATAAAAGCCTGTAGCTTGTAATAATTCCTTTCTTTTCAAAAAAACAAAAATAACCTCAACAAACGCCATTGTCGTTGTTGCCTAAAAATCGATAAATCCGCCTCTACGCGCTGGCGTCAGCTAAGGGAGAGATATGACAAATTTAGAATTTTTGTACTACTATCGCCATCTATTAAAAAAAAATTACCAGACCCCGAAATAATTATACCTAGGCTTTTCCATAAGAGAAAAAGGTCTACAAACTACAAGTAGTTTGTCTATGGTCGAACCATAATGCCCTCTCAAAGATATCGTCGCGTCGATTAGCTGCTGCAGTATGCATTCTAAAGGCGCAATTACACAGACGAACATGCTCCAACAAAAGCTCGTGCAAAAGATCTAAAATTTTTTGCGTGAACATTTTTGTGAGTTTTTCTTTGAACATTTTGTTCGGGTAAATTTTTGAGCAAATTATTGCTATCTGTTTTGGAAACATATTTTTAAAAATGAGAATAAATAAAATTTTACATCAGTGATCAGTGATCTCAATTCTTTAAAAAAATGGAACACCAACTTTTATTTTAAATTTTTGTGAAAAAAAGCCGACGACAAGCGAAACATTATTCTTGGCTATCAGTTTTGTCACATGGATTAGGGTTACTTATAATATTTTTTTTCTTAGGGTTTTTCCCGAATTTTTTTGCCCGGGGTTTTTTTTGGGATTTTCTTAAGAGTTTTTTTTATTTCCAAGGGTTTTTTCCTAAATTCAAAAAACAACCCAGGAAAATTTTTCTTTTCCAGAAAAATTTTGAGTTTTTCAAATATCGGCAAGAAACTCAAAAATTGCACTTTTAAGCGGTAATCCGCGCCTCCGGTTTATGAGGAGTGGTGGGGAGGGGATTTTTTTTTAAACATATTTTTGTAACTTTACTTTACCCTTAGCTTTGATTGTTTTTTTTTTAATTCCTCACACCAGATTTACCTAGTTAGCTTAAGGCCCCAACGGTTGCTTAAAAAAGCAAAAGGTTTATTAAAATGCTGAAGATAGATATTTACTGTCAATTTAATGTAATAGTCAAGGTCGATTACTGACACTGAACAAACAATATGCATAGGAGCAAAATTCCGATTCAGAAGTCTAGTCTATTACTGCTAAATTATATTTTTTTAGACAAGGGTCGGGATCGTAGGGTTGTAAAAGTGGGTAATAAACGGGTATATTATAAACGAACGTGCTTTTGTTCATATATTTGAGATTTAATAAAATGTATATAGGTTTTTTAATTTGACTTAATTATTATTGTATTGTGTTTTAAACTAGGAAGTAAAATAAAGAGATATTCTTTTAAACGTAAATTTTTATCATTACATTTTACAGACAACAGCAATAAATAAGTGCCAATTATTATTTTTTATTCTCGTTTTTTTACAACCCCAAAAAAGTTACAAGTATACTGGCATATCCCCTATAAAAATCAGGTCAATCGAAGTTGCTTATGAGGTAAAATGTGAATTTCGACATCAAATCGTTTTTCCGTCGAAAAGCACTTAATTAAAAATACCTTGTTTTAAAACTTAGTCTTTCTATTTTCAGTTAAGTTCAATGAATTCCCATAAAACTATAAAATTTAAATTTGTAAGAAATTTCTATACCAACATTTCTTCAAACAAATTTTGCTTAACATTCTCTCCAAAATTTCCGTGAGTCTTTTTGTACGAGATTTTGCTCGAACTTTTTTTTGAACATTTTGCTCAAGAGGCTCGTGTAAATGTTTGTCGGCATTTCAACATCAAAGGAAAGTTTGTCTGTGTCAATGCGCCTTAAAAAGTCCAAATTTACGGCGACGCCGTCGGTGGTGGCAATATTATTTTTTAGACAAAAGAGAGGAACATTATTGCGGTGCTAGTTAAGTCTTTGCTTTAGTCCATAGGATTTGCAGCATTATTTATTAGTTGATGTTGTATTGCGACGCTAGTTAAATCTTTGCTTTAGTTTATAGTATTTGCAGCATGATTTATTTCTTAAGTTTTTATTTCGGGGCTAGTTAAGTCTGTGCTTTAGTTTATAATATTTGCAGCATGATTTATTTCTTAAGTTTTTATTGCGACGCTAGTTAAGTCTTTGCTTTAGTTCATAATATTAGCAGCATGATTTATTTCTTAAGTTTTTATTGCGGCGCTAGTTAAGTCTTTGCTTTAGTTAATAAAATTTGCGGCGCTAGTTACGTCTTTGCTTTAGTTCATAATATTTGCGGCATTATTTATTTCAAAGTTTTTATTGCGGCGCTAGTTAAGTCTTTGCTTTAGTTAATAAAATTTGCGGCATTATTTATTTCTAAGTTTTTATTGCAACGCTAGTTAAGTCTTTGCTTTAGTTCATAATATTTGCAGCATGATATATTTCTTAAGTTTTTATTGCGGCGCTAGTTAAGTCTTTGCTTTAATTCATAATAAGGTTTTTATTGCGGCGCTAGTTAAATCTTTGCTTTAGTTCATAATATTTGCGGCATTATTTATTTTTAAGTTTTTATTGCGGCGCCAGTTAAGTCTTTGCTTTAGTTCATAATATTTGCAGCATGATTTATTTCTTAAGTTTTTATTGCGGCGCTAGTTAAGTCTTTGCTTTAGTTAATAAAATTTGCGGCATTATTTATTTCTAAGATTTTATTGCAACGCTAGTTAAGTCTTTACTTTAGTTCATAATATTTGCAGCATGATATATTTCTTAAGTTTTTATTGCGGCGCTAGTTAATTCATAATAAAGTTTTTATTGCGGCGCTAGTTAAATCTTTGCTTTAGTTCATAATATTTGCGGCATTATTTATTTCTAAGTTTTTATTGCGGCGCTAGTTAAGTATTTGCTTTAGTTAATAAAATTTGCGGCGCTAGTTAAGTCTTTGCTTTAGTTCATAATATTTGCGGCATTATTTATGTCTAAGTTTTTATTGCGGCGCTAGTTAAGTCTTTGCTTTAGTTAATAAAATTTGCGGCGCTAGTTAAGTCTTTGCTTTAGTTCATAATATTTGCGGCATTATTTATTTCTTAAGTTTTTATTGCGGCGCTAGTTAAGTCTTTGCTTTAGTTAATAAAATTTGCGGCATTATTTATTTCTAAGTTTTTATTGCAACGCTAGTTAAGTCTTTGCTTTAGTTCATAATACTTGCAGCATGATTTATTTCTTAAGTTTTTATTGCGGCGCTAGTTAAGTCTTTGCTTTAGTTAATAAAATTTGCGGCATTATTTATTTCTAAGTTTTTATTGCAACGCTAGTTAAGTCTTTGCTTTAGTTCATAATATTTGCAGCATGATATATTTCTTAAGTTTTTATTGCGGCGCTAGTTAAGTCTTTGCTTTAATTCATAATAAGGTTTTTATTGCGGCGCTTGTTAAATCTTTGCTTTAGTTCATAATATTTGCGGCATTATTTATTTTTAAGTTTTTATTGCGGCGCCAGTTAAGTCTTTGCTTTAGTTCATAATATTTGCAGCATGATTTATTTCTTAAATTTTTATTGCGGCGCTAGTTAAGTCTTTGCTTTAGTTAATAAAATTTGCGGCATTATTTATTTCTAAGATTTTATTGCAACGCTAGTTAAGTCTTTACTTTAGTTCATAATATTTGCAGCATGATATATTTCTTAAGTTTTTATTGCGGCGCTAGTTAAATCTTTGCTTTAGTTCATAATATTTGCGGCATTATTTATTTCTAAGTTTTTATTGCGGCGCTAGTTAAGTATTTGCTTTAGTTAATAAAATTTGCGGCGCTAGTTAAGTCTTTGCTTTAGTTCATAATATTTGCGGCATTATTTATTTCTAAGTTTTTATTGCGGCGCTAGTTAAGTCTTTGCTTTAGTTAATAAAATTTGCGGCGCTAGTTAAGTCTTTGCTTTAGTTCATAATATTTGCGGCATTATTTATTTCAAAGTTTTTATTGCGGCGCTAGTTAAGTCTTTGCTTTAGTTAATAAAATTTGCGGCGCTAGTGAAGTCTTTGCTTTAGTTCATAATATTTGCGGCATTATTTATTTCAAAGTTTTTATTGCAACGCTAGTTAAGGCTGTGCTTTAGTTCATAATATTTGCAGCATGATATATTTCTTAAGTTTTTATTGCGGCGCTAGTTAAGTCTTTGCTTTAATTCATAATAAAGTTTTTATTGCGGCGCTAGTTAAATCTTTGCTTTAGTTCATAATATTTGCGGCATTATTTATTTCTAAGTTTTTATTGCGGCGCTAGTTAAGTCTTTGCTTTAGTTCATAATATTTGCAGCATGATTTATTTCTCAAGTTTTTATTGCGACGCTAGTTAAGTCTTTGCTTTAGTTCATAATATTTGCAGCATGATATATTTCTTAAGTTTTTATTGCGGCGCTAGTTAAGACTTTGCTTTAATTCATATTAAAGTTTTTATTGCGGCGCTAGTTAAATCTTTGCTTTAGTTCATAATATTTGCGGCATTATTTATTTCTTAAGTTTTTATTGCGGCGCTAGTTAATTCATAATAAAGTTTTTATTGCGGCGCTAGTTAAATCTTTGCTTTAGTTCATAATATTTGCGGCATTATTTATTTCTAAGTTTTTATTGCGGCGCTAGTTAAGTATTTGCTTTAGTTAATAAAATTTGCGGCGCTAGTTAAGTCTTTGCTTTAGTTCATAATATTTGCGGCATTATTTATTTCTAAGTTTTTATTGCGGCGCTAGTTAAGTCTTTGCTTTAGTTAATAAAATTTGCGGCGCTAGTTAAGTCTTTGCTTTAGTTCATAATATTTGCGGCATTATTTATTTCAAAGTTTTTATTGCGGCGCTAGTTAAGTCTTTGTTTTAGTTAATAAAATTTGCGGCGCTAGTGAAGTCTTTGCTTTAGTTCATAATATTTGCGGCATTATTTATTTAAAAGTTTTTATTGCAACGCTAGTTAAGTCTGTGCTTTAGTTCATAATATTTGCAGCATGATATATTTCTTAAGTTTTTATTGCGGCGCTAGTTAAGTCTTTGCTATAGTTCATAATATTTGCAGCATGATTTATTTCTCAAGTTTTTATTGCGACGCTAGTTAAGTCTTTGCTTTAGTTCATAATATTTGCAGCATGATATATTTCTTAAGTTTTTATTGCGGCGCTAGTTAAGTCTTTTCTTTAATTCATAATAAAGTTTTTATTGCGGCGCTAGTTAAATCTTTGCTTTAGTTCATAATATTTGCGGCATTATTTATTTCTTAAGTTTTTATTGCGGCGCTAGTTAATTCATAATAAAGTTTTTATTGCGGCGCTAGTTAAATCTTTGCTTTAGTTCATAATATTTGCGGCATTATTTATTTCTAAGTTTTTATTGCGGCGCTAGTTAAGTATTTGCTTTAGTTAATAAAATTTGCGGCGCTAGTTAAGTCTTTGCTTTAGTTCATAATATTTGCGGCATTATTTATTTCTAAGTTTTTATTGCGGCGCTAGTTAAGTCTTTGCTTTAGTTAATAAAATTTGCGGCGCTAGTTAAGTCTTTGCTTTAGTTCATAATATTTGCGGCATTATTTATTTCAAAGTTTTTATTGCGGCGCTAGTTAAGTCTTTGCTTTAGTTAATAAAATTTGCGGCGCTAGTGAAGTCTTTGCTTTAGTTCATAATATTTGCGGCATTATTTATTTCAAAGTTTTTATTGCAACGCTAGTTAAGTCTGTGCTTTAGTTCATAATATTTGCGGCATTATTTATTTCTAAGTTTTTATTGCGGCGCTAGTTAAATCTTTGCTTTAGTTCATAATATTTGCAGCATGATTTATTTCTCAAGTTTTTATTGCGACGCTAGTTAAGTCTTTGCTTTAGTTCATAATATTTGCAGCATGATTTATTTCTTAAGTTTTTATTGCGGCGCTAGTTAAGTCTTTGCTTTAATTAATAAAATTTGCGGCATTATTTATTTCTAAGTTTTTATTGCAACGCTAGTTAAGTCTTTGCTTTAGTTCATAATATTTGCAGCATGATTTATTTCTCAAGTTTTTATTGCGACGCTAGTTAAGTCTTTGCTTTAGTTCATAATATTTGCAGCATAATATATTTCTTAAGTTTTTATTGCGGCGTTAGTTAAGTCTTTGCTTTAATTCATAATAAAGTTTTTATTGCGGCGCTAGTTAAATCTTTGCTTTAGTTCATAATATTTGCGGCATTATTTATTTCTTAAGTTTTTATTGCGGCGCTAGTTAATTCATAATAAAGTTTTTATTGCGGCGCTAGTTAAATCTTTGCTTTAGTTCATAATATTTGCGGCATTATTTATTTCTAAGTTTTTATTGTGGCGCTAGTTAAGTATTTGCTTTAGTTAATAAAATTTGCGGCGCTAGTTAAGTCTTTGCTTTAGTTCATAATATTTGCGGCATTATTTATTTCTAAGTTTTTATTGCGGCGCTAGTTAAGTCTTTGCTTTAGTTAATAAAATTTGCGGCGCTAGTTAAGTCTTTGCTTTAGTTCATAATATTTGCGGCATTATTTATTTCAAAGTTTTTATTGCGGCGCTAGTTAAGTCTTTGCTTTAGTTAATAAAATTTGCGGCGCTAGTGAAGTCTTTGCTTTAGTTCATAATATTTGCGGCATTATTTATTTTAAAGTTTTTATTGCAACGCTAGTTAAGTCTGTGCTTTAGTTCATAATATTTGCGGCATTATTTATTTCTAAGTTTTTATTGCGGCGCTAGTTAAGTCTTTGCTTTAGTTCATAATATTTGCAGCATGATTTATTTCTCAAGTTTTTATTGCGACGCTAGTTAAGTCTTTGCTTTAGTTCATAATATTTGCAGCATGATTTATTTCTTAAGTTTTTATTGCGGCGCTAGTTAAGTCTTTGCTTTAATTAATAAAATTTGCGGCATTATTTATTTCTAAGTTTTTATTGCAACGCTAGTTAAGTCTTTGCTTTAGTTCATAATATTTGCAGCATGATATATTTCTTAAGTTTTTATTGCGGCGCTAGTTAAGTCTTTGCTTTAATTCATAATAAAGTTTTTATTGCGGCGCTAGTTAAATCTTTGCTTTAGTTCATAATATTTGCGGCATTATTTATTTCTAAGTTTTTATTGCGGCGCTAGTTAAGTCTTTGCTTTAGTTCATAATATTTGCAGCATGATTTATTTCTTAAGTTTTTATTGCGACGCTAGTTAAGTCTTTGCTTTAGTTCATAATATTTGCAGCATGATTTATTTCTTAAGTTTTTATTGCGGCGCTAGTTAAGTCTTTGCTTTAGTTAATAAAATTTGGGGCATTATTTATTTCTAAGTTTTTATTGCAACGCTATTTAAGTCTTTGCTTTAGTTCATAATATTTGCAGCATGATATATTTCTTAAGTTTTTATTGCGGCGCTAGTTAAGTCTTTGCTTTAATTCATAATAAAGTTTTTATTGCGGCGGTAGTCTTTGCTTTAGTTAATAATATTTGCAGCATTATTTATTTCTAATTTTTTATTGCGGCGCTAGTTAAGTCTTTGCTTTAGTTAATAATATTTGCAGCATGATATATTTCTTAAATTTTTATTGCGGCGCTAGTTAAGTCTTTGCTTTAGTTCATAATATTTGCGGCATTATTTATTTCTAATTTTTTATTGCGGCGCTAGTTAAGTATTTGCTTTAGTTAATAATATTTGCAGCATGATATATTTCTTAAATTTTTATTGCGGCGCTAGTTAAGTCTTTGCTTTAGTTCATAATATTTGCGGCATTATTTATTTCTAATTTTTTATTGCGGCGCTAGTTAAGTATTTGCTTTAGTTCATAATATTTGCGGCATTATTTATTTCTAATTTTTTTATTGCGGCGCTAGTTAAGTATGTGCTTTAGTTAATAAAATTTGCGGCATTATTTATTTCTAAGTTTTTATTGCGGCGCTAGTTAAGTCTTTGCTTTAGTTCATAATATTTGCAGCATGATGTATTTCTTAAGTTTTTATTGCGGCGCTAGTTAAGTCTTTGCTTTAGTTCATAATATTTGCAGCATTATTTATTTCTCAGTTTTTATTGCGGCGCTAGTTAAGTCTTTGCTTTAGTTCATAATATTTGCAGCATGATATATTTCTCTCACTACGGGTGCAAAAAAAGATTTTTATTCGTTTTTTACCCAAAATTAGAGACAAATAGCGGAATATAGTAATATTGAAAAAATATAATATTCTTGCCCAAATTTTCAACAAGTATTTACGAAAAAATCATTTAAAAACATCGTCAAAATATCAAAGTGTCAAAGTTTAAAATGTCGCAAGAATGAACGTCACCGAGTAAAAGGGCAAATCGCTATGGAAACCATAGTTATTTCATTTACCAGCCGCCTTGATTTATAGTCTAAAGATGATGTGTTACGAGAAGTGCTCTTCGTTTGAAATTTTTAAAAGTATTTTCCTATTTTCCTTGGATTTTATGATAAAGGTATTAAAAAAAATAGTGTTAACAACTCGCGGCTAAACTGTGCTTTTTTTACTCACGTTTTTAACGCCGCGAGTTATTTAAAAACGCGAGTAAAAAAAAGCACAGTTTAGCCATGAGTTGTGAACACTGTTTATTTTAATACCTTTATCAAAAAATCTAACAAAAACAGGAAAATACTTTTAAAAATCTTGAATGAAGAGCATTTCTCGTAAAACACATAATCTTTACAGTATAAATCAAGGCGGCTGGTAAATGAAATAACAGTGGTTGCCATAGCGATATTTTTTCAATATTACTATTTTCCGCTATATCTCTTTAGTTTTTGGGTAAAAAACAGTCAGAAATCTTTTTTTGCACCCGTGATAAAAAAACAAGTTTTTTTGCATCGGTAACCAAAAAAATCGTGTTTTAGTTATCTGCAGACAGTTACCAAAATCATGTTTTTGATGAAGGTATAAAAAAAAATCTTTTTTTTATCACGGGTACAAAAAAAGATTTCTGTTCGTTTTTTACCCAAAATTAAAGAAATAGCGGAAAATAGTAGTATTGAAAATATCTAATTACTCTTGCCTAAAAATTAAGCTATTTCCGCCAGTTTTCACCAAGTATTTACGAAAAAATAATTTAAAAACATCTTAAAAATATCAAACAAACAAAAAGGTACATCGCTATTAGTCGGGCAGTAGAAAGTGAAGTTGTGATGATTTTGATACAAATTGGCATAGTTGTAAAATAGACCAAAACTATTTAAAAAATATATTTTTTATTTCGGCGTCACATTACAGATGGCGTCGCGGCACCCTAAATTACTTAAATATCCGTATATTAGTTTTATATATATCTCAAAAAATAAAGCTCGACACAATTTTTTTTGCAGATTTTGTTGACCAATAAAATTACCTTTTTATCCCTGAATTACACTTTATTCGTGCTCTTCACCACTGTATTATAAAAAAAAAATTGGATCAAAATATAGAACAAGTAAAATTCCGTCTTCTCAGTTTTTCTTGAAATCCAGTAAATTATTTTTTTTTTAAGCCATTTTAGGGGTGATTTTGGTTTGCTATACAAATAATTTTTTCTTTTGAGTTTCTGAATATTAATCGTTTCTAGCAAAGACCATATCTCATCAGATAAAGTGATTACAAAATCGCAAAGTTACCAATATCACATTTTTACCAGTTATCGTAGTTTCTGTCATCATTTCTTATTTTTTTTTGTAACATTTTACTCCAGCTTAAATTTTTCAAAAATTATTGTTAGCGTAAGATAAAATAGTGCAAAAAAATTAACTAACAAAGATGATCTATCTTTGTCATTTAAGTGTTCAAATTTGGTTTTTATACATCTTCAAACATAGAAAAAAATATGGAAGAAAAAAACGATTTTTGGTTTCAAATTGACATACTTTTACTTTTGTTTCTGGAACATTAACATTTTTCATCTGACTATGATGCCCCCTTTACAAAACTGCTCTTAGAGTACTAGTATTTAAACTATATAATAAAAAAAATCAATTAAAATTAAATTTCATACAACCGGACGGGTGCGGAAGTTGATAATTTTGCAGAAGTTCGTCACAAAATCAAAACAAAATTTTGTAAAATGTATATTTTTTTGTCTTAATTGATGTACAAATGTAACTTAAAATTAGTATTAACATTAGGAAAGTAAAACCAAAGTACATCTTACAGTAGGCATTGCATTTATTGTATTAGTATTGTGCAAACGTCAGTTTCGTAATTTTCATAATTGAATTTTAGTCGCTGTCCCAAGTACAGTCCCTATGGTTCTTAAAAAAAGGAATGACTGTATGATTTTAAGTTTTTTTACTTTACTACCAGAGGCGTACAAATACTATATCTTTCTTAAAATTATGATGTATACATTTAATGCAATACTACAATTAAAGAAAAATTCCCGTAAATAACCATAAACTGTTACTTTTTAAGGCGCAATTACACAGACGAACATGCTCAAATAAAAGCTCGTTTAAAAGATCTAAAATTTTTTGCGTGAACATTTTTGTGAGCTTTTCTTTGAACATTTTGTTCGGGTAAATTTTTGAGCAAATTATTGCTATCTATTTTGGAAACATATTTTTAAAGATGACAATAAATAAAATTTCACATCAGTGATCAGTGATCTCAATTCTTTAGAAAAAATGGAACACCAACTTTTATTAAAAATTTTTGTGAAAAAAGCCGACGGCAAGCGAAACATTATTATTGGCTCTACTATCAGTTTTGTCACATGGATTAGGGTTACTTATAATATTTTTTTCTTAGGGTTTTTTCCCAGATTTGTTTGCTCGGGCTTTTTTTTGGGATTTTCTTTTGAGTTTTTTTTATTTTCTAGGGTTTTTTTTCCTAAAGTCAAAAAAAACCCAGGAAAATTTTTCTTTTCCAAAAAAATTTTGAGTTTTTCAAATATCGGCAGAAAACTCAAAAATTGCACTTTTAAGCGGTAATCCGCGTCTCACGACTATGAGGAGTGGTGCGGAGGGGATTTTTTTTTAAACATATTTTTGTGACTTTACTTTACCTTTAGCTTTGATTGTTTTTTTTTTAAATTCCTCACACCAGATTTATCCAGTTAGTTTAAGGCCCCAACGGTTGCTTAAAAAAGCAAAAGGTTTATGAAAATACTGAGGATAGATATTTACTGTCAATTTAATGTAATAATCAAGGTCGACTACTGACACTGAACAAACAATATGCAAAGGAGCAACATTCCGATTCAGAAGTCCAGTCTATTACTGCTAAATTATATTTTTTTAGACAATGGTCGGGATGGTAGGATTGTAAAAGTTGGTAATAAACGGGTATTATTTAGACCGAACGTGCTTTTGTTCATATATTTGAGATTTAATAAAATTTATATAGGTTTTTTAATTTGACTTAGTTATTATTTTATTGTGTTTTAAACTAGGAAGTAAAATAAAGAGATATTCTTTTAAACGTAAATTTTTATCATTACATTTTACAGGCAACAGCAATAAATAAGTGCCATTATTATTTTTTTATTCTCGTTTTTTTACAACCCCAAAAAAGTTACAAGTATACTGGCATATCCCCTAGAAAAATCAGATCAATCGAAGTTGCTTATGAGGTAAAACGTGAATTTCGACATCATATCGTTTTTCCGTCGGAAAGCACTTAATAAAATTTTAAAACTTAGTCTTTCTATTTTCAGTTAAGTTCAATGAAGTCCCATAAAACTATAAAATTTAAATTTGTAAAGAAATTTTTATACCCCCAATTCTTCAAACAAATTTTTCTCAACATTCTCTCCAAAATTTACGTGTGTTTTTTTGTACGAGATTTTGCTCGAACATTTCTTTGAACATTTTGCTCAAGAGGCTCGTGTAAATGTTTTTCGGCATTTCAACATCAAAGGAAAGTTTGTCTGTGTAAATGCGCCTTTATAATTCATAATACCATAAAAGTTGAAATTTACATAACTAAATATATTGATTTTGGTGCTTAAAATCTGTCAATGGTTATTTTTTCTGTCAACATTGCACTTAATTATTAAAAAGTCCAGGACAACAAAGTTTCTATTTTAATTTGAATACCTAATATACATAGTATATTATAATGGGCCTTAAATGGGACAACTCAGATACAGGGTGACAATAACACTAGATTGTCATTTTATGCTGTTAATAACTGCGTTTTGACATGGTTTAGACAGATAAATAAATTTTTTAATTAAAAACAATAAATACATTTTAGGAATTGCTTTATTCCAAATTTTTATCCAAAGCAGTTTAAATTTTCTTTAAATTAAATTTTTATCTACTACCTTATCAGAAAATGACATTTTTGACCCGATGAGAGGCGAAAATGTCACTTTACCTCCCTAGGGAGTTTTGTATATTTTACCTCCCTCCAGGAGTTTGGCTTACTTTACCTCACCGTACCGCGTATAGATCCTTGCTGCAAATGAAAATAATTAAAAATCGGTGCTGAAATTGTTGTTACTTTATATTATTAGGTGGTAGATGAAATCAGATGCATGCCTCTGGTGTAAAGTGCACCACCTCCCTTGGTTTTTTATTGCCCTCCTAACGTCGAGCATCAAACAAACCGAGGAACCGAGGAAATGTGGCACTTCCCTCCCTTGGTATGTAAATAACAATTATTATTTTTAGATTTCGACATTTGTAGCATATGTGTATTCAAAAGCTTTGTTTCAAATTTGAACCAAACCTTACAAACATGCATTCCTTTTTTAAGATTCCATTGCCTTAAATTTACTTTAATCATTTTTCATATAAATAGTTTCAGGTTTTTTAAAATTGATGGGTGGGGAAAAATTTGTAAGAAAATAAATAACGAAATAAAACTATAAAAAAGTAAAATAAAATAAAATTTACAAATCTTTGTAAAGTATCGATTTGCTGGCCGCTCAGACTATGTCGGTCAAGAATAAGCGTCCAGTGCAAAAATGGTGTGTTCCTGAAGTAGGGTTTATCGAGTAACGCTTTTTTTGTTCAAATTCAGTCCTAAAAATTACGTTGAAACGTAAGTTAACTAAAAAATAAGGTAAGAACAACTCGATTTCAACCTTTACTTTATTCAAATTAAAAATGATAAGTGGACATAGTAGTAGAAGTCCCATATGTAAGTATATAACAAATAATGTTATGTTCGTATTATATTACTTTAAAATAATATATTTTTTTGTATGTACCTAAATTAAAGTATAGTTGATAGGAATAAAATAGTCTTATATTCTGTACGTAAAACCGTAATACTGGACAGGGTGTCCCATTTTCAATGGGATGCAATGGGAAATTCAATGGTAGTTTTTGAGCTACAGGGGAAAGTTGAAAAATGGTCGGAATTACCAATTGATGATATCTCCCTTAATTTAAGAGATAATTGAGTTATGTAAAAACATGTCTGTAAAAACCTGTTTATTAAAACACAATAGTTTTTTCGGAACTTTAATCCGACGTTTAGATACCATCATCAGGATCAAAAAGTTAAATACGGACCAAAATGTTTTATTTCATATTTTAGTTTTTTATAAGTTTCTTTGATAATAAAATATATTTTTTTAATTTTCAAGTTTCGATCCCGAAAAAAGTCATCTTCAGTGCATTTTTTTTTCTGGTACGATCCTGTCCATTTAATTTAATATCTTTTCAGACCATTTATATTTAACTACTTTATAGTAGACCTGAATAACCAAGATATATTATATGAACATACCGGGTGAACCGAAAGAAACAGGACAAATTCTTTGTTCTTATACCTTTACCAATTTTAATAAAAAAAACTATTGATAAGACAAATAATCTTTTGGAAAAAAAAACATTCGCTTTGCGCCATATTTAAATCCAAGATGGCGGAGGAAATCAAATTCCTACCTACCTTTTTTAAACCTCTTTTTGTTATATGTTGCCATATTTTTTCAACTTTGTTTTGTATGTTGAAAAGTAACATTTATACCTAAATAAAAAAACAAGGTGCGCATTTGATTTTATGCGCCATTTTGGATTTAAATGTAGCGGAATAGCTTTTTTTTAAACACCTATTACTCTTATCAAGAGTTTTTTTAATTAAAATTGGTAAAGTTATAGCAAAAATCAATTTTTCCGGTTTTTTTCGGTTCACCCGATATGTTCATATAATATATCTTGGTTGTCCAGGTCTACTATATAGTAGTTAAATATAAACGGTCTCAAAAAAAAAATAGGTTGAAATGGGACAGAGTTGTACCAAAAAAAAATTAACTGAAGATGATTTTTTTCGGGATCGAAACTTCAAAATTAAAAGAAAACATATTTTATTATCAAAAAAACCTAAAATGAAACTAAAATATGAAGTAAAACATTTTGGTCCGTATTTAACTTTTTGACCCTGATGATTGTATATCCGAAACGAAACGTCGGATTAAAATTTCGAAAAGACCATTGTGTGTTTCTTAAAAGGTTGCTTCAGACATGTTTTTACAGAACTCAATTATCTCTTAAATTAAGGGAGATATCATCAATTGGTAATTCCGACCATTTTTCAACTTTTCCCTGTAGCTTATAAACTACTAAAAACAGAATAAATCTGTTAAGACAGTAATGCGAAAACTGCATGTCTCTATCTTCAATAACAACGGAGTTTCCCATTGAATCCCATCGAAAATGGGACACCCTGTACTATTATTAGATGTAAGCAATAAAATTTGTCTTATATAATGTAACAACAATAAGTTTAAGCAACTTATGTTTTTACTTAAATTCTAACGATCGAACTAAGTAAGTAGATATTTGATTGACAATTTTTATTGCTCCACTTGTTAGTCTCCTTTTGTTGGATGTGCTATTTTTATTAGGAAGCAAAAGTTCAATTATATTTAAAAATAATTGGCAGCCTAATATAAATTAAATATGATCCAATCAATATAATAACATTTTGTTTCCAAATTAATTTAAAAATTTTAAAATTGACGTTTGCACCCATAGTAATATAATAAATGCAATAGATTAAGTTAAACTTTGTTTTTACTTTTTAAAAAGTTAATACTAATTTTTAGTTACATGTGTATCTCAATTAAGGCAAAAACACATACATTTTACAAAATTTTGTTATGATGTTGTCTTGAATTTAGAGAAATCTGCAAAAATACCAACATTCGCACCCGTCCGGTAAAATGAAATTATTTTTTTTAAATATTTTTTGATATAGTTTAAATACTAGTAATCTAAGGAGCAGTTATTTGAAGGGGGCGTCATAATCAGATGAAAAATGTTAAAGTTCCAGGGACAAAAGTAAAAGTATGTCAATTTGGAGCCAAAAATCGTTTTTCTCTTCCATATTCTTTTTTTATATTTGAAGATGTATATCTCTTACGTTAACAAAAATTTTTGAAAAATTAAGCTAGAGAAAAATGTTACAAAAAAATAGGAAATGGTTAATTTTCAGGAACTCAAAAGATAGAATTATTTGTATGGTAAATCAATATCACCCCTAAAATGGCTTTAAAAAAAAACAATTTACTGGATTTGAAGAAAAACTGAAAAGACGGAATTTTACATATATTGTATTTTGATCCAATATTATACAGTGGTGAAAAGCACGTACAAAGTGTAATACATGAATAAAAAGGTAATTTTATTGGTCAACAAAATCTGAAAAAAAAATTGTGTCTGGAGCTTTAGTTTTTGAGATACATATAAAAACTAATGTAGGGACATTTAAGTAATTTAGAGCGCCGCGACGTCATTTGTATGGGACGCCGAACTAAAAAATATTATTTTTGAATGTTTTTTGGTCTATTATATTATCGTAACAAAATATATCAAAATCACCACATAAATAAAGAAAATAGGTTTCTACTGCCCGACTATATGGCAACCATTGTTATTTCATTTAAAAGCCGCCTTGATTTATAATGTAAAGATGGTGTGTTTTACAAGAAGTGCTCTTCGTTTGAGATTTTTAAAAGTATTTTCCTGTTTTTCTTGGATTTTCTGATAAAGGTATTAAAAAAAAATAGTGTTCAAAACTCGTGGCTAAACTGTGCTTTTTTTTAAAAAAAGCACTATTTGAGCCACTAGTTCTACTATTTCCGTTTTTTTCTAATTTAGAAGTTTATTAAAATATGAAAGTCAAAAAATATTATTTTGGATTAGATTGGGTGGGTCCAGCTTTAGTTGGGTTAAATTAGAGTTAGTTATAATATTTTTTTTAGGGTTTTTCCCGGATTTTTTTACCCATAGGTTTTTTCGGGATTTTCTTGCGGGTCTTTTTTTATTTCCAAGGGTTTTTCTCCTAAATTAAAAAAAAACCCAATTTCAAATATCGACAAAAAACTCAAAAATTGCAATTTTAAGCGGTAATCCGCGCTTCACGACTATGAGAAGTGGTGGAAAGGGGAATTTTTTTTAAAACATATTTTTGTAACTTTAGTTTGCCCTTAGCTTTGATTGTTTTTTTTTTTAATTCCGCACACCAGATTTACCTAGTTAGTTTAAGGCCCCAAGGATTGCTTAAAAAAGCAAAAGGTTCATGAAAATAGATATCTACTGTCAATTTCATGTAATAATCAAGGTCGATTACTGACACTGAACAAACAATATGCAAAGGGGCAACATTCCGATTCAAAAGGGTGGCCCGCCTACTACCTGCGAAATCCAAAACGCGGGATGATAGATCGGCGACACAGCCTACTAAATTCCTGTCAAATTATATTTTTTTAGACAAAGGTCGGGATCGTAGGGTTGTAAAAGTGGGTAATAAACGGGTATTATTTAAACCAAACGTGCTTTTGTTCCTATATTTGAGATTTAATAAAATGTATATAGGTTTTCTTCATTTGACTTAATTATTATTGTAAAAGACTAAACTAAAAAGTAAAATAAATAGATATGAGTGGTCAGGCGTTTATAACTAACGTATCAAAAAGACAGTAAATACTGTAAGTACAAAAAATACAATTATTTTTTTAACGGAGATATTTGCGACTCTCACCACAACTACGACGTGTACATATAAATATAAAGAATTCTTTATCTGGTATTGTAAGTTCAATTTATTGTGAAGTAAATCCAACCCAACTCGACCCAAACTACTCTACGTTTCTCTGATATATGGATGGACATTTTTAGTTTTAGTTTGCGCCCGTCGCTTTTATTATTATGATATGAGAATGCTAAAATTTATTTTCTACTTTTCAGTGCACTTTTATTTAAAATATTTTTTTAATTTTTAGACTATCATAAATCCATCCTCTTAATCCTCTTCCCTAAAAACCCCTGTATGTCAATTTGGATTGAAATCGAACAAAATAAATCTTTTTCTTCCTCCGCTTCCCTCATTAGCGCGAGGGGGTGCCTAATAATACCATATTATTGTATTGTCGCGGCAACTATAAATGCACACCGAAAAATGAAATTGAATACCAAATTTGAGTTGCAAGATTTGAGCCGAACATACAAACATACATAAATAAAAGCTTGTAAAAATCGCCAAAAATTTCAATATTTAAAAAATCGGAAACGCAAATTAAAGCGTACTAAAGAAAATTTCTTTGTTTTGCGTCGTAGAGTCCTTTCTTTATGGAAAGATTTGTTCTAAAACTTTCATAAAAAAAAACTGCGTTGACCCTTGTTTGTTGTCATGTAATTTTGTGTGTCAATGTTCATTTGACCAAAACCCCCTCTCACTAGTCTACGGTTTTTACCTTCTCCTAACCCAGCATCAGCAACAAATAAGTGCCAATTATGATTTTTTTTGATTCTCGTTTTTTTTACAACCCCAAAAAAGTTACAAGTATACTGGCATATCCCCTAGAAAAATCAGATCAATCGAAGTTGCTTATGAGGTAAAACGTGAATTTCAACATCATATCGTTTTTCCGTCGGAAAGCACTTAATTAAAATACCCTGTTTTAAAACTTAATCTTTCTATTTTCAGTTAAGTTCAATGAATTCCCATAAAACTATAAAATTTAAATTTGTAAAGAAATTTTTATACCCCCAATTCTTCAAACAAATTTTGCTCAACATTCTCTCCAAAATTTACGTGTGTTTTTTTGGTACGAGATTTTGCTCGAACATTTCTTTGAACATTTTGCTCAAGAGGCTCGTGTGCCTTAAAAATCTACTTTTAAAATATTGTAATAAATCTTACATAAAAATACCATCTTTTGCAAAGCTGGTAGGTACATAAGTTGCCGCTGCTCCGGCTATACCGTTTAGTCGCCATCATATTAAAATTTTAGGAAGATCAAAATTTTTAGCGCTGAAATGCGGTTCTTATGAAAGCTTCATGCCAATTTCTGAATTGGAAAATACACATTTTCGGTGGTTTTTAGATAATCTACATAAAGCACAGCCTATAAAACAACCAGATTTTTCCTTGGAAATAAATAGTGACGCCTCGAAAAGTGGTTGGGGTGTTTTTTGTGAAGGAAAAAGTTGCCACGGTTTCTGGGATCGAACGGAAAAAAGAGAACACATTAATTACTTAGAATTAACTGCGGCGTTTTATGGCTTACAATCCTTCGGTAAAAATTTAATTAATCAAAGAATCCTTTTGAGAATTGACAACAAGACCGCAATAGCTTGCATTAATCGTGGGGGCAGTGTAAAATACAAAAAACTTAATAGTATTACCCAAAGGATATGGCAGTGGTGCCAAAATAAAAACATTTACATTTTTGCTTCACACATATCATCTGCTGATAATAGAAAAGAAGATATTGAATCCAGAAATTTGGCGGTAAAAACTGAATATGAACTATAGTCTAGGGTTTTTAAAATAATTGTTAAAAGATTTGGATCCCCAGAAATAGATTTATTTGCCACAAAATCCACTGTTAGTAGACGCGTTTACAACTTCCTGGAAAAAATACTATTTTTACGCATTTCCTCCTTTTTCAATGATTACTAAAGTTCTTGAAAAAATTGTTCAAGAAAACTCTATAGGAATAGTAGTCGTACCGGACTGGCCATCACAACCTTGGTACTCTCTTTTTTCGAAGTTACTTGTAGATACACCCCTACGTTTTCAACCCAGTAAAAAACTCTTAATTTCTCCTTTTAGGCAGAGTCATCCTCTTCACAAGGAGATTTCCCTGATGGTAGGGAAGTTATCCGGCAGACTTTTTTAAGAAAAAAAAATTTCAGAAGCTGCCATTAATATTATGGTTGCTTCCATTTCCAACAGCACCTTAAAACAGTATTCCCTTTGTTACAAAAAATTTTGGACTTACTGTAGAAGCAAAAACGTAAATTATATAAGTTAGATATTTATTTAAGTTTTTTAACGAAAGAATTAAACAAAGGGCTCTCTTATTCATCTGTTAATATTTACCGCTCTGCACTAAATTTAATCTTTACAATTAATTTAGAAGACGAAAAAGTTATAAAGAGGTTCCTAAAGGGCTCTTATAATATAAAACCGCTGCAGCCTAAATATGCATATACCTGGAACCCCGAGCCTGTGTTAAAATATTTATCATCTTTGTTTCCTCTAGAGACCTTAAGTTTAGAAAAACTCACTTTTAAAATGGTTACATTAATGGCTTTTGCTACTGTTCATAGGGTGCAGACTTTGAAAAAAATTTCGTTAAATAATATTTCCAAGTTCCCCGAAAAAATTGAAATCGTAATATCGGAAAAAATAAAAACATCGGGTTTCAAACGGTTGCAACCTGTGCCTATTTTTCCTTATTTTCGTAACAAACCAAATTTATGTGTAGCTTCTACTATTGAATTTTATGTTCAGAAAAGTACAGCTTTTCGTAAAAATTTTGAACAGCTCATTTTAACATATAGAAAACCTTACCATCCGGCCTCTACTCAAAGTGTTAGTAGATGGATTAAGAGTGTTCTTGAAAGTAGTGGTATAAACGTTAAGACATTTAAAAGCCACAGTGTAAGGCATGCTACTAGTTCTGCTGCTCTTAGATGTGGATTATCTATAGATACAATAAAAAACACAGCGGGTTGGAGTCCCTCCTCGGAGGTGTTCTTTAAATTTTATAATAGACCAGGGGCTCGATTCTGGGCGTAATAGAACGATCATACCCTGATAAGTGATCCATCGCACAAAAGTCATGCGAACAATGCACGGTGGTCGATTTTCAGAAAAACGCGGACATCACTTGAAAAATTAAAAAAATCAAAAGGTGTCCAAATTTGCCCTCATATGGTTGTCAAGATTCTAGGCGAATAGTTGGCCAAAGAATAAACTATGCTTTTTACGAGTTTGATATATCTCGAAAACAGGTGAAGATCGACAAAGGGTATGTTTTATAAAAATGCTTAAAATTTCAAAACACTATATACATAAAAAATATACTAGTATACTGTAAGACTTATATATTGCGTCAATTACTTTAAAATAAATTTGATTGTTCTAAACTAACATTTTTAGTTTAATTTAGCCAATTAATAAATATGTAACTTTTACATTCTTAAAAATGTCTTAAAGTAAATGTGAAAATTCACACGATGATCCTGCGTATCAGCTAAAAAAGAATAAATGCTTACTTATTTAAATATTGTAAACGATATAGGGTATGTTATATAAAAATGCTTAAAATTTCAAAACACTACATACATAAAAAATATACTAGTATACTGTAACACTTATATATTGAGTGAATTACTTTAAAGTAAATTTGATTGTTCTAAACTAACATTTTTAGTTTAATTTAGCCAATTAATAAATAAGTATCTTTTACCTTCTTAAAAATGTCTTAAGGTAAATGAGAAAATTCACACGATAATCCTCTGTATCAGCTAAAAAAGAATAAATGCTTACTTATTTAAATATTGTAAACTATTTTTTTTTTTATTAAAACTAAATATTTTGTACGATTAAATTACAATGTGGAAGTTTTTTTTTTAATATCCGCGTTTTTACAAAAATCGACCACTGTGCGACGTGGTACTTTACGAGACGGTCAAGTTGGCCGTAGCATGCGCATTAGCGAGATCTGTCACGTGATGGTTTCATCCAATAGCGTGCTCTAAAATCATACGAGTGTCGTTTTTCAGACGAGCTTTCCTACAAGTCCATACTACTGGGTCTAGTCAAGAGAACGGCTTCGCTCAAAAATTGTTGTTCGAGGCAGCTCTGCGCGTGCCCATAATAGATTGGTGATTCTTCGATCGTCTCGTCACTGCTTTTAAGCGCGTTTATTGGTTGACACTGCTTCCCTTCTCTCAGGCGAACGATCACTTCCTATGACTTCCAGAATCGGTACCCACCAAACGAAATATTTGCTAAGACTATATTGGGTTTAGAATAAGTGTAGCAAACACAACATTGTAGTTGTGTTTGCTATTATTTTTATCTTATTATTATATAAGTCTCCTTTTACGATAATGGTTATTTAGGATAAAGTTACCATTTAATATATTTCTTTTATTTTTTTTTAGGTTTTTATTTTATTTAAAAACCTTACTATTATATACGTTTCCTTTTACAATAATGTTTATTCATGTTAAAGTTACCTTTTAGTATTCTTCTTTATATTTTTTTTTATTTGGGTTTTATTTAATTTGGAAACCTAAATTTATTTGTTTATAACAACTTGCTAAGCTTAAAAAAAAATGTATTTAAAAAAAAATAAATCACGGTTATTCATATGAAGTGCATTATTTCTAGTATCAGAGTGCATATGTTTGAAATTATCATATTACTTATATATATATATATATTATTTTTTTAATAACAAAAGATTAAAATACAAAAACTTATGTTTAATCATATCGGAAAACAAAACGTAAGAAAATTTAATGATTAATCGAATACCATACTTACCTGTATGAAGTTAAATCCTAATTTTCTCTAGTTGTCTTCCGATATGATGGCAACCCATCCCATTTTGATTTCGAAAACCGAATGACGCCTTATTATAATGATCTGCGTAGCCCAGAATAACATTGCTGATCTAGCTTTTTTGACTTTAAAACGTATCGATGGAGAGGAAAAATCATGAACTACGATGTTTAATCATATCGGAAGACACCTAGAGAAAATTAGGATTAATCTTCATACAGGTAAGTATGGTATTCGATTAATCATTAAATTACCTGTAAATACTCATACGACAAACATTTTCAAACCATTTGGAATATTTAAATATAAAAATAATCAATAAAAACTTGCTAAAAAAGGCTCTAGAACACGCGACGCGATGTAAACAAACAGACTGAATGTCAAACAGAAACGTAAGACGGCGCCATATTGTTTTTATTTCGGGTTGATCTCACGCCTTCTATGTAGGTCTTATTGCGCAGATTCAGAGTTCCGTAAGGTAAGCGGTATGAGATATGCGGTAAGACGCAAGGAAAATAAACTATAATGCATGCTGCTGTTCATAGAATCCGCCTTAATCCTTTCATAGATTCATGGTTTTTCATAGCTGTTAAATCTTGAAAATTTCATTGAAACAGCCAAATTCATAACCCACCCCTGGGGTGCGTTATGGTGAGGCGACGGAAGGGTAAGGTAATGTTTATGACGTCATCAAAAATCAGCGGGTCACCCTGGGGTGAATATCCCCTTGAATTTTCGAACGCGGGTGTTGGATTTGTTTTGAAAGTTAATTTTCTTTCAGTTTATGGGAACAATCCATTAGCAATGTGAATTGCACCAAATATCATTATATTTGTGTAAAATACACTTTTTGTTTACCCACACCAAAAAAGTAAACAAGAAGAACACACTTCTTAGGTCAACACGTTATTACGCAGACGCGGGTAAGTTTTACCCAGCTCAAGACCACGGCGATTCTGGGGCACCCCGGGCGACTCCTTCTTGATTTTCAAACGGAGATGCATGACAAACGGTTTCGATAGACCGTTGGCAACGACTTTCTGTTTACGATTTGACAATTGTTTTCATTAAAAATAGCTTGTTATTATTTTTAATTATCTGACCAATGATTAGTAAGTTCATTGTCACGGCTGGAACGTATAGGGCATTTTTAATTTCTACATTACATTTTTGCCTGTTTTTAGCTGTATATTTCCTGTTTCCAAAACAGATAACTTTGTCTGGTCTGCGATCATAATTTCTTTAGGTTCAGCTGTCCACTAGCTCTCTCTTGGCACATTTCAGGTAATTTTGTTTTGATACTTTCGGTGGTGAATCATTTAGCAAATTTTTGTGAGCTTAAAATGGCCTGTCAGACTCGCCTGTATGTACAGGGTGTTCCAAATTGGGAACTTTTGTAAGGTACTTCCAGGCGAAATAGAAAAAAATTGACCCCCACTTGCGAGGCTTAATTTTTAAGAGAAGCTTAAAGGACGAAACTGTATCTTGATATGTCAAACTGTTTCTGAGATACGAGGCTTTTTGAAAAGTCTGCATTTTGAGATGGGGTTTATAACTTTTTTATTTGTCAAAAATTTCTGTTTGGTACAAAAGGCTTTTTTCTAAATTTTTTAAAGCAGAATTCGATTGTCAAACTCGATTTTCTCTGTCAGTTTTACTTTTTAAGATATAACACAAAGCTGGTGTTTTTATTATGGAATGACTCTTTTTTAATCGATTTTTAAAATGACCTTAAAATTTCCCTTAAAATGATGTGTCACACTTTGTATTTTATTTTTTGTATTTTTTATATAATTTTATTTTTTTATTACTTATTTGTTTTTTTTTTACTTTTTTTCATCACTTTTTATAATATTAAAAAATAAAAAATTAGCTAATAAATAAATAAAAAATTATATAGAAATACAAAACAACAGAAAGTATGACATATCATTTTTAAGGGAATTTAAAGTTGATTTTAAAAATCCCATAAAAAATGGGTCATTCCGTAAGAAAAATATCAACTGTCTTTTATCTCAAAAACTAAAAGTGATAAAATCCGGTTTGACAGTTACAGTTAAAATATCTACAAAAAAGTCTCGTACGCGGAACATAAATTTTTACAAATAAAAAAATTATAGACCCCATCCCAAAATGCAGACTTTTCAAAAAGCCCCCGTAGCTCGAAAATGGCTTGACATGTCAAAATACGGTTTTTACCCTTAAACTTCTCTTAAAAATTAAACCTCGCAAGTGGGGGGTCAGTCAGTTTTTTTCTATTTCGCCTGAAAGTACCTTAAACCCCCCAGAAGTGCTCAAATTGGGACACCTTGTAGTGTAGTTAAATTTCCATGGGCAGAGGGGTGCTGGGGGAGCATTTTGTGGTAAGCCTGATCTCCCTCAGACCGATGCAATTAAAAGAAGAGATCAATATTAACTCTAGTAAGCTCACAAAAAATTGCTAATTGGCGAAAATTTTTCGGGCAGTCCTGCCAAAAGTAGTGACCCCGCCGACTTGTCATTCTTCAAATTCTGTGACGTTTCCACAACCTGAGTCACGTAGGATTCCATATTGTCACAGTTGCCTCATCGCTTAAGAAAAATCTTTCTTCTGAACCCTGTGTTTGCGTCTTTCGCATCTCTAACATGTACGTACAAAATCGGGTCAATTGTGAGCACCAAATTGACGCGAGCTTTTGCCTGGCACGCGGTATCCCTTTGACCATAGAAAAAAAATTGGGTTCGGTCTGTCTGGCAGACCAGAATGTTATCTGCTGTACTGTGCCACGAAACTAATTATGACCTTGGCGCCCGACATAGAAATAGTTCAGTGAAACACAAATAGATGGAGCACCACACATGATAACCACAAAAATTAATACTACCAAAGAATATTGATTTTTAAATAAAAAATCAATATTACTTTATAAATGTAATGTAATATTGATTTTTCTTGGCATAGCAAAAAGGACCACAAATATGACCAAAAAAGAAAAAGTTTAAAAGAGAAATCAAAAGTTGATGTTTTTGTGAATTTTTTAAACTTTTTTTGTCTTTGGATGCACCGAACTTAAAAGACAAATGTGTACTTTTGACTCAAATGAAATGTTATGAAAAAAACATTTTGCCTTTTAATTTCATAGGTGAAGTCCTTTTACAAAACCCTTTATTGTATAAATTGAGGGTAAAGGTTGGGTAAAAAGATAAAGACAGATGATAAATAAGTATGTGTAATTAAAAAAAAAATGGAAGTACATTTCCCAAATACAGGGTTAAAAACAAAACAAGTGTTCATTATATTTTTCACTGCCTTAATTAACTCATTATTGGAGTGTTGAATACAAGAATTCCTTTATTTTTTTTACAAAGTTTAACATTTGTTATCCCTCCAATGCTAAGAGAGTAAAGAGGAGTTGAAAAATATAATGAATCATCTGGTAAAATAAGTAACATCATAAAATATTACCTTATAGTAAAAATCGAGGTAAAAATTATTTAAAAAGAAGATAAATTACCTAGAAATAATTATTTTTAAAATTATTCCACAGATAATTGTGAGGATAATTGCCTTTAGTCATAATTTAGTACACAAAATTCAATATAAAGCCTCAAGAAATAAAACATCATTTTTTCCAAATCTTTTTTGTTTAGCTTTATGAAATGCTGATTTTTTTTTATTATCGCAATAATCTCCTCTTTTTAGACAAATCTTATTAACTTGCTTACACCACCAGAACAAACACCTAATAATTAACTTTATTATTGTGGTCACTTTAGGGATTAATAAATATAATAATGTTTGTGTCTTGCCAAACAAAAAATTAAAGGATGTTCCTGGTTTTGTCAACTTACTGTTTTTATACTGCAAGGCATCAATAAGTTCATTGTCAACATCATTATCATGACTTATAATTAAGTTTACTCCTGCAAACTTCACAAACAGTTTTTTACTTGGCAAAGCAAAAATCTTAGACAATAGCCTGTACGTCTTACCAATTGATTTAAAAATACTGAGGGAGAGCATCTTTGCTTCTTAAGTAAGTCTTCTGGCTTTAGGTTTCTGCTGCTGTACTCTAATCTGGCACATAATAAGCATTTTATGCGAGTGCTAATTTTCTCTGGAATGATTGCACATTATGCAATCGCTTACTACTATCAATAACTTTCCTATAGAAATGTCATGCTTTTGGTGTGAGATTAGCCTGTCTGGGGACATTGACTTCATTAGGAATTAAAGAGCGCCTTCTTTTAACTGTAAAAAGAAATAAAACAAATATTAGCTAATTAGTTACAATTATAACATTTATAAATACATTAAATTTGTAAAAATGTAAATAAATCAAACAAATTAATCGTTCTCAGGGTAACCACCAGTTGGGGTGTAATTTTTTTTTATAAATTTGTGACCAAATTTTCAAAATTTTATGATTTTTTATGATTTTATGACTGGTGGTCACCGTGCTTTCTCGACTGAATTTATTTTAAACCCGACATGTTTTGGAAGCTCATCCTGCCATCATCAGGATTCCCTACCAAAGTTTTATTAAGGGAGACTAGGGCAAATTAATGGACCAGTCTTTCATATTGGAAAAAGAAAGAGAGGCTAAAACCCATTGTGAGAAAAACTTTAAAATTTAAAAAACAAAATAAACATATAAATATGCAATACATTATAGCTATTTAATTATGCCATGGATAGACTTTGTGGGGTACTAAGAAAACTAAGCCTGACTTCTGTTTAAGCCTCAGTTTAAGGTAGGTACTGTAAATACTTCTAAGTACTGGGATAGTCAGGTTTTTTTTAGGGAGTGTCTAAAGAGCCGGCAATTCAGCTGAATAGCCGTGAGGCTAAAGAGCCAGCAATAATTATTTATTATGTGTTTTTCTTTTTTTTTTAATTAAATTAACCCAACCTAACCTACACAGACTCAAACCAACTTATTAAAAGACAAAACAACACAAAAAACACACCTTAAACTAAATTAACCCAACCTTAACCTAATTAAACAAGCCATAAAAAGATGTAGGGGTTGTAGTGTGTTTTTTTTTGGGTTGTTTTGGATTTGAATAAGTTGGTTTGAGTCTGTTTAGGTTAGGTTGGGTTAATTTAGTTTAAAAAAATTAAAAAAAAAACGAAAATGTGAAAAACACATAATAAATAATTATTGCCGGCTCTTTAGCCTCACGTCTATTCAGCCGAATTGCCGGCTCTTTAGACACTTCCTTTTTTTTTATTTTATAAAATAAAATATGCTCACTTTATGATCAGCTTGTCATATGTACAACGCTTTAATGTATAGGCAGGAGCAAAGACACAAAAGATTAGTCCCTCTTTACAGAGTAAAACAAAACTTCTCAATACTTTTTGACCAGGGCTATAATATTGTGAACAGTTTTGGTATCTACTAAAATTTAAAAAAAACTTACCTGCCTTTCTTTCTGGGTTGCCCCATCATGGTGGCGTCTCTAATATTTTATAAAACATAGCTTAAATTTGATATACGATTGTACTACACCTCATACTACACTTTATTTTACTCATCGTACACTATAAAAGCCTGTGGCTTGTAATAATTCCTGTCTTCTCAAAAAACCAAAAATAACCTCAAGAAACGCCATTGTCGTTGTTGGCTAAAAATCAATAAATCCGCCTCTACGCGCTAGACTCCGAATTAATTATACCTAGGCTTTTCCATAAGAGAAAAAGGTCTACAAACTACAAGTATGACTTAGGTACTCCCGACATGTAGTTTCCCGACGCCATTTTGGCTGATTTATAGTTCACACGAAAAAACGATAAAACCTTGTTTAACCCGAAGTTTGGCTGGGGCCATAACCTGTTGAAAACTGTTTGGAAAATCATCGAAAAATATTGGGAAATCAAAGTAAAAACAAAAAGAAAGCTTGAGGTGATTTACCGTGATGGAACGATTATAATTGGTATTTACCAATGCATTTCCGCGGACCCCGGTTTGAACTGTCACTGATCAGCTATTTTGCTTTTGGTAAAAACCAATTATTATAACCACACTTGGGACCAGTGTCAATGTTCCGGTTATAATTTTTGGGATCATGTTGTAAGCAGAGATAAGTCAACAAGAAGTGATGGAAATCCTGTTATTTTTACTTTTTTATGTAATTGGATAAAATAAAATGTGGTTATGGGTGTCTATTTTGAGATATCAGCCGCCATATTGAAACACGTCATAGCTGAACAAATTTTTTTTAACAAAATTGTTGGACTCGATCTTCTTATCTTTGTTACCCAATTTGGTTCTCTTGGCTTTAATAATTGATGAATAGCGCCCTTTAGTATGTTATTTTTGCAATTTGTTAATTTTGCTGGGGTATTTTTCAAGAGCATGAAGCTTGAAACTGCATTAAACTCTAAGGACCCAATTTGGCATACATGCCTAATAGTTTGAAGTACATTGGACGTTGGTATGATAAAACGTCCAGCCGTATTGAGGTCGTCAACCTTGACTAAATAGTCCACTCCTTCGTTATTTAAACTACCTGATATTTCTCCATTTTTTTTTTTTGCAAAAATAAATTTACTTTTAAGGTCATCCGACATTAAATGACCATGAAAATCGCAAAAAACAAGATTTTTGCCATTTTCTCTTCAAAAAATCTTAATAATTGGACGTTTTATCAGACCAACTTCAAATGTACTTCAAGCTATTAGGCATGTATGCCAAATTGGGTCCTTGGAGTTCGATGCAGTTTGAAGCTTCATGCTCTTGAAAAATACCCCAGCAAAATTAACAAATTGCAAAAATAACATACTAAAGGGCGCTATTCATCAATTACTAAAGCCAAGAGAACCAAATTGGGTAACAAAGATAAGAAGATCGAGTCCAACAATTTTGTTAAAAAAAATTTTGTTCAGCTATGACGCGTTTCAATATGGCAGCTGATATCTCAAAATAGACACCCATAACCACATTTTATTTTATCCAATTACGTAAAAAAGTAAAAATAACAGGATGGCCATCAATTCTTGTTTACTTATCTCTGCTTAATATTAAAAAAAAATTAGTTGATGCATGACCTAAATTGACCTTGAAAATACCATGTAAAATTGAAAAACCAGTCTTTTTACAATTTACAACTACGCAAAAACTTTAAGTGCAGGAGATGAAATTAACATCTTAGCCATAAATAAACACTTAATTTTAAACCTCTCTACCATTTATTTTAATCTGGCGTCTCAGATGTTTATGCTATACCTCGGTAAAAAGACCTATATGCCTGTTGTTTTTAGTTTCGGAACTGTGAATTTTATGTTCTACTCACTTGTCTAGCCAACAAAGTAATTTGAATTACCTATAAAAGAGTTAGCAGAAGTTAGATATATATTACCATATTCTGGATCAGGGGTTTTAGATGCCATTTTCCAAAATAGCGGTCGAAAAATCATAAAAAATACAATTTTTGCAACCAGTGCGTGATTATACTCTATTTCATATAACTCGAGGACGACAATTTCAAAAAAATTACTTTCGATGGCATCCGACCTCAAATGACCTTTAAAATCGCGAAAAACACGATGTTTGCCATTTTCTTTTAAAAAAAACTCCATAATTTAACGTTTTGTTACACCAACATCCGGAACGCCAGATCAAAAAAAAATGATAGGGAGGTTTAAAATGAAGTGTTTTTTTATTGCTAAGATGTTAATTTCATCTCCGGCACTTGTTTTTGCGTAGTGGTAAATTGGAAAAAACACTACAAAAAGCGGGTTTTTTCAATTTTACATGGTATTTTCAAGGTCAAATCGGGGTTATGCATCAACTAAACATTTTTTTTCATAGTAAGCGGAGATAAGTAAACAAGAATTGATGACCACCTTGTCATTTTTACTTTTTTACGAAATTGGAAAAAATAAAATGTGGTTATAGGTCGCCATTTTGATATATCAGCCACCTTATTGATACACGTCATAGCTGAACAAATTTTTTTTCAACAAAATTGTTGGACTTGATCTTCTTATCTTTGTTGCCAAATTTGGTTCTCTTCGCTTGAATAGTTGACGAATAGCGACCTTTAGTATGTTATTTTTGCAATTTGTTAATTTTACTGGGGTATTTTTCAAGGTCATGAAGCTTCAAACTCCATCAAACTCTGAATATCGAATTTGGCATACATGCCTAATAGTTTGAGGTAGATTTGAAGTTGGTCTGACAAAACGTCGAATCATTAAGATGTTTTGTAGAGAAAATAGCCGATTGCGATTTTCAAGGTCATTTAATGTCGGATGACCTTAAAAGTAAATTTTTTGGAATTCTCGTCTTCAATTATATGGAATTTAAATAACCAATTCGTTTCCGCGATCAGTTAGTTCGGTTATAATTCTTGTGGAGTGGGGGCCTATGACGTCACGCCTAGCTATCAAAGGTGTCAACCAGAAGAAAAAACGCAGTTTTTACCAATTATAAATCACGTTTTTAGTGTTTCAGAACGTATATTCCAGTAAGTGTTAAAATAAGAGTGGTCTGGTCGGACGTGGCAAGGATCGATCCCGCCGCCGACCGATGACCACACGCGGTAATCGGGCTCGTGCGACGATCGGCCCGAGAACCGACCGCCTAGTAAAGTCACATTTTTTTGAGCCTTTCGACTCTCGGAACTCCAAGAGATATCGTTGCCACCTTTGACTAGAAAGGATACGGTCTTAGAGGCGATCAGGCATAAACCAACGGATGGTAGCTTCGCACCATAGCCCGCTCGAGCTAGTGCGTGAACCAAATGTCCGAACCTGCGGTTCCTCTTGTACTGAGCAGGATTACTATCGCAACGATTTATGAAACTTTAGGCAATTTGCTTCGTCCAACTCAATTAGGTTTTGGTACCAAAAGCGGATGCGAAATAATTAGCCACTCGGTCCGGCGATTTTTGTCCTTTCCCCATGTTACAGAAAAAATTATTTTGAAAATAGATTTTTATAACGCCTTTAATATGATCAATCGAGAAATTGTATTATCACAAGTTAACAAGCACATACCACAATTTTTCAGTTTCATTTCACAGTGTTACAGAAATCCTTCATTTTTATCATTTGGAAAAAAAAAACCATTTTATCACAAAGAGGAGTCCAGCAAGGTGATCCTTTAGGTCCACCACTATTCTGTTTATCTTTACATTCTATAATTTCAAAATTAAAATCTGATATCAATTTATGGTATCTTGATGACGGAACTTTAGCTGGGGATCCTTGTAGCGTACTCAAAGATTTTGAATTTTTGAGGACGGAATGTTTGAGTATTGGCTTAAAAATTAATTTAGCAAAGTGTGAATTTTCACATCTAAGTAAAGAACACAATTTAAATATTACAGACTATGACTCAAATATTGATAGTTTATCAAAAGTTGATCTTGAAAATCTTACCCTTTTAGGAGTACCTTTCTTTGAAAAGGAAATTGGCAAAAATTTTTCCTCAAAGATTGATGTTTTTACAAAATTTTCCGACAAACTTTTATCTCTAAATTCTCATACTGCCTATTATTTATTAAAACATTCATTTTCGATTCCAAGAATCACTTATTTACTTCGGACAGTTGGAGGAGGCTGGACTGTTTTAAAAAAATTGACGATCTACTGAAATTTAGTTTAGAAAATATTATAAATTGTAAAATTGATTCGAATGCTTGGTCACTGTGCATTCTTCCAATTAAATTAGGTGGTTTAGGAATCAGAAATAGCTCATCTCTTTGCTACTCAGCTTTTCTTGGTTCTTTGAATGATTCATCATATCTTTTTCCACAAATTCTTCCTGAGAAAATTATTTTGCATCCAGACTTTGCTTTGATCGAAGCATCAAATAAATATAAAAATTTAACAGGAATTTCGGATACTTCTAATTTAAAATCACAAAGAGATTTCAATACTGCAATGTGTGATGTATTCTTTCAGCAAATTTTTTTATCTTCAAAATCTCAACTTGATCAAGCACGTCTTCTAGCTCTTAATGAGCCCGAGAGTAATGCGTGGCTTAATGCTTTGCCCTCTTCTTCTTTAGGAAATTTATTGGATGACTAGTCTTTTCGTATTTCTGTCGCTCTTCGTCTTGGTCTTCCTGTTTGCGAGTCTCACACCTGCACTTGTGGCGAAATAGTGAGTAAATTGGGTCTTCATGGCCATAGCTGCAAAAAAAGTGCAGGTCGATGGACTCGTCACAGTTTGATCAACGACATTATAAAGAGGTCTCTGGTTTCAGCAGGATTTCCAGCGAAACTAGAACCGTCCGGTATTTGTAGGAGTGACGGAAAACGGGCAGACGTGATCACTTTGATTCCTTGGAAGAAGGGAAAAGCTTTAGTTTGGGATGCCACCTGCAGAGACACGCTTTGCAGCTCCTATCTTGGTAAAACTTCTCATAAATCGGGGGAAGCGGCTAAGATAGGATAAATACAAAAAAGGACAGAATATAAAGAGCTAGAAGACAGAGGATTTTTGTTTTATACTTTTGCAGTGGAAACCCTAGGTCCATGGGGTGATGAAGCTAAAAAATTAATTTTCGAAAAAAAAATTGAAACAAAAAATGCTAGAAGTTTCATCACCCAGCGGATCAGTATCGCCATTCAAAGGAGGAATGCGGCCTCAATGCTGGGGACTTTACCCTAAGAACAAGGATTGGAAGAAATTTTTTATTTATAGTTTTTTTTATGATTAATTTTAATTTTGATTTTTTTTTAGTTTTAAACCAATTTTTACAATTTTATAGCTATATATTTATTATTATTAAAAAATATTAAGCATAAAAATATAAAAAAAACATAGTTCAAGTACATAAGTACAGGTGGCGCTAGATGAATCAAATTTTTACTAAGAGCAGCACTTTTTGTTTGGGTGACAGTAACTATCCCAGCATGTCGTACCGGCCTTGCAAGGCTTATAAATGCACGTCGGTCCTGAAAAATAAGCAACAAGATGATTAATTTAATATTAGTTTAATAAAATTATAATAAATTTCGGTGTTAAGAATATTTTCGACATTTATCGTTAATAATTTGTGCTACTGCACTGCTGTGCAATTCAAGAATCTAGTAAGTCGACTTCAACATTTTTTGTAAATTTAAAAAAAACTGCAAGAATTAAAAAATGTAAAAATATTTTTCCTAAACATGGAAATTATTAAAGAATTTGTTTAAACCTTTTGTAAATTTGCGGACCCTTACAGTTAAAAAAAAAATTAAAAAGTTTAATTTATTAATAGCGAATGTAACAAAACAACGAATGTAATGAAATAGCGACGTGTCAAATTTGTACGAAAGCGTAGAAGGGCCACAAAGCAATTTTTATTTTAATTCCGAACTCGGAATTTCGACTTACAACTCGGAATTCCGACTTTAAACTCGGAATTCCGACTTTAAACTCAGAATTCCGACTTATAACTCGGAATTCCGACATAGAACTCAGAATTCCGACTTAAAACTCGGAATTCCGACTTACAACTCAGAATTCCGACTTTAAACTCGGAATTCCGACTTTAAACTCGGGATTCCGACTTAGAACTCGGAATTCCTACTTAAAACTCGGAATTCCGACTTTAAACTCAGAATTCCGACTTATAACTCGGAATTCCGACTTAGATCTAAGAATTCCGACTTTAAACTCGGAATTCCGACTTTAAAGTCGGAATTCCGAGTTGTAACTCGGAATTTGACTTTAAACACCCCAAAAAAATTGAGGGGTGTCCAAAACTTTTTTTTTTATTCTTAAACGGTTATACTTACAACAAAAACGATGAAAGCTTTTCAATAGGGAAAAAAATACATTTAATAGTATTTCCTCTCTTTCTCTTTATTTCCCCGAGATAATTTTTTTTCATAACCCGTGAAATTTAGGTTATTTAGAAAAAATGACAGGCCAGTGTTATGAAAGTTAGACTTTTGAATAATAATAATTTTTATAATATCTTCATAATCTATTGGTACTTTTATCTTATCCCTGCCAAAAAAACCGCGTTCAATCTCCTAGAACAGTTTTACGAGATTTTTTATAATGTTTTACCGGGTTTTATATGTTTTCTATGCGGTATGTGAAACAGGCTTTAAAATTTCATGAAGTACGAATTTTTTCTATCAGTTTTGACGAGAAAGACAGCTTGGTTCTTAGAATCTTATAAAACCCTTCAAACAGCATAAAAACACACCAAATTTCATAAGAACCTATGCGGTTTTCGTACCTGGGATAACTTACAGTAGGTTTTTGGATAATTGTGTACATGTGAGATCCCAAGGGGGCCCCCCGTAACCCGGGGCGGACCGCCCCCCCGCCCCCAGTCAGTACGCCACTGCTCCGAGGTTATATAATCTGTAAAAAGGCTGTAAAGATTATTTTTGGAGCATTATTTAAATTACTACAATACTTGGTTAAATTCAAATTCATTCATTCTACCTAAAACTGACGTCTAGCATTGTTTTTACTTATTTTTTTAAAATTTTGAGGCTTATTCTGACATAAAAATAATTACCAAAGTGTCTCATACTGTGAGTGACGGTATCCTTTCATAGTGGGTCTGGTAAGATGGGGAGAACGCTGGAATAAGGAGAAAACAAAATTCAAGGAAAAAAATTTAAGTTTTTTATACTCTTGTTTACATATTTCCCCCCAAAAGTCACTTGTCAGATCGAACTATAAAGTGCGGTTAGGTGGTGCATGGATCCACAGGGGCTTTCAGCCAGGACGGGGCTTGTTCAAAAGTGGTGCAGCACCAACACCGTAAAGGCGAATTTATGCACGTAAGCGAGCAAGGAAGCATCAGTCAAAAATAAAGTTGAGGAAATATCTTCTCATATAAATATGGCCAATACTTGTTCTGAATGTCATCTCTTATGCACTTTGAAGGAACCTAGAGGCAATGATGAAGTATTTGGTAGGATCTGCGATAGGTGCAAAACCGTTACCTGCAGAATATGTGCTAAGTGGACTACAACAGAAGTACGGTTCATTGCTTTAGTATCCAGGAAGGTGCCCTACCTCTGTGGAAGTTGTATATTGGTGACCAATACAGATGAAAGTCACATAGAGAAAGTCTTTCGTAAAAATCGAGCAGTCAGCGAAAGAATTTCAGAGATTGAGACAGAAAATGAGATAAAAAACTTAAATGTCATAAAACAAATTAATTCACTAAGTAAGGAAATAAAAGAGAGGGATGATCAGATTTTCAAGCTAAGAAGAGATACAGTCGACTTTCAAGATGAAGTTTTCGTACGTGAAGAAGATAAGGAAAGAGAAATAAAACAGCTGAAAGAAGAAAACCTTACTCTCTGAAATACGATTAAAGAAGCTAGAAAAACTGAGAGCACTCTGCAAATAAAGGAAGAGAGGCTGTGTGAACTAAGTAACGATATCTTAACGAAAGACAATCTAATTAAGGAATTAAAAACTCTGACAGATACTCTCAATGCTGATCTCATAAAAAATAGTTATAAATTGGACCTATTAGAGGATGAAAATAGAGCTTTACGAACAAAAATAGAGCAACTTAGGAAACATCTTGAATTAAGTGAAGACAATGTTGCTGACCTCAAGCTTTTAAATTCTGACATGGTTTCAATAATATTAGGCTTAGAGAAGCGGATAATGGATCTTCGAAATGAATCTCATACTAGTAATTTAAAAGTCGTACTGACCAAAAAGGTCGAGCCTAAAATAAAAAGGCGCCACAAAAAAGAAACTAAAGAAAATCAAAGCCACCATCAAATAAAAGACAAAACCAAAGAACAACTTAACAACCAACTTAAAGACTTAATGGAAGAACTAGATGCTGGCAAGGAAGATATAAAAGAGCTGAACAGGGAGATAGGTCGAATGCTTCAAATAAACTGCAATCTGGAGCATGATTTAGAAAGATATGTTGCAAGCATCGACAAACTTGAACTTGAACTTGCGACAGCAGGTTCAAGCTGTATCAGCCAATCTAATAATAATACAGTATCAAAATCTAGGCCTGCCTTAAGAAAAGTAGATGCTGATTCAGGAAGTAATAAACATAATTTTAGCTGTGTGGTTAATACACCACCTAGTTGTCCCTCCATAAAGCAAAGGCTCCTAGTTATAACTGATGGGTTTGGTAAATATCTGTATCCTAGTTTGCGTCATCAAATGCCCAATCACTTCTCGGTACAGCCAGTATGTAAACCTGATGCAAATTTCGAAAACCTTGTAAATGAAATAAATGGTTTTATATCAGACTTTACTCACTCTGACCTTTTTGTACTAATTGTTGGTCCTAGATGTAAGAATGTTAAGCCTTTAAATATTACTAAGTTGGCTAACCGATGCTTTTTCACCAATTTACTTGTCTGTTCAACTCCTTCAAAATGCAGTAATATTTATTCACATAACAAAACAATAGTTAAAGTCACACACTCTATCTCAAAGTTAAGTCCAAACATCAAGCTATTATCAACATACTCTATTTCTAGGAATGGCAGACAAGTATTTTGGTGCTGAATCTAATTACCTAAATAAAGATGGGCTAAACAGGTTGGCTGAGTGTATCAGAATATCTATTGACAGCTTTTTTTTAAATAGTAATAGTAGCTGAAACCTGATTCATCTCACGCTCGATACCAGTGGAATAGCGAGTAAATCTGCTGGTTTTTTGTCTAATAACCACTTTATTTGATCTCACTCACATTATAGACAATTCAATTTTGGGAGAAACTGGCGATTTTGCTTGTCTGTTCGAGGGTAGTAACGTTGTGGATAATAGTGTGAATAAAAATAATATTAAAAACCTGAAAAGGCCTGTGGATGAAAATTTTCTAAACAACAGCTCATTACTAATAGAATTATAACCGGCGATTCGGCGCTGAATGGTGAGTTTTCCACTCTACATTTAAATATTCAGTGTCTCAGTAATAAAATTAATCTTGTTGATTTGCTTTTGGGAAAACTTTCACCTAGCCTATTGTGCCTCTCCGAACATTGGTATCTGTGTGATGAGTTAGATCTCGTAAAACTGTATGGATATTCTAAAATTGTTAACTTTAGTAGAACCAACCACGTTCATGGAGGAGTGGTAATTTATGCAAAAGACAGTATCTCCAATAATTGTAAGCCCCTTAGTTTTATTTCTGATTTTGCGATTGAAATGAATTTTCAATGTGTGGGCCTAAAGTTCGGCTCCTTTTGTGTATTTTTAATCTATAGACCGTGTGATGGTAACAAAGACACCTTTATTAAAAGTCTGGCTCATGTCTTGGAGCTGGTTTTTGGAAGGTTAGAAGATTTGTTAATTTGCGGCGATTTCAATATGGACAAAAACGGAAACATCATCATGCGCAAATGATATACTATCGTGGTACCAATGTTTACATATTTTCAAGTACGAAGCGAACCAGTGGGCGCTATCGCTCGTTCACTGAGCGGAAAATAAATGAATTTAACTTCTATTTATCAAAACATTACGAAACAGTAACATCGAGAGATATTGACACAGCTTTTGAAACTTTTTTCGAATATTTTGTATGGTGTTTCAATACAAGTTTTCCGATGGTGGAGATACAACAAAAAAACAAACATTTTAAAGTGCCTTTCTCTAGTGAATTAAAACGGGGGTTAAGCTACCTTAAAGACTTAAACTGGCTAAGAAAAAATACTTCTGATCGCGCGACTCACCTTAGCTATAAACAATTAAAAAGGGACCTGAATATACAAATTAAATATGAAAAAGACAATTTTTTCTCTAAAACAATCTCCTCCTCGCGCAACGAAAGCAAAAAAACATGGGAAATAATTAATTTGCTTAGCGGAAAGAATAAAAATCCCTCTCAAATTAAATCGTTGGTGGTGAATGATGTAGTTATTGAATCAGAGGTAGATTTTGCTACTGATTTCAGTCAATATTTATCCTCTGTTGTAAAAGACACTCTTAATAATCATTTTAAAGGGAATCTGTCAAAATCGTGTACCACTGAAAGGGAGGCGGGGATCATATGTTTTTTTCCCTGTTACTGAAACCGACATCAGAGATATAATTAATGGCTTTCCAAACAAGAAATCAGCAGGCTTTGATGAGGTCCCAATCACTCTTTTAAAAAAGTGTCACAACTCTGCATACAATAATCTTGCTGACCTGATTAACTTAGCGGTCTCTCAAGGCCAATTTCCAGCAAAACTAAAAAGTTCTAATGTAATCCCGGTGTTTAAGAGAGGAGACAGGAAATCTTTAGTAAACTATAGACCTATATCCATTCTCTGTGTTTTCTAAAGTTTTTGAAAAGGCATTTTATTTGCAATTATACAACTATCTTGAAAGCTTCAAACTTTTTAAAAATAATCAACACGGGTTTCGACGACATCGATCAACTGAGACGGCAATAATTGAGTTTGTACAAAACATTCATTGTCACCTAGATAATAACACATATGTAGTTGTATTATTTTTTGATTTAACTCGTGCCTTTGACACTATTAATCCAGATTTTGTCTCAACTAAGATAGAAAACTTTGGTGTTAGGGATTTTCTAAATAAATTTGTTGTCACATTTCTCAGGGATCGAAAAAATAGACCGAAAATTAATAATACCTACTCTGAAAAGTACATTTCCAATATTGGCACGCCCCAGGGAAGTATACTTGGACCTTTGATCTTTGACCTTTTCATTGAGGATCTACCAAGCCATATTTCTAGTGGTGAGGTACTTATTTACTGCCATGACACCACAGTTACGATTGCGGACAATGATATTGATAATCTTAAACAAAAAATAACTATAACTCTAGAGGACTTTTCACATTGGTGTAAAAAAAACAATTTAATAGTGAACTTCAGTAAAACTGTCAGCGCGGAATTCAGAACAAAATGTAAGGGTCCAATTAACATCGACATTACCTTTAACAATAACTTATTACCAATCTGTAATAATACTAAACTATTAGGTTAACTGTTGACCCACACTTGGACTGGAATAAACATATTGACAATTTGTGCTCTAAAATTAGTAAGGGTATTTTCCATCTTAGACAATTTAAAAACTCCTTGGGAATTCCAGTTCTCCTGACAGCCTCTTATGCCAATATCCACTCCGCTTTGGGGTACGCTATTGTTGCTTGGGGACAGTCCACTGAGATTGACCGAATTTTAACTTTGCAAAAATGGGTTTTTAATCTCCAGTACCGCGAATCGTGTAGGAATACTTTCAAATAAAATAAAATTATGACAGTTATCTCAGTTTACCTCTTTAAACTTCTTCAATTTGTATATAAAAATAAAGAAAACTTCACAAGAAACGGCTATTTTCATAACTATAGCACTAGGGGTAACAGTGACCTTTGTCTTCCTTTACACAAACGAGAAGCATTTAAGAGAAGTCCATATTATGCAGGTGCTAAATTATATAATTTAATTCCATCAGAGCTAAAGCTATTGACATATAACCGTTTTAAACAACAGCTTAAGGTTTTCCTGTATTTCCAAATTTTCTAATCAGTGAACGAGTTTATATGTTACCTAACTAATAGACATACTTATTGATTTTGTTTGTTATTTTAATTGTTTGTTTTTTCCTTTTGTCTTCAAAACTTGTATATATACAAATTTTTTTAAATTGATTTTATTATTTTTAGATTTATTTATCCTACACAAACTAAATATTTTATAATAAGGTATATAACTGTGCAATAATTTTACTTATGTTATTGCCTAAATCTGAAATTATATGTGAATTGTATTGTGCTTTAATATGTCCCTAGTAATTTTAATACATATTTCCATTATTGTTATTCTGTAAGCCACAAAAACTGTATACATTAAATTTTTGACGTGTACATCCTATTTTGTAGGCCAAAATACTAAATAAAATAGAATTTGAATTTGAATTGAATAAATATTACAGTATCCTAATTTATTCCCATTATAATACAGCACAGCACAAACAACCAAAATAATATATTCAGATTTTCCACAAATATATGATTAAAAAAAAACAGTTTTAATATATGCTATATTGAAATCCACAAAGCAAGATAAACGGAATGAGTAAAAAAAAGAAACAGAATGGATTAAAAATATACAACTCAAGATATCGATTTTTGCACTTTTTTTTACATAGCTGATAAGAAGAAATGAAGGTAATAAGACTAATACTAAACCGTGGCGATATAGTCGTGGCCTGAACTACACTAAGTCTTCCAGAGATTGAATAAAGATTTTCTTTTTCTCTTCTTCGTTTCAGTACATAACTTTGCCAGATGCTGTCCAGACATTTTCCTTACCAAATTTCTTTTGAGTTTCTTCATACAGTTTATATCTGGCATGGGTAAGGTTTTCATGAATGGATTGTGGTTTGCCTTTTAACAGTTTCCTTACAGACAAAACTTCATTACTTTTTGACAGTGAGTTAAAAATGACAATAACAGTACGAGGCTGATTATTCTTAGATGTTCACGCTCTTCAAACATTCAATGGAACAATTTATTTTAAGAGTATTCTGAACTAAAGTAGAGAGTACAGCTTTAAGCTCTTCGTTTACTTCCTTGACAATACCGCAAAAACGTATATTTTTTCGTTTATTAAACTGTTCCAAGGAGTCAACTTTTATTAAAAGCATCGATTTTTCCTTCCAAGCTGCTGAAATTGGTGCCCATTTTACTTTCCAGGCCTTTTATCAACTCTACCAGAGTTTTCTCATCGCAAACCCCGGCTCTTGCACTTGTAGTTGTACTTCTTACCATTGTATCCACTTGTGTTGATCGACCTGGTCGAGCTTTTAACTTGCACTAGTTTTTAAGTGAGTTTTAAGAATCTAGTGAAGCTTATTAATTTGACTATTATTTTTTCACGAATCAACACAGGATCACAAAATTAATCACCTTGCAAAAAAATCAGTATTTTTGGTTGACTGTATCCAAAGATATTAAAGAATATAGCGGAGCTCAAAAGAAAACGTGTTTACTCGCTAAACATCGACAAAAATGACGTAAAGTAAACCCTGCAAAAACAGAGGCAGTCATTTTCAGCAAAGGGCGACCCCAACCGCCCCACCGCCTAATTGTCAACAACACACCTATAACATGGAAGACCAACTTCAAATACCTGGGAATATACTTTGACAAAAAGTTGACCTGGTCAGCACACGTAAATTATAGAACAGCACAAACAAAAGCCGTTCTATCCAAACTCTATCCGCTGCTGTCCCATAACAGCAAACTGTCCATTTCCAATAAGATGAAAATATACAAAACCATGATCAGACCAGCACTGACCTACGGGTGCCCGACATGGAACAAAGTCTGCAGGGCAACAGCAGCCAAACTTCTAACTCTTGAAAACAAAATCCCTCGTTTAATCTGCGACGCGCTCTGGTTTGTTTGTAATGAACAGATCAGGCGCGACCTGGAGTTTGAAACCAACATCCTAGAACATATGAACCAACTCAAGACAACCTTCTACGAAAAAGTTGTTCGAACACTAGTTCGGAGAACCATGACCTATCCCATAGCCCGCAGGAGGCACCAAAGACCGCGAGACTAGCAAGGAAAAAACTAAAACATCATATGGCACACAACTCATTCACCGAAAACAACTCATATTAAAATTGTAAGAGGCTGCCTAGCCTAACAAGAACCCAAGCCAGTGTGTACTTAACGGCACCCGCTTGATTCATTGGCTTTAAAAAGTGCCACATAAACAGGCCTCTAGCGTGTGCCGGTTTTGAGATTAGCGTGACGTACGATTTCATGTTTTTGTTTTCTTTTGCAATTTTGGTTTTTTGGCGTTTAAAAATCGAAATACACAAAAATCAAAAAAACCCAAAGCTAAAGCTTGTAGTCCTTGCTAATACCCTCAAAAAGCACTAGAATTTGTTAAAATCGGATCCTGGTTTCGAAGTTATAGAGGTTTTTCTGAAAAAATAGGCTAACTTTGAAGTCAGATTTTTTGTTGTTGTTTGAGTTAATATTAAATAATTTATTGTGGTCAGATTTGTGGGGGCCCCAAAAGTGTTGGGGCTCCGCGGCAGCTGCTCTGGTTGCCTCGCCTATAATCCGGCCCTGGGAACAGGTGACCTCGATTCTTATAAAAACCACTTAAAAATTACCGAAAAGAAATTTGAACAACTAGGTACCGATTCGGTGTTCACGAAAACAAAATAAAATTTAACCTCAAAACTGTCTCCCTCTCTCTCTCATTTTTGATAACCGTCTCTTTTTTGAGTCCCGTAGGCAACTACTAACTTAATCGGACGGGTCATCGACTAATTTCGTAGTCTACCGACTTAGGAAGTGTGTAACTAGGTCCGCCTCCACGTGATATCCGATCCCATCCGTCCTGGTTACCGGCGTGAATGGAGGGGTAGGACCTAAGATACCTTTTACAATTATTTATCCCGGGTAGGGATCTTTAAGGTGCTCCACTATCAATATATGGATAACACGGGACCGTCCTCTAACGTCCTCTCCGAGGGACGGTATCCAATCGAATTAGCCTGCCTTCTAGATAACTCGGCCTACTCCGCTCCATACTGCGTTTTACCTTAATCTTAACAAATTGTGTAATTTGATAAGAAAAAGTCCAAGTAGACTACCGACTGCCCCGGGGATCGAACCCGGGTCTCCTGGTTGAAAGCCCAGTTATGTACCCACTACATCAACCAGTGCGGTCTTAAAGCTGTCAAAACACAAACACTGGCCTTTGAATGCTGCTCAACACGCTCGTTCTCACGGTCAAACACCGTTCAATTTAATTGAACCAGTCCCGTTGATCCATGAAAAGAAGAACTGCCTTTCAATTTGATTGAAACACATAATGATTGAGCAATATCATTGAACAAATGTTCACATTAGACTATTTTGCTGCAATGACATAGATTCAATGATATTGATCAATAAAATCCACTAGGGAGAACCCAGCTTAAGCTATAGATGAGTGTCACGCATACGAAACCAGGAATTTATCAGACCGTATTTAATAAAAATATTCATCGTAAGAACGATTCTCCATAGAAACTGCAATTCGTCAAACCAATTTTTTATCCGAACTTTATTTCATCAAACCCATTCAATAACAAATTCGAAATTTATAAGACCCGTTTTTAATGAAACCATTGTTCATCAAACTCTGAAACCCGTAATTTATCAGAAAATTTTTGCTAAATTGATTGCGCATTCGCCAATACCACATGAATGCAAGTCACATCTATACACATACTATTAAACGCCATCTGCACAATTATGCGCGCGTATCAGCGACAAATGCATCAAAACGCCGCGCCGCGTGTACGCCTCCGGTTCATGTGGTATTGGCGAATGCGCAATGAATTTAGCAAAAATTTTCTGATAAATTACGGGTTTTACGAATTCCGGGTTTCATATTGAATGAGTTTGATGAACAATGGTTTGATTAAAAACGGGTTTTTTAAATTTCGAATTTGTTATTAAATGGGTTTGAAGAAATAAGGCTTGGATAAAAAATTATTTTAACGAGTTGCTGTTTCTATAGTAAATGATTTTATAATTGAACTTTCTTTTATTTAACGGGTTTGATTTTGCACATTCTGATAAACCGTGGGCCTCCGAAATAATGTCCTAGAATTCAGTAAATCATGTTATCAATTTTAGAATCTGTCAATTTACTTAAATTTTAATTTGAATTTGAATTTTTTTTTGAATTTGAATTTGTTTATTAATTAATATAACGCAGATTTACATAGATGCATGTTTATGAAACACCCTTTTCTCCTGACTTAAGGGCTTGCTGTCCTTGTCTGTCAAAAACAATAGGGTTATTAAAGTATATAATGTATAAATTCTTAACAATTATTTTATCTATCATTACAAGAATTACTAACTAATAACCCAAAATACAAATAATGCTAAGATAAGTAATTAGTAAGAGTTTTTTTTTGAGAGAAATCAAAATTAACTACTCATTAATTAGTTTCACAAAAAAAAAGAAAAAAACGCAAGAATATAAGCACCAACATAAGCTGACAGGTACACAAACAAGCATACAATACAAGTTTTTGCCTAATTTATAAGATATTGACCTGATTTTTTTTAAAATAATAAATAAGAAGAAATTTTGTTAAATTACCTACTATGAAAGAGCAAACTGGGTTGAGATAAACCATTTGCTAATTTTTTTCATATTTTTTTTTTGATTTGTAATTCTTTTAATTTCAATTGGTATTCTATTAAAAATGACCTGTCCTACGTAGCAAAAGCCTTGCTGTCCAATGACTTTGTTCTGTCTATCAATTGTAATATTTAGTTGAGATTGAAATCGGGTGTTATGTTCGTGGTTTTGTGCTGGATTCTGTACTAATTTGCTATTTTTTATAAGTTGACATATAGACAATTTATAAAATATTTGTCTTATGGTAAGTACGTTTGCGTAAAGAAAAATCTCGGATGATGGATATCTCTGATTGAGATTAAGTATTAGTTTAATTATTCGTTTTTGAGCTATTGCTAATGACTTTATGTGTTCAATATAAGTGCCCCCCCTCCAACCTATTATACCATATTCGATCAATGATTGTACTAGAGAAAAATAAAGATTTTTTAGTAGTTTGGTAGTAAGAATTTCTTTAGCCTTTTTAAATACATACATTAATGATCTTAGTTTTTTCGTTAGATTGTCTGTATGTACACGCCATTTTAGTAAAGAATCAATTGTGATTCCTAGGTATTTGGATGTTAAGGAAGTCGGGATGGTCCAGGTTGAATCATTTCTAAAGTTTAATTTAACCTGAATAGTATTACTTGGTAATCCTCTTTTTCTAAGGGAGAATGGAATATAAACAGTTTTTTGTAGATTTATAGTAAGCAGATTTTTATCCATCAAAGAAAAAATTTTTTGTAAATCTATGTTTGCTATATTTTCGACTTCTTCCCACGTTTTTGCTTCAATAAATAAGACCGTATCATCACAATAAGAGATTATGATGCTTTGACTCGTAATTTTAAGGAGCTGATCTACGTAAATAATAAGCAGAACTGGCCCTAGTACGGTGCCCTGTGGAATTCCATAAGTTACTGTATTTTGTTTTACTTATAGAATCCCCAATATGTACCATTTGATTTCGCTCTGTAATATACGACTTGATTAAATCGAGAACCAAACCCCTTACTCCCATACTTTCAAGCCTTGACAAAAGCTTTCTATGACTAACTGTGTCAAAGGCCTTTGCCAAGTCTATGAATTGTAGATTCTACTTGTCCATTCTGAGATTGCATCAGTTGTAGATTTATTATTTCGGAATCCGTATTGTTTCGAACAAGAAACTGCACCAGTCTGGTTTTAAGGGTCTTTTCAAAAATTTTTGATAGAGTGGTTGTTAAATTTATGGGGCGATATTTCTTAACTTTAGTTTTGTCCCCCGATTTGTAGATAGGTTTAATTACTCCCGTTTTAAAAATATCGGGACAAACAACAGTCTCAAATATTTTTTTAATACAATATATTTGATTTTATCTTCTGTGTACTTGAATTTATAGTAACAGTAAATTGATAACCAGCTTTTGAGCAAATGAGTGAATAGGTACTAGTAATAGGTATCTTACGAGCATATTTAAAGATTTGGCAAATAATGGCGTCGTAGTGATTAACTGCCATATTTGATTTTTAGCATGAGCTCCGACATGCACATATGTTTATGCCAATATCTGTGAAAGTACAAAACCCCTTTAAATAAGAAATAATGCAAAATAAAGAAGAATAGTTCTCCGAACTAGGACACAATAAAAATATTTGATTATTTTTTTTTGGTTTGGGTAAAAAAATTGACTCAATAATTTTTTTAAAAAATGCCTTATTTTAAAAGCACTTTGACGAACATGAAATTGAATAACTGAAAAACTGTTTGGGTGATTCGCATCAAACTATTTTTAGAATTTGCTCTATATATATGTATAAATAGGCAAACCTCCCTCCAAAAGGGCACAACGTACCCCATGTAATTGTTCATTTAATTTTATGATTATACATATTATAACATATTTTAACTAAACAATGTTTGCTGCTGTTGCTGTATATTATTCCTAATAATTTTTAATTAAAACAAGTTAGTTAGTATTATTAAAACAAATACGGTTAAAAAATATCTTTTACAGATTGGCTAACTAATTACATTTTTTTAGAATTTGCTAAAAAATGCTATTTCGAATAATTATTTATGCCTCTTTACAGTTTTCCGCTCAAAATGTTTCTTCAAAATTATATATTTACGCGGATATTTTCCCGCGTATCAGTTTTTTATTGAACTTCGTCAGGTGAGCTTGTGCAGCTTATATGATTTGAGTGTGATTTAACATGCACTTTAGAACCAAAATATTGTTGGAAATGGCCAAAAATAAAACAACTGGTAAGTATCTACACATTTTTTATGTTTTAGATCTTAGTTTTTTTACTTGTCCATACCGGCCAATAAAACCTAACCTCACCGTAGCTTAACTTAACGCTGCCCCCAAAAGTAAAATTTTGAATTCATTTTTTTTTTTTTGCCCACCCCCTCTTTTTTATAAAATTAAAAATGATTTTACGGGGGTCAACTTCACACCCACAATAAAAATTCTAAATAATTCCAAACTTTAAATACTCCATACGTTTGACTACCTTTTCAAATGTGCTCACCAAAAATTTTAGTTCATAACCTCCTTATTTTTTTTAAAACCCTCTCTGCGGGGCCACTTCACGCTTTCGCAATATCCTCAGTTTTAAATATTCATATATTTTTCACCAAAAATTTGTGTTTGACCATCAACCTCACGCTTTTGCAAAATTAACAAACTTTGAGTTAAGTATATACTTTTTTCGAGTGATTATGTTTAATAAAAACTAGACCCGTAAATAATAAAAAATATAGGAAACCAATTTTTCTTTCGTATTTCTATTGACAAAAAAAAATAATCAAAAAAATGCTTTTATTATAAGTAAATATTAATATTCTATTTTTTTAGCTTGGTCTACAGAAGAAATAAATCTTATTAGAAACCATTTTCAATCATTTATAAAAAAGAAGAAATATCCATCTGGGGCCGAAATGAAGGAGTCTATGGAGCAAAACTTCAGCACCTTTTTAAAACAGGTTAATTGTCACACCTTTTTTTTATTTAATTTTAGTGTTGTTGTTGGTTAGAAAAATGAATTTCGTGTCCGCAATAAAATAAAAATTATTCTTTGGTATCATTGTACTCTTTTGGGGAATTATCTTTTTTAGTTTACTTTAAATTTAACAGAAAATTATTAGGTAATTAGGTGTTAAACTTTATGTTTATATGTTTTTACCTTAAAGGAATTTTAATAGAAACTTAACTTCTTTCTAGAATACATATTGAAAATAGAATTTTCTCCCAATTTCAGACACAATGAAAATTGGAAGCTTTTAAAATTTTATTGAAATTGAAAATTTACAGCATTTTTGTACCTTTAAATTTTTTTTAATTAATAAAGGTTACTTTTTATCAAGAAAGCCTAATCTTTATGTAAAATGAAAAACAAAATAAAAATCGCAGTTGTTGTGTATCTTTAGAAAATACTAAATCACTCATGGGCTGGTACTTTGGGGTAACTTATTTTCCTCATTACACTAGTTATATGTCAAATCTGACACAGCCACTAATACTGCATTCATCTTTTAGCTCCCGGAATAATCAAGCAAGGAAAAACATGTCAATTTGTTTTGTTTTGTTTTTGCGGCCATATTAAAAATAGTGTATAGAATAGAATAGAATAGACTTTATTACCATATTTTATAGTTTTTAACAGTTATAAAATTTAAAGTTTCGAAAATGAGATTATTTTAGAAATATATGTATAAATATTAATGTATAATATAATAAAATAAAAGTAAAATAAAAAAGTAAAAGAAGAAAAACAGTTGGTAAATTGTAGTCAAGACACAAAAACACAAAAATTTAAATAAAAATTGACAAAAAATAACACAAAACACACTTAAGGGTAAGTGGATGGAACAAACATACATAATTTGGTTTTAAAATATTAAAATATGTATAATTAAATGTACAGACAGAAAAAAAACTAACAAAATGCAGGAAACAAAACAGTAATGAAAAAATAATAAAATCGGAAAATATTACGATGACTGTGACTGGCAATTAGTGGTATAGTTTAGATATTACTTCAAAGCATATCAATATTACAAATGTACACAAAAGCAGCTTTTCTAAAAGCATTGTAGCTACTTGTGTTTTTCATTGTGTCCGGCAATTTCTTAAAGTACCTAATTTAGACGTAGTTAGGACTCTTATCAGTAGATGATAGATCAAATATCTGTGTTGGCGAAAGATGCCTCTGCAGCTCTCTCCAAATTTCAAGCCAAACATAATCCTGCCTATTCTTTTTTGTGAAATAAAATCCCACAATAGAATACCATATTCTATAATAGATAGACCGAAGGCCATTAGAGTTTGCCAGAATTTTTGCCATAACTCTCACTGAATAACCTACCGTACTAAGTTTTATGCACAAATTGTGCGTATGATCAGAGTAATTTAAATTTTTGGCAATTACAATTCCGAAAAACCTAGTGCTATTTACAAATGTACCTGTTTATTGATGAACAAGAGATTTCTATTTTTGTTGGTTATGAAAATAATTTTTGTTTTCTCCTCACTAAGAAGAAGCTGGTTACGAGTCATCCAGTTTTTTCTTGTTAAGGAAGTACTTTCAGACACCTTCGCTCAATGTGCTCAGTTGTTTCAACCGATATATATATATATATATGTGTTTTGAACGGGATTTTCAAAAATGGTATCAATATCGTTTAGATAAATGACAAACAAAAGTGGTCCCAGCATGCTACCCTGTGGAACCCCAGTCGTGATCTCACCCCAAGTTAGATTCAGCAGTAGAAGCATTTGACTTAATGAGCATTTTTTGTTTTCTTTGATGAAGATACGATCTAAAAAGGTCAAACGGGGCCCCACAAACACCATATGCTTCAAGTTTTTTTAGCAAAATATTGTGACTGATTGTGTCGTATGCTTTTGATAAGTCAAGCAGGATTCCACAGCCCGTGCACTTTTTCTCTAGTGTTTGTAATATATTTTTGTTAATATCTAAAATTGCTGAATCTGTATAGTTTTGTTTGGTATAAATCCATCTTGATCTTGAAACTTTTTAAAAAGATTATTGCTTACGAAAAAATTAAGAAGCCACAACAAGATTCATAAGAATCTGAAATTAATAAACCATCATCTAAGAAAAATACTGATAAAAATCCTTTTGATCTGAGATTTTGCAAAATAGGTTTTAGGATCTTCGTAAAGATGCAAGGTGCAATGTTTAAACCAAAAGGTAAACAGTTAAATTCATAAAGAATATTTTTGTATTGGATTTTTTCTCTATAGGGATAGCAAAATAAGCATCCTTCAAATCAACTTTTGCCACAAAACATCCGTTAAACAAAAGTTTTAGAGCCGATCATTAGTCCTTTAGCTTGAAATGAGAGGCTTCTATAAAATAATTTTGATTTTTTAAATTTAAGAAAAATCTGTAGCCACCATCAGCTTTAGGCACCAAAAAATAAGAAGAAATAAATTCGCCTTGAGTGTGTGTGCAATTAGATATTGCACCTTTTTCAATCAGCTGTTTTATGGCTAAATCATATTGATGATGATCTTTTTTGTTTATTTCGACTTTCGGCAAACAATTCTGATAGGGAGCTTTAGTAAAAATAATACTGTATCCTTGAACCCACTTTAAAATTGTTTGATCAGTAGTAGTGTTAGACCAATTTTCTAAAAAATTTGCAATATTTTCAGCTAACTTGTTACCTCTAATGGAATTTCCTGGATGTATTCCCTTGTTTTACTTGTGGGTTGTACGCCCCTCTGGGCCTCGGGTTTTGAGGGTATGGGTTCTGCCTTATTCTCGGTCTGTTCAAGGCAGTACTGAAGTTTAAATCACGCCTGTCTGAATTATACCTCATAGGAGGCTTTGAAGAGGATGTCATGCCACTTATCTGACGTTGATTACTAATACTTGGAGTACAAGTTGGTTTTTTTGATCTCACAACCGAGCTTAAAAAAAATAATTAATACGTATTTGTTATTAATATAGTAACACCTTTTTTATAAAATTAAACAAGACACAAAAAAAAATATATTAAGAATGACTCACAATAATAGAAATCTATAATGTGGCTACCTAGCTTGAAAAACAGAAGAGTTAGCTTCTTGATTTTCTTTTAACTTGTCCATCAATCTTTCTCCATAAAGGTATTTATCTATTGGTTGAGTTTCCAGAAATTTTTTAAATTTTACATTTAGGGAAGGACTAAGTAAAAATCTTTTGTGCAAGAAAATCTTATGAAAGGTTTCAATATTTAAATTAGTAGCATTTGTCATATTTCGTTTTTGTTCCAAAGCCAGCTCTGTTTCTTTATATAAAGCCATTATAGTAGCGACTTTATTTGCTTGAATAGACACTAAGTAACTATCCTCCCTCACCTTGTTTTTGTCTTTTAAAGCTGTGCTTATTTCAGGGTTTAAAATGGGAGGTTTCAATCTCTCACAATTTGATGCAGGAGGGTATTGTTCCACCAGTTTTGTTATAATATTTTTCTCCATACCCTTCACCAAGGAGAAATTAACTATGTTTGCCAAATCAGGTACCATACCACCACTCCTTTATATTTAATTTTTTTCCTCTTTTAGTACCTCAAAATTTGCCTCTTCCTCACTTCTAACCAAATGCATGGGAGAAGCATTAATTTGTATAGGTGGGGAAGCAGGGGACCATGGGGCATGAATTTCCACAACCGTTTTAATAGTATTTGGGTTGTTTATTTCCTCTTGGTCTAAAAATTAAAATTAAATCAAGAGGTTATAAATAGAATATGCGATATAAAGAGAAACTAAGCTGGCTACCAAAAGTACCACTAGTAAAACTCGTTAGAGCAGAAAAATAAATCATAAAGATTAGGTGGGCTACCAAAAGGTACTCTCTGCTCGTATTAACGTGTTTTTAAAATCCCAAAAAAGATTTTATTTTAAAATAACCTTGCATGACCCTCAAATATCATAGCCGCCAAAAAAAAATTTAACCTACCTTCGCTATCCATCAATTCATCTCGAAGTTTTTCTAGTTTTCGTTGTTATTTCTGATATTTCCGTTGCTTCCTACTATTCTCGTCACTATCCTTTTGCCTTTTAGGCATTTTTGAATAATAAATCTTGAAAAAACACAACAAATTTTCGGAACAATGAAAAATACCTGTGTAGTCCAACGCACAGAAAAACACAGTGACGTGCAGTGGTATCGATCTGTTTTGCGCGCGCTTTAAAACTGTGAGTCAACGCCCAGTAGAATACAACTACCTGGTTCATAAAATGTTCGAAATATATGAGTAGGACAATTAGTTATTCGAAATAGCATTTTTTAGCAAATTCTAAAAGAATTTAATTAGTTAGCCAATCTGTAAAGGATATTTTTTAACCATATTTGAACTTGTTTTAATTAAAATGGATTAGGAATAATATACAACAACAGGCATTAACCCTTATTGTTTAGTTAAAATATGTTTAAATCATAAAATTGGACAATTTGGCAACAATTTTTACAAATTTGCTCAAGGAGGGAAGAAGAACCACTGCATACCTTTAAGAGTGCAACACTAGCCCCAACGGCAAAACCTAACCTAAACCTAACCTTTTTCTACATATATATGGTCATTCTACCCTCCAGGCAAATTTTTGCGTGTGAATTCGGGTGAACTCATAAAATTAAATGAACACAAAATTACATGGGGTTCGTTGTGCCCTCCGATTTCGGAGGGTAGTCCGTTATATATGAGGGAAGTACGCCGAATTTATATATATTTTGGAGGGAGGTTTGCCTATTTATACATATATATATACTTTCGAACGGGTGTGGCCAGCATTTACAGAGAAAGTTTGGTTTTCGTACAAAAAATTTTACGTATTTTGAAAGTGCTGCTTGTCGTTCTTTGTACTAGTAATTTATGTTAATAATGAGTTTTGTAGAACATAAAATGCGTAAATATTTTGTGAAGAAAAAATAGTATGTTTGTCTTCCGAGCTAGAAAATATCAGGCGAGAAACTTGAAAATATGAGCAAGGTATAAATTTTAAAAAATTTATAGGCTTATTTTCCAAAATTGATTTTCCTTAGCAAAGAAATGGTGATTTTTTATTTGAATAGGCAAACATGATCAACAATGAATGTCATTAATACAGTATGCCCAACATGAACTTTCCCCAATTTCTAAGGTGGAAACTTAGGGGACCATTGGGGACGGGTAAAAAATACACTCACGCCTAGTATATTTAGATAAATAGAACGATAACCTAAATTTTGATAGAAAACGATAAAATTTAAAATAGAGGTAGAAAAAGCCGACAAAATTTCTCCCTATCCAGTGCAGAGGCGATGTTTTTGGGGACTGGGATAGGGTAAAATTAAAAAATTTAAATTGAGGAAAATCAAACCTTATTATAATTGACGATTATATATTATTTGAACTCGAGGAAAAGTAAAATTAATATTTTAAGTTAATAAGAGCGCTTATCCCCTTCCCTCCCCTCCGGGGAGAGCTGCTGTTTTATATATTGTAACCCCTACCTATAGGGATGATACACTTTACAGTTTAGATTTTATTAACTAGGCTTAACTATTCGATTTGTTTTTAATTAAGTTAATGAGACATTATTTATCACTTTTCAAAAATTACCAAAATTATATTTGACAACAACTGGTCTAGCAAGTTGGTGGGCGCCAGTCAAAACCTTACGTTTTGACAGAACGGGAGTAGCAAACAAAAACAATAAATTAATTGGTTTTTACCATTTTTATTAGAAAAATAGGATCGGAAAACATAAATAAATGTATCACAGAGAAATAATTAAAATATTCTCGTGGCAAAATACTAAGCTAAAAATAGTTGATACAGGGAAATTTACAAACGGGATTGATCCGAATCAAGGGGACAAAAAAATTAACAAAAAAACATAACCTTAAAGCTACAAGAGAAATGGTTTTAAAACTAACATTAGCACATTTAGAGTTTCTTCAATTTTTTATCGATTTTATCACAGTGTTCTTTATGTCACCAAAATGTCACTCCCAGGAAACCAGGAAAATTATCCAAAAAAGTAATCCGATCAAAAATTATCGTGGTAAAATACCTTTATGTTGGCAGTGGTATTGAAAAACCTAGGTGTCTCAAAGTTTTAATATCCCAAACAGCAGGTCTCCAAAAAATGGGTACTTACACATTTTTTTAAAAGGGTTGTTTACGTCATCAACGGACTGCGTGGTTGCTAATCCTCTCCAAATCACTAAATCTTAACCAGGAACCTCTTAAGAGAGTTAAAATGCATCGCGAACAGCCACAGTAGGTGTTAGGGGCTGTTTAAGTTAAGCAGAACTTCTACCAAAGAGGCCTAGATCTTATCTGGCATCACTAAAACCACCTCCAAACTTCATAACTTCCTTACGGTAATATGGCGACCTGACGAAAAAGTTCTGAGTCATAGTAAATCTCAAACCTCTCAAAAACAAGATATATTTTAACCGCAAACCACTCAAGATCAGCTCAAGTAATCCTCAATAATGGAGTTCTACAACTCTAGAGTTTTCTTGGGACATAATAAAGTTCGCTCAATCAGGCAACATGGCATATTTACTAGCGTCGCAGGAACACATTGAGTTTTCGGTACCAAAATTAAGATTTAAAAAGGGGAAAAGTACAGTGGTACTGGTTAATCTTAGGTTAGTAAAATGTTTCGTTTAAAAGTAAACAAATGCGAAAACACTAAGTTTCTGGAAGGGAAAAGTGCAAAAAAAAGGACAAAATAAAGATAAAAGCAGGAATCAGGACACTGTGGATATTGGCCGGGATTTCAGATTGTGCTGTAGTGGGTAAAACGAGTGTTAGCACTTATTTTTATTAGACCATGGATTATCGGTGTGGAAACTACTTGGGAAAACAGGTAACCGATTTAAATTATTAGTAATTTTTTTTTGGGGTTTCTAAAAGTGAACTTGTGAATAGTCCTGTATAAAACAACAAAGAGAAATAATGACATGCTGACAAACTTTATTTATGCATCAAGATAACATTTATAACAAGATAATATTGTGACCGATGTGAAATACTAGTAACATCTATAAAATTATTATAGCGTGTAAATATCACCTATAAGTATAGAAGTATGTAAACACTGGTCGCTGCAAGCAGTTACTTGAGGCGATTTCGGCAAGCTTTCCTTGGTATACCATTTGGTTAACCAATTGTTACATGTGACGTCATAGTAATGATATAACATACCACTTTCTGACGAATTCGTTCAGTAGGCCAAGAGAAACGAGCCTTAATCAGGGGCGTGTCAAACGCCCTCACCGCCCCTGCAAAGCGGGGGGGCCCACGGCATATTGGGGGTCTCTTAGCCGCCTTGCCTTAAAAAAAGCAAAAAAAAGAACATAACATATACAAACAATTACGGACATAAATACCTTCGTTTCCTTTAAAATTGCACACATTTTGAATATCAACAATATACGGAGGGTGTCTGAGTCCCATTAGTTTGTTGGTTTTTTTTATAGTTAGGTTTATTATGTATTATAAATATTTTTAATAATAAAATATAGGCTAAAATATCAGGGTTTCACATTAGAGATGGCCTCCGCATTAATGCAGTAACTTTCTTGTTGTCGACAAAAAATATCGAGTAGAACAGGAGGGCACCCTAAAAAATTTTGCGGGGGGGGGGGAAGGCTCAGAAAAATCTGACACGCTTCTGGCGTTAACCAAACTTTTTGATTGTTTTTTGTGGTTATTTTCCTAAAGTGGATTATTTTGCTTAAGAAGATTTGGAAACACAACACAACCTTTAAATCAATTATATTCAAAAATATTTTTCAATTAGTGTACAAATTGATCATTACCTATTGACCCCACTAACAAACGTAAACATCAGGCAGAAATATTCACCTTTGAGTAACCCAGTGGTTCCCAATCTTTTTCAGTTTGCGGCGCACTTACAGGTTAAGTATTTTATCAGTGCGGCCCTACTCGCAATATGCATATATAGTTGTGTCCAACAAAGTGTTGCATATGTATAATGTATAAAATATGTGCTTTGCAACTTGCCTACTGTATAGTAGCAAAGCGCAAGCGTTGTACAACACTTTATTTAACACCATTGTAAATATAATGGCACTAGTTACAAAACACATGAATGAAAACAACTCCAATCTAACGCTCATATAGGTTTATTATTAAACTAACACACAAGAATACATTATTATTGAAGGAAAAAAAAATCAGTGTGATGGGTGAGCTTGGTGATCTGCACACATTTTTTTAAAGCGGGGAATAAGGCTTGACACTGCCACTCTCATTTCTTGCTCCACGTTGATCTTTGAACGATATTTGTTCTTTATCACAGCTACATCTGAAAATCCAACTTCGCATAAATAGGATGTTGCAAAGGGGATTAGAATCCTTAAAGCTTTTAAATTTAGAGCCGGATATTCATTTTTGACGGATACCGAAAACTCCGCCAAATCAGAAGAAGCGAATTTTGATTTTAGGCCATTGTCGGCAAGAGAGTTCAATAAGACTCTCTTCTTCTAGTGAAGTGTATTCTGGTGGAGATTGTGCATGGAAAGGATCTTGAATCCATGCAAATTTTTTTTCTAAAAAGTATTTTTCAAACAATTCCAAATGTTTCGAAAGGTGTTCGGTGAAAAGGGACAGCAAGTCCAACGAGCTCATTAGAGGCTCAGAATTTATGCAATTCTGGAAAACAATCTTGACCGCCATCTTCAATAATTTTTCTTAACCACAACTGCAGTTTTTTCCTAAATGCTGCAATTTTCTCTGATAGTTTCAAGATATGCATGTTATTGCCTTGCAGGGACAGATTTAAGACATTCAGTTTGTCAAATATATCGCACAAATATGCCAGTTTTAGCAAAAAGTCGGGATCATTAAAGTATCTGGAGCTTGCATGACCTTCCTCTTCCAGAAAAATGTGGATTTCTTGATGTAGCTCGAATGTACGGGATTAGACGTTTCCACGTGAAAGACATCGTGCACTAGAGTAATATACCAGCGCAGTGTGTTCAGCTCCCATGTCCATACAAAGAATTTTGAATAGTATGGTTTTTAGGGGCCTAGTTTTAATGTAGTTAACTACGTCTATGATACGTTCCATACCCAAATTCAATTCACAGTTCAACGACTTCGATGCAAGTGCTTCCCTATGAATGATGCAATGGATCCACATGACATACAGTGCTTTACTGCGAATAAGTGCTTGCAATCCACCATAACGTCCAGAAATTGATCAAGGGCCATCAGTACAAACTCCAATACACTTCTCCCAATCTAAATTATTCTCTGTTATAAACTTGTCAAGAATTTGAAACAAGTCTTGAGTGTTTCCGCTTTCATAGATACTTTGCAGAAGAAGGTCTTCAACAATAATATTATCATCCAGGAAGCCTACGTAACAAATAAGGTGTGCATCTTTATTAGTGTCAGTAGCCTCATCAAGTTGCTGACCAAATTCCTTGCCTTTCATTTTCTCTATCAATTGATCATTAAGATCCTCAGCTATATGATGGATTCTTCGACTAATAGTGTTGTTAGATAAAGGTACCTTTGAAATTAGTTTTCCCGCCGATTCTCCTATCATAATTTTAACCATGTCGACAGCAGCCGATAAAATAAGTTCTTCTGCGATGGTGTGAGGTTTCTTGCACTTCGCCACCCTGTATGACACTTTGAAAGAGGACACCAGTGCGTTGCTAGGTACTGAAGTTTGTTGAGTAAACACGTTCTTTTGTTTTTGTACATTCTGCAACTTTCTTCTGAAAAATTCGCGTGACTTTCCAACCATCGTAGGATGAATGCTTTAGAGATGTCGTTTTAGCTTACTTGGGAGCATATTTTTGATCGCTAGAATTTTCAAACGGAGCACACACTTTCCTCATGATTTACTTCTACCGAAGTAAAACCAAAGTTTAAATAGCTATCTATCATCGTATTTGCGATGTTTCCTTCTTTTTACTTCTCCGTCACTTGTCGATGCTTGATCACTTTGTCTCGATCTATCAATTTCCTTATTTAATAAAAATCTTTCCATCTTGTGATTAACTTTTTACGAAAAAACGAAGCAACCGCTCCAATATTGGAACGTTTATGTGTCCTGAGTTCGTAAATTACAACACTTTGTATCACTACTAAAACTCTATTACTACTTCTATTTATCATAACAGTTCAACCGCTTAAAATCATCTTACGGTAAACTAACCTAGCAAAGCAGACTACGGCGACTTAAATACTGTCAAAGAGCGCTCGCGAAAATTGTCGTCGAGCGACGTGCAGGTCGAATACGGGCTTCTGGAGATTCTAGAAACTTTCTCTGCTCTCTCGGGCTCGAGGCTCGATTAAGAGCGGATGCGGCGCCGGCGTTGCCAAACGTAACTCAAATTCTACCTTATCAGAAGCGCCGCGGCGCACACTTTGGGAACCACTGGAGCAACCTATGGGCTAACTCAGCGTTCTCGGTAAAAGTAAACGACATTCAAGGTTACAACGAAAAACAACAAACATTTCAAATCCAACTTATTTGTTTATATTTCTAAAGCAGGACAAAACGAAAATAGAGGGAGATAGCACTATACCAAACCACAGAACCGTGCTACATTCCACGGTATGCAATTTGACATACCAAAAAAGCTGGTATCTTTTTTGGTAAGTCACGGTGACGTCATCATTTTTTGTCCGAAATTGGTTGGTAAGCATTTGACAGACCAAACAGGGTACCAAACCTTTCCGAAATCGCCTTTGGTACGGCTTGCAGCATTAATTTTGGTTAATACCTGTCGCATTGGTTTGTTAAATTTACGCCGGCGCGCGGCGGCGCGCAGCTGCCCATAATAACATCAAATTAACGTTGTTAGATGTTTTATATTTTCCAAGCGTTCGGAGGACGTAATATTTAACGTATATTGCCATATCTGAAATTACGTTAAAATAACTATATGCCACCTGAATTTACTAAGTAAAAAACACCACGTGGGACCAAACTAGATGTAATGTGAGACGTAATATTTAACGTACATTGCCATATCTGAAATTAAGTTAAAATAACTAGATGCTACCTGAGCTTAGTAAGTAAAAAACACCACGTGGGACCAAACTAGATGTAATGTAAAATCAATTTTGGAAAATCAGCACCTAAATTTTTTTAAATTTATAACTTGCTCAAAGTGTCAAGTTTTTCGTCTGGTATTGTCTTACGGAAGACAAACGTAATATTTTTTCTACACATAATATTTACGCATATTATGTTCTACAAAACTCATTATTAACATAAATGACTAGTGCAAAGAACAACAAGCAGCACTTCCAAAATACGTAAAATGTAGGTTTTTTTTTAAAAAACACAAAAAAAAACAAAGACGCGCGTACTGTATTTTTTTTTGCACGAAAATTTTTTTTTCTCTGTACATGCTGGTAACACCAGTTTGAAGGTATATATATATATATCTATATATATATATATATATATATATAGCAAATTCTAAAAACAGTTTGATAGGAATCACCCAAAAAGTTTTTCAGTTTTTCAATTTCATGTTGGTCAAAGTGCTTTGAGGATAAGGCATTTTTTGTAATTTTTTAACCCAATTTTTTTTTACCCAAACCAACAAAATTATTCAAATATTTTTAATGTGCCCTACTTTGGGCACAAAGCTATGTGTATGTCGGAGCCTATGCTTAAAATCCAATATGGCGGTAAATCACTATAACGCCATTATTTGTCATAATACTAGTACCTATTCACCCATATGCTCAAAAGCTGGTTATACCTTCATCAAACTCTAGTACAGATGCTACTAAATATAATTATAAGAATAGATAATAGTACAGGTAGTATTAGTATTCAATATGCACATACTAAAGATAAATTTATTTGTATTAATTTCTAACGTTTTTTTTTTTTTTGAAAGTTTCAGGATCATGTCACTTATCCCAGAACTTTCACGGGTGCATGTTGTACGGATTATTAGACACTTTAAGTTGGTCACAGGACGTACACGCAAACGTGGAATATAGCGCAATATTCTGCCTTCCTTTTATCTGTACAAAAGCAAAGACTTCTGCTCGAATACAGATATCAAAATCCAATCTCTGCGGTCTACCGTTGAACTTTTTCATCAAGGTCACGTCATTTGCATGTACAACGTTCATACATGACGCTAACCTATAGCGTTTGCGACATGTTGCTAACATGAAGATGTCATCAAATACGCAGCGAGTTTTGCTGACGGGAACCAAAAATCAATAGACGAGCGGCCGAACCAAAGAAAGCAAGATAGAAATACATGGTATTGAAAGGTAAAAGACAGAAACATCCGAGCCGGAAAATTTCACGTATACCGCTGGGCACCTCGTACGTGTCATAACCAACTTAAAGGTCTGTTGTCTTTCATGGCACCGTTTTGTCTTGCAAAACAGGTGGTGTTTGTTTTCAGTTTCGGACAGGAAAAAAGTTATTATTTTAAAGGAAAGTTAAACAAACTATTTAAAATATTTTTTAATTAAATAATTATGAATATCATGTACCTTATTAAATTATTATCCATGTATCTTTTTATTTTAGATTCAAGGAACGTTTCAAAAAATTCTGCCGATGACCAGCAATCATAAAGGACTATCTATCTGACTTTAGAACAACGTTCCAATCAGTTATCCTATGTAGTAATGAGTAATTACAGTAATACATATACAAATCCGTAACTTGTATTATTGGATACATTTTGTGGATCTTCTATATTATATATTTTTCGTCCGTTAACTTAATAATTGTTTTTAATTTCAGAAAACAATACTTATTTATATACGCTTGTACATTTAAATCTACGATGAGGTTATATGTAGTGCCAAAAGAAGAGTAACTTAGTAAAAATAGTATTAAATATTAGTATTAAAAGACATTTGTGGCACTAAATGCTAGTACAATATGTATATATTTTAATCCATAAGTATTACTGTTTTAGTTTACAAAGAATAAATATATATTAGTACAAATGTATTAATATTTACTTCAAGATGTTTGAGACTAATAAATTCAGCAATTACTAAATACTATTATTAAAAGTACTGACAAAAAGTTATTGCTCGTACAGATTTTCTTATTAATTAATGCAATCTATAATTTTTCAAAATAATGTACTAATATTAAATACAAATGTAATTGACGCTATATTGATTCCAAGATTTATTAGCTTTTAGTGTGTAGTACTAATATTTAGGACATATTTCTTTCTGTCCAAAGCGCCCTTAAACCGCTGAACGCGGTATTATAAAAGGATCTTCAACACGGTTAGAAACGATTATGAACAAAATAAAAAATAATTGAGATGATGACAAAATCATGCAACTTGCTCACATTTACACTTTAGTTAATAAAGTTCAGGAGGAAATCGAAAGCCTGAAAACCCAGCAGAGTTTGATCCAACCTCTTTTGCACGGGAGAATTTTGAATAAAAATTTTATGAACTTATCGAAAAAGCAAAAAAAAAATGTTTTTGCATTTAAACAAAATAATCCTGTGGTTTTATTAACAAATCCAACTCAACCCAGCCAAGTTACGACTGGAAACGCAGTTGGTCGGTGCCAACTATCCTACTATAAATATACTGAAGTTATCAGGCAACTACGAAGAAAGGAGCTTTTTTTGAGACATGTTTATATCAGTAGTGCATAACGTACTCCATTTTTTGAACATAAGGAAGTTCCAGCTTCTCATAGACGTCCTAGAAGGAGATGCCGCCAGGGTCGTCGAAGGTATTAAGATCACAGATACCAATAACTACCCAGATGCATGGCTTATGTTAGTAGCTTATTTCAACTCCATCCTGTTCCTCACCATAACATCCATATAGATTTAGGATATTTCTAAGATTCCTTAAAAAAGGACCTACTCTCACTTGAATTCCTTGGCGAACTCATCTGCCTTTAGGATACCATGCTCTTTTATCTAATAACAACAAAACTAGATAACGCATCACAAAAAGATTGTCTTAAAAACGTTAAAAAATAAAAAACCAGTGTTTCAACATTTTAAAACTTTTTGGAACAACGATGCCTTGTCTTAGAAACCATACATCATGACAAATTCAACGAAAACAAATTAGAAAATATTTTTGAATCAAAGCAATCAAACAAAAGTAACAATTAAAAAATTCTCGGAAAGGTAATTCTCCAGGTCTGTACAAATAAATAATCATCTCATCATCATCATCATCATCTCATGCCGGGTTTATCATCATCATCATTCATCAAATTGCCGTCGTAGAAAAATGTCAAAATTGCCATCAACATTCCAACACCCTTTTCTCTCAAATGCTAATGCACCAAGATATTAATCACAAATTTATACCAATCAATCACAATCCAATCATAATCAAGGCTACCAATCACGAATGAATTATAATCAAAATCAGCAATTAAAACAAAATAACAATGAAAATCAGTTAATCACACACAAAATCAACAATCAACCCGACGCAATCAATCACAGTTACATGTTGTTACTGAAAGCCATATGTTATCACATCACATCACTGAAACCATAAACGTACCTATATCACAAACAATTCTATCAACAGCTATCATTTCTGTGCAGGATTGCATGGGAAAATTGCATGAGTGCAGAGCTGTTCGATACTGGCAGTATGCCCAATTTCCTAGGCACAAAAATGCAACATATTGAATTTAAAAACATCACAGGTAAGAGTTCCTGTAATAGGAGTAGGCAGCTCTAAGCTTAACATAAACAAAACTGTTTCTACAAAAATAAAATCATCTTACACAAATTATAGCGCACATGTATAATTCTTTCTGATCAATAAGGTCATTGAGGACCCGCCTATCCGTACTTTCAGCAGTAATTTAATTCAAATACCATCAGGGATTTTTCTAACCGACAAAAACTATTAAAAGTCTCAAGAGGTTCACATATTAATTGGCGCAAAACAAACTTGGTAACAGGCTACTTATTTTACATGAAACGAAATTTGGGACATCTTATTAGGCCCTTTATTTGTCCATCAACCAAAATCAATCAGTGATCATGAAAATGTTATTTGCCACCTATCAATCACTCCAAACCAATCAATCAAAAAGTTTTGACTGTTTAAAGATATAAGATCAACTAAAAAACAAGAATGCGAAAATCTTTTTGTGGAAACTGTTTCCTTGTCAATTTACCTATGCGCGAAAATGAGAGTCAAATTGGCAACTAATTGAGCAACGCTGTCCAACATTTGGAGAGCATAGAAAGTAAATTTACTAAAAAAGGAATTATTTCGATCAGAGTTCCTTGATTGAAGTTAAATCACATGACTCAAATCAATCCGTGTGACATTAATTTACCAGCATCCGAGGTCTTTTATCTCTCCCATCATGGGTTATTGAACGAATCCAGTGAAATCACAAAGTTGAGAGTGGTATTCGATGGTTCGATGCAAATCTTCATCTATGGTATCAATCAACGACCTTCTTAAGTTGGATCCCACAATTCAACCCAACCTGATCACCATACTTTTGTGATTTTGTGAGAAAAATGTTGTTGTGACAGGCGAAATTGCAAAAATGTATCGGCAGAACATTAACGCGATTTACAGCGCATCATCTGGCGCTGAGACCCATCAGAAAACATAAAATACTATCGCCTTAATACAGTAACGTATGCAATGAGTTCCGCAACATTTTTAGCTATCAGAAGCCTTCATTAGAATTACATTACGATAGACGATCTATTCACAGGTGCAAAATCTGTTAAGCAAGCAATTGACAACAAATCAAGGTTGTCTTCACTTTTAAATCAATATATATTTAAACTCAGAATGTGGATGTTAAATAAACCTGACCTTTTTGGTACTGACTCCATAAACTCTATGGATCAATATTTTATCCCAGAAGACGAAATTTGTAAGGCTCTAGATTTGTACTGGCTAAAATTCATCAAATACTTACATATTCCCCGACAAGTAGTCATTCCTGAAGCCATATAAGCATAGAGCTTCACGCTTTTAGTGATGCTTCATAGGACGTTGCAAGTAGTAGGGTTATACGGGTGTTGGATCATTTTTGAGGAGGGACCTTGACCTTGACCATGGAACATCTGTGCCTATGAAAATACTATTGTATCGTACTATTTTATTGTTGGCCTTGGAGCTGGTATTAAGATTGACTCTCAAGCTCGCATATTTTGCCTGTGGGTGGTCTGAAAAATATTTGGTCTTGGCTTTAAAATATAGGTGGGGTTTTCTATGGATTTAGTAGGTAGTGAGTGAGATAATGTAGAATTTATTTAGCATTAATTCTCAAAGCTCGAATGTTTTGACCTTGGGTGGTTTGAAAAATCTTTGGCCATGAGTTTAAAATATAGATGGGGTTTTTTAAGGGTTTAGTAAGTGTCCTTGAGATATGCTAGGATTTATTTTTATCCCCACACTATTTTCAATTTAAAAGTTTCCTATAAATATCTAAGAAGGTCCAGGTAACTAACATATTAAAGTTCATACATTTGAGTTAGTTAGTTATACATAGTGTCTGTTAAAATAACATAGTGGTTGTAAAATGCTTCGTCATATTGAATACATTCCATTATCGCAGCGTGAAGAATACGATATTAAAAAAGAAAAGATTTTTAATGATCAACTTGTAGCGATGCACGATGACGAACTTATATTTCTGGTGAATGAAAATCCAAATCCAAATGAAGAAGCAGATGAAGATATGGGTATATTTGAAGAGGAACCAGAAGAAATATAGTGTATCGGAAAAAAAGGGCATTGCTAAAATTAGAAAAAGCTCTATAGAAATGGCAGAGGTTTCTAATGCCAGTTACCTGAAAAGTGAGATGTGTATCACGCAATCCTATTATGTGGTGACCTCAAGGTATGGAGGTAAATATAAGTTGTATTACCAGTATCGGGATAGATTTTCGAAAAAATGCCCTAATGGTGCTGCGGAATGTGTGTGTACACACTACAAGGGGGAAATGATGTGCTGCTTTAAAATATCTAAAAATGCATGTGTTGTATGTAGGCAACCAATTTTTCAATTCACCAGGCCTGAAATATGTTTAGTGTGCAACGCGGGAACAAAAACAACAATTTTAAATCACACGGTATGATGAACAAAAAAATTAAATTATGTAAGTAAGATGCAAGATGACAGAATAGTTTAACCTTGAAATACAGTTTGTGGTGGGGTTTTCCCAATGCTATGCACTCCTTAAGTGGGGGTATGTTGAAGAACTGCATATAAATAAAACTCGAGAAAACCAAACTCATCAGTTTCAGATCTGATTTTCAAGTTGTTCTTGTAGTAAAAAATTTGTTCAAGTGTAATAAGTAAAGTAAAATAATTTAAAAATACTACGGACATAATAAAAAGTGTGTTAGATCAAATAAATTTTGAGATTAATAAACAAAACAATTCTTTTGAATTACAAACGTTTGAATCTCTTAAAGTTAATAATATTTATATTATTAAAGGAATGGCTGCTCTTCATACCCGTTTTGGAAAATCAATTTTAGTAACTTTATCTGATCAAACTGATACATTTAAAACATTTTTACCCGAACGAGTTCTGGAAACGATTAAAAATGATTTTGTGGATGCTGTTAATGAACAAAGTGATAAATATACAATGACATATTTAGGACAAAGTGTACCTAATTATGCTGGTGGAAAAAGCTAATCTCTATTTGAATTTGGTATGCTTTGAAATATTTCATTTAAGTTACTATCAAAAAGTATTTAAAAAAAAGAATGATCAGTGAAATAGAAAAACACATCTCAGACTTGTGTTTGCAACTGCTAGAAGAAGCTGAATATATGGCAAAATCAAATCAAATGGATCAAGAAACTTATAAGAAAGTATACAATTGTCTAAATGGTTCTACAGTTTGCGCCCAGTTTATTTATGGGAATTTAAATTTAAATAAACTTTGTGAAGAATTTATTGAATTAGAGCTGGAAGAATATCTCAAGGTTATACCAAATATTCAACATGAATTAAGAATAATTTTGCTGAAGATTCTGACAGTGATCTAAGCGATGTCAGTAGTGACAAAATTTTTAAAATTTAAAACATTTTTGCAAAAATAACAAAAAATGACTTGGTTAGAATTCAAAGAATATTCGAAATTCTTTGACCTTAATGGTGGTGTTAATCATATTCAAGAATTATTTTATGATTTACGTTTCGAAGCTGAGCATGAGCAAGTGTATGGTAGTGGTCCATGTTGGGCTAGAAGAACTGAACGAGAACTACAAGAATTGTGTAAAAAATACTCTTTAGCAATTAAGCTGTGTAAAGACTATTTTCTAAATAAAGATATCGAAGTGTTGGTGGAAGGTTTAAATAAGCTTACATTTTTTACAGAATTGTATTCTATTAAAAAATATCTACCTAAAACCATAGTAGAAAAATATTCGGAATTAAACTGTAGGGATGAATGTTAATGTTGGTAGTCACATTCGTCAGTTTATACAGGTTATTTTTAATATTAAAATTAAAATAATATTTTATTCAGTGTGTGTTTCTAAGTGAAATAAATTATAATATTCTATGATTATGCATACACTTTATTTTTCATAATTTTCTGAAATATTCATACCAAGAGTTTTTGAGAGGCGCTATCTTATCTCAGATCTTTAAATGAAAATAATTTGACTAGAATAGAGAGAACTATTTTAACTGTGTAATTGGGTTAATTTAAGTAAAGTTGTAGTAAACTATTGTAAATTATTGATTATTAATAATTTTTATAATAAATACATATATGTTAACCACACAATGCGTTTTTTATTATTATTATTGTTTAAAAAATAAAAATACGATATTTGAAACTAAGAATTATTACCATTTATTACATTTTTTTAAAATTTGACATTTGATAAAGCACATACAGATAAATTTTTATTGTAGTGATATATACAGCTAGGCATTCATTTGGCCAACGAAGGCTGTTCTGAAATCTCAATAAGATTGGAAATGTATGTTCGGATAAAATTGGCTTTTTCCAATCCCTTAACATACACAAATTCTGACAGGCTTGAGATGTGCTGAATAATGTCCTTAAAGTCTTCAATGTTGGTAAATCCAGAAGACCAATTTATACAATGGTGGTGATCCATAATCCAAATGGCTTGTTTCTTATATTTTAAATCCAATTTGCTAATGTTAAATGGAGGTTTAAAAACATGAATGAGCTATTTTTAAGCCATCATAAGCAGCTAATTCTTTGGGTGTAAACTTGTTATTGGAGGTCTTAAATCCTTGTATATCAACAATCATATTTACTTTAGAGTAGACCTCTAAGAACTGAGGTATAACTTTTTCAAATCAAGAAATTTATACTATATCCGCAGCATTAATCCATGAATTGTGCTTTTCTGGGAAACCCAACCATTTAACGTAATATTGATCTATATTTTTGACTCTTCCCTTTCGAAGTACTTTTTCTACTAAATATACATCCGGATTTTTTGTCTTTTGTAGTTCTAATTCGTAAAATGCTCCAAGTATTGGTTCTCCATCAAGACTTTTTAAAATATATGAGGCTGGATTTGTAAACTTGACTTTATCAATTATAAACAGCTCTGTAGACCACGATGGAGTATATGCTTTTTCGAATATGGACTTATACTTACTTATACGAACTTTGTCTCCAACTTTAAACTTAAACTTTTTCGGCGCAATTTTTATGTTTTGAAATGCTCCAATTTGGGAGTTTGGCTTGACATCAATTGGTCTCATTTTAATAGTGGTGTGTACTGTTCTATTGTATTTATTAACTATTTTTTGTAAAATATCAATCCATTTGTAGCTACCCCTAGCAGAAGACTCCTTAAATAATTTGTTTTTTATTGTTTTATTCACCCGTTCCACGATAGCTGCTTTTTTAGTACTATACGTGCAGTAATGATTAATTTTTTTTTTCTTCATAAGTGCTCGAAAATTAGCATTAAAAAATTCTGATCCTTGATCAGATTGGAGATTGCTAGGGAAACATTTTGCCTCTTTAAATATATTTATTGCGTCATGTACTTCAGGTCCTGTTTTGGTCTGTAAGGGTCTGACCCACACGAATTTAGAAAAGCAATTTATGCAGACCAAAATATATCGATATCCATTATTTTCTTTTAAATATTGTTGCATATCGGCCAAATCGATTTGCCACAAATCATTATATCCCTTAATTATAGTTTTTCTTATGGGAAAATTTTTTCTTCCGGTCCTATGTAACTCATTAACCACACTTAGTTTCCCCTGACTAATCATTTTAGCTACTTTGTAGTTTTTTTAACAGTTGCACCTGGATGATGCTTTAAAACAATTTTTTCAATTTTTTCGATTCTTGCAAGCAAATGTTGATATTTGTACCACAACTCAGAATCTAAATCTTCAACTGTTGGTTTTTTTGTCCTTTATAAAGTCTTCTAAATTGGATTGAACAAGACTAAGAGATACTGTTATAGATGCTTTTAGGTCTTCTACAATCTTTTCTAGACGGTTTTCCAAAAACTTGAAATTAACTGCATCGTTCTCATATTGCATCTCCAACGTTGCATAACCGCTTATTATCAATATCAAACTGTTGGTCTAAAGTCAATTTAAAACCGTTTCCATTCGGGCCTTTTATAATCTTCACTTTAGAACTACGGCCCAAGCGTCCGAACTTATCTATAGTGTTCACACCAACCATTTCATTTAACAACTAACACTAAATAAAAAATATTCATCGTTTTGAATGTTTTTTTAAATTAATATATAACACCTTCAATTCAATTTCAATTCAATTCAATTCAATTTATTCTGTACTTTGGCCTATAAATGTTATAGAATATACATGTCAAACTTATATTTTAAATTTTAAGCACAGGGTGCCCGTGTCATAATTGTAAATGAATAAATAGACTAATACACTTTTAAAGTCAGCACTAACAGTTACATGCTTAAGAAACATAATTATTTTTTCGTATAATTAAATACACATAACAAGAGTTTTTTTTTAATTACATAAACACTAACACAGTAATTATTAAAAAAAATACAAGAGAAGCAGAAGTGACGAAGAACGAAAATATTAGTGGAAAAAAAGCGCTATTGTTTTAATTATTCATTGTATGAATAAAAAGCTTTCGCCACTAAATATTTCTTAATTTCTCTATAATATTTAATGGCTATGTAGTATGGAGACTTCTTAAAAAATGAATTTTGATGTTTTGGCAAGCGCAAAAGTTGACCATTTCGAGTATTGTGCTCGTGGATATCAGAGACTTTTGTAAACTGAGATGGAGAGTTGTTTATTTTTGACCTAGCATATTTTACATATTTTATTGCATATATATATATATATATATATATATATATATATATATATATATATATATATATATATATATACCGTAGACTGTTAAGATATTATTTTTAATAAAATAGTTTTTGCAGGATTCCCTAGGATTTATATTAAATATAGTTCTCACTAATCTCTTTTGTAGAATGAAGACCCTACTTACAGTTTAGGAATCTCCCCATGCAAGTATGTTATAACTTAAATATGAGTAGCCTAATGTGTAATAAACAGTGAGTAGGTCTTTGGTTGTAACAAAGTTTTTAAGTTGGCGTATTGCATAGCATGTACCTACAAGTTTTTTACAAATATAATGAATCTGAAGATCCCAGCATAGATTCTCATCAGTATATGTACCCAAGAATTTAACAGACTTTGTAAATTTAATATTTTTTGCTAAATCAAATTCTGGTCTTGCTCGCCTTTTTGAAAAACAAACAATTTCTGTTTTACTTGCATTTAAAATAAGCTTGTTTTTGAAACACCAATCTGAAAAACCAGACACTACTTGACTTATTAGATTTTAAAGTTCTATTAAGGAAGTTGCTGATATAATTATAGTTGTGTCATCAGCAAAAATAGTGCAGAAACCCAGTTTATTATGTTGAGCAAGATCATTTATGTACAACAAAAATAACAGCGGTCCCAAAACAGACCCCTGAGGTACACCCGTGTCGCATTTGTACTCCTTTGAAAATTTCCCTTCCATCTTTACTCTTAAATGTCTGTTTTTAAGAAACGTCGTTATAAAGTCTAAAAGTTCTCCTCTAACACCACAGTTATAAAGTTTACTTAATAAAAAATTAATATTTAAAGTGTCAAAAGCTCTACTTAGGTCAAAAAATATTCCAGCAACATGTTTACCTTTGTCAAGCTCAGAATAAACTACATTTAAGGTGTCGTTTGTCGCAGTTTCTGTCGATTTATTTTTTCTGAATCCATGTTGGTTTGGTATTAGTATATTAAATCGATCCAGAAAACTAAACAATCTATTAGTAATAATTTTTTCAAAAAGCGTGGAAAACGGTGAAAGAACTGATATGGTTCTGTAATTTGAAAAATCTTGCGGAGAGCCTTTATTTTTATAAACTGGGGTGACAGTTGCAACCTTTAGACAACTTGGAAACGAACACTTATTTATACTTAAATTTATTAAGAACGTCAAAGGTTCTATTAAATATTTGGAAACTCGTTTTAATACAAACATAGAAATTCCGTCTTTACCCTTTGATGATTTATTTTTTAATAATTTTAGATTTTTTTCTATTTCTTCGGGGGTTACTGGTGCCATATTAAAGGAGGATTCTACTAGATTAGATAGGGTACAGTTAGCTGACGATTTTCCTTTATAATGTTTCTCCAGACTGTCTTGTGCCACTGTAGAAAAATATTTTGCAAAGTGTTCGCTTATATCTTCTGGTGTTTTGATTACTTTATCTGATAACCTAAAAGACTCTAAGTCTTGTTTTTTTAGTTTTTTACCGGTTTGCGAGTTTATAATTTACCAAATTTCTTTTTGTCTGTTTTTTGATTTCATTAATTTTTTTGAGAAATATTCCCTTTTTGTAGTTTTAAGTAACTTATTGTAATTTTTCTTTTGTTCTCTATAACTTTTTTTTAAACTTGGACATTCTGTTGACTTTAACAAGTAAAACAAATTTTTAAGTTCTTTACTTTTTTGTTTTATTTCTTCGTTTACCCAGTTTTTTGAGCTTGAGTAGCAGTCTTTGTGACTTTGTTTTTGTATTGTCTCCGGGCAGCATTTATCTAGATGGATCTCCAATGCCCTAAAAAAAGTTTTCCAGGCATCTTCTGGATCGTCCACAAAAATATTGCACCAATTTTCTTTGCTTAAGGAGTGATATAATTTTTCAACATTTTGTTCATTAAAAGATCTAATGGGGAGTGTCAGTTTGGCCCGTGGTGCTTTTGTGCTGATATTTGTTTGATTTTTATAGATTTGCAAAGTTTGAGCTAAATGGTCGGCAATTATGGGGTCAAATACATAGCCAAAACAGGATTCCTGCGGTAGATTACTTACTATATAGTCAATTCCTTTCTTTGTAATTTTATTTTCTGTATTAAAGGAGATTCTTGTTGGTCTTTTTTTAAACCCCAAATGCAGGTTGTATTCGGAAAATATGTCGTCCAGAATAGTTTTACTCCGACTTGGTGATAGGAAGTCTATATTAAGGTCTCCACATACAATTATATCTTTATATTTTTGTGAGACATGTTCTAAGCAGGTCGACAAATTTGTAAAAAATGTATCAAGGTGTCCGTCATGTGATCTATAGACACCCAGAATACAGGTCGGGATATCTTCCAGATTTATCACAATACCACAAACCTCAACATGGACTTCATCACAAAATTTATTTAAGCAAGTAAGTTTTTTCACTAAATTACCATATTTCCCTTCATTGCAATAAATTGCAACCCCTTCTTTGGGCTCTTCAATAATGGACAGTATTTCACTGTCGTGCCCCATATGCCCAGCCATTTTAGAACTCCACAATAGTCGCAGGCGTGCAACCAATTCCTGCGCTGTATTCCAGTACACATACTCAACTTTGTTATTGTCAAGTAATTTATTTTTTAAATTTATGTTTTGTCGCTTTTTAAAACCAGATCCGGTTTTTGCAAAAATAAGCGGTTTAATAAAATTGGTAAATTTAGCAGATTTACTTTTATTTATTCTATTTATTTTATCGTATCGATTAAAGCAGGCGTTAGAAACTTGAAGAATATCTTTGTAATCGCTGAGAACATTCTGATCAATTCCGTTTATGTTGGATTCATGCGGTTTCTTTAAAAACAGTAAGTCATATAATTGTAGAGATCCGATGTATTCTAAGAGTTTGTGTTTTCCACGCCATAATGTTAAAATTCCACCAGGATATCTTATTATTACATCTTCTTATTAGCAATATTATATCGGACTCCATACACAGTATCATACCTTGTTGGATTATCTTTTAACCCATATATATAGGTCATAGCTATAGCTTGTGATTCTCCTCCAGATCTTCGCATAAAAGATATATCACTATCAGCCAGCCCTGTTGTATTAAGTGAACTATCGGTCAACTTTGAATTGTTTGATGGCGTGTCTGTTAATGGCGGACTAATTGGATATAATTCTGAATTTTCTTTCCTAAATGATTTTTCGCTAACATTTTCAGTTCCCTCATCTTTCTCTACATCATTATTTCTTGTATTTGTTGATATTGAGACAGCTGCAGGTTTTTTATTTTTCTTGATGCTCGCAACATTTTCTGAAATCGAAACTAGGGGTTTGGAAATGGGTCCATAAAATTTATCCAACCCAATTTTGTCATGTAACTGCTCACTTTTCAGAGCTTTAAACTTTTTTTCTTACAGCATCAGTCATTAAAACAAGTTCACGTTTTAAAGACATATCATTAATTGACATGATTATGATGTGTCCTTCTGTTCATTCAACATGGAACTAATAAAGAATGTGAATATGTTATAAATATATGTAGTGGTCAAAACCTTTTCTATATCTTCCACTGTTTAAATTAGCGTCTTTATCGATCACCAAAAAATCATGTTTATCACTCCAACATTTTCCAGAAATTTCTTGAAACTGAGAAAATGTAAAGTCTGGCGAAACATGGTCGGAAAAAATGTGTTTGAGGTTTGTTTCATCTTGTTTAAACACTACAAGAAAATTTGCATTGTCTCGAACCAGTTGTTTTGGCACTCTAGAATACGTTTGTGCCAAATAAAAACAATAAATATTTCTATGTCGACCCGTACTATAATATGTCCTTATAATATTCTGATTATCACAAATTACATCATCGAATACAAAGAGAGAGTTTTCATTTACTTCGTTTGGATGTATGACGTTGGAGGTATCTTCAAACGTGTAATATCCTAATCCCTTTATCGGAGTCAAAATCTTCTTTAGATATTCATATTTTGGTTGAAAAAGTGATTTAGAGTAGACATAAACATTTTCAAAACGTAAACCAAGAGGATGTGTTAAAAGAGTTATTAGAACATTGGTTTTTCCACAGTTTGATGGTCCTATTATAAGACCTCGAATGGCCAATTTTTTCATCTAAATTAATAACTTAAATTTTATCTTGTTGTTGCACGAGACGCATGACGATAGAGGCTAAAATTTGTATTTAAGCTAAAGTACATATATATTTGTTGTCATTAAAATGTTGTTACCCGACAGCAAAAGACAAAACAACAAGAAAAAGAGAGGTTATTAATTACCAGTTGAACTACACATTCCTTCGTACCAATTCTGTGGGTCAGGCACTCATCTTACTAAGAGATTAGCTAGAGGTGATCCTGGAATTAATCAATTAGACAAGGCTTGCAAAAAACACGACATCAATTACGCAAGTAATTTAAATAATTTAGAAGAACGACACAAAAATGATAAGCAACCGCAAAACACTGCAGAACAAATTGTTAAGTCGACGGATACAGGATTCATAGAGAAGGCTGCTGCTTGGTTTGTTGCAAAAGCTATGAAAGTAAAGAAAAGATTTGGAATGGGGTTAAAATGCAAAAAAACACGAAGAATGAAAAAGGGAAAGAAGGTGGGAAAAGTAAAAAAGGGCAAATCTATGAAAATAAAACAAAGACTTGGAATGGGCCTAAAACGCAAAAAAACACAGAGAGTAAAGAACGGAAAGAAGGTCAAAAAAGGAAACAAAGTGGCGTTGGGTGCTGCTGTAAGAAAAATTCGATCGGAACTTAAAACATACCGAAAAATTAATAGACAAAAACATCAAAACGTATCAACTTTATCAAAAATTGCATTGGCTGCAGCACAAAAGCATATAAAAGCGTATGGTGGGAAAAAAGAAATTAGAACCCCGAGAATTATTCCTATACCTCATACGGGAGGAGTTCTCCCGTTTTTACCTGCCCTTATTCCTTTGTTTTCGGCATTATCCGCGATCGGAAGTTTAGCAGGAGGTGCAGCAGGTATTGCGAGGGCAGTTAAAAGTGTGGCTCCAAATAAGGATGTTATTAATGATAAAAAACAACATAGATTATCAGAAAGTAAAAATGGAAACGGACTATATCTTAAACCATTTCGCACAGGACTTGGGTTGTATTTAAAGAACTCAAAAAACCACTAAAACCCTTGCCAAGAAGGGCTTTATCAAATTTTGAACTAGAAAAAAATGCAAAGAAATATAAAATCGTCAATTTTAAAGGTATTTTTATGCGTGACACACTCCCCAAAAACGGACGAGAAAAGGATGAATCCGGGATTATTAACTTGGATCCGGGATTATTACAGGAAAAAAGGGGGAAATGTTATATATTATGATAGTTTTGGCAATTTACCCCCACCGTTAGAATTTGTAAGATACATGCGCACTGGCACACATTCAGCCACTGAGATTCGCTATACATATAAAAAAGAACAGGACTTTAACACAGTTTGGTGTGGCCACTTGTGTCTAAAGTTTTTAATGAGAAAGAACCCTTTTTAGCAGCAGTAAAATGAATTTTTTTTTAAATCCAAAGTCGGAACGTCAAAATTTTAAAAAAATGCATAAATCTTTGCGAGCTTTTAGTAAATGTAGAAGTTTACTGAAAATGACAAGAGAAGAATTAAGTGAAATGCCGAAAGAAGTAATGGGATAGATTACCGGAAGAACTTAAAAGTGATATTGATGTGTTGAAGTTTCAGTATTGCACTGACCACGACTCGGTAAGCAGTTCCACAGAAGATCAGATAGATGGTCCACCTCCGAGGAGAATTTATTGTTGTTTGTGTAACGTAGAAGGATCTAGAATTTTTAAATCTGAAGAAACTGTTGATTACAACCTATTGTCGACTTGTTGTAAAACACAATAAAAAATGTCGTACATCTTTACTTTAAATAGCAACACAAGTTTGCTTCATGCAAATATTTACCCTCCTTTAGAATTGGATAGAAGAGAAAAATATGGATTAGGATTAGTGGGATTTTACTCCTATAATTCAATTGTTAATATAGACGAAACAAATAATTGTTTTGCCTATAGCAAAGTGCAATGGAAAGGAGGGGTTTTGATAAAAATACCACCAGGCGCATACGAAATATCTGAAATTAGCAATGCTATGCTAAAAGCACTTCAAAAAGCTGCCAAAGACGATGATGACACAATTTTTAGTTTAAATGCCAACAATAATACTTTGAAATGTGAAATTAAGTCAAAGTATTATCTACATTTTAATCATCTCAACTCTATTGGAAAGATACTAGAATTTGGAATGATTGAACGCTTAAAACCGAACGACAATCATATTTCATCATCAATGGTTGATATTTCTCGGGTGAGAATAATACGAATTGACTCAAATATTATGGCAGGAGCATTCTTAAACTCTCAACAAGTCCACATACTATATGAATTCGATATTGACGTAGAACCTGGATACAAGTTAAGCAAAGAACCGAACAACATCAGTCAGTACATCGACAACATTACACTAAGGATCTTGGATGATAATAATCAGCTGATAAATTTTCAAGGAGAAAAAATAATTGTCAAGGTGGAGCTCAAGAAAATTTCATAAATATTTTAAAAGAGAATGGGATTTTGTTACCATACTAAAATTTAATGTCATCAAAACGAATCCAGTCGGATAAACAGACAAATAAATAAAAACAATAGTAAATTTAGAAATAAAGTCAGTTGTGTTAGACACGTAACGAGAGAACGTTCTAAACTATCAACTGAAGACAAAAAGTTTTTAACAGCTATTGGATTACGAATAAAAAAGTCGATAAAATGACATCAACAAGTGAAAAACTAGAAGTTTTTGGTGAACCCTTTTTTGAAAATTCAATAATAAGCTTGGAGGAATTCAGCTACAAGCCGTTTGGTAGTCCATCATTTAAAAATTCTGATGAAATTCCAATTCCAATTCAATTTCAAGATTTAATATTGGATATTTCTAACAGCTATATCTACATCGAGGGAAAATTTATTCCAAATGATGACACTAAAAAATGTTATCTATCAAATAACGCACTGGCTTTTCTTTTTGATGAAATACGTTACAAGATAGGTAGTGAACAAATTTGTGTTTCTAGAAAGCCTGGTATCAGTTCGACATTGAAAACGCTTGTTTCCTTTGGAAGTCATGAACAAAAAACTTTGAATACCTACGGATGGGGACTTAGTGAAAAAGATCAATTTATTTTGGATAAGAGAAGTCACACCTTTAGTGGCCGATTACCGCTCGAATATCTAATGGGATTTGCTGAAGACTATACAAGAGGAATTTCTATTTAGAAACATGAGTTCATTCTAGTTTTAGCGCACACATTTGCTAACTGTTATATTGGTGAAGTTGATGCCGAAATATCCATTGAGAAAATTGAATGGAGAATTAGACATGTTATTCCAGACGATAAGGAAAAGTTAAAAAAATTTTACAAAGTGAATAAAGGTCTAAATATCAAAGCTGCTTTTCGCACGTGGGATCTTTACGAGTTACCACTTTTTCGCAGTACATCGTCCGATACGTGGGCAATAAGAAGTAGCACAAACTTGGAAAAGCCTCGATACATAATTGTTGCATTCCAAAATACACCGAATAGTAACAGCAAAAGCAAAGATGCAACAGAATTTATTTCTGCTGACGTGTGTGACATAAGACTTTACATTAACTCAATAGTTTTTCCATACGAGCGATGGAATCTCGATTTTTCAAAAAAACTGTGTTGAGCTGCGTTTTATGCATATGAGAATTTCCAAAAAAGTTACTATTGAAAATCATTTAGCAATCCAATGCTGGACTTTGAAAGTTGCATCACAAACCCAGTAGTTGTTATAGATTGCTCGCATCAACTAGATTCGATAACCTCATCGACGGTTGACATTAAGCTGGAATTTAACACAAGAAAATCAAAGTTTCCAGACAATACCAAGCTGTTTGCATTAATTATTCACGATTCACTTATTTCATACAACATTATGAATGGAACAGTAACAAAAGGTTGATTACTGTATTGTAAAATATATTTGATATTTTTTTTGTAATAAAACAACATATATCAACGAAATGCTGGTTTTATTTAGAAAAGAATAGCACCAAAATATTAAAAACACAGATTTTATAATATTTTTTAAATAAAAAAAATCATAACTCACACATTTTTTATATAAATTTTTTTTATATTAACCTGTCGATTGGCAACATATTCGTTAACAAATGTTGTGTTATAACCAATTTTGATATAAACCCTAATTAAAAAGTTATTAATCGAAAATAAAGAAAAAACAAGTAGTTTAATGATATTTTTTCAATTAAAATGGCCATAACTCGAACAGTATATAAGCTATCAAAAATTTATATTAACTCATCGATTGGTAATGCAATCCTTAACAAATTTTGTATCTTAACAAATTTTGATATAAAGCTTAATTAAAAAGTTAATGGCATTAAATCCAAAAAAGAAACATCGCTTTTAAAATTAGTATCAATTTTAATTGATACTTAAAAAAAAAATCTGCCCCTTCCCCCCCCCCCCGACTAACCTAACCTAACATAATCCTACACAACCCTACCTATTCTAACGTAATTTTATCTACTATAACTATCCTACCCTGATTAACCCACCCCACCTAACCTAACCTAACCTACCTAACCTAATCTAACCTAACCCTAACTAACCTAACCTGACTTACAAAATTAAAATATAATACAATTATATGAACAAATAAATTATACAAAAATATACACTTATACAAAAATATACACTTATACTATAATTTAAATATATATACAAGTTTACAATTCAAACATATACATACAAATTAACTTAACTAATCTACCATGAGAAAACTAAGCATCTCTTCTTCCTTCTCTTTTTCTTTCGAGAGGATTTTCTCTTCTTCCGTCACTTTTTCTTGCAAAGCTTTTGTCTCCTTTCTCATTTTTAAAAGCTTTGCAAGAAGAGCTTTCTCCGCATCTTTTCGACTCTTTACTTCCTCTTTCATTTCTAGGACCTTCTTTTCTTTTCTTTTTATTAACTCTTGCCACCGCAGCACAATTTTTTTAAAATCCGATAATTTTTTCTCCTCTTGAGATATAAGAGGGCGAGTTAATTCTGAAGTGATTTGATCTTCGAAAATAGGGGGAGGGGATAATTGTGATGGTATCGAAAAAGAGCCTGAAGTTCCATCTTGGAAAATAGGGGGAGGGGGTGATTGTGAGGGTGCCGAAAAAGAGGCTGAAGTTTCATCTTGGACAATAGGGAGAGGGGATGATTGCGGTGATGCCGAAAAAAGGCTGAAGAAGTTTCATCTTGAAACATAAGTGGAGGAGTTAAAGGCTGAGATGAAGGATCAGCTGCGTGTATCATTGCATGCTGCAATTCAACACTTTCTACAGCTCCACTTGTGAATGGGATTGGTGGACTCGGAGAATGGGGAATGAAAGGTTGAGTAAATGGGGATTTAGCAGTTGGAGTGGGTGTGGGTGGGGTCAAAGGCTTTTCAATGGGTGTTGGAGAAGGTCGAATGAGCAGAGATTTAGCAATTGGAGTAGGGGCGCGTGTGGCTAAAGGAGTTAGGGGTCGAATAACCAACCCTTCTGTGTGAATTGGTGATTGAGAGGATTCTTCTGATTCTGAAGGTAAATAATTCTTTAGCCACTCACCGCCACTTTTTTTACCTCTCCATTGAGTAAGGCCCGTAGAATTGATCGGTTTGTCTTCTTCCTCTTCTTCCTTGAAACTTCCTGATCCTCAACTACCTCCGCTTCACGAGACACAGCCCGTTTCCGTTTGGATTGATCCTTTTGTTCTACTAGCACTTGATGCAACTCATCCAACACAGGCAGTGCAGTGCAGCATTTTGATCCAGAGTTTTAAGGATCTCATACAAATCATCGGCATTAAAAGTAGTATTCAAACCTCCAAAATCGCCACCCGCGGGAAAAATCACAAAATCCTCTTGGATTATTATCTTGTCGAGGTTCACATGCTCCGCCAAGTTCATGATGTGGGTATTTCCCACATCAGCAATTTTACCCTCGAGTGTATGCAAAAATTTGTTCACGACTTCGCGAATGTGTACCTCAGCACACGCGTTTTTACACAAATCCGCGATTTCGCGAATTAACTTTTTCGCGGGATCGCGAATTAATTGGTTCGCGGAATTATTTAATAATGCCGCGAGCTCGCGAGCTAGTTCATGTACGGATTCGCGAATCGCAGCATACGCGGATTCGCGATGTAGGAAATTTGTTAGCTCCACTAACAACGACATTGCCACCGCGGATTCACCACTTAACACTACTGACACTTTCTCGGAACTCATTTTCACTGACTGACTATCTGGCACAAGCGCACGAAAATAAACTGGAGGTGTTGCTTCTACAAAGCGAAGAACAGTAAAGAACGATTATTCTCGTGGCCTCCTCCGAATACAACTCATCCCCACCACAATTTCCTCCCCATACCATAATTCTACCCCCATTTCACCTCCACCATAATTTGCGCCATCTGTCTACTGTTATCAAAGTAACAGCACCACATACCGACTATATGCAAATAAACAGCGCCACCTACATACTGTTAATGAAGTAACAACGCCACCTACAGACCGTTGATGCAGTAACAGCGCCACCTACAGACTGTTGATGAAGTAACAACGCCATCTATCGACAGTATGCAAATTGAAAGCGCCATCTATCGACATTATGCGAATTGAAAGCGACATCTATCGACAGTATGCGAATGGACAGCGACATCTATCGATAGTATGTCAACGCACAGCACCATCTATCGACTGTCGATAAATGGTCAACGTTATCTACATAGTGTTGGTGAATTTTCACTGGTCAATGTCGTATGTCATCTCTCAATAGAAAATGCTGTGTGACATACGTTTTTGTTAGAAATTAATTTTCTAAAACTGTTATTAACAAGAGATGTGTAGAGATGTATGAAATTTAAATCTTGTTTAAAATCACTGTTAAATGAAGTTTTTCTTGTAAATGGACACTTAAAAGATTTAAGTAACATTTCCTTCATTTTTATAATAAACATAAACACAATTTTTCATTCTATGTATATTTATTAACAAATATCAAATATGTCTACTACAAAGTATATTCTTAAAAAATAGTCTAAAAATGCTTAACTATTTACATATTACACAAATAAAAATCATAATTCATACATTTTTATAATAAGTATGATATGTATAAAAATAGCAAAAAAATTACATCTATATTTTCGCACATTATTCTGTAAAAGATCTAATATGTGAATGCCCCCAAGGTAGTGTATGCGTTGTGTTTGGTATTACGAACCTTTTATCATAATAGTTGGACAAACCAATTTTATTTATTGTTTCAGTATAAACTCTATGTAATTCAGTCTTAAAAGTTTTCATTTTTCTAAATAATAATCCACCCTTTTCCACAACCTTTTGATAATCTTCTATCGACAAATGTTTATCAATTACGGATTTCTTAATACCTTTTGCTTTTTTAAGTTCACCTAAAACTGATTTTACATAATATGCCTTAGCTCCAGTACCGTAAAAACTGACGATAGGATCTTCGGGGAATTCATCTTTCATTCTTCCCACAACAGATTTACTTTTGTTTATTTTAAATTTATTATTTTCGCTATAATTAGATGTGTCAAATTTATCTGGATGATTTGACATAAATTCATAAAAGTCATCGGTAAAGATTTTAAGTATCAATGAATCAGTGTCAGTATACATAAGACCTGCTTTTTCATTAAATTCCTTTTTGATAACGTTATAAAAAAAATCATACAAAACAGTTTTTGAAATATCCAAAATACAAAAACCTAAAAATATTCGCTTATTGTATACAATTTTTAATTTATTCATATGAATGGCTACAAAATCCTTTGAAAATACTGAGCAATTTTTAAAATTTGGTCTACTTATTAATGCTCTAGCTCCTGCTCTTCTGCGCACACTTTCCCAACTTGTAACTAAACTAATATTTTTATAATTTTCTACATTCTCCATTGTTTTCCCAAATATGGAGTTGGTAGAGAACTTCATATGATCGCTTAGAAATTTTGTTTTGACTTTATTTGTTTGGTATTGAAGTCTATATATTTTTTTAACCAAGGTCACTCCTGAAATTTTAGTATTCTGTGAGTTTGCATAACAACTAATCCATTTTTTACAGCTTTTGTAAGAGTTCTATAATGGACAATATACCTTCTTTTATCATTTAAATTTGGAATAAGTTTTGAAATTTTGGATTTTGATCTTGGAGGGATTATATTTTCTACCAAGAATGGGAAATCAGAATGGGAGTCATGTAATTCCTCAGGATATTACACATCTAGTTCAAGAATATAGCCTATAGAACTATCGTCTGAAACATCACAAATATTGAAATTTAAAATTTCATGATCCGAAAGCCATTTAAATTCTTTTGTTGGCAATGGTTGAGACATACCGTGACCTTATAAATTTGTTGCGTCCAAATACATTAGAAAAGAAGATTCTTTACTTGGATCATAATCTGGGAGGTATTTGTTATTAGCTATATGTATTCTGTCGGTACATTGGCTCACGCCACCTCGTATTCCTTTTTTAAAAAAGTGAATCATATCCATTTCAGTAAGAAGTTCCAATTCAATATTAGTCATTCGTAGCATACAATCAAATGACAAAGCAGGTAATCTAAAATATTGTACATAATCTAACTTATAAATGTTCAATAAATTGGAGTGAAACTCTTTAAAAACATCACATAACAGCAATACATTAGTTTTCAAATATAAATCTGAATATTCACCTAAACTTTTACAACTAAACAACTCCCAATTTTTTTTTTAGAATGAGCTGCTAGAAATCGTTTTTTTCCAGTTATGTGACAGTGGTCAGTTACTTTTTTATCCATTGCATTAAATGGTTTTTCACATATACCACAAGTATTTGATTCTTTTATTTGTTTTATTTCATCAGCTGTTAAGTCAGACATGGGGGTTATCTCTCTTAAATATTTATTATACCATTCTCTCAAATCACATTCAATACGATTCACAAACTGCATTGCTGCATCGGGTCCACGAAATAATTCAAACTTTGTGATGCTTTCGTCAAATGAACATTTGATTAAATATGCAAATGAATAGGGTTTGTGTAACATATGCTTAACGGTATAAGAATCAGAAGGATTTGGTTCACAACTATTCAACTGTTTTTCGTAATGTTCAAATTTTAATACATTCTCATGCATCCTTCTTTCAAACTTATCAATTTTAATATCGGTTGATGGTGTAACTGAATACACTTGATTGCAATCACTTTTCTGATGAAAAATAAGCTTTTTTGCTGTACTAAAATGTACTAGACACCCGTCACAAAAATATAATTTTTGTTTTGGTGTTGAAATGAATGAAAGGTTTTTAATCCAACAATAATGAATTTTGTTGCAATCTACACACACATGATCTAAGTTTTTATCTTTAGAATCTTCACTTAACAATAGCAAATTTACATGTAAATGTAATTTTCGTCCTGAATAATATAATGGTCCTACTACTTCATATTTCATTTTATTATTTTCAAATTTGGCATCCAATCCATAAAGATTAACTGATATATTATTTAAACTTTCAAACATTGAAATGTCGTTGACCTTAACAGGCATTTCCATACCTGTAAAATTCAACACAGTAGAAAAGTGTGGATATGATGAACATCTATTTGCATTACTTGTAGCTGGATAAATGGCTGATGTGATGGCCCATCCAAAACATCCATTATCTTCATTTTTAACGTTTACGATTGAACGTTTGGATTCAATAGATTTGGGTAGTTTAATGTAGGAGCTTCCTCCCATCGGTTTGTACTTATTAATATTAACTTCTAGATGCAAAATATTTTGCAGTGCCCAACCTGTAAGAAATACGTTTCAATAAATATTTATTTATTTCAAATCTTTCTTATACTAAATTTTAAAATAAAACTTACCGGAATCACATCATTCTTGAAATTCTGGTGCTTGTACAAGCATTTTATCCACATATAATTCATATAATTCTTGTAAATTCGTTCCCATACAGATGATCTCGTTACTGGTATTAAAAAATTTTTCGCCAATAATTTCTTTTGATGGATGAATAAAGGTTCCAAACAACTCCATATTTACTTTTACAGTGCAATGCTTTAAAATATTTTCTTCCAGTAAATTAAGGACTTTTGGTTTTATTTCTAAAAAGAATCTTTTGTAGTCATTTTGTGGAACTTTACTGACAATTCTGTAGCTGGCTATTCTACAACTAAATGCACTTCTTATAAGACTAACTCCTTCGGAATACACAATGCATGAATTATTTCGATATGCAAGTGTTCTACAGTGAGCAATAAATTTGTCTTCTTGCATCCAGATGCTACGCTCTACACAGTTTTTCATTTTCTTATTTATGATATGTTGATCAATTAATTTCGCTTGACCACTTTCATTGACACACTTTTTTTTGTTTAAGGGTTCTTCACTTATATTTTTTTGACATTTTCGTTTGCAAGTGGTTTTTAGATGCCTAAGCATATTATCTTTCCGGGTAAAAGTTTTACTGCAATACTGACACGAAAACATTTTATGGCTTTACTATTCTAACTGATCTTTCTCTTAAGACTTGTATTGTATTTATAGCAGTTTAATTCCCCACTCCTCTTCTTTAACTTCAAATTTTTTGTGTAAGGTTTAAGATCACACCACTTTCAAGACCACAAATTTTATAAAATGACCTTGAGGCAGATAAAATATTTCCTAAACAGAATTCTATTTTAGACAAGGTCACATATTAAATAGTTTTTTTTTATCTAATACTATATAGACAATGTTGGCCTTGAATAAAAATCTACTATGTGACCTTGAGAAGATTAAATATTTTCCTAAACAGTATTTTATTTTAGACAAGGTCACTTAATACATTTTTATTTAAAGTCATCGAATTGTATATAGATAATGTTGGCCTTCAGTTATTTTTCTTACGTCCAAGGCCATAAGATACAAGTGAGACATTAATTAATTTTTCTTACATTCAAGGTCGTAAGATTTTTCATTTATCAAGGCCAATACCCCGTTTAAATGTGTGACCTTGCTATTATCCATTTATAAGCAACACTCCTCCTTCTTTATGTATCACTTGAGTTTAAGCAGTCAAGTAGTAATCATGACATCTAGTAAGGCTGATTTATATTGGGCTCAATTTAAGAAGAAGCCCAATGCTACTGTCAAGCCTTATTTAGTTAACGGCTTTCGAGAGTGTACATTTTGTGGTGAGTGGCAATTCCATCAGTATTTTTACATGACCGGAATGTGTCATGAATGTCATCTTCAAAAAAACAGACCACTTGCTCTGGGAGAAATTCGTCGTGGTATCCCGGGCACCTCGAACTTGCCAGCCCCCCACTCCCCTGCCTCAGTAAATTCATACCACTCTACCGAAGATGAACAGCAGCAAGAATCTGAAATGGAAACTGATGAAGAAGATGCAGATTCGCAGTTGGTGATCGATGAAGATATTGTCAGTGTTCGCGAATCTGACATAATGAGCAATCATTCTTCATCAAGAATTGAAGAAGATGATGGCATTGAAAACATTTCTTCATCTTCATCTCAACGAACAGTGCCTCGATTTAGATAAATGCCAACATAAGTTTTTTCAAATCTTTTTTTTTCGGAGTGTACAATACAAAAGGTTGGTACACACAGCTCTGTGCGAGGTTGGGGCACTTGGCATTCAAAAGCAATTTAAAAAAATTAAAAAATACTCAATATCTTTTAATAATGGCATTTATTTTCAAAACTTTACCTTTATATATATTTTACTTAAATTTGAAGAAAAATATGGTATTTTTCGAAACATGAATAATTTCTATCTACAAAATTAAGTAAGTTCCGTAAGTTTTCTCTGTGTATTCACAAAAATCGTTTAGAAACCACGACAAAATAATTTAAAAAACTGCCAAAAATTAAAATGATCAACAATGAAAGATCAACGACTGAAGAGAAATGCAATTATACAAAACCCTGGTTGTCTTATTCATCAATTACCATTGATTTATCACATAAAAATGCTAGTGATTTATGTTTTTTACCTGCATTTTTCATTATCTTTCGGATTTTTTTGCAATGTAGTATTTTTTAAAACATTATTAATATTTATCTAAAACTTAAGTCATTTCAACAAGTTTTGTTCTATGTATTCACAAAAAAAATCACTTATAAGCGACGACAAAATCAAAGAAATTGATAAAAATTAAAATGGGCAATAATAAAAGAAAAGAAATACTAGTGGTTCTTTTTTAATGTATTTTTCCATTCTTTTTCGGGTTTTGGTTGTGTAAGAATATAGTGTGTAAAACTCGTGGCTAAACTGTGAGTTTTTTTTCTTTACGATTTTAAATCACTCATTGTGCTCATTAATTTAAACAAATGTTTTTCAAAAACATAGTTTAGTCGCGAGTTTTAAATACTATCTGTTTAATGCAAGAATTTGTTTTACTTTTGAGATAAAAATCAATATTGTTTTTTTTATTTACTTTATTTTACAACTAAACTAAAAATTACAAATGTTATAGATGACAAAATATATTTTTTAATTTGTTACATATATCCAATTTTTCAGGGTATCTCTTCTCTGCCATTTCCCATTCATTTCGGGCATTGCTCACGTTAATAAGCTCTGCATCTGCTTCACTTCTTCGCAATTTTAGGAGATTCACTGCATTCTGAATGGTTTTTTGTTCTGTAGCATTCAACTCCAGTTCCACGTGTGTTGATGTTGGATCTTCTCTGGATGTTGATGGAATTGCCAATGATTGAATTGGCAAGACGTCCGCCTTCCTTTTCCTGTTATATTTTCTTTTTGGTGGAGCTTCAGGTGCAGGAATTTCAACATTCGAATGAATCCTTATTTTCGGCTCTTCAATTGACCCTCCATTTTTCACCTCTTCTTCAATTTCCCTTAGGAGTTGGCTAATGTCTTGTGTTGTAAAATCACCCATACTATTGCTAGGAGAGTCCATTTTGGTAACTAATTCTTAAAGTTATACGATTTCAAATAACGCTCTGCTTATTTTGGTTGCTGCTTATATATGGTTTTTGTTAGTGGGGGTAAAAATAAATCCTAGAATATCTCAAGGACACTTACTAAACCCTTAACAAACCCCACCTATATTTTAAACTCATGGCCAAAGATTTTTCAAACCACTCAAGGTCAAAACATTCGAGCTTTGAGAATTAATGCTAAATAAATTCTACATTATCTCAAGGACACTACCTACTAAATCCATAGAAAACCCCACCTATATTTTAAAGCCAAGACCAAATATTTTTCAGACCACCCACAGGAAAAATATGCGAGCTTGAGAGTCAATGTTAATACCAGCTCCAAGGCCAACAATAAAATAGTACGATACAATAGTATTTTCATAGGCAACAGATGTTCCATGGTCAAGGTCAAGGTCCCTCCTCAAAAATGATCCAACACCCGTATAACCCTACTACTGTTGCACCATGTATATTTTTAAAATCTGTTGATCAGCAAGGCAACACACCAATACAACTTTTGACTTCAAAAATGTGTAGCTAAGCGTATTGAACTTCAAGGCACTCTATTACTGAATCAACTCTATGATGAGGTTATTGCATATTTGAACAACATAAATAAGTATATCCTACGGACGGATAGCACCATAGTTCGGTCATGGATCCAAACGCAAATACTTTACAAGTATTTGTTGGACACAGAGTCAGTGAAATACAGAGTCTAACGGAACTGAACCAGTAAACTTGATCCATAATTAATTAGATTGGCTATTAAAAAATTAAGAATTTTGGCTAAAACAATCAAATATTTCTGAAACTAATGTGGAAAAATGTTAAATATACCACTTAAAGTCACAGAAAGTAAACAATTGAGTTATTTTTTTAAATTTTCATAACTTTATAATATACAAAGAATAACAGCTATCGGGATTCGATCAACTAAAATTCTAAGCAGCCATAAAACCGAGTTAGTAGAAAAATTAACATTACAAGAACTTAATCATGCTTTACTTCTTTTATCTTATCAAACTCGAAGACACTACAATCTAATTTTCAGCTTAGAAATTTAGACTCTTTCATTGATCAAAATGGATTCTTGAGAGTTGGTGGTAGGGTTGCGAAGTCAACCCTAAAATAAGAAACCAAACATCAGCTCATTTTACATCACCATCATCCTTTAACACGACTTATCATCTCAAAGGAACATTATCGCAATTTGAATATAGGATCACATACAATCCCCACCTCCCTCGTCAACGGATTTGGATTATCAATGGGAGATCCACAATTCAAAACATTTTACGCAAATGTGACACTTGCTATTGTATCAATCGTAAATCTATCATATAAAAAATGGCTGATACTCTGTCTGACCGTGTTACACAAAATCGTCCATTTTATATCGTTGACATTGACTATGCATGCCGCTTTAATATCAAAGATGGTAAGGTGTGCATCTGGAGGTACTGAGTGATCTAACTACCCAATCATTTTTAAAAGCGTTTTGTAGACTGATGAGCATTATACAGGCGTATCTAAAGTAACAATGGAACCAACTTTGTTGGGGCAAGCTTTATATGAAACAGTAGTTAAAATGATCTATGATCACGAGATACTTACTTGATTTTTACCGAATTTTAATCCTTCATTCTCCTCATCGCAAAATATCATCTAATTAAAATCGTTGGTAAACATACGTTAACATTTGAGAATCTGACTGGTATATGTGCCGAGATAGAATTAATTACGAATTCAAGACCTCTCTTTTCAATTTCCATTCAACCTTTTTGTACCCTTCCCCGAACAGACATATCTACTATACCTGAAAATCGCTTGAAGCAATACCAGTTACTACAACAATCGATCCAAATCTTGTGGAGAAGATGGCATAGAGATTATCTCGCTCAGCTAGAGCAAAAACAAAATCTGAAATAAATTCGCTTGAGACTGTTAAGGAGAACAGTCTTGTCCTACTTATCGATTACCATCAACCTAAATTGTATTGGAAAAGAGGCTGAATTCTGGAACTTCACCGAGGCAGTAATGGTATTGTACGAACTGTCCCTCTAAGAACTCAATCTGTAACTACAATGAGAGTAGTTCAACGTTTGGGTATGCTGCCTATAGAAAACCAACCTCCTAGTTTTGAAAGACTGGAGACTTTCTAGGCGGGCGATTGTCCCCAATCTGGTGTGCGGGAATAGCCTCCTAAACACCTGTAAAATAATAGTGGGCTGCTCTGAGAGGTGGCGCCCTCCTTAGTCGCGGAGTACGCTGCAACTACAAGCATTCCTTTACGTCTTATTAATCAACTAATCACCCAATCAAACAGTTACCGGTGATCCCTTGTGGGGGGGAGGGGGAGCATTCCCCCAATGTTGCTTTCAGTTGCTTGCAGTTGGGAAATATGAAGTTTCATTTCAATTCAACAATAAAGAAAATCTCAGTTTCAGGTAACTTGATATTAGTTGGGAAAATGGCCTTTCTACCCCCCCCCCAATCAAATGCCTTCGGATTGCCGGTGCAAAAAGTCCAGAATCATTATTGGTCGTAGCAAGACCATCGTAGAATTCATTTAATCTAAAAAAGAGTTCGAATCTGTGTTACCTTCATCGGTAAATAATCAGATTGATTCAGTTTAATTTTTCCGGTGTTTTTGAACCCAGATATTTAGTAAAAATAAAGTAGAATGAATGAAGAAACGAGTTTAAAAACGTCCTACATTTAACCTTAATTTTTTCGAAAATGGAACCATACTAACCGTCTGTAACTGAACCATAGCAACCATCACATATAAAGGCACATTCAGCCGTTGCGCTACTAGTTAAGTTCGTAGGACAGTCGTCTGTTACCTTTATGCAAGTTATAGTTACATTTCTGTATTCACATTCATTCGAAAATTTAACCAGCATTAAAACTGATACTACAAAGACTGATGCTATTACGGACTGCGTCATTTTTTTGTGGTGGCTGAAACCAATTTTGTTTTTATTTTAAAATATTTAAGCTTGAATTAAAAAAATATACGTTTGCAATTGGGATGTTGGGTTGGGTTGAGTCCCGAAAGATCTATAATATTTTATTTGAAACAAAATAAATAAAAAAGTTACTTCATAGTTATAATTCACAATTCATAAGCACAGTGCATAATTTAAACGTTGGTTAATTTTAACTTTATGCCCTATTAATATGAAAAAAGCAAAGAAAACATTTTGGTTGGTTGATTTCAAAATGGAATTGATTGATTTTAGCTGATATTAGAAAACAGAAATTTAGCAAGAAAGAAGAATACCTAACCTGTTGACGTTAGGTAAAGAAAAACATTTTTTTTGTTCTTCTTTTTTGTGAATTTGGTATGTCAACTTTCAGAATTTATCCTAAAGCACTATGCTTATAAACTCTTGGATAAACAGTTGCTGTTAAATGATGTATTAACACTAAAATTGTGCTTATACACTATGGATTAAAGTTATGAATTATCAATATGAAAAGTTGGGTAAACCCGCCTTAAGTCGTTGGAAAAGTGTTATATGGATGCCAGAGTTTGAAAGTTGGAATCCCACCGTTGTTTAAATAACTTTTTTTTGAATTTTTAATTTTTTTAGGGTGTTTTGTAATGGAACATATTTTTTCAAGCTCAAAAATATGTTTTTTCCCCTTCTATTTCTATGAGAAGGACCTATAATATTATAAATGTGCTATGAAAATCTTGCGAAAATATTCTATGAATGTTCTACCAGGATATTCTAGAAATATCAAAACTGCGGACACAGAATATTCCCTGAACATCCCTGGTATGCCTAGAGGATTTGAGGAAACATTCAAGGAATATTCCCAAAATCCTAGCTGAACATTCAGCGAATGTTCAGGGACTATTTTTATGCTATTAGGGATATAGGCATTTCTGTATTTTTTTAGTGAACCCTACTGCTAGAACTGGCGGTCGGGTAGTTTTTTTATTGAGCGGAGAGGTTGTCGGTTCTAGGACAATAAATCAAAGGTCTAATTTTTAGCCAACGTTTCGTTTATTCTGCATAAACTTCATCAGGGCCTGCAACAATAACACAAAATTCTTAGAAGAAACGATTCTTCATAAAGAATCTCACCGTAAAAAATTACCGATCGCAGAAATGCTCTATATCAATAAATTAAAAAATAACTTAGTAAACTTCAGATCAGATACTAACAACTTAAGCACAATATACTCAAATCTTATTCAAGAAATACCATAAACAAATCAACACTTGAATTTTAAATAAAAATAATATTTCTTTTTTTTAGCTTTTTTAAAATTATTTTTATTTTTCATTTTTAAACAGAAAAGCCTATCACCCAGTACATGCTTATCGAAGTACCTACCACATGCGCTAGTACCAAACGCACCGGTACCCATTTGTTTTGGTTTTTTAATATTTTAATATTATTAATCTGTAAACCTTCGCGGTGCGTTCATATAGCTTCTTGTTCAGTTCTATTATAAAGTTTTCAATATTTTTGTTCTTTTAAGTGTGTGTTTTGGAGACCATGTTCTTAACTACTTATAACTTTCATGTTTTTTATTATTTACAAAGTATATCTATGATATACACTCAAAAGTGTGATTAATTACTAATTGAGGTATGTACCTATATTTTTATATATTTTTATTTTTATCATTTTACGTGGTTTATGTCGTCATGTTTTTGTAACGTTTTTTTAACTCTCTTAATTGCTTTTTATTTTATTTGCAAATAACTCAAAATAACTTTGCCTTTTTACGTCATATTATAATAGTCAATATTTCTTTGATATATTTCTTTAAAAAAATTTATTATTTCTCATACGCTATGTTTAAACTTGGACAAAAATTCAACAGTTTGAAATTTTCATCGATTCTTCTAAGAATTTTGTATTATTGTTGCAGGCCCTGATGAAGTTTAGGCGTAATAAACGAAAAGTTGGCTAAAAATTAGACCTTTGATTTATTGTCCTAGAACCGACAACCTCTACGCTCAATATTTGATTTGAAGGACACAATGGACTTAAAGTAGTTTTTTATTTAATTTTTTTTGTCAAGTTCTTTTTTTTTTCTTTAACAAGTTTTGAAGCAAAAGATTTTTCCATGGTAGTAGGGGCGGGGGGGAGGGGCTGACGGGGCTCTAGAGTTTACTGTAAGCGCTGGCTTAAAAAAAATGGTGAATTCCAAAAACCAAATAATCAAATTTTTATTGTAAGAATCAGATAATTTTTTGGATGAAACCACAAGTACACAACAATTTTCTGTTTAAATTGCAAAAAATGCCCGTCAATGATTGTTAGACTTTTAGCTTAATTCAAAGCAAGTTTTGTCGAGACATTTAAAACGAGTTCAAAATATGCAAAAATTTAAATTTTTTCAAAAATTTAACTTTTTTTTGTACTAAACTAACCCAACTCCTATACTTCCGCCCCTTCCCCCCCCCCGGCAAAAAGCTATAACTGACACTGTCAAGGGACATGATAACTTACTTCCAAGAAAGCAATTTCCATCAAAGCAATTTGCGAAATGATGAAAGATACGTCGATGGTATGTAGGTACTTATCACAAACTTGTCTAGGCGAATGATATTTAAGGCCACAAAAACGGCATAGATTTGACAACACTGCTTCGCTATTTTTATGCAAGATCAACAATAGGTGGTATCACTAATACCATTTCGAGTGAAATCGTGCAGTGTTCAGAACACGGTGCGAGAACCATATGTGAGGACAAGTATAACTTATTAGGAACGTAACCATTTATTATTGCTTTTTAAAAGTTTTTGATGCTCCGCTTCATGCTTCATGGATTACAATGTCTTGAAATTAAAAAGAATTAAAAGAAAAATCATTATTCAACATCAAAAAAATTAAAAGTTTTCGTATTATTTTTATCACTTGACATGTATCAATTTATTGGCCGAATGTTCCATTAGACAAGTGGCCGGTGGCTATGCGGAACCTGAATTCCAATACTCCAGTCGAACTCACTTTAGTTTCCTTGGGCCTACTAAATGACGTGACCTTGGGGTTTCAGAATTCCGGCAGAATATTGCTTACAAAGAAAAAACTATAACTTTTTTGTTGTCAGACAATAGGATTTATAAAAATCTACAACCATATCCAAAGGATTTTTCAAAATTTAGTGTATTTTTTCAAAAAATAAAAAAATCCAAAAATTGCTTTTACAGATTTTTGTATTATCGACGAGGCTAAAGAAAAAGCCAGGTAAGATTTTTGAGTATTGTTAGCCGTGTTTATTTTATTTCCAAAATAAGAGAGTCCAAAAACTGTCTGGATACGGTTGTGAGGAATTCAAAAATAAACATTCCTGCCAAATTTAAACAGATTCGGTTTTCTCGTTTCCGATATTCTGTCCGGTAAAGATTGGCCCAGTAACAGCAAAGCAGTGTTGTCAAATCTATGCCGTTTTTGTGGCCTTAAAGCAATTTTTTTCAAACTTTAAAGACACCTAAAACCTGTGGTTGAATTATATATTATTGCTAATATTTTATACTTGTTATCCATAGAAAAGCCTAAGACAACCCTATCGTATTTTTTATTATTCTAAGAGGGTAAAACACCCCCAAACTTTAAAAATAATAAAAATAGATAAAACTCCCATTAATTAAGAGGATGGGGTCGAAATAGGCACCCTTAAGACAAAAACCAACGAATATGACCCTTAGTGATTCGTGTGCATTATTTAAAGTATACGCAAAATATTCCTTCCAAAGAGCTTTTAAAAACAGAAAAATCTTTTTTTTATATGTTAGATTTTATGGGACTGAAAAAAGACCCTTAAAACAAATTAGCGAATCTGGACATAAGCCGTTTTTGTGCATCAATCAGACTATAGGCAAAATGTTCCTTTTAAATAGCTCTTTTAAAAACAAACATTATTTTTTTATATATCAGAGTTTATGGGGTTGAAAAAAAGACCCTTAAGGAAAAAGTACCGAATCTGGACATAAGTCGTTTTTGTGCATTAATCAGACTATATGCAAAAATTTCCTTTTAAATAGCTCTTCGAAAACAAATTTTTTTTTATATATTCCCAGTAAACAACGTTTTGTAGAAATTACGTAAAATTTTCATAACAGATTTACCTTTTTACGTAAATTAAAATTAATGTAAATGTGATGTAAATTAAATGACATACCTTTTACATAAATATTACGTTCATGTTAGGTAAGACTTAGATCAAAACTACGTAAATTTTACATAACAGGTCTACATTGTTATGTAAATTTAAGGTCACATCAAGGTAACAATTATTTATTTATGAGGTTAAATTTGGGTCACATTAACACTAATTCTTACATAAATGTGATGTAATAAAATGACATACCTTTTACATAAATATTACGTCCATGTTACGTGAGGACTAAGCAAAAACTACGTATATTTTACATAGCAGGATAACGTAAATTTAAGGTCACAATAAGTTATTAATAAGGTAAAATTTAAGTCACATTAATCTCAGAGAGAACATAAAATTAATCTGCGTGACATGCGCAAAGCGTCACCTATCTAAGTCGGACATAAGCCGCTTTAGGCGGGCCAACGTCGCGTCGGTGATTTACGAATGTCCGTCCAGAGACAACATAATAACTTACGGAGACACAACAGAAAGACAGAACATTTTTCAATATCGAAATATATAGCCTGGCAAGCGGTTTTTTTAGATTTTCAAAAGTTAGTTATTTTAATCAGTTTCGGTTGGTAATAGCGCGAATTTATGGGATTAGCTATGTAGTACGATTAAAGCTAGCATTGGACTATTTGAAGAGTGCCGAAAATTGGGAGTTGAGTTAAGCAAGAAGATAATAAGTGGCGGAAGAGGTGATTCTTGTAGAGAAGTACCATCATCTAGTCAAGTCCGCATTCTAATTTTGAAATATCTTTGCTGTTTATATATATAATATTTTCATCCGCTGTACAGGGAACATAGTGCATAGTGTAAAATTTAAATTGTAAACTTAAGGTTGACACTGTTTCATAATATTTATGTAAATTTAATGTGACGTAAATCATGTTATAGAGCGTTTACGTAATTTAGATGATATAATTATAACATAAAGTGGTTTATATAATAGTTATGTAATATTTTAAAAGTAAATGTAATGTCTAAATTGTTACATAATAGTTATGTAAATTTTATTACTTTAATTTAAAATAAATCATTTTATGTAACGTTTACGTAAATTAGATTATCGAAATGTTACATATAATTTTTTGTTTAATGTGTATTGTAATATTTGTTATGTAAAATTAAGGTCCCACCATTTACGTAATATTTACGTAAATTTTAAGAATTTATTTATAAAGTCATATTATTTAGGTAAAATTAACATTGCTTATGATGACTTAAATTTATAGTCAATGTTTTGACGTAATGTTTATATTTTTTTTTTTATCAAAATATTTTTATGTAAGATTTACGTAATTATGATGTAACATATTTTACATAAATATATGAACCTTAGATTTATATAAATATTAGGTTAAAGTTACAAGTGCATTTACTGGGTTAGAGTTTCTGGGGTTGAAAAAAGGCCCTTAAGAAAAAAATTATCGAATCTGGACATAAACCGTTTTTGTGCATCAATCAGACTATATGCAAATCACTAGTCACTCTTTAAAAAACAAAAATAAATTTTTTATATATAACAATTATTTCAAATAATAGTGCTAAACAGTCTATCAAGTTGTCTCTTAGTTTGGTGCTTACGTTACAGTTACACATTGGAAAAAATACAATCCTCTTTCTTCAAGCGCATACGTTCTCGTCCTCCCAGCACTTTAACGTATATCTTACGTATTGAAACTATATAACCTGTATCATGCTTTATTCTTAAATCAGCTCTAAACTTCCTGCTAAAACTGCCTAAAAGAGTTAGATCTCACAAACCAGGGTGCAAAAAATTCCTCATACAACTGGGTTTTGCAAATAAAGGAATATTTCTTTGAACTGGGGTTCACTGAAACTTGGAATAGCCTAACGTACGCTACGCTCAAAATATAAATTCCTACTATCCTATCCAAACAGAGAGAAAAATGCTTCGAAACTGACCTACAACCAACTCCTTTTACACCACTAAACTTAAACTAGATATGCTCTGTTTGTAACCTGATGGAAAATGAATCACTATCTCACATACTGTTTTCGTGCCCACTCTACTCATGCTTTAGAGACTCTAACTTTTTGAGCCTAGATCAATTAGTTAACTCTTTAAATAATCTCACGCCTGAAACTGCCAAGGAAATATACTATTCTAAAGCTTAGAGCTTTTCTGAGGAATGAGTAGCGATATACATATTTTTTTTAATTTTTATTTTTATTTCCATCTTTATTACATTAGGCACACACAGGATATTGGAATTACCTGAAAGGTTTTTTTAGTTAGTTAGTTAGTTAGTGTTTAGTGATAAATTATCTACGTCGAATTTTTTTTTATTGCAAATATGTTTTCCTTTTTTTTGGGTATTTTTAATACGAGTTGTCTGGTTTATTATAATAATTAACCTATCCCAGGCAACCAAAAAACGTAAATTATACGTTGAATAGACGTCAAAATTTATCACTTTGGCGTCTATTTTGTCACTTGTTTTTAACGTGAAAATCACGTGAGTTTGTCTCGAAAATTGACGCCATTTTAACCACGTGAATTTCACATCACATTTTATGACGTCAATAAGACGTATTAAAACAGACGTTTTTTTAACGTCTTAATATGACTAATAAAAATGTCTTCAGAAGCACCAATTTCTAGTCACGCAACTATAAAAAAAGTTTTAGTGGTATAAAGATTAAAAATGTTTTTGTGTAACTTAAAAAATATTGTTTATCTATCAACTACTATAAATATAAAATATTATGCAAAAAATGATTCATTATATTTGGGTCCCTCAGTTTTCATACTAATTTTGGAAAAAAGTTTAAATAATACAAAAGTTTAGCTTTTCTTAAAATTTTTAATACTTTTAACAAGAACTGTCAACTGTCATTTGACATATAAAATTCAAAGCAACTTTTCTAATGTTCTATTAAATTTTGAGAGCATTTCGTTCTGATTTCAAAAATATAATAGCCTTCTATCTTTTTCCAATTAAAAAGAAGAAACGTATCGCTATGTATTTCTACAGTACACTCAACAAATTATATTTTTGGAACATGACGAATTAAATTTTCTAGGTAATGGTAGTTTTTACATCTAGTGGCTAAAATAGTGCTTTTTTACAAGCGTTGGTTTAAAGAACAAGCGCAGACAAAATTATTTTTTTTTTTGCATCGGTAATTAGGAAAGTCATGGTTAGGACATTTGTAGTTACATACCCGTGTTCATCAATCCAGGAAAATTTAAGCGTTATCAGCAGAGGCTTTTCTTGTAATTTTAAGATGAGTAGTTTGTATAGCGATGAGGAACTGTTAGTTTTAAGATCATTATTTTGCCTTTTGTCTTACTGTAAAGACCAAGTAATTTTAATTTTTCGAAATAAAAATTTTTAAAAACAGACCTTCCAGTTTCGACTACGTAGTTGGCGCAGTCGGTAGGATTGTGCCAATAGCAGTTTTAGTATCCCGTCGAGTTTTCCGTCGCCAAAAAATCGAAGGGTTGTGTGATTATTAAACTGGACTAAATCGTTATTTGGAATATGAGTTCCTTAAGGGGCAATCCAACAGAACCTAGAGACCAGAAGGATCCGTTCAAGGGCAACGAGGCTCTCTGTATAAGGATTGGCGGAATAATTAGTATCAGTCTATCGAAGACATTTATTTATAGGGCAGTCTATTGCAGACAATAGTTATAGGGCAGTCTATTGCAGAAATTAGTTGTAGAGCAGTCTATCGGAGACATTAGGTTAGGAAATAAAAAAAAAATCAATAAATCTTTAGTTCATGAGTGATTTAGAAAGAGAGGATTTTGTTAGTTCGCTTTTAAATAAATTACACAACAGCATCTAGTAGTAAAAACACAGTTAAAATGCCAGAAACCGGTCAAAACAGCGATTTGACCACCCTTCCTAACAATGGTGGTATAAATTGAAATCTTTTTAAATCCAAAGTTGATATAATTAAATCGTTTGATGGCAATAGCGATACTCTTCATAAATTTATTAGTAAGTGTGATAACTTGATAGCGACTTATGTTTTTGATACCATTAAAGAAAAATTAATTGGGAAAGCTGAAATTATGGTAGGGAATCGATCGAAAATCAATAGGTGGGATAAATTAAAAATTGCTTTATTTGAATGCTTTTCAGATCGTAGAAATATTGACTGTCTTGTACAAAAATTAACGCGCGCGAGACCTTTTAAAAACGAACATTTGCTCGATTTTGGTAACAGAGTATAATTGCTTAAAAGTAAAATCGCACAAAGAATTAGTAATCACGTCATGCTTTCTGTTGAACAAAAAGAACACCCAATTTCCCACTACGATAAAACTGCATTAAGCACGTACATAGCTGGGTGTTCGGGTATTTTGCGAAATTATTTATATCTTAAAAATCCCAAAACGACCGAAGACTTTATGGTTCTTCTAACAAAAATTTGAATAAATTTAATGTAAACCCCATCAATAGATCATTAAATCAAAATACTTTACCATCTCATTCAACTCATTACCAACCACAAATCTATCAACCGCAGTTTTCCTCTCCACAGTTTAACCAAATGCAAAATCGACAACCTTTTAATCAATCAAATTTTCAAAACTTTTCTAATGCACCTTCTAGATTCGCCTGGCCAAGGCAACGTATAAATATTCAACCAAGGCCAATGCACACGCAAAGATTTCCGACAAACCGCGATGTTTTCGGCCCACCAAAAAATGTCTTTAGAACAAATCAAATACCGGAGAGTCAACTCCCAAAACCTATTCCAATGTCTGTGGTTTCGAGAAACATAAACGGCCTTACGAGAAATACCCAAATTCAAAATCCAAATTATTTTAAAAATACCGGAAATCAAAATTTTAGCTCTGAAGAACTTTACACGACTGATTATGTGAGCGGTGATCCGATAACCGACGATCAGATCAATTTGCAAGAACAACAAAATTTTCAGCCATTTTATTATAGCGAAGAAAACTATTATTTAAATCCGGAGGATCAAAACGAAACTAATTACTCCTAAAATTTTGATTTTGAACAAAACACACAAAGCAACGGCGAACCTGACGGTCACGAAAAAGCCTGTCTAATTAGAAATTATACATAAAATAGAAAAATGAAAGTAAAATTTCATAATTGGAAAAGTAGGATAATTTTATTTAAAAAACCTTGCAGAGTGTTTTATATTTACTTTTAGGAACCTTGCCGATGTTATAAATTTTCTTTAGCTAACCTTAAACTATATTAGATTTAGGTAAATATCACGTTCAATTAGATGACATAGATTTTCTTAAGCCAACTTTAAACTATATTATATTTAGGTAAATATCACGTTTAATTAGATATAAAAGCAGATGTAATACTCTCAATAAAACAGATTTAACTATTGATCGTTGTTCTCAATACACCCAACTTTACTGTGGCCTTTAGCCATAACAGGGAGTGAGGCTGCTCGCTGACAGTAAAGAGTCCTTAAATTCCCGCTGTCCAACTCAGGACGTAGTTGGGCAACGTAAGTGCCGAGGAGAACTCGCACATTGGTCCTTCGAGCTATTTTAAGAATCAGCAGCAAGTCGTCTGCCGTCCAAACAGTCAGTCAAGAAGATACGCCGTCCATCCATACCGTCCATTCAGTCCACAAAGACTGCCGTCCAAACAGCCAGTAGAGAAGACTCGCTGTCCGTCCATTCCGTCCGCCCGTCTAGCCAGTCAAGAAGACTCGCCGTCCGTTCATACCGTCGGACCGTCTACGAAAACTCGTCGTCCGTTCATACCGTCGGACCGTCTACGAAAACTCGTCGTCCGTCCATACAGTCCACAAAGACTGCCGTCCAAACAGCCAGTCAAGAAGACTCGCTGTCCGTCCATACTGTCCGACCATTCATCCAGTCAAAAAGACTCGCCGTCCATCCAGTCCACAAAGACTGCCGTCCATATAGCCAGTCAAAAATATTTGACGTCCGTCCATACCGTCCACCCACCCAGCCAGCTCACGAAGACTCGCCATTCATCTAGTCAAGAAGGCTTGTCGTCCGTCCACCCGTCCAGCCAAATCCACAAAGATTTGCTGCCCATCTTAATCGCCAGCCCACAAAAACGGACCACCGTACATCATACACAGCCGCCTGTACGAAAGAATAACGAAACGAAAAGAATAACTTGACCATCTTGCCCGAGAACAAAAAAAAATAGGTTTACAAATCGTCCAACTTCTATCCAATTCCAAAAAAGACTCTTCTGCAAGAAAAATATCGGAATACGTCACAGACCGCTGTGGCAAACTAGAAAAAATTTGGAAAAAAATCAAAGCAAATGATGAAAAAATCCACACACTAGAAGAGAATGAACACGTCCATGTCACTACAAACTACTACGCTAAACTGGAAAAAAAGTATGAAGAATGCAAGACCTATCTAGCAATCTACCCAAAGACACTGCAGCAAACTGGACAACAAACACAGTCCTAGCCTACAACCAACAACGATCAAGAGCTACGCCTTAAGAAGCAAAAATTTAAACTTCTGCAACTGGAATCCAACATATCAGATTGCACTGGAACTCCTGGGGGCTTATTCTTGAATTTCGTAGGAAAGATCGCACGGAAACGGTCCTCGTAGGAAGTTTCCTACACTTTGATACATATATATACATATATGATATGAAAGTGTAGGAAAGTTCCTACGATACACGGCAGTCGGGTGAGCTTCGGTCGTGGTCGGAGAGGTTTCGGATAACTCGTGATCGCTTCAAAGCTTATTATTGGTCGATATCAGGGAGATGACCGTTTACGTGCGATCTTTCCTACGAAATTTAAGAATCAGCCCCCTGGAAAAAAAATCCAAATCTCGCTACCAATTACAGATGGAAAATGAAGAGTTGATGCTATACGAAAACACGTTCCAAGATGCGTACTTCGCTGAAGATACGTACACGCTCATGCAAAACAAGTATGAAGAGGTTGTAGAGAAAATTGCAAACAAAACACAACTATACGCCGCAGCTGCCGTCACATCAACCGCAGTAGGCCAGCCGCCACAGAATCTTTCAATGCCGAGAATTTCAATTCCAATTTTCCACGAAAACTGGCCAACATTCTTCGACCTATTTAAGAGGATCATTCATGAAAACAAAGCACTATCCAAGACCAAAAAAATTCACTTTTTGAAAATACACACCCGAGTAGAAGCAAGCAAGCTAATACAACACCTAGAGTGCATTGAAGCGAACTACGAAACAGCATGGGATTTATTACAGAAACGATACGAAAACAAAAGAATGGTGATTTTCAAACTGATAGATAGACCTACCGTCGATCACAAAAGAAAGCGCCCACAAGCTAAGACAATTTCATGACGTGACCAGGGAATGTATGCAAGTCATAAAAAACCTTAATGTAAACACTGACACATGGGGTCCTATGATAATTCGCACAATCATCCGTAAATGGGATTCAGAAAATAACCGTCTCTATGAACAGAGTCTAAACAAATCGCACGAAATTCCAGACTTCAAAGAATTTATGGCCTTCTTAGAAAGAAGAGCCCAATCTTTGGAAACTGTATCAACCCCAATCCAAGAGAAGAAAACCAGCAATGCTAACTGCCCATATTCAACGTCAACAAAAATTGTTATAGCCAAACAAAATGCAACATATACAGTCGTCAGCACCATACCGTTCTGCACGTGGAAAAGCCCAATTCAAATCATAGCCGGACAATCAAAGAATAAACTTTTCTGGAAACCATTATAATCAACAATCCACGTCCAGAGATTCTCAAAACAATAACTCAACATATCAAAGAAGATCAGGCGAGCGATTCCATCCAAGACAAACGACGACCAATTATACAAGCAAAACAGAAGAAAATGCCCTACTTGCAACAGCACTCGTAAAAGTTGAAACTTCAAGTGCACCACAACCACTACGAATTTCGATTGACCAAGGTTCGCAATCATCCTTTATTACAGAGGACGCTGCCTAAAGACTAGGTCTACCTCGACGACATATTAGAGCAGAGATATCTGGAGTAAAAGATGGAGAACTTAAAATCTACAAATGGTCCATTGAGGCAACAATCAAGCCAAGGTTCTCCAGCGAATTTTCAATGGAAGTCAACATGATAGTCCTCCCAAGGCTAACTCAATCTATGCCAAAGCAACAGCTCTATATTAACAGTATCGAAAACTGGAAGAATGAAGTCCTAGCAGACCCAACATTCATCAACCCCGGGTACATAGATGGCTAGATCTTAGAAGCATAGGAATATACCACCATCATGTTAAATGGCTTGCAGAAAACTCCCGAAGGTCTACTAAAATAAAATACATAATTGGGATGGATTGTATCCGGACCAATAGTTAGCGAGTCCCAAAGCATTCAAATCGCCAACATGATTGCCCAATACGAAGAAAATTTTGGGATATAGAATAGATAGACTCAAGACAGCAACTAATTCTACGACCAAACAACAACAACAAGAGACAGCGATAGAAGATTTGTTATCAGAATCCCATTAAAAAAGTTCCCAGAAAATTTGGGACACTCAAAACCAAGAGCAGCAGCCAGACTAGCCAACGTGGAAAGAAAATTTCAGCAAGGCGAAATTTTAAAAGAAAATTACGCAACCTTTATGAAAGAATATTTGGACCTAGGCCACATGAAGAAAGTAACACGTCAAGAAGTAAACCAAGGAAGATATTACATTCCGCACCAAGCAGTAATTCGAGAGTCAAGTTCAATTCCAAGTGCAAAAGTTCGACCGGCATCAGTCTCAATGATATTATGCACGTCGGCCCCAGGTTACAACAAAACATTGCAGACATACTTATCCGATGGAGAAAACACGAATTTGCATTCTGTGCAGACATTGAGAAAATGTACCGACAAATCAAAGTCCATCAAGATGAGCAATCACTTTAGAGAATACTATGGAGAAAAGATAACACCGAACCGATGTTCGAATACGAACTTACAACCGTCACTTACGGCACAGCAGCAGCCCCCTACCAGCTATCAAGACGTTGCAGCACTAAGCAATCAACGAAGCACAAAGATATCCAGCAGTAATTCAAGCTACTCGATGAGACTTCTACGTCGACGACATTCTATCAGGTACAGACTGCGTAGAGACAGGTCTACAGCTTTAGAAACAGGTACTACAAATGCTAAGCTCAGCTGGGTTCAACTTTAGAAAATGGTCCAGCAATAATCCAGCATTAATTCAGTCACTTCCCGAAGAACTCAAAGATCAAAAAATCCAGGAACTGCCTCAAGAAGATGCTAAGAAGTCTCTAGGAGTTCTATGGTCTCCAACAGATGACACCTTAAATTTTAAAGTTCAACAAAATTTCAATATTAACAAAAACGCTACGAAACGACAGATCCTATCAGAAATATCCAAGCTTTTCGACCCATTAGGCTGGCTAGCGCCAATCGTCATTCAGGCTTACCTTATTATACAAGACTTATGGTTAAGAAAACTAGAATGGGATCAACCAGTTGACAAAGAGATGTGTACCAGATGGATTTATTTTTTGACTACAGATGGCGCTTACTGAGTAGGTTGCTTAGTGACAGCGCTCCAGAAAAATAATAAAATTTTCCAAATAAACTTATTATTAATAGTACAAAACACCACAAAAGTTAGCAAACTTAGTATGTCAGTGATTGTGATCAGCTTTCTTGTGAGAAAATGGTCGGAAATCAAAGAATAACACCAAGATCTGCGGCGGCTACGTCAAAAAACAACATGGCCGATCGTTTCAGCAATTTAGAAGTTAACTTGCAGCAAGAACTGAAGAAGATCAAGAATAAAGTACTCAACAAGGACTTGCAGCATCCCGAGGATAAGAGTAATTTGTTAAAAATGCTGGAGAAATTCGAAAAAAAAAACAGTTCAGGAAATTCAAGCCGTGAAAAAAATGGCCGAGCAGTTTCAGAATGACCTCGAAGTTTTCAGGCAAGAAAATAAGGCTAATTTCATAGTTATAAATGGCATTCCCGAGGTTCCAGGTCATAAAAACTTAGAAGATTTATGCGAAGTCGCAAAAATAATTAAATCGAAGCTAAACATCGATATCTCTAAAGAAGACCTTGACTACTGTTATCGTCTGGGAAAGAAAAATGAACCCGTCGAAAACAACAAACGGCCAGTCATCGTCAAACTTCTAAATCGGTGGATTCGCGATACTATATTTCAAAACAAGAAAAAACTTAAAAATTCCGGATATGTTATTGGTGAATTTTTAACCCAAAAAAAATGTGGCTACTTAAAAAAGTGCGTGAATCTGTTTGAATTAAACGGTCTGTTGGACCGTCAATGGTAAGATCTATGCTATTATAGATGATAAAAAAATAGCTATTAATACTGTAGACGACTCCTAACAACTAACTTGCAAAACTGTGGGTTTGCTTACATAAATAAACAAAACTATTATCAACTATATGCTGGAGAGCTGATGAAGCAGGACAGTAAACTCTATTTTTTTTTTAATCTAAACTTTTTCTTTATAAAATAAGTACGTCTTTTCTATCTTGAATACTTTAACTTTCCTTCCCTACTACAAAGGAATATATTATTTATTATTTGGATGGACTTTGCACAGGGTCAATTAAAGCACAAAGAAAAGATTGCTCTTTTTAAACTCCTTTCATACTCCTTTTTCATAAAAACACACAACATACTTGACGAGAATGAAACAATACAAGAATATCTCAATTGCACATATAAATAAATGTTGCGTCTTTGATGGCCCATTTTACAGATTTTAAAAATATTATTTTGCAAAATAAATACGATATAGTGGCTGCCTCTGAAACCTCCTTAAATAACCATATACCAAGCAGTGAAGTCAAAATTAATGGTTACAATCTGCTAAGACATGATAGAGTTCATCAAGATCGAGGGGGGTTAGCTTTCTACCTTCGGACGGGGTTGAAGTGCACAAAAATCGACGCAACTGCTAATAATGAGCAACTTTGGCTCAAATTAAAAATAGGTAACTTGGAAACTGCACTTGGGGTGGTTTATAGGCCACCTTGTTTATCCTATAAAACATTTTAAAAAAACTTTGAGGCGTATCTCAGTTCATTAATTCCCACAATCGATAAAATAATCTGTGTAGGGGACTTCAACATAGATTATCTCAACACTGATTCATCAGATTTTAAGCTAGCTACTGACACTTTTGAAGGGCTAGATCTAATACAGATTATAGAAGAACCCACACGAATAACTAAAACATCACTAAAGTTACTTGATTATATACTCGTTTCTGATGAAAATATTTTTAAAAAATCAGGAGTTCTACAGGTCGGTCTCAGCGACCATGAATTGATTTATTGTGTCACCAACATAAGCTATAAAAAAATATGCCAACTTACAAAACGACAAAAGATTTTAAAAATATGAACAGACGCCAATTTAACACCGATTTAAAGTCAATACCTAGGCAAAATATTTACCAAATAAAAACAATAGACGAAAAAATTGATTTTTTTAATAAAAACATTATTACACTTCTGGATATTCACGCCCCTTTATGCACCTTGGATAACAGACACAGTTAAAGCCATAATTATCGAGAGGGATAAAATTTTAAATAAATATAAAAAGCATAAAAACATAACAGACTGGAACACATATAATCAATTACGTAACATGATAACAGTGACTATCGCCAGGGAAAAAAAAGCCGTTAGATTTGCAAGAAAATAAAAATATAAATTAAATGTGGGCCACTTTGCGGCATGTTAACTTTTCAAAATCGCAACATTCCTCCTTACCTAACACCCTTAGTGACGTAGAACAAATTAATAACCATTTTTATTAACTCAATCCCTAAACTTCATGCAGATATTGAAACTCTCAACTATTATAAAACAAACAAAAAAGAACATATCCTAACTGAACTCAAATTTAATTCCTTCAATGCGTCACAAGTACTAGAGGTTATTTCAAAAATCTAATCAAAAGCCATAGGGGTTGATGGTATTGGAATTTTAACAATAAACCTATGTAATTCAGAAACGTATGCTGAACTAAGGCCAATCAGCATCCTACCGTGTCTTTCAAAGATTTTGGAAAAAATAATGGAGCAACAAATTCAATGTCACCTGGAAAAATACCAAATCTTACCCATCCATCAATCTGGCTTCCGCAATCATCACAGCTGTGCAACAGCATTAACATCAATAGTAATAAGCTTACAGTTTTAATCTTACTGGACTATAGTAAAGCTTTCGATTCCCTTAATCACTCCCTATTACTTTCAATATTAAACTTCTTTTGTTTTTTCAATAAAGCTATAGAACTTATGTTTATCCTTATTAAATACCGAACTCAGTCAGTCTTTTATGGGGGTAAGAACTCAAGTTTTTTAACAGTAGATGCTGGCGTGCCATAGTATTTGGACCGAAGGGGCACAGGGAAATATTTGAGAATGCATACAAGGACCAAATTACGTTAGACTCTTCTAAAATTCCGTTTTATAAAACCATTCGAAATTTAGGACTTGTCTTGGACCAGAACCTAAGGTTTACAGATCATATTAACAAATATGTGCAAAAAGCCTACCTTAATCTTAAAAAAATTTATGAACATCGGAAAATTTTTTCAAAAAAAATTAAAATTATACTCTGTGAATCGTACGTCTTGTCCCAAGCCAATTATTGTGACACTATTTACGGACCTTGTCTTAAGCAAGCTGACTCTGCCAGACTTCAGCGAATACAAAACTCATGCTTGAGGCTCATTCATGGGATTAGAAAATATAAACATGTGACACATACACTTAAAACTACGAAATGGCTCAATATGTATAACCGAAAATATCTACATGCTGCAATTTTTTATTTCAAAATCATAAAATTCAAAAATCAAAAATACCTACTCCAAAAAGTGCGGTATAGATCGGATGTGCATACTTTAAACCTTCGTTCTAGGGGCAGGCTATCACCCCCCAAACACAATCTTGAGCTATTTAAACGATCGTTTTCTTATCAGAGTGCATCAATTATAAACAAACTTCCTGCAACAATACTACAATCAAATAATATAAGAAGAAACTTTTTAACTACTTATTTAAGGATCAATAAAGAACCACCTCTTACTATCAATATTTCTTCCTTCTCGTCTTTTTCTTTCTCTCTCTTTGCCGTTTTTCTCTTTTTTTTATTGTCTTAAAATAATCATAAATCAGATCAATATTTAAACAAGTAAATTAATGTGAAAATATATTATTTTTGATTGATACTGTGCACTCTCCTATCTAGAGATATTTATTTTTATTTTTTATTACTAAAAAATTACCTACTTATCTAGTTTTAATTTAATTTTTGTTCTACTGTAAAAACATAAATTCTAAATAACAGAATTGTTAATAGTCAACTACTTTTTGGGTTAGGTGGAAGAACAGACATCCGTCTTTGAGGTTCATTAAAGGCGGATGAACTGAGTCTCGCCCGTATTGCAGAAATATCCTGGATATATTTGTCTTATTTTTTTTTTCTTATGACTTTCTTATTGTATAACTATGTAGGGTATTTTTTTTACAATAAAAGTCCTTTATTATTATTATTCAAAGTAGAAAAAAGGAAAGAGAAAATATCAAAATTTTCAGATGGATGCAGTACAAGAATTCCCAAACAGAAATGAAAACAATGGAACTTCATGGACGCCTCCGAGAAGGCATATGGAGCAGTAATCTACAGTCGAATCAGAATAAACCTGCTGTCCAAACTGATTCAAAAAACCTTGCTCTACAAGTAGAAGAAGTTAAAACATATGCCTGGACAGATTCCATAATCACATTGGGTTGGATAAAAGGAAACCCGACCAGATGACAACCATTTGTGGCCAACAGAGTATGGGAAATTCATAGAAACGCACCTCAAGTTTCATGGAACCATGCGAAGTCTCAAGAATAATTTCGGATTAGATGCTGACAAGTTACAGTCAACAGAAATATGGTGGAAAGGTCCACAATGGATAAGCTCCTTCGAAGAACTCCCCATTACAAAAATAAGTCCTGAAGTCAAAGAAGAAAAAAAAACAAGATATCTCAAAGTTGAAGATTAATAAAAAATGAACTGATAGAACGTTTCTCCAACCTCACGAAAATGCTGCGAGTACTATCCTACTGCAATCGGTTCATCGAGAGAAAAAACAGTCCCATCCTCTTCGTTGAAGAAATAAAAAGAACCTACCTTAAACTTATCAAGTGGGTGCAAATACAAGAACTCACAGAAGAATACAAATTACTTCAGCAAAGTAACTTCGTCGATAAGAAAAGCAAACTACAGAAGTTAAGTTCTTTCCTTGACCAAGACAGTATTATTAGAATTGCAGGAAGATTGGAAAATTATTGCTTACTCTATGAACAGCAACATCCCATAATCCTGCCATACCACAGAAATCTTTCAAAACTTATAATATTGGATGCCCATAGTAAAACGCTGCACGGAGGAAATCAAGCAACATTGTCATATGTAAGAACCCAATTCTGGATTATCAACGGGAAAAAGGCAAATAAGGACGTAATAAAAAATTGCGTTACGTGCATCCGATACAAAGCGAAAACAGCACAACAACTAATGGGACACCTTCCAAAAACAACAGTTAGCCCAGCACCACCATTCACGAATACAGAGGTAGATTATGCTGGACCTACACAAATAAGAGCAACGAAAGGAGTGTCCTCTTCCTTATAAAGGCTACATCTCCGTTTTTGTCTGCCTAGCTACAAAAGCCATCCACCTAGAAGAAATGAGCGACATGACTAGCGAATCATTCTTAGCCGCCTTTCAACGATTTACAGTCCAAAGAGGACATTGCGCCCATATGTACAGCGACAATGGAACTACCTTTGTCGGAGCATCAAGACTGTTTGAAGACGAAATTAAAGAACTGACTCAAGAAGCTACACTTCAAAATGCAATTTGGGAACCCAATGGCACTTCTTTCCACCAGCAGCACCACATTTCGGGGGAATATGGGAAGCAGGAGTTAAATCAATGAAGCATCACTTAGAAAGCACTCTAACTTACGAAGAACTAACTACGTTAATATACCAAATAGAGGCTTGTTTGAACTCAAGACCGCTATGCCCTCTAACAAAAGACATTGAGGATATCAGTGTGCTGACTCCAGGACACTTTCTCATAGAAAGAGAACTACTAGAGCCACCCGATAATGATAGCATGACATTCAACCCGACACACAGATGGCGACTTGTCCAAAAAATCAAGAAAAACCTTTGGTACGCATGGTGTACAGAATATCTAACGAGACTACAAAACAAGTATAAATGGAAGAATCAGAGTGAAAACTTAAAAAAAGGTACTATGGTGATTATAAAAGAAGACAACATAAATCCAAACCAATGGCCCTTAGGGAGAATAACCGAGACCCACTCAGGACAAGATGGTGCAGTTCGAGTCGCATCATTAAAGAAAGCAGGAGGTACGATAATAAAACGGCCAAAACGAAACAGAAGTCCAATCAAAAGAAGAAGAAAGAAATACAACAGAACCGAAATATAAAACCCAAAGGTCACCAAAGTGGAACCTAATGCAAACGTTAGTGGCTATCTTTATGCTTATTACCGTCACAACAGCACAATCTGCATACAAAATCAACTACCCACAACACGGCATCTATATAGAGCATCTCGGATGTGTCACTCAAAAAATCGAAACCTGGCAGACTCAAAAGAAATATCCAACGTCGTACTTCAGTTTACGGAACTATGTAATAAGTCAAAGGAGCTTACAAACGAAGTCATATGCACGTCACTAGTTCATCATCTAGAAGAACCGGGAAATCACACCAAACGGATTCTAGCAACAATAAACAATCTTCATCACAAAAGGAGTAAGAGAGGCATACTGACAAAATTTCTCACCACAATATTTGAAGTGAACGACGAAGTCTACCAAGACATTGACGCTCTAAATAAAAACCAACAAGAACTGATCAGAGCATCAAATCATCAAACGAAATTTATGGTATCAGCAATCACAACATTCAACGAAACAGAAGCAATAATCTACAATAAACTACGACATTTTCAAGAACGTCTAAATCAAGGAATAGAAGCTATCAACAGGATGCAGACCAGGTACAAACAAGTTGACACCAACGCACTTAATATTCATCTTTTAAGCAGTTACAATATTGCATTAAACTTCATCAGTGAAACCAACGAATACTACGACAAACTCCTAGATATACAGTTTAATAGAGGAACTATTTACGATCTTGTCTCTCCAGCATATGTTCAGGACATCATCGAAGAAACAAACAAGAAGTTTCAAGTAGCGTGAAAATCAGGACTCCAGCCCTTACAACAAAGTTAACAGTTAACAGCACGCATTTTTAAGTATTGGGATACTTTTTAATAGCAGAAGTAACAAAGTTCACCTTAATTCGAGCCACGCCAGTACCAATAAAGTTTGAGAACGAATTTTATTGTTCTCTAGATGTTGAAAACAATTACATCGCAAAAATACTTCGAACTTACGAGCGACCACATCCCAGGCATTGCAACACTCGAATGCATAAAAGTGAGTCCATTCTTTGGAAGCAGCTCCACGCACCAAATACCTGGATGTTCATAACAAATTCGTTAACACGAATTGCCCGGGAAGATGTTGCAATAAATTCAACAGTTCTAGGAAGCTATACAAAAATTAACTCCAACAAAACTATCGAACCCATAAACACTGAGCCAGTATTAAAGATTAGAGAAAATCTGAAAGAACTGACTACCGATCAAGACGACATCAAAGAATAGCTCCAGGAAGAGATTTGGCAGAACATTCATCACCATTCGACTGCTGTAAGCAGCTGTACTACAATCAGTTTGATAGGGCTCGCCCTAGTAGTATGGTACATGATTAGGACCATAAAGAGGCGACGGACAACAATAAAAAATCGAAAAGACGACCACAACCAAGAGAAGGTGGAAGAATTTGAACTTCAGTCCTTAAAATCTTCCATTCTCGAGAGAGGGGAAAATCTCTAATTAGAAATTAGACACAAAATATAAAAATTAAAGTAAATTTTAATAATTGGAAAATTAGGATAATTTTATTTAAAAAACCTTGCAAAGTGTTTTATATTTACTTTTAGGAAACTTGCCGATGTTATACATTTTCTTTAGCTAACCTTAAACTATATTAGATTTAGGTAAATATCACGTTCAATTAGATGACATAGATTTTCTTAAGCCAACCTTAAACTATATTATATTTAGGTAAATATCACGTTTAATTAGATATAAAAGCAGATGTAATACTCTCAATAAAACAGATTCAACTATTGATCGTTGTTCTCAATACACCCAAGTTTACTGTGGCAAAAGCCTTTAGCCATAACAGGGAGTGAGGCTGCTCTCTGACTGTAAAGACTCCTTAAAGTCCCGCTGTCCAACTCAAGCCGTAGTTGGGCAAAGTAAGTGCTGAGGAGAACTCGCACATATCCGGTTCCAGCAAAGGTCAAACATAATAGAAATCAATTTATCAGCTCATAGCGCACTATCATATATTGAAATCAATCAACCAAAATTCAAGTTATTAATAGACACTGGTAGTTGCCGCTCAATACTTAGACATATTATAGCAGAAAACTTTTTTCCACACTGTATATTACATTCTCAGAATACTATTAAAACAGACACGGGTTGTACCGAAGCGCAATTCGAAGCAGAGATTCCTGCCTTGATTTTAGAAAAATGCAATTAAATATTGATGAAATTAATCAACAACTGATTAAATAATAATAATGATAATATATAAGTTTATTTATCAAAAAAGTAAGAATTTTACAATATTAAAACTTAGGTACTTAAGTAAATAAACAATACTCACAGAAGCTTACATATGCAAGCTTGTACGTGATTAATTTATGTATTATGTTACAATTACCAGCAAGAAAATAATCTACCTATTAATTACGTTTACATTTGTTTTGGAAAAATTGGGAATATTTTGTCTCGTTCGAGTAAATTTGTCAAAATCGGAAGAGTGGTCAAGTCCAAGAAAAATGTCAAAATTTGGGGTTAAAATATTTACGGACAACAATAAATTATTATTATTTAGTATATCTTTTTTTATATATACGTAGATGTAGGTGTGTTTTTTATTTTGAATTAAAAGTTTACCAAATCATGAAAAAGCCTTTTATTGTGCCTTAAAATTTTTGTAATATATTTTATTTTTTATTGACTCTGGCATCAAATTGAAGGCTTTGGGAGCGATGCTTTTAAAGTTTCTTTTTCCTACGGACTTCTGATTCCTAAGAGTAATGGCACTTTTTTCGTTACCTCTGATTGCATAAGTATGATGCAAAATATTAACTGATATCTTGTTTTTAGAAATATTTAATATTATTTTTTGTATATAAAGTTGTCTTAAGTCAAGTAGGCTGGATTCGTGAAATAGGTTTTCAGTTGAATATGCAATATTTTTGCCGTATATAATTTTTATTATCCACTTTTGTACCACTTCAACTGTGTTAATATGACATTCTCTTACACCGCCCCATCCACTTAAGCCGTAGGCAAGTTGTGACTGAATGAAAGCAAAATAAAGTGTTTTAAGTTGTCTTATATCTAAAAAATCTTTTAATCTTTTAAATTTTGAAATAAAACCTCTAAGTTTTTTGATAACTTCATTTGCCTAGATATCCAATTTTAAGTGCCTGTCTACAGTAATGCCTAAATATTTAATTTTGTCAGTTTCAGGGATTGATGTATTGAGTTCAATTTGAAGTAGACTTAGAGTAGGTAGCCCAAAGGTATATGAACAAAAGATTAAATATTTTGTTTTATTCACATTAAGGGAAAGTTTATTAAGTTTAAACCAATTTGTAACTTGTAGAAAATTTGTTTCTGCCTTAGTTTTAAGGTCTTCCCAGGTATTTGCTGTGTAAGTGACTCCTACATCATCAGCGTAACCTACAGCTTTTCCATCGATATCTAACTTCATCAATCCATTTATATATATTATGAAAAGTGAAGGACCAAGTACTGTCCCTTGAGGAACGCCACATGTTATATTTTGGTACGTGCTATGAACATTGTTAATTTTAACCATTTGTTTTTGGTTTAGAAGGTAGCTTTTAAATAGATTGTATACAACGCCCCTGATTCCGTATGTTTCCAGTTTTCCCAATAATATACTGTGATTCATGGTATCAAAGGCCTTAGAGAGATCAATGAAGATGCTTACTGTTGGCTTATTTTTATCTAAAGAATCATATAAATGAGATGTTAGTTGCATTATAGCATCTTCAGTTGATCTATTTTCTCTAAAGCCAAATTAATTATCCGCCAGAATATTGTATTTATTTAAAAAGCTGACTAGACGAACTTTAATTATTTTTTAAAAAATTTTATTATTAGTGAAATAGTGAAATAGGCCTGTAATTATTTATATCTTCTTTAGAGTCAGTTTTATGTAGAGGAGTAATAATAGCGATTTTCAAAATATCTGGAAATTCGCCCTTATCAATGCAGTTGTTGAGTATATAAGTAATAGGTTTTGATATTTCTTTACACAGTTTTTGTAATGTTTCTGCTTTAATACCGTCCAATCCTGGAGATTTTCCTGTTTTTAAACAGTGTATAGTTTTTTCAACTTCTTCTATGTTTGTGGGATGCAAATACATGGAGTTTTTGTTTTTTTCTAATGTTTCGTTAAAATTGCTCGGTGGTTCTATCTTTCTTGCCAACTTTTCCCCAATTTCAGAAAAATATTTATTAAAATGGTCCGTAATTTTTTTCGTATCGCTTATTGTTTCGCCGGGTTTAAGTTTAATCTTTTTAATTTCTGTTTTTAACTTTTTTTTACTTTGGCAGATGTCATTGACGCAATCCCATAAAGCTTTAGTTTTATTTTTACTTTTTTCGATTGTCTGTTGCACGTAATTTTTTTTGGCTATCTCTATGACTTTATTTACAGCATTTTGACTTTGTCGGTATCGTGTTTTTAAGTCAGTATTTTGGGGATTTTGTAACCATTCTTTATATAGATTATTTTTTTTTAAAAAGGGATTTAGTGAGGGTGAATACATAACAAAATCAATGAATAGCGAGCTTTCCCTCAAAAAAGGTAATGGTAATCGTAGATCCGGATTTCGCACTTGTGGTGCTCTTCAGTACGGTGCTAGGCATTAGGAGATGAAATGATGAAATCCCCAAAATACTGACTTAAAAACACGATACCGACAAAGTCAAAATGCTGTAAATAAAGTCATAGAGATAGCCAAAAAAAATTACGTGCAACAGACAATCGAAAAAAGTAAAAATAAAACTAAAGCTTTATGGGATTGCGTCAATGACATCTGCCAAAGTAAAAAAAAGTTAAAAACAGAAATTAAAAAGATTAAACTTAAACCCGGCGAAACAATAAGCGATACGAAAAAAATTACGGACCATTTTAATAAATATTTTTCTGAAATTGGGGAAAAGTTGGCAAGAAAGATAGAACCACCGAGCAATTTTAACGAAACATTAGAAAAAAACAAAAACTCCATGTATTTGCATCCCACAAACATAGAAGAAGTTGAAAAAACTATACATGATGGAAAAATATGACACAGGATTCATGTAAAAGACAACCATCTGTCAAATTGCAGCATCGGCAGATGTACCATCATTTTGAAGGAAAATTAAGCGTCTCTACGGAGACAGATATAATTATCTTTACAGATATCCTAAACTCTGCAGTTAATAAATTTAAAAACGGATTTAGTGAGGGTGAATAAATAACAAAATCAATGAATAGCGAGCTTTCCCTCAAAAAAGGTAATGGTAACCGTAGATCCCGATTTCGCACTTGTGGTGCTCATCAGTACGGTGCTAGGAATTAGGAGATGAAATGATGAAATGATTATGGAAAAATATGACACAGGATTCATGTAAAAGACAACCATCTGTCAAATTGCAGAATCGGCAGATGTACCTTCATTTTGAAGAAAAATTAAGAGTCTCTACGGAGACAGATATAATTATCTTTACAGATATCCTAAGCTCTGGAGTTAATAAATTTAAAAAGGGATTTAGTGAGGGTGAATAAATAACAAAATCAATGAATAGCGAGCTTTCCCCGTAGATCCGGATTTCGCACTTGTGGGGCTCATCAGTACGATGCTAGGAATTAGGAGATGAAATGATGAAATGATGATGGAAAAATATGACACAGGATTCATGTAAAAGACAACAATCTGTCAAATTGCAGAATCGGCAGATGTACCTTCATTTTGAAGGAAAATTAAGCGTGTCTACGGAGGCAGATATAATTATCTTTACAGATATCCTAAGCTCTGGAGTGCAAAATCCGGATCTACGGTTACCATTTCCTTTTTTGAGGGAAAGCTCGCTATTCATTAATTTTATTATTTTTATTGTTTATTATTTTTATTTAACCTTTTGAGATCCAATTTTATTTTCCATTTTTTCTGTTACTATTTTTGATAATTTTTGTGTTTTTGTTAATATAATTGGTTAATATATCTAAAAAATTTTTGCTTGCTATATTTACGTCGCCTGTTCCAAAGACAAGGTTCCATGTTTCGTGCTGTAAGTCTATTTTTAAGTTATTATAGTTTATATATTTTTTGTTTTAATTGTTGTTTTTATTTTTACTTGTTGATTTTTTATTGCTAATATTAAGGAGATTGGAAAATGATCGGTTAGATTTAAGTAAATCTGTATGATCTTGGGTTTTCAAGATTGTCTTGATTGTGTAATATAACGAAAAATTGATCAAGACATGTTTTTGACTCTGGTCGGGTTATGTCGTTAATATATGATTGAAAATGAAAGTAATTTAAAATGTTTTTGTACTCTTCATCTTCTGATTTTGTAGACAATAGGTCCATGTTCAAATCTCCGGTGATTATGTGATTTTTGATGTGTTTATTAGATTGTAAGTAGTTAAATAAATCTTGGTTAAAAATATCCTTTTGTATACTTCTGAGGATTCGGAGATCTGTAAAATGAGCTGACTAGTATTTTATGGTGTAAGTGTTGATTCAAAGTACATTCTACGATTTTTACCGATCCTACATACTTAAATTTATACGATAAGTTTAGGGAATTTTTAACATAAAGAATAACCCCGTCACATTTATTTAAGAGGCCATTATTGTAGATAGTTTGAAAGCCATTTAGCTGGTAAATTGAGATATCTGACAGAAAATCAGTTTCTGTTAAAATGATTAAGTCAACAGTAAGCTGATTTAAGAAACAAAGTAAATTATCAAAATTCGTGCTTATACCTCTTATGTTTAACTGAATAATTTTAATATTCTGATTTTTGATTTGTTGCACAACATTCTGAAAGCAAGATATGTTCTGTATGTCTGTAGCATCTATGTTCTGTATTCTAAAGTCTCGTATAAACGTGTCTATTATGTGTCTTTTACTTCATTTATTTACTTTGAAATATTTTAAGAACGTTATAAAAAGCAAATTATAAAAATAGTTAAATATAACACTAAAAAAATATATATATATATAAATTACCAGTAGCTACAAATATTCAATAGTTAAATAATACAAATTAAACCGGAACTAGTTTACATAACATTGGTTTTTTTGTTTTTCACCCGTCCTAAGACGTGTAATTCTGACTCTTCCTGAACCTGTAGACTTGGAGGTGCTAGCGCTATTTGTATTTGTTTGTTTGTTTTCTCTTATGGTTTTTATTTTTTTTGTTGTGGGTTGAATACTGTCACGCTCAACTTCCTGCGTAAAAACTTCGTCCTTATCGCCTTGCAATGTGGGCAAACTATTTGATTTAGACAAGGTCCGGCTTCAGTGACAGATAAGTTTTCGTTCTCTGTATCCTCAGTTTCCGTAGCGGTCTCAGAATCTTCTTCCAGTAGCTGTGTTACTGTGTAGTCTTCTCCGTTTACAATTAACTTATTTCTCACAATTTTTGCTGGTAAATTTTTCGATTTTGCCAATTTTAAATGTTGCCTTAACACTTTGTGCTCTTCTCGATCTTCAATACACATATCATGTGCAATGAAGACATGGGTGCCTTTTAGTTTGGAAGCAGATTTAAAAATTGCTTGTTTTTTAAGAAACGTAGTTAGCTCTACTTTAATAGGAGTGCCCAGATTTTAAAGTGTAAATGTTGTTTATATCTGAGTCTTTTAATTCAATCTCCAGCAAGGTTTTTAGTTTTTCTAAAGTAAAATTTAGAAGTTCTTTTGGGTCCAATATTTCAATACCTTTTAATTACAGGCAAAAATCAGAAACAAATTCTGCCATTACGTTAGGTCCTTACGAAAGAGTACTAAAACTTATTCCGGTGACACAAGACCAGGGCAAAATTTTGACATGCGAAACTAAACTCAATGACCTTATTATTCTCTCTATTTTGTCTACTGCAATCAATGGTTGGGCATATGTAGAAGTTCAAAACCCGACTGATAGGAGTATAGCCCTAATATTGCAGGCATCCCTGTCCAACATTTTGAACAAAACTGCTTTAAATTCTTTTCTTTCGAAAAGGTCGTGAAAAATTACAACCAATCAGAAATCAATAATCAGAAAAATATTTCACAATTAATTCGTACTGACCACATGAACCCCGAGGAACAATCACAGATCACCAAATTATGCGAATCATTTTCGGACATTTTTTATAAAGAGGGAGATAAATTGACTTTTACATCGAGATTTAAGCATAAAATAAAAACCACAGATGAGATACCAGTGTACACTAAGTCTTATAGGTACCCATACGTACACAAGCATGAAGTACGAAGGCAAATCCAAGAAATGCTAGATAAAAAGATTATAAGACCATCCTCCAGCCCTTGGTCTTCGCCAATATGGATCGTAGCTAAGAAAATAGACGCAGGTAAGCAGACATGGAGGATCGTGGTTGACTACCGTCACGTGAACTTCAAATCGATATCTGATCGATACCCAATCCCAAATATATCTAATATTCTCGATAAGTTAGGAAGAGCTCAATACTTCTCTACATTAGACCTGGCTAGTGGATTTCACCAGATAGAGATGCACGAAGATTCCATATAAAAAACAGCATTCAACGTTGAGAATGGGCACTATGAATACTTACGAATGCCGTTTGGGCTCAAAAATTCACCCTCAACATTCCAGCGAGCGATGGACGAGGTACTGAAAGACGTCCAAAATAAAATATGCATGGTTTTATGGATGATGTTATCATTTTTAGCACCGGCCTTACCGAACATTTGCAAAACTTAAAATTGGTTTTTCAAAAACTGCGTGAAGCAAATCTTAAAATACAAATGGACAAATGCGAATTCTTACAAAAAAGCGTGGAATGTCTTGGTCACATAATAACACCTGAGGGTATTAAACCCTACCAAAATAAAATCGCCACAATATCTCGATTTCCTATTCCTAATATCCAAAAACAAATAAAATCATTTTTAGGGCTACTTGGGTATTATCTTAAATTCATTAAGAATTTTGCAAAAATAATCAAACCAATGACTAATTGCTTAAAGAAAAATAACAGAGTGGAACACACAAAAGAATTCATAGAATGTAACATGCAAAGTTATCCTCTGCTCAGAACCCGTCCTTGCGTTTCCTGATTTCTCGAAACCATTTGAAATGACAACAGACGCGTCTAACTATGCAATTTCGGTAATTTTATCGCAAGAGGGCCACCCCATTAGTTATGCATCGAGAACCTTAAACCCTGCTGAAATCAACTACTCGACGATCGAAAAGGAACTCTTAGCCATAGTTTGGGGATGTAAATATTTCCGTTCTTATTTATTCGGTCAAAAATTTACCATATTTAGTGACCACCAAGCTTTGCAATGGCTAATTCGTTTAAAAGAACCAAATTCGAGACTAATAAGATGGAAGCTTAAGCTAGAAGAATACGAATACGAGATCAGGGGTCCGATTTATCCACATTTACAACTTTTTTTTCTAACTTTTTTTCAAACTTTTTTTCAAACTTTTTTGAAACAAATGAAATTTATTTAAATCAATCGGGTAAAATCAGCTACTTGTCGATAAAAACGCATAATAAGGAGGATTTAAAGCATTTTTCTTTAAAAATGCATTTTATTTTACTTTATGTAAACCAGATATTTAATAACGAACTATTTGTTGATGAGTTCATCATCATCATCATTGTCATGGAAAACAATCACTAAATTACAATTACACTTTTTTTTGGTTTAATTAAATTTGTTTTAATTACAATTTTGAATAAAAAGCCACTAGAACAAATTTAGCAAAATACTACATAAAGATGGCCGCCGGCAGCCGCCGATTCGGTGATGTTCGGGGTAACTCATTCCACCTTGCATAAAAAAGCGGAGTTGCCGGATTTTCTTTGAGAGCATTTCAAGGCAAATATAAATACCGAGGAAAAATTTTAATCTAGTAGGTATGTTTTGTTTTCGCGCCATTCGCACTTGTGAAAAATTTTTAAAGTTAAAAGTGATATTGCCAATTGCTCCGTATAATGTTGAATTTGGTTTAAATTTAACTCATGTTTAGAAAGCAAGACCTTGATATTTTAAGTTCTATGTGGAAGCGCATTCTAAACATCGGTTCAAGTTTCAAGTAGGTTTCCCATTGCGGTGAAATTGGCAAATAGTGATTTTTGGAGTTTATTACAGATTTTGAAGATTTAAACCATACTATAACGATGGATCATTTAGAGATTATTTGTACCCTAAAACTGATTCAGGCGCTAGGGTTTTTGGGGCCAAGGATTACGAATTTTTGATCAGATTTTCATAAAGTTGACAGTCGCCGCAGGGGAGGGAACCATAGAAATGTATCCGATTTCGGCGAAAATTAGTATGTCGTAATTTTGACAAAAACTACGACCTCCAGAAGTTAAAACTTCTGGCACCGCGCTGATGTTCAGAATCCTTTCTTAAAGATTTCCCACCTCCACCCTCCTTCGGTAGTGCAATGAAGGAGCCATGGCTGCCCGTGAGTGCAATGGACAGCACCTTCCAGTAAAAACGGCCTGCCAACAGTTCCGGCTTACTCAGTTCGGCGTTCCCTGCTGGCAGCAAAACTCTTCCTCCAAAGCTTCTTCGGATGAGGGACCCGCTGGTCTGGTCCCTGAGGCTTGGCTGCGCCCGTTTTTGTTACCTCGGTCGCACTGTCATTGGCCGAACAGTTAAATCCAAATCTGACCAATAAAGGCGACCGGATAACTTGGATTCTACAACAGGTACGGGGTTTTTGCGGTCGAGGATTACGAATTTTAGATCAGATTTTCAATAAGTTGATAGCTCGCCGCAGGGGGGGATACCATTTAAATGTATCCGATAACTGTCAAAATTGGTATCCAGGGGTTTTTGGGGTTGAGGATTACGAATTTTAGATTAGATTTTCAATAAGTTGACAGCTCGCCGCAGGGGGGGATACCATTTAAATCTATCCGATAACTGTCAAAATTGGTATCCAGGGGTTTTTGGGGTTGAGGATTACGAATTTTTGATCAGATTTTCATTAAGTTGACAGCTCGCCGCAGGGGGGTACCATCTAAATTTATCCGATATCTGTCAAAATTGGTATACAGGGGTTTTTATTATTGATGATTACGAATTTTCGAATAGATTTTCATTAAGTTGACAGCTCGCCGCATGGGGGGGGGTACCATCTAAATTTATCCCATATCTGTCAAAATTGGTGTACAGGGATTTTTGGGGTCGAGGATTACGAATTTTCGATCAGATTTTCCTTAAGTTGACAGCTCGTCGAAGGGGGGGGGGGATTATCATGTAAATTTATCCGATATCTGGCAAAATTGGTGCACAGGCGTTTTTAGGGTCGAAGATTACGAATTTTCGATCAGGTTTTTTAAAAAATTGACAGCTCACCGCAGAGTGGGGGGGGATACCATATAAATGTATACGATTTTGATCAAAATTGGTATACAGAGGTTTTTGAGGTCGAGGATTACGAGTTTTAGATCAGATTTCCATAAAGTTGACAGCCCACCGCAGGGGGGGAGTAACATCGCATTTTATGCTATTTCGTTCAAAATTGATACAAATAAGCGGTTTTTGGGGTAAAGGATTACAAACTAATTTTCGATAAGATTTCAAAAATTATGAAGTTGACAACTCCCGGATCGTTGGAGGTGGAATACCATGAATTACAAACTTTGTAAATGTTGGAGGGGGAATACCATCTAATTGACTCGCTATAAAATAAATAGAACGGAAACTGCAAATTAACAAAAGGGGCTGCACCGCAGCTGCCAGTGGCGGCATGGAGCGTCGCGACAAGTGTTTTAATATTTTGCTCAATGTAGTTATAAATCAACATTTCTTTAAATCATTTAAATTCTGGTGTATGCGTTTGAACTCTCTAAATTTTCCGCAACTGCTTATTTCAGTCATAATGGTTTGTTGCACAAAAAACCTACTTGCACTAAGATGTATAGAATTTAATTGTTTAACCACTTTTTTATTAGACATCAAAAAAATACCAAACCGTCAACGAAACAAAAAAAAAAATTAATTGAAATTTTTTTAAACAAATTTTATTCTAAGTCAATAACCACTTAAGGCAGAAAGAAATAAATTCCCTGCAAAACGACGTGTTAAATTTTTATTGTAGGATATAGAAAATAAGCAATACATCTAAAAATATTGAAAAAATACTCCAAATCAAGATGGCGTCGTTTCTGCAGAGGGGGCGTGTGATCTCTTCGTTTTCTAAATAGCTTAGACTCTCTAGGAATTAGATATAGACACTATTTGCCATTTTCTGTGCGAATTATTTTCCCAAAAACCGCTTTGCACGAATTTTGAAAGAAATAGAAGATAATATGACGTTACCCCCCGCCGGAAGAGACATTACCTTTATAATTTTGGTTATCTGAGCGAAAATTCATAATCCTCGATCCCAAAATAGCAGTTTTAACAACTAGTGGTAAAATAGTGCTTTTTTACAAGCGTTGGTTTAAATATCGAGCGCAGCGAGGTATTTAGAAACGCGAGTAAAAAAAAGCATAGTTTAGCCGCGAGTTGTTAACACTATTTTTTTAATATCTTTATCAAAAAATCCAGGAAAAACAGAAAAATACTTTAAAAAATCTCTTTACACAATAAGTAAAGGCGGCTGGTTAATCTTTGATATTTTGACGATATTTTTGAATGCTTTTTTCGTACATTTTTTCAATATTACTATTTTCCGCTATTTCTCATTAACTTTGGGTAAGAAACGGACAGAAATCTTTTTTTGCACCCGTGATCAAAAAAAAAGTTTTTTTTGCATCGGTAAACAAAAAAGCCATGCTTTAGTTATCTGCAGACAGTTAGTAAAATCATATTTTTTATGAAGGTATAAAAAACACCTTTATATCAATTTTGACCGAAATCGGATGCATTTAGATGGTCCCCCCCTCTGCATCGAGCTGTCAAATTTATGATAATCTGATCACAACTTCGTAATACTCGACCCCAGAAACCCCTGTATACCAATTTTGACCGAAATCGGATAGATTTAGATGGTACCCCCCCCCCTGCGGCCAGCTGTCAACTTTATGAAAATCTGATCGAAAATTCGTAATCCTCAACCCCAAAATCCCTGTATAACAGTTTTGACCGAATACGGATACATTTAGATGGTACTCCCCCCCCTGCGGCGAGCTGTCAACTTCAACGACGTATGCATGGCCTACTTGACGCAAAAGAATCACGTGGTATATCGAAAGTTTTTTTTGAGCTAACCAACCAAAAGTCTAAGCTATGGTTTGTTATGACAACACATTTTGATATCTGAACATTTAAACTGAAAATGTCAAAGTATTTTCAGATGTCAAATGCGTTGTAAAACCAAACCATAGCTTAGACTTTTGGTTGGTTCACCCAAAAAAACTTTCGATGTACCACGTGACCCGATGTTCAATAGGGCAGTCTAACAAAAATAATATGGCCGATCCAATATGGCCGCTGTAGGGTAAACAAACCGTTTTTCCATAAGACGTTTTGGCAAAGAGGAAAAAGACGCAGATTAAGCAAAGTGATTTTTTTATAGAGTAATCCTTTCTGAATCGGGGAAAAACAAACAATTTGCCGAAATTTTAATAATAAACTTAAAATTCGCAATTAAACGTGGAAATGTCCCTCTACATATTTCTGTCGTACCCGTAATTGCAGATAGCGTCACCTCTTCAAGCAGATCTGGCCCGATCTTCAGGCTGAACTAAGAAAGACAATGCCTATCTACACTATGCAAGTGCAAGAGAGAAAATAGTACCTGACATTGCCTCTTTTAACTGCGAATTTTAAGTTTATTTATAACATTTCGGCAAAATGCTCGTCTCTCCCCGATTCAGAAAGGATTACTCTACAAAATATTCACTTTGTTTAATCTGAATCTTTTTTCACTTTCTCAAAATTTTCATTTTTATTAGCCCTACGTCTTATGGAAAATCGCTTTGTTTACCCTACAGCCACCATTTTTAAAGGGCCATCACGTAATTAATGGCTGACTTTGACAATTTGTTAGACAGCCCTATTGTTTTGCGTGTAACGTTAATTGACAGTGGCTTATTTCAGAAGCATTCAGAACGTCTTAAAAATAACATGACTCAAATTTTCAACTGCAGCGCATCTAAAGCATGCCTTTGCCAACAAATTTTTGGTAAAAAATAAACGTGAAATCTGATCACCAACCCCGCATAATCGTCAGAGGTAACTATCTCAAGAATATATTTAGATTACGAGGTCGAAGTGTGTTCAGACGGGTATTTCCCTGGGTACCGATTCTGGAAGTCATAGGAAGTGATCGTTCGCCTGAGAGAAGGGAAGCAGTTTCAACCAATAAACGCGCTTAAAAGCACTGACGAGACGATCGAAGAATCACCAATCTATTATGAGCACACGCAGAGCTACCCTGAACAACAAGCCGTTCTCTTGACTAGACCCAGTAGTATGGACTTGTAGGAAAGCTCGTGTGAAAAACGTCACTCTTATGATTTCAGAGCACGGTATTGGATGAGACCGTCACGTGACCGATTGATATTTTACTCGCTAATGCGCATGCTACGGCCAACTTGACCGTCTCGTAAAGTACAACGTCGCCCAGTGGTCGATTTTTGTAAAAACGGACATTAAAAAAAACTTCCACATTGTAATTTAATCGTACAAAATATTTAGTTTTAATAAAAAAATAAATAGTTTACAATATTTAAATAAGTAAGCATTTATTCTTTTTCAGCTGATACACAGGATGATCGTATGAATTTTCACATTTACCCTAAGACATTTTTAAAAAGGTAAAAGATACATATTTATTAATTGGCTAAATTAAACTAAAAATGTTAGTTTAGAACAATCAAATTTACTTTAAAGTAATTGACACAATATATAAGTGTTACAGTATACTAGTATATTTTTATGTATATAGGGTATATTAAAAAGAATGCCAACCGAAACTTTTAAATGAAACACCTAGTATATTATTGCATTTTTGCATTCTGTTTTGAAATTCTAAGCATTTTTATGTAACATACCCTATGTCGATCTACACCTGTGTTCGAGATATCAACAGTTGAATACTGTCTGTTTGTAATATCAAACTTGTAAAAAGCATAGTTTATTCTTTGGCCAACTATTCGCCTATAATCTTGACAACCATATAAGGGCAAATTTAGACACATTTTGAATTTTCTTATTTTTCAAGTGATGTCCGCGTTTTTCTGAAAATCGACCACCGTGCGTTGTTCGCATGACTTTTGTGCGATGGATCACTTCTCAGGGTATGATCGTTCTATTACGCCCAGAATCGAGCCCCTGGTATGCTGGATCTTTCTCAGAAGAAAGCATTTAGAAAAGGAGAACAATAGTAACTATGTTAAGATCGCAGAAACGTACCTTTTGTAACGCCGAACTTCCATAAGCCTTTTTTTCGCGCAAGCTTTAAGGCTGGTTAATAAGCAAGCAATTCGAAAAAGTTCATCATATGGGAATGCACACAATCGTTTACACTCGCAAATATCATATGTCAGTTTGGTTGGCATATTTCCATATGAAATTTGCTTGCTTGCTTAACTTCGCCTTTACTAAAGCCGGCGTTAAATTTGAATCGTTGAAAACCGTCTCTAGCAAGGGCAGGCGTGGCGAGAACAGATTCATGCGGTGTTGCCACTTTTCTTGTAATTTCTTTAAAGCCGGTACGTACTAGACGTCAAAAAACCTTTAAAACGAAAAGCCTACTAGATTTAAAAAGTTATAAAAAAAAAGTTGTAAATGTGCATAAATCGGACCACAGGTACAAAAAAAGGGAAAAATAATTAAGCTGCTGACGCTCTTTCAAGAAACACTGTGACATAAATATATTAGAAACGGCATCGGTGGACAACAATGCGGGGGACACGAACGAAGTCATAAAAGAGTTTTTGAAACATCCGGAAAAGTTTGTTAAACCCCTAAATATTGACATTCAACAGCCTCAGGAAAGTACCTCCGAAAATATTTTATCACAGCCTTCCAAAATCAATATAGTGTCCAATGTCCAAGTCCAAAAATCATACATAGAGCAAGCGAACAAAAAAAGCGCCGAGTCAGATTCCGACACAGTGCATACGTCATTAAAAAATCCAATCTTTGCATTTTGCATCAATACGTACAGAAATCAAATCATAATTACTACAGGCTCCATAGAAAATATACAACTAAAAGTATTTGGGAATTCCAGGATTTAGATAACAATTTTCGAGAAAAATCCCGTCCCACACATATTAAAACTACTTAAAGAGTATGTTAAACCTAAGCAGAGGTATGCACTCTTTTTTAGAAATACTAATCTTGCAAGAATCTTTACAATAACATTACAACAGTACTTTAAAAATGCCTCGTACACCTTAGTGCATTGTACTCGATTTTTAAAGAACATACAGACACGTGAGGGACAGTTGGAAAAATTAAATCTTTATCACACTATAAAGACATGTCACAGAGGCATGAATGAAATGAAAGCCGCTTTAGCCCAAAAATTTTATTGGCCAGCTATTGCAAATCATATTGAAAATTTTGTAAACAACTGTGAAATTTGTCAAACAAGCAAATGCGATCGGAATCCGCCAGTGATAAAATTTAATTTAACTCCCACCTCGTCCAAACCATTTGAATATATTCACATAGACACCTTTAGAATAAATCACGGCCCCTTTGTAACAATCATGGACACGTTTTCAAGATACCGACAAGCCTATGCTTTAACGAGTATAAGTGGGACAGAAGTAGTTGAGAAATTGTTTACTTTCGTTACGCACCACGGGCTGCCACTCACTATGACCTCAGTTTCGGGGTCGGAATTCAAAAATAAAGACCTAGAAGAGCCTAATTTGAAATCTTTTCAGGATGCTAACGAACCGAAAACTACTGACGCTGGCGTTCCTGGTCCTTCACACCAAACTAGCGATCCAAAATGATGTACAAATCACCAATTTGGATAACCCTATCCTCCTCATTAAGTTAGGAAAATCTAGGTTAGTTTATAGTAAGCATACGTTTATACACTACGTAGACCTAAAATACCTTTTTGGTCAGGTAGAACAAATCGAAAAATCCTTTTTAGAGGTTAAAAATCAAATTAAATTATAAAATTCAAAAAATTACATTTCCTATTATGGTTCATCGGAAAGTTTATTGTTAAGGACCGAATATTTAATACAAACCACTTTAGGCAAGCTTCAAAATCTCCATCCGAACAATATTCAGAAACGCGGATTACTTAATGCCGTGGGTACCGTAAATAAATGGCTATTCGGCACTTTAGATGCCGATGACGGATAAAAATACAACCAAGCAATTTCTAGCCTGGAATCAAACCAAAAAAGATTGCTGACGAATTAAATTTGGAAATTTCGCTTTTTAAAAACTTCATCGGTAGCTATAATAAAACGATTTTCACTTTAAGTAAAAATCAAGAAAATATACAACTTAAAAACGCTCCAATGGTCAATTCAAAGCACTATTAGCGGGTTACAACAGTATTTAAGTTTTCAGGGCATTTTGACTCAAATAAATTTTAATTTAGAAGACGCGATTTTATTTTCAAAATTAAACACTTTGCATAATAGCACTCTTTCAACTACCGAACTTCAAAGCACAATAGAATGCATGCAAAAATTATTAATTATGTGTTATCGTTTTATGTATTTCTTGGGAACTAAAATCATTTTTGCTATTCATGTAGCAATTTTAAAGTCTGAGCCTTACTCCTTTTATCATATTTATCCTATAATCCAAAATCAATCAATATTTATCCCAAAACACCAATACCTGGCACAAACAGAAGAAAGAAGACAGTTCACCACCAACATTTGCTCTGCTCTTGAAACCACGTATTTCTGCCAAGAAGAATTTCAACCATATGATCAATGTCTCGAAAACCTGCTAAATGGTTCCATGCACCTTGATAACTGCCCAGTTATTACTGTCAACGCCGAAGAATCGATTTCTGAACAAATCACTCAAGATATGGTTTTGTTTATGCCAATGAAACCCGAAAAGCTGATAGCAAAATGCAGCACTGATCACTATTTCCAAGTTAGCCAGTCAGTCCTAATCAAAATTCCGGAAACCTACGAAGTTAAAGTCAATGACCGGAAGTTTATCAACGACGTCAAGATCCAGCAAGGAAAACCGCTAGTTTTACCTAAGATCCGTAAACACTACAAGATTTTTGCTAACGTCAAATATTACCAAAATAAATCTTGCCAATATCTACCGCCTACAAGATATTGCAAATATGTTATCACCTGTCAAACAAAGCGAATCCGACTATCAAAGATCAATAGTTACAGTCCTTTGCATCTTGTTTGCCTTGCTGCTAGTTTTCAGTCAATGGAAAAAAATTAGCATGGAAACGTGCTACAAAGCCAAAAGCCATCGATGAGCCAAAATCGAACGAGATCAATACCAATTCGAAAAGTCATTCCATTATTTTTGAAACTTAAGGAGGGAGGAGTTACGTACCCGTGTTCATCAATTCAGGAAAATTTAAGCATTATCAGCAGAAGCTTTTTTTGTAATTTTAAGTTCATTCTTTTGCCTTTTGTCTTACTGTAAAGACCAAGTAATTTTAATTTTTCGAAATAAAAATTTTTAAAAACAGACCTTACAGTTTCGAGTACGTAATTTTGTAAACAGTACTTAAATCATTTAAAGTTAATAAAAAATAATAAGGTAAAAAATATTATTTCTTAGCTTTTATAGTATTTAGACAAATTAGTTTTACGAATTCTTTTTTATAAAGTTTTGGTTCTAAAAAGAACCGATATTGCAGTCTTGCGATAGAACGCACCTACTTATAAATGCATACTAAAAATGATCTTCCTCTGCATCTGAAATATCATCCATACATCCATGTTGTTACTTCGTCTATAACCTGTTCTGTCTCATAAGATTCAAAAATGATTTTTTCCGTGTGTTCAATGCATTTCCGCTATTCTTATTTGCCCACGTTGCTTACTTTTAAATGTTTTTCTTTGACAACCACTCTCTTATTTCCTCTTTTTTCCAGCTGCTTGTAGGAAATTTCTCTTCTCTTGTATGGTAAGACGCATTGTCCAGAACAATTAAAGAAGGGTTTTATAATTAGCATCCATATTGCCATGATAATCGTCAGTTTTTTTTGTTGATGATAATATTAAACTGGCATTTGAAATAAACCCTTCTTCATTGCCTGCATGTATTATTATAAATCTTTTTCCATTACTTGCACGGGTACTGGAATAGCAATGTTTCGATTCATCCTGTCAAGACGATTTTATTGAAGTTCCGTGCGCAAATACCCATGTTTCGTCAAGAAAAACAACTTGCCTTGACAATTCCGATTTTTTGTTGTTTATGTAATCTCTTAAAAATTGCCATCTTTTTGACACAATATTAGATTGCTCGCAAAGTGTCTGTTGTTCGTTTCTTTATATTTCAAGCCCATCTCTTTTAAAATTTTTGACAAACTGGTAATTACAATATCGCAAAGTTGTTTTTCCTTTATCTTTTCTAAATATAAACAATATTTTTAATCGATATTTTAATCCCTTGGGATTTGAATGCTGTCGAACCCTTTTATATGGTTTGTCCAATTCCTCTTCACTCTTTTTTCGAAGTCTTCTTAAGGTCTTATCTGAAATGACGCAAGCATCAGACGTTCGTTTTTGCACTGCCAAAACAGACACTAACGGGCCCGAATTATTCTTTTCTAACGTAAAGTAACTTTCCACTTGTAATACCAAATGGCGTTCACCTGAAGATAAACAACTTCTAGGCGTTGTGTCACCTTGCTAAACATTTTCCATAACTTTGCTTTATAACTGATTTAAATTCCGTAATTCACACACAATAAGAAACAAACTAATAGCAAATAAAAGCATACCTACTTATTTAAAATAGAACGTACCATCCCCAACTGGAGCAAATTTTAATTATTTCTTGGAAAATAGTGATTATTAGCATTGACGACAGCTCCAGATTTACCTATAATGACCGCAAAATAATTAAATTCTCGGAAAAAATAGCTGTCAAAATTTTTAACTTATTGACTCAAAAAGTTTTTTAAAAGTATAAGTGAAAAATAAAATAAAATAGAAATATTTATCGTGGTATAAGGTAATTCTTAAATAATTTTGTTTTAAGACCGCTGATTTAGCCCACTCGAATACATTGAACCAGTGGGATGTCTGGTACGATCAAGTACTGCGAGGGCATTCTAACTTAACTGACTTACTGTTCAAAAAGCGATAACATCTTTTGGAGATTTAATCCGTTATCGGACTTCATACAGCGAACCGACTTTAGGAAGCAAATATTCTACCCGGCATAAAAAGTTTTTTTAGGGCGTAAGCAGAGAGTAGTGCACCTCTACTTAAATAAAACTTTAAAAAATAATTGGGCCTATGATAATAAAATATCGGAGATTTTTAAAACGAAGTTGTATTTACATTACACAACATATTATAGTTTTCAATATTACGTCAAATTGACGAGAGTTGTTATGTTTTTAGTCAGTTTGGTGCCCAATTTCACGATACTTCTATATACGTGATATTGATCACGTCAAATCTTGGTATCAAATTAGACGTCAAATACACGTATGGTGACACATCTGATGGTTGCCTGGGAAATTACAAAATACTGCTAGGTGCTACATAAGTAAATACTTTTTTATTTTTTTAGCTCTAATAGCATTATTGTTTTTTTTTAGTTATTTTACAACTATTTTTTATTTTTATTTTTTCTTTAAGTTTTCTGTTAGGCAGCTGAGTCATTTCTTTTGCTCTTAGAATTACATTTAGTTTTAGTATTTCATGTTAGGTACTCAAGAGTCATTATACTCTATTTTCTTTAGCCATATTTAGAGTCCCATTATTAAGTAAATGGGCCACGCCAAGCACGGACGATGCGCGACGTTTGCTTGTTGTCTCTGTTTGAGGCAGGGCCGAACACTGTGGCAGGGGCGTACATATCGTCACTGCCATTTAAAATAAAAGAATAATAACAAATATTATTTGCAAGCTGTTTAGAATACCATTTATTTAATTTTTCTTAGTAATAATTAAAAGGGTTTACCTAGACCATTTTATTTGTATGTATAAAAATAACTTAGCTTTTTTAAATTCATCATGTCAATTCATCATATTACCTATATCATGTTGTAGTGTAACTTCCAACACTTGTGTAATGTACAAATTAATGCATATTGATTTTATTGTACAATAATTTTAATACACTTACCTTTTAAGCACCAAACCACTCAAACAAATATTTACCACTTCGAATTAAAAAATATTGAACACTTTTTAACCGCCGCCGCCGATAATAATTTAAATTAAACAATAACTGGAAAAACAGAGACGACAAGACACAAAGTGCAATAAACAGATTATTAGAGCGACTCCATACGGTAAACCAATCGCGAGCTAAGTGGGCAGGCTTCAGACGAAAATGGGTTTCTACGCACATTCCTTAGCTGGCCCATTTACTTCTTAACCGGACTCTAGCTTACCGAATTCATTGTTATGGAATTTATTTAAAAAAAACAATAAAGCAAAGTAAGTAAGTAAGTTTATGGGGTTGAAAAAATGACCCTTAAGAAAAAATTACCGAATCTGGACATAAGCCGCTTTTGTGCATCAATCAGACCATATGCAAAATTTTTATTTTAAATAGCTCTTTAAAAAACAATTTTTTTTTATATATTAGAGTTTCTGGGGTTGAAAAAAGACCCTTAATAAAAAATTATCGAATATGGACGTAAGCCGTTTTTGTGCATCAATCAGACTACACGCAAAATGTGCCTTCTAAATAGCTCTGTAAAAGGCACATTTTGTGTATAGTGTAATTAGTACACAAAAACTGCCTATGTCCAGTTCGGTATTCTTTTCTTAAGGGTACCCCATAAACTCTAATATACAGGGTGGTCCAAATTCGAGGGGCCTCTATAGCTTTGGGCTTTTGTAGCATAGTTAGCCCAAAAATAATATACATGTTACGGGCTCGATTTTCAAGAGAAGTCGAAAACTAAAAACCGCATTGCGATATGTCAAAGCGTTTCTCAGCCACAGGATGATTCTCAAAAATGTGCGTTTCTAAAAACCCTCTACAACTTTTTTATTTGTAAAGATAGAGATTTTCATTAAAAACATTTTTTGAAGATTTTTTAAGGGAAAATCTACCTGTTTCACCGATTTTGTCTTAAAGCCTTTAGTTCACGAGATATAACACAAAGTTACATTTTTTTAAATGGAATACCCCAATTAAAAAAAAAATAGTTTTGTCATAAAATTTCCTGTTAAACGATGTGTCATACACCTATTTTTATTAAGTAGTTAAACAGATATCTGCAATTTTTAATAATTACCAGTAGGCTGTGTTTAACTCTGACCTATGCAGTTTTAGGGTATCTATCTAGGTAGCTATGATCAAATAAAAACAATTGCCATGATAAACGAGCCCAAATGTCAAAAGTGGCGTGTTCGTTAAGATATAAAAATGTTTGAAAACTTTGAAAAGTACGACATGATAAAATGTTATATTGAAAGTAACGAAAATCGACAGACGGCGTTAAATCTATATTTCCAGAGATATCCGGAAAGAAGGCAACCTAGCTCAAAAATATTTTTGAAGTTAAAATGTCATCTACAAGAATACGGATCCTTTGCAAAACCGCGGCCTAGGACGTATAGAAGCCTAGCCAGAGTTAGAGAGTTGGAAAAACTAACGGTTCTAGGAGAAATAGAAATTAACCCGAATACTTCCACCAGGGCTATGGAGAGAAACACTGGGGTGCTTAAAAAACAGAAGTTTAGGCCCTATCGTTCCCGACGGGTGCACCAATTACGGCAACGAGATTTTGCTGCAAGACATGCATTTTGCCTGTACCTAAATAAAAGCCAAGAAGACCCCAATTTTGCCAGATAAGTTATTTAGACGGATGAGGCAACGATTTCTAGTGATGGAATATATACCAGATATTAAGGTGAAACAAGCGAATCAGGGAAGGTTCAGTTTTAAGGTATGGGTAGGCATCTACAGAGGACAAATTATTGGGCCATATATTTTTGATGGAAATTTAAATGCCGAAAGATACCAACAAATTTTAGAAGAGCAGGTGATTCCGTTTATCGACAATTTGCCACTTCAGCAAAATAATGAGCTATACTTTCAACATGACGGTGCACCTCCTCACAATGCACGAGACATTACTAATTTGCTAAATATTGAGTTTGCCGAAAACTGGATGGGAAATAAAGGTCCTATATATTGGCCCCCCAGGTCTCCAGACCTGACCCCTTGCGACTTCTTTTTGTGGGGGAGAGTAAAAGACCTTGTATTTCGAAATCGCCTAACTAGTAGAAGGGAATTGGAAGAGGCACTTCGTACTGCATTCAGGCAGCTTCGTGCGGTAGAACTTCTTAATGCAGAAAATAGCGTCAAGAGAAGATGTAGGAAACAATAAAATTTTATTTACACATTTAGGGCGCGCACAGCGCCTACTATAGTAAATATCAATATCAATATCTTTTAAACTATTTAATAAAAATAGGTGTATGGCACATCGTTCGATAGGACATTTTATTAGAAAACTGAGTTTTTAGAAAAATTGGGGGTATCCAATTTAAAGAAATATAACTTTGTGTGATATCTCCGGAACTAAAGGCCTTGAGAGAAAATCGGTGAAACAGGTAGATTTGTCTTTAAAAAGACTTCAAAAAATGTTTTTAATGAAATTCTATATCTTTACAAATAAAAAAGTTGTAGAAGGCCTTTAAAATCGCACATTTTTGAGAATCACCCTGTAGCTCAGAAACGCTTTGACATATCGCAATGCGGTTTTTAGTTTTCGACTTCTCTTGAAAATCGAGTCCGTAACATTTATATTAGTTTTGAGCTAACTATGCTGCATAAGCCCAAAGCTATAGAGGCCCCTCGAATTTGGACCACACAATAAAAAAATTATTTTTGGTTTTTAAAAAATAAAATTTTAAATAGGGAATTAAAATAACTTTTAAACAAGATATCACTCGAACCCCCTTTCCATTTAAAATTTTAAAGTAGTTAGTGACCTTAGAAACTTACGTCAACATGACGCTTGTAAAAAATACACCAAAAAGTGTCAAATTTGTTATCATTACGCATGTTGTTGAGAAGTTTCTGTATCAAAAACAATATACCTATGTTCCAATTATACATTTAAAACAAACAAGGTGTTGGTGAAATTAATCAAATATTGAAGTTCTATCGAAAGACAATTAATTTGCTTATTTTCCAAACTAAAACTGGATTAATAAAATTAGACAAGTTGACCAGATACACATGTTTTTTATTTAAAGTCGATATCTCAATTCGTTCAAAAGTAAGGTGTGGTGCGTAAACTATATAGTCAAAAAATATATAACTCTGTAAGTCGTAAACCGAGTTTTAAAAAAGATAAAATTTTAAATAGGGAATTAAAATATCTTTTAAAGAAGGTATCACTCGATCCCCCTTTATATTTAAAATTTTAAATTAGTAAGTGACCTTATAGACTTACGTCAATAAGACGCTTATAAAAAATACGTCAAAAAGTAGCAAAAGTGTTATAAACATGGTTTTTATTTGAAGTCGATACCTCAATTCGTTCAAGAGTTAGGAGGGGGGGGGACTTTTTACGTCCGCACTGTATAAAAAAATTATTTTTGGTTTTTAAAGATCTATTTGAAAGGAAAGGCACATTTTGCGTATAACCTAATTGATGCACAAAAACGGCTTATGTCCAGATTTGGTAATTCTTTTTTTAAGGGTCTTTTTTCAACCCCATAAACTCTAATATTTAAAAAAATTATTTTTGTGTTTTTCAAAGCTATTTAAAAGTCACATTTTGCATATAGTTTGATTGATGCAGAAAAGCGGCTTATGTCCAGATTCGGTAATTTTTATTCTTAAAGGTCTTTTTTCAACCCCAGAAACTCTGATATATAAAAAAATTATTTTTGTTTTCTAAAGAGCTATTTCGAAGGCACATTTTGCGTAGTCTCATTGATGCACAAAAACGGCTTATGTCCAAATTCAGTACTGATTTTTTAAGGGTCTTTTTTTAACCCCAATAACTAAAAATATATATATAAAAAATTTATTTTCGTTTCTTAAAGAACTATTTAAAAGAAAAATTTTGCATATAGTCTGATTGATGCCCAAAAACGGCTTATGTCCAGATTCGGTATTTTTTTCTTAAGGGTGGCTGTTTCGACCCCATAATCTTTGATAAATAATATTGTTTTTCGGTAAGTTTAAAGATCTTAACAACAGAAATTTTTTTTCTATTTTTATTATTTTTAAAATAGAATAATGAAAAATGCAATAGGGTTATTTTAGGCCTTTCTTTGGATGTCAAGTATAAAATATTGGCAATAATATATAATAAAATCACGTTATTTTTGTCAAAAACTCTTCAAATAGTGTTGGGCGCACCTATTTATCTGGTCGACTGTGATTTGCGTGACCGGGGCCGGTATTCTTGACACCCGTGCCCGTGAGTGTGAACACATTTTGCAATTCTCACCTGCTTTAAACCATGTGAAAAGTGAGAGAGGCAAATACTCACCGGTGACAACTCACCTCACAGGCAGTCAAGAATACGGGCCCGGAGCTGTTTTCGAATCTGAATCCGAATAGGTCTTCAACCACAGTCTAGTAATTTTTTGCTTCGCCCACCTGATGACGACACAAAAATATCAGCCGCTTTTTTTATTGATTTTTTTGATGGGTGACATTTGGGGTTATTTTTGTAATAAAAATTGTATTTGTTCATCATTTCTTTCTGGCCCTAATTAAATACCCTGTGATATTACTTCCACTATTTTTGTCATAAGTAGCTGCATTTATGCGTTTTAGAGAAAAGGCTCATCATTAAATAATGAAAAGAACCAAAATAACGAGGCACCTTATTGTTTTAAATTTGCACTCAGATTTATTGCATATAGTATGCACAAGCCTTTCCTTTTAAATAACAAAATAATCACTCTCCCAAAAATGCCTGGCAAAAATCAATTAACGAAATAAAATAGCTTCCAAAACAGAAAAAATTACAACACATAACCTAACTTCCGAACTACGAACACGAACTAACTCCAACTCTTCCGATGAGTTTCTTGAGGGAATCGATTACCAAGTAATGATCTTAATTTCTATTTGGTGAATGTTCAACTCATGCAGGTCAAAAATAAATTATATTTACTTCTACACAAAAAGTTATAATAAAAGATACAAGCAAAAAAATAGGTCTTGCATTTATCATTTAAACATAAAAAAAGAAAAAAACCGAAAAGATAATTTAATTTGTCAAGCCTTCATATAATTTTTAAATGGCGGACAAAAATCAGCTGCTACCTTTGTGTCGTTATCGGGTCGAAGAGTGGGGCAAAATTACTAGACCGTATCTATTCAAGGGACCGTGGTCTTCAACTACATGAATATGTGGGCAACTCATGATTCCAAGGACACAACAAGAGTGTTGCAGTGCTTTTCAATATATTTCAGTTGTGTGCTTACTTGTGTCGTTTTGTTTTGTTTAATAAACTAAATTTAATGTGACTTGGAAGCTGCAGTATTCTTGGCTACCTGAGGAAATAAAACTGTTTTTTGCTCACTTTTAGGAAACTTTGTAAGAAAATATTCAGAATTGATGGATGTGGATTTGGGCAAGTTAAATCCCACGTATATCCACGCAGCTTCAGAAAAGCACATGAAACTGGAAAACCTCTCTTACCGTTTAAATTTTTATAATAGACTCCTTTTCATATATTTGTATTAGTAAACGTTTTAATTTTAATGATAAATGAACAAATGAAAAATAAGGTGGATTTATTATTTCACACACAATTACAGGTTCCCACTTGTGAGTAATAGTTATTTATCCAACAAGTGTAGAAAGCAATTTTTTTCGCACGCACCGGCGTTTGCCTGAACGACGCGTCAGCGAAGTTTGGGCAAGCCGTAAATTTGGAAAAGATGCTTTCCGCACGCGTTAGTGACAATATTTTTCCTTCGAGAGTGAGGAAAATTTAAAAAAATTGGGTGCGTGAAAAGCCTTTTTCCGTGAAAAGGCTTTTTTCGCATACACGCTGTGCAGAAAAGTGACACTTTCCGCACGCTTTGCAGAAAAGTGACTCTTTCCGTACCCTTGCAGGAAAATATTACAAAAAATGTCATAAATTTTTTTCAAAATTGTCATAAAATCATAAAAAAAATTGTTTTTTTCCAGTGGCCACCCTGTATTGTGAAGATATTTTTGATTTTACTCAAAAAAAGACTACCTATAATTTTGCAAAATTGTAGGGATTACGTTTGCAACCAAAGGGCCGAACCAACCTCCCAGGCTGGTCCTAAAATTTCATAACCGGTTGCAACTGTGACGTCATTGTTTTAAATCGAAAAGACCGGTTCCGGTTCTGGTTCTACCAGAACCAGGACAAATTGTAAATTGAAAATCCTTTAAGTAAGGTTCACTACAAAATACAAAAATGCCTATAGTCGCACTAACGAACTTAATTGGAGAAATTTTCACTATTCTGCACTAAACTTAATTTAAAACGAATAAGTAGCTTTTTTATTTTTTTTTCAATTAAAATATAGAAAAATGAAGTCTAAAAATACTCTTGCAAGCGAAATTTTACATGAGTAAAGCCGGCCATACACGCTACGGTATACCTGACATGTAGACCTGTTCAGATCGACTGTACAGGCAAGCAGGAACGTGTATGTGTCAAATCCGGCAGGTATCCCCGCCTGCCCAGGCGACCAGACTTGAGAACAATTCATATTTTTTACTTGACGTGCCGCGCTACCTTCAGGCAAACCAGCGCGTGAGTGTCGAATCGCCAACAGGCCTCAGTTGGCAAGGGAAGAGGAAGGTCGGCTGCGCCGCGCCGCTCAGTATGTTAAAAAAATGACGTCTCGCAAGCGCAATGCCGTTGTCGAAGAGTTTATCGAACTGCACAAATCTGAGCCTTGCCTTTGGCAAGTTAAAAGCAAAGATTATAACGATAGAGATAAAAGAACTTTGGTTTCTTTTTAATAACCATTCTTTACACCATTTTTGTCGCGGTTTTCTTTTTTCTTTTTAAGTATAACGATAAGACCTAATAATCGCGTCTTACCGGCACCATGATTCGGTTTAAACTGAACAGATCATCACAGGTTTGCCGCTATGTGTGTGCTCGTGACAAGTTTCGGTAAACCTTCCAGGTGTACCTGAACAGGTCTACCTGTCAGGTATACTGTAGCGTGTATGGCCGGCTTAAGAGAAGGAAAGCTGCGGGCGAAGACTATACTGTTAAGTAAATCTGAGTATGGCGAGGATTAAAAAGGCAATATTAATCTCCGCAAAGATTTTCTTTAAAAAAATTGCAGTAAAATTAAAAGTTTTTACGTCACATATCATAATTATAATAGGCTTTATTTAAAGTCGTTTTTTGGCGTGAGAAGATTTCGAACACATTTCGAAATCATGCAAGAAATGTGATTTTGGCGTTGAACTGGTGACGTCACTGTTCAACACATTTCAAAGGATTTCAAAACCTCTCCTCGGACTGTTTTGAAAGTGCTTCAATCACACGGAAAAAAAGGAATACTCAATATAAAGCAATAAAACTAGATCTATGTTAGCATCATATATACGCCAGACGATATTTTTTTGAACTAAGAATATGAAATTCTCAAATTACCTTCTTCGGTTTAAAAATACATAATTTTATTTTAGGTATACATATTCACCTTATTCCTAAAATAATATTTTTAATGTGAAATATTAAAAATCTTAATTTTGTATCTTTTTTAATTCTGTTTTGAAAATACTAATCTTTAATACATGTATTATAAATGTCTAAAGCGAAACCTAGTTATTTTTCTATTTGAGAATATGCCTTTCTCAAACTGAACATTGTTATTCATCTTAAATCAATTATATTTTATTTCATATTTAAGATATAGACCTGTGTTTATATACTTATTTTGAAAATATTATTTATATTATATTTTAAAATTAATTAAGTGTGTAACCTAACAGCAAAAATATAATTCTTAAAAAAAAAATGAATATTTTTCAATTTAAGTACATGGGTTATTTAAAGAAAGAATTCATATTCTTATTTTAAAATATAGAAAAAGCACTGTATCCTTAAAGGGAGTTAACATCAAGTCAGTTAAGCTGCCTTCCCACTTTAAAAAAATGGACTTATTTGCGCACCTTTTGCGCAAACACTTTTATCTTTTGTGCAGCAACCGTATGGAAAATGTGGGTATTTTTTTGTGGGTGGGGTGTTTTCCGCAGTTATTAAAACATTTTGCGCAGCAACTCCTCGAATCTAGTGACACTAAGTAGTAATAAAGAGGTTTTTTTTTAAATTTATTGCTTCCTAAAGTGCTTTTCGATCGGCGGAGATGATAGATCCCATCGCACGAGAGAAAGTCCGGATCGTATGACTTTAAAGAATATACGTTCAGATGGTTGCAAAAGGTAAAAGTGGTTGCGCAATACTGCGCAAAAGATGTGCAAATAAGTCCAATATTTTTTTTTAATTTTGAGTGGGGGGCAGCTTCACTAACCTGTTATCATCCATATTCCTGAATGGTAACTCCCATTGAGGATACCGAAGTGTTTTATCTGTGGGATTTAATAATAATTACTGAAGTGAAAAAAAATATACAGGTAAATAAAAAGTAGAAAATATATTGTCTACTTCCATTTTCTACAATAACTTCTTACGTTGTAGAAAAGAAACAAATATAGTAAAGGATACGAAATCTTATTTAAAAAGAAACTGCGATAAAACTCAAGGATACGTCAATTGTGTTTGGGAGCGGGATATTTTTGAAAATTGTTTTAGGGCAAGACCCAAGGCTTATCAAAATTATTTTAATTTCAAACATGAAACTTTCAACAAGGTGATATCTACCCAAAAATATCAAATCTTGCGTTTGACCCTTTAAGCGACCGTTTAAAAAACGTTTTTTCCATTTTTACAAATAGTTTTTGGTGTTTTTTAGTTAGCTAATCCAAAGCAGAATCAACGTGTGCAAGGTTTTTTTTTTATATAACACCCTTTATATATATTATAAGGCAATTAAGGTATTCCAAAAAAAATCCTTACTTTATATATTAGTTAAGTATCGGAAATTTGAAATTTAAATTATTTTTAAAAAGAGAAACTTTAAACTATATACCCTCGATGTCAAAACTGAAATTTATTTAAAATTTAAAAGAGCCAACAGATTTAAAATGTGGATCATTTTAACCCTCCCTGAAAAAAAAAATGTTTAAGTCACTGTAAAAAAAATAAGGTGTTAGCTAAATAAGCAAGCAAGTTCTGTAGTGTTACGATGCTCCTTGTGTGTTAAGACTGTCCCATTATAAGTCATCTTCTATTCGACGTCTTGAATTTTACGTGTCATTTTGGACATTGGGCGCATAACATTTTTAGCTTGCCAAAAGGCTTAAAATCTTTATATCCTGATCATTCTTGACAAAACTGCATCCCGTCAAAAAGAAAATGACTTATAGCGAGACAGTCTTGACCACACAAAAAGCATCAAACGTAACATTCTAGAACTTTCTTACTAACCGATTTTAATAACGGATACGTTAAGAGAATAAGGCTATTTAGCAAACTTCTCAATTTTTCAAAACTGTCCTCCTCCTTAATTTCAAACAAATATCAGTTTTGACATAAAGCGAATCTTTCCCTTTCAAAAAACTTTAATTTTAAATTTCGGATGATCAATACGAAAGTTTTACTTTAACTTATAAAGTAAGAATCAACTAAAAAAAACACAGACTAAAACATAGTATATCTAACTAACTACACTAACCGCCGCGCCGCACACAGGCGAATTTCGAAGAAAAGCTTGTCAAAAAACCAATTTTATAATTTTATTACCTAGTTAAAACCACCACCCTTTTTTTAATATTCTCGCCCCTCTTAAAAATATTTTAATTTAAAGTTGACCTTTGATGAGACTTTTTTAAGTGTTAATAAAATGTGTTAAATATTTCCTGAATTGAGTGTTCCGTTATCCGCAAGTGGCAAGTAGAATCTTAAAAAAAAAATTATACCTTCATCAAAAACATGATTTTAGTAACTGTCTGCCGATAACTAAAGCATGGCTTTTTGGTTACCGATGCAAAAAGACTTTTTTTATCACGGGTGCAAAAAAAAGATTTCTGTCCATTTTTTACCCAAAATTAAAGAGAAATACCGGAAAGACCGCAAATTATCGCAGGAACTAAAGGTTGGATTATTTCAAGGAGAGTTTATTTAAATACCTTGCTGCGCTCGTTATTTAAACCAACGCTTGTAAAAAAAAAGCACTATTTTAGCCACTAGTTGTTAAAACTACTATTTTTGATCACAGGTGCAAAAAAATATTTCTGTCCGTTTTTTACCTAAACCCAAATAGTAATATTGAAATAATCTGATTATTCTTTCACCACGTCTTTACGAAAGAATCATTTAAAAACATCGTCAAAATATTAAACTATCAAAGATTAAAATGTCGCAACAATGAACGTCACCGAGTAAAAAGGCAAATCGCTAGAGAAATCATTGTTATTTCATTTATCAGCTGCATTGATTTATAGTGTAAAGATTCTGTGTTGCGAGAAGTGCTCTTCGTTCGAGATTTTTAAAAATATTTTCCTGTTTTTTTTTGGATTTTGTGATAAAGGAATTAAAAAAATAGTATTAACAACTCGCGACGAGACTGTGCTTTTTTTTACTCGCATTTCTAAATATTTCGCTGCTTATTTAAACTAAAAAAGCACAGTTTAACGGCGGGTTGTTAACACTATTTTTTTTTAATACCTTTTGAGAGAAGAGCACTTCTCGCAACACACCATCTTTAAACTATGAATCAAGGAGGCTGGTAAATGAAATAACAATGGTTGCCATAGCGATATGCCTTTCATTCTTGCTACATTTTAATCTTTGAAAGTTTGATTTTTTGACGATATTTTTAAATAATTTTTTCGTAAATACTTAATGAAAACTGGTGGAGATGGCTTAATTTTTAGGCAAGAATAATTGGATTTTTTCCATATTACTAGTTTCCTCTATTTCTCGTTAATTTTGGGTAAAAAACGAACAGAAATATTTTTTTGCACCCGTGACCAAAAGTTTCTTTTTGCATCGGTAACCAAAAAGGCCATGCTTTAGTTATTTGCAGACAGTTATTAAAATCCGGTTTTTGATGAAGGTATAAAAAAACTGCTATATTGAATTGAAATATCCACAGAACTTTTTTAATTTTAATTTTTTTAAACTATATAGTCTCATAAAAAAACAAAAATAGGATTTTTTTTCCTTTTGTAGCCATAAAGTACATTTCCCCGTAATTTGCGGTCTTGCCAAAAATACATATTTAAAAAATGAGGTAATGCGGGTAAATGTACTTTATGTCTAGAAAAGGGCGAAAAATTCCTATTTTTATTTTGGCGACATTATAAAGTTTTAAAAAAGTTCTGTGGATATTTCAATTCAACAAAATTTTTGAGATTCTACTTACCACCAGCAGCAATAGACTCCATGACGATATCTTGAAATTTTCTCAATAAGTTGCGGAAAACGAAACGTTCAATTCACGAAATATTTAACACACAAAATTCTCATCAAAGGTCAACTTTAAACTAAAATATTTTTAAGAGGGACAAGAATATTAATAAAAGGGTGGTGGTTTATTATACCTGATTTTTGACGAGCTTTTCCTCGAAATTCAACTGTATGCAATGCACATACAATAAAAGACTGACAGGCTCTTACGTCCTACCTCGGAATCGAGAATCCCCGAGCGTTTGAGATGTTCATTTTAAGAATAAAACGACAAGAATTTTCTTCAATTAGGCATCTGAAGGTTATACTTAATTTTAGTATTTTAAATACTTATTTTGAACCTAAAGAACAACATTTAAGTTAATATTAAAACTACAATAGTCTCATGTCAAAATTTGCAATGTTCTAAAATAAAAAATATTTTTTTGCCTAATTTAAAGATATGCTCTTAAAATTAAAATAAACGGAGTTTCATAATAAACTTAGTGCCGTTTTAATTTAATGATTTCGGTAAATTTCCAAATGAAGATCTTAGGCTTCAAATCAAAAATTATAAAATTTTTAAACAAATAGTTTTTACTTGGATTAAAGAAAACATTTGAGAAAATTAAATTTTGTATTTAAGTATAACAATATGTTTATTTTAAAATAATCTGTTTAAAATAAAATTCTAGATTTTCATTTCAATGATGCAGTTTTGAGCATACTAAAATACTCATTTGTAGAAATTTTTTTTCCGTGCACGATTTCAATATGGCGTGAGTTGTCATTTGTCAAAATACGCGGATAGTGTCGGGTTATGAAGCACCGGCTATTTTTTTTTGTTTTTCAATAATAAAATGATAGAGTCTGATTTAGTAATGTTCACGTAGGTTGCTAATTTGTTGCTAATTTGTTACCGAAGAATTAAATTTTTCGCTGTTGCCGTTTCCGAGAAATCGCGACCCCTGTGACTTTACGGTAATGCTGAGGGGCCACCCCATAATTCCTGATTGGCAAGCGATAGGAGAATAAATCAAACGCCATAATTTGTCGCTCGAAGGCCTTATGTGCATTAACATATAAAAAACAACGAAAATGTCGCGTTTTTTTTTAATCTTCAAAAAACTCTATTTTGCTAATAACTTCTCTTGTATTAAACCAAATGATTAAGAACTAAGCCCATTAGGCGTCAATGAGCTTTTTCGAATTTGTTGTTGCCATTTAAAAGTCAAGTCAAGCAAAATTGAAAAAAAAACTTTTTTTTGAGAAATTGTACCACTGTGCGTCCAATAAATCGTATCTCGGTTATTCCACGAGATATTAGGCTTAAACCAAAAACTTAATTTATGTCATGCAAAGTCCAAATTTGTTCTGTACAATAACAATACGTCGCTCCTGTGGAGTTCAAGAAAATTTGTTGCAACTATTTTCTGAAACTGACCAAAAAGTCGCAATGACTTGCATACCGTTAAGCTGAGCTCAAAGCGGGCTTTTTAAGTACACAAACACAACATTTTTCGCTGGTGTCGTTATCGAGCGAGATATTGCGATGAAAGTGGTTCACTATTCCACTATTTATAGGGCTACCAAGAATCGTATACCGTTCAGCTGGGCTCGAACAGGGCTTTTCAAGTAACTAGACCCAGAATTTGTCGCTGGTGCCGTTATCGAGATATCGAGAACCAAGGGGTTTACTACTCCACATCTCTGCACCCGGATATCTTTAAAACTAGTTATGGGGCCACCAAGTTTCGTATACCGTTTAGCTGGGTTTGAATACGGCTTTTTAATTACCTAAATAAAGAATTTGTCACTGGTGCCATTATCGAGATATTGCGATTTAAGAGGTTCATTATTCCACATCTCTGCACCCGGATATCTCCAAAACTAGTTATGGGGCCACTAAGTTTCATATTCCGTTTAGCTGGGTTCAAGCAAGGCTTTTTAATTACCCAAACCCAGAATTTGTCGATGGTGTCGTTATCGAGATATTGCGATTTAAGTGGTTCACTATTCCACATTTCTGCACCCGGATATCTCCAAAACTATTTATGGGGCCACCAATTTCGTATACCGTTAAGCTAAACACGAACAGGGCTTTTCAAGTAACTGTACCCGGAATTTGTCGCTGGTGCTGTTATCGAGATATTGCTATCTAAGTGGTTTACTATTGCACGTCTCTGCACCAGGATAGCTCCAAAACTAGTTATGGGGCCACCAAGTTTCCTGTGACGCTTAGCTGGGTATGAACCGCGCTTTTTAATTACACAAATACAGAATTTGTCGCTGGTGCCGTTATCGAGATATATATCCGGGTGCAGATATATGGAATAGTGAATCACTTAAATCGCAATATATCGATAACGGCACCAGCGACAAATTCTGGGTCCAGTTACCTGAAAAGCCCTGTTCGAACCCAGCTAAACGGTATACGAAACTTGGTGGCCCCATAAATAGTTTTGTAGATATCCGGGTGCAAATTTGTGGAATAGTGAACCACTTTCATCGCAATATCTCGCTCGATAACGGCACCGTCGAAAAATGTTGTGTTTGTGTACTTAAAAAGCCCGCTTTGAGCTCAGCTTAATGGTATGGAAATCATTGCGACTTTTTGGTCAGTTTCAGAAAATAGTTTCAACAAATTTTCTTGAACTCCACAAGAACTCCATAGGAGCGACGTACAGAACAAATTTGGACTTTGCATGACATAAATTATGTTTTTGGATTAAGCCTAATATCTCGTGGAATAACCAAGATACGATTTATTGGACGCATAGTTTTTTTTAAATTTTGCTTCTTTTTAAATGGCAGCAACAAATTTCAACAAGCTCATTGACGCCTAATGGGTTTAGTTCTGCATTATTTGATTCAATACAAGAGAAGTTATTAGCAAAATAGGGTTTTTTGAAGATTAAAAAAAATCGCGATATTTTAGGTGTTTTTTATATGTTAATGCACATAAGGCATTCGAGCGACAAATTATGGCGTTTGATTTATTCTCCTATCGCTTGCCAATCAGGAGTTATGGGGTGGCCCCTCATCACCGTAAAGTCACATTTCTCGGAAATTTGGCATGTGAATTTTTGTGGCTCTTAATGGTGGTCCCCCAGCTTTACCTACGTCCAAAATTCAATTTGGAGGCACCTTTCGTCAGAGAAGTTATTTAATGGTGGCTTTATACATCAAAATAACAAAATAACCCCGGATTTATAAACCGGAGATAGGAAAAAAACAAAACGCTAACAAATATTTTGTAGCAATAAGTTAGGTTAGGGTCTGTAAAACTGTTACTGGGAAGTGCATTTTGGCGATAGCAAGATCCGATGACGTTGTGGCTGAACCGGTGACATTACATTTCGAAATCACGCAAGCATCGTGTTCTACGTCAAAAAACGACTTAAATTTTATAAAGTACAGCCGCCGTTTTGACAGCAAATCCATTTGGTTTAAAATGGCGGCAAACGGTTTTATTTGGTGAACACATGCACATTTTTTAAAGAAAATCGAATTAATTTTACCAATAGTGGTATGCGCTAAAAATACTTACAGTTAGCACAGCAATACTATCATCACTTCTAAATTTCTAATTTTTGCCCCATGTATTTATACCACCAGAGACGTATATATCGGTATTAATACGTGATGTATGTCACGCGCAAAATAAATTAACCCATTTGTTTCATTTCGGGCCATTTATTCTGCTACCTCTAAATTGCCAAAATTAACTTTTTATTCTTTAAAAAAAAATTTAAATTAACTTTCCCTGCATTTGCCCTTGAATAATCACTAGTAATATAACAAGTGGCATTATAATACGTGCTCATTTTCTAATTGACTAAAATTTTAAAACCCCATTAATTGGCCCAAACAAAAATGATATCTATTTTAAAATTGGTTTGCAAATTTTCAAAAAGTCATTTGTCACGTAGTCCATAATAATCAAGAACTATTTAGCTATCTTGCTCTGATTGGTTTAAATTAATCAATAATTAAAACTTGTCATTTTATTTTTAAAAGATGAATGAAATGAATCCATAATCCATAATCAATACGTATAACAAATCTGTAGACAGAGGCCATTTCGCGTGTCGGATTCCCAACAGGCGATATAGACAACAAAAATGTCATTTTTAGAATTTTTTCTGTCTGTCGGTTTGTTTGTTCCAGCATTACGCAAAAACTACTGTACCGTTTTTGATGCTGCTTAATTCTTTAAGCGCGGTTCTCGGGAATAAAAGTGATGACCATTGAAAGCAAGAAAATGGGTAAAGCCGCAGGTGAATCTGCGGAGTCTTCTGGACGTGTATTCTTAAGGCGCATTTACATAGACAAACTTTCCTTTGATGTTGAAATGCCGACAAACATTTACACGAGCCTCTTTAGCAAAATGTTCAAAGAAATGTTCGAGCAAAATCGCGTACAAAAAACACGTAAATTTTGGAGAGAATGTTGAGCAAAATCTGTCTGAAGAATTGAGGGTATAAAAATTTGTTTACAAATTCAAAATATATATTGTTATCGGAATTCATTGAACTTAACTGAAAATAGAAAAACAAAGTTTTAAAATAAGGTATTTTTTAATTAAGTCCTTTCCGACGGAAAAACGATTTGATGTCGAAATTCACATTTTACCTCATAAGCAACTTCGATTGACCTGATTTTTATAGTTGATATGCCAGTATACTTGTAACTTTTTTGGGGTTGTAAGAAAACGAGAATAAAAAAATTATAATTGGCACTTATTTATTGCTGTTGCCTGTAAAATGTAATGATAAAAATTTACGTTTAAAAGAATATCTCTTTATTTTACTTCCTAGTTTAGTCTTTTACAATAATAATTAAGTCAAATTAAAAAATCTATATACATTTTATTGAATCTCAAATATATGAACAAAAGCACGTTCGTTTTAAATAATACCCGTTTATTACCCACGTTTATAACCCTACGATCCCGACCAGTAATAGACTAGACTTTTGAATCGGAATGTTGCCCTTTGCATATTGTTTGTTCAGTGTTAGTAATCGACCTTGATTATTACATTAAATTGACAGTAAATATCTATATCTTCAACATTTTCATGAACCTTTTGCTTTTCTAAGCAACCCTTGGGGCCTTAAACTAACTAGGTAAATCTGGTGTGAGGAATGAAAAAAAACACAATCAAATCTGAGGGTAAAGTAAAGTATATTTTTTTAAAAAAATCCCCTTCCCACCACTCCTCATAGTCGCGAGGCGCGGATTACCGCTTAAAAGTGCAATTTTTGAGTTTTTTGCCGATATTTGAAAAACTTCCAATTTTCCTGGATTGTGTTTTGAATTTAGGAAAAAAAACTTTTGGAAATAAAAGAAATCTCGCAAAAAAATCCCAAAAAAACCACCGGGAGAAAAAATCCGGGAAAAACAATAAGAAAAAAATATTATAAGTAACCCTAATTCATGTGACCAAACTGATAGCCAATAACAATGTTTTGCTTGCCGTCGGCTTTTTTTCACAAAAATTTAAAATAAAAGTTGGTGTTCCATTTTTTTAAAGAATTGAGATCAATGATCACTGCTGTGAAATTTTATTTATTCTCATCTTTAAAAATATGTTTCCAAAACAGATACCAATAATTTGCTCAAAAATTTACCCGAACAAAATGTTCAAAGAAATGCTCACAAAAATGTTCACGCAAAAAATTTTAGATCTTTTGCACGAGCTTTTGTTTGAGCATGTTCGTCTGTGTAATTGCGCCTTTAGACAGGGAACGGAAAACGTTCCATTCGCATGGTCCAAGCCGGGGAACGGCGTCGATTCTAGTGAAGCTTGCGCAATCAAGAGGTTTTTTTTCTTGAAAGGAATTGTTTCCTAAACTGCTTTTCAACCGTTGGAGGTGATAGATCCCATCGCATGAGAGAAAGACCTGATCGTACACTGAGAAAATTGTTTAGGAAAATGATTCTGCCTGGCGCCTATTTAGCCAAACAATCTTCCTAGAACAAAAAAGTAGCTCAAATACAACAAGAATTTTTAGTAACACTCGCAAATTATCAGTTAGACTAGCAAAAAAAAGTCATACCTCCATATTTTAGCAAAAAACCTTTTTTTTCTAGCAAGATTGTTTGACTAAATAGGCGCCAGGCAGAATTACTTTGCTAAAAAATTTCTCAGTGTATCACTTTCAAGAATATACATCTAGCTGGTATTACATAAATGCGAAAGTATGTGTGTCTGTTTGTTCCTCAATCATGTCAAAACGACTGAACCCATTTGGATGAAATTTAGTAAAAAAATTGGGTGTGGCGTAAATTAAAACATAGAATACTTTTTATTTGACATTTCGGTCAATGACAGGGATCAAATGACATTATTTATGACCGCTTTTTCATGAGTGTGAGTATGCAGATGTGTGGTCTTAATACAAGAGCGACCTTTTGGATTTTTCTTTTTGCCTCCCCTCCACTACCTAGAACTTTCGAAACTGATACATCGTGAAAGAAAATCGTCACATATCTACCCGATTATTATGAGTGCCCACATTGACTTCAAAAACGTGAATCATGAAAGCTTTAAAAATTCCATGAAATGCCTACAGTTACAAGAGGGCTGCTGGGCAAATGGTGTAAATTTTTGCGCAAGTAAGGAACATATTTTCTTTTACACCTTCATTAAAACACCGATATTAGTGCAAAAAAAATCCCACCGGAAAACACACAAACATAAAGTGCATATTCAAGAAAAAAATATACAGGGTGGAGACTTTAAATGGAATATTGGCCGTAGCGGGTTAAAATATTGTGTTTTAGAAAAATCCAAAAACACGTCAACTAAGATTTCTAGGAGATAAAATTTTCGCCAAAATGTTTTTGTGAACTCAGAAAAGGGTCTATTCACATACAACTTATGAAAAAAGAAAAACACTCGTGTATTTTTTTTGACATTTGTCAATCCATGTGTCAAAATCCTCAAAAAGTGATTGTGTCGGACTTCAAATATTGCCCCTAGCGGGTTGGAAATTTGTTTTTTAGAAAAATCCAAAAACACCACAACTAATATTTTTAACAATCAAAATTTTCGGAATAAAATTTTTGTGAATGTACCCTCAGTAAGGGGTCGATTCACATACAGCTTTTTTCCAGATTATATGACCCCGCTTGTGGCACCTTGTAGGAAAACTCATCGAAAAAGAAAACGGTTTTTTGACATTTGTCAATCGATGTGTCAAATGGAAGATACTTCTTTTTAAAAAAAAATTGTATGTGAATAGACCCTTTTCTGAGGGTAGGTTCACAAAAATTTTAGGCCGAAAATTTTTATTGTGGGTGAGGCAACGTACGATGCAAAAATGGAAATTGTCTTAGCTAAATGCTGTTTGTGTAGCATCATAATTTAAAATTTGAGCAGAGTTAAATTAAAAATTTTTATAGCTGAGCAGTGAATTTTTGAAAATTGGACAATTAAAGAAATTCGTTACGTCATAGCGCCTGCTGGTACGGGTCAGAGATGGCGCTGGTGCGAAGCGTAAAAACGGTAATCCTGTAATTTTTAAAAATTGGAAATTTAAAATGGAAAAATTTGCAAATTGAAAAGTTTAAAGTCAAAAGCCTTTTTGGTCATGATGCAAAGCGTTTGTAAATTAGAAATTGCAAAGAAAAATTTTCCAATTGAAGAAATGTGCGACGTCATAGTAGTAGGTACGGACCAGAGATGGCGCTGATGCGTCATGGGGTTTATTGGTACGGCCAAGAGATGGTGCTGGTGCGAGGTGTAAAAACGGTATTCCTGGTATTTTTGAAAATTGGAAATTTAAAACGGAAAAATTTGTAAATTGAAGATTTTAAAATGTGAAAAAAAGAGTAAGCTGAAAATTTCTTAAAAATATCAAATCCGGTTTCTTTTTTATTTTTATTTTCGCATGTATTTAGTATAACTTTGTGGTAAATTTTCAAAATTGGGTTCAAACTCAAAATTTTCATTTAGGTTTTCTTTTTGCAAAAAATCTGGGCCGTTAAACCAAATGTGATTTTCACCTAAGTCTTTCGGATTAAGTCCTCTAGAAATAATGTCTGCGGCATTATCCTTGCTTTTAACATGTCGCCATTGGCAATAGAACCCAAGTATATGCACACGCCATACGCTTTTTCAGAACTGTCACTGAAACCGTATAACTCGATTTTTTGTACATTCGGTAGTAAAACGTGTCTTTCGATTTTTATGTTTTTTAGTTCAGTAGGAATTTCTTAATCCCAGTCAATTTTTAAGTGCCATAGCTGTTGTGTAATTAACTTTGCTCTAATTATTGCTGGACCTATTAACCCCAGGGGGTCAAATATTTGAGCTATAACCGATAAAATGGTACGCTTTGTGATATTATTTTCTTTTAAATTTAAGTTTATCGCGTATTTTAAAACGTCACTATTTGCGTCTCAAGTGATTCCTAACGTTTTCAGTTCTTTTTGATCATGAAATAAAACTAAATTATTATCCGTGCTGTCACTGTTTTTTAAAATATAATTTGAAATATCTCTGTTGTTCGATGACCACTTTCTTAATTCAAAATTCGCGCTTGCTAAGATTTCCGATATTTCATGATACGTTTCTATGCATTCTTTTTCCGTGTCTAAACTTGTCAATAACTCATCTATGTAAAATGATTTTTCTATGATTTTTGACGTTTTCGGGTACTTACTTTGATTTTGGATAGCTAATTCATTTAAACATCGCGTTGCTTGAAATGGTGCACTTGATGTCCCGTACGTTACCGTGTTTAGCTCGTAAACTTTCATGTTTTCGTCGGGATTTTCACGACATATATATATAAATATATAGGATCGATTTGTATGCATCTGTACATCATTTTCACGTCTGCGCTTAGCACGTTTTGTCTTAGTCTTAGTCTTAGTAAAATTGAAAAAAGATCATATTGTATCGTTGGTCCCGTTAAAATTATGTCATTTAACGATATATTCGTACTTGTTTTTGCGCTTGCGTCAAATACTACGCGGCATTTTGTAGTTAACGATTGATCTCTTAGTACGGCTGTGTACGGTAAAAAATACGATTTATTTTTGATCGATTTATCCGTGTTTAGCGTTCCTTGCAAGGTCATGTGTCCTAGTGACTCGTATTCACGCATAAAACCTACGTATTTTTCTTTTAGATCGCTAGTTTTCAATAATCGCGTTTCTAGACTTTTAAATCTTTTTATCGCCGTTGTTTTTGAGTCGCCCAACTCTTGTTTACAGTCTTGATCAAAAGGATATTTTACGATAAAAATACCTTGTTCGTCGCGTTTTGTTGTCTCTTTAAAATAATCTTCGCAATACTGCTCGTTTTTCGATAAATTGTGTTTCGTTTCTAGTTCTTCGATTTGCCAAAACTTCGTTAATGAATCATGTAATTGTTTATTCGATACGTTCGCGGCTACGTTACATACTTGTTTTTGTTTTTTATTTACGTTTGCCTTTAAGCTAAAATTTAAATTTCCGGTAATTATCCATCCTAAATACGTTTCTTGTAAAATGGGCATGTCGTTTCCTAACCTCATTCTACCTTCTTTTAATAAATCAAAAAATATTCCTGCACCGATAAATAAATCTATTTCTCTCGGTATGTTAAATTGTTCATCCGCTAAATTCAAGTTTTTTGGGTATTTTATTTGCGTTTTTTCAAATACTTTCAACGGTAATTTTTCTGTAACTTTCGGTAATATTAAAAAGTGTAATTTTGCTTGGAATTTGTTAAATCTCGATTTTATGCACGTATTTGTCCTACCAATTATTTTTGTCTCAATTTGTCCAACTCCCGATAACGGTATCTCAATTTTTTCGTACGTTAAATTAAGTTTTTCGCATAAATTTTTGCTTATTAAATTTGATTGCGATGCGTTATCCAAAAGTGCGTTGCATTTTTTCCATGTATTTTGATTATTTAAAATTAAAACTGTTGCTGTTGAAAGTAAGCATTGATTTGTGTAAATGGTTGCATGTGTGAATGTTCTTTGATTGTGAATGTCTGCTTTTATTTCCGTTTCTAATTAATTTTGGTTATTTGCGCTTGATTCCAAATTATTCTGGGCGATTACGCACGTTCCCTGTCGATTTTTTTGAGTTCTCCCGCTCGCGCCTGTTTCGTTCAAACGCATCGCGCTTTCGCCAGGTTGGGCGTGTCGTGTATTAAAACCGTTGTGTGCGCTCATCGGCTCGGTTCGGGACTGCAAGTGCTGCGACACTCCGGTGTTGCCGGTTGTATTTTATTGAAATCCTAGATTTGTTTGATTTTGGGGAAAATTGCGTGACATATTATTTTGGTCTTGAAAATGATTATTTTGCTTTGAACTTTGGGGACTTTGACGGTAATTATTTACGTGTAATGCTGAATTATGCTTTAAATTACATTTTTTACATCCTTTTGCAAAGCAATTTAATTTTGAATGTCCCGTTCTCAGACAGTTGCTGCAGAGCTTATTTTTATTTATTTCGATGTATTTTTCGTTAAGGGGCAAATTTAAAAATGTGGGGCATTGATACAAAAAGTGATTTTGCTGGCATACATAACAAGTTAGATTTGGATTTGGATTTTGCTGCATATTATTGTCATATTGCGTTTGTTGTGTGATTGGACAAGAAACTCTTTTTTGGTATTGATTTGGATAGTTTTGTCTTTGGCCGTTAAAATTGGGGGGGTTATTTTGTTGATTATACGATTTTTTGTTTTGCTCGATACTTGTTACCGCTTCCATTGTAAAACATCTTTTAGTCAAAAAATCTTTAAACTCGTTTAATGTGGGCATTTTGTTTTGATCAGTTTGTTTATTTTCCCATTCTCGTTTTGTACGTTCATCGATTTTTTGTAAAATTAACGGTATGAGTAGGGTATCCCAGTGCTCTACAGGAATTTTTAGTTTTTCAAGGGCCGATAAATGTTGGTGTAAAGTGTCTAATAATTTTCTCAATTGAACTGGGGATTCTCGTGTAACAGGGGGAAGGTTGAATAAAATAGCGTTTACGTATGTGTTTATGATTACTCTCTTATGGTCGTATCTTTGATTTAAAATGTACCAAGCTATGGTGTAATTACTCTCAATTAACTCTAAGGATTCAATTAAAACAGCTGCTTCATCTTTTAAACAGGATTTTAATATCAAAAGCTTATTTATTTCACTTATATCTAGTCTACTGTCTACTACTGATCTAAATACATTCTTAAAACTATACCAATTTTCATACTTACCGTGAAATGTCGGGAGATTTACGTCTAGTAGTTTAGAGCTGGCAACCACGTGCAGTGCGCCTGGCTTACATTGCCTGCCAACCAATTCTGCTGTCCGCCGACCGCGTTGCCGCTTTGTCGTTGATTTATATCATGAACCTGTTCGATTAATTTTTTTGCTTGTCGTAAAATAATGATTCCGTTTCTAACCTGTCATTTTTCGTGTCTTTATCTAAAAATTTTAAACGTGTTTGTATCTTGTCAAATTCTGAAAATCCTCTTCTACGCTTCATTAAATTCGATATTATTGGTGTCAGTAAACTCTTTTGTCGATTTTTTCGCGAGTTTTTTAGTCGTTTTTTGTGTAGACATTTTTATGCTTACTATTACGTTTACGTTAGGTTAGGATTAAAAATAAAATTTCATGTAAAATACGATTTTTGGATTTTTTTTTTGCTAATGATGCATCAAATTCACTTATTATTATATTATATTATTCACGTTGGCTACTATTTTTTTTTTACGATAAAAGCTTGTCTAACATGTAGGATTGATTCAACTAGGAGACATCAGGATTAAAATGTAAACGATCTCACCGGTCTGGTCTGTTTCCATCTACGCCGCCGCCATCATATCCTGGTCGAAGTGGCCATCATGTCGGGGACTGGGTTGTTTTCACCTGGTTTTCGACTATTTTCGAAGGACCACCTGTCCTCTCACACCTTCTGCGTAATTGACAATACTTGTTTTTAACTTTAGAAATTTTATTTTAACTTTTACAATGATTTATTGTGATTAAAACGTTACAAAAATACGATTCAAAAAGCTTGCTGTTGTCGAACTCATTTCTCGGAGCCGTCTCTTCCTGCACGCCAAAGTGAGGCTGTCGAGGGGTACAGTGTTGTCACGTTGTGTCGTAATATTAAAGTTTTAACTTCAACCTTGGGGGTTGAACAAATTACTAGAAATAATAGTTTTTTTGATACTGTACATACAATCTTTGGTTCTTTTGATGGGTACCCCCAAACTATGTCTTTTGGCAAAAGGGCATGGTGGGTAAACTATATTAGCCCAGTCAAATTGACATATAATTAAAATGATCAAATTGTTTTTTTTTAACTGTTCCGGGACACACATCGGAACCATTTTTGGTTACTTTGATAGGTACCCCCAAACTAAGTCTTTTGGCAAAAGGGCATGATGGGTAAACTATATTAGCCCATTCAAATTGACATATAATTAAAATGGTCAAATTGGGTTTTATTTTTTTTGATACTGTTCCGGGACACGCATTGGAACCATTTTTGGTTCTTTTGATAGGTACCCCCAAACTATGTCTTTTGACTGGACTAATATAGTTTACCCACTATGCCCTTTTGCCAAAAGACATAGTTTGGGGATACCCATCAAGGTAGCCAAAAATAGTTCCGATGCGTGTCCCGGAACAGTTAAAAAAAACAAAAACCAATTTCACCATTTTAATTATATATCAATTTGACCAGGCTAATATAGTTCACCCACCATGCCCTTTTGCTAAAAGACAATGTTTGGGGGTGCCTATCAAAAGAACAAAAAATGTTTCCGATGCGTGTCCCGGAACAGTATAAAAAAAACCAATTTGACCATTTTAATTATATGTCAATTTGACTGGGCTAATATAGTTTACCCATCATGCCCTTTTGCCAAAAGACATAGTTTGGGGGTACCTATCAAAAGAACCAAAAATGGTTCCGATGCGTATCTCAGAACAGTATAAAAAAAATAAAAACCAATTTGACCATTTTAATTATATGTCAATTTGACTGGGCTTATATAGTTTACCCACCATGCCCTTTTTCCAAAAGAAAAAGTCTGGGGGTACCTATCAAAAGAACCAAAAATGGTTCCGATGCGTGTCTCGGAACAGTATAAAAAAATAAAAACCAATTTGACCATTTTAATTATATGTCAATTTGACTGGGCTAATATAGTTTACCCACCATGCCCTTTTGACAAAAGTCATAGTTTGGGCACGGGTAACCTCTGTTCGATACTCTGTGGTTTGGGGGTACTTATGAAAAGAACCAAAAATGGTTCCGATGCGTGTCCCGGAACAGTTTTAAAAAATAAAAACCTTTGACCATTTTATTATATGTCAATTTCACTAGGCTGATATAGTTTACCCACCATGCCCTTTTGCCAAAAGACATAGTTTGGAGGTACCTATGAAAAGAACCAAAAATGGTTCCGATGCGTTTCCCGGAACAGTTTTAAAAAAAACAATTTGACTGGGCTAAGATAGTTGACCCACCATGCCCTTTTGTCAAAAGACATAGTTTGGAGGTACCCATCAAAAGAACCAAAGATGGTTCCGATGCGTATCCCAGAACAGTATAAAAAAAACAATTTGACCATTTTAATGATATATCAACTTGACTGGGTTATTGCCGCCACAGCCAAGGCGAGACTGGCGCGCCACGTAGCGCGTAACTTGGTTCGGATATCGGTTAGGTAAAAAGTGGAGCTAAAATTTTTGACGCAGACTTCACACTACTATAGTAGCACTAATAAATGTATAAATCTAAATTTAAATTTTTTTGATAAAAATTAAAGCTAATAAGCTAAATAAGCCAGTCGAGTAAACAAGTCAATGCTTAACATACTATTAGATATATTATGTTGTTATTTATTTTATTTAACGCATTTTTATTGTTAACATTATATGTAACGTGGCAAGTCTTGAGAGATCAATAATTTAGAAGTCCCTTTTCCTCGCTTGTTCATTGGCAAATTCTTTTATTAGAATTTTATTTTATTTATTAAAGTCGTTAACTCCATTTCGTAAGCAACTTAAGTTTCAATTGAAACTAAAGCTCAGCTGCTTAATATACTTTGACTCATTTGTAATCTTAGGTAATCTTTAAATAGTTTTAATTTACTGGAAATACTGACTGGTCAGTGGGCCCCTTGCATCGCCGGGCCCTGAGGCTTTGCCTCGGGTTGCTAGGTGCTACATAAGCAAAACCTAAATTTTTTCTTTTCTTCCAATACAGAATCCGTCAACGCAATTATAAGGAACTGGGCAAGCACTGCAATCGAACGCTGAAAAAATAAGCAACAAACATATTAGTTTAATAAAATAACAATTAAATTTGATGTTAAGCACATTTACCGTTAATAATTTGCGCTACTATGCTGTAAGGGAAAAATGGCATAGCAGTAGCGGCTCGTAGCGTTAAGTAGCATTTACACAGTCGAATATTCCTTTGATCTTCGAAATGCCGACAAACATTCGCGCGAATTATTTATTTAAAGATTTGCGCAAAAGGTTCGGTCCAAAAGGTTCGGGGTTCGGGTAAAAAGGTTCGTGGTGTTCGGACAAAATTTGCTGAAAGAAATATTTGGAATAAAATAAAAATTAGGAAAATTATTTACCGTAAATAATTGAACTGAACTGTAATATAAAAATTAAATTTTAAAACCTTTCCGACGGAAAAACGATTTGACCCACTTGATAAAAAATGAGGATTACTTGATTTCATTATGTGGGGTTTTGGTGGTGGGGTTTGGTAGCGGGGTTTGGTGACGGGGTTTGGTGGTGGGGTTTGGTGATGGGGTTTGGTGGTGGGGTTTGATGGGGTTTGGTGGTGGAGTTTGGTGGTGAGGCTTGATGGGATTTGGTGGTCGGGTTTGGAGGTGGGGTGTGATGGCGTCGTTCGATCCCATTTATAGAATATTCTTGTAACCGTGAACTTCACCTAGCTCCCTGACTAATTTTTCTCCGACCGGTCCCAGTTGACAGAGCTTTATTTACCTGTGTACCGGGCCCAGTTGACCCTGGCCGAAGTGGACCCATATCTTACTTCCCAATGAGCATTTTCAGAAACTTCTGGTGACAGATATTTATATAAAAATTATAAAGAGGGTTCCATTGATACCGTAGGGTTTTTAGAAGTTTCCTACAAGAATTGAGTTTGTATATTTGTTTTATTAAAGGCTCTAAATTGATGATACCCTAAAGTAACATAAAACTGGCGTTAACAATATTTCCACGGACATCTTTATAAAAATTAAAGTCATCGGTAACAAATGTTATATAAATTGGTGTTAACAATGTCTACACCAACATATTTATAAAAATATAAGTCGTCAGTGACAAAAGTTATATAAATTGGTGTTTGAAATCTTTCTGTCAACCCACCTATAAAACCGTAAGTAACTATCAATTAAATATATATAATAGATTAGTTTTTAAAATGTTGCTATCAACCCACTTATAAAATTTAATTAACCAACAACAAATTTATATAAGATACGATTGAAAATATTTCGAGACACTTATAAAAACTTGGGAACTCACACACAATAGTTATATAAATTGGTGTCTGTAATATTCTTATGAACTCATTCATAAACCTTTTTTGCCCATAAGGTTTTTTCTATAATGTTGTTATTAATTTCTTTATATAGTGATTATAATACAACTGTTTTTAGAACAAAAAAAACAATTTTAATTTATTTTGGCAATTATAATAATAAAACAAACAAGATTTTTTAAGGTTAATTTTGTGACATCAAAAGGCGCGTTTTTGCGACATAAAAAGGAGCGTTTTTGCGACATAAAAAGGTGCGTTTTTGCGAGATACCATACCATTATTATCTTGTTTTAATTACATCAATCTGAGAGAGATAAGAGATCCAAATCTTCTTGAGATAGTTGCCGATGACAGATATCGGGATCGAATACATTTTACACCTGATTCCCACCAACGTTTCCCATGCGCAGTCACCCTGACTCAAAAAACTCATCACGTGGTCCGACATGAACTTGTATAGGCAAATCTCGCTCAGAGTTTTGATTCGGGGGACCCACGAATGAGAAACGCATAGATGGGAACCGTGTTTTAGAAAAAGAGAACAATATAGTAACCGTGTTAAGGTCGCAAAAACGCACCGTGAAACGTCAAGCGCATACGCTGATACTACAGGTCGGCGGCAAATGTGAACACCCCGGAAAATACTCGCCTGTACACCCTTCGACCCCGCAATCTAACTTGAGATAGTTACCTCTGACAGTTATGCAGGCTTGAAGTGTGTGGAGGCGGATATTTTTCCTGGTATGTGTAGTATGCTGGATCTCTCGAGGAATGCATTTAGGAAAAGAGAACAATGGTAACTATGTTAAGCTCGCAGAAACGGACCATCAGTGTTCAATACTGTTCCAAGTAGCATCATTTTTTAAAAGGGTCATAAAATAGTGTTGACGAGGTAAACAGTGGTATAGTTGTATTGTTTTTTTTTATAGAATTGTCGGAAATTTTCGCAATTTTGGATTATAAAAACAGGTTTTTGGCCTAGATAAAAACGTTATTTATTTTTTTCCCGTTTTCTCAAGTATTTTTGGAGCCCATGAAATTTACGTGAGTGTATTCGAAAACTATACAGTACACACGGGACCGCAGCTGATTTTCAGAGTAGGATGACTTGAAAAACAGCTTTTATTTGACTATAGTATACAAATATTCATATTCCTGCTTCAGCTTATCTCACTTTCATTTTTATTTATTTTAGAAGATTGCTAAACACCATTTTATAAATTTTTTTATTGTAAAAAGAAAAAGAATAATACATAACAAGCAAAGGGAAGAAAGATGGAAAATCTATAATACTAAATCCATAAAAACCTTTACTTCGTTATGTAGTGTTGTTAGAACAGTTGTAAAACCTTTTTATAATAATCTTTTTCAAGTTTTTTTTACTCATTTAAGAGATATATTAGAGTTATAAAATTATCACCAACACTAAATAATATAACTTTTGGTTATTTTATGAAGGTTTTATATTATTTGCTGTAACTTTTATATAGACAAAAATGCTCATTGGGTTACTACGGTAATTAGGGTAAGGAGAAAGTAAAGAACGTAGACGAGTGAAAGAGGGTGAGACGTAAGCTACAAGTTTTTTTCTTCATAAATTAGTTTTTAACCAGATTTTTCATAAACGATTCGATGCAGAAACATGATATTGGCCGCATAACTGAAGAACGTCTTGTTCAATTTTAATAAGAGATTTGCCGATGTCACTAAAATTCTCTCTTTCTTTCTCAATAGAGTAAAAAAATAAAAAAAGGTTTGATAGAGAAAAGACAAAAAAAAAGCAAAATAAAGTACCAACAGGTACTGCTTATAATAGTGTGATGTTGCTAAAAAATGTGGATGAGCAAGAGGGGGAGTAGGTCAAGTGTTATTCTCGGTGATATGCGAGAAAAAACAAGGGTCAACAGTTTTCTTTTCAAATTTTAAGGTTTATATCATCTCTATCGTAAATAAAAAACACGTACCGATTTAACATTTCCTGTTAAACCTTCCGTAAAAAAATGTAATCTACCGAAAAAAAATTTTTAGTCGCCTTCATCAAATAATATTTTTAGTCACTCTCACAAGTAACTTTTTTCTTCAATTTTGAAGTTGATCATTGTGGTACAGCTAATCAAACTTAACTTAATTTCTTGATTTCCTATTCTTGCTTTTACTATTTAATCGAAAAATAAAATAGAATATTTTTGGTGTTCCAGTTTAATTTCAAGAATTGAGGTCAGTGATGTGAGACAAAAAATTATTCGCTACAAATGTTCGAGTGTACGGGCAAACGTTCTTCGAAAAAGGTTCGCCAGATTTGGCCCGAATTTTTGGACGAACCTATTCGCTCTGTGTAAATGCGCCTTTAATAGGAGGTGAAGCGCGCACGAAAAATAATAACAACTGGGAATTCACGAATGCATAAATAACAATAACAAACTCTTGTCTTTTGATTTCCTTGTTTTTCTATTTCAAGAAAAGGTCTATTAGGTCCTTCATGGATGGATCATGGAACGGAGACATTATAATCTTTCACGGTCATCTAAAAACGCAATGTATACAGATCACAGTACACCCACGACATTAGAGTAAAGGAAACACAATACACCTAACACGGTATTTCTCGTCACAGATTCAACACGCGCCGCGCATGACGTCACGCTGGAATCAGAATTGTTTGTTTACCACTGAGAGCTGGAAGTATTTTGTGATTTCACTGATTTTTCGGTCATATTTTTGTAATTATGATTGTTCAGGACTATCATCGAGTTTAACTAAATATTCTAGTTTTCGTTTATAATAGTGAAATATCACTTAAAAGACCAAAATGCCGGGTGGTGCCGTGACTACGTGCAAAAAACCGAATCGGTATACCAAAGATACAATACAGCGATCAAATATTATTCATATATTTTTGTATACTTACTTACAGTTTAATATACGTACCTAATTCCTGAATAAAGTTTGATATTAATAATTATTATTAGTGTATATTATTTTTAAAGTTTTTCATTTCTCTCAAACTCCATATATCTAATAGAAATTATCTATATTGTGGATTTTTGTAGCAAGGTAATAGAATTAGAGCATTTTTATTTACCTAGATAATGTCTTTATCTGATTTTAAAAAAAGTAAATACAGGAGTTTTAAGTTGAGGCATTTTTTTATGTGACTGAAGACAGATTCGGATTCAGATTCGAAAACAGCTTACTTTTAGCATTATTTCATCGCATGCATGGACAAATTATTATATCAAATAATTTACATTTTTAATCCTATATTTTGTAGTAATAACCTTTCGAAAAGTGATAGTACCGTATCAGCCGTTGTTGTGAGATGGCATGAACACACCAACGTCATACAGTCGATCTTTGCAATAAAATAAAATGAACAAGGTATTATATATCTACGTATGTCCCCATCCCCTGACCAAACGATGTTAATAATATTAATGGTTGGCCTAGCATTATTATTATTAACATCGGTTGGTAAGGAGATGGGGACATACGTAAATACAATACCTTGTTCATTTTATTTTATTGCAAGCATCGACTGTATGCTTTTCCACGAAATTACTCCCATGATTAACGTTTTTGTGTTCATACGTGCCCGAAAATATCTACCTATCTCTGTGTGAGTCTTTTGACCATAACAACGGCTGATACGGTACTATAACTTTTGTAAAGGTTATTACTAGAAAATTATGGGATTAAAAATGTAAATTATTTTATATAATTTGTCCATGTAAGCGACGAATAATGTTAAAAGTAAGCGATTTTCGTCACTTAGAAAAAGGGCCTTAATTTCTTCGCAATTATAATAAACCAGTATGATTGCTTAGCGGATCAATACGTTCTAAAGGGAAGCGTCTCAGCTCCAAAAATCGATAAAAACATGGTGTCGGGGGTCGAGGTGACACTTGATTGTTTACATTTTGTAACAGGTCGTTTTTCGTGTTTTGAAAAGGCGAAAATCGTTATTTTTTGCTGTTTTTGGTTTATGTATTATAGGTCAGTCCAACGATGTGTCGCTGTCGCTTGATTGAGAAGTCACGGAGGGCAAACAAAGCGATTTTCAAGAAGATGTAGTGTTAACTTCTAGTGATTTTCCGGATTTTCCAGTGACTTTCAATAGGTGAAAATGCATTTTTATTATAGTTTGTTCTTTTTGAAAAACAGATAAAGGCAGTTGGTTAGTGGATTTTTGCAGGAAGAGCCAAAAAACCGTGCCAAAAGTCACAGTGTTTTTTTTGTTTACATTGGTTTTTATTTGGGTTTTAAGGAATTTACAGGAAGATTTAAATAGAAAACGCCACTTCTGTGTTACCCCACTAAACCACCAGACCCAACTTAACCCAAACTGTACAATGAAAGACTATTTAAACAAGCTGAGCATCCTGATGTGGCCCAGAGATACATAGAAAAATGTTCCCTTATTAATAACTTAGACCCATTTACCGTGGAAGATTCTAAATTTAGTGCAAAACCTGTGAATTTGCCAAAAATACACAATTAATGGACATTGTAGGATATTTGGTGCCGCAGTAGGTTGCCCTACAATTTAATAAAAAACAAACAAAGATGCTCGCCAAACACTGGGTAAAACAAATAAAAATATTTTCAAACCTGAAACAAAATGTCTGGAACAAACTCTTGCATATTTTAGTTTAGTTACTGAAAACTTTTGACCCTTAACAGACAGCTATTATCTAATCTATCTATCTAAAACCTCAATTTATCTCGTGGATTTCTACTGCCACAATTCGCAATGGAACATGAAAGCGGCATTTTCAATTCAAATATTCCTCTAAATTCCTTAAATCACAAATAAAAACCAATGTAAACCTAGTGAAATTATAATTTTTTTTGTCAAACATTATTAAAAATGCCGCATGCATGTGTTGTGCCAAAGTGTTGGACTCAGTATCATAAGAAAAGCCCAAACTATCGACCTTTAAGTGTAGGTTATTTTTCAGTACCACTTGAATAAACTTTCCTGTCTTTTGGTGACTCTTTCCAAAAGGGCTTAGCTTGTACGGTCGAAGTGTGGTATTCTTGAAATTTCCAAATTGGTAACTACCTACATATTTGTGATTTATATTTTGACCATGGTTTGGTTTTTCATTTATAGGTTTGTGAACTACATTTTAAAATCGAAGACGTTGAAGGGTTCACACAATTTTACACAGCTACAGGGGATGTTTTGAATGTTCCATTGAAAACACCACGCTTAAGAAAAAAGCGAGTTTAAAAACAAAACCTACATCCTACATACATTTTACAAGATAGACCGATAAGTTTGCACAAAACTTACAAACCCTGTCATCAAACAATTTTTGAATAATAACTTTTTTCCCAAAAATTTGTCACAAATATGGGTGTGTGTGTGTGTGTGAAAAAATATAGTAGTTTGCAAAAGAACAACCCTTTCCCTAACTTGCTTGCATATTTGGTTGACATGTATTTATATTTATGCATGCATCTTAGTCTACAATTTAACATGTGCATAAAAAGTTTTCTTGTATGTGTAATGTAATGTAAATTACTTGCAGGGAACAACATTGTCTTCTTGAAAGAGATATGAAATATACCTTTATGGACGTCCACAAAATAATGTACCACCATTTTTTGCCCAATTTCAACCCTCCTTTCCTCTCTTCTCGCTCTTTTGAAACTCTGTCTCCCTAAATTTAAAAACCTGAAAACAATGTGTTTTAAATATTTTTCGGATCAAATTGTGATGTAATGCAGTTGCACTCCCCCCTCCCATAACTTATGAATGGTCTCTATAGCAAAATTCGCGCGATGTATATGTTCCTCGACTTCCGCGGCCATATTGAATCGAGTTGATTGGCCTTCCGTGGAGATGGTTTTGAGCGGATATATAGGAATATATCTAAATACCACTTACAATATCTTGTTAATTTATTCATTGTGTCACTGAACACACTATCTATACACTATATGTATGCAGACACAATAATGCTACCCTATCAACCTCAATTTTTATATTAAAGCATATAAAAAGCGGAACTTACTCCGTTAATACCAAAGATATGTAAGGTGAAACTCTTAACATATTCCAAAATTTAGCAAAGCATTTAGAAAGTAAATTATATTAAAAAATGTGTACAAAAAATATTGTTAACTATTTATCTATTAATATAATCCGTTCTGCATTATCTATGGAAAAAAAAATCACTACAGCTACAACGCAACTACGACGACACTACCACAGTCTAAATGCACCTGTGAACAACGGCCCTTAAGGGTTATTTGTAAAGTTCGAGCGGAAAACTTTTAACTCCTTAAGAGACGCCACATATTTTTCTTACACTGTTTTGGACATGAGCGTTTTAGTGTGCATAGTAATATTTAATTTTTGGGGATGTATGTACAAACAGACAATTCGATTTTTTAGAAATATAATAGGTATTTTATTGCCATTGCTAAAGTTCAAATCCATTGTGATATAATATTCGGTTAAACAAACAGTCCTACACTAATACAAGTATTTTGCATGAAAATTTACCATTACACAAAGTCTGACCGATACAGTAGTCCAGGAAATCCCCGACTTACATCTTGCATCCTGCCTAATCACTGTACTACACTTTTTAACATTTTTACAGCATTCGTTTGATTCTTAACTTCCACACGACAGTTCTTATACCGGGCTTCCAAAATTTTAACATTTTGAAATACTTTCACAAACCAAACTTCACTTTTTACATTCTAACTATTTTCTTTCGAACTGCCTTGTGTGTTTTAAGATGAGTATTGGAACTCGTTTGGATTTCAACTGTGTTCTGTTTAAGCCAATTTTTTGCTTTTATAGCAAAATGTGACGTAAGCGCCGAATTCCCAGAAAAAAACGGGCTTACGTGCTGGAAGTCTATTCCTGAACAGGGAGCGGTATAAATCGCTTTAGAGAATGATCTCATATCGTACGACTTTCAAGAATACACGTCCTATCAACACGGTCTTACAGTGATCTCGCGGTCATGTAATGAAAAATTCTTGTTAAGTGATGCGACGTAGGTATGGTTTTTCGGAGCTCTGCAAATTGAATTTAGTTTTTAACAATTTTTTAACGGAACAACACCTCGGTAGTGCGCGCTATGCCTATAGACATAGAACACAGTGGGTGTTTGAACTTAGAGACTTTTTTGTGATTGTTGGTTTTTTGAACTTAAATGTTGTTTTTTATTTTGGGTAAGAAATATTTCTTTAGAATAAATTTCCCGTCTTTTATCTTTTTATCAAAATTATTTTGGAAATATAATATTTAAATTTTCAAAATCATTAACTAAAATTTTTATAACAATCGTTGAGGTTCGCTGCAAAAAGAAAATATTTTTCAAAAAATATCGAAAGAAAACAAAAATATTTTCAAATTTATCATACCTAGTTTTTTTTCAACTTATTTTTTATTTATTTTACTACTTCTGAAACAAAAAAAAAACCATTTAATATATAAATTTATAATCAATTTTGTGGAAAAGTATTAACTTTTTTTAAAAATTAAACAATTTGCCTTGAAATTTTCGACCTTTCACACACCTTTAGAAAGCAATTCCATATAGTACAAGCGTTCGCAGTAAAAATTATGATGGATAGGTAACCCTCGCCATTTTTTGATAAGATGTGCATTTTCTGGTCCTGATTACGAAATGGACAATCCTGTACCTCAAAATTGTAGATAAGGACTCGGCACACCAATCCAAAGGTGGGCAATTTTAGAAGTCACATATTATATGATTTAGTAGTACCACCAGACCAAAAATCACCTGGTGTGCCGGACCTCATTCAGTGATAAGGTGGGCATTTTTAGAGTGGTGTGCCCATAGAAATATAAGTGGGTGAGAATGGGCAAAGACGACTGCGCATCCTAAAATCGGAGGACCTCCATTTTGAATCAGAGCACAGATCGGTAGACTGGAAGTTGCCGCATCCGCAACCAACCAATGTCATTTTCTTTAATTTTGGCAGAGGACGGATTGTTGTCTGTCGTTTGGTGTTTGTTTTCATATTTTTCTCTTCGAATTTTGATTAGGCAGTTAGTGGATATTTATGTCGATTCAAAATTGTTTTTGTGACTTTTTTGAACAATGTCTTGTGCAGTGGAAAAATGTATCCATTAATAAAATTTCATTTGTAAGTTAAGTATAGTGGTGTAGCCAAAAGTATTCTTCATAGTCACAGTGTTTGTTCTAATTTCAGTGTATTTTAGAAAGTTAAAAAGCTGTTTAAAATGGGAGTGCTCATAGAGTGATTTTGCTTTGTATTTGCAATGAAACAATCATTGCATGCAAGTCATCCTTTCTCATCTCACTTTATAGTAGTACCAGTAAAGTGACATGAAAAGAGAAGGTTCGCATGCAATTCTTGTTTTATTGCTCTATGTCAAACAGGCCTTATTATGACTATCACTATTGCAAAAACAAAAATGTGCTTTTGCTATTGGTGTGAATCTAAATTGATGTTGTCTTTCAATTATTTCGACTTATTTTTTTTAATTTTTGTCTGTTTTTGTTGTTTGAAGAGTCCAGGCATTCATATTTATATCAGGGGCATTCATATGAGGCTGACAAAGATGGAGATTCACAGTGAGTTACAAAAAACTGACAGATGTTATTGCAAATAGGTAGTATGACAAGTAGGAACAGTGGTTATTTCTTAGGACTAAAATTACAACAAACACTATTCCAATTATGAACTACCTATACTTTATATTAATCCTGCATCATAAAGAATGTGTAGGTGCCTCCATAAAAAAAATTCCATAAAAAATCAAAAATGGCAGAATATCGTATACTTACTAAATAATTACCTTATTTTTAGGCTGGAAAGTTTCTGTTTTTTTTCAATTTTTTTAAATTGTTTATAAACACATAAGGTACATAACACATAGCATAAAATCTCTACAGTTCAGTGATTGAGATGCTACACTAGGCGTTATGGGACCCCATGCAAGTTTATGTGAGACGGCCTTAACTTCTCTTTTTTTTTAATTTGAAAAATACATTTTTGCACCTCATAACTCTTATATATGTTGAGTTTTTGTTATTAATAGATCCCAAAATGAATGAAACAACGACCCAACACCGCTTCAATTCAAATATGTTAGACCATTACTGCTGCATACAAGAGTAGGTGCTGAGGGAGGAAACTGTCATATTGTCAGTTCCCAACAAATCTGGCAAGTATGAAGAGGCTGTTGATATTTATCTTGTGAGGAAATAAGGACTTTAAATATCAAACGTGGCTAAATTCAGAGAACCTTTTTCCAAAAATGACTAACCACTTTTTGGAAACTCCACCTCTGGAACCCAATCACTCATTCATTCTAATTAAAAATATCGTTGCCTGTTATGTTAGAATAAGGTTTTTTAATTTAAGCAAAAAAATTCACTGCTATGTACAGTGCAAGGTAAAAATATAAGAAACAAATTGAATAAGTTGATATTATTCAATCATCACTAATTGTACCTGTAAGATTGAATAAATCATTTTACTTTGAATTTTGTCATTTCTCCATCCCTAGTGTGTATTGTTTTTCATATTTCTACCTCCTCCCCTCCCTTTTAACTGCTAAGCCATCACATACTTTAAATTTGTCAAGCCATCAATTTGTCATATATACAGCTGGTTTAAAAAAAATTAGGACAACATGTCATGATTTTACTTTGAGATTAACCAGCACAAACATGAATGTTGTCCTTTTTTTTTCAACCGGCTATACATACGACAACATAAAATATTTTTTTAAATGATAAATTATGATTTGGGTGTTAAGGCTCCCACCCTATACAAATATTAAAGAGTTGGAGAAAATGCTGAAACACATCAATTTTGTTTGTAAGGGCTATATGTATCTCAAAAACTAATAGATAGATTTTCGAAATTTTTACATGATTCTCAAGACATTCAGGACGACCCACTTTCCCTATTCAAAATATAGAGGTAAAGTTTACCCCTTGAAGGGGATGCATGCTATAAAAATTTCAAGATAGGTAGACAAAAAGTGTCCCGTTTACAAACAAAATTGATGTGTTTCTTCCAATTCTTAACAATTTTCGAAAAAATTCAGGTGAACCCTTTTAAATGGCCAAGCCTATATATATATATATATATATATACAGGGTGTCCTAAAAATCCGAGTTCACCCTAATATCTCTAGAACCAAAAGAGACAGAAAAGTAAAATTTCACACAATTAGATGGTTTACAAAAAAGTATCTCTTTGGATGCTAATTATGCCGCCCTTCATTAAGGGCCGGAGCTAGAGCGGAGACAATACTTTTTTTAATTGATATACCCTGCATATTTTCGAAAGTTTGAATAGAGCTTTTTATTCCTAAAAATACCTAATATGTTACCTTTTTCTCTAATGGTTTTTAAATAAAATGACAAAAACTTTTAAATAAGAGCAATGATTTAGAGGAAGACTCCCCGAATATCTGTTTTCTTGTTTAACTCATTGGTCTTATGGAAATGATTTTCCCATTTTATTTAAAAACGATTAGAGAAAAAAGTAACATATTAGGTTGTTAATGAAAGGTGCGATGATTAGCATCCAAAAATATGCTCTTCTGTCAACCATCTAATTATGTGAAATTTTACTTCTCTGCCTCTTTTGGTTTTGGAGACATTAGGGTGGACTCGAACTTTCGGCACACACTGTATGTCCAAACAATATTGCATTAAATTGACTTGCAAAACTAAAAATAAAAACATGATACAATAAGGTTTTGATTGACAAGTATGTAACTAAATAACTCTGTTTGACATCTTTGCATCCAACAAAGAATTAACCGAGGAGTTAACTGTAAAAAAAGTAAAAATTAAGAGTATTTGTCTTGCTTGCAGCAATAATTCTTACTTTATATACATTCCCTATTACTTTTTATGTTTAAACCACTTACAGGGAATTTAATTTTGAATTGAAATAATATATTAAAAAATTCTCGTTTACAAAAATAGCTAGAATTTTACACATTGAGGTAAGGGTGAATTATTGATTTCATGTAAGCACTTTTCCCTTAATAAACTAATTTTCAGATAATATTTTAAACTCTGACACTGAACATTCTCCACAGAGTATTAGATATACTCTGCATCAGTCATTTGTTTAAACATTCCAGTCCCACTTTTGCTTCAATTTTGGAGAAAAGTTCATTGAATATTTCAGTTTTGTCTTGAAAGATATATCTAGCTAAAAGCTTATGTTGAACTAGCTTAAGGCACTTTTGCTTTCTATAAAACCTGCCTTAACGATAAGTAAACTCTTTTGAAGGTCTTTCACAGCATCGACACTTTTTGTCCAAATCTAGAAGGAACTTTAATTTAGTCTCAACCTAACAAACAATTAGCATATATTATGAGATAACAACGTTTGTTTAAAATAATTAAATTATCTGCCTTTGTTTATTTTTGCAATCAGCTGATTTTACCATATGTTTACCAGATTTTGAACCAGCTCAAAACATTTTTCTTTTGTTGAACATGGATATAATTTATCAAATTTTATTTTGAATTAATTTCTCGGCAAATATCCTAATATATTAAATCAGCAAGGCAGCGAATATTTTTAAATTGATGCACTGACACTTACTTGGACTACCAGTTCGATTTAAATTTGAAATGTAAACGCAAGCCGTATGTCAAGCTCAACCAACCATTTATTTAACTCTGCTCTGATTCAACATGGATTCCCTCCTTATTAGCCATTTCGCGCAGATTCTGGCCCATTCTTAACTCATTATATTTCTATGGGTATGCCGAACCCTTATCCAGGAATGAGGTCCGGCACACCAGTTGATTTTTGGTCTGGAGGTACTACTACATCATATATGTGAAAATGGTGGGGGTTACCCTACCCCCTTCAAAATTGACCACCTTTGGATTGGTGTACCGAGCCCTTATTCACAATTTTGAGGTACAGGATTGTCCATTTCGTATTCAGGACGAGAAAATGCACATATTATCAAAAAATGGCGAGGTTTATACCTATCCATCAGAATTGATACCTTGAACTCTTGCTCTAATAGTTATTAGTGCAAAATATGCGGTTTTAGCAATAATTTTTCCAAGCTCACGGTCTATGTTTCTAATTACATAACATGTGTTTACAACTTTTTTTTTTGGGATTTATGAAATAAAATTTAAATCATTGAGCCCACCTCGTTTTTATTCTCCTTGTTTGGGATAATATTGGTCAGGTGACAATTTTGGTCAAACACCACCTTTTATGATCACCTGATTTCTTTTTCTTCCAAATTTAACTTTATTTCGCGCGAAATCCACGCTGGGACTTTGCGCGTGCGTCAACTATGCGAGCCTTCAACCGACACTTCCGCACGAAAATTTGGCGAAGTCAGACGCCTCCAAAAATCTCCACGTTGTGAAGCAAGAAGAACACGCAAGTTGGTAACTCTTTGGCGTGGTCCGTTATTGATTGCTGTATTTTGTTTTTTTTGCCTTTCAAATGAGTCAGTATTCCCAGACGGGGTGAATTTATTTTGGGGTTTTCATATTCTAAAATTTCGTTACCCAGTCGAAGGAACCTGGGACACCATTTGTGGTCCTTCGAGCCGGATATTTTGAAAAAGCGTGTGGAATTTTGTACAGTTTTCCATTATTTTTGCAGCAGTCATTCTTTTATCGCAACTTTTTTTGTCGGTTTCGAACATTCTCGTTTTTTGGCGGGTTTTTTTTATGCGCCAACAAAAGTTTGAATGTTGACAGTTGAGAAAATTTGGCAACGTAGCGATTTATTTAAAATTTTCATTGGCTTCGAGCGCGCCTTAACCTCAAAATTTTGACGTTTTGAATTTTTCCATTATTTTTGTTTTTATTTCGCAAATGTGCTTAATTTTCGCGAAATTTCCATACAGTTGTTGCCAAATAGCTGCGAATCGGTCCGCGATCGTACGGCCCCTGTCTGTGTTATTTAAATTAACCGCAATCTATCGTTAGTACCGAGTTTTCGGGATTTTCAATCTTTGTTGTTGTTGTTTTTCTGTTGATAAACCTGACTTTGTTTTACCTGATCAAGCCAATTTGTTTTTTTTAATCATGGCTGAATTAAAAGTTCTGCTAAAGCAGCAAAAAAGTGTTTTTAACAAAGTGAGCACAACCTGCACTAAGGCCCAACAGGCACAAGTTGATCCTACAATAAAGAAACGGCTTAAACCCAGTTGGGAGGATATGCCTTCCTTAGTAAGTCAGTTTGATTCTCTCCACTTTTAAATCATAAGTTTAGAATGTAGTGATGAGGTACAGCAAAGTCAACAAACCCTAGTAGAAGAATTTGATAATATAAAATATACCATTAAATCAATTTGCCGTGATCTTTTTCCCGAAGAATCTCAAGACCCCTCACAAGTTACTTTAAATCAATCTATGGCAATGTATGCCGACAAGGGTCTGGAAATAAAACGTATAAAAGTCCCTTCTTTTAACGGTAACCTCACAAAATGGACCACATTCTTTGATATGGTTAAATCTCTTGTACAGGACAAGCTGGAAATGAGTGACATAGCTAAATTTCAGGCTTTGAGTACTGCCCTTGTTGGGGAAGCAGCCAGTGTCATCAGAAATATTCCACTGACAGCTGATAATTATCGAGTTGCCTATGATGCTATGATAAGGCGTTTTAATAATACGAGACTTTTAGTGACAAAATATTGGACATCCATTTATCAAGCACCCCTTTCTAAGTCTAGCAACCCCCATGATTTAAGATTGTTGTTGTCGACCTTTCGGAAAAATTTGGAAGCATTGTCAAATTATGATATGATTTTTCCAAAATGAACCTTCTTTTGCAAAAAATAGACCCATCACTTAAAACACAGTTTGAAATTGAATATAGTGATAAGGAAATTCCATCATATAGATTTATTTAAATTTCTAGAAAAAAATTGTCGTGCATTGGAAAATAGTACACTTTTGAATAAATCAAATTATAACTCGCCTCTGTCAAACCAAAACTTGCCAAAAAAGTCTGGCAAATCTTATCGTGCTCTCCTTACTGGAACGGGGCAAGGTCAATCAAATATTTGTTGTTATTGTAAGCAGCAGCCTTACCACCCCCTTGTGAAGTGTAGTAAATTTTTGGAATTAGAAGTAACCCCACGTCATTTATTTGTGAAACGTGAACGACTTTGTTTCAACTGCTTTGGTCTGCATGCTGTCCCACAGTGTCCATCCACTGCCACATGTCATCATTGTCAGGGCCGTCACCACCCCCTCCTCCATTTTGTTAAGGTGTCCTCCAACCCCCAAGGTGAATCTTCAAGTACCCCGAGTAATCCATGTGTACCTCCATGCCAATAAGTGACCATTTTAAACCTTGTAAAAGTAGATCCATACTGCCCAAGTTTTAGTTTTGGATGCCAACCATAAATTTGTTCCTTGTCGAGCCATTTTAGATTCAGCTAGTGAAGCGTCCTTCTGATAGTTTGTTCACCTGTGATGCCATTATTATTCCCAAAATTTGTGGAACCATGCCTGTGAATATTATAGAATATGATTTAATCCAGTGGACCTACCTAACAGATTTAGATTTTGCTGATCCTAGTTTTGGACAACCTGCCGATGTGGACCTTCTAATTGGTGTAGATCTATTTGGACAAATGCTTGCCCCTGGATTTAAACGGGGAGAAAATGGAGGACCGTGTGCGATTAATTCAATATTTGGTTGGATACTCTTTGGTGGTGTTCATTGTACACCGCCCAAACTCATTAGTTTGTTGACGTCAGTGTGTTCCCCCATAGAAAATCAATTGGATACTACCTTGCAAAAGTTTTGGGCACTAGAATCAACCCCTCAAAATATACCCCTTTCTTCTAAAGAGGAGTTATGTGAAAAAATATTTGCTACAACCTACTCGAGAACTGACACTGGTAGATATGTAGTTCATTTACCTTTTGTGAAGCCTCGCCTTGAACTTGGTGACTCTAAGAGTCAAGCTTTGCGGAGATTTCAAATGTTGGAGAACCGTTTATTGAAAAATCCTGCTTTGTATAGTGCCTATAGAGAATTTCTTACGGATTACTTAGCTCAGGGACATATGAAATTAGAAAACTTCACCTCCGCTTCCAAGTCGTTTTTTATCCCGCATCACCCAGTCCTGAAAGCAAATGGTGACTTATCAAAGATTCGTGTGGTTTTTGTCGCCTCTGCAAAGAGCTCCAATAATCAAAGCCTAAATTCTATTTTGTTAGTAGGCCCCAAGCTACAAAAAGATATTGTCTCTATCTTGCTATCCTTTCATCTCTACAGTGTTGTTTTCTCAGCTGACATTCGGCAGATGTACCGCCAGATCAATATCCATGAGTCTGAAGTGTGTTATCAAAAAATTTTGTGGCGTTTTGACCAGGCTCAAGATATTCAAGAATATTCCCTCCAAACTGTGACTTATGGAGTAAGTTCCAGCACATACTTAGCTATACGTACACTTCATCAGCTTGTTAATGATCATGGCAACGATTTTCCATTAGCCAGCAATGTTTTGATGCATACCACTTATGTTGATGATGCTTTGGGACTAGCGAATTCTGTAGCTGAAGCTTTAGATATTCAGCAACAGCTGATTGCTTTAATTAAGTTTGGTTGTTTCGAGCTTCGAAAGTGGAGTAGTAACACTTCTGAGTTATTAACATTTGTTCCCACTAGTCACCAGCAACCAATTTTTTTTGATGATGAACGTGCTGGTCTGAAAATCCTTGGCTTAAGATGGTGCCCCCAATCTGATTCATTTTGTTATGATATACACCCTATGGAAAGACCTTGTACCAAGAGAAACATTGTCTCCAAAATTGCTCGCATATATGACCCCCTTGGCTTCTTAGCCCCTGTTGTTTTGGTTGCCAAATGTTTGATGCAACGTTTATGGGTTCAAGGTTTGTCATGGGATGATATCCCCTCCACTGATAGTGTTGCACAGTGGCAGCTTTATGTTTCTTAACTATCCTTGCTATCTTCTCTCTCCATACCCCGTTATGTTTTAAAACAGACTGCTGTCATCACTGAATATCATGGCTTCTGTGATGCCTTCATGTGTGCCTATGGTGGGGCAGTATATATCAGACAAGTTGAGTCTGATGGAACTATTTCTGTATCTCTTTTGTGTGCCAAAAGTAGAGTGTGCCCCTTGAGAAGTATTTCCATTCCCCGACTAGAGCTGTGTGCTTCTCTATTGTTAGCCGAATTGTTGTAGTTTGTTAGCAGTCATCCTAACCATATCCAGAGGGATAAGATCTTTGCATGGTCTGATTCTACTGTAACTATTGCCTGGATTAAATCATGTCCCTCTAAGCGAAAGGTTTTTGTAGCCAACCGTGTCACATCTATTCAAGAAAAAATTCCTCCCAGCTGTTGGAACCATATAAATGGTAAAGAAAACCCAGCTGATTGTCTATCCAGGAGCTTACTTCCGAGTCAGTTATTGAACCATCATTTGTGGTTTACTAGACCATATTGGCTATCTCAATCTAGCGACATTTGGCCCATAAACAATAGTTTTGATTCATGCATTGATGAACTTCTCCCTGAGGAAACTCGTCTGGTGTTTATGACAACTGAAACCTCCCTTAGTGACGTCCAATTATTGCTTGTTCGATACTCTTGTTTGCGTAGAATTTTGGGAATTCTTGCCTTTTGTTTGCGACCTTTTCGATTAAAAAGTGATCCTTCCTTAATCGCACCTACTAAAGCTCTTAATGATGAAGATCTTTACTATGCTATGGTAGTTGTTGTGCGAGTTGTCCAACAAGACGTTTTTAGCGAGGATTTGAAAAAGCTACGTAAGGGCGAGAGTTGTGCTAAACCCCTTTGAAAATTAGCCCTTTTTTTAGATTCCCATGGTGTTCTCAGGGTGGGCGGAAGGTTACGCCACACTGACCTGGCATATGAGGTGAAACATCCTTTGTTACTTCCTCGCACTCATCGAGTAACAACTTTAATTATTAAGAAATTCCATAATGAGCATGGGCATCCCGGTCCTCGCTTGTTAGAGTACCTAATCAACCAACAATTTTGGATTTTGTCAGTGAGAAGTGCCATCCATAGTGTCATTGCCAAGTGCTTCCGTTGTGCAAGGGTAAATCCTAAACCATTACATCCCTTTATGGGTGACCTTCCCAAATTCCGGGTGTCTCAAGTAAAGCCCTTTTCACATGTTAGTGTAGATTTTATGGGTCCATTCTCCATCACCTTAGCAAGACGTCGTGGTTTAAATCTCATAAGGCTTATGGGTGCATTTTCGTGTGTTTTCCAACAAAGGCCGTCCATTTAGAAGCTGTGTCTGACCTATCTACTCCTGAATTTTTGGCCGCTCTTCGTCGCTTTGTCGGTAGGAGTGGAAGGTGTGCTGCGCTCTACAGTGATCAAGGGACAAATTTTATTGGCTGTCATAACCTTCTTGAGTCCTATTGCCAGCAAGCTGCCGAAACTTATCCATTAAATGGTGTTTTAACCCAACAGCCAGTCCCCATTTTGGTGGGCTCCATGAGTCAGGGGTTAAATCTACAAAAACCCACCTGCGAAGGATTGTGGGGGATCAAATCCTTACCTTTGAGGAGGTGACGACTGTACTGGTCCAAATCGAGGCCATTTTGAACAGTCGACCCTTGTGTAGCATCATCTCCGATCCACACGATCTCCAAAGTCTTACCCCCGGCCATTTCCTCACGTTGGAGCCCTTGACCGCCCCTCCTGACGAAGACCTGGTCAGTGTACCACCAAATCGCCTAACTCGGTGGCAGCTTGTCCAACAGATTCAGCAACATTTTTGGTGTCGCTGGCATCGTGAGTATTTGCAATCTCTCCAGCAACGCCAAAAATGGAACACCCCCGACCATCCCCCGGAAATAGGAACGTTAGTCGCGTTAAAGGACGAAGACTTACCCCCGTTAAAATGGTCGCTCGGTAGAATCGTAAAAATTTATTCGAGTCCTGACCAAATTCCTCGTGTAATACAAGTTAAAACCGCGAAAGGTTTACTTGACAGACCATTGGTAAAGGTATGTCCGTTACCTAGCCAATAAGTCAACTTTCAAACTTTGTGTTGTTTCCATCTTACTTATTTGAATTAACTTGAGTATGACGTTAATTGTGTTTCGTGATAAAATTTATTGGTTGTTGCAAAACCGCGAATTTTGTCCAAATCTACTGAGATTTTTTTTTATTTTTGTTTGCTTTCTATAAAAATTGGGAATTTTTAAGGTGGGCGGAATGTTTACAACTTTTTTTTTTTTTTTTTGATTTATGATGATTTATTTATCGTTTTTATTCTCCTTGTTTGGAATAATATTAGTCAGGTGACAATTTTGATTAAACACCACCTTTTATGATCAACTGATTTCTTTTTTTTCCAAATTTAACTTTATTTCGCGCGAAATCCACGCTGGGACTTTGCGCGTGCGTCAACGATGCGAGCCTTCAACCGACACTTCCGCACGAAAATTTGGCGCCTCCAAAAAAATCCTAAAAGGGCCGCGGCCGCGATGTGTCTCCACGTTGTGAAGCAAGAAGAACACGCAAATTGGTAAGTCTTTGGCGTGGTCCGTTATTGATTGCTGTAAAATCATCCATTTCTCTGTTTTTTTGCCTTTCAAATGAGTCAGTCTTCACAGACGGGGTGAATTTATTTTGAGGTTTTCATATTCCAAAAATTTCGTTACCCAGTCGAAGGAACCTAGGACACCAACATGCACAGGATAGTTTTTTGTTTACGAAGACAATGTATCCCTGCCAAAATAGTAGTTTTAACAACTAGTGGCTAAAATAGTGCTTTTTTTACAAGCGTTGGTTTAAATAACGAACGCAGCGAGGTATTTAAAAACGCGAGTAAAAAAAGCACAGTTTAGCCGCGAGTTGTTAACACTATTTCTTTTAATACCTTTATCAAAAAATCCAAGAAAAACAGGAAAATACTTTTAAAAATCTCGAACGAAGAGCACTTCTCGCAACACACCATCTTTACACTATAAATCAAGGCGGCTAGTAAATGAAATAACAATGCGGTCTCCACAGCGATGTGCCTTTTTACTCAGTGACGTTCATTGTTGCGACATTTTAATCTCTGACAGTTTGAAATTTTGACGATTTTTTTAAATGATCTTTTTGTAAATACTTGGTGAAAACCGGCGGAAATGATTTCCCAAGCAGCAATTTAACGGCGTAGCGACGTTGTTAAATGCGACCCGACGTTATGATGCGACATCGTTTTAGCCAACATGCCGACCCGGATTCACACCAAAATGGTGGATGATTTTTGAGTCCTTACGTCGTTGAGCAGTGACTGTGACACTAGCGCCCTCTGTGTTATTGATTTTTTGGTGGTGTTTCACCACCCAAAATGTTGCTCATCTCAAACTTTGGGATTTTCGGTTAATAAAATGAACTTATTTTTATACACTTTAGAAAATGGCAAACAAAAAATTATAATTTGATAATTACCGTTTATTAAATAGTATTTATATTACCACTATGGGAGCAAAATTTAAAAACGCAATTCGGTTTAATGACAAATATGCTTAGAAAAGGAATGAAAAAACTCGCGCGCCCTTGATTTGTTTGTGTTTAAACGAAAAATATTGCTTTTTTAAATGTAAAAAAAATGGATGCTACTAAATAAGCCCTCTTTTTAGGACTCCCTGGTCAAATACCTATCTCACCCGAACATAAAACGTCTCCAAAATGCCATTCAATGGTGTTTGTAGAATTTTTTGCCATGTTTAGTAAATATAAACAATGGCGGCCACTTCGAACATAAACGACGGCATCAAAAATGGCGAATATTATGAAAATCCCAAAAAGTATACGTAAATGAACTACAGTCGTCAAACATTCCCAAATGAACCACTTGCCACGACCGTTGGTTACTATCAACCGAACATGCGACTGGAAAACGCTCCAATAATTCCGCCGATTACAGTCCCCATAACCTTACTTTTTATTCGATTTTTCTAAATAAATGGTCGGTGAAATGTGAAATAAAATTTAGTTTTTTCAAATATCGCAGGACACTTTAAAGATCGTACTTCTAGACCCTTTTATATTCTGTGAAATTATAAGTATATCATCTAAATAAATTACAAGTAAAATACCCTTCTCACGTAAATGTTGAACTACTGGTTTAAATAATTTAGTAAAAATAAAAGGAGCTATGTTTAGGTCAAAAGGAAGACAATTAAATTGGTACATCTGGTTTAAAAATTTAAATCGAAGGAATTTTTTATGATTTTCATAAATAGGAAGTAAAAAATAACCATCTTTTAAATCGACTTTTGTTAAAAAAACAATTTTGGGTTAAAAGCTTTAAGTTCTAGAATCCTCTAGTTTAAAATGAGAGCTAGGAATATGTTTGTTAAGGTTTTTAAGGTTAAGAATAAATCTTTTCTTTCCATTAGATTTGGTGGCAAGAAAAAACGATAAATATTCTCCTTTTTTATGATTACACTTTGAAATTGCACCTATTTGTAATAAATCACAGACTGATTTTTGAATATCCGAGATTTTATCTTTTGGTTTAAAATTGTTCAAATTTTGAATTAGTTTTTGAAAAAATGGTATTTTTATACCAGAGACCCATTGTAATACCAAGAAATCGCTCGGAATTTCTTGCCAGCTACTTAGGAAATATTTTAAACAACCTGCATAAGTTGTATTTACCAAATTCAAAACTTGCGGCGCTGTTGCATTTGTCGATTTATAGGTCTTTGATATAGATGGCGGTCCCTGAATGAGCCCCTTTGCTTCATCCTGGTTCTTGACCCCATGCGTGGGTAGTTTAAAGAAAAGGATTGTGATATGCCAGAAGAACTTGTTGCAATTAGTTTTGGACAGTTTGATGATACAGCAGACTGCCATGATAACTTTTTAATTTCAGCGCTTGTTTTTCTTAAATTTTGTCTATTTCTAAGAAGATCGCCAAAATTTTTGCCAAATAGCAACTCGTCCCGAGTGGAATTCTGGGCTATCTTCTGTGCATCTAAATTAAGAAACGGCACGAGTTTCTGTTTTCGTAATATTGACAGTGCATTATGCACATTGGTAAAAAGTAAGGCGGCGTCCGCCAATGTACACAATTTGGCTTTATCTTGATTTTGTTTAATCATTACGTCCATAACAGTCCCCAAAGCAGTTAACCCATGACCCAACTGATATTGAAGCGATTTTAAAAATCGATCGCTTTTTGTTGTAGATTGAGGAACACACTCCGAAACTTTAGCATTTATTTCAGCTGGTCAAGGACTTTACAATTCTTAGAAAAAGGTTATTTTCCAATTATTTTCTCCCTCTCTTCTTTTGATACCCCTTTTTGAAGATAAATCAACCATCTGACCACAATTTCAGGGTGTAAATCAGGTCCTTCTAGACCATCTTCCAAAGGTTTTGCCCCCAAAAAGGAAAACTGATCCTGATCTAAGTTTTCATTTTCGCCCTAAAATTCAATTTCAGAATCGCTTTCGCATTTCTCATTTGGGAGAAAAAGCGGATCCCCTTTTACAAATTCCAATTCTTTAGCTTCGAAGTCGCCTATAACTACAAACAAAAAAGTCTGTTGAAATCGAATACATAAAGAATAAGGCGACAATTTATTACGTTATTTGTTTTAACTCTTTAAATCTGCTGATTTGCTACATGTATAAATTTGGTCCACTTAAAGCTTTAAATTTATCATATATTGGTTGTGCCAGGAAAAATGTCATTTATAAACAGGCTTTTAGTTAACAATTTATTGATTAATCGAATACCATACTTACCTGTATGAATATTAATCCTAATTCTCTGTAGTTTGTCTTCCGCCGTGATAAAACATTGTAGTTGTTTAAAGAATCAGGCAATTTTAGTACCATTTAATAAAATGTATGTACTTATAATTATGTAGTTTCATGATCTACTTTTTGTGAGTTTCAAGAAATTTTTTGTAAGTACTTAACTGATACGAAAAATTATTATTTACCAGAGACAAAAATATATAATTAATCAGGAATTTTAAAATAAATTTTTTTATATATTTTGAATCCTTGTTGTTACAAAATAAAATTATCATTAGAAAAAAAAATCGTAACTAGGCAGCTAATTATTATTATAACCTAATATAAAAATATAGCCTATTATAAAATTTTAAAAAACACCTCCGAAGAGGGACTCGAGCCAGCTGTATTTTTAATTGTATCTATAGTAAGACCGCGCCTTAAAGCGGCTGAAGTAGTGTCGAACACTATGGCTTTTAAACTTTTGAACATTGATGCCACTATTTTTCAAAACACACTTGATCAATCTGCTAATACTCTGGGAAGAAGCTGGATATGAAAAGGATTCTTATATGTTAAAATAAGCTGTTCAAAATGTCCACGCAGTGAATACGTTTTTTGGATATAAAAGTCTATTGCTGAAGCTGCACATAAATTAGGTTTATTTTGAAAATATGGAAAAATAAGTACCGGTTGTAGCTTTCGATGTTTTTATCTTTTCAGAAAATGTTACGTCGATTTTACCGGAAACTTTATTAAAGTTTTTTATTGAAATTTTGCTTAGGGTTTGGAGTTTGGACTCTGTGGGCAGTAGCAAAAACCATTAGGGTAACCATTTTAAAAGTTAGTTCTTCTAAACTTAATTTATCTAAAGGGTGCAATGACGATAAATAATTTAAAACAGGTACTGGGATCCATGTGTGTGAATATCTGGGTTGTGGCGGTTTCATATTGTAGGATCCTTTTAAAAATCTCATCGTTTGAACCGATATGGAAAATTAAATTAAGTGCGGAATGACAAATATTGACAGAGGGATAAGAAAGCCCTTTTTTCAGTTTTTCTCTTCAAAAACTTAAATAATTGTTAATTTATATGATAGATCATTTAAATTCCTATCTTTACAGTGTATCCAAAATTTTTTATAGCAAATGGTATATTGTTTTAATGTAGTTTCAGGAATTGACGCAATCATTATTTCAGGAATCTGGTGAAATTCTCCTTGATATAAAAACAAAACTTGCCGGATAATTACCCTATCACCAGGGAAATCTTTTTGTGTAGGATATGGCTTTGTCTAAAAGTGGAAATTAACAATTTTCCACTAGGGCTAAAGCACAAAGGTCTACCTATAAGCAACTTAAAAAAAAACAAGGGGTTCCATGGCTGAGTAGGCCAAATAGTTAATGTGTTTATTTTTCTCATTTTTTTCTCAATATACGTGGCAACTTTTTCCTTTACAAAAAACACCCCAGCCGGTTTTAGAAGCCTCACTATTTATTTCCAATGAAAAGTCGGGCTGCTTTATCGATTGTGATTTATGCAAATTATCTAAAAACCACCGAAATTGTGTCTTTTCTTGCCGCATATAGATTTACCTTTAAGCCCTAAAAATTTAGATCTTTCTAACATCTTAACATGATATCTGGTAAACGGAATAGCCGGAGAAGCGGCGACTAACCTACTAATCTTGCAAAATTTTTATGTAAGATTTATGACAATATCTTATCAGTAGCTTTTCTATAGCAAAGCACTTATCCGCAAGGCCAAGCTTATGACAACTTTACCTTGTTATAGGAGAACCCTAAATATTTGAAATTAACTCTGTGTTTCGGACTTCCATCGTCTTCAGGTGCAAACTAGTAGTTTGCACCTGAAGACGATCAGAGATTGTACTGATCGAAACGTCGTGTATAAATAAAATATAGACAATGGAAGTCCGAAACACAGAGTTAATTTCAAACACATCATTGTCTCAAACTTTCAAACAACCCTAAATATGTTAATTCATGAGAGGGCAATAATTCACTTTTCTTCGTATTTATAAAAAAAACCCAATGTTTTTTTTTTAAATGCCTGTCGTAATGTTAGTGTTTAGAATAGATTCTTGTTTACTCTGTCCTATTATCATCTAAAATAAATTACAAGTAAAATCCTTTTTTCACGTAAATGTTTAACAACTTGTTTTAAAAATTTTATAAAAATAAAGGACGCTATATTTAAACCAAAAGGGAGACAGTTACACTGGTATATTTGCTTTAATCGTAGATATTTTCTATGTTCGTTAAAAATAGGAAGTGAAAAATAGCCATCTTTTAAATCAACTTTAGTTAAGAAACATTCCTTGGTCAAGAATTTTAATACGGTTAAAGTCTTACAGTTTAAAATGTGGAACGGTGATATATTTGCTTAGCTTTTTTAAGTTTAAAATAAACCTTTTCTCCATATTAGGTTTTGTTGCAAGAGAAAGCAAGGATAAATATTCCCCAATCTTATGACTGCATATAGATATTGCACCTATATTTAGTAACTGGTCTATTGCCATTTTGATGTTTGAGTCATTGTCTCTCGGTGTAAAAGAAAATTTTTTAGAATCTTGGGTTGGTGTTTCAAAAAATGGAATTTTTATACCAGAAACCCATTGTAGTACTATAACATCACTCGTTATTTCTTGCCAATTAGTTAAAAAATATTTTGAAGAACCCGCATAATATTCTATATTTACCAAATTTAAAACTTCTGGCGTTGGTATGTTTGTTAACCCATTGCTGGATGTTCCTGCAGGTGCAGATTAGTACAAGCTTTTTTAACATTTTGTCGGTTTTTTAAGAGATCACCAAAGTTATTCCCAAATAACAACTCATCTATTGTTTGCTCCTTTTTTTGAGTATCCATATTTAAAAATAGAATTATTTTTTGTTTTAAAAAATTTGATACTGCATGGTGTACATTCGTAAAAAGTAAGACCGCAACCGCCAAAGTGCTTATTTTTGCCCGATCTTCACTACTTTTTAACATTATGTCCATAATGCTTCTTAAAGCAGTTAAACCATGACCCAGTTGGTATTGGAGTGATTTTAAAAACCGATCGTTTTTAGATAACTTTGAGCAATGCATTCTAAAATTTCGGGGTTTATTTCGGGTGGTGAAAGGCATTCGCAGTTTCTTGGAACCCTTAGTAGTATAATTAGCTTTCAAGGCAACGCGACATTTTAATTGTTTATTAGTGTTAACCTACTCTATCGACGCATTAAATCAAAAGTAATGTGGAGACATCGAATAAGAAAACAAAACGAGGTTGATTTAACTAAAAAGGTATCCTAGCATTTTTAATCTAAATCATTAATTTGTGATATAATAATGACTTAATATTTATTTTTACTCACTCAAAAATGTGTGTATTTCTTCAAATAAATTACTTAATCAAATTATTATATTTTAGGCAGTATTAACTAAAATTAGGCCCTTACAAAATCGTTCTTTGGACCCTTGGTCTAATATCAACTTGCAAATGTAGCATGAATAATTGTAACTACTTCCTTATTTCCAAATAAGACTAAATAAACGAGCCTTTTTTACTAGCCCAATTTAATGACCCTCGGTCATCTAATAACTGTAAAATGTGCATTTATGAATCTATACTAATACTGACACTCGGTTAAATGTACACCTTATTAACTAAATTGCTTATATATATTAGCACAAGTTTAAAAAAAAAAATTTGACCCTCGGTCCATTATGGTTGTGCATTTTCCGATTATATTTCAGTTTAATGACCCAAGATTACACAGCCCTTGGTTTGTAATCTTATTATTGACCCTCGGTCAAAATTAAAAAACTATCTTCACACACAAGTAACCCTCGGTTACTATACATATAAAGAAAATTAACAGAATTATTGATCTTAAGTTAACTCAATTGTACTCTTAATATTGGCCCTCGGTCAAAATTCAAACACTTTAGCCCTTGACTTCACACACAAGTAACCCACGGTTACTATATAAAGAAAATCAACAGAATTACTGATCTCTAGTTAATTTCATTAAACTCCCATAAAAATTACGTTTTAATAAATAATGTCAATTTAATTCCTATATTAGTACTATTGTAGAATGACGCTTTTCATCTTATCAATAGCTAACTTTTACGTATACCGAATCAATACAAAAATCTAACACGTAATTAGATATAGGGAGACTGTACTTACTTGAAGACAGATCTTGATATTTTTCTTTTATTCTCTCTAACTCTTTTAGTACTTTCCGTTTCGACGACATCGTAAAATTATATAAACAAACACTTTTAATACACAAGCATTATCGATGGATATGGAAAACAGAATGAAATGCTTCGGTTTAGGTTTGGGTAAGCTAGATTAATGCTGATTTGGCTTTTTTGACTTTAAACACATATCGATGGAGTAGGATCATCAATACTACAATGTTTTATCACGGTGGAAGACAAACGTAAGAGAATTTCGATAAAGTGTTGGTTAAAACTATATATCCACTGTTAGATAATATAAAACCGAAGCATGTATATGGACCGATCCTGGGTCGAATTTAAAAATTTATTTTTAATTTACTTTTAGCTCCCTTGATGTATTATAACATTAGCCCTTGGCCTTAATTGCATACTTTTGATGCATGCAACACCTATAACGTATATCGGCTCTTAGCCACCAAAATTGTGACTTATTGACCCTAGATCAGTTTCAAATTAGCAAATATTCAACTATGAGACCCTAGGCCTGTCTTAAAATTTTTAAGGTTTTTTTTTTAAAAAAAAATCCCACCCTTGGCCATCAAGATATTAATACTTATTGACCCTCGGTCAATTTCTAGAATATTATATATTCAACAGTAGAAGAGACCCTTGGTCTTTTTATCAAATGTTGTTAACCTATACGTGTATATATTTTATATAAATGTACTTACTTGAAGAACACATTTCCTCACACTTTTTACGAAGTCTTTTTAATTCTTTTAAAATAGCACTTTTATCTTTCGTAGCACATTTTCTCGACATTGTTTATTTATTTAAAAAATTACAACTCTCGATGGATACGAAAACCAGAATGACGCCTTATTATAATGATCTGCGTGGCCCAGAATAATATTGCTGATCTAGCTTTTTTGACTTTAAAACGTATCGATGGACAGGGAAAATCATGAACTACGATGTTTAATCATATCGGAAGACAAAACGTAAGAAAATTTAGGATTTTCTCGAAATTCGCTATAGTTTGTGCTTTTTTCATCGACAGTGCTTTTAAGGTTATAGTACATATTTTAGAGAAATGATACAGGATTTTAAGTGGTTTCCGGTTGTTTATAACCGTATCATTTTGGGAATTAAAGTATACTTATTCCTATAAAAGTTTGTGTTATAATAGTTTGTCCCAAAATCCACCAATTTTTGCAGGACTTGCAGTGCATTTATAGATCTTGTGAAGGTATAATTAAATTGTTTATGTATCTTTTAGCAATGCCTACTACGTACTTGTATCAAATTACCAAAGCAATTAGTAGGGTCAAGGTCCATCAAGTGTTTCTGTTTTTCAATTTCGAAGAAATGAGGAACTTGCAAAGAAATGAATGCATGCCATAAAACGAGAAAACTTTGTTCCTAGCTAGTGTACATGCGTAAGATACAGGTAAAAAAATACACTGAAATTGGGGTACAGAAAGAGTGTGAGTGTGAAGTGCATTTTAAACCTGAAGAAGTTGAACGTTGCAAGTTCCTTTATTAAAGCCTCGCCGGCAAGTTATTTTTGAGTTAAATCTTTTTTATTATTAAGTTTTTTTTTCATGCAGAGTACTTTTTACAAGTGGTAAACTAAGTAAATGTAATAAATAATGGTGCAAACCAAAGCGATGGGTAAAAGCGACCAATATTTTTGGCATTTTTTTAAAAACTGCTGTGTACTTTTTGGCTGCGACAGGAGGGTACGGCATGTATAAAGAGATGGTAAAGGGTATCGAAAAAAGATAGAGTCAATTGTAAACCAAAGTAGGCGAATAATATACGTACTGCAGTAAAAAAATTGTTTAGTATCTAACTGTCAAAAATATTTAAAATAACATATGTATAATATTCATTACTTTGTGTGGATGTGGATGGTTTGCTATGCTATGTAGGCCACCTACTTCCAAATTTGAGGGTAAAAAACATTATTGATGTGTTCAAGATTAAAAAGAAGAAACTACGTTATACAAATGTTCATTTTGTTTTTTACGAAAATAGATAATTGTGCTTTTGGAATTTTTCTAAGGATTAAAAATGCATATGTTTTGTAATTTTTTTTAATAAAATAAAGTCCCTGTTTAAATCATACAGAGTTTTTAAAAGACATTCAAAACTAGGTATCCCTCATCTGTCTAGTTTAAGTAGATTTTCTGATCTGTATCATTTGGACCAAAAATTATCAATGTTATCTCTAAAGACTCGTCTAGCTTAAAAAGAACTGATAAATACTATAATAAGTTCAGCAAATAAAAAAAAACAGTTTAATGTTAATACTTTCACTTCACAACATAAAGCAGAAATTTTACATTCCCTCCATTTGCCCATTTAAAGCAGTGTTGTGTAGGAACGTAAGTGGCGGCCATTTTGAATCCGATTCTTGGCCAGTGTTAGTGCAGTTTTGGATAATATTTTGCTTTGAGGAAAAACAAGTCAGGGTGCCCTTCAAACATGAAGGACAAAGGGCTGATTTACCATTGGAGGTTGTGCACAGTGACCTATCTTAACCTATAGAGAATGCATAAATTGGAGGTTCAAGGTACTGTTTAAGGATAATAATAACATTTTCACATATGTCTACTTTTTAAAGACCAAAGATGAAGCTCTAGAGTATTTTAAAGAGACTAAGCAGTTGGTTGAAACCCAGAAAAAGAAATTTTGGCAAAGGCAGTTTGTACAGACATGTATCTAAGAAATAGATGTATAGCAAGAGGCCTGAACTATAGGACACCTTACAAACAGTGGAATGGTAAAAAGCCAGACATTAGCAACATTAAAATCTTTAGAAGTGAAGCGATGGTTCATGTACCAAAACAAGACGTAAGTGGGATAAAAAGTCAAAGAAAATTATTTTGGTGGGTTTTGGAGATAACGTCAAAGAGTCTAGGCTTTATGGTCCGACTAACAAGAAAATCATCACAAGTCGAGACGTCATTTTTAATGAAAAAGTGACTGGAATAACAGCAATCTTGATTAGCCTTAGACAAAGAGTGCCAAGAAGAACCACACTCAGTGGGGGAGTCTGATGAGGGCGAAGATAGCTTTGTTAGCTTAGGGTCAGAGCAGGAAAATGAAGAACCACTTCGCAGATCTGAGAAAGTAAAACAACCAAATAAACAGTTAAATAAATGACTATATAACCTATAGGTGCAAAAGCGAAGTAGATGTAGAAGATATACCAATAAATGTGAGAGAGGCTTTGTCGAAACCAGACAAAGAAAGATGGAGAGCGAAATAAAGGAACCATTGTGGAGTGCAAGTCTGTGTATAAAATAAAGAGAGATTCTGATAATGGCTATAACAAGGCAAGGTCAGTGGTAAAAGGTTTTACGCAAAAAGCAGGAGTAGATTATGAATGAAACTTTTTCACCAGTGGTAAGACATAGTACAATTAGAATGATCTTTGCTTTATCCATAAAATTAGATTTAAAAGTGATACACTTGTAAACAGGCAGCCAGATGGCTTTGAAGTTGAGGGTTCTGGGAACAAAGTCTGCAAAATAAAAAAAGGCTGTTTATGGTCTCAAGTAATAGGGCTTGGAACTAGCGAGTTGATGAAGATTTGCTAAAATTAGATTACACAAAATCAAGTAGTAGTAGTACCACTATATGGGTTAATTTTTTATTTTTAGTAGCAATGAAAAATAAACTAGTTCATTAAACAGTCAGTTGAGCATCTATTTTAAAATCTGTTTAGCCTCCTTTAAGCTAAACAGATTTTAGGTGTAAGAATTAGACCAGAAGAGGGCAAAATTAGATTAGATCAGGAAGGCTGTATAGTATAGATCAGGTTTTGGTTTGATATGAGCGAATGTAAAAGGGCAGCGACCCCTATTAAACGAAATTAAAAAATTGAGACTGATGCTGAAAAATTCTGTAGTATTTGACAAAAATATTCCATATCAAAGACTAATTCGTAGTTAATGTACATTGCAATATTGACAGGTGCCATGCTAATATCACTTACCCAGATAGCTTCTTAAGTCATTTTCACACTGAAACTCACTGGAAGTACAGGGTAATTCCGAGGGGCTTGCCAATGGAAAACTTTTCGTACCTTTTGGGGGAGAAATGCGGGAAATAAGGGGGAAATGCGGGAAATATTTGGGAACTGTGTGAAATGCGAGAAATGCGTGAAATGCGTAGGAAATGTGGGAAATGCGTGAAATGCGTGGGAAATACGGAAAATTGTTTTTCTCTCTTGGTTTCTTACTAGTTTTGTACCTTTTAATAGAAATAATAATAATAATCCCACCCGAAATTTATCCACATTGATTGACGTCAACTGTCAACGAGAATTTTCAGTCTGACGTTTATTTTTTCTTTCTCCCTAGATTTTTGGCTACACTGATCACAGTATGGACAGGGCCTCATTCACAAAATTTTCGATTTAGTTTAGTTTAAATTTTATCATGAGTTAATTGTAATGGAAAGTTTATAGTTTATAGTATTATTCACCTCGTTGATACACCTAGTGTTTTCAGTTTGATTTCTCGAATTGGCCGACCGCATTTGTCTGCCCTGCAGTTCCACACGGGTCAACAGTTCCCTAAATTGAAATTTAGTATGCGCGGGAACCACGTTGTCCGCGTAGTCCATACAAGAGGCGTGAAGGAGGCCTATTTTGTCCGACAGCTGAAGCCACGTTGCCGTTGATACAGACGGGTTTGTCCTTATAGTATTTAAAGTTGATTCTAAAGCCTGGTTATCGTAAGACAATTGATCACAGTGTACTAAATATGGCCAAGGCAGCAAGTGTTGATCCAATACATAAACGTAAATAGTGCGAACTTTACACATCATAGAAGAGATTGGTTATGAAATCTCAAATGAATGAAGCTCAGACATTGTTTGGGGCACAGGCATGGTGGACGCACCCACCCATTGGTCATTTTCAGGGGCACAATATATAGGCATATAGCCGCAAGATCGATAGAAATCTGTTTCGTCACAATTCCCTCTAATATTAGGAAGTAATTTGTTATTTTAAATCTAAACACTGCAAATTCGTAGCAGCCTTAAAGCTCAAAACTAGAAAATATTAAGTTTATTATTACCAGCTTTTATTTAGCTTCACCTCTATTATCTATATATGTTCCTATGTTCGGTTAAAAATCTTGCAACTTAATTTTGACTAACTTGTAGTCTGATTGAATTCAAACTTGGTAAGCGATTATAGTTTCGGTGACAATACAATAATATGGCAATGTTAGGCATTCCCTGGAGGGAAGAAAACGCCTAAGTTTGTCCGATTTCACCCAAAATTGGTATACGTGGGTTTTTGGAGATAAGGAATACGAATTTTTGGACAGATTATAAAAAATCAATATGGCGGATTCAAGAAGGACAATTTTTGGTCATGTTTTGCTTACCAATTTTAACCCGACTTATATCTATCCGATTGTCTTCAAATTTGGTATGCGTTTATAGTTCCGGTGAAAATACAACAATATGGTATTCTGAGGTACCCACCTCCCCCTAACGAGGCAACTGGAGGGGGAAAAATATTTAGCTTATCCGACTTCAACCAAAATTGGCATATGGGGGTTTTTGGGGATAAAGTATACGAATTTTTGATCAGATTTTAAAAATTTAATATGGCAAATTCAAGATGGACGATTTTTGCTCATGTTTTGCTAACCAATTTTAACTAACTTATACACATTCGATTGTCTTCAAATTTGTATGCGTTTATAGTTCCGGTGAGTGACAATACAATAATATGGCATTACCAGGTACAAAATTTAGCTTTCCATTAGTGTATATTATTATAACGCATCACCAGCTTCGTTACATACCTGACAGCTTAAAATTCAGTGTGACATCCTTAAAAATGCCACAGATATCACATTTACAAACAAAAGTTGAAATTATCACTCGAGTTATAGAAGACTGCTGGTCTATAAGAAGAGCGGCCACCCATTTTGGAGTTGATAAAATGACAATAATGCGATGGAAAAAGCGCTGGATTGAAAATAATTCTACATATAGGAAAGATGGATCGGGACGACCAAAAGTAGGTTCTGAAGTGCAAGATGAGAGACTTATTGACCATCTCAGACAAAATCCTTTTTCAACGTCGGTTTCTTTAGTAACAGTAAATAGAAGAGTAACGAAATCAGAAGTCTCTTGTCGAGTTACTGCAAAGAAGCCTTTTCTAACAGAAGAACAAAAATAGGCCAAAGTGATTTTTGTACTGAACAACGTTCTTCGTGATAATAACTTCTGAGAGAGGGTGGTTTTCACTGACGAAAAAATTTTTCAATTATCTTTAAGCAGCAGGAGAATTTTAGTTTACCGTCCACCAAATTCTAGGTTTGAACCTGAATATACAAACCAAATTAAAAAAGCTGGACATTTTTCTGTAAACATGTGGGGCTGGTTTAGTGTTAGAGGTTTGGGTTTTTTTTGGAGAATCGAAGGAAGATTTAATAGGTAACGATATATTGAAATCCTTGAAAACGTTATACTGCCATCTGTACAGGCTTTATATGAAAATAATGACTTCGTTTATCAGCAGGACAATGCCCAGATGTTTGCAGCTTGTAATAGAGAAAAATGGTTGTCCTATTAAATACTAAATTCTTTATTTTAGTTCTTTTTTAAGTTAAAAAATTAGTAGTATGTTTACCATCGTTTTTGTCCTAATCCAAGTTTCCTATTCGTCGAATTCTTTTATTTCTTTTATCAACTCCAAAATGGGTTACCGCCCTCTTTATAGAACAGCCTTCGTCCGTTACTCGAGTGATAATTTGATATTGTTCAATAAAGACTTTCCTAAAACATTATTTTTGCTGATTTTTTGGTATTATTCAAAATTTAATATAAAAATAAGATCCTTTTTATACAATATGACAAATTGTCGTACGTTTGAAGTTTTTAGGCATTTTAGCTGGTAGTCCGTACTTATTATACACTTTTAGAAAGGTCAATTTTGTGACTGCATGTGTGCGTTTTTATTTAATCAAGTGTACCCACCTCCCCTAACGAGGGAAGTGGAGAGGGAAAAAAAGATTTAGTTTGTTCGATTTCAATCAAAAATACAGGGGTTTTTAAGCAAAAGGATTATGACTTTTTTATCAGATTTAAAAATTTCAATATGGCGGATTCAAAATGGACGATTTAGGGTACAAATCTAAATATTAAAAAATAATTTTATATAAAAAAAACTTTTCAAATACAAGCTTTTATATAATATAAAGTTCACTAAAAAGTAGAAAATAATTTTTGGCATTCTGATATCATAATAATAAAAGCAATGGCCGTAAATTAGGTCGAGTTGGGTTGAACTTACTTAGCCTTGCATTTCTCTGTATTATAGTGAATTGTATTATAGTGAGTTCTTGCGAACAATCATATAATCAATAACATAAATTTTTCGACTCAACATGACCAAACTTTCTATAATGCGCCCATCGCTTTTATTATTATGATAGTGAACTTCATATTTTTTTATAAAAAGCTTGGATTTCAAAAGTTTTTTTTATATAAAATTATTTTTTAATTTTTATATTTGTACTTTAAATCGTCCGTTTTAAACCCATATTGATATTTTCAAATCTGATCAAAAATTCATAATCCCCTTCTCTAAAAACCCCTGTATGCCAATTTTGTTTAAAATCGAACAAACTAAATCTTTTTCCCCCTCCACTTTCCTCGTTAGGGGGAGGCGGGTACCTGATAATACCATATTGATGTATTGTCACCGGAGCTATAAACGCATACCAAATTTGCAGACAATCGGATGTGTATAAGTCAGTTAAAATTGGTTAGCAAAAGATGACCAAAAATCGTTTATCTTGAATCCACCATTTTTGAATTTTCAAAATCTGATCAAAAAATTCGTATTCCTTATACCCAAAAACCTTCGTAAACCAATTTTGGTTGACATCGGACAAACTTAGGTGTTTTCCCCCCTCCACTCCCCTCGTAGGGAGAGAGGGGTTGCCTAATAATACCAAGTGATTATATTGTTACCGGAACTTTAATTAATAATTCAGTTAAAATTGGTTAGCAAAACACGATTAAAAATCGTTCCTCTTGAATCCGCCATATTGAATTTTCAAAATCTTATCAAAAGTTCGCATTCCTTATCCTCAAAAACCTCCGTATACCAATTTTGGTTGACATCGGACAAACTTAGGTGTTTTTCCCCCTCCACTCCCCTTGTAGCGGGGGAGGGAGGTGCCTTATAATACTATATAATTGTATTGTTACCGGAACTATACCAGCATACCAAATTTAAAGACAATCAGATGTGTACAAGTCAGTTAAAATTGGTTAACAAAACATGACCAAAAATCGTCCATCTTGAATTTGATAAAAAATTCGTATTCCTTATCCCCAAAAACCCCCGAATACCAATTTTGGTTAAAATCGGAAAAACTTAGCCGTTTTCCCCCCTCCAGGGGGTGCCTAATAATACCATATTGTCACCGGAACTATAATTGCATACCAAATTTGAATTTAATCGGACATATAAAGGTTAGTCAAAATTGAGTTGCAAGATTTGACCCGAACATACAAACGTACAATATATAGAGGTAAAGTTAAATAAAAGCTTGTAATAAAAAATACGCAAAATATAAAGCCGGTCCAGCATTTTTAAACGTCTAAATTGAATTTGAATTCATTAACTCACCAGTCTGGGTCTATCTCAGGAATATTGGGTCAGCATCGCGTTTTCTTTCTTATGTTCGTTGTACAAATAAAAACGAATATCATGGCCGCTTTAACAGGCATAATACATAATAATATATTTTTCATCCATAAAGTATCTCTGGCATCTTGCTGTTTCACTCATTGACATGAAAGCGTAATATAAGGGGTTATTCGGAGTGATTTAAAGTTAGCAGTGTACTTATAATGCCGTGAGGGCGTTTGATTTTGGCAACTCAAAAATTTTTTTTTTTTTTCTATGGAAAGTGAGGTTATGTTTTGTCTAAATAAAAATGGAATGGACTAACTGCCGCAATGCATTTTTTTACTCTTTGAACCAGAAATTAAAAAGAAAAGCTATAAAGAGAGTCACGGATGGTTTACTTATATGGCCTAAATTGATCCCTGCCAAAAAACCAGTTCAAAACTCTAAAAAACTGAGAAAATCTTAAGGAGATTTTAAAAGATTTTATTGTTTTGAATAGACCTAACCTGGTAAATGGTTTACAAGATTTCGTAAGTTTATTCGCGACACACAAGATTTTCACGATTTTAATGAAAATTTACAATTAAGTCTAAAAGAAGGAATGTTTTTAAAAGGTTTTACAAGATTTCACAAGAAATAGAGTCAAGGGTTGTGAAGATGTGTTAAAGGTAGGTAGGCTTCACCTGGTTAGGTGGTTTAACAAATTCCCGTCCCGGTTCGTTTTCACAATTTTCTGAATGGATTTTTGTGAATTACTACTTTGTTTTTAACATTCGTTATATAAAAAAAGAAATGTAAAATCAAATCAAAAGACTGCTACCGTAATTACCCCTAACTTTAATCCTAAGCCGCAACTATAGTCCAAATTTCACAAAAAAAAAAACATAAATTTGAACTAAAGTTGCGGCCCAAAATCAGGGGGAAATTATATGGTACAAGTTTTTTAATTTTACTAGAGGCGATTTCGGCAAGCTTTGGTACATGGTTTGGTATACTGTTTGGTCTATCAAATGCTTACCAACCTATTTCGGATACAAAAATGATGACGCCATCATGTCTCTGGTATCGGTTTTGGTCATATAATTTAAGTTAACTATAAAGGCCCTGCTCGTGTATTTCCTTATGTTAAAAAGCGTCGCGGCAACCCCCTGAGAAATCAAGTTAGCCGAGAAAAATGGTGAAAAAGGTGACTCTTCTGCGCATGCGTCGATCCTCGTGCGCGGACATCGAAATTCTTGTTGAGACACAAAATTATGGGTTATGTTAGCATTTTGTGTTTATTTTTCTGAAAGTTAAAAGAAAATCTCTCTTTTCAAAGAGAAAATGGTGCAAATAAGTGAAAAACGGATCTCGGCTAAGTAGCAAAGTTTTAAGTTTAAAAGCGCAGTGAAAAATATGGCGCAAAATAGTTATTGCCGTTGTTTTCGTTGGAATGTGGACAGAAAAATAGACTGAAGAGCGAATTTAATCGTCTTGTAAGTATGAATTTTGCTAGTTTCAAAGAAAGGTAATTGCACTTTGACTTCACAACACTTCGCACTACACCAAAGCACGAAATCGAAAAGAAAAATTGAAAATATTTGAAATTTTAAAATAGTCGCAATGGCGGCCGACGACAGCGATCACTGGAAGACAATCCAATGTTGCCAAGTTGACTCAAAAACTTTTAGAAATCAACTCGTTTCTCGTTGAATATTTGTACTAAAACTTTTTTTCGATCACTAGTCTACTAGTAATAATTTAACAAATAATTTAACAAAAAAACATAGTTAAAGTCGTAAACACGCTGTTTGTAAAGTAAAAATTAAATTTAATTTAATTTATTTTAAATGAAGTGACAACAATGACGCCGATTGCGGTCAGCCGATGTCAAAAACTCGCGCACTCATATGACTGGCACTTTCACGGCTTTTGTCATGGGTATCTCGATTTTGACCGTTGCCGTTGCTGGGACGTTTTTCGCGAATCCTGGGCTTTTATATTGAGCTTATAATTAGGGAGTCTTTGCTCAGGCAGTTTAACGGCAAATTTCATTAGTCTTAGGGTTACCGTTAACGTAAATAAAGGTAACTTCAAGAGGTTAAAAATAGAGCTTTTGAACCTAGTCAATCGTTTTTTGTTGTATTTTTTTCAAGTCTTTTTTTATTTGTTTTTCTAAATATCATGGAGGAAAATATTAATTTATTGATAGGACTGAGAGACGGACAACCCGACATAAATTTAGTCAGGCAAATGATTTTGCGAGATATCTTTGGTGGAGTAATAGAAGAAATCGAGCGTCTGCAAACTTATTTGTACTTACTCACCTGTTTACCAACCAAAAAAAAAACGGTAAAAAAGGCACCCCACCACTACTATAAACACGGTTAACAAAAAATAAAATCCAAATACACAAAAGTTTTGTAAAAACTGACCAAAATCTCTCTATTATATGGTTTTGGTATGTCAAATTGCATACCGTGGAATGTAGCACGGTTCTGTGGTTTGGTATAGTGCTATCTCCACGTAGTGGAAGTTAGCTTCAGATTCAGATTTAGATTTACATAAATTACAGCGGACCAATTGAATTTTCCTTAAAAACTGTATAAGCTTTATTTAAAGGTGTAATTTTTTTTAAAAGCAAACTTGGGAAGAGAATGGATGGAAAGAAAAAATGCACCCTACCATCTGATAAAATTTGGCGTAGGGGGTGAAATTCGGGGGTGGATTGTAAAAAAAAACATCATTATTAATGATATTTGTTATTTCTCAACTTTTTGTGTTGAACTTTGTGCTTGAATGGCATAATTATGCTTTAGAGAGTTTAAAAAATAATCGCCACCATCAGATTTAGGAAAGTAAAGTCTGTTGGTTATTGAACACACGCATTTTGATTCGTTAGCGCGTGTACCACGTGGTTTCAATTCAACCAATCAGATACGAGATTAATAAATCTAAATCATTGTTTTGTTTCGCTTGTTTATCGACATGTGTGCAGTGAGTTTGTGCCGTTTTCTAAAGTTTTGTAGCAAAAAACAATATTTTTTATTATCGGTTGGATTAAACTACAATGGACTATCCCCCTGGGAATTGCTATTGCAGGTAAGTAGATAAACGCGATTGAAGTTGTTTTATTCGTGTGGGCTCAAAATGGTGGCGTCAGATGAAATAAATCATCTATATATATGGTTGGATTTCAACTTGACGATATATGTTGCTTTTTGACGTTGACGCACTGCATAAAAAAGAGACAGAGAAAGGTCAATGTCAATCAGGAACAGTAGGTGTTGTTTTATCTAAAGCTAGGTTTATACTGTTAAAATTAAAAGAAACATTGCCCTATATGGGAGGAAGTGTATTTTGCATTTTTGTTTCACAGTGTCTAAAGTTACGACTAGAGCGAAAACAACCTTTTTTAGAGTTGAGTTGGGTTTGCTGGGGTTGGATTGGTTGGTTTTCTTGTGAAAATGTCAAAAAACTGGTTTTTGTGTTTACCAAATATTAAATTAGAAAGCTGACAAATCACCTCGTAAATCACTAACACCCGCATTTCTGTACATTTATAAAAGTTTTGTGCTGATTAATTTAAAGTTATTTACCTATATATTTATTTTATTTATTTATGTTGTATTGTAAAAGAAGAATCCTTTGGAAACTTTTATTTTTCTGCTTTCCTATTAGACCTCTAGAAGCAAATATATAAGTTGTATTGTTTTATTTTTTGTTTGAGATGAACACTTGATGAAAATTTGGTTGGTTGTTCCCACCATCTTTGGTAACTTTACATCTCTTGGGGACTGCAGGGTAAGTAGCTAAAGCCGATTAAAGTTTTTTTTATTCATAAATGGTGGAGTCAGAAAAAAATGCACCTTGGCCATTTTTTTCATACCAAAAATCAGGCCATTTTATAAACATAAATAATTTAGGTAAACATTTCAGTCTGATCCAAATCAGGAGGAGGTTTCAGGAAATGAAATACCTAACCAAATGGAAACCCACGAACAATATTTATTATTAATTGATTATTATTTCAAAGTTGTAATTTTTATTTTTTCTGTATTTTTTATTCAAATAAAGTGACTTTGGCAGTACATAATTCATTTTCTTGAATTATCTGTGAAAATTCCCAGTATAAAATATTTAAGTTTTATTTTACTATTAGCAACAATTTAAGGATTTTGTGAAATTAAGACTACTCAAAAATAAGTTCTGCCCTGATAACATCGGTAGGAATGGTAACTGTTAATCACCAAATTTCTATTTCAGGTGGATTTTTGATGGAAATATTGGTAGTTTTTACCATGCCTCTCAATTTTGAAACCAGAAAAATTATATCTTTGGGTCCTTTACATGGAAAAAGACAATAATCCTGGTGGCCATCTTAACATTTAGACTACAGGGTAAGTAATATAAACTGTCGGGAACTTTTTTTAAAATTCAGTTTAAAGCAAAATTGAGACGCTACAAAAGATTTTTTTTGTGTCTTTTTTTAGACTGTTCCTTTTAGTTTTTATGTATTACTTTTCCCCATATAAAAGTGCTTAGGATATTCAGGCATTAATTTGCCAGAAATTGGCATAATCATTTTTTGTTGAGTCTAGAGAACTTGTGACTAAACTTAAACATTACTTTTTTTTAAGTTTTGGCTTTATATTTTTTTATTAACTAAATTTTTTCTAAAATTTTTCTAAATTTACAGCATTGTATTTAAAAGATTAAAATAATACATTTTTAAGAAAATTTTGCCCATGGCATTTTTGTTTTACGTTATTTGTTTTAACTCTTTAAATCTGCTGATTTGCTACATGTATAAATTTGGTCCACTTAGAGCTTTAAATTTATCATATATTGGTCGTGCCAGGAAAAATATCATTTATAACCAGGCTTTTAGTTAACAATTTCGATAAAGTGTTGGTTAAAACTATATATCCACTGTTAGATAATATAAAACCGAAGCATGTATATGGACCGACCCTGGGTCGAATTTAAAATTTTAATTTTAATTTACTTTTAGCTCCCTTGATATATTATAACATTAGCCCTTGGCCTTACTTGCATACTTTTGATGCATACAACACCTATAACGTATATCGGCTCTTAGCCACCAAAATTGTGACTTATTGACCCTAGGTCAGTTTAATCTGGCCCTTGTCCATTAACATATTAATACTTATTGACCCTCGGTCAATTTCTCGAATATTATATATTCAACAGTAGAAGAGACCCTTGGTCTTTTTATCAAATTTTGTTAACCTATACGCGTATATATTTTATATAAATGTACTTACTTGAAGAACACATTTCCTCACACTTTTCACGAAGTCTTTTTATTTCTTCTAAAATAGCACTTTTATCTTTCGTAGCACATTTTCTCGACATTGTTTATTTATTTAAAAAATTAGAACTCTCGATCTCGATGGATACGAAAACCAGAATGACGCCTTATTATAATGATCTGCGTGGCCCAGAATAATATTGCTGATATAGCTTTTTTGACTTTAAAACGTATCGATGGAGAGGGAAAATCATGAACTACGATGATTAATCATATCGGAAGACAACTAGAGAAAATTAGGATTAATCTTCATACAGGTAAGTATGGTATTCGATTAATCATTAAATTTATATTCATATACATAGCAAAAAGTAACAAAAATAAATATGTGCTTACGCCCTTATAATAATCACAGCATGTAAATAAAACATGCGGTACTATATACAGTATCGATTGAATATATATATCGAGTGATGAATCAGTTTTCTTTTGTTTAAGAACGAGAACAATAATACATATAAGATAAGAACTTTTCCTTTGTCTGAATAATAAATAAAAACAGTCAGTTAGTTATCATAGAACACCTGTGCGTTTCATTACAAACAATCCCCATATTTTAATAATTTTTATAGTTTTTTTTATTATAAAATATTGCTTTGTACTACCAGCAAACTGAATAAAAACTCATAAAAACTGATTAAAAAATGAAAATGTCACGTATTATCTGTTTATAAAAATATTTTATTTCCAGATGTAGCTGCAGCAAGAAGAAATCCCTTTTCTTTACGCACCACCACGAATACAAAGCTTCATAATGTCATAGAAAACTGATTAAGGATACTGCAGATAGAGACAGATATCAACCACCAAAAAGAATAGAGCTAAACATGAGGATATGTACTGGTAATAATGCGATATGGTGCCTGCGAGTCTTAATATACTACTTTGCTCTCTTTCACTTAAACTAAATTTTTTAATGGAAAGCTTAATTCTGTATTTTCTAAATAAAATTTAAAAAAATGTAATTTAACTGCTTAAATTAAAAAATGAGGAAAAAGTGTTTGTTTATTATTAAGAAACCTTTCAAAATTTTAAACTATTGTTGTTAAAAATGTTTAGCTGTCCAAGGCGATTTTATTTTTTTTTTAAATAAAATTTAGACATTTTAGGTTTTTTTACTAACAAACAGCACTTTTTTACGTGATAACGTATATTTTTTGGATATGTAAATAACACAAAAAACGATATTTTCCACCATTTTAAAGTACATCTAAAAAATGCTTATTCACGTGAGAGCATATGTTTCTCATGTTAATTTTACTCACGTTAATTTTTCTAAATTTAGGATGCGATCTATTATTGTTATTGTGGGTATATTGTTGTAATATAAATGACAATATATTCAGGGTATATACAAAACGTATATACCTTATATATATATGATCAAAGATTTGTAATGGACTTTCTTCATTGAATACATCAGTGTTATAAGGATTAGTATATTGCAGTAATATAAATCTTATATATACCCTCAATAAAATATTATATATACGAAAAGAATATACTTTTATGGATATACCATTGTTATATATAAACTAAAATTTGGACAAATATACATTTTGTATATCGTGACGGATATCGACAGAATATACTATATAAATATATAACATAATGGATATACCATAGAACATCAAATTTGGTGTAATAGAATATAACTCGAATATTTTTGTGGAGTAATTAATACATATTCAGAATATACTTATAACGTATATTCAGTGGATGTTACCTAATGGGTACCTCTGAATCTAAATTGGATCTTTTTTTGAGCTCTTATGCACGTCGGGTGAATATCTGGGTGATATCCAGGGCAATATCCTTCTCCGTTTTCGTATATACGCTGGATATATGTGCAATATTTTTTTGCTATGTGGGACTGTAGCCCAGATTATTTTATAAAATTCAGTTTTAGTTCGCTTCATTCAAAAATAAGAAAAAGAGACAACTACGAGCAGGAAAACTCACTAGTGTTAGAGGTGAAATATAAGCTGATCGAATTAACTCGGTTTGAGAGTTGGAGTCGCCGTTTTGTAGTTGAGGAAATTGCCTATGATGAAACCAAATGGGCTCATAAAACAGATTTTAAATAAATAAATAATAATATATATATTTTTGTTTATACACATTACCATTGTGTTGCCTCAGCTCAAGACCTCATAGCCCAACTTGGTCCAATCCTGCCAGTGTTGCCAAATCTTCAGCTTAATCCTTAGATTATATAAAGAAAAGATACCTGGTTCAACGAAAACTCCTTGGCAAATAATAACCACTGTTTTTTACAAAATTTTTCAACACGCGACAAAACCCAAACAATGAGTTGGAATAAATCCCATATCGTTCTAAACGTTAAAGAAGAAAAGCAACGGAGATATGTGCAGATGGTGTGGTAGAATGTTATCTATACACAAAGTATTGAACACTACCTGCGAATACTTTTAGCCAAGTGTGCGCACATAGAACGACAAATGCATCGACACGCCGCGCGCCGCGCCTCCGCGCCACCTGTGTGTACGCCTCCGGTTCATGCGCAATCAATTTTGCAAAAATTTACTGATAAACAACTAGTTTTACGAATTCCGGTTTTGAAAAATAATAGTTTGACAAATTGCGGGTTTTATTAAAAATGAGTTTTACAAATTACGAATTTGTTATTGAATGGAATTGGTTTAACAAATTGCGGTTTTTATGGTGCATCGTTCTTACGATGAAAATTTTTATTAAATACGGTCTGATAAATTCCTGCTTTGATAAACCATAGGCGTTCATATTGTTTGGCTGAATGATCGATTCCTCTCACCGCCGCTTTAAAAATTAATTCCCAAGATTTCTCAGATAATAATATGAACAAGGTCTTCGTAAGCATCGGGTAAATCGTCCCTTTTCCAATGAACCGAATGTTAATCTACCCTTGATTTATTTAAATTTTCTGGCTATTTTGGGGAATGGAGAAGGTTTAAGGACACCTTGGATGGGCAAAATAAAAGTAACACGGAAAAATGTCATTATTTAGCCAGCTGCTAGAAAGGGGGAACGGCTAAAATATTATAGCATCTTTGTAAAGAAATGAGGACAACTATAAAACGGCTTTGGAGCTTTTAAAAGATCGGTACGAACATAAAAAAGTATTTTAAGTATGTTATTGTGACAGTATCTGAGAGCATTTTGTTTCATGGGCACAGGTGCCGATATCTATACAGGGTGAGCCAATAATAGCTGTCAAAGTCTGGGATGAGCTTATTATTATCATGCTTATAATGACCGAGATGGGCAAACAAAGCATCAATTCCCACTAAAATAACAACGCTGAATTTAGAAATGACATTTATTTTGACAACTGTCAAATGGCGGAAAAATAATTAATGAACTTGAAGTTTTTGGAAAAGCGAATGCCTTCTTTTTACTCTGTTGAAAATATTACATCGAAAACCGTAAAAAAAAGTGACGGTTGTCTTAACTGTCATTTACTGTCATGGGGAAAGCCACTGGTGCGATGACATATATTTACAAATAAGTACTCGAACTATATTAAATTGAAATCGATTAACACAATTTTGGCACCTGTCAAGCCCTGTCAAAATGACAAATAAATAATTTATAAACATGGAGGTTTTGGAAAAGCGGATACTTTTTTTTACTGTTAATTGAAGGTGGTAAACAATGTTGAACTTAAGAATAAACTAGAGTTTCGAACTTTCATTGTCTTTATTTTTTTAACTTTTTCACAACGTTTCGATTGCTTATGTATCTGCAATCGTCATTAGGTGAATACCCTTTTTTTTACTCTGTTGACAATGTCGAATCGAAAACTGTAAAAGAAAGTGACAGTTGTCATATGGAAAACTGTCACTTTTTTACGGTTTCCGATTCAATATCTTTAAGAATGTAAAAAGAAGGTATTTGTTTTTCAAAAACTTCAAGTTTATAAATGATTTATTCGTTATTTTGACAGGGTTCGACACGTGTCAAAAATAATTACTTTTTAAATATGTGTCATCGCACCAGTGGGTTTTTCCCATGAGAGTTAAGACAACTGAAACTTTTTTTTACGATTTTTGATTCAATATCTTCAACAGAGTCAAAAAAAAGGTATTCGCTTTTCCAAAAACTGTAAGTTCATTAATTATTTTTCCGCTATTTTGACAGGTTTTGATATGTCAAAATAAATTCCATTTTTAAATTCAGCGATTTCATTTTAGTGGGAATTGATGCTTTGTTTGCCCATATCGGTCATCATAATAAGCTCATCCCAGACTTTGACAGCCATTATTGGCTCACCCTGTAGATATCGGAACCTGTGCCCATGAGACAAAATGCTCTCAGGGACTGTCCCAATAATAAACTAAAACAGCGCGCGGCGTGCGTGGTTCTTTTAAATTTACTAAACGTTAATAAAGGATATTCTAAAAAGTGGGGGAGAGGGGTAGGTGTAAGTGGTATAATAAGGGGGGAGGGGGATCCATATGAAAAATGCCAGGATTTGTTCCATTAATTTCATAGTGGCGGGTAAAATTATGTAGTAGTTGCGCGCGAAACTGTCAGAATATTGCCGACTTTAAAGTAATAAACTGATTATTGAAATTATTATAGCTTACTTATCAGCATATTATTATTTTAGATACAGACGAACACCGGCGGCTGCGGGACGCGCCGAGTATATAAATTACATACACTGGTCAACACATAGACTTTATGTTTTTTAAAGTCAATGAGTCAGTGGCGGTCCCAGGGGGGGGGGAGCAGGGGGCGATCGCCCTCCCTTTGCTCCAGAAAAAAGTACACACCAAAAGATGCTTGTGGTAATAACCCTTAAGTCTTTAGAGAAAAAACGAGAAATTGTAGAAACTTCCTTTAAAGACATTCTAGAATCCCTCCACAATATTTTGGGACAGTTTGACCTTTAATTCATCACACTAAGAAAACCATTGGAAATACAGAACCGTATTATAGAGTTTCTATTTATAAACAAGTTTTAGACAAAATCAATTCGGACATAAAAAAGTATTTTTGACTTGAACATATTCATACCAAGTTTTATACAACATGAAGCCAAAATCAAGGCAAAATTGGCTAAAGTCGTCACTAAATACTATAAACTGTTTTATTAATCCAAAACACAAATTCTTCAACTTTGGGAGAAGTCGGTACCTATTTGGAAACAATATTGGTCAGAAGTAGGCAAAAGCTTAAATCAAAACATACCAGGGCTCGTATTCTTCACGGCCTGTGAGGTGAGTAGTCACCGGTGAGTATTTGCCTCTCTCACTTTTCACATGGTTCAAAGCAGATGAGAAATGATAAATTTGTTCACACTCACAGGCACGGGTGTCAAGAATACAGGCCTTGATAACGTTTTCGAAGCAATGAACAACTGTGGCAATATTTTTCCGTTGATAAGAACATTCTTGGATGTTTGCCAGTAAGTAATGCTTCGTCAGAATGAAGAGAAGCTTCAAATGATGATGATGAAAACATAAGTACTTAAAAACACTATGACGGAAATTCGTCTGACGGGCTTAGCGTTGCTGCATATCAACAGACATTTGTTTGAAAGTTTGAGACAATGATGTGTTAACTCTGTGTTTCGGACTTCCATCGTCTATATTTTATTTATACACATAATATAATATAATAATGTGTATAAATAAAATACAGACAATGGAAGTCCGAAACACAGAGTTAATTTCAATCAACAGACAAATTCAAATTGACCGGTTTGCCCAAAAAAATCAGAAACGATTTTTTTTTTGAGATGGGCATCTTATGTTTGATATATGCGATAAAAAGGTAATGTTTCACCAAAAAGCTTTTTAGACCTATTATTTAACCCCCTCTTCCCTGGATTAATTTTTTTTATGAAAACATTTAGAAAACCAAAAGTAGGACATAAATTGCGGCGCTATAACACCTTTGATATTTACTGTTAAAAATGGCAATTTTCGGCTGCTGCGCTTCGAAACCATTGATATATTTACAATTTTAGATTAATTTTAAATCAGAAAATGCATTATTTAGTGCAATTTTCTGAAAAATTTTCGCCTGCGGCGCTATAATACCGTTGATTAAATCTAATAAAAATAAACGACTTAAAATCTGAGTACCCACCCCCCTAGATTTGAGACCAAATCCGCGCTTGTAGTTACTAAGTTTTTTTTCCTTATTCTATTTTTTTTTCATAACGAAAAAATGGCTGGGACCGCCACTGAATGAGTCAACACAATTTGGTGCCGGAGATTTTTTTGCCGTGTTTGGCCAATTTGGTTACGCTGAATTTAAAAACAATATCAGTTACTTTTACCTTGTTGTGAAATTAGAAGTATATAAATATTATGTATGATGTACAACATATGACTTTAATTTTGAATAAATGTTACATTGCAATACGTAATATTTCCAATTTTATATAACAATTTTATATAACATTTGATGTTACTCGTAAGAGATATAAATTTTATGTAAAAAATTTACCCCGATTTTACCTTTCAATTTACTTTCTAGTTACCAGTTAATCGATATCTGCCGTTTCCTAATTTTTTTGTTGCCATGTATTATTTACGTTATTTTAATTACATATTATTTAGGTAAAAAGTAGGGAACTTTGTGCATAGATCAGTTATATATACAGACCGCTTCAAGCTACTGCGAACATAGGGCGAAAGAAGTCTAATTTGCCAGTGTACGTACATGCAGAGACACCGCACGCCTATCAGTGAAGCAACCAACACTCGCTGCCGTTCACCGCCGTTCGCCTTGTATTTAGTACGCCTCTAACCACGGTGCTGTGTGGAGCGTAGTCAATGAAACCGGAATTTGGTCAATAAATACGCAAATTTTTATAACGTAATTTTCTTATTTTTTGTCACTGATAAATAAGAGCGTTTTATTGTCAACTGCTCAGATTGATCAGTGACGACGTGTTACAATGAAAATAATAAGGAGAAACAAAATAAAAGCAAGTTCTCAAAATAAAATAATACATTCTAAAAACCAAAAAGATTCTCCCAGTCAAAAAAAAATTAAAGCAAATGTTCGAAAAGTCCTCCTTGCTCGGCTAGACAATATCCGAGCCTACTATAAAAACCCCTTCCAACGTTTCCAAGCATGTTAGGGGTGATAATTTGAAAAGCTTCTTCAAAAACAGATAGAAGTCATTAGGAGCAAGATCGGGAGATCGAGCTGGCCATAAAATAGTTCCCCGTGTACTTATAACCCGATTAGGAAATACATTATCAAGATATTCCCTAACAAGGCCAACATTGTGAGCGGAACAACCATCTTGTTGAAACCATGTTTCACCAAATCTTACACCTAACAACTGCCTAGCAGTTGGAATAACGTGCTGCTGCAGTAGATCCAAGTATCTAGGACCATTCAAATTGCAATTGCCGTTAATAAAAAATGGCCCAATTACGTGTTCTCCTACAATACCCCCCCCCCAAACATTTAGTTTTTGGGGATACTGTGTTTTTACGTCAAAATACAACTGCAAATTTTCCCTCGACCAATATCGAACGTGTGCTGGGTTATGACGATTTGACCATTTGACCATCTGCACTTTTTCGGCAACTTCGTAGACATCCATTTTTAGTTTTAAAAAGTATTATTTCAATTAAGAACTTACCCATCTGTTTCTCGAGCAAGGCAGAAATAAAACAAAATAATAAAAACAAAATGAATTTCCAAAAGATAACACTGCAACGTGCTTCGAATCCACCTCGGTCGTACGGCACGGAGAGTAAATTGGACTTGATTCCCCCTATGTTCGCAGTAGCTTGAAGCGGTCTGTATAGGTAAACCAATACATATTATTATTGCAATACAATAATACATACAATACATATTACAAATTATTGAATAGTGCTTATCTAAAAAGCAGTAAATAAACTAATAACGAGTAAAAGCGTTCAAAATGTAATGTTATGTAAAATTGCACCTTATTTTTTTTAAAAATTGTGAGACATTTTTGGAATGATTTAAAAACATATATTTTTTAAATTTTACGTTAAAGTTTTTAAATTATGATTATTAAACATGAAAAATTTTTGGTTTAAATCACGGCGCCAGTTTTTAATTTGGTTTAAACAATGTTTTAAGCTATATTAAAATCTTCGTTGCCATAATAATTTCCAATCACCGCGAAGATTTATGTGCCAACTTGATTGAATGCTATTAAGACTTGAACATTTTATACAAACCTAAAATGAACTTTTTGAGCTAGTTGTTAAGATAACTCTTGACTAAAATGTGCTTTTTTACACGCGACGTTTTAAAGCAGTCGTTTTTTAAACGACTACTTGAAAAAAGCAGGTTTTAAGCCTTTTGCCGTATAAACCACTATACTATTATAAGTTAATGCCCAAATAGCAAAACCAATAACCAGTAATGGAGATATATTTTAATAAACAACTCAGCTCTGGACTTTTAATAAAGAACTACGAATAAATTGTTCTTGTAATAATTTTTAAGGTCACTTTGTTTTTATTTTAGAATTAGAGATTTTGATTAGGTTCTATTTTGCATAAAATTCAGAAGTTAAATATTTCTGGGCACTTACTACTTTTTACAAGCTATTATTTAAGTTTCATTTAAATGTTTGTTCGTGTGGAATCTTGCCACTTAATTTTAACCAACTTCCCGACATCCGATCAACTTCAAATTTGGCATGCTTATAAAGTTGCGGTGATAATACAAGAATATAGTGTGATGAAATTGACAGATTCCCCCTACTCGAAGGGAGTGGAGGGGGGTACAGTTGAAGTACGCTTGATTTCGTTGAAATTTGGTGTGTAGGGGCACTGGGGGATAGAGATAACGAATTTTTAATCCGATTTTGAAAATTAAATATGACGGATTCAAGATGGACGATTTTTGGTCACCTTCTGCTAACCAATTTTAACTAACTTTTACACATCCAATTGCCTTGAAATTTGGCATGCGTTTATAGTTCCGGTAGTTTGGGAAAAAGGAATACGAATTTTTGATCCGATTTTGAAAATTCAATATGGCGGATTTAAGATGGACGATTTTCGGTCATGTTTTGCAAACCAATTTTAACTGACTTATCCACATCCACAATAATATGGCATTCTCAGGTACCCACCTCCCTCTAACGAGGGAAGTGGAGGGGGAAATAGATTTAGTTTGTTCGATTTCAATCTAAATTGGCATACAGGGGTTTTTAAAGAGGGGGATTATGAATTTTTGATCAGATTTGAAAATTTCAATATGGCGGATTTAAAATGGACGATTAAGGTTACAAATCTAAAAATTAAGGGTGTGTGTTCAAATTTCGTATGCGTTTATAGTTACGGCGACAATACAATAATATGGTATTATTAGGTACACACTTCTCTCTAACGAAGGAAGTGGAGGAGGGAAAAGATTTAGTTTGTTCGATTTAAACCAAAATTGGCACACAAGGGTTTTTCGGGAAGGGGATATGAATTTTTGATCAGATTTGAAAATTTCGATATGGCGGATTCAAAATGGACGATTTAGGATACAAATCTAAAAATTAAAAAATTAATATTTATTCAAAAAAACTTTTAGAGAACAATCTTTTATTAAAGCACTTAAAAGTAGAAAATAATTTTTGATCTTTCTTATACCATAATAAAAGCGATGGTCACAAATTAAGTTTACGGTGACAAAGAGAAAACTACAAAAGAAGAACTAAGTTTTTCTTCTATTCGAATGATAAATATAATGTTTTCATCTAAAGAAGCTGAGAACGGGAGAGATTGCCGTGCTTGCCAAGCCTTTGAAAATGTCCTTAGGTTAGAGCAATACAACTGTTTCTTAAGTAAATCGTCGATGTGACCCACGGTCTCTAGAATAAACACGGTCTAGTAATTTTTTTGCTCCGCCCAGCTGATGACGACACAAAGATATCAACTGCTTTCTTTATGGATTTTTTTGATGGGTGACATTTGAGTTTATACTATTTTTGCATAAATTTTTGTAATAAAAATTGTATTTGTTCATCATTTCTTTTTTTCTGGCCCTAATTAAATACCCTGTTGTATTACTTACATTATTTTCGTCATAGGTAGAATATTCCAAATTAGTTATTTTTTCTCGGACAACAATTTATGTTTTGTTTGGTTGACCAGTGTTATCGTTATTCAATCGGAGAGGAAACCACAATTGATAAACGTGAAGCGATAGTTAAGGGTTAATCGGAATCCGCGGTAGTTCGTTTTTTTTTCAAACATTGCACGCTGAAAATTTGTTCGGGGTATTAAGATCATTATTTTTATTTTGTTAGATCAAATCGTTTAAACTTATTTAATTTCAGAAAATTTTACGTGATTTGTTTTTATTGAAATGATAATAAAAATAACATCATTACATATACGTAATGTGATGTGATACTGCTATGACCCACCAAGAATGCTGAGCAAAGTTATTTACAAAACAACATAATTAAGAGGTAAGTGAGAGCAAAAAAATAAATAGTCGAAACCGGGTGTCATAAAGAATAGGTATAAGCAGTGGCGTACTGACGGGGGGCGTGGGGGGCGGTCCGCCCCGGGCCCCGGGTCACGGGGGGCCCCCTTGGTATCCCACATGTACACAATTATCCAAAAACCTACTCTAAGTTATCCCAGGTACGAAAACCACAAAGATTCTTATGAAAATTGATGAGTTTTTATGATGTTTGAAGGATTTTGTAAGACCCTACGAGCCAAGCTCATAGAAAAAATTTGTACTTCATGGGATTTTATTAGATTTTTAAGTTTGTTTAACATACCTCATAGAACACATGAAAAACCCGGTAAAACATTATAAAGAATCTCGTGAAGCTTTTCTAAGAGACTGAAGGCGGTTTTTTAAGTTTTTTTGGCAGGGACAAGATAAAAGAACCAAGTATACGCATACAGTGGTGGCCGCTTTTTGGAAAACCGGTAAAAATCAGAACTCATTATCATTCATGCATAAATAGGTAGGTATAAGATACCTAAAATGATAGAAAAAGATTTTCGGTATTCCGGTACGGCCAATCTCTCTCTCAGTCTGTCTAGCATCCGTCTAGGAGAAAAGTGCTTCAACTACAGATTTTCTATTTCAAAAAAATGATCCAAGTTATAGTTTAATTTTTGTTTAATAATTTGAAACAGTATGTGTAGTCAAAAAGTGACAAAATTCTCAGACATAAAAATCTTACACTTACTTATTTTATTACTCGAAGAAAGTTATTGTTCCCAAGGTTGAAACCCTCAAAAATTTATTTTTGATTTTATTAGTTTTACCATGCCTTTAATTGTTTAAATCAACCATATTTCTGTAACATTCGTGGCATATCGGACAAAGCGTTTTTGTTTCTCACCTCATTACGACCAGGCCTTCAATGTCTAATGGAGAATCCAGACACCTACAGACCTGTTTCATCCTTATTAGGAATCCTCAGGGAGTCATAGGATTGTACCTGGCAGTTGTGTAGCTTCAATTGCCAGGTTTCAAACGCTACATTTGAGCGCAGTTTTTCGAAATGAAAATTTATTAAAAATTATTTGTGCTCCACAATGAGCTTATGAGCCAAGAACGGATAATAAGTTTGGCCATTTTATCCATTGAGATCGAAGTGGCCAAAAACATTGAATTTAATGAAGTTATGGAAGCGTTTGTAACGGTAAATGGTAGAAAAATAGTATTTTCATAGCTAGTGGCTAAAATAGTGATTTTTTTACAAGCGTTGGTTTAAATAACGAATGCATCGAGGTATTTAAAAAAGCGAGTAAAAAAAGCACAGTTTAGCCGAGAGTTTTTAACACTATTTTTTTATACCTTTATCAAAAAATCCAAGAAAAACATGAAAATTCTTTCAAAAATCTCGAACGAAGAGCACTTCTTGCAAGACACCATCTTTACACTATAAATCAAGGCGGCTGGTAAATGAAATAACAATAATTTCCATAGCGATGCGCCTTTTTACTCAGTGACGTTCATTGTTGCGACATTTTAATCTTTGACAGTTTGATATTTTGACGATGATTTTAAATGATTTTTTCGTAAATACTTGGTGAAAACTGGCGGAAATGGCTTAGTTTTGAGGCAAAAATAATTAGATTTTTTCAATATTAATATTTTCCGCTATTTCTCTTTAATTCTCAGTAACAAGCTTTTTTAGTTGACTTAAATTACTTTTTTGCAAATAGGTATCTGTAAATATCATATATTTAAAAATTTTAGGATTTAATCTTGTCTTTTTGTCAAATAAAACTAAGATAAGTATATAGAAAAATGATCTGAAGATACCGCCCCAAGCCCCACTTTTTTTCAGTACGCCGCTGGGTATAGGGCGACTTGGCGCCTTTATTTTTAACGATAAAATGTTTAAATTATTTTTTCGCTCGGTACGGCAAATTTTTTTCCGCACTGGTAGTCAAAATCATGGAAAACCAATAAAAACCTGTAGTTTTAAAGCTCTATTCATCATATTGGCTATAAAATACTTGGTTGCTATGGTGTAACTAACCAGTTGTTTCGGTGTATATTTATCGTTGGCAAAAACTCGCGTCATTTTTCAAGTAATTTTGGTGACATTTTAATTAAGAAAAATGAGCTCTGACAACGCTCAAAGAAAAACAATTGTTCCTAACACGTGCAAAAACCTTTTTTCCGACCTTAACTGCTTGACAGAACTCCGCTGCGCTTCGCTGCGCGTCGTTCCGTCAACTGCAGTTGCGTGCAGAAAAACCGATTTTCCGCACTTGTTAGGAAAATAGCTATTTACATAAAAAAAATCCAGGCATTATGTTGTTCAGGGCGGGGCGCGGGGGCCTGAGTAAAATATAAGATCCTCAAATTTTCGTTTCTCCCACCCCTTAAAACTGATTCGCCATGCAATCACGAGGACGTGCCAGGATGTACACTTGATTTAAAAAAAAAAAACGCATAAATGCAGTCAAAAAATTGACCTTTCTAAAAGTGTATAATATATGCGGACTACCAGCTAAAATGCCTTCAAAAGTACGACAATTTGTCATATTGTTTAAAAAAGGTCTCTAAAACTGAAAACATTTTTTGACTTAAATTAAAGGCAACCTTATTTTTATATTAAATTCTGCATAATACTAAAAAATCAGAAAAAATAATGTTTTAGTAAAGTCTTTATTGATTGATTGATTGATATCAAATTATCACTCGAGTAACGGACGAAGGCTGTTCTATAAAGAGGGCGGTAATCCATTTTGGAGTTGATAAAATAACAATAATACGATAGAAACAGCGCTGGATTGAAAACAATTCGACGAATAGGAAACTTGGATTAGGACAAAAACGTTGGTAAACTTAATACTAATTATTTTAACTTAAAAAAGAACTAAAATAAATAATTTAGTATTTAATAGGATCACCATTTTTCTCTGTTACAAGCTGCAAACGTCTGGGCATTGAAAAGGTTAAATTTTGAAAATACTGATAGTCTTCTGAGAGCTGATCCAATGCGAGATAAATAGCATCGCTTAACTCTTCAGCATTTCGTGGTCTCCAATTCCTCTGGTATATTATCTTAACGATTCGACCCCATATATTTTCCATTGGGTTAAGGTCAGGGCTGTTGGCTGGTCAAGGAAGTGTTTCTATATTATTATTCTGAAACCATTGGCGAACAACATTAGCCGTGTGTACTGGACAGTTGTCCTGCTGATAAACGAAGTCATTATTTTCATGTAAAATTTTTTTCTCAGTGAAAACCACCCTCTCCCAGAAGTCATTATCATGAAGAACGTTGTTCAGTGCAAAAATCACTCTGGTCTGTTTTTGTTCTTCTGTTTTTTTTTCAAGGGTATCAAGGGGAAATCTTGCATAAGACGCCCGAACTACTTTCCTGCCAGAGTCATTTCTCCTCTACCAGGAGAGTCCGGGTAGTGTCGGATTCCTACCGACTAAAACCCCCCAATTGTGGCTCCGACCAGCCTGATGGCTGGCCAGTCACTGCACTGCAGCCATTACTAGCTTATTGTGCACCCTTTGATCCTAGTTTAACCACTCCACTCCCCTGTACGAGTTTGTACAGGTCCTTAATGGAGCAGTTCCTAGTGTTGATTCTAGTTTAACCACACCATTAAATTTTCCCCTGTACGAGTTTGTACAGGTACTTAATGGAGCAGTTCCTAGTCGTTACTGGGTCTAGTTTAACTTCCCCATAGGGCTATACCGGCCATATTCGGTCGCCAGAGCCTCGTCTGTTTTAGACAGGGAGCACCACGAGAAGGTGAGGTTGGCATTTGGATATGAGAGGCTAGATGCATTTGCATCATACCGATCGAAAACCTCTGGTCCCATGCCCAATGGGGTAAGCATGGTCTCCAACTATTCCGAGCAAATATGAAGGTTACATTATATTCGCATCACTATCCTTTACTCCCCTTGTTCTTCTGTTAGAAAAGGCTTTTTTGCAGCAACTCGACAAGAGACTTCTGATTTCGTTACTCTTCTATTTACTGTTGCTACAGACGTTGAAAAAGGATTTTGTCTGAGATGGTCAATAAGTCTCTCATCTTGCACTTCAGAACTTACTTTTGGTCGTCCTGATCCATCTTTCCTATCCGTAGAATTATTATCAACAGCGCTTTTTCCATCGCATTATCGTCATTTTATCAACTCCAAAATGGGTGGCCGCTCTTCTTATAGACCAGCCGTCTTCTCTAACTCGACTGACAATTTGAATTTTTGTAAATGTTGATATCTGTTGCATTTTTAAGGATGTCACACTGAATTTTAAGCTGTCAGGCATACTAAGCTGGTGGTGCCTTATAATAGTATACAATAATGGAAAGCTAAATTTTGTGGCATAGGAAAAAATGCATGTATGAGTTTTTTTAAAATCAAGTGTACTTAGAAGATCTTGAAAAATTTATACAGAACAATACACTAGCCGAAAAGTCCTTGCTCCACCTAGGTAGGAAAGGTGTTTGACTAGCAACAGGGCTCCTAACAGGACACTGTCGCCTTAAATTAAAAGCATCTAGAGACACTGGGTATCGCCGAAAACGCAGAGCGTCAATGGTGCACGGAAGACGAAGAAACCAGCGGCGTAGCGTGACTTAAAGGGCGGCGGGGGGCCGAAGACTCAAAAGGGTGCCACGGTTGTTGGTACCTACCTGATTTTTAATTTTTGAATTCCCTGACTTTTCCAGGGTTTCCCTGACCAAAAATTCAGGTTATTTTACAAGTTCCCATAAGGACATTAAAAAATAATTTTGATTTAAATGTTCACAAGCTTGTGAACCTATAAATACTTCACAAATTTTTTTTGCGATTTAAGCAGAACACAAATATTTACGTATTGAAAAAAAGTGGGTTGGAGTGGGATCCAGTGTCAATTCTGGACTTGTTACCAAAATTATGTCCTAACTGTACCGTAGGCAAACATTTCTAAAAAAGTATACTGAAAATGTAATTTTTGACACTTTTTCAATGATGTTATCGCGCCGCAAACAAAATTTCTTTGCAATATAGCAGTAAATTCTTCAAAATGTTGATATTTTTCGCGTTTCTGTGAAATATTATTTAGGGGCAGTCGCAGCTTTTTTTGTGTTTCTAAAATAATGACATAAATGTGACAAACTTTTGAAATTTAAGAAGAACATTTCTTAAACTAAAAACAAAAATAAACGTTGAAGAACAAAAAAAATACTGTGTTTTTGCCATCCCTGCTAAAAAAACCACTTCAAAAATCTTAAAAACTGATCAAGTCTTGATGAGATTTTAAGAGATCTTATTGGTTTTAACAGACTTGACCTGGTAAAAATGTATGCCACATGAAAACTGACAAATTCTTTTGATGGTTCATGATGTTTTCAAATAATTTCTGACTATTGAAAACTCACAAGATTTCATTATGTTTCACCAGACACATGAGATTTCATGAGGTTTAGCAAGCAAGATTTTGAAGAGATTTTACAAGATTTCACAAGTCTAAAAGAAGGGATGTTTTTACAAGATTTTACAAGATTTCATGAGAAATAGGATAAAAAGTTGTGAAGATTGGACAAGATTATATAAGTATTAAAGTGTTGAATATAGACATGCAAGCACAACGAGATTTGACAAACAAGATGCAAATTTAAAAGATTTTATGAGTACTTATAAACATAAATTATCAAAAAGAAAATATAATCGAAAAGATTTCGTTTATTCAAGTTTATATCAGACACAGGAGATATCATGAGATTTAACAAGCAGAATTTTGATGACATTTTAAAAGTAAAAATAAAGGGATGTTTTTCAAAGATTTTACAAGATTTCATTTTCGATATCTTTTAAAATAAAATCAATATAAAATAAAAAGTGTTTGACTCATTTTGTCCAAGATATTTAGGGATTTGGTCCACGATTTGGCCTAAAAAGTGTCAACTGTTTGATCCATAAGGTTGTCCAACTTTTCTATATATTAAACAATGATAAGATATAAATGCATGTTCCACAGGCTTATCAATCACTTTTGATATGGATTCGTTTAAAATCTGAAAATTGGTGAATCTGAATGTTGTTTCTCTTAAAATCTGCTAAAAACATGTGAATTTCAAACATGTGAATTTGAAACATGTAAATTTGTGACATCTGATGGAGGCTGGGTCTTTTTATAACTGCTCAAAACTGCTGAGAACATGAGAAATCTCATGAAATCTTATTAACATTATTTTATATTTCCATTAAAATCTGCCTAAAACTGCTGAAAACATGTAAACTTGTCAAAAACCATTGAAACCTTATCAACTTGTTTCTCTTAAAATCTGCTGGAAACTGCTAAAAACATGTGGATTTTCTCATGTAATCTTGTGAAATCTGGTGGAGGGTGGTGCTTTTAAAACCTGCTAAAACATGTGTATTCTCATAAAACCTTGTGAAATCTTATTAACTTTGATTTAACTTTTGGTTAAAATCTGCTCAAAACTTGACAAGACTAGTGGAAGCAGAGCCTTTAAAATACTGGTGAAATCTTATCAACTCTTCTCATAAATTGTTTTAAAAACTTTTCAAAACTCCTAAAAATTCATGACGAGTTTTGAATGTTTTTCCAACATTGAACGTTCATGACATTTCACTCGATAGTGGTGTTTTATAAACCGCATCTGTCCAAAGCGAATGCGTAGTTAAGCGTTAAACAGTAGTAAGTCCACGTAAAGGTGGAGGCAGAATCAAAAATACAAGTTACTAGATACTAGCGATAGACTTTCAAAGCCATAAAATCAATGCTGAAAGTTAAAATAAAAATACTAAATACATGCTACTACCCAGACAGCACAACTCTGTCCCAAGCATGTCCAGTGGAGAGATTTTTCTGCAAAAGCAGTCCATTGGACAACCAAATCTGTAGGAAATTTTGTCCAAGGCATATCCACCGGATAATACAATTGTCAAAACGTTGGACGGCTCTTGGATATCCCAAAAAAGTCCCAAAATTTCAATATTTTGACTATTGTACCACTATACTAAATCCATTGGTTATCCAGTGGAACGAAATTTTGTCCAAAAGTTATCCATTGGCTATCCAAAAAGTATCTTTATGGTTCACTGTTGGAAAAAATTAATAATTATAATGTATGTCCGTTATTTATCCGTTTATTTGTTCCAATGGATATCCAGTGGACAGTTTTGTCAAAAGCGCGGTGATATTTTCAATATATAAGTATACATTGTTCCTTAATGATATCAAAACATTTCAGGGGGTAATTACTAAGCTCATTTTAGAAAAAAAAAGTCATATAAACATATGTCCTAAACAGCTAAACTTTCGAGCTACAGGGTGTTAATATTTTCAAAAAAATCATGTTTTTCATAAATATCTGAAATACTATTTTAGATAACTTTAGAAAATTTCGTATACCTATACTGTACATCGAGAGGCATTTTTTGGCAAAAAACTTTTTTTTAATTTTTATCAGTGGCGTCCGTACCGGATTTGCGTTTTGTATTTTTTAAGAAAAAAACGGTACACCAGTGGATCTTTTCGAAGGGGCTATTTTTTTATAGAATCTTCATTTTCACATAAAACTTACCCTGTATAGGTACCTATATATTGGAACCACTCCAACATCATAAGTCTGATTGTCGATCCTTGCGGATGGAGTTCCTAGAAAAGGATGGGTATTAAAACACTAAAATACCAATTAATCCAAAATAATGAAAAATACTTACTTAAATCATTCGGCTAGATATGAGAGAAATGTTATTGTAGGTAATGAATAATTGAAAACATGATCCATTGGATATTCAAAACAGTTCGGATAAATGACTTTATTTATGAATGTGCCAACTAGGCCAAGCCCAATTGACATACATTTTTTGATAAATATTCATACATCAATTTTGCTGGACACGAAATGAACGTCCGCCGGACAGAGTTTATTTTGGGTCCGATGGACCAAGAAAAATCGTTATCCATTGGATATCCAAAAACTAACTGAAAAAAGCAGTTTTTTACGGATCAAAATTGGACTCAGTTTTTTTGTCATCCACTGTATCAGGAAAAACCTTTGTCCAATGGATGTCCATAAATGGTCCATGGACAATGCGAGCGGTTTTGGACAAAAAATGCCTCTCCGATGGACAATTTGTGCTGTCTGCGTAGTGACAAAATATGAAACGTGTGTGGAATTTTTTATCTTGTCATTTCTATCTCGCCAACGAAAATCACGCAAAAAAGTGAGGTTAGAAATCACTGTAATCTGTCTTTAGTCTCTTGTGGGGTGAAGTACCTACTTGTGGCTTTGTTGGTTTTAAATCATTTTTCCGATTTATGACGATAGGATGTAAAGTAAAAAAAGTAGATAGACACTTAAAGTAAATAGACACTTAAAATAAATATTTCAACGCATCCGTATCGGTATACCTATTGCGTGCAAAACAAAGCCAAAATACAGTACATTTTTGACTTGTTAATGCCATGTTTTCGAACGATGCCCGATTTTACGGAGAGATGTACGTAACGTTACGGACCACGAACGTACGCAACAATTTCAATCAGCAGTTCTGTCATCGCACCCTTCAAAAACGCGGGCATCGTTCGAAAGATCGCATAAACAAGTCAAAGATGTAGTATATTTTGGCTTTATTTCGAACGCGTTCAAGTGTCTAATATTTCAACGCATCCGTATCGGTATAAATAACGCGTTCAACACAAAGCCAAAAGACACTACATTTTTCACTTGGTGCCTTTTGAGCCAGACACGCTGTTAGGGTGGATGCGAGGCCTGAACAGCTGATTGCAATCGTTGCGTACGGAAGAATGTACGTAACGTTACGGACCTACCAACGTACGCAATTATTGCAATCGCATAGACAAGTGAAAAATGTATACAGATACCGATCGATGCCTTAAAATATTTACTTAAGGGCCACAAAAATTCCCATGCCAGAATTTGGTGCTAATTTGTTACCGAAGAATTAAATTTGTTGCTGTTGCCGATTCCGAGAAATCGCGACCCCTGTGACTTTACGGTAAAGCTGAGGAGCCATCCCATAACTCCTTACTGGCAAGCGATAGGAGAATAAATCAAACGGCCTAATATGTCGCTCAAAGGCTTTATGTGCATCAACAAACCAAAAATATCGAAAATAGCGCTTTTTTTTAAATCTTCAAAAAACTCTATTTTGCTAATAACTTCTCTTGTATTGAACCAAATGATACAGAACTAAACCCAATAGCAACGAGGATATAAGCTAAATAGAGGGGACACCTAATGGTAAATTTCGACCCTGCTCAACTGAAATGAACACGAGATGGCGCAGGCTATCGTGCTTTTAGTACTTAAATGTAAAACTTGGTGCGCCACTTTCGTTTTCGAACTTGCTGATTTTTAACGATCTAAAGCATTGGCGGCACACTGGGAAATCGCATTCTTTTAAACGTGTTTCGCGTGGGGTCATCGAACTTCATTTGATTACCCGCGTCGCACTGCAGGAGACACAGGCTCATGCCGGGGCCGGGGGACCCCCGGCTCCGGCGGCGTTTCACAGGTGTGTTAGTTTACGATACAGTGCTTTCGTGCTGCTTCAGTGTTACCAATCGGAGCATAATTATACGATTGGGCATAATTTCACTAGCGGGAGCATAATGATAGCATAATGGGTAAAAAAGCATCATTGGGCATAATATAGGACAAATCGCATAATACGAGCATATATCACACCCATAGCAACATATCAGTCGGTGAATGCGCCGCTCACAGTTAGTTTTCATAATCTACTGATTTTGTGTGGGAAACGAGCCGAATGAATTCTCGCGCGCTCGAGCGGCGACCGACGACACCAAGAACCTGATGACTGGCTGTCTTGTTCTTTGCCCGTGTAATAGAAAGGGACGGAATTCAAAACTTCCAAATCAGTTACATCAACCGAAAAGAATCTAAAAAAGAAAAGATCAAAAGATCTTGGGAGGAAAGAACGAAATTTCAAAATTGGACGAGTGTCCCACAAGGAACACACAAAAGTCCAAAGCGAAAAGAGAAACAATTAAACGATGTTTCGCCCGGGGTGACTAGCGTGAGCTCGTCAGTGGATTCACTAGTCACCCTCAATCCAGAAATCATTTAACACCATCGCACACTCTGACTTCCAACTCTGAAACACTCACAAATAGGCATCGTTCCGCATGGTACTTATTATAAGTCGCCTGATACGGGATCGTGTTCGTCCTGGCGTGTTAATCTTTCCAATAGGAATATGCTCTTAAGACAATTAAAACAAGAAGTTCAAACTTCCAAATCAGTTACATCAACCGAAAAGAATCTAAAAAAAAAGATCAAAAGATCTTGGAAGGAAAGAACGAAATTTCAAAATTGGACGAGTGTCCCACAAGGAACACACAAAAGTCCAAAGCAAAAAGGGAAACAATTAAACGATGTTTCGCTCGGGGTGACTAGCGTGGGCTTGTCAGTGGATTCACTAGTCACCCTCAATCCACACATCCTTTAACACCATCGCACACTCTGACTTCCAACTCTGAAACACTCACAAATAGGCATCGTTCCGCATGGCAGTTATTATAAGTCGCCTGACTTCTTGTTTTAATTGTCTTAGGAGCATATTCCTATTGGAAAGATTAACACGCCAGGACGAACCCGTATCAGGCGACTTATAATAAGTACCATGCGGAACGATGCCTATTTATGAGTGTTTCAGAGTTGGAAGTCAAAGTGTGCGATGGTGTTAAATGATTTCGCCCACGCTAGTCACCCCGGGCGAAACATCGTTTAATTGTTTCCCTTTTCGCTTTGGACTTTTGTGTGTTCCTTGTGGGACACTCGTCCAATTTTGAAATTTCGTTCTTTCCTCCCAAGATCTTTTGATCTTTTCTTTTTTAAGGGACGGAATATTACGCATAGTGTATCGCGTGTGTGAATCCTAGAAAAGTGGTGTGTTTGGTTGATGTTGAGATGCGAAGCATAGTTTTACTCAAAGCTATTGGGAACCTGTGCTGCTTACTATTTTTATTGAATTGTCTCGTGAATTGTAATCGAAATAAATTACAAAATGTCAACAAAGTGTTTTTCGTATTGGAACTGCTCCAACCATAAAAATGAAAACAAAGATGTGGCTTTTTTATTTTCCAATCGACGTCATTGTAAGATTGGAAACATGGAAGAAACATTCGGGAAGCTTAAAAATTCTTTTTAAAACCGAGGAAGAACTGAAAAATTTTGTCATTTGTGAAAAACATTTTGCCCCCAAATTTTATATTGTTCAGCAATGCAAAAAATGCAAAATCACGTCGATTAAAATCTGTTATTACCTTTATTCAAAATTTGTTTAACTTATTTTTCAAAGAAGACACTCAATATATTTTTTAGTTTTTTTTTAATCTATGGAAAATTTCGATTTATCTCTTCTGGTTCAGCTAAAAAAAAATAACGTTTCTGCATTTTTATAAATTGTTTGCTAAATTTTATATAAAGGCCCGGGTTCTTTAAGAAAGCCAAAAAGGTCATTAGGAAAGCCTTTCATTTGGGTGTTGTGATGTGAAAAGCCACAGAAGCTCATTATCTCTAGTGAAAAAGAAGAAGAGAAGCCTTTGACCGCTAAAATTTAAATTATCTTGATGTTTATAATAAAACCCAACTTTTTTTTAATTTGGCGTGTACCTAAAAAAAGTTTAATCCTTTATGGACTATTGTTTTTTGACACTGCTAAAAACCGTTTTTTTATTCCTTCATGAAAAACAGGATTTTACTCAATGTTCGCATAAAACCAAAACATGGCTTTATTGGATACCGATGCAAAACATTTTTTTTAGGGGCTCAAATTATTTTTATACCCAACCATGACTTTTTTGGTTACTTTTTTTTTAATCACGGATGCGAAAAAATATTCACGTCTTTTTTTTACCGAAATTCGGAGAAAAATAGCTTTAAATTAATAATTAATACCTAAAAATTAATTCAAAAGTATTCACAAAAAGAACATTCAGAAAATACCAGAAAATTACAAACTGTCAAAAATTAAAATTTAAGGTTAGCAAGGTTACCATAGAAACCATTGTTTTGTTATGTACGCAGCCACCATTGATCAGTGTTACCAACTGGTGCATAATTACACACTTTTCCTGCGTTTTCATCGCTGAGTGTGCATTTTGTGAACGGTCTCAAAAAGTGTACGTTTAGTGAACATTTCAATTCACTACTAGATACTTAACACCAGGTGCCCACTCACGCGTCACATGATGTCAATATGAAATGTTATGACTGTCGTGTCACGCGTGTGCGGTGTCGTAGGTGGGAATCGGGTTTAATAGGTGTAATTACTTAAACTTATATCTGATTTTCTTATGGCATTGACTTACCATTTTCTTGAAATTAAATTAAAACAAAAATTAAGGATTAAACGACTTACCTGTAAGGAAGTTCAATCCAAATTATACGAGATTGGTCACATCCTATTAGATACACCAGGTAGTGATACTTCGTAGCACGTCATACGCAAATTTTAGAGATAAGAAAAACATACCGCCATGGAAGCCTGCCTGATCTCTGCTAGGTACTTCAGTATACTTCTAAAGCTTTCCTGAAATACTAAGATCGCCAAGGACGGGTTGACTAGTACTTAAGTAAATTGCATGAAAAATACATGAATATATAAATGGGAGGGCGTCTAATAGGATGTGACCAATCTCGTATAATTTGGATTGAACTTCCTTACAGGTAAGTCGTTTAATCCTTAATTATACTTCGATTGGGCACATCCTATTAGATACACCAGGTAGTTGTTTAGAGAATATGGCGATATTAGTTAAAACTTTAAATAATAATAAGGAAACCACAAGGTTTAAAATTTAAATGTGTTTAAAATATATTTCTTAATACAATTAGCTAAGAAATCTTTTGAAATTCAAGGTTTGTTATAAAATCGATTGAACGTGTTCCTTTTTTCCGAACATCCCGCAGCCTTTCTAATACTTTTGATTGATGCACCAACCCTTAATGCTACGGAAGACACCCCATGTTCTGTGCTATGTCCTTTAAAATTTGATTCTATTTCTGATATACTTTTTAAATCCACCTGCTAATGCTTTGGGATGTAGCGGGCTTATGAGGCTTTTTAATTGTTAAAATAAGTGTATCCTCTATTCCTCGAAATAGTTTTTTTTTCTGTATGCAATATAAAATGGTAAAACACACATAGAACTGTAAATTTTCTTTGAAAAAGGGAACCTAAGCCAAGGCTGAATTCTTCTGGATCCAGATATTTTTAAAATATTTTTAAGAATTATTTCTATGCCCTTTCCGTTAGCCTTGATGTTACTTAACTTATAGAAAATGTCTGAACTCTTTGAGCAGAACAAAGAGTCAACAGAAGTACCATTTTTATAGTTAATAACCCGAATGTTAAATTTACCAAAGGGTACAATTTACCTATATAAGGTAACACTGGTTCCGGATACCAAGTTTATAACTGAGGGCGCAGCTTAAAAATGCGTCTCATAAACCTATATACCGTTTCTGATTGTTCTGCTCGCAAATTAAATTTAAGGCAGATCTATGTATGTTAAGAGTTCAATATTTTCCAGTATTTTGAGATTCTGTTTCTAAAACGGATACAACTTGATTTACATTAGGCTGCAAGAATGTCTCAATATAATATTATTGTCGCAAAACTTCCATCATTTCGAAAAAATATATTGCAGCCTCCCAAACGCCCCTTTTACTATAGGCCAACTTGATAAGATTGCTACACCCAGGGCAAAATTCTTTCATAGTGGGTGGGGTTCCCTAAACGAGGATAAGAGTAAATCACCTTTCGGATTAATTTTGGATACCATGCTTGAGTTCTCCAGATATAATAAACCACCACCATGCGATATGTCATTATCGTTTTCAATTTTTTCTTTTTTTTTACATTTTTGGAAACAGTGAGGAAGGAGGAAATATATAAGAATTAAGGTTTTTCTAATTCATTATGAATGCATCTGCTGGAAGCCAGGACACAAACCGCTGGCATTTTTTGTTCAGATAGCTTGCAAATAAATATACAATTTTTATACCAGATTTCTTGTCCACTATATGATTATCCAACGTATTTATGTACGTGGCAAATACAAAAAATATACCTAAGCTCACTGCCACATCATTCTCCCCATAGAAATCAATTCTTAGTAAAATATGACAATTTTTTAAAATTTTTTACAAAGCTTGTTAAGCCTGTTCACCTTGTTGCCAAAAAAACCCCTTTTACTTTGCTTGCTTTCCAATGCAACACGCCCCCATCCCGATTTGTATGCATCGGAGAAAATTTCAATGTTATAATTAGGCTGTAAAATAGTATGTGCTTTAACCACCACTCAAGTTCATTTTTAACTAAGAACCTAACAAGCATCTTTTTGTTATAGTTGTTCCTGTTAGCATTTAAGGCACGATATTTTTCTCGCTCAAGAGTTTTCACGTACAACAAGCCGTACTCTGTACAAACCGAGGCTAGCCTTCCTATAATTTGCGAAACCTCTTTATTTTTTTTTTCTTTGAATAATCTTAATGATGGCTGTTTTTATTTTTGTTATTCTTAAGGATTAATGCTAAAAATTGTATTTCTTAAGTCGGTCGTGTATGGTTTTTTAATTGTTAACAAAAAACCTAATCTTTTAGATAAGAGAAATAGGCCTGAAAGGGTGGAACAAAAAACTGCAGTGGCTAGACCGAATGGTAAACATTGGAATTCAACTTTTGTTTTGAAAAGAAAACCTTCAATATTTTTGGAAGCAGTTTTTAGTAATTAAGTTCTCTAATATCTTCCAGTTGAAAAATGAGGTGGGCGAAAGAAATTTATGTAGGTTTCTAGGATTAAAGATAACAAAAGCTGATCTTGACAGTTATTAACAGTTTTAACTGCTCCAACTTATAAATGTTCTATGCTTTTCAAATAAATTTTGAACTCATTTGTGGTAAATTTTGATGTTTTCGGGGTGAAAAATTGAAAAGGTTTGTCGACAAAGGGAATTTTGTAACCTTTTGTCCAACTCAAAGCTAATTTATTTTGAGTTATTTGATTCCACTCCTCTGAAAAAAAAAAATATGCCACAGGAATACGTTCTTTCACTGTTTAGCTCTAATATTTCCTATCGGCGCCTTTTTTATATTTTTGCAATTTTCGGCAAGACGTTCGCTAAAAAAGAAAAGATCTGGATTTTGCGCAGTAGCAGTTTTTTATATTTTTGCATGAAACAATATTGTGGACAATGCAAAACAACTGCGCCGATTCGGCAAGACCCAAAAGATCTTCATCAAGTGCTTCGTCTCTCCCTTTTTTGTTTAGGCCAAATTAGAGAAAACCCGCTCTAAGGCTGTCAAACCTTTTCCCAAAATGGTTTACAATTTCAAGAATTACGTATCTCTTTTTTGCTCTGTGGATACTAGCATCCTGGATTTAATTTGGGTCCTTGAACAATTTGCAATTTTTCCGTGAATTTTGTATGTTTCGAGGAGATTATTTTTAGTTTCCTTATCTATATATTCCCATAGAAAGATGCTTCTTCCATCTGCAAGCTAGCTCTGCTGATATATCTGGACTCAATATACTATCATCTGTCCCCCCTAATATACTTTCTAAGGGGTGCCTCTCTATGCTAGAGTTCGAGGAACTAATACTGTCTGACGGGTTGAGAAACTGTCAGATTCGTCGTCACATATAATAATATGAAAGACGATGTGCTAATAATACTTTTTTAAGTAAACATATTATAATCTACTTATAAAGTTGGACACCCGGTAGAGTAAACCATTCATCGGGAGCATGCCATATAGCATGCGGATATAGCGCGCTAGCCCAAAAAATTCTGAGTCATGCTCCGGCTACATGAAAAATTCGGTTAAGAATTTTTGTTAAATTACGACGAGTGAAGGGTTTTTGTTATAATTATTCTAGAAATTAAAATGTGATATTTTGGAAAGGGATTTTATTAACATTATGGAGTTTTTTATTGAGACTAATATGGCACGCATAAGTCAAAAACTATGCAGGGTTTAAGTTTTTATGAGTCGTAACATAAATGTGTGTTTATATACAGAATAAACAAACCCATGCCAAAAAATATTAGCCAATAGCCTAATATTTGTCTCCGTCGTCAAATATAATATATGAAAAACGATCTGCTAGTAAGTAAACTTATGGAATTTTTTATTGAGACTAATTTAGCGGGCGTAAGTCAGAAACTATGCAGGGTTTAAGTTTTTATGCGTAATAAAAACAAATGTGTGTTTACATAATAAACAAACCCATGTCAAAAAATATTAGCCAAAAGCATAATATTTGTCTCACTCCATTGTTTAAAAACTGACAGTTTGCCTATATCTTGAACACTCCCTCTTCATTTCCCTTTTCAGGACCTCAGTTTCTTCTTTAGGTAATCCATTTGCTTTTCACGTTTCCTTTATGTTAGATTTTTTGTTTTTCTTTAAAAGCGTATTTTCACAATTCGCGCGCGCGATACCGTCTTCACTAGTCGCATGACAGCGCAAGAAGTATACTGAAGTACCTAGCAGAGATCAGGCAGGCTGCCATGGCGGTATGTTTTTCTTATCTCTAAAACTTGCGTATGACGTGCTACGAAGTATCACTACCTGGTGTATCTAATAGGATGTGCCCAATCGAAGTATAATAGTCAATTGACGTCAATAAATTTAAATGCAAGCAATACTCAGCGTAAGTCCCTTCAAATAGGCTGGTTTAAAAAAAGTGTGCGTTTTTGAGCTGCTTGTGTGTAATTTTACAAATTTTGATTGGCACCACTGCCATTGATAATAGTATAAAAGCGGCGAGCTTTCAGTGGATGTTGTGTTTGAATTTTATTTTGTAAGTTTTTTTCCTGTTGTTTTAGGAGTTTTTGATAAAGGCAAACTAAACTTTTTTTTACTCGGGTTTTTAAATAACAACGCACGTAAAAAAACACTCTTTTAGCCACTTAGTATCTAAAATAATGCTTTTTTTATAAGCGTTGGTTTAAATAACGAGCGCAGCAAGCAGGTATTTAAAAACGCGAGTAAAAAAAAGCACACTATTTTTTTAATACCTTTATCAAGAAATCCAAGAAAAACAGGAAAATAAAATCTCGAACGAAGAGCACTTCTCGCCACACACCATCTTTACACTACAAATCAAGGCGCTTGTTCTTTAAAACCAAGCCTGTAAAAAACACGATTTTAGTCACTATTATTGTATTATTTTTTAAATTTTCCCCAATTTTAACCCGCTGTGTTTCTATCCAGGCAACCTAACTCAAAATGCGAAATAACATAATTAGTTAAAAACTGATCAATCGACAATATTCCGGGCCAATCTGGGCAGCCATGCTGGTTATTTTTTGTTGCCCACTTTCAATAACAAAATAATGGTAATTTTTTGGAATTTTTGAACCGGCATGGTTATTTATGTGTGGAAATTATTCTGAATGGTAGCAGAGGGCATCATTTTGAACTTTAACAAAATATTATGTCAAACATTATTAAAGATACCTATAAAATAGTGTATATGCACCATGATTTTATATCGAACTTAAAAATATATAATGTGCCATTTACGGCTGTAGTAAACAGAGATCTGCCAAACTATTTTTACTTTTTAATGCAATTTTTTAATAAAATGGTTTAAGTTAAAAAAAAATATTTGTTTTATTTTTCACATATTCCTAATCAAAAAGAAACAAAATGCAAAATGTATAGGGTGTACCAAAAAAAACCGGTCCGATTTTAATAATATTTTAGAAAGCCAAAGCTTCAAAATGTATAGGACCAATTTCAAACTTGACATTTCCTAAAAATCCAAGATGGCGGACCAATTTAAAAAATAGGCATTTTTACCCTCCCTAGTTATTTTTTTGTGTGGGACACTGTAATAAATCTGAAACATCGGTTACGAAGCCACATTCTTTCGAAGCACATCGATGAAACATTTTAAAAATCGGACAAGAAATAAGATTGAATAAAGTGTCTCAGAAAAAGTTTTTTCTAGGGGGGTGACTGGCTATTTTTTAAATAGGTCCGCCATCTTGGATTTTTAGTAAATGTCAGTTTTATCATTAGTTCTATAAATTTTGAAGCTTGTGCCTTTTAAAAAGTTTAAACTTATTAAAATCGATCAATTTTCGAAAAAAAAGTGATTGCTATTTAAACAAGTAGATATTTTCTGAATAAGCTTGATTTTGCAGGTAAACTCTGGTCTATTTAAAAATTGAAAAATTCCTTATTTCTTGTCCGAATTTTTAAAATGATATATCAATTTTTCTTCGATTTCGCTTTAAAAGAATGTGGCTTCGTAACCGATGTTTCAGATTTATTACTGTCTCGCACACAAAAAAATATCTAGGGGGGGTTCAAATGCCTATTTTTTTAAATAGGTCCGCCATCTTGGATTTTTAGGAAATGTCAAGTTTGACATTCGTCTTATAAATTTTAAAACTTAAGTTTTCTAAAAAGTTAAATATTTTTAAAATCGGACAATTTCCCGCTAAGTTATAATCATTTTAAAAAGTACCTTTTTTTGGAACACCCTATGTAATTATTTTTTCGCAACCTTTCCATTTCTACCAATGCCTTATTATTACAAGGTTTCTTTCCTGTCAATTTGGTACAAGCTCTTCCCTGCATAAAAGTCCCAGTATAAAAAAAGTTCTGAATTTACCTTCTTTACATCCCTCATAAAATTCAATTCACCAGATCAAATCATAAATCTAAAAACCGCACGTTTGTATTTGTTTTCATTTCAAAGCTCTCAATTTATCCCCTTTACACCCCTTAACCACCCCCCCTACCCCCGATTATGTTTTCAAAAATTGTATTGTCACCAGATTCAATAATAAATCTGAAAACCACATGTTCGTATCTGTTTTCATTTCAAAGTTCTGAATTTGCTTCCTTTAGACCACTTTACCCCCTTTACACCCCCCCAATCACCCACTACCCCCCCAATTTTTTGATAATATTGTATTGTCATCGGATCTACATTACTGTGCCAAATTTCATTAAAATCGGTTCACGGGAAGTGTGTCAATGAATTTAGCCACTTAATTTTATCCCTTAACCAACCCCTACCCACCAATTTTTAATAATTAATATTGTATTATCATCCAACCTACATTACTGTGCCAAATTTCATTAAAATCGGTTTACGGGAAGTGTGTCAAAAACGAATCGCAAAATTTGATAGTCAGCCAGACTCAAATAAGTACACAAACGCAGAATTTTTCGCCGGTGCCGTTATCGGATATTGCGATCTAATTCACTATTTCACATCTTTGCATCGCAATATCTCGATAACGCCACCGGCAACAAATTCTGCGTTTGTGTACTTAAAAGTCTCAAATAAGCTCAGCTGCACGGTATGCAAATCATTGCGACTTTTTGGTACCGACGTATTGTTATTGTGCAGAAAAAATTCGGACTTTGGATAACAAAAATTATGTTTTGGGTTTAAGCCTGATATCTCGTGGAATAACCGAGATACAATTTATTGGACGCACAGTGGTACAATTTCCTCAAAAAAATAGTTTCCTTTTAAAATTTTGCTTGAAAACTTTGAAATGGCAGCAACAAATTCGAACAAGCTCATTGCCGCCTATTGGGCTTAGTTGTGCATCATTTGGTTCAATACAAGAGAAGTTATTAGCAAAATAGAGTTTTTTGAAGATTAAAAAAAACCGGGCTATTTTCGATGTTTGTTATATGTTGATGCACATAAAGCCTTCGAACGACAAATTATGGCCTTTGATTTATTTTCCTATTGCTTGCCGAAGGTTATGGGGTAGCCCCTCAGCTTTACCGTAAAGTCACAGGGGTCGCGACACGCAACGCGAAACGGCAACAGCGACAAATTTAATTCTTCGGTAACAAATTAGCACCAAATTCTGGCATTGGAATTTTTGTGGCCCCTTATGGTGGTCCCCCAGCTTTACCTACGAGTGAAAATGGCAACTAGTAAAGACATAAAGCATCATTATTAATTTAAGCACTTATCTCTAATATCCGTACATGTATCGAAAATATTGTGAGTGAGACCATAGATCACAAATTGGGACCAAAGAGTAGGTAAATTGGTTTCGATGCGTCACGCATCGCGATACGATACGTGTACCGGATTGATAAGTTTCGCATAACGTATCGAAGCAGACGTATCGTGTTTGCACATGCACATTTCGATACGGATACGGATACGGATAAATGATGATTTAAAATACTGCTTTACGTCTCTAATAACATGTTGGAAATTTGGAACCTTTGGTTGCACTAAAACAAAATTATGATTGTTTTCCACAAACCAAAACTACACTTTTTTTGCACTCGACGCGCGTTTCGCTAACAATGTTAGCATCATCAGGAGACGATAAACAATGAACTAAATTAATCTACGCTCTATCTTATATACAATCCTTTAGTGGGCGGAGATAAGACTAATAACTTGTGGTTGATCACGATTTTTAATCCTATCTCCCCTCAACCAAAGAATAAAGTGTACTAAACGGGATGGGTCCTCTATCTTTATTTAAACTATTTCTGGATTTAATGATTTCCATACTCTCATATGCATTCAAAAGTCTTTTGTTTGGTACACTTTTTAGAAGTTTTAGGTTATCTAATGTGAATCTATGATTGTTTTCAAAAGCATGCTCGGCCACACTTGACTTTTCTGTTCTTCCGTATTTTAAGTGTGCTAAGTGTTCTTTAAAACGTGTTTGAATAGAGCGTCTCGTTTGGCCAACATAGATATAAGTAAAGAATTTGAGTATTTCCCCAGAGTATGGTTCAGGTATGTAGACGATGTGTTTGCAGTATTCAACACTAAAGTAACTATTGTTGAAAATTTTATGGAAAAAATAAATAACAAATTTCCCACTATTAAATTTACTTATGAAACAGAGAACAACGGTACACTGCCATTTCTAAACACTTTAGTTATAAGAAATAAAAATAAATTGGACTTTGACCTATACAGAAAAGGCACGGCCACCAACAGGTATATTCCAAATGACTCTTTTCATTGCTTACAACATAAGCTTGCAAGTTTGCACTTTTTAACATATAGATTAGTAAATTTCCCCTTAAACAAAGAAAGATTTGAAGCAGAAAAGAATAGGATTAGGAATATAGCTGGCGAAAACGGTTACGACGAAGGCTTAATAAATAAGCTGATAATAGATGATAGACATTCTTTTCAAAAGACCTTTCGGAATTCTACCTTTTTCAGACAAAAAGATACCTGCGACTCAAAATTTGTATCAATTCCTTATAATCCTAATTATACGAAAGGATTACACAAAGTATTTAATAACACCGGTCTTAAATTAGTATATCAATCCGGTAACACAATAAGAAGCTTACTAGGAAATCCCAAGGATAAAACTACAGTTCTAGAAAAAAGTGGAATTTACGAAATTAGTTGCATGGATTGTGACAAAAAATATGTTGGCCAAACGAGACGCTCTATTCAAACACGTTTTAAAGAACACTTAGCACACTTAAAATACGGAAGAACAGAAAAATCAAGTGTGGCCGAGCATGCTTTTGAAAACAATCATAGATTCACATTAGATAACCTAAAACTTCTAAAAAGTGTACCAAACAAAAGACTTTTGAATGCATATGAAAGTATGGAAATCATTAAATCCAGAAATACTTTAAATAAGGATAGAGGCTCATTCCGTTTAGTACACTTTATTCTTTAGTTGAGGGGAGATAGGATTATAAAGCGTGACCAATCACAAATTATTAGTCTTATCTCCGCCCACTAAAAGATAGTATATACGATAGAGTGTAGGTTAATTTAGTTTATTCTTTATCGTCTCCTGATGATGCTAACGTTGTTAGCGAAACGCGCGTCGAGTGCAAAAAAGTGTAGTTTTGGTTTGTGGAAAACAATCATAATTTTGTTCTAATAACATAACAACATTTGAATATAAACTTTTATTAGGTGGTTTAAATATTATGGCAGGAATGTAAATCAGTTTACCCTGTACAGTTATAGTAGTTTACATAACAAGCATGTTATGATGGTCCTTAAACGCGAAGATGAAGTTTGAGACGCGAGCCGCAGGCGAGCGTCTTAATTTATCTGAGCGTGTAACGACGATAACATGCGAGTTAATGTACTATAGTTTACCTACGACCAATGAAAATGTCATCATAAATATCAGATATTATTAAAAATATCAAACGCGAATACTCTCAAGTCAATAACCTTCATAACCTGAAGTTTCAATGACGTTCTATCTAAAACGTCAAAACAAATAAGGTTACTAACGGACTTTTCATATATCTTTTTACAAACAAAGTTTTTTTTTCTTAAAAATGCGTGAGATGCCAATTTAACTGGACTTATTTTTGGTTAGGCACTAAAATTATATTGGATTTATTTACGTTTAATAAATATTTATTGTCTCAGAAAAATAATTCACAAATAAAGTCTCATCGCTTGTCACGCCATCTTGTGGTTTACGTCTAAGCTTTATTATTATCCTAGGACCGTAAATGAGCCGTTAAAATTGTGTTGATATGGTCGTAAAATTAGTATTATTCGTTGGTCGTAGGCAAACGTTATTATTCCAAGCCTCTATTTTTTAAAATATTTTATGGTTGATTGTCATATTATTGTTAAAAAAAAAATAGTTTTGTATTATAAAAGGCTTTATTTTTGTTATTATAGGTTTTTTCGAATCGAGGTGAAACGTCGTTAGTCCAAAATTAAGGCAGAGCTAACTATTTAATTATGAAACACTACAAATGGTTACTCAAAGAGGGTTGAATAAAATACCATAAAAACACAAGTTATGGGAAGTTTCTCAAATTTTAAAGTGCCCTCACACTTATTGTTTTGCTCATACTAAAAAAACTTTTTTATGGACATACGATTGTTTACCTCTGGATACAGTATTTGTCACTTATCTTAATTAAAAATCAATTTCTTTAGTTTTTGAATGTTAGTGTTGCTGGTTAGAATCATAATGGAGTACAAAAAATCCACACCAACCCCAATGACAAAGTTATTTTTTCTGCAAATCGGGCTTGTAGTTTGTCGTATTGGAGTAGCAGTTTCATCTCAGAATGGATGTAAGTACTAACACATAGTAAATGTACAGTGTCGTAGTAAAGGGGGGGTTAGGGACAACCCCCGCTAACTTTGTAAAATATGCCGTTTGTTGACTTTGTAGCTGTAATGTTTAGAATACTTTTATAATTATCCCCCCCGAAAATTTTTTCTTACTACGCCACTGTAAATGTACCATGGTAAGGGGGTATAAACTGACCAAATAGGTTGATCATATGGTTTGAGGGGCAAACAAAAGCTAAATTTTTATAAGAGCTTATAAAAAATGTAAATAAATCGATTTCTTTGTCTTTGTTGCATTATTTTGTGGTGTGGTGTTTCCACAAATTATAAATTGTAGTTAATAGTTCTAGCGATGTGCTTGGACAAAACTCACGTTTCAAATTTAAGGCTTATTTAGACCATTTATAAGGAAAAATTTATATACTAGCTGGACGTGTATTCTTGAAAGACATACGATCCGGACTCTTGTGCGATGGGATCTATCACTTCCCAAGCAGTTTAGTTTCATGAGATCCGATCATCGCTCAAAAATATAACGTTTTCGCTCCCTGCTCAAGAATACATACACGTCCGGCGGTTTACCCGTTTTTTCCATTTTTCTTGTTTTAAATGTTTTGTTTCCGTGAACCGATTTTGAGGAAATAAAGCGTATGTCCTGCCCAGGGATCCGAGGAATACAGTAGTGAAACTAAATAAAAATAATGATACATTGTTTTAAGGGAAATCAAGAAAAATAGAACTTAGTGTTTGTTTGAAAGTTTAAGATAATGATGTATTTGAAATTAACTCTGTGTTTCGGACGTCCATTGTCTATATTTTATTTATACACGACGTTTCGATCAGTCACTGAAGACGATCAGAGATTGACAGAAACGTTCTATTTTTCCCGCCAAAAATGCAATATTTAAATGTTTGGCCTATTTTTAGTCGTATACTATTGTGCATTGTGCATACGAGTTAGAATTTGTGGGTATATTTTCGAAAGTTTTTTGCTAAAATGTGATTCGTATACGACTAAAAGACGAGTGATTCAAGAATTGGGCCCCTGGTCTATTAGTTTTTCGCTATTTATACCTAAAACCTCACAATACAATTCCCTCGAATTTAAACCACTCTGTACGCTAAACATAGCAAATTAAAAACAATTATCTGGAAATTTAAATAGTTATTCGTAACACACTATCGAGACCAAAAGCAGCGGCGATGCCAGGGTTTTCTGTTAGGGGCAAGGGGGGGGGGGGGGGCAGATAGGGGCAGTATAATTTATGAGGGGCACTTGTTTGGACAATATTATTTTGGTACTCCATTTAATATAATATAAAATGTAAAAGTCATTCTGTGGTAATATTGGGGTCAGCGGCGTGCTGTGAAATTTCAAGTAAGGGAAGCTATTTTAAAAACTTACCCTATTCGTAATGTAATTCGATTTTTCGATCACTTTTTGCAAGTTCGTCAATGACGTCATCATAAAAGCGTGGATGCTCTGACAAAGTTTAGAGAAGATTATTTTTAATGGACAAAAGCGATATTTGCGAAAGTCTCTCCTGACCTATTGAATTTCTCACAAAATTCTTTGTACGTTTAAGAGCGAAAAACTCTTTATTATCAAGACACACACCACACATTAGAACTATTTGTAACTCATCGCGGTATACGTATTTGCATCATAGAAATCAGAGGGGAGACTAGAAAACGCTCCTACCTGCGCGAACGTTGAGATTTGTTGGTCGGCCATTTTGACGGTAGAAACGTCAAGATCGGCAACATAACCTCGCTTTCTTTAAGAGCAATCAGCTGTTGACTTTAATGTTTGTTTATTTTTATTTCTACGAGTTCTAAAAATGAATAGTATTTATAAAAAATATTTAAGTAAAACTGCATGGTTTTCCCAAAATAATGCGCTTTTTTAGAACTATTAAAATCAAGGAGGTAATCACAAAATGTGACATGGTCATGTGTATACCAAACCAGACACCCTAGGAAGTTGCAAGATATATCCACATATTTGCAAAGGATTTGTGACAAGACTAAAAATGTAGATAGAGAATACACATCTCTATCCACACTGAAAACTATAAAAATTACTCGATTTGTATTCTAATGATACCAGCTGTAGGTCCTACCATCTCGTTAAATTAATTTTAGTAACATTTTGCCTCAATCATAGAAATAGAAAAAGTTGCCACAATGGTCCAATTTGGTTTTAATTTATATTTTCTAAAAACATAATGCAAAATGTGCACTCTAAAAACTAAGTAGGTACATGTGTTAGAGCAGCAGTAGTTTAAGAAACAGCACTGCATTTTTTTATGAATTTTATAGTACTACTGCGTTTTAACTTCATATTATTAAATCAGTTGGAAAGAAAGTCCCTCACACAGAATTTATATTACGCTCTGAGAAAAAAAAAGTTTATTTTTGCTTATTTAAATACTTTTAAATTCAATGTCTAAGAAATTATTAAGGGTGACTAAATGAAATTAATTTAGGTTGATTATGGTATTTTTTATTTGATCAGGAATAGAAAAAAAAATTCAAACAATTATTACCATGTATACATGTGACCGAGTCCATTTTTAGTCGAGACTGAGTCCCAATGAAACCCCAAATCGATTTAAGTTTAAAGTCAATTACTAACATCTCCTAATTCAAATATATAAGGTTAATTATATACAAAACAGTATTTAAAACGAACCTGGTCACATATATTTATTTATTTCAATGTCAGAGCCAATTACAAAAGTAAAAATACAAAAATAATAATTAAACTAAAAATAAATATACATAACAATAAAATAAGTATACTAGGACAGTTGATAAAAATTGCACAAAGAAATAACCATAAAAAATTAGTCTTATTCTTTAAGCCTATTTTTGAAGGAACAAATACCACATGAAAATGGATCAATATTGTCGGTATAAGCTTTTATATCAACATCATGTAAGTTTTCATTCACAATATTGGCTTTTTCTTCTCCCGAAAGTCCTTTTACAAAAAAGTAACCAATGGGCAATTTCCAATATCCTTGGTTACCAACCACCATGACAACCAACACCTCCGATGCAGGATGTAATTCGTCATAATCTGTGGGAACGCCGATATTTACATACCCCCCATTTTATTGTTGTGAAATTCAATTTGTTTCCGTATTGACATTTCATCCATCATTAAAGAACAAATGAGCTCATGGCCATTTGCTTTTGCCTCTTCGGCTTTTTGTTTCAAATAATTAAACACTGGAGCAATAAAGCCTGGTGAACAGTCAACATTTGCGTACCACTTTCTTAGTGTACTTGGATGAGGAAGAGTCGAGGAAAACTCTTCGCGGACAAAATTATATGCTTTGCCGGGCCATCAAAAGTGCTGGAATGCTATCATATGTTTTTTGAACATGTTGCAAAGAATTTTCAGACAAATGATTTTCTTTTTTTAAAGAATTTATAACCATTCTTAAATTTGTCACCTTCTGTTTTAGTTTTGTACCTCTCTGAGTACAATTTTCTTTTGACAATCTTTATGCTTCTGCTTCAAAACTTCAGACTTTCTTTTTAAAGTTGAGGGAGAAGCACTAAAAAAAATAATAACTAGAGAAAATCACTTTTTATAGTACATGGTGTTTCAATATATTTTACCACCCATACATTATCCCCATAATTATTATGTAAGGTAAAAAAAGGTTCATATTCAGAATATGCATAATTTTTTATAAACAAAATTACATAATGCAAAGTTGGCAACTGTCACTGGAAATGTCTCATTTTAAATAGAATGCTCCAATCCTGATTCAAAATTGTGTTGTAAATATATCAATAATAATACTTAATAATACAAAAAATATTTTTTTTGTTAATGGAGTGACCATGAATCATTTGATTATTTTTTTCTTGAAAGAGAAAAAGAAACTAAATGAAACTGTCTTGGTGAGTGTCAAAAAACTGTTCTAGAGAATTTGAAATGGAGTGTACTTTGTATGCAATATTTTCTAAAAATTAATTTGATCTCTTGAAGAAGCTTTGACCTAAATTTATTAATAAGTTTGTTTTTTGCTAACAAATACTACCAACCTGTAAGAATGAAATTCTTTTACTATCATTATTCTCCTCCTCTTGGTGCTGCTATCAGTAGCAGTACTCTTATCTGAACTGGAAGTTTTTTTCCCAGGTGAGATTTTCTTTAGTCTAGGGCTACTATCAGTATCACTACTTTGTTCCAAGGCAGATGTTTACTTTGTAGCCCAAGAAGTTTTCCTTTTTTTAGATGTTCCATCAGAGCTGGAACTAGAAGCTTTTCCTGTAGTGCTAAAAATTAAATAAAAGTTGGGCTTAATTCATGGCAAAAAAAATCCAACTACTTACAACCAACATCATATTTTTATGATGTGTTAAAAAAATAATATATGTATGCATTTTTCTTATTGATTGAAATTTAGTGGGTTAGTCTTAATTCCACAGAAAAAAGGGTATAGACCTGTGTAGTGTGTATTATTGTTAACTTCATACCTTCTCTTTTTTTAGTAGCCGCAAAGTTTTTTTCTGAGCATCAGATTCCACAGATAATGTTGACTGCTCTGAGGAAATATTAAAACTTGGGCTCATTGCCAAAGAGTGTTCTGATATATTTGATGTTCCTGCCTCAGAGTTCTCAATAATTGGCCTCAACTGGACAGAGGGCACAACATTTCGTTTTATATCCTTCCTAGAACCTTGCAATTGTATGAAATGCTCTGGCTTAAAATGCCTTGAACACACAACTTTAGATTTTGTCCAAGTCCATTGGCTTGGGTCAATTTGTAAGGCAACCAGCCAATTTCTCTGAACTGTTAAATCTCGTGGAAATCTAAAAAAATTCGTAAATATATTTTTGCGGGAAAATAATAAAAATTAGGCACTATAAATAGATAGAAAAAATGTTTATTGAACTATTAGAAAATTACAAAAATATTCAAATTTGGTTCCACCACTACAAAGTTCTTAAGTGTCTGTAAAGGCAATAATAAACAATTCTAAATAACACTAAAAAGAAAAGAAATATTTCTCTCCTAAAATCAATAATTAGGAACTTGACCATGTAGCAAATAAAAATAAATAAAATAATGGATTTGTGGTGGCTACCTGCACTATCTTGAAATTGAAGATGATAAAGAAAAAAAAACTATTTTGTGCAATATCTTTATTAAAAATTCAGATGGAGATCTTTCGCCCATGGGGAATCATCAGCATCTATGTCAGGTTAGATAGCTATAGACCGAACATTTTTCTTTGAGGGACAATTGTTTCTAAGGTACATTCGTTTCATTTAAAATTATAAAATATTTAGTTGCTTTATAAAATCAAAGATTTAGTAAGTATCATACTATTTTCGTTAAAAATTCTTAAAACCTAACCTGATGTACATGCTGATGATGCCCCAAGGGCGAAAAATATCCATCTGAATTTTTAATAAAGATATTGCACAGAATAGACTTTTTTCCTTCAACACCTTCAAATAAAATATCTATCTATAGCATTTTCTTTTAAATAAATATATAATAACTTTATTGCTAACAAAATTATTAGACATCAAACCTGGATCAATATTTCCAATGCTTTGACGAAAATAGTACTTTAAATCTAATTTTGTAAACAGTTATTTTAGTAGAGTTAAGTATTTCATGATAAATGATTTATATAGGCACTTACTAGAATCCGAATAACTAGAGCTCAAGACTGATGATGCTGAAACATTTTTTTTTCTGAAACAGGGTACCTACTAGGTTGAGTGATTTGAGTTTTTTTTTTGAGGTTTCTGACATTTTTTCAATAGAACCCCAAATCCATGTCCGGCAGGTTTTTTTTAATGCAAAAAAAGGTGCTGGGGGGGGGGGTTGGTAATGTTTTTTTGTGTGTGTTTGGGTTGGTCTGAGTTTGTTTAAAGAAAATAAACAAAAATCTAAAAAAAACCTCTCTGAGGTGGCTTTGGGATCCTACAGACACAACAATTCATAGTCATTCCTCGGACCTTCCTCCTTCCTTCAACATTCAAATTATTGTGAGCAAGGAAGAAAGGATTCTTGCAGAGGATCTCTATGAATATGGCACTAAGTGCCCCATGAATGGTAAAGCCATGATGATCCTTAAAATAATTTAGTTAAATACATGTTAAATGTTTTTTACACTTATAGTAGGACATGTTTTTTGATAAATAAGACTGTAAAGAACTTTGATTGAAAGAAATTAATACCACCTTATGTCTTAGACACTTTATGCTTTGAAAAATTACAATTTTTGCTGTTTTTTTTATAAAAACCGCATAACAAAATTTTTTATTAAACAATTGCCTTAAATTATTTTCATCTTTCTCTAAAATACTTTTTTATAGCTGTCTCTCTTCAACAACCTTAAATATTTTTGCATGTCACTAAAATATCTCTCCATCTACCTCTAAGATTCTGCTCTCTCTCTCTCTTTAAATATTTTTCATATTAACAGAGAAAAAAATGTTTTTGCTAATACTTTTTTTGAACGCTAAAAAATGGTGGAAACTGGAAAAATTTGAGTGTTTTATCCTAAAAATCAAAAGTTTGAAAACAAAACTTTAAAATGTGTGCAAAATCATGGCATAAAAATGAGGAAAACATAGTAAAAACTGCTTAGTTAAAATCGGTACCCCTTAAATTATGCTAAAATATTTTAAGAACCATGATGGTAATTTAAGCCTTAAAATATTTTAGCATGATTTAATGGGTAACGATTTTGATTAAGCAATTTTCACTATGTTTTTCACATTTTTATGCCATAATATTGCTCACATTTTAAAGCTTTCTTTCCAAACTTTCGATTTCTAGAATAAAACACTCAAATTGTTTTTTAGGCATTCAAAAACAGTACTGCCAAAAAACATTTTTCCTATATTAAAATGAAAAATATTTAGAGAGAGAGGAGAGAATTTTAGAGGTAGATGGAGGGATAATTTTTAATTAAAGTTGTTGAAGAGACACAGCAGGCTATAAAGTATTTTAGAGAAAGATGGACATAATTTAAGGCAAATCTTTACTAAAAATTTCTTTTATGTCATCTGTCTGTCATCTTGAGTAGTGTCGTACATATGATTTTTATTTTGCCATTTTTAAAGTGGGTGTGTAAGGTGGTAATCATTTCTTTCAATCAAAGTTCTTTACAGTCTTTAAATTTACCAAAAAACGTGTTCTACTAAAGTGTATTTTAGCAAATCTAAAAATAATTTAACATGTATATAAGAAAATTGTGTCATCATGGCTTTACCATTTAAATTACCATCATGGCTTGACCATAAGATAATTTCATCAAAGACCAAAAATGGCAGAAACCTGTATAGGAAATAATTACCTAATTTTAGTTGAGATGAATTTGTTAAGAAAATAAATTAAAAAAGTGTTTCAACCCCAGCAAATTTCCCTAGTGCCTACATAACAATATTCCACTAAAAAGTTAAAATAAAAGAAAGGGAGGGTCTAAAGAGCCGACAATTCAGCTAAATACTCGTGAGGCTAAAGAGCCGACAATAATTATTTATGTGTTTTTTCATATTTTCATTTTTTTTTAAACTAAATTTACCCAACTTAACCTAAACACACTTAAACCAACTTATTCAAAGCCAAAACAATTAAAAAAAACACACTACAACCCCTACATGTTTTTTTGGTATAAAAAAAATGGAGGCACCTTCTAGGGCCCCTAAAGGACCCTGAATCCTTGTCTGACGTTTTTTTAATGCAAAAAATAGGTTTAGGGTGGGGTTAGTGTTTTTTTTTTTTTGGTGTTTGTTTAAATCTGTTTCAGTTGGGTGGGGTTCATTTAGTTAAAAATATACTAAATAATTACTGTTGGATATTTAGTCTAAAAGAAAACCCTATACGGTATTGTTACCAAAAAAATAACAAGAAACTTACGTATGAAACGAAATATTATTATCCAATAACAGGCGTCTTACGCTCTTGCTAAAGACACAATCCACAGCACAAAGTCAAAGTATATAAAATGCACAATAAACTTAACTAAAAAAAGTCAAAAAGCAGATGAAAATCACAAAAAAATATAAGATTCCCTTTTGTTCGCTTTTGTGGCCAAAACAAAACAAACCAAAATCGAGGTTAGTCCCACTCGAGTGACAACTGACAGAGAAGTGAAGTCAGCAATTGAATCACAGATAAAGGTTGGTTGGTTTAATAAATGGCGTCCGGAGGAGAATTTCAGGGGAGGCTACCAGCAAAATGGCGGCACTGATGGTGTTCCCGAAAATTTGGATGCGCAGTCGTCGATAATCGTTCTATTCCCCTCTGATTTCTATGATTTGCATCTAGCGAGAACCAAGCACATTGATTGGTCAGAAACTTGTAGCACGTTCGAAAAGAGCAGATATATGCTAATTTAAGGTGTTCTGAACGCAATAGGTGCTGAGATACGATACGTATGCCGTAACGATACGTGATACCTAACGCATCTCAACACCTATCGCGTTCAAGAACACCTTAGATTAGCATATATCTGCTCTTTTTGAACGTGGTACAAGTTTCTGACCAATTAATGTGCTTGGTTTTCGCTAGATGCAGATATGTATACCGCGATGAGTTACAAATAGCTTTATGTCTCTATTCACACACAATCTTTTTACTTAACTGTCTAACTTTTTTAGCATTATTCCCGTCAGCTGAAGTTGACGGTATTCGATAATCCTCCAAAGAAAATAACTAGAAGCCATACCAAAAATCTACCAACTCAATCACTTTCCTTTTTTTTCCGAATTTATGTTTTATATTTTGTAGTGTTTAGTTTATTTTAAAACATTTTTTATTTTTTGTACTGATTATTTTATTTTGTTTTTTTTTCAAATATTATTTTTTCTACTTTGAATTTGACTAATATTAGTTGTGCTTCCTTATTTAATAATAATTAAAAGACAAAAAAACGGAAATTATACTTTATTCGTCTTACGGATCATAATTAAAACAATTATCATTCAGATAGTTTAGAATAGAATTAATAATGAGTACACAGGACAAGTTAATTACAGATTCTAAAAACTTAAACAAAAAAATTGAAATAAATTCACTTAAAATATTACACGCAAATATACAGAGTATGGCCAGCAATGTTGATAAGCTTCGAAAATATTTGGAATACTTTGAATTTCAGTTTGACATAGTTGTTCTCTCTGAAACATTTAACATAATTTACAATAATGGTGTTAACAATCAAAATGATGGTGTAGCTATTTTGATTATTAAATTTATCTCTTATACTAATAGAATAGTTACCTTTAAATATCAAAACTTATTAGAGATAAAATTTTGCTACAACAATCAGAAGATTTTACTTTTTGGCTTTTATAGATCTCCCTCAACAGACAAAAAGGAATATGTAGAAGATTTACGAGCATATCTAGACTCTATAAATGGATTAGATACTGATCTTCAGATAAATATTGGTGACATAAACATAGATATAAAAAAAGAAAACGTAAGTTCAGTTACATGCTTGAATCTACTTGCCGACTCTAAATTTCTAACAATGATAAATGGATACACCAGAGTCGACGGAGAAAAAAAATCGTGTATTGATCATATTTTTTTTAAATCAAATAAAAAAAATAACTTCTTACTATTTATCTTAGAAACAAAAAATATATCTGATCATTTCCCAGTCGGACTAGAAATTAAAAACTTAAAGAGCCCATTAGATTATCAAACTAAAAATGACGTTTTTAAAAGACTAGATTTTGAGTGGCTTAAAAGAAACTCTGCAGGAGTAAACTGGAGATCTTTTACAATCTACAGAGAAGTAAATGCATTGGCGAATAAGTTAAAACATACAATAACAAATTTGATAAATAAAAGCACATTTGTAAAAAAGAAAACACATATAGAACGAAAACGTAATGACTGGATTACACAAAGTTTGCGTAAGTCTTTAAATACAAGAGATATTTTGTAAAAACGCATGCCAAATAACGCAAATAATGCTGAGCTGAAAAATGAATTTTTAAATTATAGAAACCAACTAAATACTTTAATTAAAACTCAAAAAAACAACTATTATAAAACAGAGCTTGCAAAAAATCCTCAAAATAGTAAACATGTATGGAATATTATGAAAAAAGCAACTAACAGTAAAAAAAGATGAAATTGGTCATATCAACTTAACAAAAAATAATCTAGATATTGCAAATGCGCTTAATACCTACTTTACAACCAATGGTAAAAATCTAGCTAAACATATAAAAAAACCTAATGTGGAATTTAAAGAAAACAAAGTTAATCAAGTGAGTAATTTGATTAACTTAATTTTTAAAACTTCTACAGTACCAAATATCTTCAAAAAAACTATTGTCAAACTCATTTTCAAAGCAGGAGATAAAAAAGACATTTCTAATTACCGCCCTATTTCGTTAATTACAACCATCTCAAAAATCTTTGAACTTGTACTAAAAAAGCAGCTTACAAACTTTTTGACGAAATTTAAAGTCATTTGAACAAACAATGCACTGGTCATATTAACATCTAAAATTACTATATCCTTACATAAAAGTGAAAAAGCTCTATGTCTCTTCCTCGATCTGTAAAAAGCCTTCGATACTGTTAGCCATGTTGAATTACTGCAATCACGAGAAAACTAAACTGTGGAATGAGAGGTCCCGTGCTTAACATGACGAAGAGCTATTTCCCAAATCGTGAACAGGTAACGGAGGTAAATGGAGAGTTGAGTGAGCTTTAAGAAATACGTTATGGAGTACCGCAGGGCTTGGTACTGGGTCCTTTGCTATTTACTTAATAATAATAAAATTGCTTAGTTCTTTGTTTTGTAGTTGATACTGTGTTAATTTTCAAATGAAAGACCTGGAACGAAGTGAAACAAAGAGCAAAGAATGATCTGGTATTAGTAAAGACTTTTTTTGATTCAGAATTATTAACTCTAAACTTTAACAAAACCAAGTTTAATCCTTTCAGTTTTTATGAAAATGGGTTGCCCAATTTTGGTGCTTTAGAGATTAATCTAAACAACAAAAATTTTGTAATTACAAGGGGGCTTAAAATTAAGTATCTTGGTGTCATATTGGATCTTCGGTGAAACAAACATACTGCATATTTTATAAAGCTTTTGAGAATGTTACTATACAGGTTTCGAGCCCTTAAAAATATCTTCAGCATAAAAGAATTGAAATTTTTTTATTATGCATTAGTTGAATCGCGCATAAACTATGGGATTTTAAAGTTGAAGATAACACAAAAACAGTTTCTAAAAATAATTTACAATAAAAACTATCAATTCCCAACCGATCAACTATACAAAGAAACAGGTCACTTTAATATAAGACAATTGTATTTTTTATATTCATCCATTTATTACAATATTCCTATTACTCATAAGCAAAATATTAGGTACAAAACTTACAAAATCATAACACCAACAGCAACAAAAGCTATAGGACAACGTCATTTTGATTTTATTGCACCTAGACTATATAATTTATTACCTGAGGAGATAAAACAAACTGGCTCTAAAAGGAAATTCAAGGTTTTGCTTAAAAGGTTTATTCGATCAAAAGATAGAAATTTTGTAGCAAATCACATTGAAATGAATAGATAAAACTATAAAGTATTGAATTTGCTTGAATCTTTATGAACACCAACTTGTGTACTTATATAAAAAAAATATAATATTGAAAATTAAAAACAAATCTAGGTTTATATTTTTAATAGTATGTTTGTGTGAGTGTGTGTGAGGAGTTTGTTTGTGTATGCGATTACTTAGATAAATTTTTTCTTTGTTATTTCTTTCTTATTTTATGAGTATCAAATACTTTCTTCTATGCCACATTTCGATTGTTACAGTATTTAATAGATTACTTGAATTGAGTAGGTAGTTAACAAATTAATTTTAATTAGGAACATTAAGTAGGTTTACCTTATGTTATCTAATCTTTTTATGTATGTTATTCGCTTTTTTGTCTTCGTTTTTATGGACAAGATTGTGGTGGCAGACAGAAAACATTTTCAGCGGACAGCCTTTTGGCTTTGCAGGAGTTTTCGTTTGTTTTTAACTTCAAACTTGGATGTTAAAATTTTTTTTTTTTGTATTGTAATTAATTTGAACTGTTGCAAATAAACTTTTTATTATTATTATTATTATTATTATAGCCGTTTAAACCTTCAAATAACCTACTCCAATGATAGCTTCAACGCCCGCCTAAAGCACGCGACCACGACTCGATGCTCGATTCATTCACCAGGTTCAACGACCTCTCGACGCACACGAAAGCAGGCATACTGCTGCTGCCCATGATACAAAACTAAAACTTCCAAATCAGTTACATCAACCGAAAAGAATCTAAAAAAGAAAAGATCAAAAGATCTTGGGAGGAAAGAACGAAATTTTAAAATTGGACGAGTGTCCCACAAGGAACACACAAAAGTCCAAAGCGAAAAGGGAAACAATTAAACGATGTTTCGCCCGAGGTGACTAGCGTGGGCTCGTCAGTGGATTCACTAGTCACCCTCAATCCAGACATCATTTAACACCATCGCACACTCTGACTTCCAACTCTGAAACACTCACAAATAGGCATCGTTCCGCATGATACTTATTATAAGTCGCCTGATACGGGTCCAATTTTGAAATTTCGTTATTTTCTCCCAAGATCTTTTGATCTTTTCTTTTTTACAAGCAGTGTTGCCAGGTCATTTTTTAGAATAATAGTAGATCAAGGAAAGAAATAATAGTAGAGTCTAGAATTTTTATTAAAAAAATAGTACATTACAAAAGAAACTGTTAATAAAAAACTGAAAAAAAAAATAAATATTTTAATTGTTCAACTCATCCTAAACTTTATAAATTGTTTCCTATCTCGGTTTAGTTCAAAACCATAAAAAGGATAGGAGTAATGCGACCCACATTCCTTTTGAAACATTTCTTGCTGGTGAATAGCGGGAGCTTTTAATCCCATTAGAAACTTCCTGTGTGATGGAAAAAGAAAACAAGTGTTCTGAACTAATAGCTGTGATTTTGGAACGAACTCTGCTACGTCTGATGGTCTCCGACGATTTAGACACAGAGTTTATATTCGAAAATTACCAATTTTTGTCACCATTTGACTTTTTATCGAGCTGTTTTTGGTATCTATTGATGTGCTAGACTTTCAGTTAAAGACATATATAATGGTAGATTTTCACTTAAGAATAGTAGAATAGTAGACGTGAGTTAAAAATAGTAGATCTACTATTAAAATAGTAGACCTGAAAACACTGGATACAAGTAAAACAGATCAACACCGTACTCAACTAAAAAGCCACTGCACTCGATTTGACGTCATCAATATGGCGTCGAAGTTTGGCTGACGTTTTCAATTAATTTGTTTTGATGTGTTATTGATTTTCTATGGTTTATTTAGTAAATTGTGAAAAGTGGTTTATAAATTGTTAGAAAAGTTTATAAACTAAGTTTTGACGTCTCATCAGACGCCAATTTATCCAAAAAATTGATGTATGCTATAAGAAGAAAGGATTTTGCAATCAGGAATAATTCTAAAATTATCTGTTTTATATTTTATAAGATATAACCTACTGGTTTTTTTCCTTTTTGTTATGTTTTGTTTAATGTCTATTTATACTCAGGTTTATTACCCCAATTTTTCTAGCCGCGTTTTTGTAGGGTTGAGTTTTAATTTTCTGATTTTCTTTTCTAAAAATGCCTTAAAAAATATATATGCCTAAAAACCATACGAAAAAGGTGAAAATGTTTTTTTTTTATATAAAATAATAAAGTTGTTAACCTATAATATGTGATAAAAATTGAAGTCGAACATTAAAAAATTGGTGCTAGAAAGCACGGATAGTCCACCATACAATCAATTATTTTATGTTGAAAGGAAACGAAAATATCTCGGAAACTGTAGCTTCAAAAGATTTAAACCTTATAACGAAATTTTTGGGTAATATTTACAAAAACCAAAATCTGAAAACTGCATATCAATAGCTGCTTTACTTCTAAAGTGATGATTCTTTTTATATATTTTAACATTTTTTCAATTAACTCGGAAACTAAAGCTCCCACGAATTTGGACTTTATAACAAAATTTGTAGTCCATATTCATGGAAACTTAAATCTGAAAACCGTATATCGCTACTTGGTTTTGTTCTAAAGTTAGAATTTTTTAAAATATTTTATGCCCCTTTTCTCTCCTTCAACCCCCCACCACCCTACCCAAAATTTAATCAGTTGACCATACCATATTTCGTTAAAATCTATAAACCGACAGACAATTTTTTTTTTCATCGATTAAGGTGTCTTGGAACCTTAGTAACTCATTTTTGATAAAATTAAGAAACGTCAAAATTTCAGGATTTTAATAGTTCTGCTAAAAATTACAATAAACACACATGTGATTCAGAACAACACTTAGAAGTTGTAAGGCTTAGAAATCGAGCATCTCAAAACCATACAGGCCAGGAGGAAATCCATATCGCTGATCACTCTTAATCACTGCCAATGCTAAGATGGAATATTTTATGGTGATGGTTCAAAAATTTCGCGGGTCAGACAGACAACTAGACCTCAACGTAAATATTTATTTTATACTTGCTTTAAATTATTTTTTATGATTGAAATATAATCTGTTGGGTAAAATTTTATATTGTTTATTTTAAGGTTTGTAAAATGCACTTGCACAAAAAATGAAATTGAGCATTCAACCAAATTTTATACCGCTACTGTTCTTGATATCAAATTAAAAATACCTCGACTGGTCAGCCAACCTAGGCGGCCATCTTGAAATGAGTTCATTGTCTTTTTAGTTAAGAAGGTGTTGAACAGATATGACATCACGCAGGAGTAGGCGTGGCTAACTTACGTCACCTGGTGAGAGACAGCATTCAGTCACCATTTTTATTACAAGGTGGTCGTTTGTTTACAATTAGTTTTAGTAATTTTTCAGTGGAAAAAAATTATCAAAATGAGGTGCTGTGTACACGGATGTAGTGTCGACAATCAGACAAAAGGTTTTCTGCGTGACATTAAGTTTTTCAGATTTCCAAAAGACAAGAAAATAGAAGGTATATGGAAGCATTTTTCTGGATGAGGTGGTAACTTAACTAACTAACATGAATAATGCTCGAATTTGCTCAAAACATTTTAGTGATAATGATTATGAGCGAAAAAAAAAATTTGCCGAAAATTTTAGCTGCTAAAAATCTTAGTTGATGTGTTTTTGCATTTTTCGAAAAAAACAAATTTCTAACCCGCTATGGTCAATATTTCTTTTGAAGTCTTATACAATAATTTTTTGGGGATTTTTGACACATGGCTTGACAAATGTTAAAAAACAACTAATAGTTTTTCCTTTTTGATAAGCTCTCCAACAAATTGCCACAAACGGGGCCTTCTAATTTGAAAAAAAAGTTGTATGTAAACATACCCCTTTCTGAGGGTCCGTGCCGAAAATAATTTTAGCTGCTAAAAATCTTTGTAGATGTGTTTTTGGATTTTTATAAAAAACAAATTTCTAACCCGCTAGGGCCAATATTCCATTTAAAGTCTCCACCTTGTAATTTATTTCCCTTGCGTCTTACCTCGTCATACCGCTTACGTCATGGAACTCTGAATTCAGCTTTACTCTAGTACTACTACTAGTACTTTTTGACGAAAAACCATTCCTGACTGCAACCCTAAATTGAACTTTTGAAAAAAAAAACATGGTTTTTGGATTCCCGACTTTGTTTCCTTTAGTTTGATACCCCAGAAGCCATACTTTGACATAATAAAATATTTATCGGATACAGGGGGGTGGTTGCAAGCACCCGTTAAAATTTTCTAAAAATCCAAAAACACCTATTCGTTAACTTTTCAAGAAGAACCTAAATGCGAATTTTGAGCTCTACATTGATTTAGAAGTCTAAGTAATTGTGAGTTTTTTGTACCACCTTCAAAACAGACTCACCCCTATTTTCCAACCTCCTGTTTTAAAAAATGCTGAAGCACGTGTTTACTCATTTTATTAGTAGAGTCTACATACCAATTTTCAAACTTATGTTGCTTTTCGCTTTTGAGATAAAGAAAATCCTTTCAAAATTTCAATCCCTATTTTATATTAATAAAAAGTCCTTTCTTGTTATCAAACCACACTATCCTCAAATTTTCATGTTTGTAGGTGAACTGTTATCAGCTGTGCGTAGGTATGTATCATACCTTTCTTTTATTGTGTTATGGCTGCTGCCGGCATATTATAGCTGCAGGCTACAGAGAACCTAGCAGCGGGGATAGCTTCTATTGGATTATTCTAAAGTAGTGAAAAGCTGCGCGCACACAACACGCGGACAGTCAAGTTGAGTGGAGTCGAGGCCGTATTTGTTATGGGCTTGATATTTTTTAGCATTTTTAATACAATCTAAAGTAATTGTTGCCCATTTCAAAAATGACATTTAATAAGATGATGTTTTTCTAGAGAAGCTGATTGAGATACCTAATAAAAAGCAGAGAAGTTTGGTAATAAACATTAACTCTAATTATGTGGCACAAAAATCCAATAGATAGGTATTTTTTAAATAGTTTTAGTTAAAAACATCAACGTACATATAAACATAATCAAGTAGCCTAAATCAGTAAGGTTCTTCTGTTATTATGATTCCCAGCGAGAGTATTAACAACCTTTTCAAGAACATCTTTAATCTGCTTCAACAAGAGAATGATATTTCTGGAGACGCAGTTAACCCAGCAAACATGAATTTAAAAATTATACTTTTTAAGCACTTGCTTTCCGCGTTGCCAATAACGGCAAAGTACTAAGTAGGAAGTACTTGATTAGCATTGATTTGGAACAACGGCCTGCATCAGGCCAGCATGTATATATTTAGTACAAAAAAAGTTGCACTTTTACTGTAATTTTTTCTTTGTACTTTTTTAATAATGGTAAAAACATAACGAATAAGTACTAAGTAGAAAGCAGTTTCAAAAAAAAAATAAAAATAAAACAGGCAACATAATCTCACACCTTAATAGCACAGTACATCACAAGGATTTGCCCGATCCATTTGGGATGTTCAAAATATTCCAGGGATTGTCTAAATGTCCCACAGAAGTCCCATTTAGGTCAAATCCCAATCCGCATAACTCCAGCAGAGGATAATGATTCTTAGATCATCTTAGATGTATCGCCATCATAGTTCCCAGTCTTCTTGATAATTTTCAAGTTCACAGTTCTCGCTGTCTATAGAAATATATATAATAGTAGTATCTTCTGTGAAGTAAAAATATTGATGGTAGCGCCATCTACTTACAATAGATGTAAGCTAACTATTTTGTAACAAGATGTAAGTGTTTTGTACAATACTCGCTGATTTTAAACTCTGTTGTACATATTTGCCACTACTAATAATATGGTTGATTATTTGTATTTTTGTGTACAAATTTTTACATGATGTATTTTTTACTTCCTGAAGTTTATTTATTTTTAATCGCTTATACCAAAATATTTTTAAATCACATATTTGGATATACTTAGAGAATGTTTTACTACCATTAACTCTGGCTGCACTAAGATTTTTTAAAAATAAAGTGCAATTTCTTGCTTTATTAAAAACTAAGTACTAAAATGTTGTCTTTTTGGCACTTTTTTAAAATATGCAAACTTTGCCATATAAAAATAATATAAAAATGCACATCATTGTCGGTGCCAGCAGTTGCCAGCAGTAAAAGTACAATATTAGTAAAGTACCAGTAGATCGATGTTTGCGTTAAATATTTTCAAAAGCTAGATAAGGTTCTTCTAGCAGCTCTAAAAATTCTGTAATTTTTTGATTTCCGGTTTTTTGGTAATTAGCCTTTTCAAGAGAATCGATTCTACTTTTTGCGTTCGTCGCAATATATTATTGCAGGAACCAGCAATCGATGAAACGTCTGTTAAATTAAAAATTTTTTGTATCCTGCCTGCAGTGAACTTAGGCCATTAGATTTTCTCGTTGTTTCTTTTGTTTGAAAAACGGGCCTAAGTGCATTTAATATTTGATCAAAGACCTTCAACTAAAATAGACCCATCAAGTCATTCATAAATCACTTTGAAACGCGATCAGTCGTTAGATTCAAGGAAAACCATTTTATGTTCCACTGGCAACGCTGCACCGGGCATGCTCCCCCTCACACATGCTCCATCCACCAAACTTTTAGCAGCGGACAGGAGCGACTCGTTATTTATAAATGTAAAAAAGGTGGTCTTTATTTTTAGACTTGTTAAATATTTATGAAAATACATTTAAATTTTTTTTATACTTAACAGTCGATACCGAGTTATAGAGAGGTTCTTAATTATGTTTCCTAATTGCGTGCGTAAACTTTATTTACATGCGAAATTTTTGGATTTCCCGCATGCGATGCAAAAAGACATAAAAAAATGTTTTTAATCTATTAAATGTCAAGTCATATACAAAATATGGAGTGTCTGTAGAATTTTATTAAAAAATTAGCCTACGTAATATTTATTTATTTACCTAACTAGTACGGAAAGTGGTACTTTTGCGCAGTTGACCGAACGACGCGTAGAGGAGTTCGGTCAAGCCGTCAAGAACGGAACTCACTTTACTTACGCATTTATTAGGTACAATGTTCTTTCTACGAGCCACCAATCGTCGCTGATTTATTAGAAATTATTTTAAAAAAATTAAATTTTTATTTTGTTGAATAAAAAATTAAGTAAAACGTTAATGAACATCGTTATATTTTGTACTTTATTTTAAATTTTTTCCGATATAAATAATTAGTGCGAAAAAGTAACTTTACCGTACTAGTGCGGAAAAGTAAAGGACTTTGTGCTACTTTCCTCATGTTCGTAAGAAAAAGTATTTTTCGAGCACAGCGTGAATTTTAGTTCCAAGTGTTTTATGCAAGTAGGAAACTAAACAGGGGCGTAGTTGCTTTTTCGCCCTTGACCCCCGTCACGTGCAGAAAAGTTTCACCTTCCGCACTTGTTAGGTAAATAACTATTGTGAAAAAATATACACAGCGTTTTGTAAAAAAAAGAAATATTCTGAAAAGGAAAGTATATTATAGATTTTAATGATGGTTTTCCATTGTTTAAAAATAAATAATATATGCCATAATTTTTATTTCTATAATTCAATTTTTTTAAAATTATACTCCCTTCCTTAACTAAAAATCAGTCAAAATAAATTATTTCCCTTTGGAGTTACTGCTTTTTAGTTAGTAGTAGTAAGGGTGCGGCCCGCAGGCCTGGCAACTAGGCCTCTTCATGGGCCCTTTCTGCCATACCCCGTCTCGCACACTTATCCTCCCACTCCCTTTACATTTCTTGCCTCTCTCTCTCTCTCCGGGCCTTCCCGCCTTCGTTACGAAGGACAGCACGTCAGCCCATCTCAAAGAGTGTAGCTCCTCCTCTTCTATTGTGGGGGCACCCCACGTCTGCTGCCTCAATCTGGCGTACCCGTCACAATCTCCTATCAGGTGCACCGCTGATTCCTCTGCCCACCCACATATTGGGCAGGCGGAGTCGTCCAACACTCTGATGCATGTCAAGTGCTTGCGCAGCCGATTATGTCCTGTCAGCATTCCTACTAACAATCCAATGTCCTTGCGAGTTTCTTCCAGGAGCCATTTAGTTCTGGCTGCGTCTGGTCCACTCACTACTGACAATTTTTGGTGAACTAAGAGCCTTGAGGGCAGCTTGGCTGTCGGAACATATGTAAATGTCCCTCCTGCTATTTCTAACCTCTTGTAGGGTTGCCGCCATGATAATGGCGTATACCTCCGCCTGAAAGACCGTAGCGTGCTCGCCAAGGGGATAGCTTTCTTGAACCTCTAGGTCTTCAGCATACACTCCTGCGCCTGTTGTCTGCCTGGCTGACAGTTTTGATCCGTCATTGTAGCAGACCGTCGCGTCTCTGCCTAATTCGTTTCGGAATTCTTCTCTCTGCCACCAATCCCGTTTAGATATCGTGACTTTGTACTTTTTGTCAAACCTCCATGGTTTCGAAGGAGTCCCTACTAGCATCTATAGGAGAGGCAACTCTTTTGTTACCAGTTCCTCGATTGCCAGATGACCCACTTTTTCCACTCTGCCCTTTCATAGGCCCTTGTCTGTCAGTCGTAGGTGCGTCGCCATCGCTTCCTTCTTGATCCAAGTAGGAAGCGAGGGGAGACCTAAGATGGTTTCCAGGGCTCTAATGGGGGTAGTCCTCATTGCGCCAATTATTCCCCTGCCGAAGAGCCCCTGCAGGCTCACGAGCTTTCTGGAAGTGGTCAGGTTTTCTACTACAGGCTTCCAGACCACTGACCCATATTGGATTCTTGGTCGTATGATGGCCTTGTATAACCAGTATCACCCCATGTTCGACCGACCACTCAGCGCAACTGCCACATTGTTGCCTGGACTTTTTCAGTCATTTTGGCAACATGCTGCCTCCACGTGAGTCCCTTGTCCAGTATAACTCCCAGATACTTAAGCTCTGATTAAGCTCTGATACTAAAGTTATGGGTCTGCCGTACATTATGGGAGCTCTGAAATCCTCTAGTTTCCTTTTTCTGGTGGAGAGGATCATTTCAGTTTTTGCAGGATTAACTGATAGGCCGTTCTGGCTGCACCAGTCTTCTATGATTCTGATCGCCTTTTGCATTCTTTCGCAGACAGTGGCGAGGAAGCGGCCAACGACCTTCACCACGCCGTCGTCTGCATATGCTTGCGCGTCGAATCCTTCCTGTGTCAGGCGAGTTAGGAGGTCGTCCATTATAAGGCAACACAGATGAGGAGAAAGGCCTTAAGGGCAGCCCCCGTCACATCCACCTTGACCCTGGACTCTCCCAATCTTGCCTGTGCTTCCCTCTCTGTTCACGCAGACATTCAGTCAGAGGTGCTTCAGCTCCTCTTTCCTGAAGGGCAGATGTTATTATCTGCGTTCTTGCCTTGTCGAAGGCTCCTTCCACGTCAAAGAATACCATGAGTGCGTACTACTTGTACTGGAGGGCCTTTTCTGCCTTGTGCACTACTGCATGAAGAGCCGATTCCGATGACGTGATACTTATAGGTCTGAAGGATTTAGCCATGGTGTAGTCCTTCTTTCCCGGTTTGGAGATAAAGACCACATTGGCTCTCCTCCATGCAGTTGGAACGTATCCCAGAGCTACGCTGGCCCTAAACACTCTCCTCGTGTGAGGAAGTAGTGCCTCCAGGCCTCGCTGAAGCAGTGCCGGGAAGATCCCATCTGGACCTGGTGACTTGTACGGACTGAACTCGTTTATTGCCTAGGATATTGTATCATGTCTTGAAGTAAGTCTCTTGAGACCAACGTTATATCAATAACTTCCTCCTGGTCCTTATTAACAAACGTGGGCTCCCTACCTCTGTTCGCGATTTCCAGTTTTGTCGTTGTTAGAAACTCGTAAAGGGCTTCACCCCTTGGATTGATGTCACTGCTACCCCACACTACGTGGTGGGAGTTCGCGTCACATCCGATAATCACCGGCAATCATTTTTCCTCCGCAAATGCTATGACCTGCGCTAATTCCTCTGAAGGAGGTGGATGTTCGCTATCGTATGGAAGATACGCGCTATAAACTACAACCTTAATCCTATTGTCTCTTACCTTGACTTCCAAAAGCGCTGCCGCCACATCTCATGTCCTCAGTTGCGGTAATGCTACCGCAGTGAGGTCCCTCGATATTAGGATACAGGTTCTTGTTGGTTCTTCCTCATTATCTGTGTCTTCTCCGGCTATGATGTTGTAGCCGGTGCTGCCTAGTCCCCCTACTTTTCTTCCTATAACATAGGGTTCTTGTATTAAAACAATCTGCGGGGCATTATTGCCAGCCATCGCTCCGACTAACTCAGCAGTCGGACCGAGGCTTTTATGCAGATTGATTTGGCTTACCCGTATCGCCGCCATGTCGGGGATGTCATGGAGCGCAGGGAACCCCCTATTCTGACCCCTTGGAGGCAGGTGGACCCTTCCTCGCACCCTTTCCAGGCCGACGGGCGGCCGCTCTGTACGAGCGTGACCTCGACACCGCGAGGGTTACAAACTCGAAGCACAGACGCCAGTCGACTCTGTCCAGGTACTGGATCGTGTCCACGCCCACCATAAAAGTCAGACGCCAGCCTCCCGGTCCTCCCGTCGTCTCCAGATGCCTCCACTGTCCAATGTCCGGCGGCCGGTTCTGGAGCGCCAGGAATTCCAGTAATCTGGCGAAGTCTACCTTTTCTTTTGATCGGATCCAGAATCCGATCCTCTCCGGCCAGGGGGCCTGATCAGCCCTTATTGGGCTGAAGACGCTGCCCCCAACCGTGACGACCTGGTCCAATAACCAGTCTCTGGTGGCCTCTGATTCCGCCGTGAACAGCATCCAGCCTGGTTCAACCAAGCCGGAGTTTTTGAAGCGAAACTCGGGGCCGCCCGGCGCCCTCATCACCCCGAGCATCGCTCCAAGCAGCTCACGGCGTATCTCAGCCACCTCTGCCTCTTCGATTTTTCCGTTTGCCCTATCGGAGCGGAACACTACCTTCAGAGCCCTGGATCCCCGACTCTCGCCTTGAGGGGGATCGACCTCTGCGGGCGATTCTTCCGTGCTCAGGTCCCCCCTGAGTAGTGGGGACGTGTGCACGGCTTCTTCGCCCTGGGTTATTTTGGTCGAACCACCTTTCGGCTTCTTTCGCTTCTCTTTAGGCGTCCTGGATGTGTCCGGTCTTCTGCGTGCCCTATGCCAGATGTACCCTGTTGGGTTCCCTGGCTTTCCGAGCTTCTGCTCTTTGGCGCCTTCGGTAGGTTGGCCATTTGGCTGTTTTAAGGTTCTCCCTCTTCTCAGGTCCTCGAGAGGCCTGACCCTTGTTTTTCGACGCCCCGATGCCGCCGGTGTTGGCCGTTATGTCTCGGCCTTTTGGACCTTGACTCACCCTTCCAACAGTCGGCGACTTGGGAGCCTCTGGGGGGGCAGCCTTGCTGCCGGATGGGAGGGCGGGGTCCCTTTTTTGGTCCCCGGTCCCCTCACCGGCCGCCCGGCTGCTCTCCTCTTGCTGGGCCATCCACTCGAGTTTTTTTAGTTTGCGGGACTCTCTACGCCTCTTGTTTTTCTCCGCTTTCCTCCGCCCTTTCTCGCTTGGCGATTCCGACGTGACCTCGGCTTTCCCGTTACCAGGTTTTGATTCCCCCTTTGGGTTTCTGGGCCGGCTCGGCCAGAGATTCCGGGTCGGCATCAGACTTGCCTTTTGGCGCATCTTCTGCCTTCCCTTCCTCCTTATTGTCTTCACCAGTCCTTTTTCCGTCCGGGTTCCTCTCGGGCTTTCCCTCACACACCTTCGAGTCCACCTTCATCTCGTCGGCGGAGGATCGCAGAAGCTCTTCCTCGTTGGGTCCACCCTCCTCAGCGGGTGGTGGAGTAGGGTAGGGGGTTCCCTCGCTCCTCTTTATCAGTGCACTTTTTTCCTCTTTTCCACTCATGTTCATATTCATTTGAAACAGAGAAATAAGGGGTTTATGTGTGTGCGGTTGTGTCTGCATGATTGAGTGTGTGTAAAAGGTGATGCTTGGTAGTGTCGTCCACCCCGGTTCCCCGCCAAACCTCCTACCAGCTGATTCCGCACACTTGACCTTCGACGGCCGTAGTTAAGAGCCCCCCCAAAGCGCACAGCGCTCCCCTTCCAGTTACCAACTGCACTACTGTTTCGCTTGGAGATTTTCACCGAGTGTCCGGGGCAGCCCCCTACGTTGGTTAGACAAGGGTGGGCCCTATACTTCTCGGTGGCCTAGTGCACTACTTCTAGTTTTTCTGCTACTACTACTTCGACTGTGGGTCTACATGTTCGGGGCTTGCCAGATGCTGGGCGAGGTGGCCGGAGTTTAAACAAAACTTTGCATAATTGTTTTGTCTGATGTGTGTGAATGTGTGATGTTGTTTGTGTTGCGTATGTAAGCCTGTGCCTTTTTGCAGAGTTGTGTTGTCATTACAAGTAATGTCCTCACAATCCTCCCAGCGGGTACCGGTATCCCACTGGCGTGGGATACACTCGTGGAGGTTGGCACTCGGCACATCTGTGGTATTCGTGTGCATTCGCCAGGCGCCTTTCCTCAGCGTTCTAATTAATGCACCCTCAATACCGGCTCAGTTAAGTTTGCCCCCCCCCCCAGATCGATTTTCTCAAAAATTTTTATGCCAAAATTTTGCACACATTTTGCACAATTTTGCACACCACAAATCAAATTTTGCACACCTTCCTACGAGAAACTACAGCCCATTATCTGTGGGGGGGGGGCAAACTTGACGTTGCCCCCCCCAGTCAATATTTTTAAAAAATTATGATGTCATTTGAAAGGTCTTATTTTGCACAATTTTGCACACCCATTTTAAAATTTTGCACACCTCCCTGTAACCCACACGAGGGTTCTGAAAATATCAAGTTTGCCCCCCCCAGTCAATATTTTTCAAAAAGTTTGGTGCCGTTAGAAAGGTCTTATTTTGCACAATTTTGCACACCCATTTTAAAATTTTGCACACCTCCCTGTAACCTACAAGAGGGTTCTGAAAATATCAAGTTTGCCACCCCCAGTCAACATTTTTAAAAAAATTTGGTGGCGTTAGAAAGGTCTTATTTTGCACAATTTTGCACACCCATTTTAAAATTTTGCACACCTCCCTGTAACCCACACGAGGGTTCTGAAAATATCAAGTTTGCCCCCCCCCCCAGTCAATATTTTTCAAAAAGTTTGGTGTCGTTAGAAAGGTCTTAATTTGCACAATTTTGCACACCCATTTTAAAATTTTGCACACCTCCCTGAAACCTACACGAGGGTTCTGAAAATATCAAGTTTGCCCCCCAGTCAATATTTTTAAAAAATTTTGGAGTCATTATAAAGGTCTAATTTTGCATCATTTTGTACACCCATTTTAAAATTTTGCACACCTCCCTCTAACCCACACGAAGATTCTGAAAATATAAAGTTTGCCCCCCCCCCACCGTCGATATTTTTCAAAAAATTTTGTGTCATTCGAAAAGTCTATTTTGCGCAATTTTGCACACCCTTCAGTACCCCACAAGAGCGTTCTCAAAAAAGTTTGCCCCCCCCCCCAGTTAATATTTTTCAAAAAATTTATGTCATTCGAGAAGCCTAATTTTGCACAACTATTTTTAAATTTTGCACACTTTCCATGCCGTTTTCTTTTTGTGGCGTTTACGGTTAAACTTGGTCCTAAAATTTCCCAGAAGTATAAGCAAACGAAGGAGACCTCGATTGTGTAATATCTTTGAATATTGTTTAAATTTACAGATAATTGTTTATGTTTACATTTGTATATAATCAAAAGTTTTTAATTTTTATGAATTTCCGGATTATACTTAAATTTTCATATCAAAAATGAACAGAAAAAATTGATGTAGACAGCGCATCCTGTCATGTTCGATGCCTTGAGAATCGGAACCAGCCTATTTTGCCGGTTCAGAATGGTTGCGGTTCTCAAGGTATGGATCTTCACAGGATGAAACTTCTGCACCGATCATAACGAAATTTTACACAACGATTACGCGTATTGACGCGAGGAGCCCTATTGTTTTTGAACTTTCCTCTATTTCTCCCTTCGGAACTACCCCCAAAATACCTCATCCCTAAAAAAATCTTAAGACGTATCTCTATCTTGTCGGCCAATTATCCAAGTACACTTTTAAATTTATGGCGAATGCATGACATCTCCAGCTGATCGAAATGACACGTTTTTGTTGATAGAGCAACGTCTTGGGTGAAAACTACGTAATGTCACGTCTTCTTACGTGTTATCCTGACACGTATTGCAGGACAGGGTACCTATTCTTCAGTTTCGAGAGAACACTCCTATAGGAATGCTCACATTAGTGATTTGGACCAATAGGATAGTTTGACTGCTTGCACTAGCCATCCGATATCAGTCGAGCACCGCCGGACATTACCGGGCTACCGCATATCAAGAGAACTCTCCTACAACTTACATCTGCTGGTTATGGGGAAGAGAGCGGGTTCTCCTGCGCGGGCGCCGTGGAGCTTTTCAGCTTATCGAACGTTTCGTAACCGCATTGGGGCTTGCCTAATGGTTGAAATAAGGGATGTGATCGTTCCTACACGAAAGTTTCTCTCGAAACTGAAGAATGGGTATCCAGGGGTACTTTGATCAGCTGGAGCTGTCTCGCATCCCCCATATATTTAAAACTGTACATGGTTGATTGGTCCACTCGACAGAGATACGTCTTAGGATAGTGTTAACGTTGATAATTGGCTTTAAGTTCTAATAAAATAAAAACGTTAATTTTAAGTTCCATAAAAGTCTTTGTCACGCAAGTTAGTCGAAAGTAAGTAAATCGTATTTGCGTGTTGTTGCACTTCTAATAGTAAACTTCGTTGATAGATAAAATAAACACTTTCTTTAAAAAAAAACGACGCTTTGTTTTCTTTCAGATCTTTCTACTTTCCCGCACGCATATTTTACTTCAATAATAAACCAAAATAAAAGTTATATATTATATATATTATATTATATATATATATATATATATATATATATATATATATATAATACTTACGGGACCGTGGAGTTAATAGGAGTACGCCCTAATTCACTCCACGGTTCCGTAAGCTTGTTTTTATACAAACTACACTTTTTTAACCTGTATAGTTAACTTATAAAAAAAAACAGAATTTTTTTCACGCCCAGATGTTTTCGTGCTTCTCGTCCATTAAATTCATTTCTTCCACAAATACACACTGCAAAGTGTAAAGACAAGATGACCAAGGTCCAAGAAACGTCAAAATTTGGTGCAGAACACCCAAAAATTTAGGTAGGTCCATTTGGGGAGTGAAGGACGAGGAAACTGTCACTTTCTATGAAGCTCTTACCGAAAATGACTAAGAACGCCTAGAACGCCGCATTTCTATCTTTCTCTTTTACATGTCAAGAATACCAAAGGCTTATCAAATTTCTAGAGGGCTGCACTTACCCATTTTGGGGCAAGTTTCACCCGAGGTCGAACGCGCCTCCGATTTCATGGGTGCGTCCGAAAATTTTCATCTGGATAATGGTGGGATCACACCTTGCTATTTGCGGACAGCGGCTACGGTAATGACGCCCGCCTTGATTTTGCAGTTCACACCACGCGTGTGGCGTCTTGCTGTGTCATTAACTAGGTTTACATCAAAAAATTCCGTCCGTCAATAATTATAATTAGAAGAAGTCGTTTATTTATTTCTACACATGAACATTTTAGACATTTTGTTTTTGTATTTCATGCACTTAAAATGGCAAATAAGAAAAAAATTATTATTCCTTTTATAGATCGAAAAAAAAAATCAAATCGAATTCAAAATATATGTCATGTAAATTTGACTCAATTCTCAACCCAAAGATGGAAACAACGCCTGCTGCAAATGGGATGACACCAATAGGTAGAAAGTTAAAGTTCCATTCACACTTAAGATCTTTGTTTAATTGGTCAGTGTTTTTGTCTCTTTCCTTATTATTATTGTTACTTCTGCGACTGCGCAGTTCCATAACAGAGTTCGGAATTTCCGGAGGAATTACTTTATGGTTATCGTTATTTTATTTTTTTCGTAATATTTTTGGAAAATTGATTGATGAGGTACGTATCATCGACTAAAAAAAGTAAAAAGTAAGTAAGAACGTTAGGTTATATTTACCGATAACCACAAAGTAATTGCGTAAACTGAGAGGTAGTGCACTTATTACGTAACCCTTATTTTGCCAAATTTTGACTCCAACCCGCGACCCCCTATATAACGCTTTGTAACGTTTGGGACTACTCCAGTCTAAAATAACAAAACGTTTTGCTGCCAGAGACCCCCCTCTTTTTTTTCTTTTTCACTCGAAAAATCCAAAAAGTTGTTTTATTTCACAATAATAATTTAAAAATTGCGTTACGTAACGGAACCGCGAAACCCCGCTCACCCCTACATAACCCCTATAAGCGTTACGCCTAGTTGCCACCTATGCGTGCTCACCCTGACATTAAAAACGCATCACGCGACACTTTTAAAAAATCGGCAAATGCATGGCTGATCACGTGATGCATTTTTAGAGTCAGGGTGGGCACGCATAGGTGAGAACCAGGCGTTACGTAATGTTATGTATTTTAAATAGAGGCGTTCACATTGACTTTCCTGCCGAAATGGAACGCCACCATTTAAAATACACGTTGCAAATTTCGGAAACTTCACCCGAAGTCATTCTGAATCATGAACACAAATAAAACTAGGCATTGCTAAGCGACATTTAAATATATTACATAAAAGGCCTTCGCGCGTGGTAGGTGTAGGTACGCACGCATTCCTCTTTACGGCACGTACAACCTCCCGCCTCCCGCGGATACCTGTCACGAATTCAGATATAGGTGCATATACCTACCTACTAGATTCTGGAGCTGTTTTCTTTTTGTAGCGGTTACGGTTAACCTTGGTCCTAAAATTTCCCAGAAGTATAAGCAAAATAAGGAGACCTCGATTGTGTAATATCTTCGAATATTGTTTAAATTTACATATAATTGCTTATGCTTACATATATGTGTCTATAATCAAAAGTTTTTAATTTTTATGAATTTCCGGATTATACTTAATTTTTCACATGCTATGACATCATCTAACAAATGGACGTAGATAGCACATCCTGTGAAGATCCATACCTTGAGAACCGCAACCATTCTGAACCGCCAAAATAGGCTGGTTCCGATTCTCAAGGCATCGAACATGACAGGATGCGCTGTCTACATCGATTTTTCTGTTCATTTTTGATATGAAAATTTAAGTATAATCCGGAAATTCATAAAAATTAAAAACTTTTGATTATATACAAATGTAAACATAAACAATTATCTATAAATTTAAACAATATTCAAAGATATTACACAATCGAGGTCTCCTTCGTTTGCTTATACTTCTGGGAAATTTTAGGACCAAGTTTAACCGTAAACGCCACAAAAAGAAAACGGCATGGGAAGTGTGCAAAATTTAAAAATAGTTGTGCAAAATTAGGCTTTTCGAATGACATAAATTTTTTGAAAAATATTAACTAGGGGGGGGGGCAAACTTTTTTGAGAACGCTCTTGTGGGGTACTGAAGGGTGTGCAAAATTGCGCAAAATAGACTTTTCGAATGACACAAAATTTTTTGAAAAATATCGACGGTGGGGGGGGGGACAAACTTCATATTTTTAGAATCTTCGTGTGGGTTAGAGGGAGGTGTGCAAAATTTTAAAATGGGTGTGCAAAATGATGCAAAATTAGACCTTTCTAATGACTCCAAAATTTTTAAAAAATATTGACTGGGGGGCAAACTTGATATTTTCAGAACCCTCGTGTAGGTTACAGGGAGGTGTGCAAAATTTTAAAATGGGTGTGCAAAATTGTGCAAAATAAGACCTTTCTAACGACACCAAACTTTTTGAAAAATACTGACTGGGGGGAGCAAACTTGATATTTTCAAAACCCTCGTGTGGGTTACAGGGAGGTGTGCAAAATTTTAAAATCGGTGTGCAAAATTTTGCAAAATAAGACCTTTCTAACGACACCAAACTTTTTGAAAAATATTGACTGGGGGGGGCAAACTTGATATTTTCAGAACCCTCTTGTGGGTTATGGGGAGGTGTGCAAAATTTTAAAATGGGTGTGCAAAATTGTGCAAAATAAGACCTTTCTAACGACACCAAACTTTTTGAAAAATATTGACTGGGGGGGGCAAACTTGATATTTTCAGAACCCTCTTGTGGGTTACGGGGAGGTGTGCAAAATTTTAAAATGGGTGTGCAAAATTGTGCAAAATAAGACCTTTCTAACGACACCAAAATTGTTTAAAAATGTTGACTGGGGGGGGCAAACTTGATATTTTCAGAACCCCCGTGTGGGTTACAGGGGGGTGTGCAAAATTTTAAAATGGGTGTGCAAAATTGTGCAAAATAAGACCTTTCTAACGACACCAAACTTTTTGAAAAATATTGACTGGGGGGGGCAAACTTGATATTTTCAGAACCCTCGTGTGGGTTACAGGGAGGTGTGCAAAATTTTAAAATGGGTGTGCAAAATTGTGCAAAATGAGACCTTTCAAATGACATCATAATTTTTGAAAAATATTGACTGGGGGGGGCAACGTCAAGTTTGCCCCCCCCACAGAAAATGGGCTGTAGTTTCTCGTAGGAAGGTGTGCAAAATTTGATTTGTGGTGTGCAAAATTGTGCAAAATGTGTGCAAAATTTTGGCATAAAAATTTTTGAGAAAATCGATCTGGGGGGGGCAAACTTAACTGAGCCCTCAATACCACCGCTTTTTAGTTAAGGACGGCAGTATATTATTATGTATTTATGTATATATGATATAAAGAATGTCCCAGGGTTTGTCATAAGCTCAACTCTTATTTCATTTTATGTTATGCCTTAGTTTATGTCTTATCTTATCTTATTTTTCTGTATAAACCCAGCATTATCTACTTATTTTGTCCATCATATTTTATACCCAGAATGCTTAATTAATTGCACTATTTATAAAAAAAACTTGGCAAAAAAATGAGCTGACTATAGATAATATTAAAACTATGAAAGTAGCTAGTTATAAATAAAGACCATACGCACATCTTACATTTTTTTCTACTTATGTAGGATATTCAAAAATGTCGCAGCTGGGGTTGTTTCATTATACCAATTATAGCGTAATTAATTAAGGTTGCTTACTATATTGTTTTTATTAGAAAGTCGCGAAAATATCCTAAAAAACTGATTTCTTTTCTATATTTATTAATTATATTTTGAATTTATTGCAACACAAGTTGCACGCCAATGGCGACCTATAAAAAGATGGCGTCAGAAAATATATGATAACTAACCTGTGAAATATTTGGTTTTGACCTGCAATCTCCAGTTTTCGGCACACCACGCACTTTGCCATATCATTATTGTCACAAACACTGAAAAATCTATCGAAAAAATATTAAAAACTGTCCAATAATCTGTAAAATATACCAAAAAAAAAATTCCACTAAAACGACAACTGCGTCTAGAAATAATGAATGGAGCAGAGTACACACGATTATATAGCTGACCCGCCACAAATACGAGGTTGCCAGGTTGTTGTTGGTTGAATTCCCGATATATATTGGAATATAAAAATAATTCTTTTTTCGGTCAAAATTCCGTTATTTTATCTGATATTTCGACCAAAGAAATAAGGTTTTAAGTACCATAACAGGTACCTATACATTATAAATTCTTTATTGATTTAAAATTGTGAAGATTCCAAGAAATTTAAATGCAATATATATATATATATATATATATATATATACCTGAATTTCTTTATGTATGTGAATAAAAATAAGGTGTTTCTCCATGTTTTCAAATACATACCAGAGAATTTGCATAAATGCAGGTAAATGATAAAAAAGTAATGAAAATAATGTGTTTGTAAAAACATTGCGTGCGAGGAGACAACTTTCAGCGAAATCTGGCATCGTCGCCAAATTGTTTACCTTATGTCTGCATGCAACTGTTGTAAACATAATGTCTCTATTAAAGTTATACCTTTATGTATTTGATTCAATATTGTGAAAAAATTCCAACTTTTAGACCATGTTTTGTAGTGTTCAACCCATTTTCGCTTTCAACCTCTGTAACAAACATATCTGGGTGCCGATTCTGGGTTTCGGTAGGTACTTCTCTTCTCTTAGGCGAGCGATCCCTCGGCTGAGAAAAGAGAAGTAGTTTCAACCAATAAACACGTGACGAGACGATCGAAGAATCACCAAACTATTATGGGCACGCGCAGAGCTGCCTCGAACTTCGATTTTTGAGCGATATGTTCTCGATTGGACTCAGTATTTGGGACTTTTAGGAAAACTCTTCGCTATTGGACGAAAACATCACGTGACCGATCGATATTTTACTCCCTAATGCGCATGCTACGGCAAACTTCACCGTCTTTCAGAGTAGGACGTCGTTCGAATGACTTTTGTGCAATGGACGGTCGTGGAATACGGAATTTTGGATTTTAATAGAAGTGGTCACTTCTCAGGGTATGATCGTTCTATTACGCCCAGAATCGAGCCCCAGATATGCTTTTTACTTTTGGGAACTGTTACCAGTTTCCGTCTACTAACTTTTCTACTCTTTCCCAAATGGCATCCCAATATAAGCTTTGACTTTTGATTAACTGTATTGCTGAACAGTCTCTCCTACCAAAATATTTGCCCGCGCATAGTCCATATCTTTGACTGTAAATAGTCAGATAAAGAAGATATTATGCTGAGGATTATAGCAATCTTTTGCCCTCCAACAGTTAACCTGTTCAATATCCTTATAAACAGTAAAAGTGTTTATTATAATTATTATTTCTATTAAAAGGTACAAAACTAGTAAGAGACCAAGAGAGAATATATAATATATGTTTATTCCTATATTTCCCATAGACTTCCCGCATTTCCCTCATTTCCTACGCATTTCTCGCATTTCACACAATTCCCAATTATTTCCCGCATTTTCAATATTTTCTAAATATTTCCCGCATTTCGCCCCAAAACGTACGCAAAATTTTCCACTGACAAGACCCTCGCCTCCAACCCTCTTTCAATATTGCGAAAAGACACGTACTAAATATAAGGTAACATATAAGGACACCCTACCCCACCCTAAAGCAGTATAGCGTGATGTTCTTGCTATCTCGACATAATTATTTTTATATTTACTATTTAGAAGTTCTTAACGCGGTTCTATAAATCGAAATCGGGTTTTCAGGGGGCGGCTAAATTTTAGGAGGGCTGCCTAAATTTTAGGGCGGGCCTGGGCCCACTCTGCCCCCCAACCTGGCGTTGCCGCTGGACAAAGGTAGACATTTTCCTACTGCATGGACATAAAAACCACATAAAAACTTTATACAACGGCTTAACTCAATAGTTTATAACAATTATTGATTATTGATATTTATTTTCCTGCAAAAAACCGCATTCAAACTGTCAGAGCAGATAAAACTTTCAATATGTTCTTTAAGATATAGCACTTCGCTTACAAAATCCACACACAGACAGGTGATATCTTTTAATAAGAAATGTTGCCAGTGGGTCATTTCATGTCAAATTAACCAGTGGCGGTCCTGGCAGAAAGTCTCAGAAGTCTTTAGAGAAAAAACGCGAAATTGCAGGACGTTCCTTCATAGACATTCTAGAATCCCTCCACAGTATTTTGGGACAGTTTCACCTTCAATTCGTCACACTAAGAATAAACAAACGCATGACGTACTTACCGCGAAAACCACGGACGCCCACGGTTTATGAGAATTTGCAAAATTAAACCCGTTAAATAAAAGAAAGTTCAATCATAATATCATTCAAAATAGAAACTGCAATTCGTCAAACCAATTTTTTATCCGAACCTTATTTCGTCAAACCCATTCAATAAGCAAATTCGAAATTTATAAGACCCGTTTTTAATCGAACCGTTGTTCATCACACTCATTGAATATCAAACTCGTAATTTGTAAAACCATTTTTAATAAAACCCGAAATTTGTCAAACCATTATTTATCAAAACCGGAATTCATCAAACCCGTTGTTTCTTGAAAATTTTTGCTTATTTGATTGCGCATTCCCCAATAATACATAAACTGGAGGCGTACACGCAAGTGGCACGGCGTCGTGGCGTTTCAATGCATTTGTCGTTCTATTGGTTAAAACTGTTCACAGGTAGTGTTCAATACTTTCCGACCTCCGGTTCATGTATTATTGGCGAATGCGCAATCAATTTAACAAAAAATTTTTGATAAACAACGAGTTTTACGAATTCCGGTTTTGATTTTCCAAAATGGCGGTAGGGCATGACTACACTTGTTTATTAACATTCATAATAAAATTTTAGAATGAGGATTTACCAGCTATTTAGTCACACATTCATGTGCCACCGCATCCCTGTAGAAGTTCCGAAACTTAATAAAAACGACAGGCATATAGGTCATTTTTACCGGGATATAACATAAACATCTGGGACGCCATATCAAAAAAATGGTAGGGACGTTTAAAATGAAGTGTTTGTTTATATTTAAGATGTTAATTTTATCGCCGGCGCTTAAAGTTTTTGCCTAGTAGTTAATTGGAAAAAACATCACAAAAAGCTGCTTTTTCATTTTTAAATGATATTTTGAAATTTTCAAAATTCAACAATAATTGATGGCCACCTTGTCATTTTTGCTTTTTTATGTAATTGGATAAAATAAAATGTGGTTATAGATCGCCATTTTGATATATCAGCTGCCATATTGAAACGCGTCATAGCTGAGCCAAATTTTTTTAAACAATATTGTTGGCCCTTCTTTTCTTACCAAATTTGGTCCTCTTCCCTTTATAAGTTGATGAATAGCGCCCTTTACTATGTTATTTTTGAATCGCGTTAATTTTACTGAGGTATTTTTCAAGGTCATGAAACTTCAAACTGCATCAAACTCTAAGGATCGAATTTGACATACATGCCCAAAAGTTTCAGGTATATGTGAAGTTGGACTGACAAAACCTGGAATTATTAAGAATTTTTGAAGAGAAAATGGCAAAAATCTTGTTTTTTGCGATATTCAAGGTCATTTAAGGTCGGATGACTTTGTAAATTTTTTGGAAGCCCTGTTCTCGAATTATATGGAATCGAGTATAATCATGCATGTATCTTTTATGATTTTTGGCAGCCATCTTGAAAGATGACGTCATATCACCTTCTTCTACACGGATGCGGACAAAACACCCGGCAACACTTGATTGTGTGACTAAAGAGCTATCAATCCCACTTAGTCGCAAAACTCCTTCATTCAAAATCCCACTGTATAGAAATTATCGACATATGCTACTACACTAATTGATATGTTCCTCATAAAAGCTATGCTTTTATTCGAGTTTTTTGCCCCCCTTTTCAAATGGCTGGGACCGCCACTGAATCAATATCGCACTATCTCTGATTTTGATAAATTTTAACTATCCATACTAACATGGAGGCTATTGGGATCGTCTGTCTATATCACAATTACTCAAAAACCGCATTAGAATAAAAAATTAAAACATGCTGCTATGTCGGATATTAACTGCTTCGATCGGGTAATGGCGTCATATGGTTTTACCGGCAATAAAATCTTTACTGGCGGAGGTCACAAACATAGTTTAGTACATATCTTAGATTAAAAAGAGACAAGATATCTGGTCCAACGAAAACTCCTTGGCAAATAATAACCACTGTTTATTTACAAAATAAATCACAACAAAATAAAGGTGAGAAATATCGAGTCACGTGAGATATTTTCGAACGTTTTTATAAGGTTTTTTTCGAGGTTTTTTTTATAAAGACGATAAAATAAAGCATACTTTTGATGAAGTAGTTAATGCGCAAATAAGATATTTTGGAACGTCTTTTTTATAAAGACTATAAAATAAATTTACAAACAACAATAATAGTTAATTCACATGTGTTCAGGTTTGTAAGAATATTGAATCTAAAAAGGGATTTAGCGACGGTGAATAAATAACAAAATCAATGAATAGCGAGCTTTCCCTCAAAAAAGGCAATGGTAATCGTAGATCCGGATTTCGCACTTGTAGTGATCATCAGTACGTTGATAGGAATTAGGAGATGAGATAATTATATCTGTATCCGTAGAGACGCTTAATTTTCCTTTAAATTAAAGGTACATCTGCTGATTCCGCAATTTGACGGTTTGATGGTTGTCGTTTACATGAATCCTGTATCACATTTTCTTATTATGATGATGAGCAACACAAGTGCGAAATCCGGATCTACGGTTACCATTGCCTTTTTTGAGGGAAAGCTAGAATATTGAATTCCTACCTCTTATCAGAATATTAAGGTTGATTTATACTGCCGCCGCACAGTGCTTCTACTACATGGGGATTTGGGACAAAAATCATATATTTTTTTCTGTTGATGTAACAAAAATATGTAAGCAAACCTTGTTCTATAAATCGAATTTTTTTTTTGTATTTTATTCACTTTTAAAAAATATACAGTGTGTTTAGCGTACTGTGACAGATGTAAATCACATTAAGAAAAAATACAAGGAAATGGAAAGACAGCTTTTATTAGTGGTTTTTAGATTAGGTTAGTGAACCTTTCTTTAAATATATATTGCCTCTATTTTTTATAAAAAAGAGATTTAACCCATTTCGATATATCATATTTTAACTGTTATAAGTCTTGTATCAAAAAATCAGAAGCCAAAAATCATTTGCGTAAATGGGTTGGGTTAAGTCGAGTGGGAAAAATACTGGTTAGTGTTGGTGCTGAAATCGGGTTTGACACACAGTTTGGTTGAAATCATTTGAACCTAACCTGTTTATAGAAAATGATAGTTGGCTGTTGCTTTTAACTACTAGTTTTATACCAAGTACATTCATAATTGTTTCCCTACTATTTAGATTTAAAGGAAGTATTATTACCTCTTTAAATTATTGTTAAAAATAATCGTGAGTAATCACTTAAACAAAAAAAAATAAAACTTAAATTTATAATAATACAGAAAATTGTCTTCAAAGCAAATAAAGCAAAAAACTAAATCACTACGAATTACTCTTCTGAGTCTTCATCTGATAAATTCAATTCCATATTTTCAAAATCAATCATCAGAAAATATTCCTTAATATCGTCGATGTCAGTTTTTTTGGAGTGAGTGTGTCGTAGTGAGGCCAAATAAGGGTCAGAGGTCAGTAGCAGTGATATTAGTAAGTCTTTGTTACTGTTTGTTCTCTAGGGCTTTCTTGTGTGGGTTAATCTTTGTTTTCTTGCTTCTTTATGTCTTGCCTCTAAGGCGTCCTCTGACAGTTTTCCAATGGGTATATGAAAATTTTCTATAACGTCAACTCCATGAACGAGCAACTTGTGAATGGTACTTGACATATAGTACCAGCTATAAAGTTCTAAATACAAATTAAATGTTTCTGTTAGAGGAGGTCCAAATTTTTCAAGGTTAATGTTTTGCCCCGAGTTAATAATTCGAATAATTTTGGAAAAATTGTTTATTACATTAATATCGATTTCGGTAATGGAAGAAGAAGTCTCCGCATTTTTAAAGAAGGTTCTACTCGTATTTCCGTCATTTGTGGATCCGTATCCGGGCTTTGGCTTATCAACATTCAATCCTAATTGTTTAATTCCCGCTGAATGTGTTGCTTTCTTTCTTGAAAATTTTTTTTGTGCTCTGGTGTTCTGACTTGCCAATTTTTAAACGGTAATCTATACGAAATATGTAAAAGGCATTCAAATGCACGAATCCACAAATGAAGGGAGGATAATCCAAATCTTTTTTCGTAAACTTTAAGGGAATTCATTTCTTTGGGAAGGGCACCACACACAAAACACTTTTGAGTACTATTGGTTTCTGTGAAAATATTTATTATACTTCCGTCCAGCATTGTAGGAATTAGATTAAAATTTATTATGAAATGTTTTTCCCCAAAGTTTACGAAATAATCTGTCAAGTTTTCAATTTGAATTTTCAGTTTTGATTCTTCTTCTTTAACCAATGCTGCATTTTCTTTCATAAACTAAATTTGAATTTTCAGTTTTGATTCTTCTTCTTTAACCAATGCTGCATTTTCTTTCATAAACAAAAATTTTATTGGCCTACAGAAAAACGTTGACGATGACCGGGAATTGGACCATAGCGTAATATTTGACTCTTTATCTGATAATTCGAAGGGGGACATGGCAATTATAAACATGTATTCGTCAGTCAAGTTTTCGTCTTCAAATTTTTGCTTATAAGTGCTATGTCCCGAACTCCCATCAAAGCCGTACTTACAAGTCAAAGTTAAAACATTGTCGTTTAGTAATGTTGAAATGTCCAAAGTTTTTAATATTCCATCACATGTATTGTTTAATAAATTTTGAAGATCTACTTGTGCCATATACTCTGAGGAGGTAATTTCTTTTGGAAGAAGTTCAGCTTTTTTTGCCTTAATTTGTAAAGACTTGGGAAACAATTTTCGTGTATAGAATTGACAACATTACGCAAAGGTAAATACTTTCGTTCTGACAAATCTAAATCTAAGTATAACGCCAAAGACTTTTCTGCTGTCATCGTTTTCTTCTCTTCATATTTCTTACCCATTCCAGCAATTCTCGCAGATTCCTCAGCTGCAAAACTTAACTGATCGTAACTATGAGTATTTACCAAATCTTCGACGCGTCTCCTTTTTGTTTTATGAGAACATTCCTCCAAGGATTTTTGTGGACGGACACGACCATAATCAGAGGGAGATTCTTGTGGAGAATCCACCAAAAGATCCCATAGTATATATTGTTTTTAAGAAATCGTTCATTTCTCGATAAAAAATTTCCGTTTTTCTTTGAGATTCCTGCAGGAATTTATTTACTTTTAAGCAGTGGGATTTGTTTCATTAAAAATTTTTTTCGTAAATAACTGTTTCCGCTTCGCATTTTTTACTTGATTGCCATATATTAAATAATATGCTATTTGTCAACGTAATACCAGAAACTAAAAACAGAGAAAATGAAGTCTTAGCGCAGATCTGCGCAAAAAGTGACATATATGGCTTTAAAGAGTAAACCAAAGTATCTTATGTGGGTAAATTTGAAAAAGTGTTTTTTGGTGTATTTGAGAAAATCCTTTGTAAACTTTTAAAAAAAAATAAGTAAAATCATTGATTAACAAAAAAAATCGAAATAAAAATAGTTTGACAAATAATATGATTTATATTATACTTTAATAAAAGTACATACCAGTGCCTTTCTCGCACATCTTAAAAGATTTTTTTAACACTATCAGCACCACTTCAAAAAGCACACTGAAAAATGGGAATTTGCAGGTATGATTGCTATGCAGTTTTTTAATATTTTTTCTCTCTAATGACCAGAAAAAATAACAAAATTCACAAACACAATAACATAATTTTTAGCTAGTGGGTAATATTTTTTTTTTCTTGATGTTCCATATATTCTATCTATATTGTTGAAAATTGAAAATGCTATATTGAAAATGCTATAAATAATATACAAACTTTGTAATAAATTTATTTTGTATAAAATTATACTACAAACATTTATTGTTAGGAAGCTTCCAAAGCTGAAATTGGCAGAATTATTTTTTGCATGTTTTTTAAATTATTTTGCAGATTTCATATTATAGTAAAATTTTAATAATATAATCCATGTGTAAATTAATAAAAATCTATTTAAGTAGGTACGCCACTGGTGTTTTTACTATAAACAATAGAAAGGTAAACATTGTTCCATATAATAATATAACCAAAGTCTCCGTAAGTACCAGGTATCTTGTCTCTTTTTAATCTAAGGTACATAGTTTATAAGCCTAACGGGCGCAAAACATGTACATCTAATCCAGAACTCATTATTTTTTCCAGATTAGCCATATCTAAAACAAATATACACTAAAAATATCAAAAGCCTGCATTACTTCAAAATTAAATCTAATCTATCACTAAATTTATTGACACTAAATTTAGTGATAGATTCCTGACCGTTGACACTAAAAGGAATAAAATAATATAAATTTTATTTTTATCTAAAACCCAAATTTTTGATGTCGTTGCCTAGTAAAGACATACGTTTTATAGTGGACGCTTTATTATTATTATTATTAAATTATCTTATTTTATACTTTTTGTTGAAATAGTTACATAACGAGAGAAGAAAGTGACATATTTCACACGAGCGTGAATGTCGTGAACGAGGCGTTAGCCGAGTGAAACAACACGCGAGTGTAAGAAAGTTACTTTCTATCGAGTTGGGTACGCTATTTTTCCTACGACCACTTTAGGGTTTAATTCGTATTTTTTATTATTTATTTTTTTTATTTTCATTTTTGTCTCTAGAGAAGAAAATACTTTCTTCTCTAGAGACGAAAATGGTTTCGGTCTATTTCCGACGCTTCTACAAATTATAGCCTACTAGATACCTACATTGTTTGGATGGTTTGCGGTCATTCATTTGATATACGTGAGAAATATAAAACTCTCTGTGGCGTTATGGTTACTTTCATATGTGGTCGTAGGAAAAACATTTTTTTTGCGATTTTCTCATAGTTTGGCGACTTCGATGCGATTTTTTTGACAGGATTAACTACTCTTAAAGCACTATTCTTTAACCTTATCTCAATTTTAGATATAACCCCTAATGGAGATATAAGAATAAAGAAAGGGGAGGATCTAGAAATGAACTGTACCTTGAATCGAAGTTCGCCACCGTTTCAAAAACATGGAGAAAATGCCTACCGTTACATGGCTTTCAAAGTTATGGAAAATAATTTTTATAAAACATTAGATGTGAGTACTAGGGTAAAAATTTTCCTTTACAAACGCAAATAAGGAATTTGCGAAGGTGAATAACAACAAAAACAATAAAATAGTTATGTTCTCACAAGAACACCTGTGCCTTATATTTTTCTTAGATTTTCATTTTGCTAGCTTTGCATTAATTAGTTTATAAGTATATGTGAAACATCATAATTAGGTTGTTGTATTCTAGCTTACGAAATAAAAGTTTTTTAAAAAATTAAATTTCCGAGATCATTCGAAAACTGGCGCAGTCGGTAGGATAATCGACCGCCAGCGGACAACTATTGCGCATCGTGCGGAAAAGTAACCGTTTTCGTGTTAACGATTAGTGGTGGAACGAGCCTACAAAACGAACTAAAATTTCGGGAAAGTGGTGTTGTAAAAGTGGTGAAACAACCAAGACCAGGGAATACAGTGTCCTATTGGTGCGAGGTGTATGGAACAAGCATCGTCCAGAAAATCCTCATAGTTGGATACCAGGGAAGAGACACCATCGCTCGTCCTATTGGAATGAAGAAAACGTTACTACTGTAAGTGCATCCTTGATTATTAATCCTTAAAAAAACAAAAAAATTTATATTGATACGTTGTTCAGATATTTAAGGCATTTTGAACTATATAATATTAAGAAATGGCACAACCTAATTACGCGTTAATTAGGTATCAAGCGGATAATATCCCCTGTTTTGACGGCAATCCAAAACAAATAAATCGATTCATATCGGCATGTGAAAATTTTCTATCAAATCACAAAGATAGAACTAATACGAACGCTCCTATTAATAGCTGCCTTTTTGATACAATTTTAAGTAAACTTACTGGTAGGACTGCAGATTTAATAGCGTCCTGCGTTGAATTAACAAGTTGGGAACTCGTAAAACAATCAATAATTTCCACCTTTGCCGATCAAAGATCGATTGATTGCGTAGTACAAGATATAATATCTTTAAAACCGGGAAAAAATGAAACACCGCAACAGTTTGGTCTAAAACTTTAAGATATCAGAAGCCTTTTATTCTCGAAAATAAATGTAACCAATGACGCTAGGGATATAAAATTATTAAAAATCAATGAATACGATAAATTGGTAATGAAAACCTTTATTCACGGTTTAAACTATCAAATGCAATTAATAATACGTAAAAAATCCTCAAACACTTGAAGATGCTATGAGTTTCGCGCAAGAAGAAGAAAACTTTATGTATTATAAAACCCATAACATGTTTGAATCAAAAAACCAACAAAGACAAATTTTAACACCCCCACTATCCCAAAATGTACCACAAAGACCTAATTTTGCATCCTCTTGGCCACCTCACTACAATCATAATTTCTCTAGGCAGAATCAATATCCTAACATGTTCAACAACTCACGTTTTGCAACACCAAATAATCAATTTTCAGGCTTTGGAAGGTGGAGAGAAAACCCGCCTACCTTTCAAAATGAATCAAACGCATTTGCACCCCGATATCCAATAAATCGTCCAATGTTCAATAATAACTTACGCCCTCAATTTAACAATTATAACCCTAATTTTAGTCAAAATAATAGTTTTAATCAAAATAACAAACGACTAGCGACTTCGTCAGTCGTTCGATCAACAAATAGACCAGAACCGATGGATACTTCATCTGGCAACACTGTTTTAAATAAAAACCCACAAAATCAACCCCGTCGCGATTTTATAGTTGAAGAACTCTTTAACCAAACGGTAGAACCGATCTCGAACATGACAAATTATTCCCAAAATCACACATATCAAAATTACGAGTATCCAGTTAATTTTGAAAATATTGATTATAGCAATAACCAATCAATCAATCAATATCAAAATGATCAAATTAATCAGACTAATCAGGACTTTCAAAATTATTGCACTATTCAAGAGCAAATTAATTTCGATAATTATTATTACGACCCCAGCTTCGAAATAAATAATGATTCAACCCTTTTTGAGCCGACCCAGAGTTATGAGGAACCTTTAAACAAAAATTTTCAGGAACCTCAGGATTCCAACAAAATAACATAATATTATTAAACAGTCACACAAACTCCGAACTGCCAGTCATTTTTCTACCTGAAATAAATGCAAAATTTTTAATAGACACTGGTAGCGGTCGCAGTTTTATAAAACCAAAATTAATACCAAATTTGTCCTAACTCGATAATTACTGAACCGTTTTTCGTGCGAACAGCCCACTCGACATCAAATCATAATGAGGTGACGAATATACCAATATTTCCATGTTTTAATTGTCACGGACATCATAAATCATCATCTTTTTGATTTCTCTCCCAAATTCGATGGCTTATTGGGAATAGATTTTTTAAGACAGATAGGCGCTAGTATTAATTTAAAGGACTTTTGTTTAAAATCAAAAAATTCAGTTTTGCCTTTGTACTATCATGCAAATAATAAGTCAAAATAAAACTTTAAAATATTCCCCTGCGAAATTATAATTCAACCAAGAACGTCTCAACAAGTAAAAATATTATTAATTACATTGATTTTGGTAGTGCCGAAATGCCTCGGGCATTAGTAAAAATCATTGATTCCTACGCATTTACCATAATTACTAACTCACGAAAATCCTATAAAAATCAAATTGCTACAACCCATAGATGTTGAAATTTGGGAAGAAACTGAATTTCACTTTATTGAAAAAATGGAAGTAGATAACGAATATGATCAAAATATCGATAATTTACAAATAATGACAAATAATTTACAAAAACAAAATTTGAAAAATCTGCGCCTTGAACACTGTAACACGGAAGAATATAAAGCTATTCGAAATTTATGTTACGAGTACCGAGACATCTTTTACTGCGAAAATACACCACTAACATTCACTAATCAAATAAAACATAAAATAAATTAAAACCTATCTATACCCACACGTACATAAAGCTGAAGTTCATTCTCAAATTTCGGCAATGTTAAATAATCAAATTATACAAGAATCAACATCACCCTGGAGTAGTCCTATATGGATAGTCCCAAAAAAGATGGACGCATCTGGTAAACGCAAATGGCGCATCGTGATCGATTATCGACGCCTTAACGATAAAAGTATTGACGAAAAATTCCCGTTACCCAATATTTCAGACATCTTAGATAAATTAGGCAAATCCCAATACTTCACTACGCTCGATTTGGCCAGTGGGTACCATCAAATTCAAATGGATTCAAACGATATACAAAAAACAGCCTTTTCAACGGATACGGGTTACTACGAATTCCGGCGCATGCCATTTGGGCTAAAAAATGCACCTTCGACCTTTCAGCGCGTGTACCTTGATGATATAATGGTATTTTCCACCTCTCTTCAAGAACACATTGACCGTTTAAAAGCTGTATTTGAAAGGCTTCGGCAGGCCAACTTTAAAATCCAACTCGACAAAAGCGAATTCCTACATAAAGAAGTAGCATATTTAGGCCACACAATTACTAACGAAGGAGTAAAACCGAACCCTGATAAAATTATAGCTGTAAAAAACTACCCTTTACCGAAAACACAAAAAGAAATTAAAGTATTTTTAGGATTAGCGGGCTATTATAGGCGATTTATCAAAGATTTTGCAAAAATTACTAAATCTCTGACAATATGTCTTAAGAAGTATGCCAAAGATCCAAATACCATCGCAAACCCCCTGATCAACCTTTAGTTCTTACCGAAACTCCGAGTAAACCTTTTGAAATAGTTCATATTGACACATTTATTATGGGAAATCAAAAATTTTTAACATTAATAGATAAATTCTCAAAGTTTGCGCAAGCATTACCTTACCACGGAAATGCCATCTTATGTTGCGATCAATTAATAAAAATGTATTCTTTTATGGGAGTTCCGAAATTAATTGTTTCAGATAACGGATCAGAATTTCGAAACGAGGTGGTTGATGGATTATTAAAAGCTCATAAAATAAAAATACATTTTACTACACCTCATCAGCATGAATCAAATTCTCCTGTCGAACGCCTACATTCTACGCTGATCGAACATATTCGACTCTTACGCGACGCAGACCCCAACGCGGAAGTTACTAATTTAATGCCATACGCACTTATTGCCTATAACAGCACCATTAACTCCAGTACAAATTTTACACCTTTTGAAGTTGTCCACGGACACACAGATGCGAGGGATCCAATGAATTTAGTTGCTTCACATGTTTACACCGAATACATCCATAATCATAAAACCAAAACTGAAGCCCTTTATAATCAAATTTCGGATAAAACCAAAGAAACAAAACAAAAAATAATTGATAAAATAAACCAATCAAAAACTAAACAAAAATTAGTTATCGGATCGCAAGTATACAAGAAAACTGAAAAGAGATCGGGTAAAATGAAAAATAAATTTTTAGGGCCTTTTACGTTGACGCAAATTTTAGAAAACAATAAAATCGAAATCGAAAACCCCAAAAATAAACGCAAAGAAGTTATCCACATTAATGAAACTAAAATAGTACCCATTGTTACAGATGGGCCTGGACAATCTACGGAACCAGCGCCAGCGTCAAGTTCAACGACTTGAACAACCACCCTGGAATTTTGCCTTTCAAGCTAGGAACAGCAAAAATTGTTACGAATCAATGGTCCTTTATTCAAACAATTGATCTACAACCAATAATAACAGAGTTTAATTCTCTTCAAAATCACACCAATATATTATCTTCCCACTTAAAAAATGATAGCGAGTATTTTCGGGAATATTTTAATTCTTTACTACCTCTACATGCTATAGAAAGACGCATTACGACATTATTAACCCAAATATTTCCTTACGAATTCAAAAGTAGACAAAAACGTGGCTTATTTAACCCATTGGGTACATTTATTAAAACGGATGCCGAAAAATTCAATGAAAAAATAAAAATTTTGCAATCTAACCAAAATACATTAAAAATTGACTCAATCAATCGAATTACTCTCTTGAACGAAACCATTAATAAGTTTAGAACCATGATGTACAATGTAAGTCATAACCAAATAATCTTAAAATCGCGTATTTTACAGACTGAGAGCGCTATTAAACGATCAGACATTCATAACATGCAGTTCCACGAGTACATCCAAACGTTTATTATTATTAATCAAATAACATTACTATATCAATCGATTTATAATATATTGGATAAAATTGAAATAGCCTTAACGTTCTCGAAAATTAACACTCTTCATAACTTTATTATTGACCCAAATGAATTACTTGCAAAAATTCAAGAAATAAGTAAACATCTTCATAATGAAGACTCGCTGCCTATACAGGGTGTCTCAAAAAATATACTTATTTTAGAAAAATTCATTGAAATCGAAAGTTTTATAAGAGATTATCAAATAATATTTATTTTTGAATTGCCTTTGATTGAAAAAGAAACGTATCAATATTATAATTTGTTCCCATTACCAATTCCCAATAATCAATCCTTTCTCGTTAACCTACCCCACAAACCCTACCTAGCACTTGGCGAATCCAGATATGTATACCACGACGAAAAATGTGAAGAAGTCCAAACAAACGAATTCATCTGCAAGAACACCCACACTCGCACCATTGAGGAACATCCACCATGTGCTGTACAGCTTCTAAAGTTTCAATTAAATAACACCACTTGTCACCCATTTGTTATCCACCTACACAACAATCAGTTTACCAGAGTTTCAGATGGTAAATGGATAATAACCACACCAGTCAATACAATTGCCAAAATCAACTGTGGCAATTCCGAATCCAACAAACTATTCTTTGGTTCCTATCTAATGGAGGTACCACCAGAATGTAAAGTTCGAATAAAGTCAATGGTATTCGAATCATATGGCTCTACACCGCTGACCTATACAGAAGTCAAATTGCCTATACTCAATTGGACACACATCAAAGGACAATCACCGATTTTCAATCCTCCCACGATTGATTTAAATCTAATCAATCTACATGCCACCGACGACATCCAGACCCAATTGACAGCCCAAAAGAAAGATCTTCAAGACATGACATCTCCAGTATATGTGACAAAAGCCAGTTTTTGGACTATTTTTCTATATATAATATTAGTTATTAGTATTTGCTACATGTTAATCAATAGATTTTTAATTAGAATTAGGAAAACAGAAGTAACCGAAGATTCTAATAAAATGTTTTGAAATCAAATCCTTCAGACTGTGCTTTCAACTAGCGCGGGAGGAGTTATGTTCTCACAAGAACACCTGTGCCTTATATTTTTCTTAGATTTTCATTTTGCTAGCTTTGTATTAATTAGTTTATAAGTATATGTAAAACATCATAATTAGGTTGTTGTATTCTAGCTTTGCTACCGCTTATACGTAATAAAAGTGTTTTAAAAAATTAAGTTTCCGAGATCATTCGAAAACTGAATTTCGACAACCAAGGTAACGGTAATACTCATATTTTGCACGTGGTGCTTATCAGTACGATGTAACCTTAAGGGGCGTATAGACACGCGATCATTTTTTGAGATATGTACGCGCTTATAAATTAGTACCTACATATCTACACACGCGAAGATAATTTTAAATGCAGCTTGTTAAGTATCGTTCATACAAGGCATAGTTTTAGTCTTTGGTTTAGTTTTTGTTTTATTCTTAATCATAAAAAAGTTAAAACCACTGTTTCTTATGAAAGTGTTCATGCGATGCTTTTGATTATGCTTTGTCATAGGTTTAGTCACAGTCCTAAGAAAAAATTGGCAACTTTCAACTTTTATAACTAAAATTACGACTATTACTATAGCCAATATAAGTGCACATGCGCGAGTCCAAATTTTAAGTATGGCGCCCAAATATGTTGACAGGAGTTAAATCAATAATTTAAAAAATTTTATATAGGCAAATTAAAAGCAAAAAACAGGTTGCTAAAGGTTTTGTATTTATTTTCTTTAAAAACAAACTACAAAAAATAAAATTAAATAAAACAAAACATCAAAAAAGTGAAGTTAAATGCACTTGCTTAGTGATTGTTATGACTATAACAAACACACTACTTTCTTATCTTGTACAGTTTTCGAGATATTCACGTTTAAAATTTAAAAGGATCTGGGCTATAAAACATACTGCTTAAGATCAGAGTATTTATACATGGTGTTTTAAAACTTATGTCAGAAACTTTAAGAGTGTATTGAATGGCCTGCAAGTAATACAAAAACATACAAAAAAGCGATTAAGCCGCAGCAAAAATTTTTGGAACATTTTTCCCAGACGTGACTGTACCACTAAAACTATGCAAATGATTCTTTGAAGTATGATACAGATAAAATGATGAAAGCCCTAATCGCTCAACCTGATAATGACATACCTCACAGAAATAAATTCGGTAAGCTTCTGCCGCGGGTTGTTGTGCTTAACAATGTCTACTAATTCGCTGTTTTTTTACCAAGAAATGATTAGATCAGATTCAGATTCAGATTCAGATTCAGATTTTATTGTTTCTAAAAACATTTCGTTCTATAACAATAAGTTTGACCTTAACTAATACAACAATTAATTCTTAATTTATCTAATTCTATCCTTTAGCTCTTCAATATTATTGGATCTTGTGGCGTATACCTTAGATTTTAAGAAGCCCCATAAATAAAAATCTAATGGAGTAAGATCAGGAGATCTAGCTGGACAGTTAATGAATCCCCTTCTTCCAATCCACCTGTTCTGGAAAAAGTCATTTAAGAACTGTCGTACATTGAGAGCGTAATGGAGTGGAGCACCATCTTGTTGGAAGAAAATTCTTTGATCAATGGTTCCATGTTTTGTCGGAAACGTTTGGATAAGTTCGGAATCAAAGAATATGGGCCCAATAATTCTATCTCCAATTATTCCAGCCCATACGTTGATTTTTCCTTGATATTGACTATGCTGCTCAACTATCCAATGTGGATTTGTTTCTGCATAGTACCTACCATTTTGACAATTTACCTAAAAATGAAGACACAAAAGTTAAAGATCTTTGATCACTAACGTTCCTAAAGCGTACAGATTTAACAATATTGTTTTCGAGTTATGGATAGGTGCCTAATCAAAAAGACTCACCTCTCCATTTAAGGTAAAAGTTGCTTCATCTGAAAACAATATCCAATCCCGTAAAATATTTCCATCATCGATTTGTCTCATTAAGTTTTCATAAAACTCCACCCTCCGATCGGGATCATCTTCCATCAACGTCTGCACAGGCTTCATTTTAAAGGGTCTTTTACCAGCAGAGTTCAAGATAGCCAATACAGTCTGATAACACAAATCAAATTCCCTACTTACTCGTCTGGCAGAACTGATTGGATTTTCCTGAAATGTTAGAAGAACATTTAATTCAGTGTCTTCGTCTACACGTTGTGGCCTTTCTCGAGGAATTTGCCGTAAATGCCCGTGCAACCTGAAATGAGCCTCAATTTTGCTTACTGTAGCCCGGTGTAACGGAGGTAATTCTGGATGTTCGATCCCCGAACCCAATCATCATCAACATTTCTATTTTCAAAGTTTCCGTTAAATACGCCGGCACTTTTAACGAAAATTAAGAATATTTGAAGAATAATAATTCGACAGACAATAAATTGATTCATTGCAGCCTTACAATTGATAAAGATGCGATAATTTTTTTGTACCTATGTTTACCTTAATTTTTTCCGAGTCCATTTTTTACAATAAAAAGTCTAAAAAGTCTAAAAAAAAATTGAGAAACTACTGAAGAAGAATTTTTTGATATCAAATAATTTCTTCACGCTAGAAAATTACTATTTGGTAAAAATAGAAAAAAAGTTTGGAGAAAATTTTTTTTCAATTTTCATTTGGAAAGACTTTTTCAACAAGGTGCCACAAGTGGTATCATCCCATTTAAAAAAATGAAGTCGGGTTGAGTTTTACCCTCTAAAAGGGGTGAAAAAATTTTTTTTTGGAATGACCGGAAAGCTTACAAAAAAATTCAATCGACGTATTTTTGCGTTTTATCCGCACTTTCATGAGTAATATTGTCGAGTTTTAGTAACAGGTCATCAATTGATATAAGGTGGTTTTGTGCGATGTCCCTGTTTCCAACATATAGTGGACACTTACTTGGTTACTAATATTTTAAAGCTTAGAGCATTTTTAAGGAATGAGTAAATGTGCAGATTACACAAAAATGTTAGGTAGTGTGTAGTATGTAGGGTAAACTATTTTTTTTTTGTATTATTTGAACTGAATTATTTATTTTGTTTATTTTTTGTGTAGGTATTTATTAATTTATTACTACATTGTATGTTACCGAACCCTTGTTATAAGAATGAATTGTAATTCTTTATAAACAATAAAGTAAATTGAATTGAACTGAAATATAGTGGACACTCGAAAAGGATATGGTTTAACGTTTCTTTCACGTGCAAGTTGCAGATTGTTAACTGTAGATCAGGATTTGTTCGATATATTGAGCCCCTGTAGAAGGTAATTCTGTGCACCGTCAGAAGGACTTAGAAAGGATAAAGTGTCAGAAAGTTGGAGGCGGCTACTTGATTAGCGTTTGTAGCTTTCAGTTTATTGTAAAAAATCAAAAGATCATTTTTCTTGTTTTTTTTTCTAAAAAAAGTACTTGAGATATTTGTAGACCAAGGAATTTCAGATTCGAGAAATGCAAATAGTTTTTTTACCTGACTGACCCAGTTGTATAAAGGAGATTTTGGAGAGACGGTAATCATTCATTTCAAGTAATTTAAACGTTATATAAAAGTTTGACCCTGTTGGCTTCCACTCTAACGACTGAATCGGGAGTATTTCTTGGCAGGTGAAGCAATCTTTTGAAAAAGTTAGTTTGCACGCTTAAGACAAGAGAATCTAGGAGTTGTGTTTTAAAGAGGCTGAAAGAGGAAAACTGAATGCCTAGGTATGTGTGAGACTTGACGATTTCTATAGAATTGTTTTTAATAAAAAAAATAGTTTAGTATGGTTGCGTATCTACCCTCTAGAAAATGGGACAATTTTGGTTTTCAAGACATTAACAGTAAGAAGATTTTCTTCTGAGTATTCTTCTAAGATTTTAATTTTTTTCTTCAAATCAACCTCCGAATCAGATAGAAGAACAAGATCGTCACAATATAGCAAGAGCAGCAGGTCAGAAAGGATGTTCAGATTTATTCCTAAAGCTCCTTTTTTTCTGAATTACGCCTCCATGTCAGCTCTAAACAAAGCGAATATTAGCGGACTCAGGGACTCCCCCTGCCAAACTTCAGTGATGTCAATTGGCCTTGTAAGACCTTCGGTACATTTACACAGAGTGACCTTAAAATATTTATATATGATGACGATAACCCCACAGAGTAAAGCTTCTGCCAAATTAAAAAATGGTTTAACGAATCAAATGCTCCCAAGAAATAAATAGTTGTATGTCATTTTTTACAACAAAACACGAAACAAAATCACTAAAAAAACTAATATTCCGCACCACAACGCAACGTGACGTTTAAAACTAAATCAGCTAATATTGCATAGTTTGTTTACTTTCTGTGATACGATACGGAGATAAGAGCGGGGTGGACAACGCTCTTGCTTGCTTGATGATTGTTTTTTTGTTAGATACTTAGTTTCAATGTATTTTTTTTTAGTTTTCATTGTTATTTTTTGGGAAAAGTTTAAGCGAAATTAATCGTCATGTCATACACCGACCAGTATTAGGAATCACGTCTTTTATTTTTATACATAAGTTGTACGACACTCTGTATATATATTTTTATATTTTCGCCTGTCTATGGCTACTTGATTGCAGTTTTTTCATAAGGATCAATGAAAACCTGTCACATCTGCGATCATCATTTGGGCGAAAATTACGATGGCTGCGGTTTAGTACGCGAATATCTCGAAAACCGTAAAAGATAAGATGTAGTACGTAGTATTTTTGACAAGTAGATTTTTGGGAGAATTCAAAAATGCTAAAATATATAGGGTGTCTCATTTAAAGCATACATGTTTTTTGTTACACCCTGTATATGAATTGTAAAAAATATTAAGTAAACTATCAGAGAAAATCAAAGAAAATAGTTCTTTTAGACAGTATTTGTTTGAACCTTCTATAACGCTTAGTTTAGCCTCTAGAAGGGGGGAGACTTATAATGGATCACCCTGTACCTATATATTTCTTGTTGCCGAAGCGTGATTTTGCTCCTATGAGTTACTCATTAGGTTAAGATAATTGTTAGTAAATAAAAAAGTGTTTCACTTTAATGTAAAATTGACCTTTCTAAAAGTGTATAATATATACGGACTACCAGTTAAAATGCCTAAAAACTTCAAAAGTACGACAAATTGTCATATTGTTTAAAAAAGGTCTCTAAAACTGAAATTTTTATATTAAATTTTGCATAATACTAAAAAATCAGCAAAAATAATATTTTAGTAAAGTCTTTATTGAACAATATCAAATTATCACTCGGGTTACGGATGAAGGCTGTTCTATAAAGAGGGCGATAACCAATTTTGGAGTTGATAAAATAACAATAATACGATGGAAACAGCGCTGGATTGAAAAGAATTCGACGAATAGGAAACTTGGATTAGGACAAAAACGATGGTAAACTTAATACTAATTATTTTAACTTAAAAAAGAACTAAAATAAATAATTTAGTATTTAATAGGATCACCATTTTTCTCTATTACAAGCTGCAAACGTCTGGGCATTGAAAAGGTTAAATTTTGAAAATACTGATGGTCTTCTTAGAGCTGATCCAATGCGCGATAAATAGCATCGCTTAACTCTTCAGCATTTTATGGTCTCCAATTCCTTTGGTATATTATTTTAACGATTCGACCCCATATATTTTCCATTGGGTTAAGGTCAGGGCTGTTGGCTGGCCAAGGAAGTGTTTCTATATTATTATTCTGAAACCATTGGTGAACAACATTAGCCGTGTGTACTGGACGGTTGTCCTGCTGATAAACGAAGTCATTATTTTCATGTAAAGCCTGTACAGATGGCAGCATAACGTTTTCAATATCGTTCAGTATTGAATCTTCCTTCGATTCTCCAAAAAAAAACCCAAACCTTTAGCACTAAACCAGCCCCACATGTTTACAGAAAAATGTCCAGCTTTTTTAATTTGGTTTGTATATTCGAGTTCAACTCTAGAATTTGGTGCACGATAAACTAACATTCTCCTGCTGCTTGAAGATGATTAAAAATTTTTTTCGTCAGTGACAACCAACCTCTCCCAGAAGTCATTATCACGAAGAACGTTGTTCAGTGCAAAAATCACTCTGGCCTGTTTTTGTTCTTCTGTTAGAAAAGGCTTCTTTGCAGCAACTCGACAAGAGACTTCTGATTTCGTTACTCTTCTATTTACTGTTGCTAAAGAACCCGGAAATAATGTTACATTAGCTGCTTCAACCGACGTTGAAAAAGGATTTTGTCTGAGATGGTCAATAAGTCTCTCATCTTGCACTTCAGAACTTACTTTTGGTCGTCCTGATCCATCTTTCCTATCCGTAGAATTATTTTCAATCCAGCGCTTTTTCCATCGCATTATCGTCATTTTATCAACTCCAAAATGGGTAGCCGTTCTTCTTATAGACCAGCCGTCTTCTATAACTCGAGTGATAATTTGAACTTTTGTAAATGTTGATATCTGTAGCATTTTTAAGGATGTCACACTGAATTTTAAGATGTCAGGCATACTAAGCTGGTGGTGCCTTATAATAGTATACACTAATGGAAAGCTAAATTTTGTGGCATACGAAAAAATGCATGTATGAGTTTTTTTTTAAATCAAGTGTACCTACTTTAACTTAGTTTGTAACTAATGAATTAAAGATAATTTTTAATGCTGCGTGTTTTATTTTTTTATGACGTTTTGTAGATGTCCTGATTTTAAATCAAGCTGTCAGGACATTTGATTCTAACATTACTTAAACTTTTTTTAAACTTTTAATTTAAAAAAATGCTGCGTTTAAATATTATTTATTTCTAAAAACTTTGTAAGCAAGAGAAATAATAATAAATATTAGGTTACGCGTTGTTGTTATTATTGATATGTAAAAAGAATTAAAAACGAAAACAATAGGTAATGGTAACCGTAGATCAAGCGTGGATTTGTGACGAAGGCGTGGGAGGGCAAGGGGGGAATTACCACCCTCGATTTAAATTTGTTACCAAAATCCTTAAAAAAAATAAAACTTTAAAAGACCTTACTGCGTAACTATTGATATTTATAATTTTAGTTTAATTTTGTTATGTAATTTTCCCAAAAATTTTCGCCTGCGGTGCCATAACAGCATTAATATTAACGACTTTATTTTTATTTAAGTAAAAAATTACATTTTGACTGTAATTCTCTCAAAAATGTTCACCTGCAGCGCTTTTAATTATGTTTTTGAAAACAAATTTATTGGATTTGAGGCCACGTCCGGGCTTGCCATTCGAGTTTCGCACTGGTTTGGTGCTCATCAGTACATGGTTAATTGTGCAGCTCTTCTTCCTTCCTGTATCGTGGGAAATCCTCACTTCAGCTGCCTTGATCTGGCATATGCATCAAGTGCTGCGCCGATTCCTCTTCGAGCCCGCAAGCGGGACAGACGGAATCTCCTGCTACTCTTATTTGCGTCAGATGTTTGTTCAGCTGATTGTGCCCAGTCAGCATCCCTGTCAGCAGTCCAATGTCCTTTCGGGTCTTGCCTAAGAGCCATTTAGTTCTGGCTACATTCGGACCATCCACGAATAACTTGGACTGTCTGCACTTTGACTCTTGCCTCCAGGACGTCTTCAGTTCATTGTTCGCCCATTTGTTGAGCTCACTCTGTACCTGTATCCTTGTTATACCCAGAAGAGGTTCCGGTTCATTGTATTGGGTTTCGGCCCCTAGTATGGCAAGTTCGTCCGCTTTCTCGTTCCCTGGTATTCCCTCATGATCTAGGACCCACATCAGTGTTACCCTCTTGTCTTGAGCTACTGTTTGCAGTGCTTCAGCGCACTCCTCCGCCAGACTACTGACCATTTTGGGCGCACTTAGAGCCTTGAGGGTAGCCTAGCTATCGGAGCATATGCATATGTCCCTCTTGACCTCCGGTAGGGTTGCTGCCATGATAATGGCATATAACTCCGCTTGAAACACCGTAGGGTGTTCTCCAAGTGGACAACTTTTCTGAATTTCTAGGCTTTTCGCGTACACTCCTGCGCCTGTTGTCTGCCTGGCTGATAGTTTAGAGCCATCCGTGTAGCAGACCGTCACATCTCTGCTTAATTCCCTTCGGAATTCTTCCCTTTACCACTCATTCCGTTCTGGTATTGTGACCCTATACTTTTTATCCATCCATGGTTTAAGCGGTGCTTGCACGGGCAGTCGTAGGAGGCAGATGTGGGTGGGTGGAGGAATCAGCGGTGTACCTTATAGGAGAGTGTGACGGATACACCAGATTGAGGCAGCAGACGTGGGGTACCCCTACAATAAAAGAGGAGGAGCTACACTCTCTAAGATGGGCTGTCGTGCTGAACTTTGTAAAAGAGACAGGAAGGCCCGGAGAGAGAGAGAGGCAGGACGAGTAGAGGGAGTGGAAGGATAAGGGTGCAAGACGGGGTATGGCAGAAAGGCCCCATGAAGAGGCCTAATTGCCAGGCCTGCGGGCCTCCCCTTGCTACTACTACTAGGAGGGGCAACTCTTTTGTCGCCAGTCCCTCGACCGAGAGATGGCCCTCTCTTTCCTCCCTGCCCTTCCGTAGTCCCTGGTCCCTTAATCGCAGGTGCGTCGCCATCGCCTCCTTCTTCATCCAAGTTGGAAATATATCTTAGCAAGCAATACTTATTGGACCAGAAATATATGGTAAATACTTTTTAAACGGAAACATTGTTTTCTTTAAAATCAGCTCAAAAGATCAAGACATCTTTGGTGGAAATAACGAAAATTCAAACTTGGATGAGCATCCCACAAGGAACACACAAAATACCAAAGCGAAAAGAGAAATGATTAAACGATGTTTCGGCCTGGGCCCTGGTCACCCTCTACCATACATCATTAAACACCATCATACACTTTGATTTCCAACCTTGAAACACTCACAAATAGGCATCGTTCCGCAGTGGTACTTATCCAAGCTACCTGATACGGATTCGTCCTAGCGTGTTAATATTTCCAGTAGGATTATGCTCCTAAGGCAATTAAAACAAAAAAAGAATTTAAAAAAACCTCCAAATCAGTTACTTCAACCGAAAGGAAACTAAAAAACAAAAGATCAAGAGGTCTTGGGTGGAAATAACAAAAATTCAAACTTGGATGAGCATCCCACAAGGAACACACAATTTTATAAAAATATCAGTTGTGAATTTAGGATAAAAAATAATTAAACGAACATAATATACAGGGTTATTCACGAACATTTTACGGCAGTCGTGGAAGTAGGATTCATCGGACACGTCGATAATGTATTTCAAGGGGGCAATATCGGAAATTTCGTCTGACCATCTCCTTTGAGGAGTAAGCTTTACCCCCTATGTTAAATAGAGAAAGTGGGTCAAGTAAAGGTACATATTTTAAATTCCAATATTGCCCAAAAGTATCCCTCTTGAATACAAAATCCCAGGGTTTTTTTTAAATTAAATTCTAAATACCCTAAAAGGTTCGATGATCGTAAAACTCTCTCTATATAACAACATAATTAAAAATTATGTAAATAAAAAAAAACGTAACAGAAGGTCAACAAGGGTAATATAATATATTTCCAATTTTTGCATTAACTTTGGTCTTGAATTACCTTTTGTTTAAAAAACTTTAAAGAATCTCAATAAATCTATAACTTCAACTCTTACACCTGCAAAAAACGGACATAATGTTTTTAATTCTTATCTGAATTTAACAAAAATTTATGCACAAATATATATTCAGTTTTTTATTTTCAACAAATATTTTGGGTAAAAAAGTACGAGTTTTAAGAAGATAATAAAAAATAAAAAAGGCTTAATTATGATAAACTATAATGTTTTTTTGATAGACACTATATTTTTCGAGAAAATCTAAATTTAGTCCCGCTCAAAGACATTCAACTAAAATAGACCCATTAAGTCATTCATAAATCACTTTGAAACTCGATCAGTCGTTAGACTTAGGGAAAACCATTTTATCTTCCACTGGCAACGCTGGCGCAGGCAATACCACGTTACGTTTACCAGCGGCCAGAAGCGGCTCGTTATTTATAAATGTAAAAAGGTTTGGTCTTTATTTTCAGACTTGTCAAATATTTTTGGAAATACAATTTTTAATCTTTTTATACTTAATAATTGATACCGAGGTATGGAGAGATTTTGTGAAAATATTTATGTAAGGAAATAACATAGAAATTTAATTAAATATTAATTTTTTAAATGTTCTCCAGATAGTTAGTTGCCGAACTAGTGTGGAAAGTGATACTTTTACGCACTGGAGGAGTTCGGGCTGGAAAGGTACTTTCGCAAGAGTTGTACAATGTTTTTTCTACGAGTGTTTATGATGAGTTTCTTGATGAAAAATTATTTTTTAGTGAACACACATTTCAAATTCAAAATTTAAAAATTTGATCCATAAAGTACCATTTAAAAAAAAAATGCGTGCGTTAAAAGTTTTTTCACCCACACTAGGACAGTTTTTTACGCACGCCGTGCTTATTTTTCTACGCACGGTGCGGCGTGTGGGAAGTTGAACTTTCCACATTAAAATTGGTATGTAAAACTAGACTTTCTCGCTCGCCATGCAAAAAACAAAATAGTTTTTTTTACCTATTAAATATCAAGTGACTAAAAGTGTACTAAAAACGTGCCCAAAGTGACTTTTTCGCCCTTAACGGCCATCGCGTACAGAAAAGTATCACTTTCCGCACTGTTTGGGCAAATTACTGTTGTGAAAAAATGTAAAAACCAATGTGAAAAAAATAAGCAAATTTGATTAAAAATAGTGGTATTTTGGAAAACGAAGATACCTATATTATAGGTATTAGGTATATGATGGTTTTTCATTGTGTAAAAATAAATGGAATTTTTACACTCTACTATAATTTTTATTTAATACGCACAAAAGTATTCATACATTTTTAATAAATACAAAAAAAAATCTTGCTGGATTATCTATCAATGTAAATATTATAAATAAAAAGTTGTAACAAACATACATTCTTTATCCTATGTCTGATATACTGTTTAAAAATTTATATTGATACCGGGAACGCTTGTACTATTTATAAACAAATCTCGGCAGAAAAAATGCGCTGAATACAGATAGTATAAAAAAATATTTTAAAATGGGTTGGTTGATTATACCTCACAGGGTATAATTAATCATAATTGCTTACCATATTGTTTTTATCAGAAATTCGCAAAAATATCAAAAAAAAACTTATTTCTTTTGTATATTTATTCATTATATTTTGTATTTATTGCAGCACTAGTTGCGCGCCTCTGGCGGCCTATGACAAGATGGCGTCGGAAAAACATATGATAAATAATCTGTGAAATGTTTGGTTTTCACCTGCAATTTCCAGTTTTCGTTACACTACGCACTTTGTCATATCATTTTTGCCACAAACACTTAAAAATCTATTGAAAAAAAGAATAGTTTCTTTTCTATATTTATTCATTATATTTTGTATTTATTGCAGCACTAGTTGCGCGACTATGGCGGCCTATGACAAGATGGCGTCATAAAAACATATGATAACTAATCTGTAAAATGTTTGGTTTTCACCTGCAATTTCAAGTTTCAGTCACACCACGCACTTTGTCATATCACTTTTGCCACAAACACTTAAAAATCTATTGAAAAAATATTAAAAAAAAACTATCCAATAATCTGTAAAATATACCAAAACCTCAATTATTTTAAAGCTACAACGCCGACAAGAAATTATGAATGTAGCAGCGTACAGACGGTTATATGGCGGACCCGCCACTAATGCGAGGTTGTCACATTGTTGTATGTTTTATTCCCGATATATATTGGGAAATAAAAATAATTACACTTTCGTCCAAAATATCAGTATCTGATATTTCAATTGAAATTGAGGTATATTTTAAGTACCATAACATAAAATTGTGAAGATTCAAGGAACTTAAATGCAATTATATAATATACCTAAATTTCTTTATATATGTGAATAAAAATAAGGTGTTTCTCCATGTTTTAAATAATAAACCAGAGAATTTGCATAATTGCAGGTAAATGAAAAGTTACAAAAATAATATGTTTGTAAAAACATTACGTGTAGAGATACAACTTTCAGCGCAATCTGGCATCGTCGCCAAATGGTTTACCTTGTGTCTTATCGCAACTGTGGTAAACATAATGTCTCTATTTAAGTTATACCTTTATGGTCCCACTACATTTTATAAAGTAAAAGATTACCTTGTGAAGGAATGCTCGAAATTATATTGTTTTTTTACCTTCGCAAAATCCTTTTTACAAGCTTTTATTCAACTTCAACTCTATGTATTTTATTTATTTATTTATTTTTATGTATTCAATATGGCGGATTTAGGGTCAGGCATTGCGTATCAATTTTTCTTACTAAGTCCTGCACACGAAAACACACGAAAACGAACAGAAACACCCTGCAATTCTGATGCACTAGCTGAAATGCATAGATTTAGACAAATCTAAAAATGAAAAAATAATTTTATATAAAAAAAACGCTTTTTCAAATACAAGCTTTTATATAAAATATAAAGTGCACTAAAAAGGAGAAAACAATTTTTAGCAATCTGATATCATAATAATAAAAGCGATGTTGGGTTAAGTTTACTTACCCTTGCATTTCTCTGCTTTATAGTGAATTCATATTCTTGCGAACAATCACAATATAATCAATAACATAAATTTACCGAAGTCAGCGGAACAGAATTCTAATTTTTTTTTCTTTTTACTGCACTTTATATTTTATATAAAAGCTTAGGTATATTTGAAAAGCTGATTTTTATATAAAATTAGTTAAATTATTTTTTTATTTTATTTTTTTAGACCTCAGTATTAAACAACGGAACAACCATAGGGTTGCATATTAAAAACGTTAAACCAGTATCTCGAGCATTGTATAAATGTGACTTTAAAGATGACTTAAACGACACAGTTTTGGATTATAGTTACGTCACCGTAGCACGTAAGAGTTTAGTACACCTATGTCACATTTAGCACATCATTTTTGGCACTAATGGCATTAGTTGTGAGCGATTTTGCTCTTCTGCCTTATACGAGGAGAACAAACTGTCATCAAAACCGCTCACGAACAAAGCCATTAGTACCTAAACAGACAGAAAAGTGAGATTTCGACCAATCAGGTGCGTTTCTGATTCCCGGGAGCATTCCCTTCCCCGAAGAATACGAGCCCAGCTATTTAAAAAAAAAACTACAATTCGCAACGTATTTTTTCATAACTTTGCCAGGGTACCCAGGAAAAACTAAATATCAGAATTAGCTGAAATTTTGCACAATTGTTAATTTTTTAATTTTTAACAAAAATATCTAGAGACCCGATTTTTTCAAAAAATTGGAAATATCCTCTGGATTACATTATTCCTTTTTATATTTCTTTGTCTGAGCGAAAAAACACTACGTTTCCCTTTTCCTAAAAGCCTGATGGGCACTCCGGTAAATCTTGATTTCTAAGCTTTTCTATTTCATTGAATTTGAGAGAGAAATACGCAGTTGAAGCCCAGTAAACACAAACGAAATATATATATTTTAAAAATATTACTTAAGTTTATGCTAAGTATATTTATCTAGTAGTAGAAAAGGGGCGGCGCGAAGCCTGGCAAGTAGGCCTCCCTGGGCCCTTTCTGCCCTACCCCGAGCCTGCCCCTAATCCACCGCCTGCACCACTGGTCTGGCAGTCTGCTCATCTGGTTTCACTGTTCTTTTTGCAAAGTCCAGTATTTTGTCTCATTTGAGCGTGTACAGGTCCTCCTCATCCAGGGTCGGGAAACCGAATATCTGGTATCTCGTCCTTTGGTATGCCTCGCAGTTCGCTATAACATGTCGGGATGTCTCTTCTGCCCGCCCGCAGGCCCGGCAGGTCGAGTCATTTTCCACCGCGATCCGGGTCATGTGCTTCCTTAGTCGGTTGTGACCTGTTATGATTCCTGTCAGCAGACCAGCGTCCCTTCATGATCTCCCCAGAAGCCATTTTTGTCTGGCTACATCCGGGCCCTTCACGAAGTCCTTGGTCTGTCTGCGTCCTGTTCCTCCTCTCCAAGCGGTCGTCATGGCATCATTGGCCCATTTATTGAATCGACTTTGCAATTGCCTCTTGGTTGTTCCTAGGAGTGGTTCTGGCCCTACATGCTGGGTGCTTGCCCCGATTCTGGCGAGCCCGTCGGCCATCTCGTTACCCGGCACCCCCATATGTCCCGGTACCCACATAAGTGTCACCTGTTTGCCCTCTCCCAAGGATTCTAGTGCATCCGCACATTCCTCCACCAGGGTGTTGTTGATCTTTGGCGCTCTTAGTGCCTTTAGGGCCAACTGGCTGTCGGAGCATATATAAACATGCTCATCCCTACCGTTCGTTATTTCCTCCATGGTTGCAGCCATTATAGCATAAACCTCTGCCTGAAAGACCGTGGCTTGCTCTCCGAGCGTGTAGCTCTTTCGAACCTCCTGGTCTCCCACGTAAACCCCCGATCCTGTGGTTTGCTTCTCCGACAGTTTGGACCCGTCGTTGTAGCAAATCACGGCGTTCTCCTCGAACTGGTCGCGGAGGTTTTCACTCTGCCGTAGTTCCCTGTCTGGGATGACTACTTTGTACCTCTTGTTGAATCTCCAGGGGTTTTTTGGTCTTTGTGTTTTAATCGCTGCCATAGGAATTTCTCTCTCGGCGATTTGGGCAATCCTAAGATGCCCCGCAGCTTCCCCTCTTCCTCTCCATTGACCTGTATCTCTCAGCCGGAGGTGGGTCACCATCACTTCTTTTCTGATCTAGATCGGAAGCGGCGGCAGTCCCAGAATGGTTTCGAGTGCCTGTATAGGTGCCGTCCCCATAGCGCCGGTTATCCCTCTGCATATGGTTCCCTGTAGGTTCTTAAGCTTGAGGGTAGGAGTGACCTTCTCCACTCTTGGCCACCAGACTATGGATCCGTACTGGATCCTTGGTCTTAGTACTGCCGTGTACATCCAGTGGAGGTTTCTGGGGCTCAAACCCCAGGTGCGGCCAACCACTCGACGCAGTTGCCACATCGTTGCCTGCACCTTATTGGTCAATTTCGCAACGTGTGGTGTCCAGGTGAGCCCCTTTTCTAGGGTGACCCCTAGGTACTTCAGTTCTGAAACCAAAGTCAAGGGTCTCCCGTACATCTTGGGTGCTCTGAATCCCTCCATTTTCCTCTTTCTTGTGAACAGGATCATCTCTGTCTTTCCTAGATTGACAGAGACCGTTTTGCTGACACCAGTCTTCTATGATTCGTACCGCCCTTTGCATTCTGTTGCAGACTACTAAGTATATCTACTACATAATATTCTAAGAATATTTGTCTGTATTCTTGTCATATTCTTGTATTATTTCTGAAATATTTCCTTTTGGATGTTCCTTTGAAATATCCTAAGAATATTCGACTTCCGAATATTAATTACAGAATATTCCAAGTATCTTTGTAAAAATATAATCTTTTTGCAATTGTTAAGTAAATATTTTTAGTAATCAGAATATTAACTAAATCCAGTGCTTTATCTAGAGAATTTTCTTCAAAATCTTTAAAATAAAATATATACAGATTATTATAATAATAATAAAACACATAAAATATGGATGTATTTTTTATAATCTTGTGGGAGTAGAAAAAATTAAATATTCTTTTGAGGTAGAAAGTTGAACGATCTGTAAAAGTCTTTAAAGTATTGAGTAGTTTGTGTTTGTTAGATTTGAGATGGCGCCTCACTCGGAACATTTTCAATACTATCCGTAATGTTTTATTTATTTATATATTATATTGGACAAAATGTGAAATGAACATTCATGAAAACGTAATAAGAATATTCAGAAGATTCTTTGGTTACTCAAAATATACGCGGGAAATGTTCTAAGAAAATTCTCTGTATGCTACGATTGTTTTATAAATATATTTAGCCGTTTCAGTCGCATATTCTCTAGTAGATTTGGGACCTATTCCAGTCATTTTTCCAAAAAATATTATTTTCATGTTTGAAGAATATTTATTTTACATTCTAAGAATGTTCCAATCTTCTCTATTCTTAGAATGTGCTATGAATATATTTGTGTTTACTGGGAGGATCATAATATAGATCGCGTTACTGTTCCGGTGTTCGTTTGAGGTCATTTCGTTGATTTACTAGCATTTCATGGTAATTACCAGAACGCGTGCAGTTTTGCTAACAACTATTCTCCTAGATCGTAGTTTTGACCTTAACCACAGATTGTTATATTATTTATCAGGCTCCTTTTTAGGGGTGCAAAGTTTTGAACAAAAAATTTAGTGTGAGTATGTTGTTCTTTGTATTTTAGACCAGCCAGAAGTGACAGATTTTCAGTGTCACTTTTTTGACCTGACAGAGTTGACTTGTACCTGGACAGATAAAAATTATTTCAAAACCGATTATCAGTTAAATTATACGTCAACTAACGATATAAGGTAAGTGAACTCCAAAACCAATCGAAGGAACTAGAAAAAAGTCTGTAAGTAAAATTCTTTGTTACGAAGCCACTACTTTCATAAATCCCAAGTTTATTTTTGGGACACTGCGCATGTGCGACTTAGCCTGTGCCAATTTAACTTAAACGTTCGAATCCCTTTTAAATAAGTTTTCCATAAAGTCATCATAGGGACTTATCGGTACATAAGGTCGGCATTGCCTGACTTTAATAAAGTCGGCACTATTATTGACAGTTCCGCACGCGGGAAAGGTACTATACTATGGTAGACATTTTTCCTACTTAACAGAAATTATTTTTAACCCACAACTATATTTAATCAGAGTGCACTTTCATAAATGCTTTGTATGGATAGCATTCCGCATTACTTTAATTTTAAGTTTGGATTTAGTTTTTTATGTTGGGGTTGGGCAGAGAGCATATAAACCTAAATAGAGAGGACACGTAATATGCGACCAGTAAGCCAATATGATTCACAGCGAATTTTTGATTATTAGCTGAATGCGCCAGGATAAACCAGAGTAATATTTATTTAAAATTCAAACGGCAATAATCCCGCGCGTTGAATGAATATCGATTTATCACTGGAGTACATACTTATATTTAATGCAAGTTTAAATGAACTTGTTACTAAGGGAGCTGGCAGAAAGTTTTTATTGCATATATTTTACAAGCCTTTATAACTTTTAATAATTTAGGAAAAAGCAGAGAGCATATAATTTAGGTTTTCTCCGGTAAAAAATAAGTGTTTTTTTATTTATTTTTTAAATATTTTGCTATCTACGCTTACTTCAATTCAAACTATAAAAAAACACATTTGCAACAAACCACCCAAACTATGCTTCTGTACCAGGAGGAGATCAGTATGGGTGAGAACGTATGTGAAAATTGATGGTCTCATATGATAAATTTCCAAAAGAGGCGGTTGTGACGTAATTGTGTCAATTCCCATCATACTTTTCCAAAAGGGAGAGATAAAGATATTTTTTTTGGAAATTTAATTTTTTTATTTGACCGGTGAAGACGAAACCTTGCCAAAGAGTAATGTTTAATTTAAAATAAAAGAAAAAAACTGGCACCGCAGGGCAACATTTTTGGGGAGGTTGGTACGTAATTTCGTCGGAGAGGGGGTGGATACCGTCCCTCTGCATTCGCCACCTGTGACTGTACCGGCCCCACCTTACTGCGTTTTCGTTACGTAATATATGGATAGCCCCTAAGTTGGTTACTAACGTTTTTGCTACCACAGAGTACCGAAACAGACCAGACGGTTTACTCAGGTAGTGGGGGGTCCCACGCGCATCCTTCGCGCATGCAGCCATTCTGGAGTATAAGTCCCGAAATCATTCAGTAGCGTCGACTGAGCGGTGATAGTTCAATAAAGTGAATTTGTTTAGGCAGTGGCGTCAAAATAAATGTTGTATAATATTTATGTATAACTTTAGATATTTTTAATTTGAGTGATTATTTTCAATAACAATAATTATTTTTTTATATGAGGTAGTTTCTTGATTCATTTCTTAATTATTATATGGTCAGGTAAAACCTAATTCAGGAAAATCCAAAAAATGATTAAATTTTATGGCAGGCAAATCTAATTTTCTAAGAACCTTAAATCACGGATCACCATTTCGGTACTCTGTGCTTAATTAAATTTTTTTTATACCTACTTATTTTTATGCAGGGTGATGCATTATATTTTTCCCACCAATTTTCTACATTGGTTTTCGCCCTAAATAAATAATTTAAGAAGCGTTTAAATAGGCTTTTTTTCTTTTTTAGTTGCAATGCAATTTATTTTGACATTTACCATATATCTTTTTTTTTGTTTATAGATGTATCTTTTTTTTTTTATTCCAAAATGACCTATAATTATCTTTAAAGTATTAAGTACTCTGAACAAATTTAAAAACAAGGTTGTCATAAGAGTAATATGTGTTGAACAAAGAACCACCTAAAATTTTGACATGTCTAGCACATATTAAACTAATGGAAGAGTATTTTTAATTTTACTGAAGAAACATCAAAGATAATTTTTGGTTGATCTACAATTTTTGTATTAAATCGATACCTAAATGGTACATGTAAAAAAAGAAAACAGTTGCTGATTGAAATGCTAATCTGGACGCCCTTGCCGAATTGACCGGAACGCCTGTGGTTTATCAAACCAGGAATTTATCAGACCGTATTTAATAAAAAAATTCATCTTAAGAACGATTCACTATAGAAACTGCAATTCGTCAAACCAATGTTTTATCCGAACCTTATTTCATCAAATCCATTCAATAACAAATTCGAAATTTAACAGATCCGTTTTTTATCGAACCATTGTTTATTAAACTCATTCAATATGAAACTCGTAATTTGTAAAACCCATTTTTAATAAAATCCGGAATTTGTCAAACCATTATTTATCAAAACCAGATTTCGTCAAACTCGTTGTTTATCAGAAAATATTTTCTAAATTGATAGCGCGTTCGCCAATAATACATGAACCCGTACGTACGTACACGCAGGTGGCGACATCTATGAGTTTGATATTAAATGAGTTTGATTAAAAACGGATCTGTTAAATTTCAAATTTGTTGTGGAATGAGTTTGATGAAATAGGGTTCGGATAAAAAATTGGTTTGACGAATTGCAGGTTCTATATATAGTGAACGATTTTATGATTGAACTTTCTTTAATTTAACGGGTTTGATTTTGCATATTCTGATAAACCGTGGTTGTCCATTGATGGAACTCCAATCTACGTCGTTCAGTCAACTGCTGTCGCTCGCATTCAACTATCACTTTCTGCACTTGTTAGGTTATTAACTATATTAAACCATCGTCAAAAATCCAAAAATCTTTAAGAAAAGCCTATTGTGGCGTTTTAAAATATTAAATTATGTATGTGCAGTATTTAGTTTATTTATCAATCGCCCTAAATATTTATCTCAGTCAAGCTCCTTAGTTCTGGGTCAATTTAATCGTGTGACAGGTTAAAAATTACCTACAACTTTTTTCACTGTTTTTTTTTTTTAATTTTATAAATTTCTCAGACAAGAGAGAATATTAATGCAATCAGACGGTAATTGATTTGGGTTTTCATTAAACTGCTCGTTTAGAATAAAAAAAGAACTTTTCTGCCATTTTTAGCACATGATAACTTAACCCCAGATTTAAAATTGATAAACCGGAATAATAACGGTGTCATGTAGGTATCATGATTTCTAAATTAGATACAATATGTTCCCAGTTAACTTATTAAAATATATTCACAAAATTTATTTAAAACATACCCGTGTGTGTTATGTGCCATAAGAAAAACAAAAAAGTAAAATGATTTAAAAATTATTAATACCCTCCTGACCTAAAATATCAAAACAGTATATTTAGAATAAAACACATTTTAATCAGGCCCTGGATTTTACCCCGAAATGGCTCCGGCGGACGTTTCAAGCGAGATCAAAGAGATTCCGCCGGCTTATATATCTGGTTGTTTGGTGATCCGTGCTTAATACGTTCTGAGTACCGAAACAGTTGCCACTATTTCTGACATTGTTGTCATCTACACATACTCATATCCACCTATAAAGTTGACACACAATAATTAAAGTTAACTCTGCCCCTTATTAAAGGTCCATAGAAACCTTGGCACAAACGTTACAAAAGTCGATATTATTTTGACAGCACCGCGCTCTGGCCGGATAGCCCGAACGTAGATTTCAGATAGCCCCGGCATCCAAAAAGACGGTACCTGGGGAGACCATCATAAGGGGCCCAAATATTTTAAATGCTAAATTTTGTAGCCTTTTTGTATAGCTAAATGTGTGTGACTCAAAATAAGACAATCAAAGAGCTTTTTGGATGCCCATACGACTTTTGTGGCAGGCCAACTTGCAGAAACTGCTTAGGAGCCACACAATCGCGGGTCATCATGTTTACCTGTCCAGATTGCACTGTCCTAATTAAAAAAGACTTACATGCACTAAATAATAAAGTGGAGCAGGTAAAAAAAGAGGTACGGCAGTGAATTTGAAGAAAAAGTAAAAAATGAGTTTCAGGAAATTAAAAAATATTTCAAAACAAACACAACAGGGCGACATATGCCACTGTAGTAGCAGAGACACAATCATTAAAAGAACAGATCACACAATTAAAAGAAGAAGTGGAGAACAAATCGGAAGCACCAAATGCTCCAAATCAAGAAAAAGAAATAGACATAATTGAGCCAGCAATACAATAGCTTCAATAAAGGGGAAAAAAGCCCGAAATTTCTTGGTCTTTGGAGTCCCAGAGGCACCAAATACCGAAAAAAAGAATGAAGAAGATGCAATCAGCATAGACAGAGCTGTAAAGTTCCTCAAAAAACTAAAAACAAACACAATAAAAGCATATATAATAGACTACCCCACAGCAAATAAATCTAGACCGATTAGAGTAATCCTTCCTACAAAAATGGAAGCTAGTGAGATCTTACAACTAAAAAAACAATTCAAGGATGAACATGTGTACCTTAAGTATGATCAGATAGAAATATAAAGAACCTACCTTAAAAATATCATTAAAGAACTTGAAAGGCGTACTAACAGTGGGGGAAATGATCTGAAAATTAAATATGTCAAAGGTAAGACAACTATAACTAAGGTCACAACAAATTATCAACCAAAATCATCAACCAAAAAACTTAGGCAACCGCTCAGCAAGCTAAGCCTTATGTACACCAATGCATGCTCCCTTCTAAGTAAGATTCACGCATTTCAGTCCACAGTTTATCTAAAAATGCCATCTTTTATTTTTATCACTGAAACCTGGCTACACAGCCATATCCCTGACTCAGTAATACTACCACATGGTTACATAATGTATAGAAATGACAGGGAAAATCAGGGAGGAGGGGAGCTTGCATAATTATAAAAAAACACATAGAAAAAGAGCAGGTGTCTGTCTGTCATCAATCCCATATTTTTTGAAGGTGAAGATAGGCAGTCATAAATTCACATTAGGATGTATATATAGACCAAAAGTCGAATACCAAAATACTCATAACTGCCTTAGAATATTTTTTCGAAAACTATACCAACTGTATCATATTTGGTGACTTTAACTATCCTGAAATAAATTGGAAAAATCTCTCATTAGTAAAATCTAGTCAAGTAACAGAAGAGTTTCTTGTTGGATACAATGGATGGAACCGTAAGCAGTTGATTACAAAAGAAACCAGAAACAGAGGGGAACAATCGTCACTGCTGGACCTGCTCTTTTGCACCAACAAAAAACTCATAAATGAAATAACATACGAACCTCCATTAGGCAAGAGCGACCATGCAGTTATCATGCCTAAAATACAGTTACAATTAAAATTAAGCAATACAAGGAAAAGAATAAGAAGAAACTTCTATAAAGCAGACTATAATAAAATAAACCACTATATTACCTGTAAACTTACTAAAACTAGTTTGCAAGATGCTTCATTTCTAGACATCAAAAAAATAATGACATAATGAATTGAAAAATACATTCCTTTAAGAGCCACTCGTAAAAATAACGAAAAGCCATAGTTAAACCGAAGCATTTTCAAAGACATAGACATAAAAAGTCACCTGTGGGATAAATATAGAACTACTAAACTGGAGGCAGACTATCTGACTTTTATGCCAGAGAACAACCAACTCAAAACACAAGTATGAAAAGCACGCAGTCAATATGAAGAGAGTCTGCTAAAAAAGGAAGAAAAGTTCTTCTACAAATACATTAAAAGAACTCTGTTAAGCCATGTTTCAGACATACAGTTAAAAGATCCCAACGCAGGCAACCTTGTTACAGATCCTGCTATGGTTGAACTCTTAGCAGAACAGTTTCAAACTGTGTGCACAATGGAGACACTGGAAAACTTTCCCACTTTACACCATGAACTCAGGAGGGACGAGGAATTCTCTAGTATTAACATCACTGAGGAGTTGGTTGTCGAAGCTATCAGGAACATGAAAATTGATGCGAGTCCGGGACCAGATAACATCCCAGTAATATTTATTAAAAACTGTCTCCCCAGCCTCCAAAAATATCTAACATCTGCCTTTAACAACACCTTAACAAATGAAATTATTCCCTAAACTTGGTTGACCGCACATGTCCTACCAATTTATAAAAAAGGCAGCACATTAGAACCACTAAACTACAGACCAATTAGCCTGACTTGCTCTCTCTACAAGGCAATAGAAAAGATCCTCACTGAAGCTCTCATAAGCTTTGTCCTAACTAATAAAATAATCACAGAAGACCTTCTTGCCAGGTCGCTCAACAGCTACAAATCTACTCACCTGTTTGAATGAATGGACTCAGTCGCTAGATATAATGGATAACCAATAGTCATCCTGTACTTCGACTATGAAAAAGCTTTTGATAAGGTGCCACACAAACGGCTATTATACAAACTGAATCACTTTGCGGGCAGAGGGCAAATCCTATTATTTATTGAAAAAATCCACAGCTCTAGAATCCTTAGGGTTAGAGTTCATGGTCAGTTATCGGACCCAAAACCAGTTCACAGTGGTGTTGTTCAGGGGTCGGTCCTTGGGCCGCTTCTGTTCACATGCTACATTGCAGATCTTAGCAAAGACTTGCAAACTCAAAGTCAATCCTTTGCAGACGACCGGAAGGTGTACTGCAACCCTATGACAGATCTGGACAAGTTTATAGCAGACATAAGGACTCTAGAAATCTGGACACAGGATTGCTTGATGAATCTGAACACTGACAAATGTACAATTCTCCACGTTGGGAGAAATAATCCACAAAATAAGTACAGTATCACCAACACTGAAATCTCACAAGTTACACTAAATAGAGGGACTTGAGTCATAATAACAGACAACCTGAAATGGGAAACCCATATAGCTCAAATGGCGAAAAAAGCAAACACATTGATTTACCTTATAGGAGAGCTTTCAGTAACAAATCAGTAGAATTCATAGGAAAAATCTATGTGTCTTTTATTTGACCAAAACTGGAGTACTTCCACACAATATGGAACCCCAGCTACTTGAAAGAACTCAAAGAAGATGCACAAAAATACCTAATGAAGGCAAGGATGGTTCCTATGAAGAAAGATGGAAGTTGTTTAGTTTACCGACCCTTAAGGACAGGAGGGAGAGAGGAGACCTCATTGAAACCTCCAAAATTATCTACAACAGCTATGATGAGGTCCTAAACGTGACGTTTACCTTACCAAGTACCACCATAACAAGAGGACATTAAAAAAAAATACAAAGAGAAAGATGCAATCTTCTTCAAAGAAAGCACTTTCTTACAAATCGGGTTGTAAACACATGAAACGTCCGTCCTGACAGTGTCGTGGGTGCAGAAAAAGTTAAAAAACACTCGATAAACACAACAAAGTGAGCACCAACTATGTGACATACATGTAAAAAGTACAAACGGTAGACTCATCGGTGAAAATCGCTTCTCTACTGTGAAATAAGAGTAGTAAAAGTAGTAAGTAGTATATTAATTTTGTAGCTGTAGCCGTTTTCAAGAAAACGCGACCACCCTAGCTGAACCGCTAAGCTGAGGGACCACCCCATAACTTCAATTCTGCTAAAGCTAGAAAGTTCAAAGAACACCACTTTTTGTAGCTCGGCTTGTTCGAGGGCATCACATATTAAAAGTTTTTAAAATATTCCTTAGGTTGGGTTGGGTTAGGAAAAAATTAATTTAACCGCAACAAAACAGCTACAAAATGTAGCATTGAAAATATTTTGGCCCTTTATGATGGTCAGACTTTTTGGTACTTTGGTTAACCAACCGATATATCAAAAAGAGCGTGGTTAAACTTAAATTTTGTGATAACAATCAGTCCTCATAAAAATAGCTGTTGGATAGGAGCACTTTAATTAACGTCAAAATTTGAGTGAAACTTTCCTGAAAAATAAAAGGATTTGTCATTTCATATTAGATGATTAAAGTGCCTAAAAATGTATACTATTCTATTAAAGTCAGGCTATGCCAACTTTATGTACCGATAAGTCCCTAGTTTCTCTCACGATATTAAAAAAAATAGCATTAGCAACGCCTTTTTCCATAATTTTTTAAATCTTTCCCATCAAACTGCCCAGCGGAAAATGAACATCAGAATTAGCTAGAATTTTACAAGGCTGTTAAGTTTCAAATGCTTAACAAAAATAGCTGAAGGATTTAAGAAAAATTATTTAAAAAAAAGGTCTGGTCATTTTTTCCGAAGGTTTCAACCTTAGTGTGGTTTGCAATAAAAATTAAAGGAATATTAACAATTCCTCTGGATCTCTTTTATATTTCCGACTTAAGCGTCTTCTTGGGCAAACAAAGACATTCAACTAAAATAAATCATTCATAAATCGCTTTGAAACACGATCAGTCATTAGATTTAGGGAAAACCATTATTTTCACCACTAGCAATGCTGCATCCACCTTAACTTTAACCAGCTCGATTTTACTAAAACGGCAACTCCGACGACAGATGGTGAATGAGGCAGCGTAGTACAGGGTTACATAGGTGATCCGCTACAAGTGCGAGGTTGTCACATTGTGTAGGTTTTATTCCCAATATATATTGGAAAATTAAAATAATATTTTTTTTCATTAAAATATCAGATATATATCTGATAATTCGACCGAAAAAATGAGGGATATATATGTACCATAACATGTACGCTGGTGTAAAAAAAAACGGGGGCCCTACGTACCGAAATGTCAAATACGTTTCCCTCTTCTTTTATGAACAGATGTGTACCTACATTATATATTATTTATTGAATTCAAATTGGGAAGATTTGTGGATATATCAATAAAAATCAAGCCACATCGACCCACAGGTAAGCCCAACATTTACATATGGCGTTGTGAGGTCACGTGGGTACCGCTTGATATTTTATCGTGTGTTACTGTATCCAGTTTTTTTTTGTAGTTTGGGGTTTTTTCTTTGCTTTTAATACTTTTTTATCTTTTTAGTTCATTTAAATTCATATTTAATTAAAATAGTCACTTTGTCTAAAAAAGTACTTGAGGTTCTCTATCACATCACACATATCTTAACAAAACAAACATAAATTTAAAAAAATCTACCATTTTGTTAATAAAAAAGCGTTTATAGTACCCAGGTGACGTTTCAATATGACGGCCAGTCAAATTTTGGCGTCACCTGTGAGTATAGGCGCCTTGAATACAAATAAGGTGTTACTGTATGTTTTAAAAAGCAAACCAGAGAATTTGCATAGTTGCAGGTAAATGATAAAAAAGTTATAAAAATAATATGTTTGTAAAAACATAACGCGTGTAAGGATACAACTTTCAGCGCAATCTGGCATCGCCGCCAAATTGTATACCTTATGTCTCATCGCAACTGTGGTAAACATAATGTCTCTATTTTAGTTATAACTTTCTGTGGGCAAAGGATCGATAATAATTGTATGACCTTAAACGTTTCGATAACACCCTTTTGCATAAAACTTTTCTCTTTAACCTAGTCAATTCTTTTAGTTACGAAAAGACTTGGTTCGACAGTAGAGATTGTACCAGCGGGTGCCGACAAGACAACAAGATTTATATTTGTGCATGGAATTGCACAGATCAATGCTACAATGATTTGTCTACAAATCACAAATTTACCCTTATCATGAAGGATGAAAAAGATCGAATAAATAGTTATACCACTGAGTATAACCAGTGGGAAAATGGTAAATATTAAAAATAATTAACTATGTTGGGAATTTGGAACCTATAACAAAGTTATGATTGTTTTCCACAAACCAAAACTACACTTTTTTGCACTCGACGCGCGTTTCGCTAACAACGTTAGCATCATCAGGAGACAATAAACAATAAACTAAATTAACCTACACTCTATCGTATATACTATCTTTTAGTGGGCGGAGATAAGACTAATAATTTGTGATTGGTCACGCTTTATAATCCTATCTCCCCTCAACTAAAGAATAAAGTGTACTAAACGGAATGAGCCTCTATCCTTATTTAAAGTATTTCTGGATTTAATGATTTCCATACTTTCATATGCATTCAAAAGTCTTTTGTTTGGTACATTTTTTAAAAGTTTTAGGTTATCTAATGTGAATCTATGATTGTTTTCAAAAGCATGCTCGGCCACACTTGACTTTTCTGTTCTTCCGTATTTTAAGCGTGCTAAGTGTTCTTTGAATCGTATTTGAATACAGCGTCCCGTTTGACCAACATATTTTTTGTCACAATCCATGCAACTAATTTCGTAAATTTCACTTTTTTCTAGAACTGTAGTTTTATCCTTGAGATTTCCTAGTAAACTTCTTATTGTGTTTCCCGATTAATATACTAATTTAAGGCCGGTGTTGTTAAATACTTTTTGTAATCCTTTCGTATAATTAGGAAGAACTACTAAGAAAAAACAATCTAGAAGACAAACAGACTTTATAATACCTATCTTTATCAAAACACTGCATGAATCAAAATTACTTTCAATATAAAAATAACTACTACCAACAATTAGAAGGAACTACAATGGGTAATAGTTTATCACCTTTTATTGCAAACCCATTTTTTTCCCCAGAGTATGGTTCAGGTATGTAAACGATGTGTTTGCAGTATTCAACACTAAAGTAACTAGTGTTGAAAATTTTATGGAAAAAATAAATAACAAATTTCCCACAATTAAATTTACTTATGAAACAGAATAACGGTACACTGCCATTTGTAGACACTTTACTTATGAGAAATAAAAATAAATTGGAATTTGACCTATACAGAAAAGGAACGGCCACCAACAGGTATATTCCAAATGACTCTTTTTATTGCTTACAACATAAGCTTGCAAGTTTGCACTTTTTAACATATAGGTTAGTAAATTTTCCCTTAAGCAAAGAAAGATTTGAAGCAGAAAAGAATAGGATTAGGAATATTGCCGGCGAAAACAGTTACGAGGAAGGCGTAAGAAATAAACTGATAAATATACATTCTTTTCAAAAGACCTTTAGGAATTCCACTTTTTTCAGATAAAAACATACCTCCGACTCTAAATTTGTATCCATTACTTATAATCCTAATTATACGAAAGGATTACAAAAAGTATTTAATAACACCGATCTTAAATTAGTATATCAATCGGGAAACACGATAAGAAGTTTACTAGGAAATCCCAAGAATAAAACTACAGTTCTAGAAACAAGTGGAATTTACGAAATTAGTTGTGACAAAAACTATGTTGGCCAAACGAGAAGCTCTATTCAAACACGATTCAAAGAACACTTAGCACACTTAAAATACGGAAGAATAAAAAAGTCAAGTGTGGCCGAGCATGCTTTTGAAAACAATCATAGATAACCTAAACCTTCTAAAAAGTTTACCAAACAAAAGACTTTTGAATGCATATGAAAGTATGGAAATCATTAAATCCAGAAATACTTTAAATAAAGATAGAAGCCCGTTTAGTACACTTTATTCATTAGTTGAGGGGAGATAGGATTATAAAGCGTGACCAATCACAAATTATTAGTCTTATCTCCGCCCACTAAAAGCTAGTATACACGATAGAGTGTAGGTTAATTTTGTTTATTGTTTATCGTCTCCTGATGATGCTAACATTGTTAGCGAAACGCGAGTGCAAAAAAGTGTAGTTTTGGTTTGTGGAAAACAATCATAACTTTGTTATAAATAATTAAGTTTCTGCGTTATTTGTTAAAATTAATAAAATACTTATAACTTGTAAAACATTTTACGTAATGCCTGATCCAGAGTTTCACTTCTTGGAGCTCACTTCTATTTCCCTCTTCGTCGTTTAGAGAAAGAGAAAAATATTTTTTCCATTGCCATCTCACTCTTTTCGATAGTGGCTAGAAGTGAAACTGTGGAACAGGCATAAAATAAATTAAAATGTTTCTTTTTCTTAATCTATTTATTCCTAAAGCCAAACCAATATAACAGCGTTCCAAAACCTTTTGCGGTTGGTTAACATTAAACACAACCACAACGGCTGTCAAAACTTTTAGTTGACACAAATAGTCGGAGTGCTCGCTTAAAAAACGGCAAGGGTTTTGGCAATGCTGATATTTTTCGGATGGACTAAACTTCGACCATATAAAAGGATTGTAGGCAGAAAGGTGGATATGGGGACATCTGGCGCTGGGGCCATATTAAATTTTTATGTTATGTTGGCAACTAACCAATGCCCTGTGTCAATTTCTATTGGGTAAAATTGAGGCGTGTTCGCGTCTGTTAGACGGGGATTCGTTTAAAATACAGTGTAGTAGTTCAATCCGCCAGGACACAGGAATGTTTTGGTTGTCATAAAAAGAAACATGTGTCGCCATGATTAATTCGATAAAATTGACTTACAATGTGAGACGCCATTACACGTTAATTTGTAAACAAGAATCCTGCACGGATAACATAGGTTTATGGCCTACCGTGAAAGTTAACCATATTTTGATATTTCACCTACGGATAATTTTTCTCGTAACTTGAAAAGTGCTTTGTAGATTTTCGTGATTGGGGTGTCATTTAAAAGGTACTTAAATACTACACAGAGGCGTCACCAGGATTATAATTTAGGGGGGCTTTAGTATTTGGGAAAGTGAATATTAAAAAAAAAAACGTAAATGAGAGTTTATTTTTGTGTTTTATTTTTTCTGGTGGGGATTTTTTAAGGGTTACTCGTTTTTAAAAAATAATTTAAGAGCATAGACAGAATATAATTTGAGGGGGGCATAAGCTTTAACAAGTCAATAAATAAAAAAAATAAAAACAAAAACCAACTCTATTTTTTGCCTCAACATTTTTGTCTCATTTAATCAATGAAGTGAGTACTCTTTAAAGGTATAGGCAGTGGCGTATGCGGGGGTGGGTTTAGGGTTTTTTTGCCCCCTAGATCTAATGAATATTGAATCCTAAAAATTAAACTCTGCCAAAAATCAAAAATTAATTGTCATCTGAAACTATGTTGTTACTTAAGCCCCCCAGAAACTTCAACCCCCCCCCCCTTAGAAAAAAAAAATCTGCATACACTGCATATACTCAGTAACGAGTATGGGCCAAGTTTCGGTATTAGTTTGGGTTTGGTGGGAATAAATCAGAAAACTGGAAAAAATCGGATTTAAATCATTGTTTTAGTCGGGTTTCTTTAAATATTTTCCTGTTGATTGTTTTAATTTTATCATTTTAGATTCTTCATCTCGGAAAAACAGTAGCGTGTAGTAATTACTTATATTAAAAAGAACAAATACTTCATGAGTAATTATAATAATAAACTGATACTTCTTTAATAACATACTAGGTTTTTTGCTTTCTCGATCTGCAGACGACAAAGAACAATTTTCAATGACAATTACATAGATATGTCATAAATGCATCATAACCTACAACCATAACCAAGCAAAATCAAAGCCCACTTAGTTTAAACTTAACTAAACCTCTGTATAAATCTCAATTTATTCGAATAAGATGCATTATTAAATTTTGTATTAATTTGCAGGTATTTATGACTTCGCTAAGATAGAATTTCAAATACACCCCTGTAGCGTATTTGATTACCTTTAAAATGAAGCCAAACTTGCAGAAAACTACCAGCGAAAACCGGACAAAATAAAGTATAACTCTGATTACATTTTTTTTAAAGAAAATTGGCGCGGTTTTGGTCCTCATAAGCAAGGCAAGACAAAATCCTGAGTGCGCATCTGTAGACTAATTCATTACATTTTAAACGAGACCAGACTTGAAAATAACCGTTCTTCCAAACGGGATTAAAATAAACCTTTACTTCTAATTTTTAGGTTTTTCTTTAAAATAACCCTCCCAGACAATCAAACTTTCCTAAAATATAATCCTGGATACGCTCCTGTGCAGTATTCAAGTACCTTCCAAATGACACCCCAATCACAAAAATCTTCGAAGCACTTTTCAAATTACGAAAAAATTCTCCGTATGCGTTTAGCAGACATACGTTCTTTCACGGCTCATATCTCCTATCACAGACATACGATCCTCATAGAATTTCATTTCTTTCACCTAAAGTTAGGCCATGTTATCCGTGCGGGATTCTTTAAAAATGATTTTAATATTTACATTTACAAAAAATTCGGAACTTTTTGCATGTAAGAGCTGGTATTTCGTCCTTAGGAAGCTTAAACAACATCTCTAGAGCTTTTTTGAGGCAATTTATAATTCAGTATATTTTTTATATTTCATAAAATAACCTTAAATAATTAAAAGCGCGTATATTTTTTAGGGCTAAAATTTGCATATTTCACAGTGAACTGCCGGTTGTTTATAAATTTTGGCATTGGTTTGCGTGTATTGGTTAAAGTTAAATAATTTATTTATCAGTTTACACTCAGAAATCCATCCCAAAAGTGAAGTGTCTACTTAGCTTCTTTTGTTAGTGGTAGTAGTAGTAGTAGTAGTAGTAGTAGTAGAGAAGGGGCGGCGCGAACCCTGGCAAGTAGGCCTCCCTGGTCCCTTTCTGCCCTACCCCGAGCCTGCCCCTAATCCATCGCCTGCACCACTAGTCTGGCAGTCTGCTCATTTGGTTTCACTGTTCTTTTTGCAAAGTCCAGTATTTTGTGCCATTTGAGCATGTGCAGGTCCTCCTCATCCAGGGTCGGGAAACCGAATACCTGATATCTCGTCCTCTGGTATGCCTCGCAGTTCGCTATAACGTGTCGAGATGTCTCTTCTGTCCGCCCGCAGGCCCGGCAGGTCGAGTCATGCTCCACCGCGATCCGGGTCATATGCTTCCTTAGTCGGTTGTGACCTGTTATGATACATGTCAGCAGACCAGCGTCCCTTCGCGATCTCCCCAGAAGCCATTTTTGTCTGGCTACATCCGGTCCCTTCACGAAGTCCTTGGTCTGTCTGCATCCTGTTCCTCCTTTCCAAGCGGTCATCATGGTATCGTTGGCCCATTTATTGAGTCGACTTTGCAATTGCCTCTTGGTTGTTCCTAGGAGTGGTTCCGGCCCTACATACTGGGTGCTTGCCCCGATCCTGGCGAGCTCGTCGGCAATCTCGTTACCCGGCACCCCCATATGTCCCGGTACCCACGTAAGTGTCACTTGTTTGCCCTCTCCCAAGGATTATAGTGCATCCGCACATTCCTCCACCAGGGTGTTATTGATCTTGGGCGCCCTTAGTGCCTTTAGGGCTGATTGTTTGTCGGAGCATATATAAACATGCTCCTCCCTACCGTTCTTTATTTCTTCCATGATTGCAACCATTATTATGGCATACACCTCTGCCTGAAAGACCGTGGCTTGCTCTCCGAGCGGGTAGCTCTTTCGAACTTCCTGGTCTTCCACATAAACCCCCGATCCTGTGGTTTACCTCTCCGACAGTTTCGACCCGTCGGTGTAGCAAATCACGGCGTTCTCCTCGAACTGTTCGCGGAGGTTTTCACTCTGCCATAGTGCCCTGTCTGGGATGACTACTTTGTACCTCTTGTTGAATCTCCATGGGTTTTTTGGTCTTTGTGTTTTAATCGCTGCCATAGGGATTTCTCTCTCGGCGATTTGGGCAATCCTAAGATGCCCCGCAGCTTCCCCTCTTCCTCTCCATTGACCTGTATCTCTCAGCCGGAGGTGGGTCGCCATCGCTTCTTTTCTGATCCAGATCGGAAGCGGCAGCAGTCCCAGAATGGTTTCGAGTGCCTTTGTTAGTGGTAAGTGAAGTTTCTATTAGCCCCAAGTGATGAATTCAATAGCTGCAAGTAAAACGACCTACTCAGACCCGAGTTTGTTAACCATTAGTGATTTATCCACTTACCAATATGCGACAACTCACTTAACTTTCCCCTCACTTAAGGTTAGTGATTTTTTCTACTAGTTTGTTAACCCTTAGTGATTTATCTACTTACCAATATGTGACAACTCACTTAACTTTCCTTTCACTTAGTGAATTTTCCTACTAAGGACAAGTGAAGGCATCAAATATTAAAAAATTATGCGGAAAAATATATTCATCCTAATAATAATGCATGCCTATAATGATTTGTCAACATATTGCCATCATAAGAATTCGACAATCCCATTTGCAACGATTATTGCTCTATTTATAGGGAGATCGGGATGGAAATAAGTTAAAAAAACTCGGTAACTCTTGGTTAAGACATGCTTGTCGATATACATCCACCAAACACGAAAATTCTGTAATTAAGCTTTAATCATGATTAACACTTTTCACTCGACCAATAAGAATCCGCCAAATCGCTTATATTCCGCGGTTTTCTTAGGGTCTATTGTAATAGGACATGGTTTTTAGAGCTCAAAAATGTATTTTTTATTTTATTTAAAGCCATATTTTTAGGATTTATACTGGTTTTGAGCTACTATAGTTAACTTGCGGTTATTTTTTACTTATGGTTATTATGTTGTTTTATAACCTTAAGTAGGTGAGAAAACTTATGGTAAGTTCACAATTCACTTGTCTTATATTTAAATGAAGTTTCTACTTGGGGCTAATGAATTCTTACTTAGGATTAGTGGATATTTTTCTCAGTGTAGGTAATAAATATAATAGATAATAAATACAATTTTTGAACAAATAATTTCACTCCAAAACCCACTTAACTAACAATTTAACAGATTCCCGACTAGTCGCGATCGCATCGTTGACACGCGGTGTACAACGTTGAGTCGTTGACAAATTTCTAGTACAGGGTTTCATTATAAATGCCCCCCCCCCCCTGTTTTATCTGTTGATCTAAAAAAAAGTTTTAAATACAAAAGTTATTTGATTTGTAAAGATATTAAAGTAAAAAAAACGAAGTGTCACTCGAAGTGTCAAATATTGATGGCAACTTTCTTATTTTACAACCTGTATTTTTTTGCATTTTTCAATTCTAGGTTTCTCCCTGATTTCAGAAATGTATAACTTATATGTACTGGATTCAATAGTTTTTGAGATATTGCACTTTAAAATTTTTTCACGTGGGTGGCTGTGAATTACAATTTGTGGTTATAAGTATATAAACACTATAATATCGCCTACTATGATTTAGCAATTTTTTAGAGACAGCGAAAAACATCATTGCCTACTCATCATTATCATAGGCAATCACTCGATACCGAATATGATTTTCCTCTATTCTGTATCATCGCTATCTGTTGTGCGTTTTTTGATGGCTATGTAAGCCAATTCTCGAGCCGCACACCCTTCCACAGTCCTAGCACATCCAGTCTCCGGCAGCAGCCGGGTGTTGTTGATCATCCATTCTTCCATTTTGTCGCCCCTTTCTCTCTTTTCCGTCTCTAGTCTACGTCGTTGCTCTTCAAACTTCAAAAGTTTGTGCTTCCTCATGAACTGTTCGGCGCCTGAAGCCCTATCGTTTGCCGTGATCTCGAAGTTGTTTATATCGATGTGACCCTTCATCATCTTGCCTTTGAGAACGTCCTTGTACCTTTTTTGTTGACCTCCTTGATTTCGCTTTCCCTCCCTCAGTTGTCCATAAAATATCTGCTTTGGGAGACGTGTTTCGGACATGCGGATAATGTTGGGGGATTCGTACCTGGTTCTGGTTGGTGAAGAATTTGCGTTTTGGCAAGATTGACCTCTAGGTCAATGCTTTTGTAGGCTTGGTCAAATGCGTTGATTACCAGCTGTAGACCTTTTTCTGTATCGGCTATAACGACGTTGTCATCGGCGTATTGCAATTCGATTACCGAGGTCGTCGAGACCTTAGTTTTGGCTCGCAGTCTGCCTAGGTAGGTCACCGTCGAATGTATATAGAATTTCCACTCCCGGAGGTGAAGCATAACACCTAAAAATATAGAGAATAGGGTGGACGCAATAACACACCCTTGTTTAACGCCTGTCGTAATCTGGAATAATTCTCCTGGTCCATCGTTGCCCAGAACTGTTGCATTCATATTGTCGTATAGTAGTCTAAGAATTTGAATATATTTTTGAGGGCATCCAGCTTTTGCCAGTATTTGCCAAAGAGCTTCTCTGTTGACCTAGTCAAATGCTTTGATTAGGTCTATAAAGGCCATGAAGAGGGGGCGATTTTGTTCTCTAGATTTCTCTTGCATTTGTCTAGCACTGAAGATCATGTCAGCTGTGCCTCGATTAGGCCTAAATCCACACTGTGTCACACTGGCAGATTTTGTTCACCAATCGGAATTAATCGGTTTTATAGTATCCGTGCAAGTATCTTTCCAGCAACAGAAAGCAGAGGTATACCTCTGTAGTTTCCACATTGGGCCTTGTCGCCTTTTTTGAAAATGGTAACTATAGAGGCGTCTCTGAGTTCGGCAAGAATGGTCTCAGTGGTCCATATTTTACTTATTAGAGTGTGCATTTGGAAATTAAGTGCGGGACCCCCTTGTTTGTAGATTTCAGCAGCGATACCATCTGTACCTGCTGACTTGCTATTCTTTAGCTGTGTGATTGCCTTTTCGACCTCCTCTAATCTCGGAATCTCACTTAGGTGTTGTTGTGTAGTTGTGTGTGTGATACCTTGTGTAGTGGGACCATATATCATCTTAGTAGCTTGAAAGAAGGCTCTGGTGTTGTTGGACTCAGCTAGATGTTGTATTTCATGTGATATTGTTGTCCACCATTGGTTTTTTAATCTACGTGTTTGAATTTGTATTTCTGTTTTAGCGTCTTGATACTGCCTTTTCTTTTCGTCAGAGTTAGGGTGGCTTTTTCAAGCATTATGGGCTTTTTTCTTCCTCTCAATAAGGTCTTAAATTTATTTGTCGTGTTCATCAAACCAGTCTTGATGTTTTCTTTGTGTGTAGCCGACCGTTTCTTCAGAGGCAGATGTTACTGCTATCTTCAACATTATCAAGTGATCATCAATATTCTCCGGGTATTCTAAAATACCCAGCTTTTGATTTAGAGAGACTTGGAATTTTGTTCTGGTTTGATTATCTTTAAGGCGTTCTTCATTTTGACGGGTACTTCTTGGTGGAATGTGCAAGTTCATTTTGGCTTGTATCAGGCGATGGTCTGTCCAGCCGTCGTCTGCACTCGTTATTGCTCTTGTAATGTTTACGTCTCTGGAACGTACAATAATGTAATCAATCAGATGCCAGTGTTTTGACCTCGGGTGTTTCCATGAGGTCTTGAATTTGTCTTTTTGTCGGAAAATTGTATTTGAGATTATGAGGTCATATTCCGAACATAACAACAACACCTTCCTTACCAATGACGCTCTTCCATAGGTTTTAATTCGTACCATCTCGAGCATTGAAATTACCTAGGATGATAAGTTTATCAGATTTAGGTACAGATGTTATGACTTCACTCAGTTGAGAATAGAATTCATCTTTTTGGTTTTCATCAGCTGTAAGAGTTGGAGCGTAGGCGCTGATTATAGTAGCGTGTTGGTGGTTGCTAAGGTTTAGGCGCAATATCATCAATCTTTCGCTTATTCCGGATGGAAATTCGGTTAGGTGGTCCACAATCTCATTTTTAATAGCCAAACCCACTTCGTGAATACGTGGTTCATCTTCTTCTTTTCCTTTCCAGAAAAATGTGTAGCCTCCTTCGTGTTCTTTAAGTTGGTCTTCGCTCGCTCTTCTAGTTTCACTGAGAGCATCGATATCGATGATATATCTCCTTAGTTCACGTGCCACTATTGCCGTTCTTCTTTGTGGTCTTATGGTTGTGTCTGTATCCATAAGTGTACGAATATTCCATGTGGCAAAGTTCAGTGTATTTCTTTTTCTTTTGTTTTGACTGCATGTGGTGCACCCACTGGATGCGGTTGTCCAGTCGGGCAGTTGTTGGCTGGCTATGTTTAGGGCACCTTTTATAGCCCCTTCCCTTTCAGGGTGAACAGAGTGGGTCCTAAATAGGGCTGCTCAGTCACGGATGCAGCACACGAGTTGCTCTACAGCCAATCCTTGAGCAAAACGGCGATCACGCTTCCGCCGCTTTCGTGCCGGTTTGTCATTAAGAGTTTCGAGACTACACTTACTGCTCCCGTCGCAACTTGCCGATCGCCGAAAGACTTCGGTGTGCTTGGACTTAATGGTCTTATGTGTCCTAGAAAGTATAGGATCTCAAAGTAGAGAATGCCTGTGCCAGACTTTTATTAACGTGGACATGCTGATGCACAGTCAGCAAGCCCACGGTCCCTAATAACGAGTGACGACCCAATGGCGTAAGGACTACGAAGATTGGGTCCCTCGAGATTAGGCCAGCTGATTGCACGATTGAGCACTAGACTCGAATCATGGGCGGGGGGTCGCTACATCCCACCTACAGGCTACAGGCATTGTGGTTCGCACAACTTCCCATAGCGGACAGATTCATGCCACAGTGGCCTGATCTGTCCGGCCTGACACTGACTACTATAACTATGATGACATGTCTAATGGAAACACCACAAATTGTAATTCACAGCCACCTAAGTTAAAAAAACTTTAAGGTCCAATGTTTCAAAAACTATTGAACCAAGTGCATATGAGTTATACCTAAACCTAGAATTCAAAACTGTAAAAAAATACAGGGTGTTTTATTTAAAATAAGAAAGTTGCTATCAATATTTGACACTACGAATGAAATTTGGTTTTTTTGACTTTAATATTTTTGAAGATCTTTATAAATCAAATAACTTTTGTATTTGTCTGTACAATCTAAGAGATATTTAGAATATTACTTAAAATCCAAAAATTTTAAAAAATACAAAATTTTGCATTTAAATGTCAACTCCGCTCACGCAATATAATTTTTCAAATATACCTTATCTATCCTTACATTATTATAAAAAGTTGAAATTTTTTTGATCGACTATTTTCCAAAATATTCTAATGGAACATTCATCTTGGGACACTCGGTTGTAAAGTTATGCTGACGTCATGTGTCTGACCATTTGTTTGGAGTTTAGTATTGCATCCGCTATAAATAAATAAATTTGTAGCTTTTCGAAAACATTTTGACGATACCGATTAATTTTAGGACTTTACTATTGTCGTCCCCGCGCCAGGTGTTCCCATACCCAGCTTGCTGACACTACAGTCGTTTTATATGGTGCATACTAAAAATATTAGCCATTCCAAAACTCCTTCACTTTTTTTCGCGAGCTCCTTGGACTATATGTACTTATAGTCCAAGGAGCTAGCGAATATTCATAATTTATTTTTAGTAATTCCAGATTCGCCAATTCTGAGTGTAAATCCTAATCAAACCACTTCACACTCGATAGGATTGACTATTAGCTTAAAAGCACCCACAAAATACGATTCAGTTTTGTACAATCCGAAAAAATGGATAAATTATACTGTAGACATATCTATAATGAAAGAAGATCAAAAAGAAATTAAACATGAAACTATACCTTTGAATGCTACTACTGTTAAACATAATGTTACTAATCTTCCATACGCAAACACAAAGTATGTTATTGAAGCAGCTATAACAAATATGAAAAGTAAAGCAAATAGCACATCGCCATATGCTCGACACTCAAGTAGTACTAATCCAAAAAGGCCAGATCGACCTCCACGAACCACTCTTGGTAGTTTTCACACCGACAGTACTTCTGTTAAAATATATTGGGAAGAAATCAAGGAAAACGAAAAAAATGGAGATAATTTTAGTTACTACATAGAAGAAGAAACAAATCTGAATCTTAATGAAACTTCATATAGCTGCCTTGCTGCTTTTAACAATGTAACACAGGACAGAAACTTGAATTTTAAAATTTGGTCCCAAAATGAAATAGGGCGTTCTGCAGACTATTCTGAAATTTACGTGCCGGCTAAAAAATACAGTTAGTACATTTTGTGACATATTGGTCACGGTTCTTCAAAAATCGCTAGAAAATCTCGCCCTTTACACACACAGTTTACACTTAATGCTCTTTTGTCAGGATTTGCTAATATTCCTTAAAATTTAGTTTCTTAATACTGTTCTGGTATAAATAAAGTTTTAATTTTTGTGGACTGTTTTTCTGAAAAACCTTGTTTTTTATTTAAAAATGTATTTTATTAAGCTTTTTTTTGTGTAAACAAACCTTTAAAACATTTAACATACAAAACCATAGATAGCCATGGAATATATCGCTGTCACTGTTCAGAAAAGTCATACAAATTCTATCTTTCCTTTTACGTAGTGAGAACTTTCTACACTTTTTGACGTTTATTGGTATGCGTAGTAACAATTTAGCTCCGCCGTAAACTAGTCCTGCAGAATACCTTTAAAATATTAAATTTACAAATTGTTATTACAAAAAGGACGCAGTTTCTCTTACAAAGTTAGGGTAAATATTAAAAACGCTGTGTTTTTATTTTAAATGAGGCGATAAGTAAAAATCGCCACTTTCCAGAATTGTCACAATGTCAGATTTTCTGTCGTTTCTGAAGAATCGCGACTAAATTTTTGACGTTTATTGGTACGCGTAGTAACAATTTAGCTCCACCGTAAAGTAGTCCTGCAGAATATCGAATATCTATCTCTAAAAAATGACGCAGTTTCTCTTACAACATTAGGATAAATATGAAGGACGCTGTGTTTTTATTTTAAATGAGGCGATAAGTAAAAATCGCCACTTTCCAGAATTGTGACGGGTGAGATTTTCTGTCGTTTCTGAAAAATCGCGACCATTAGACCAAAAATGAAAACAGATTTAGAGGAATTTTTTCAAATGAAGCTGAATTTTTACCTCTATGGTAGTTTGTCAAAAAAAAGTTAAAAACATGGTGACAATAAAATTGTTCAAAAAATCGTAACATTTTTGTTTATAAAACGATTTTGGCCAAACAAATTTTGATATATTTATGATATAGCGGTCTTTTTCTAAAATACTTACTTTTCTTACATGCTTTTTGAGGTTTTTCACGAAATCTTATTCTTTATAAAATCTCTTTAAATAAAAAAATACGCACTTTTGAGAAGTTTTTGAAATGAGCGCTAATTATGTGCTAGGTTTAGTGGTTCCTGAGTAATACTTAAAAACCGGCAAAGTTGGCCTATGCATGCGTACCCCTACATCCAAAAATTTCACTTTTGCACGAAAGTCATCAATATACTCAGGCCAAAATTTATTGTGAATACAAAATTATCCACCAAATTATTTTCTTTTAGAATTTAATTTCCATTTTTAATTTAACACTACAATAATTAATAAACAAAAATAATATAAAAAAGCCAAAACAAGGGACGCTTCGGGCATGAACCCTCGTCCAAGGGCTGTAAGTCCGGCAGTTTTCCCAAAACAGATGCCGTGTTGCTTCTCTGAATTGCGAGGCTAATCCTTTGCATCAAAAAATAGGTGGATCTGCTAGATAAGCGGATTTTAGCACCAAGTTATTTTACGAAAATGTTTGCTTTCTCCCCCCAAGGACCAAATGTTTCGACACAAAAAGGAATAACTAAATGAAGATATTTCAGAATATTTTTAATTTTTATTTTTTCGGAAATTGTTGCTGCTTCACCAGCTTTTAGATGTCATATTTAAGTACGAAGCTGCCATGGTGTCGGAGCATGTTGCATCCCACACCAACATCCGCACGTTTTCCATCGAATCTACAAATACCAGAGGATTCTAGAATGGCAGGAATTTCTGCAAAAAAGAAATCGCACAGTTTTTCGTTCAAATTCTTTTGTTTTAAGAAGTTGTTAATGAAGGCGTTCTGTGACTATGTGGGATTGATAGCTCTTTAGTCACACAATCAAGTGTTACCGGGTATTTTGTTCGCATCCGTATAGAAGGGGTTGATATAAAATTATAAAAAATATAACTTTCGCAACCGGTGGATTATTATACTCGATTACATATAATTCGAGGACAAGGATTCCCAGAAATTTACCTTTATGGTTATCTGACCTTAAATGACCTTGAAAATCGCAAAAACCAAGATTTTTGCCATTTTCTATTCAAAAAATCTTAATAATTTGACGTTTAGTCAGACCAACTTCAAATGCACCTCAAACTATTAGGTATGTATGCCAAACTCAATCCTTAGAGATGGATGCAGTTTGAATCTTCATGACCTTGAAAAATACTCCAGTAAAATTAACAAATTGCAAGAACAACATACTAAAGAGCGTTATTCATCAACTATTAACGTGAAGAGGACCAAATTTGGTAACAAAGATATGAAGGTCAAGTCCAAAAAAAAAAAAAAAATTGGTTCATCTATGACGCGTTTCAATATGGCGGCTGATATATCAAAATGGCGACCTATATCCACATTTTATTTGATCCAATTTCGTAAAAAAGCAAAAATGACAGGGTGGCCATCAATTCTTGTTTACTTATCTCCGCTTACTATGAAAAAAATGTTTGGTTGATGCATGACTTTGGTTGACCTTGAAAATGCCATTTAAAAATGAAAACCCAGCTTTTTGTAGTGTTTTTTTCAATTTATACCACTACGCAAAAACTTTAAGTGCCGGAGATGAAATTATCATCTTAGCCATAAATAAACACTTCATTCTACACCTTCCTATTATATTTTTTGATCTGATAAGAGAGTTAGCAGAAGTTAGATATACATTAACATATTCTGAAGTCTTCTAGATGCCATTTTTCATAATGGCGGTGGAAAAACGATAAAAAATTCTAATTATGCTAGTAGGGCATGCCTATACTTGTTTATTAAAATTCATAATAAAATTCAAGGATGAGGATTTAACAGATATTTAGTCACACATTCACGTGCCACTGGGTGTTTTGTTCACATCCGTGTAGAAAAGATTGATATGACGTCATATTTCAAGATGGCGGCCAAAAATCATAACAACGCAACCGGGCACGATTATACTCGATTCCATATAATTCGAGAATGAGGAGTCCAAAAAATTTACTTTTCTTTTAAGGTCACCCGACCTTAAATGATCTTGAAAATTGCATAAAACAAGAGTCAAGTCAAGTGCAATAATTTTGTTAAAAAAAAATTGTTCAGATATGACAATTAAAGTTTCAATATGGCGGCTGATATATTAAAAAAGCGACACATTTACTACACGGACTAATAAACAAGTACAGTCATGCCCTACTGGCTTAATTAGAATTTTTTCTGAATTTTCGACCGCCATTTTGGAAAATTTCATCTAAAACTCCTGTTACAGAATATGGAGATATATATCTAACTTCTGCTAACTATCTTATGGGTAATTTAAATGACTTTGGTGGCTAGACAAGTGAGTAGAACATAAAATTCACAGTTCCGAAACTTAATAAAAACAACAAGAATATAGGTAATTTTTACCCGGGCATAACATTAACATCTGGGACGCCAGATTTTAAAAAAATGGTAGGGAGGTTTAACATGAAGTGTTTATTTAAGGCTAAGATGTTGATTTTATCTCCAGCACTTAACGTTTTTTGCGTAGTGGTAAATTAAAAAAAAAACACTACAAAAAGCTGGTTTTTCACTTGGTATGGTATGGTCACATGGTATTTTCAAGGTCAATAAAGGTCATGCATCAACTAAACTTTTTTTTTCATAGTAAGCGGAGATAAGTCAACAATAATTGATGGCCACCTTGTCATTTTTATTTTGTACGAAATTGAATAAAATAAAATGTGCTTATAGTACGCCATTTTGATATATCAGACGACATATTGAAACACGTCATTGCTGAACCAATTTTTTTTTAACAAAATTGTTGGACTTGACCTTCTTATCTTTGTTACCAAATTTGGTTCTCTTGGCTTTAATAGTTGATGAATAGCGCCCTTTAGTATGATATTTTTGTAATTTGTTAATTTTGCTGGGGTATTTTTAAAGGTCATGAAGCGTCAGACTGCATCAATCTCTAAGTATCGAATTTGACAAAACGTCGAACTATTAAGATTTTTTGAAGAGACATTGGCGAAAATCTTGTTTTTTGCGATTTTCAAGGTCATTTAAGGTTGCATGACCTTAAAAGAAATTTTATGAAATTCTCGTCCTCGAATTATATACAATCGAGTATAATCATGCCCCGGTTGCGAAAGTTGTATTTTTGATGATTTTTGGCCGCGAACAAAACACCCGGTGACACGTAAATGTCTGACTAAATAGCTGTTAAATACTCATTCTTGAATTTTACTATGAATGCTAATAAACAAGTATAGTCATGCCCTACTGGCTTAATTAGAATTTTTTATGGTTATTCGACCGCCATTTTGGAAAATGGCATCTAAAACACTTGGTTCATAATATGTTAATGTATATCTAACTTATGCTAACTCTTTTATAGGTAATTTAAAAGACTTTGTTGGCTAGACAAGTGAGTAGAACATAAAATTCACAGTTCCGAAACTTAATAAAAACAACAGGCATATGAGTCATTTTTACCGGGGTATAGCATAAACATCTGGGACGCTAGATCAAAAAAAAATGGTAAGGAGGTTTAAAATGAAGTGTTTGTTTATGGCTAAGATGTTAATTTCATCTTCGGCACTTAAAGTTGTCTCGTAGTGGTAAATTGGAAAAAACACTACAAAAAGCAATTCTACATTACAATCAAGGTCATGCGTCAACTAAACTTTTTTTTTTCATAGAAAGCAGAGATCAGTCAACAAGAACTGAGAACTGATGGCCATTTTGTAATTTTTGATTTTTTATGAAATTGGATAAAATAAAATGTGGTTATAGGTAGAAAATTTGGTATATCAGCCGCCATATTGAAACGCGTCATAGCTTAACAAATATTTTTTTTAACAAAATTGTTGGACTTGACCTTCTTATCTTTGTTACCAAATTTGGTTCTCTTCGCTTTAATAATTGATGAATAGGGCCCTTTAGAATGTTATTTGTGCAATTTGTTAATTTTACTATAGTATTTTTCAAGGTCATGAAGCTTCTAACTGCATCCAACTCTAAGGATCCAATTTGGCATATATGCCTAATAGTTTGAGGTATATTAAAAGTTGGTCTGACAAAGCGTCGAATTATTAAGATTTTTTGAAGAGAAAATGGCAAACATTTTGTTTTTTGAAATTTTCAAGGTAATTTAAGGTCGCATGACCTTGGAAGAAATTTTTTGAAATTCTCCTCCTCGAATTATATACAATCGATTATAAGCATGCCCCAGTTGCGAAAGTTGTATTTGTTATGATTTTTGGCCGCCATCTTGAAAGATGTCGTCATATCAACCCCTTCTACACGGATCCGAAAAAAACACCCGGTAACACTTGATTGTGTGACCAAAGAGCTATCAATCCCACATAGTCACAAAACTGCTCCATTAAAAATCCCACGGAATAGAAATCCCACGGAATAGAAATAAAAAAAATACACATCTGGTGCTCATCAGCTGCCTGTATAACGCATCTGGTGCTAAAATCTAGCTGAATTGGTAGTAAATAGTTACCTAAAGACTCACCTATTCTTGAGCAAACAAGCTTGACAACCGGCCTTCTGAGGGTGCAACCCACAGCAATAGGACGAAGTCCTCTGTCCTTCTGTCTCAGGGCACAAAGTGTTGCACCAAAAAATATTGGCCTAATTTCATCAGGTAGATCGCTTTCAATAACTTTTTGGTTAAATTTTAATAAATTTCGTAGAAGGGTGGTTACCAGTTTATCAAAACTTTGTTAGAATGTCACTGTTATTTATTTCCTTTCTTTTCTAGGGGGAAAGAGTATACAAAAGTTGTCATTATTGGACGACGAAACCAAAGAATACTATATCTTCCTATGGGATCCACCGCCAAATAGTATTGTAAGAAATTTCACTGTGTATTGGTGCAAAGTAAAAATGGGCGAGAGGAAAAACTCGGAGCCAATATGTGAGGTGGGCAATATCCACACGTTTAAAACAATTCCAAAACTCACTTCATTTATGTTTTAATCAAAACCCGCTTTTATAATGGATGGGATGACAGAACAGCCGACTGCACTCGTTGCGTACGTAGGGATGGACGTAACATTGCGGGCACAGCAACGTACCCGTAAAAATGCTCCACTAAATACGGGGTCATTCAAAATTCCCTAGAAAATTTTAACAATGGTTACTACACATCTACGAAAAGTTTACTGAATATTTTTTTAAATTTTCTCAAAATTTAGGTGTTACATTTTCGTTTTTTTTTAAATTACCTTTAAAATTTTTACCAACCAAAGGCTACTCACAATAACATGTTTTATAGAATATTGAAGTTTTGTTTTTAACAATTTTTGCTGGTGGTTAGAAACTAATACGTATATAGGTAAACGGTGCTTCTCGGAAAATAGCAGCACATTTTAAATGCAAGTACCTCTGAAATCAAAGGGTTAAAAAAAAATGTTTTTGCAATTCTTGTTTAGGAGAAAAAATTCCACCTACACTAAAAATGTTTCTAGCGAATTTTGAATCCCCCTGTATAAGCTTAAAGATGTTCTTTAAAAAATTTGCTTACACGAATATTAATTCAATTTATCCAAGACAGGATGGCCACTTTTTTGTAATACCAAATTCCCTGACTTTTCCCGGTTTTCCAGACCATTTTTTAAGTTTTTCCCTGACCCACTCCCTCCTCACTGGTTTAGTAGGTGTTGGGTTGGACTCAATGGTGTGTGGGAAAGGACACGAATCCTTGGCGAATCTAGTGTATCAATATTAGATTCGTATACACCGAAGGTGAAAAACTTAAGAAAATTATTCTAAAAATGCCATTTTTAACATGTTTTAAATGTTGTAGGAAAAAAATTAACTTTTTTGCAGTTTAAGCTAAAAAATTTTAATTTCAGGATTTTTATTTTAACAAAAGTGGGTTGGGTTGCGTTGGGTACGGATCTAGTCTCGGTTCTAGATGTTTGGAAAATCATGAATTTAACAAATTTTAACAAAATTTTACTAAAGATGCCATATTTAACACCTTTTAAATGTTTCTGAAAAAACAATCCTTCAAATTGATCTAAAATTGTAACAATCAATGATCCGTAGGTAAAATGTTTTTGCATGCGGAAAATGAAGAAAACATTTTCTTTACCTTTATTATGAGATACTTTTAAAAAAGTGGGTTGGGTTACCTGCCAAGGACTGGGTTGGGATCTAATCTAGCCTTAATTTTAGATAGTTTGCGAAAATCAAGTCAATAATGCGCAAACAACAAAACAAACAAAAATTTTTAGAAAATGATACTAAAAATTACATTATTTACACGTTTGACATTATTTTTTTTTATTAAACTAAAATTGTAACAATCAATGCCATTATAGCGCAGGTAAAATTTTGAAAAAAACACTGCACGGATAACACGTACCAAAACCACCTCTACAGAAAGCCAATTATCGAAAACAAGATGGCCGCCCATGAAGCCGAAACGTTTGACGGGCGCATGGCGGGACGTTTGATTTTTTTTGTTATTTAAGAGATTAAAACTATTTCTGAACAGTTTCTAGATCTGGTATAAAGGAAAACAGAATTTAATATTAATGATTTTTGTATTTCAATAATATTTCAAGTTAAAGTATACGCATACTTACCAACATTTTTTAAGAGTTCACAAAAATGGTATAAATCAATTTGAAATTAAATGTTAAATGTAGTCCTGCTATAAATCTAACTAATTTAAATTGAAATATATTCATTATTTTTTTAATCCCAAGGGTTTATAATTCTTTTGAGTTGGGGCATAATGGGGTTGGGGCACTTTTTTCGCATTTTCGACATTTTGGTATAGAGATCTCCATAAACCCATTTCGCCAAACTTTAAAAATTCATATTTTTACAACCGACTGCTTGAGAAAAGTGGTGGGTTTTTACAGTATCGTGGGACCCTCAAGAAGCGAAAAGATTACATTGCAACTTGAAATTCCAAAAAAGTACATTTTCGACATTTTGGTAAAGAGATTTCCATGACGCATTTCGCCAAATTTTGAAAATTCACATTTTTACAACCGATTGCCTGAGGAATATGGGCATGTTTTTACAGTATCGTGGGCCCCTCAAGATGCGAAAACATTACATTGCAACTTGAAATTCGAAAAAAGTGCATTTTCGACATTTTGGTATAGAGATCTCCATAGACCCATTTCGCCAAACTATGAAAATTCATATTTTTACAACCGATTGCCTAAGAAAAGTTGGCATGTTTTTACAGTATCGTGGGCCACTCAAGATGCGAAAACATTACATTGCCATTTGAAATTCGAAAAAAGTGCATTTTCGACATTTTGGTATAGAGATCTCCATAGGCCATTTCGCCAAATTTTGAAAATTCATATTTTTACAACCGATTGCTTTAGGAAAGTGGGCATGTTCTTACAGTATCGTGGGCCCCTTAAGATCAGAAAACATTACATTGCAACTTGAAATTCGAAAAAAGTGCATTTTCGACATTTTGGTGTAGAGATCTCCATAGGCCCATTTCGCCAAACTTTGAAAATTCATGTTTTTACAACCGATTGCCTGAGGAAAGTTGGCATGTTTTTACATCGTGGGCCCCTCAAGATGCGAAAACATTACATTGCCATTTGAAATTCGAAAAAAGTGCATTTTCGACATTTTGGTAAAGAGATTTCCATGACCCATTTCGCCAAATTTTGAAAATTCATATTTTTACAACCGATTGCCTGAGGAAAGTGGGCATGTTCTTACAGTATCGTGGGCCCCTCAAGATGCGAAAACATTACATTGCAACTTGAAATTCGAAAAAAGTGCATTTTCGACATTTTGGTATAGAGATCTCCATAGGCCATTTCGCCAAACTTTGAAAATTCATATTTTTATAACCGATTGCCCGAGGAAAGTGGGCATGTTTGTACAGTATCGTGAGCCCCTCAAGAAGCGAAAACATTACATTGCAACTTGAAAATCGAAAAAAGTGCATTTTCTCTCCATAGACCCATTTCGCCAAACTATGAAAATTCATATTTTTACAACCGATTGCCTGAAGAAAGTGGGCACGTTTTTACAGTATCATGGGCCCCTCAATAAGCGAAAACATTACATTGCAACTTGAAATTCGAAAAAAGTGCATTTTCGACATTTTGGTAAAGAGATTTCCATGACCCAGTTCGCCAAACTTTGAAAATTCATATTTTTACAACCGATTGCCTGAGGAAAGTGTGCATGTTTTTACAGTATCGTGGGCCCCTCAAGAAGCGAAAACATTACATTGGGACTTGAAATTCGAAAAAAGTGCATTTTCGACATTTTGGTATAGAGATCTCCATAGGCCATTTCGCCAAACTTTGAAAATTCATATTTTTATAACCGATTGCCCGAGGAAAGTGGGCATGTTTTTACAGTATCGTAGGCCCTTCAAGAGGCGAAAACATTACATTGCACTTTTAAATTCGAGAAAAGTGCATTTTCGACATTTTGGTATAGAGATCTCCATAGACCCATTTCGCCAAACTATGAAAATTCATAATTTTACAACCGATTGCCTGAAGAAAGTGGTCACGTTTTTACAGTATCATGGGCCCCTCAATAAGCGAAAACATTACATTGCAACTTGAAATTCGAAAAAAGTGCATTTTCGACATTTTGGTAAAGAGATTTCCATGACCCAGTTCGCCAAACTTTGAAAATTCATATTTTTACAACCGATTGCCTGAGGAAAGTGTGCATGTTTTTACAGTATCGTGGGCCCCTCAAGAAGCGAAAACATTACATTGGGACTTGAAATTCGAAAAAAGTGCATTTTCGACATTTTGGTATAGAGATCTCCATAGGCCATTTCGCCAAACTTTGAAAATTCATATTTTTATAACCGATTGCCCGAGGAAAGTGGGCATGTTTTTACAGTATCGTGGGCCCTTCAAGAGGCGAAAACATTACATTGCACTTTTAAATTCGGAAAAAGTGCATTTGTACTATATATCTAAATTGGCAGGAAGGTTAAGACAAAACATAATATTTCTAATCTAGATTAGTTAAGAAACAACCACAAACTATAATAATATTATCGTTAATAAAATAGTATTGCCCTTTGGGATACAACTCTTCTTAATTTTCTTATTTTTTTTTCTGAAAAATTTGAGGTTTTGCGCTTTTGCTTTAAAAATGAATATACTTTTTTTAAAGTATAAGATACCACTTATCTCATTGATTTTTTACTACAAATTCAAATTAACAAGTGTTTTAAATCCACCTTAAACTAATTGAATTACTTGTGTAAGTATAGTTTATTCTTAGAACAAGAATAACACAAATTTAAAGTAAACCCAATAGTTATTAAATGAAGTTTAATTTACTATGTAAAGAATGTTAGTCTTCAAGTAATAATAAAATTTTTATTATTCAAGGAAGCCGATGTCGCTTAACTCAAGTTTGCTTTCTCTTGAGGACTCTGACTAATTCTTGAATGAATTTCCCCTAATATTAGATGAGACTTTTTTCTGTGTGCGCAACCGCAACACAGAAAATTTTAAGAATATGAATTTTTTTGTTAAGTGTGCAAATATTTATTTGAAAAATATATTCTTGGCGGAAGCATATTTTTTAAGAATTTATTTTTGTTCTGAACGATTGCACTCAGCTTTTCTGTCATGTATAATAATTAGCTAAATGTCCCCAATAATTAGGAAATTAATTTTCAAATTTCAGGGAAACTTTCATTGGGCAATCCAACCCAACAGCGGAAGTAATGTTACGATATCGCGTAACGCTACTGGACAAAAGTTCCAATTCGCTATAGCTGTTAATTATTCGGATTTGGAAACCAGTGAGATGTCTTGGACGAACAACGACTGTATATTTCCCCCTTTTGAATCAAAGGAAGATATAGAAATATCTAACACAATTCGTTCTGACAACTTGGAAATTCGCTGGAAATCCCTTTTGGACACTTGTGCTGGTGTTGCCCCAACGTTTTACATAAATTACTGTTCCCAAGATAATAAAATATGCGAAAATTTAACAACGCACAATACGCATTACACAATTGAAGGACTGGATACCGATTTACTTTATAACCTTAATATTTCTATGAACTCTACAATACTTGGCAAGAACGTGGAGGCTTTTGGATCTGCCAAAGGAATCGCAATCGACTCTGAAAAAATGCCCTTGTTATACTTTTTATTGTTAATAATACCTGCTCTCATAGTTCTTGGATACTTGGGATGTTCAACGAGAAAGTAAGTGTAAACAAAATCTATTTCTTTTGTCAAATAGAAACTTAAGTTGTATAAGAAATTTTTGTTTTTTTTGGACAGAAATCTTCCCACCATCAATTATAATTTTGTCATAAATGATACCAACAGTTAAAAACGAACAACTTGTATATTATCATCATCACGTGTACGATATATTAAATTTAACAAAAAACTTTTTTTTTATTTTTATGCCTATAAATAATTTAAAAATTTACCTTGGGATGCCATGGCTTTATTTGATTTTATTTTTGCAGGAAATGTATCAAAATAAAAGAAGACCAACCAAACCCGACTCTTACCCCTTTAATAACCAGTGTGATTGCATCTAGAAGAGAAGCTAATGGCAATATTAAAGATCTACGAAATAATACCGACATTTCGTTAGCTATGCCGGTTGACATTACTACGTCAGACCACCCAAAGAATAAATATTTAAAAATGAACCAACCATCAAGGGATTATGTTTGTTTAGGAGACGAACTAAATTCAAAAGAATGTCCGTCGTTATCTCGTCCTATTAGTGAAAATGAAAAACAAAAACCTATCAGTTCTAAAAACAATAAAAAACCCGTGATAAAAGGATATGTTGACACAAATTTCACAGTTAAATCATCAGTTCCCAATTATAAACATGGAGAAGACAAACCTATTACCTCAAAAAACAATAAAAAATCCGTAATAAAAGGATATGTTGATGAACCAAATTTCGCTGGCCAACCCCCAGATTCTATTAATAAATATCAAGAAGAAAAACCTATCACTCTTGAAATTACTGAAAGATCTCTAATAAAGGGATGTGTTAATATACCCAATTCCGCAGTTAAACCATTGCTTTTAAATTATAAGCATGAAGAAGAAAAACCTATTAGTTCTAAAAACAGTAAAAAATCTCTAATAAGGGGTTATGTTGATGCACCAAATGTCACAGGTCAGCCACCAGGTCGTATTAGTAAATATGAAGAAAAAAAACCTATTACTCATGAATACAATAAAAAATCCTTAATAAAGGAATATGTTGATACACTTAATTTCACAGATAAAGCATCATTTCCTAATAATAAATATAAAGAGGAAAACCCTAATTTCACAGCTGAACCATCAGTCCCAACTAATGAATATGAACAAGAAAAAACTATCAGTTCTAAAACTACAAAAAAACCCGTGATAAACGGATATGTTGATGCACCTAATTTCACAGATAAACCATTAATTCCTAATAATAAACATGAAAAAGAAAAATATATTTATTATAAACAAGGTAAGAAACCCCCGATAAAGGGATATGTTGATACAGTTATTGATTCCACAGATAAATTTTCATCACCTAAAGAAAATAACGAATATACGAATGTTAAACTTAAAAATCAAAATATTTCATCCCAAAATGTATCTTCTATTAGTATTTTAGACCCAATACCACCAGAAAGCGCAACACTTAAAAATATCAATGGTTTTAACCCAAATTTTGATCGCTCAACAAAAGTCCAAAATACAAATAATCAATCGCAACAATCCAGCGATTGTGACCAGGTTAATCAAATCTTACCTTTCCCCAATATGCAATATGTCACAATTGGAATGAATTATTGGCCCAAAGAAGACTTAAAGCCATCCTTAAATGACGATTCTAACGAACATCAAAAGGACCTAGCAGAAGAATATTTAAAAGATAACTCTAAAGTTCCTAACAATGAAAGTCTAAAAACTAAAAAAGAGCGTTTAAAGCCATATAGTTTGGTTGTACCCTTAAAAACGTTATCGAATGACATCTTCGGTAAAGACGAAAATAATCTTAAGAATACAGAGAATTTTAAACTTCATGATGATTATATTTTCGTTGAATATGAACCGGATGTAGAAGACGAAAATCATTGCAAGGGCAAAGAAAATACAGAATACCTGGATATGAGTCCCCCTGACGAGTATGTTCCCATGAAACCACCATATGTCAAACTCACTTCTGAAGAAGTTACAACATAGTCCTCAAAAATAATTTTATTAAAAAATAGTACAAATTAACCCAACACATAAAACCATTGTATCGTGCCATGCAGTCGTAGGCACGTGACAGAAGAAATGTCTATTTTTTTACGTTACACAAATAGGATTTGGGAAAACCCCAGCTACCATAACATCAATATAAGCTCTACATGCAACTGCTACCCAACGTGTTGGGACATTTTTATTTAGTATTTGATTTCTTCTGTCCATGATTTGTTGTAGTTAGTCATACATATGCGTTTGCTTTAGAATAATTTAACCAGTACCCTCTCCAGATAGGCCGATCAACTCATACCGATTTAGTGTCCTTTTATCTACCTTTGCCGCCATTTTCACTCAAAAGTGACAGATAATCCATTAGTTTTCTGTCAAAATGGCGGCGAAGGTGGATAAAAGGACACTAAAACGATAAGAGCTGATCGGCCTATGTGGAGAGGGTAATGATTTAACTATTACAATTTTTATGAGGCGTTTTCTTGCGTTGAAATTATTTTGAAATATTATTTGAAACTATTTAGATGTGACGTCATCATTTAGAACTGAGAAAAAATGGGTAGTTCAAAACGCTGACGTAGTTTAGTGTAACCTCACTTTTTTGTTTTTCTGTTTATTTTTTCGGTGTTTAAAATTAAAATGGATCAACTACTGGTTTATTTAACAAAACCTTCCAGTGTACGGCCAGTTTTAGTAGCATGGATGGCAAGCAATGGAAGCTACATGGATAGTGAAGTTTTTTATTTACTGTTCTTTTAAGCCCCAAAAATCATATAAGACCACAGGGATACCATGAACAATGGCTAACAAGATATCTAGAATACGATTTTTCACCCATTTTCACGCAAAAACAAAAAAAATCTTAGGTTATAACAAAAATGTAGAATTTTGACGTATCTTCTACCCAGGCGTCAGTTTTAAAACTAGAGTGGATTCCGTTTCAAAATATTTTTAACCCGTTTAGATGTGACGTCACCGTTGCAATGCGAGAAAACAAAAGTTTCAAACTTTTTAAAAACATTTTAAACAATTTCAACGCGAGAAAACGCCTATGGTGATCGATTTAAAACCGAAAAAAAGTATGATATAATAAAACCCCCTAGCGATAATTGGTTTAATTTCTCTTGAATAGGAAATATAGGTCGAGTAGCACCTTTTTGGAAACCTCTTTTAATTCTATACTCATTTCTTTAAAAGTTTTCAAAAACTTTAATCATTTTGAAAAGCCATGATTCCAAAATTGATAATTAATGAATATCCAAGATGACATACATTTTTAATGGGACATTTTTTAATGTGCACCACTGGTCATAAACGAGAGAGAAAGATAGTGATGCGAATATAACGTAGCCTTTATATCTGCGCAAACCAGTTGAAGACTGTGCTTGCAGTCAGCGTGGGACCAGAGGTTTTCAATCAATATGATGCGAATACATGTAGACTCTCATATCCAAATGCCAACCTCACCTTCTCGTGGTGCTCCCTGTCTAAAACAGACGAGGCTCAGGTGACCGAACATAGGCGGTATAACCCTATGGAGAAGTGGAACTAGACCCAATAACCACTAGGAACTGCTCCCTTAAGGACCTGTACAAACTCGTACAGGGGATAAATCTAATGAAGTTCCAATAATGGCTGCAGTGCAGTGACTCTGGCCATCAGCCATAAGACTGGTCGCAGCCACAATCGGGGGTTTTAGTCGGTAAGAATCCGACACTACCCGGGCTGTCCTGACAGAGAGATGCGACTCTGTCTGGGGAGTGGATTGGACGGTTGTCTTATACAAGACTTTCCCTCTATACCATTGAAAAAAAAATTGGTGATAAAGTTAACTTTGGCGTGTGCCTGAACAAGGTACTTACATAAAAATGGAGGGTAACTGTACTTTGAATATGTACCCCTTCCCGTCTTTAAAACGGCATTTGCTAAAATCGCAGCTCTTTGTGAAATTTTGCACATTGCTTACTGGGGTTACTTCGGGGTAGACCTTCCGATTGTACAGGGTGACCTTGAATTCGTGATCAAAGTTTGAAAAATTGTTCGCCATCTTGGATTTTTTAAATTGTCAGTTAAATTGGCTTTTCAAAACGGTTAAAAGTAATGAACATATATATCACTATTTTTAAAATCTACCGATTAATTTTTGATATATTATTTCGTGTTCAGTCAATCCAAGGGCATGGACGAAACATTTCGCAGAAGTTAATGTAAAAAACATGTTCTTTTCTTCCTACTGGTATGAGTGAACCAGTGAAATATTCTCTAGCTGCTTAAAAAGTATATATGAGACATAGATATTTTTTTATTTTGCACTACCGAACCAACGCCAAAAGAAATTGTGTGGTAGCGGACGGAACACCAAATATCGGTTAATTTCTTTAGACATTCCAATTTTTATTTTCTACGAAATATAAAGACGTCAAACATTTAAATTTTATCAGCCGGAGAACATTGCTTAACCCTATTTACATATACACAAGTATAATTAATTACCCAGTATGTAAAATTGAGGTTCGCGAACAGAACAGCACGGAAGGAACACAAAAATATACATAAATAAATTATGTGAAAAAGAACCTTAAATAAATTTAACTAACTTAATAATTGAGACGTGCCTTGACCAGAAGGAAGGTCCAGGGTGACATAATTATTTCTTTAAAGTTAAAGCTCAGTGTAAACTCTAGGGGAGAGGCATATCCCTCGTCTTCTACGACTATCCACACATATTTGGTGTTCCGTTTTTGAGTATTTGAAGTACGATTTCAAGAAACCTCGAACACATCAATTTGCTATTCAAAGGGGACACAGTTTAGCTGTGTTTGAAGTTTCTTAGAATACACCCCATTCGAGGGGTGGGGTTCACTACGTACCAGAATTTAAATAGAAAATAAAGTAGGTTTGAAGGTCTTTTAAATGCCTTTATAAAGGCTTGATATTTCAAAATCTATTGATTAGTTTTTGAAATATTTACATTTGAAGTTTTTCCCCCCTCGACCTCGTACATATGAAATAAAATCTTTTTAGAGAGGGAGGACCTAAGCCCTATATGGGGGCCGCCGTAGACTGAACAGCGTCTTAGCCTGCAGAACAGATATCGCAGGATCGGATCTCGGCAAATACGCGTTCTTTCCACAACACCGAATGCGACTCGAGACGACGGGCGGCCCACTTCTCAGCAGCTCTGTAGTCGACGTTGTGCATAGAATACCAACAAACGAGGTAGAAGTAGGCGGCACAGTTGACACTGCACCAAAAACTTTGCGGGACTCAAAGGTGGACGGCCGAGGATCCCATCAAACTGGGTAGAGGAGACTAGCCGGTGACCCAAAAAAAGGAGACCTGGACCTCTCCGAAATCGGGACTCCATGGGACGCGGCTGGACTCCGACCGATTTGGTAGCGGGAGTCGACAAAGGGTGACTTTAAAGAGGCGGTAGCACCACAGAGTACCGTGGTAAGTGATCCGTGGTAGCACTTTCGGGTAGTAGGCCCACTCCAAGGAATGCGTCTGAAAACTCCGACGGCGACCTCGACCAGCGAAACCGGAACTAGACCTCGATTTTCGGGTCAACCGATATGACGGCGGGCTGCTGGGGAGAGAAGTCTATCGTCAACCAAGTTCTGCTACGGCCGCCCATCTACTGCTACTACTACTACTGAGCCCTATATGAGTTCGTGACACTTAATACGTTTAAAGTAGTTTATTTTTTAATCCATTTTTTCTTAATTTTTAGTAACCTGCCCCCTTCCTGCGTCTCACTTTTAATCCAGAAAAGGTCTCTAAAGTATTAGCAAAAACGTAACAAAAATATTTATTATATCCCACTAAGCAAGGTCTGTTACATTACACGTTTTTAACGTTGAAAAGATGTAGAATTGATGTAACTTTGTATACATTAAGAAAAATGTTTAAAAAAAGTAAAATGTAAGTTCAAAATTAACATTCTATGTGAAAGTTTCGCTGATACCCGAAAGAAGCGCTAATGTTAACGATAAAGTAACTAAAAAATAACATTATTTGAAGTTTAATAAATGACAGTGTCGAAACAAATTTGCTTCTTTACAGTTACATGATATTACATAATATTGTAAGTTTTTTAAATTTCAAATTTAAAACCATTTTGGCTCTTTATTGTGACATGATAAAATACAATAATGTAAGTGTAATAAACATCAAAGTTTAAACAAGTTTAGATTATTAATGATGATGATGATGATGATGATGATTAATGTCAACTTGGTTGCTTATTATATTAGTTTTATGCAAAAATTCCAAAATTAATGAAACTTTTAACCCAAATATGGCGAAAATCTATGAAAAAGTAAAGAATGATATCGAAAAGTTTACTCTGTTTTTATAAAAATCCTGCGATTGTTTTGTTAACTTCTGACAAAAAAGAAAATAAGTATAAATTTATATGTATTCGCATTAGTAACGTACGATCACTTTATGATATGATTTTTTTACGGTTTGAGGAAAATACATATTTTATTTTTTTTTAATTTCGCCAAATTATGATTCTATAAAATTATTGTGATTTAATATTTGTATATAATTTTTTTTATTGCAACTGAAACCTTTGTAGGTATTTATTTATTAAAAACAATTAATTAAATTAATATTATAAAAACAATTTCCTATTTTCTAACCAATGACACCACTGCATTAATATACCGTGAATTGGTGAAAATCTTTAGGATAGTGGTTCGAGTCCCGACAGCGCATATTTTCTTTTTTTTTTTTGTTGTTTAAACCAATATTTAACAAATTAGAGATAAAAAAAAATAATGGAGGGAAAATTTAGCGCCCTAATAAATTTGTGAGGAAATAAATCGGCCAGGTTTAAATCCTGGTCGAGGAAAAACTTTATTCCGATTTATTCCCTCACCCTTTGTCCTCTACGCCACAAATCTTTTCTGTAAAAAAAATAATTTTACCTAAGTAACACTAAATGTTAATACTTGTTTAAAAAACTCGAATTTAACACTATTACGTAACGTACGCCGTGTTAAGTAACAGGTCACAAAAATACATTAAGGCATTGTAAATATAACAGTGCTTAGTGGGATGGTTCACAATAACATTTCTTTTATTCTTTTTCTGTATACCAGTTGAGTTGCGCACAGATCAAAATAAAATAAATAAAATACAAGAAGATAATGTTTTTAATATTGCAACTTGAACTTTTGAGAAAAACGAATCAGTGTTACAATTTTATCGGTTATTTAATATTAATCACCAAGAGGGTGTCAATGTGATTTACACTAACTGGGCCAGCATTGGACCGAAAGTCTCAGTTTTAAAAATAAAAAAAATAATTAGTTTTCGAACAATAATAAAATTTTAGGAAAAAGTTTAAAAATGTTGTTTTTTAAGTAATAATTGAGTTAAACAATGACGCACGAATGTCGTCGTTTTAAAAGAAAAACATAATTACTTGGTTTTGATTATTTAATCGGCACCTAATCTATAAACTAATAAAAAAAGTGATTAAAAATTCAAAACTTTTCCCCCTTCTATTCGTGACTTGAGACAGATTTATTTTTAGATTTTTTTTTAAATATCTTCTTCATCTTATTTATTTCTAATTATTATTTTGGAAAGTTTAAGTGAGTCAAGTCATGCTAACGTCAATCCGTATGCTAACGCTCGATTTAGAGTGTTACGCAGTGGCGTAGCCAGGAGGGGGGAGGTTTTGGGGGTTAAAACCCCCCCAGAAGGTCCAACCCAATCTACAATAAATTAATAATGATTAAGAGCCCATGGGAGAGCTATACCTCCCCCACCTTTTTGACCCTTTACTCCGGTTTGTGACGTGTGTTTGGTGTGATGTCTTATATTTTAAAAATTTTGGCTGCGGTATACTATGACGTCATTAATTGTTCAAATTTTAGTTTCATTCTACGGAATTTTTATCACCAGCATTCAAAACGTGTAATTAAAGGCATTCTTAGTATAATTTTTCTTAAAATATTCATCTGCGGCGCATTTATGATTCGGCAACTAACTTGATCTACTTTTTCAAAAATATTTTACAAAAAGCCTAAGAAACCAAAATTTTTAGAGATTTTTTTTTTTTTGTTAAAGTTTTCGCCTGCGGTGCTATACCAATATTAAATATTGTTAAAATGAAGGGAAAATTTAGTACCCTAATAAATTTACAGAAAAGATTTGTGGCGTAGAGAGCAAAGGGTTGGGTTGAGTTGGAGAAATTGTAGAAAGTTCCTTTAAATACATTCTAGAATCCCTCCACAATATTTTGGGACAGTTTGACATGCAATCCGTCAGACCAAGGATATACATACGCACGATGACCGCAAAAACCGTTGAAAATACAGAACAGTATTATAGAGTTTCTATTTATAAACAAGTTTTAGACAAAATCAATTCGGGCATAAAAAAGTATTTTTGAACTGAACATATTCATACCAAGTTTAACATGAAGCCAAAATCAAGGCAAAATTAACTAAACTGGTTTCTAAATACTATAAACTGTTTTATTAATCCAAAACACAAATTCTTAAACTTTTATTGGAGAAGTCAGTATTTGGAAACAATATTGGTCAGAAGTACGCAAAAGCTTAAATCAAAACTTACCTGATAACGTTTTCGAGGCAACGAACAAGTTTGGCGATATTTTTCCGTTGATAAAAACATTCTTGGATGTTTGCTAGTAAGTAATGCTTCGTCAGAAAGAAGCTTCTCATGCCTCAGAATATTGAAAACATGAGTACTTAAAAACACTATGACGGAAATTGGTCTGACGGGCTTAATGGTCAAGCCATGATGGTAATTTAAGGCTTAAAATATTTTAGCATAATTTAAGAGGTAACGTTCTTGATGAAGCAATTTTTTACATCACATTTGTATGCCATGATATTATTCACATTTTAAAGCTTTCTTTCCGAACTTTCGATTTCTAGAATAAAGTTTAGACCGTTTTTAGGCGTTAAAAAAAATACTGCCAAAAAACATTTTTTCTCTGTTAAAATGAAAAATATTTAGAGAGAGAGAGCAGAATTTTGGAGGTAGATGGAGAGATAATTTAGTGACGTGCAAAATATTTAAAGTTGTTGAAGAGAGACAGCAGGCTATAAAAAAGTATTTTAGAGAAAGATGAACACAATTTAAGGCAAATGTTTACCAAAAATTTCGGTTGTCATCTGTCTGTCATCTTGAGTGGTGTCATGCATATGATATTTATTTTGCAATTTTTATCCAGAAAACAGCAAAAATTGTAATTTTTCAAAGTGTAAATTGTGTAAAACTTAAGGTGGTATTAATTTCTTTCACTCAAAGTCCTTCACAGGCTTCAAATTTACCAAAAAACGTGTCCTTCTAAAGTGTATTTTAGCACATCTAAAAATAATTTTACAGGTATTTAAGAAAATTATTTTAAGGGTCATCATGGCGTTACCATAACGTTGCTGCATATCAAAAAACATATTGAAATTGACATTGAGCGAGTCATTGACCGGTTTGCCCAAAAAAAATGGAAATGATTTTTTTTTTGAGGCATCTTATTTTTGAGATATGCAATATAAAAGGTAATGTTTCAACTTAAAAAGCTTTTTAGATCTCAAAAAAAAAGTATTTATCTCTTAGGTTTTGTGTGTGGTTTGTTTGTTATTTATATTTTTATAACTGAAAAAATTATACGTAGTTACTCAAGCGCTGATTCCAGGGGGATAGAGGGATTGTTAACCCCTCCTACCCTGGCTTTAAATTTTTTATGAAAACATTTAGAAAATCAAAAATAGGGCATAAATTGCGGCGCTATAACACCTTTGATATTTACGGTATTAATTTAATTTTGTATTAAAAATGGCATTTGTAGTGTCATTTTCTTAAAAATTTTCGACTGCTTCGCTTTGAAACCATTGATATATTTACAATTTTAAGTCAAAAAATGCATTTTTTGTTGCAATTTTTTTAAAAATTTTCGCGTGCGGCGCTATGATACCGTTGATATTTATGATTTTAGTTCAATTCGACTCAAACATTTCATTTTTAATGATGAGCATTTTCTCTCCCAGACCGATGCAATTAAAAGAAGACAACAATAGTAACTATAGTAAGTTCACAAAAAATTGCTAAGCAACTAACTTTTCCCTCAAAAAAGATTAGGGTTACCGCAGATTCGAGTTCCGAACTGATGGTGTTTTATTTTATTGATAATGCGGGTGCTAAACCAGTCGGGGTGGTTTAAGTGGCGAGAGGTGATTCTTGTAGAGAAGTACCACCATCTTGTCAAGTCCGCATTCTAGTTTTGAAATATCTTTGCTCATTATACATATAATATTATATACTAGGAAGAAACTATTAAGCAGTTTAAAAATCTGATTAGGACATCGTCGGTCCTAAAGCAGATAGAGTGCGTTTTGGCATAAAGTCGACTATAGTAAATCGGACCATCGTCAGTTGCCGATTCTCGACCAATCAAACAAAGTACCAATCGGATCATCGTCGGCACTCAAGCAGATAAAGTGGTCGTCGGCATAAAGTCGACTATAGTAAATCGGGCCATCAACAGTTGCCGATTCTCGTCCGATTAAACAAAGTTCCAATCGGACCGTCCCTCGTCGGCCCTAAAGCAGATACTGTGGGCGTCGGCATGAAGTCGACTATAGTAAATCGGGCCATCGTCAGTTTCCGATTTTCGACCGATTAAACAAAGTTTCAATCGGACCATCATCGGCCCTAAAGTAGATAAGGTTTGCGTTGGCATAATGTCGACTATAGTAAATCGGGCCATCGTCAGTTGCCGATTCTCGTCCGATTAAACAAAGTTCCAATCGGACTGTCGTCGGCCCTAAAGCAGATTAAGTGAGCGTCAGCATAAAGTCGACTATAGTAAATCGGGCCATCGTCAGTTGCCGATTTTCGACCGATTAAACAAAATTCCAATCGGACCATCGTCAGTCCTAAAGTGGTGTAGGCATAAAGTCGACTGGAGTAATGTGGACCTCCGTCAGTAGCCGATTATTGGCCAGCGTGTAGTCGCCGATGCCGACACACTGCCGACGTTGTCGACATTGGCCCGATTCAATGCCGACGATTTGTGTTTGCTGGGGAGTCTCCGGTTACCATTACCAGTGGCGCACCCAGAAGGATGTTTTGGGGAGAGGGGACTTGAATAAGTTTTAAGGTTAAGGTACCTAGGTATAGATACTTCGGCTTGGTTAGGACATATTATAAATAAAATATAAATTACACAACACACTAATACAAAAAAATAAAACCTAATAGGCGCACGGCGCGGCCTTTCGATTTTGCCATCTCATCGAGTACTTGAGAGAGCAGCCAAACCATTAAGCTGGGTATTTTCAATAATATTTCTTAATTTTTAAAGGTGCAGTTAGACTGTGGTAGTGTAGTCGTCGTTGCATTGCAGCTGTAGTGAATTTTTTTCCATAGATAATGCAGAACAGGATATTCTACAGATAAATAGTTAACAATATTTTGTGGTACACACTTTTTAATATAATTTACCTTGTTTAATGTTTTAAACAAATATTGGTGATAATAGACCCTCTTGCAAAATTTTTGAACATGTTAAAAGATCCACCTTACATATTTTTTTTGTATTAACCGAGAAAGTTCCGTTTTTTCTCAATATAAGTTCAAAAATGCTTTTGGTTTAAAATTAGGGTTGCTTGGGTAGGTACCAAAGATGGACAAAATAAAACTTGGGGAAGAAAAAAATGTGGTAATTTTGTATTTGCATACATACATATAGTCAATAGTGTGTTCAGTGGTATTAGCGATAAATTAACAAGGTACTATACTAGTTATATCTGATCCGATGATTAATCATTCTAGTTTATTACAATTGCGAAGAAATTAGAGCCTTTTTTCTAAGTGACAAAAAGCGCTTACTTTTAGCATTACTTCGCTTGCATGGACAAATTATATCAAATAATTTACCTTCTTAATCTTATATATTGCTTTAGTAATAACCTTTGGAAAAGTTATAGTACCGTATTATGAGGGATGCTCGGTGGTTGTAGTGAAAAAATCTCACACAGAGATAGGTAGATATTTTCGGGCGCACATGAAAGAGATGGCATGAACACATCAACTTTAAGCACGGGAGTTATTTCGTGGAAATGCAGACAGTCGATATTTTCAATAAATGAACAAAGTATTATATGTCCCTATCCCCTGACCAGCCGAAGTTAATAATTAATAACGGTACCTACCTACAATAAGCAGCGGCGCTATATTACCCCTCTCCCCTTTTCTAAAATTGTTTATAAAACTGTTTAAAAGTAACTTTTTTAAAGAACATTTTCCCTCAAATATTACTTATATTACCCACTAGACATATTACTTTTATTACACACTAGACACCGCCGCGCCGCTTTGCCTGCGGTTCTACCCATTTTTCCCGCTTTTATTCCTTTACATTCCATACATTTGGTTTCCGTAAACCGATTTTGATGAACTAAATGCCTGTGTGTTGCCTGTGCGGTCTATGCGTAATGCTGGAACAAACAGAGATACATACAGACAAAAATTGTAAAAATTGCATTTTTGGTATCTCGTTTGGTCAAACAATAAAATATAAAAAAATAGTCAACGTACAATTCAATGTACAGAAATGGTCCTTTTAGATTTATTATATGTATCGATAAACAACTAATTATAGTCAGGGGATAAGTGGCGATTTTTCCCAATTTCATAAAATTTCGGTTCAGTGGATTTTGCCTAATTGTCTCCCAAACAGACAGACAGACACCATCAAAAAATTTTATATTTAGGTCTTTCTTTTTGCCGATCCCATTAGCCTATACTATAGTATGGATGGCTAAAAATAGAGTTCTAGATTACTACATAGCCGGTACCTACTAAGTTTTTGTTTATGGGTAATAAAAATAACACGACCGCCTTATTTATAATATTGCTATTGCTATTTTGATAGAGTGATGAAAGAGAAAAATTTAGAGATAAATAGTTTGGTCACCTCTACTTGATAGCTGTAGGTATTGCAGTATGTATATTGACTATATAAGGCTATAGGCTTACCAATAAATGTACCAATAAATTTTAGAAAATTAATAGTTTAATGTATTGTAGGTAGGTAACATTAATATTATTAACATCGGTTGGTCAGGGGATGGGGACGTAGGTAAATATAATACCTTCGTCATTCAATCACTCCCATGCTTAAGGTTGGTGTATTCATGCCATCTCTTTCATATGCGCCCGAAAATATCTACCTATCTCTGTGTGAGTTTTTTTCACTACAACCACCGTGCACGCCTGATAATACGGTACTATAACTTTTCTAAAGCTTATTACTAAAGCAATATATGAGATTAAGAAGGAAAATAATTTGATATAATTTGTCCATGCAAGTAAAGTAATGCTAAAAGTAAGCGCTTTTTGTCACTTAGAAAAAAGGCTCTAATTTCTTCGGAATTATAATAAACCAGAATGATTAATCAGCGGATCAGATACAACTAGTACAGTACCTTGTTAATTTATCGCTAATACCACTGAACACACTATTGACTGTATGTATGTATGCAAATACGAAATTACCACATTTTCTTCTTCCCCAAGTTTTATTTTGTCCATCTTTGGTACCCAATCAACCCTAATTTTAAAATTAAAGCATTTTTAAACTTATATTAGAGAACTTTTGCATCTCTTATAAAAAATCCCCGTTAGATGACTTTATCGCTTAATAACGCGTTGTAACGTAGCTAACGTCACGTTATTTTTAAGATAGCATTTTTAGTTTTTGCACGCCGCCTTTGATTTGTTTATGGCCGAATTTATACGGTATTTGTTATTATAAAGGTTTCCAAAAAGAATTGTCAAATAATATTTTTCATTTAGAATATCTTATTCTTGTGTTTCTTAGGGTGAATTTTATTTATTTTAATTTTTAGAAAAGGGAGGTTATGATAAACAGATCTCCATCACTTGTCATAGTTGCCAGTGCAAATCAATGTTTTACATTTCTTACGAAATTCTAACCAAAGCAAATGATCAAACAAAAATTGATACTTATCTTTACAATTAAATAGAATATAGAACATATTTGCATTCAAAAATCAATTTAAATTTTTTGTTTTTCTACTTAACCTTTTACTGTCGGCAACCATGTTGATTATAAGGGATACGGTATTCTACCGTAGGTAACGTCAAACTTTATCTGTAGTAAGGGATTCCGTTATTACCTCATAACTGCGCATGTCCGAAATAAGCGATAAAGTAAAAAGGCATCAAATTATAGGTACAAAAGGTCTCTATTAAGAAAAAACGGAACTTTCTCGGTTAATACAAAGAAAATATGTAAAGTGGATTTTTTAATATGTTCAAAAATTTTGCAAGAGGGTCTATTATCACCAATATTTGTTTAAAACATTAAACAAGGTAAATTATATTAAAAAGTGTGTACCAAAAAATATTGTTAACTATTTATCTGTAAAATATTATCTATCTATGGAAAAAAATTCACTACAGCTGCAATGCAACGACGACTACACTACCACAGTCTAACTGCACCTTTAGATATTTTAGATTTGAAAACGATCTTTCTGATGTTGCGGTGGTTATTGGCAAAGTTATAAATATTTGAAGCAGTTATCTTATTTCGAAATATTTCAATATTACAATCGAAATAACTTTGTTAATTTTTTTTATTCCACAGTTCAAGTTCTTCTTTCAAAATCGGTTCGTTGCTGAAGTTTTTGATAAAACAATTTTGACTATATTCCATAGAGCTTTCTGTATTTTTTACCAGCCTTTTGGTCTGTCTAATCGTCTAAAATATTATAGATGGTTTTTCAGTGCGGACTTTGGGGGAGGGGCTTAACCCTTGGGTGCGCCCATGCCATTACCTTTTTTGACGGAATGCTCGTATTATTTTTGTCACGCGATAATATTTAAAATTTTTCCTGTCAAAATTTTAACAAAAATGGTCCACACTATTCAAATTTAATAATTGTACATAATTCGTTTAAAATATTATTTATCAACATAAGAAACTGGGAGTTGCCTAGCAATAATTGAACGAAATTGTTTATATTATTAACAAATAAAAGGTCAACTAAAATCACCTACATATACATACAAAAATTTAAAAAATACTTTAACGTGTTCAAATAAAAATACCAGCAGTGGCGTAGAAATAAATATATAAAATAATGGCTTTGTTTTAGTAACAACTTATAGGGATATTCAAATAAATAAGCATTAAAGAAGTTTTTCCTGGTACAGTTCGTGGCGGATACAGGAGGGGGGACCTTTGATAACGTCACTCCTAAAAAATTAATTTAAATTTAATTAAATAATAATTATTATGTTTTTAATTTCAATTAAATTAAAATTTTTTAATTTATTTGGAAAGAATATTGGTCAGAAGTAGGCAAAAGCTCAAATAAAAACATACCTGATAACGAGTGTGGCGATATTTTCCGTTGATAAGAACATTCTTGGATGTTTGCCAGTAAGTAATGCTTCGTCAGAAAGAAGCTTCTCATGCCTCAGAAGATTGAAAAAATAAGTACTTAAAAACACTATGACGGAAATTCGTCTGACGGGCTTAGCGTTGCTGCATATCAAGAGACATATTGAAATTGAGATTGAGCGAGTCATTGACTGGTTTGCCCAAAAAAAACCGGAAACGATTTTTTTTGAGATAGGCATCTTATGTTTCAGATATGCAATATAAAAGGTAATGTTTCAACTAAAAAACTTTTTAGACCTCAAAAAAAAGTATTTAGCTATTAGTTGTTTGTAGGTTGTTTCTTATCTTGTTATGTTATAACTGAAAAAATTATACGTAGTTACTCAAGCGCGGAGTTCAGGGGGATAGGGGGGGTAGTTAACCCCCCCTACCCTGGCTTTAAATTTTTTATGAAAACATTTAGAAAATCATAAGTAGGGCATAAATATAACCATAACAACTTTGATATTTACAGCTAGTATTAGTTTAATTTTTGTGCTAAAAATGGCATATGTAGTGTCATTTTCTTAAAAATTTTCACCTGCTACTCTTTGAAACCATTAATATATTTAAAATTTTAGTTTAATTTTAAATTAAAAAATTAATTTTTTAGTGCAATTTTCTCAAAAATTTTCGCGCTTTGATACCGTTGATATTTAGGATTTTAGTTTAATTCGACTGAAAAATTGCATTTTTAATGTAATTTTCTCAAAAATTTTCGGCGCATTTAAACATTTTTTTTAAATAAAATATGTATGAAATAAACGACTTAAAATCTGAGTACCCCCTCCCCCTAGATTTGACACCAAAGCCGCGCTTGTAGTTACTTTTGTTTGTTTCTTATAAAAGCTATGCTTTTATACCAGTTTTTTTTTCGTATCGAAACCGCCCCTTCCCCTTTTCAAATGGCTGGGACCGCCACTGTCAAGTTATATGTGTAATATTGAATAATAAATAATCTGTAATATAGAATGGTAAATATGCAATATTATTTCTCGTTCGTCATGGTCCCTGGCTTTTTTCGAGCTATGTGTAGCTCGAAACGCCACTGACTCTGCATGTATGTAATGTCAAAACAAATTAATGATTTAATGTTTAGTCATTGATTGACCTTTACCTTGCAAAGCCCAAGAGGAAAAAGTCAATGGCTCTTATTAAAAATAAATTAAGCGAGATTTACATGTACGGATTTCTTTTACATACTGATCCTAATTAAGACAAAGGTTTGGGCAAAAATCAGCGCGTATTTTGCTTGTCTTGAAACTTATACCGGGTGGTCCATAAAAAACCGGACAAAATGTTTTTCGTTGTAACTTTCAAACCATACCACCGATTTTAATACAACAAACTGATCTTTGCAGGAAATTGAGGAAGACTTTGAGTTAAAATATTTTTTGTCCGCCATCTTAAAATCTAAGATGGCGGAAAGAAACAAACTTTCAAAGAGCCACGTTTATTCTTATGTTACGGAAGAGTTTAGGATTTTTTTTATGAATTCGTAAAAAAGATCTGTTTCTGCCACGCAGAAAGAGGTGCGAATCATTAAAATCGGTTAAGTGGTTCTCAAAAAAAATAAAAAATGTTAAATCAGTGTTTTACGGATTATGCGATTGCCGTCTCAATTTTGTCTGCATACATTTTCTCATAAATTCATTATTACTAAACCGATTTTGATGAAATAAAAAGCCTCATGGCGAAAATCGATTGTTCTTAACCACTGCTATTGAATTTTGCCGCCATCTTGAAATCCAATATGGCGGACAGAATTAAACTTGACCCTTCAAAGAGGCTCGTTTATTCATATTTTCTGAAAACTTTTTATTTTTTTTTTATTCGTAGAAAAGTTCTGCTTTCACCACGCACAACGAGGTATCGGTTTGGTGGTTCTACAAAAATTAATTTTTGTTTCCATCACTGTTTTCTAGATTATACGATTGCCTTCTTAAATTGATACGTCAGTGGTGGCCAATATTTACATGGGGTGGTTCGAACATTTAAACCTAAGCTCTGGTTGAGATATGTTGATGATACTTTTATTGTCTGAACCGGGAATGACCAACAACTTTCAGAATTTCTTCATCACCTAAATAACATAAGATGAACCATTAAATTCACAATGGAGCAAAATTTTCAAATTTCTTTTCTTCATGTTCAAACGAGTAGAAAGCAACATCAGAACAACAGTATATCGTAAACCCACTCATACAGGACAATATTTAAATCAAGGTTCAAATAATTCTGCTACAACCAAACGAGGCATAATAAGAACTTTGTAGAACAGAGCCGTTCAAATTGTAACAATTCTCATGAATCAAAATAAGAAACATTAAAAAGTATCTGCAGCAGTGGCGTAGCCAGAAATCGACTGTGGGGAGGTTTCATCATTTAATAAAAACTACCTACCTATGGCAAATTTGTAAAAATTAGGTAGGTACCTATTGCTTAAGCTCTTAAACTGAAGAAAGGGGAAAGGGGAGGTGTTGAGTTAGTGACGTATATACACGAAATAAAAATACTTATTTTTAACAGCAAGTCTCATTTAGTCTCATTTTTCAGATTTTTTTTACAAATTAAACCTTAAATGCGCCGAAGGAAAATTTTTTGAAAAAGTTACACTAAAATGATATTTTTTACGCGTTTCAAATGTTGTTGATTAATAAATTGCTTAAAATTAAACAAAATTGTAACAATATTTAATATTGGTATAGTGCCGTAGGCGAAAATTTTGAAACAAAAAACAAAAAACTCTTTAAAAATTTTGATATCTTGAGTTTTTTGTGAAATATTTTTCAAAAAGTAGATTGGATTTGATGCCCAGAGGTGGTAGGTTGCGGTGGTATATATAGATTTTTTGCCAAATCCTAAATGAGCCGCAAATTAAAATATATTCTTTAAAAAATTAATCCTAAATGTGCCGCAGGTAAAAATTTTGAAAAAAAATATACTAAAATGCTATTTTTTACGCGTTTCAAATGTTGTTGAACAATAAATAGCTTATTAAAGAAAATTGTAACAATATTTAATATTGGTATAGCGCCGCAAGCTAAAATTTTAACAAAAAAAAAACAAAAAATTCTTTAAAAAAAAGGTTTTTTGTAAAATATTTTTGAAAAAGTAGATTGGATTTGATGCCAAGAAGGGGTGGGTTGTGGTGGTATATATATATTTTTGCCAAATCATAAATAATCCGCATACAAACATAATTTTTTTTTTAATTAACCCTTAAGTGCGCCGCAAGCAAAAATTTTCAAAAAGATACACTAAAATGCTATTTTTTACGCGTTTAAAATATTGTTGAAAAATAAATTGCTTATTAAACAAAATTGTAACAATATTTAATATTGGTATAGCGCCGCAGGAGAAAATTTTGACAAAAACACGAAAAATTCTTTAAAAATTTTGATCTTAGGTTTTTTGTAAAATATTTTTGAAAAAGTACATTAGATTTGATGCCAAGAAGGGGTGGGTTGCGGTGGTATATATAGATTTTTTGCCAAATCATAAATGAGCCGCAGGCAAAAATTTTGAAAAAAATACAAAAAAATGCTATTTTTTACGCGTTTCAAATGTTGTTGAAAAATAAATTGCTTATTAAAGAAAATTGTAATAATATTTAATATTGGTATAGCGCTGCAGGCAAAAATTTTGACAAAAAAAAAATTCTTTAAAAATTTTGATCTCTTAGGTTTTTTGTAAAATATTTTTGAAAAAGTATCTATAGATGCTAAAATGCTATTTTTACGTGTTTCAAATGTTGTTGAAAAATAAATTGCTTATTAAAGAAAATTGTAACAATATTAAATATTGATATAGCACCGCAGGCAAAAATTTTGACATCAAATCCAATGTACTTTTTCAAAAATATTTTACAAAAAACCTAAGATCAAAATTTTTAAAGAATTTTTCGTTTTTTGTCAAAATTTTCTCCTGCGGCGCTATACCAATATTAAATATTGTTACAATTTTGTTTAATAAGCAATTTTTTTCAACAACATTTTAAACGCGTAAAAAATAGTATTTTAGTGTATCTTTTTCAGAATTTTTGCTTTCGGCGCATTTAAGAGTTAATTAAAAAAATATATATTTTTATATGCGGCTTATTTATGATTTGGCAAAAATCTATATATACCACCGCAACCCACCACTTTTTGGCATCAAATCCAATCTACTTTTTTAAAATTTTTTTACAAAAAACCTAAAAGATCAAAATTTTTTTTAAAAATTTTTTGATAAAGTAGATTGTATTTGATGCCAAGAAGGGGTGGGTTACGGTGGTATATATAGATTTTTGCCAAATCATAAATAAGCCGCATATAAAAATAGATTTTTTTTAATTAACCCTTAAATGCGCCGCAAGCAAAAATTTTGAAAAAGATACACTAAAATGCTATTTTTTACGCGTTTAAAATGTTGTTGAAAAATAAATGGCTTATTAAACAAAATTGTAACAATATTTAATATTGGTATAGCGCCGCAGGAGAAAATTTTGACAAAAAAATTAAAAATTCTTGAAAAATTTTGATCTTAGGTTTTTTGTAAAATATTTTTGAAAAAGTACATTGGATTTGATGCGAAGAAGGGGTGGGTCGCGGTGGTATATATAGATTTTTTGCCAAATCATAAATGAGCCGCAGATAAAAATTTTGAAAAAAATACACTAAAATGCTATTTTTTACGCGTTTCAAATGTTGTTGAAAAATAAATTGCTTATTAAAGAAAATTGTAACAATATTAAATATTGATATAGCGCCGCAGGCAAAAATTTTGACATCAAATCCAATGTACTTTTTCAAAAATATTTTACAAAAAACCTAAGATCAAAATTTTTAAAGAATTTTTCGTTTTTTTGTCAAAATTTTCTCCTGCGGCGCTATACCAATATTAAATATTGTTACAATTTTGTTTAATAAGCAGTTTATTTTTCAACATTTTAAACGCGTAAAAAATAGCATTTAAGTGTATCTTTTTCAGAATTTTTGCTTTCGGCGCATTTAAGGGTTAATTAAAAAAATATATATTTTTATATGCGGCTTATTTATGATTTGGCAAAAATCTATATATACCACCGCACCCCACCACTTTTTGGCATCAAATCCAATCTACTTTTTTAAAAATATTTTACAGAAAACCTAAGAGATCAAATTTTTTTTAAAAATTTTTTTGAAAAAGTAGATTGTATTTTATTCCAAGAAGGGGTGGGTTACGGTGGTATATATAGATTTTTGCCAAATCATAAATAAGCCGCAGAAAAAATAGATTTTTTTCAATTAACCCTTAAATGCGCCGCAAGCAAAAATTTTGAAAAAGATACACTAAAATGCTATTTTTTACGCGTTTAAAATGTTGTTGAAAAATAAATTGCTTATTAAACAAAATTGTAACAATATTTAATATTGGTATAGCGCCGCAGGAGAAAATTTTGACAAAAAAAATAAAAATTCTTTAAAAATTTTGATCTTAGGTTTTTTGTAAAATATTTTTGAAAAAGTACATTGGATTTGATGCCAAAAAGGGTTTTTTTTTGCCAAATCATACACGAAAATGCTATTTTTTACGCGTTTCAAATGTTGTTGAAAAATAAATTGCTTATTAAAGAAAATTGTAACAATATTTAATATTGGTATAGCGCTGCAGGCAAAAATTTTGACAAAAAAAAAATCTTTAAAAATTTTGATCTCTTAGGTTTTTTGTAAAATATTTTTGAAAAAGTAGATTGGATTTGATGCCAAGAAGGGGAGGGTTGCGGTGGTATATATATACATAGATTTTTTTAAAAATCATAAATGAGTCGCAGATAAAAATTTTACGCAAAATTATACTAAGAATGCCATTTATTACACGTTTTGAATGCTCGTGATAAAAATTTCTTAGAATTAAACTAAAATTGTAACTATTAATCACGTCATAGCACCGCAGGCAAAGTTTTCAAAATTTAAGATATCAAATCAAACAAACGTCAGAAACCGGAGTAAAGGGTCAAAAAAGTGGGGGAGCTATATAGCTCTCCCTGGGGCCCTTGATAATTATTTATTTATTGTAGATTGGGTTGGACCTCCTGGGGGGGTCTTAACCCACAAAACCCCCCCTGGCTACGCCACTGTCTGCAGCAGAATGGTTGCCTTAAACTTATAACAGACACGATTTCTAAATTTCAGCAAACAGGACAGAGATTACAAGACAAAAACAAACAAACAAAAAAAAACAATTCCATACACTAAAGGAGTATTAGAGAAAATTCGAAGAGTAGCGAACAACTTTAATATTAAAACAGCTTTTAAATCAAATAACACAATTCGAAGCCTTCTTAGGAAAACAAAACCGGAGAACAAACAAAATAAGGAATGCATTTACCAAGTTCCTTGTGAGTGTGGTGAATCATACATAGGCGAAACAAAAAGACAACTATCTGTTAGGCTTAAGGAACATCAGACGAAAACCCAAAGAGGTAAAACAAAGAAATCAGGAATCGCCGAACATGCATGATCAAAACAGTAACTGAATGAAGTGGACCGAAGCAAAGGTTTTGCGCAAGGAGTCACACTGGACGAAACGAAAATTCCTTAAAGCTGCCTTTATTTTCAATAATTTTCAGTAAACCAAGTGTTGAAATTCCAAATATTTGGAAACCCCTCCTTGGGCGAAGCCAACTTCTTAAACTTCACGGTTGAGTGATTTCCCATAGTATAAGTACGTAGCCTTAGGCATAGATTGTAGTTTGCACCTGAAGACGATCAGAGATTGTACCGATCGAAACGTCGTGTATAAATAAAATATAGATAAAGGAAGTCACACAGAGTTAATTTTAAGCACATCATTGTCTCAAACTTTTAAACAATTCCTTTGAAGTTGAAACACCAATAGATATTCTCGCAAAAATACTTCTTCTTCCAAAAAGCATTTAATTTGTCATCAATCACCCCCATTTTTCATTTTCCTATTTAACAAAATTTTGGTACCCAAATAAAATCCTTTTTACTTTGCACTGAAACTTTAGGTTAGGGTAACAATTTTACTTCTAGTTTCTGTTTCTAGGCACTGAAGTAAAGTAGAAAATAGTTTTAATCCCAAGGAAGCAAAAGTTAAATTTAAGGCAAAAAGTTATCCATTAACAATGACTTTTCGGGGGCAATTTTATAATTTCAAGTAGCTTAATCCCATTTAATCCTCTAACAAACTAAAGTCCTCTGCTTCTCGCTTGTTAATTAAATAATTTCAATTAGTTCTACAATAAAAAAATAATAATTTTTAGAAAAACTACAAACTTTCCAAAAATTTAGAGAATATATTTTCGCACAGGGACATTATATTAGCTAAAACATTTCCAAAAAATATCCGTCAAAAATTAACCAAGTTGTTGTTAGTGCGTCACCTACCCGAGAAATCACCCTGGATCCGCCAAACCCCCATTTAATTATTTTTTTAATAAACATTCCCTTATAAATATCGCCTTGGATATGCCCAGTTATATACTGTATGTTATATATTGACTTCTCGGCAATATAGTGAAGCTAAAATAACACCCAGAAATAAATAACGAAGGTCCCGTAATAATTGGCAAAGACACATACATTGAAATAAGATTATTTAAAAATGTCATAATGTGTAATTCAAGTTTAGTTCCTCGTTTGAAATACCATCAAATCTTGGGATTTTTAATGGATACAACCTTCGAAAAACGGTTTTTAATAAAAATATTCAAGTTCAACCAGAATCTTAGCTTATGTATAAATTTAGAGGGGATATCGATATATACCAAACTTGTAAACAAAAGAGAATCAGAAAGATTTCGCGGTACCTACTGGGGTGTTTATTTTGAACTAAAAAAAAATGTTTTTCAAAATTTTGATTTGTGCCATTTTAATTCACGACATTGTGGGTGTGCCCACTGGATTATCGCATGAGCATAATGAGGGTGAGTTGAAAATCTACTTTTTTTACCTTTTCCACAAACACCGAAGATTGGAGATTTTGATAATTCTTTGATATGTTGTACTGCTAGTCACTAGGCTCTTATTATTATATAGATACATTTTTGATAATCGCAAAATTGACCATTTTTATTAAACAACAATTTTTAGTCTGAGCGAGAATCGAATATTAATTATTTCTTAACAAGGTATTAAATTAAAAGTTGTTGGCTTTTATACCGGGTGAATCAAAATTAACCACTTTTCTGCTTCTTATATCGTTTTTTAAGACAAAACATTTGATTTCTGATTTTGAGTTTTATTTTTAAATAGCGAGGGGGGTTTTGGGGTTAAAAACTACGCCCCGAGCAGCCTGGTTATGTACAATTGGCACAATCAAATAACAGAAATAAAATATATAAGGAATAAAATACAAGAGCCTTTAACAAAAATCTTTAAAAAATCATAAATTGCAAAATTTTCATTTTTGCAAAAATTTTCACATGCCGCACATTTTAGCATTTTTAAAAACAAATTAAGGGTTAATAAACAACTCAAATTCCGAAAACCCCATCAATATTTTCGATTTTAGTTTAATTTTTTAAGTCAAAAGTTGAATTTTAAGTGTTATTTTCTCAAAAAATTTTGCGCATTTAACCATGATTTTAACATAAAATTTTGGATAAATAATCAATTTTAAATTTGGTTAACCCCCTCCCCTCCCCGAAGCCAATTCCTGAGTGCACCACTGTAAATAGAATCTTTTTTTAGCTTTTTATCTTTCTCATTTTAAAACTACGAAAGTTAACTTTCCGATGTAAAAACTACTTACTGAAAATAATTAAACCCAGTTTTTTTATAAAAACATAATGTGCATTATGCATCAACCAAAGCAACAAATTAAAAAAATATATATTCCATAATAATGTGCTCTTTATGTGCTAATTTTATCCCATCTTCAAAAATCTTGTGCTGCTCTGATTTCCAAGAACATTTAAAAAAAGTTTTAATTTGCTAGCTTTACATAAAGTACTAATAATTATTTTTATAATATTATTATTCGAATATAAAATGCTTTTTATGTGCTCTAGTTCTGTTAAAAAAAATGTTATTTCTCATTTTCAACGTTTTTTTAAACGTAAAACAATTAGCAAACAAAAAAAATGCAAAAAGAGAACAAATAAAAAGCACTTCATTTTCGACTATTATAACCCGCGTCGAGAAGCCGTCAAAAATATAATCTCATTTGACACATGTCATTGAACGAATCAAATAAAAAGTAGCCTATGGTTTAATTCAGTCACACGCTATGTTCCTACCAAATTTCATCCAAATCGGCTCGGTCGTTTTTGCGTTATTAAGGGACAAACGCACACACAAACTTTGGCATTTATAATATTAGTAGGATTCGAAAAATATTTAGTTTTCCCCGTAATATTTAGTTTTTTTGTATAAGTCGGTAATTGTATAAAACAAATATAATTTTAGGAAAAATACGTCAAGTCCGTTCCCCCCACCTCAAAAAAAAGCTTCACCAGTTACTGCACGGGAGCAACGATGGGTACTACCCTCCCCAACAGCAAGGCTACCCTCAAAACACGAACATCAACGTAAACTATAACGTCAATGGCGGTGGAGGGGGATACGGTGGTGGGTTCCACCACCCGGAACCCATCCACCACGGTGGAGGAGAGAGTTTTGCTAGTAGTTCTGCTTATGCTGGAAGTAAGTAGAATCCTCGGCGGGAGAACCCACAAGCTATATATTATACAGCGTGTACCAATAATTAAAAACGAAACGAAAAAAATATTGAAAATGTCAATCTGTTATAAAGAGATAAGCTTTTTGGCTGTATTGGAATTTTCGTAGGACACTTTTTTTTTCTTCCTAGGGTTAAGTTTTACCACCAGAATTTAAATAGGGAAAATGAGTAAAGTGATACAATTTTTTTAATGTCTTTCAAATGCTCTGACCAAAGGATAAAAATTATAAAATGGAGGTAGGTACTAATTAGTTCTTGAAATAATCATTTTCAAAGTAAGCTCAAATTGTACAGGTAAGTAAATTTGCCCCCTCATAGGAATATATCCTAAAAGAAAATGGAATCACAAAATGTACTATTTACGAAAAGAAAATAGATGTGTCCCGGGATGTTTAAAAGAAAATTTTTATTTCGTAAAAAAAATGGCGCCAGCAGGCACGTATTTTCGGGTTAGTTTTTCCAAAAACATTTTTTTTTTGGTGGAAAATGCAATTATCTATCCTAATTTGACAACCGCGTGTCGCTAGATGCTACCCCCCTCCTACCCTGTTGCCATCCCCCCACCCCAAGCAAAAACTAATTAATTAGCTCTGCCTAGGATGCCAAAGAATTTTTGTTAAGGAAATTTTTTCAAAAATATGTTAAAACCTAAAGAAAAAATTTGTGTTCGTTTGTCAGTGTTTTTTAAATAAGATAAAAAATTGGCCTACACACACGAAAATCCTAAATAGAATCTACTTATCTGACGTTTTGGCAGAAACTCTACTGCCGTTATCAAATTAAACAAAAATATTTTCTTTAGGAATTTACGCAGTGCATATTTTTGAAAAAATTTCCAAATTTGATAAAAATCGGTTTAGCGGTTTTTGAGTAATCGTGTTATTGACAGACAGACATACAGGTAGACAGACACCATGACAAAATTTTGTATTTAGGTCTTTTTTGACTCAAATAAATTATTTTTAATGGAAATAAAACAACTTTTTTTTGACGATCCCAAATAGCCTCCATACTATGTATGGATGGCTAAAAACGAATATCTCAACCGTCAAAAGAGGTGTAAGTAGGGATCTTACGAAAATTCCAATAATACATAACCATAAAGTATTCCCTTTAAATAATAAATTGACGTATGCCAGACTTTTTTCGAAATCGTACTTCAAATACTAGAAAATGTCTGTTTCGTTTGTGTTGATGGGTATTTCTCTGGTTCGGGTGCCAAACAATGTACTAATAATTGAAAATTTTTAAATCGTAAAGACTTACATCACTTTTTGAAACTATAAAAATTAATTTAAATTGCTTATGCATATACCAGGTGGGCCATAAAAAAACGGACAAAATGTTTTTCATTATAACTTTTAAACCATACCACCGATTTTAATGCTGTTCTTTGCAGGGAATTGAGCAAGACTTTGATTAGAAATTTTTTTTTTCGCCATATTAAAATCTAAGATGGCGTACAGAAACAAACACTACCCTTCAAAGAGCCTCGTTTATTCTTATATTACGGAAATTTTTTGGATTTTTTATGAAGTTTTAAAAAAGCATTGTTTCTGCCACGCAGAGGTGCGAATTATTAAAATCGGTTAAGTGGTTCCCAAAAAAATAAAAAATTTCAATCATTGTTTTACGGATTATGCGAGTGCCGACTCAATTCTGTCTGCATACCTTTTCTCATAAATTCATTATTACTAAACCGATTTTGATGACATAAAAAATCGATTGTTCCTTAACTACTGCTATTGAAATTGGTCACCATCTTGAAATCCAAGATGACGGACAAAATCAAACTTGTCCCTTTAAAGAGGCTCGTTTATTTATATGTTACGTAAACCTTTAAATATTTTTTTTTAATTTGTACAAAAGTTCTGCTCTTACCACGCACAACGAAGTACAAATCATCAAAATCAGTTTGGCGGTTCTCCAAAAATTAATTTTTATTTCCATCACTGTTTTCCAGATTATATGATTGCCTTCTCAAATTGATACTCAACCGATTCCAATAAAATAAAAAGCATGACGGCGAAGATCAAAAACTCTTAAAAGATCACTATCGAAGTTTGTCGCCATTTTGAAACCCAAGATGGCAGACACAATTAAAATTATCTCTTTGAGACGGCAATCGTATAATCCGTAAAACACTGATTACAAATGTTTAATTTTTTTTGGGAACCACTTAACCGATTTTAATGATTCGTACCTCGTTCGGCGTGGCGGAAGCAAAGCTTTTTTACGACTTCATAAAAAATTCAACAAATTTCCGTAACATAAGAATAAACGAGGCTCTTTGAAGGATAAAGTTTGTTTCTGTCCGCCATCTTAGATTGTAAGATGACGGAAAAAAAATGTTTCTAATCAAAGTCATGCTCAATTCCCTGCAAAGAACAGTTTGTTGTTTTTTATGGCCCACCCGGTATATATATATATATATATATATATATATAAAAAAAGTCCTATATTTGCCATTATCCTGGATTGGACCTAATCACCTGGTAATTTGGGTTGTTGAAATTTTTGGATTATATTTTCATGATATACAGTATGTACCAGTATGGAGGCTATTGGGATCTTCAAGGTTTTTATTTCCACTTAAGGAGCTCTTTGGGTCAAAAAAGGTCTAAATACAAAATTTTGTAAACCTATTTTTATCAAATTTAGCACAAAAATTTTCTGGCATCAGGCAATGAGCTGATTACTTTTTCATCGGTGTGGGGAAATGGAAACTTTAAAGAAAATCACTTTAAGTCATTTACCTGGAGCAAAAAAGAATTTTTCTTCAGAAAACGTCATTAGTATAATTTGAGTTTTGCCATAAGTGGTCGGAATATATAGGGATATTTTATGCAAATCATCCAAAATTTTTGGGATATCATGCAAAAATAAGTTTAACATTTTTACCTGGTGAATAATACCCTAACCAGAAAAACACCCTGTATATTTACCAACTTTTTTGTAAATATATGAAGTTTTAATAAGTAAGGCTAAAAAGTATGTACCTACTTATACAGAGCGCTTCAAGCTACTGCGAACATAGGGGGAATCAAGTCCAATTTACTCTCCGTGCCGTACGACCGAGGTAGATTCGAAGCACGCTGCAGTGTTATCTTTTGTAAATTCATTTTGTTTTTATTATTTTGTTTATTTCTGCCTTGCTCGAGAAACAGATGGGTAAGTTCTTAATTGAAATAATACATTTTTAAAACTAAAAATGGATGTCTACGAAGTTGCCGAAAAAGTGCAGATGGTCAAATGGTCAAATCGTCATAACCCAACACACGTTCGATATTGGTCGAGGGAAAATTTGCATTTGTATTTTGACGTAAGAACACAGTATCCCCAAAAAATAAATGTTTGGGGGGGGGTATTGTAGGGGAACACGTAATTGGGCCATTTTTTATCAACGGCAATTGCAATTTGAATGGTCCTAGATACTTGGATCTACTGCAGCAGCACATTATTCCAACTGCTAGGCAGTTGTTAGGTGTAAGATTTGGTAAAACATGGTTTCAACAAGATGGTTGTTCCGCTCACAATGTTGGCCTTGTTAGGGAATATCTTGATAATGTATTTCCTAATCGGGTTATAAGTACACGGGGAACTATTTTATGGCCAGCTCGATCTCCCGATCTTGCTCCTAATGACTTCTATCTGTTTTTGAAGAAGCTTTTCAAATTATCACCCCTAACATGCTTGGAAACGTTGGAAGGGGTTTTTATAGTAGGCTCGGATATTGTCTAGCCGAGCAAGGAGGACTTTTCGAACATTTGCTTTAATTTTTTTTTGACTGGGAGAATCTTTTTGGTTTTTAAAATGTATTATTTTATTTTGAGAACTTGCTTTTATTTTGTTTCTCCTTATTATTTTCATTGTAACACGTCGTCACTGATAAATCTGAGCAGTTGACAATAAAACGCTCTTATTTATCAGTGACAAAAAATAAGAAAATTACGTTATAAAAATTTGCGTATTTATTGACCAAATTCCGGTTTCATTGACTACGCTCCACACAACACCGTGGTTAGAGGCGTACTAAATACAAGGCGAACGGCGGCGAATGGCAGCGAATGGCGATCGGAAGCCTGAGTGTTGGTTGCTTCACTGATAGGCGTGCGGTGTCTCTGCATGTACGTACACTGGCAAATTAGACTTCTTTCGCCCTATGTTCGCAGTAGCTTGAAGAGGTCTGTATATGTATACAGTTCCTATAAAGGTATGATATAAGGGTCAAAACTTTTCTTGGTTTTTAAAGTGGGGAAAAATCGGGAAAAATAGACCTTCCAAAAAACTAAAATTTTTCATTGTGATCCAAAAATATTCTATTCATTTTTTTTTTTAAATAGCAGGTTAGGAGGAACGAGTAAGGGGTACAATGCTTTATGATATCAAAAAGACCTCTGCAATTGGTAAAAACGGTACCTAATTAAGTACACAGTTTTTACATTTTCAATAATTTGATTTCCATAGAAAAAACTTGAACCTTTAAAAAAAATCCAGTATATTTTCTTGTTACCCAATCAACACTATCTCAACTAAAAAGCCAGTTAAGTCCTACCGCCTCAGTGCCCTTAAGCCGACTGTGGCTGCCATTTTTATAACCAAATTGACAGGTAAAACATGATTTTCTATCAGTTTAGTGTCAATATGGCCCCGATATAGCACAGATAAACTACTATGAAGAGCAACATGCGTTTGCTATAGTTTATTTTCCTTGCGTCTTACCGCATTCTTTGCGGAACTCTAAATCGGCCTTATGGTACGGCCGATAATTTAAGGCCTAAAATCGAGCCTAAAATATTTGATCGTAATTGAAGCTGTGACGTTTTTGTTTATCGTATTTTTTGTACGTTTTTCACATTTTTAAGCCATAATTTTAGCCACATTTTATAGTTTTCTTTCCAAAATGTCGAGTCGTAGAATAAAAAAAATCACTTATTTTCAAGTTTCACTGGTTTTTTAGCGTTTAAAAAAAGTACTGCCAATTGCCACTACTACTTAATTACGTACTTTTCTCTGTAAAAATGAAAAATATTTAAGAATATATTTAAGAGAGAAAGCAGTATTAAACAGTGGCGGTCCCAGGGGGGGTGCGGGGGGGCGCTCCCCCCTTTGCTCCAGAAAAAAGTAGACAAGAAAGATGCTGGTGGTAACCTTGAAGTCTTTGAAGAAAAAACGAGAAATTTTAGAACGTTCCTTTAAAGCAGGGTTGAAAAGAACCCGGGTTTTTTTTATATAAAACCCAGCCCACTAGGCTTTTTTGGATTTTACAAGTGGGTTTTATTGGGGTTTTTATGGTTTTCTTTTTAACTTATATACAGATTGTAGTTCTTCTCTAAAACTAGGAATTATTCTTGCGATCGTTTATCAACTATAAAATACGACAGAGCAATAGTTGGAATACAGAAATCGACAGATTGTTTGTTAATAAATCAAATCAGTTTTGGTTTAGTTTGACCAGCGCCTTTTTTATATGCTTAATATAAACAAACCTTAAGAAAATTATTGTTGAGAGTTTGTGTATTTACTACACGGTAAGTACCTGCTTACTTAGTATGGCATGATAGTATACAATTCAAGTTTTCGTTTTTTCGAGGTTATGAACTATAAACCATTTTTTTTAAAGGAAAATGCCTAAGAGTAGCGCTAGAAAGAGTGTTTCAGAATGGACTGAGGTTTTAGAATCCAGTAATAAAAGTAGAGTCTGCTAATACTGAAGCAGAGTCGTTTTTTTTAGAATTTGCATTGTTGCCCAGCTAGTGCAGCATCCATCGAAAGACATTTTTTTTAACTTATGGTCTTATTTGGAATAATAAAATAAGAAATTTTTAGGGATTAGAGAAAGATTTGCAACTGGTCAAAGTTTATCGAATCTTACGATCAGATTCAAACATCTGGTAATAATATACCTTTTCTACGTTTATTTATTTTATTAATAATGAAAAAATCCACTTTTAAAAAAGCCATACGTGTTTTTTTTAAAGTGGGTTTTACCCCAAAAAAACCCAGTGGGCTTTTTCGGTTATCCACTGGGTAGCCAACTCTGCTTTAAAGACATTCTATAATCCCTCCACAGTACCCATGAAGTACTTTTACCGCGCAAACCACGATATTGGAAATACAGAACAGTATTATAGAGTTTCTATGTAATTTATAAACAAGTTTTAGACAAAATCATTTCGGACATAAAAACGTATTTTTGACCTGAACATATTCATACAAAGTTTTGTACAAGGTGAAGCCAAAATTAAGGCAAAATTGATTAAAGTCGTTTCTAAATACGATAAACTGTGTGATTAATTCAAAACACAAATTCTTGAACTTTTATTGGGAGAAGTCGGTAGTTATTGTTCAGAAGTAGGCAAAACATTAAATTAAAACTTACCTGATAACATTTTCGAGGCGATGAACAAGTGTGGCGATATTTTTCCAAAGTAGGGCATAAATTGCGGCACTATAACACCTTTGATATTTACGGTATTAGAGATTAATTTTGTGTTAAAAGTGGCATTTGTAGTGTCATTTTCTTAAAAAATTTTCGCCTGCTGCGCTTTGAAACCATTGATATATTTACAATTTTAGTTTAATTTTAAATCAAAAAATTCATTTTTATTGCAATTTTCTTAAAAAATTTCGCGTGCGGCGCTATGATACCGTTGATACTCACGATTTTAGTTTAATTTAACTCAAAAATTGCATTTTTAATGTAATTTTCTCAAAAATTTTCGACGCATTTAAACATTTTTTAAAATAAAAACATGTATGAAATAAACAACTTAAAATCCCCCCCCCCTAGATTTGAGGTCAAATCCGCGCTTGTAGTTACTAAATTTAGTTTGCATTGATATGTTCCTCATAAAAGCTATGCTTTTATCCTAGTTTTTTTTTTCGTATCGAAACCGCCCCTCCCCCCTTTTCAAATGGCTGGGACCGCCACTGTATTAAAGAAAGGATTTTAGAGAAAGATGAAGATAATTTAACATCATTTTTTTATAAAAATTTCGAATTTTCTGTTTTGTTATCTGTCATCTTGAGTGATGTGGTGCATATGAATTTTATTTTACAATTTTTATCCAAAAAAATGGCAAAAATTGTAATTGTCTCGCATAAGGTAGAATTGTAGTTTTGATCATTTTTCAATTAAATTTGTTTTATTGTTTTTGGTTAAACCTAATTAATATAACAATAGAAGTTAAGTATTTAAGAACTATTATTAATATATACTACACACTAATTAGTTTTAACTTTCATCATTTTGATGATTTTTTAAATTTAAAAATTTTCATTTAATTGAGTAACATTCGGTTTAGATTGTTTTTGGTTTTGGGAAAGAAGGGTTGAGTTGAGTTTTCAAAAAGTATTGAATTAATTTTAACCAAAAAAGATTAGGAGTTAGTTGATTTGGTTTATTTTGGGTTGAGTTGGGTTTCATAAAAAAGGGGTTGGGGTGACAAGTATTTTCCTTTGAAAGTACAATCTCTGATCGTCTTTAGGTGAAAACTACAATCTATTTCTAAGGCTACGTACTTAATATACTATGGGAATTACTCAACCGTGAAGTTTAGGAAGTTGGCTTGGGTCAATTTTTTTTACATGAAATCTAGAATTTTTTTTTTTTTTTTAATGCCTTGTAGAAGGCCTTCTGAATTGAAAAAAACGCGGAAATGCACCGTTTTCGAGAAAAATGGAAAAAATGGAAACTTTGTGTAACACAGAAAAATAAAAACGGTTTTAGTTTCTACTTGATTTCCTCAATGGAAATGAAAATGTGCGAAAATGCATTATTTTTGAGAAAAACTGAAAAAAAGGCAATTTTCTATAGAAATCTGTTTTTAAAAATATTATTTCGATTTTGGAATTTGTACATTCTCCTGAATATAACGATATCACTGAAAATGTGCGGAAATGTACCGTTTTTGAACTTCTTGTAGAAATGTGGGTAATTATGCAGTATACGGTTTTCTGCCATTTTTGATTTTTTTTGAAAAATTCTTTATGGGGGCACCTTCTAGGGTCCCTAGGACCCCAAATCCGCCTGCGCCCGATTTTTTTTTTTAACGAGAAAAAAGGGTGCCCAGGGGGGGGGGTTGTAGTGTTTTTTTAATTGTTTTGGGTTGGTTTGAATTAGGTTGGGTTGGACTGTGTTGGTTTGGTTTGTTTTAGTGAAAAAAAATAAAAAAAAACAAAAAAAAATAAAAAAAAAACCAACCGGCGCAGACGGATTTGGGGTCCTAGGGACCCTAGAAGGTGCCCCCCATAAAGAATTTAAAAAAAAATCAAAAATGGCAGAAAACCGTATACTGCATAATTACCGAAATGTGATATGAAAAAAATTGAAACGGCTCTAGATTTCACTTCTTCTCCTCAATGCAAATATGGAAATGAAAATATGTGGAAATGCATTGTTTCTGAGAAAAAGTGAAAAAAAAATTGAAAATAACGTCAAAATGGCAGAAAACCGTATACTGCATAATTACCTTTTTTTGTTTATGTTGAAGGGAAGACGGTAAACGGCAGCGGCAAACGTCAAGTTTATGAATTCCACTTAAATCACCAGTTAAAGTTATTAATTATCAATACTTATGAAAAGTTGGTTAAACCCACCATAAGTAATCAAATATTAAACAAATCCTACCTTTGAGCTCGTTTCTGCAGGTAAAAAACCTACGCGCGCTGCTCTACATCGTCCTGTACCGTCCGTAAAAGTTTTCTCACAGTTTTTACCAGAAACACTTTAAACACAACGGCCGAATTTTATTCACCTCCAACGATAGTAGAAAAAAACGACACAAACATCAACAAAAATAAATAAAAACACATTGCTTTGTAAAAAAAATGAGTCAAACGTCAAAGCCTGTCCTACGATTTCTGTATTTATTTCGCTTTAAGAAAGTAGGCGCCCTCTCTCGCTAAAACATTGAAAATGCACCGCAACGTTCAAGGGTAACCGTCGCGTCGGGTGTGTTTATGGTACAGGTTCGTCCGTACAGATAGCACTGCATAAAAATAGTGTGCTTCTGCCTAACATAATAAAAGTTCGGTACCTCATGCCCATTTGCTCTGCGATTTGCTTAAGTAATGTGTAGTAAAGAAATCCATAATTTTTAGCTATTCCCTAAATTTTATTCGTTTGCTCTGGCCAAAAACAAGTTTTCCATAGCTAGGAATTAAATCTTGTTATAAGTTCAACCACTGGATGGCGCTGCTTGTCATAAAACCATTATTTGTTGTTATTATTTATTATTATAATTATTATTTAGTATTAATTATTCTTTGCGTCAGTTTTTACATTAATTTTTTCAGCTTCAGTAAGGGTCATTTAAACATATACAGGATGGATTCTTTAAACGGAACGGTGCTTCTAGCAGGTTAGAATTTGGTTTTATAAAAAAATCCAAAAACACGTCAAATGAGATTTTTAATTTTCTTTAATCGTGCTATCTTGGATTTTTTTATGTCGTTTTGTTTACGAGGTATGTCAAAAAAATATATTTTTTTAAAATAGGACTTGAATTCTAAAAAAAATATCTTTTTGACAATACCACACATTAATACTTTATCTCTTATGGTTTCCAAGAAAGATGCCTTCTTTTACGGGGGATATTTGAATAAATATTGAAGTTTTCCATACAGATTTAGATAAAAATATCTTGATTATCGTAAAAGATGGATCCTACTGTGTGGTAATGCTGAAGAGAGAATTGTTTGCAGATTTCAAAAATTGCTAAATATACAGGGTGTCCTATTTTTAAAAAAAATTTACATACCCCCTAAACTAAATGACATAGACAAAATCCAAGATAGCATGATTAAAGGAAATTAAAAATCTCAGTTGACGTGTTTTTCGATTTTTTTATTCAACCAAATTCTAACCCGCTAGAAACACCGTTCCATTTAAAGAATCCACCCTGTATAATTAGTTAATTGAACAGACAGGTGTTTCTAAAAAATAAACAGTGATATTTATTTTAATTAAACTAATAAAACAACAAAAAAACTTGCATAAAAATATGCGACCATAAAAACTTGACCATCATCCATTGGGGCATCATGTAAATTAAATTGAATGTGGGCTTGTCTCTGCATTCACTGGTCCTAATTTGTAAGTCATATAGTCTTACCCAAAACGTCCTCCCTCTAACTCCAACTGGTCTTGCACGAGTGGTAAAATATTAAAACTGGGTTTGGTTAGCCGGAAACGTTGAAAAAATCTAAATATAAATCTAAATCTAGACCCTTCTGGCACAACCATTTTCAATTATATTCAGCACATCCAAATCGTCATTTAAAAATTCGAGTTGACAAAAAATGAGGTTAGAATTCTCTCCTAAAGATGATTTAAGGCTCGATATCTGGCATCTTAAATTTAGGTATTCCTTAGACTACAAAGAAAAGCTGAGCAAACCAAATCAGCTACATAGGACAGATAAGAGATCCTTAGCGCAAAGGAATCCTTAGAGCAAACGCAGAGCAATTGGGCATTAATGATCAATACATAGTTTTCAAGGAAATTCAAAGTGATTTTGGCAAAGTAAAAAAATATGGTATATTTCAACTGCGTGCCATATCAAAAAATATAAAGGACTAACAACAATTTTATGGGTTGCTTCTCCTTAAAAAAAAATAGAATAGAGAGGAAAATTTCTTGTTTATTTACAGGCAGTGGTCACGGTGGGTACCAAAGCCAAGCACAAAGTCAGTCTGGCGCGTTCGCACTTGGACCAATTGCTGCCAGCTTTTCTCAAAGTCAGGCCCAGTCACAGTAAGTATCTACATTCCTACAGGCCTTTTAAATACCTTTACTAAAGTTTTATAAATCTATAGCAATTAGTTTTCTAGATATTTACTTTCAGGGCAAGCTCAGAGTATACAGGCTAAATCGACGTGTCCCGGGATTTTTCAAAAAGAAAATTTTAGTTTCATTAAAAAAAAAACGCTTTTTGCATTATCAAAGTCCATGCAACTTTGAAAGTGAATATCTCGAAAACTAATCTCTATATTTTTGACTACAATGTTTGTAAATGCATTTAAAAGACCTTCAAAATAAGGTATCACCTGACCCACTTTCACTATATTTACATTCTATTGGTGAAACTCACCCTTCGAAATAAAACCAAAAATTTGGTATTTTTTAAGTCAAGAAGGAAAGGCCATTTCAAAAATGCAATTATAAAGGGCATGTTTCTTCTAAAAATTTAAACTTGATGTCTAAATTTGAGATTTGCAAAAAAAATTATAAAACTTATGCTTTAAAAAGTTTGTTTTTCAATCTCTATTAAACGAGTTTCGAAATAAAAGAGAGAGACACCCGGTACATACTGTATATAAAACACCCGGTACATACTGTATATAAAACAGTATTTGTATTCTTTTTTGAAAAGCCTAAAGTTTACAAAAAATATCAAGAATACCGAATATTTTTTAACTGTTTTGTTTTTCACTTTTATATAGCTGACAACTAGAAATACCCATAGTTGACCATGTGACCAAACTGTCTATTTAAGAAAAAACATATCTTGTGATATTTTCCGAACCCCAGGATAGGTACCCAGTTCTTACAAATTACTTATTGTTTAGTATTAATAAGGCGATAGACTTAACTGTTATTTATTTGTATTTTTGTTGATGAAATAAATAGGAGCTCTTTTTTTATGTTATAGTATTTATTGAACCCTTTGAAATATTTTTTTCCAGGGTGAGAAAAAAAAATGAAAGGTATTTTTATCCAAAATTGTGTTTTCTCTTATTCGATACTTATGCTGTCGATGTTATCTGGCAAAATGTAGTGATTTAATACAGAATAAGTAAAAAAAAACAATATTAATGAAAATAAGCCTAATAACATATTTAAAATTAGTAACACAGTGTCAATAACTTGGGACGTCAAAATAGTTTTTTAAAATGAGAGTTTTTTTACGATTACCAAACCAGACTGTACAGGGTTGTTCAAATTTAGGGAATTATGGGGTTTTGGGTATTTCTAAGGAAGATAGCGAAAAAACTAATATACATATTATGTGATCGATTTTGGAGAAATAATTTTGAGAATAATGGCAAACTGTATGTCAGTATGCCATTGCATTTTTCAGCTACGGGGGCAGTTCGAAAAATATTTGTTTTAGAATTTGTGCAAACTGCTTTTTTTATAAATAATTTAAAGTGGAATTTAGTTGTCAAACTGGATTTTATCCGTGACGTTAAGTTCGATTTTTTTCTTTTGGGATGACCTGTTATTTACTTGATTTTTAAAATCAGTGTATTTTTATATTTTTTGATTTCATTTTATCGTCGTTTTTCGTAAAAGGTGTACTGTACAAATGAATAAGTAAATAATAAAAAAAATTAAAAATTTGCAAAAGTAAAATAGGTGTGATAATTTTAAAAATTGAGTAAAACAATAGCTTATTCCATAAGAAAAACACCAACTTGGTGTCGTATCTCAAGTTGATAACTTATTAAAATCTTATCAAATTAGGTAAACAATAATTTTTTATTTCACTGTGTGCAAAATTGCGTGTGTGCAAAAGAGACAATTCCTGGTCTTACGAAAAATTTATTTATATCTATTCTAGATTTAACTACAATCTACTACAATGAATTGCAATAACGCATGACAATAAAAAAGTTCCTCGAATGGTGCTGCCGCCGTATTCTCTTGTCACTGCACATATTTTTATGTTTAGAGTAAATTAGTGAAATTATAGGGTGACCAATCAGAGCTTCGACGTATCGCGAGCGACACTTCGTTGAGCAATAGCAATTAAGCAGCTTTTCCATTATTTCCCCCACTCATTTGTCGCTGGCTACCGCTGGCAGAGTTAAATTTATTTCTACTTTTTCTCCTGTAGCTGCGACAGTTTTAGAGTTTTTCCATGATTTTGTTCCACAGTTAATTTGCTTCCCAGTAAACACAAACCTTCCCCAAGCAGCATTTTTCTGACTTACGACCTAATCTGACCAATGCTTCGATTTTTTAAGTACCGGTTTCATCGACCCATTGACGTCGGTCAATAGCCCACCTTAGTCCAGTTCAATTATTAGTGCAAACTTAGTCGTTGTACGGACGTCCTTATGTCTAACATATTTTTAAGACTTTCCGCCAACTACAAATAACGTCTGGTAGAGTCCCTAATAGATAAAAGTAAAATTAAGGCAAGATAAAGACGATGTCCCATCGTTAACAGATACGACGTAGTTTTAGGTGGATTTGCCAATAGTCATAGGTATATCGCCGACGATATATGCCGTTGGCCTGCCTGACGTATTTTTTTGTATTTATAACGTACGTGTAATAACGTCCGCTAGATTCCTACTGGCGTCTTCTGGTTGCCGAAGGAAAAATGCCTAACGATGGATGCACATCAATTTACGTCGACATTTGGCCTACCTTCTAGCGTTCAAAACAGTAAACAAGGGTTCTTTTAAAGAGGCCAAAGAAAAGTTAATTCAGACATACTCACTCATTGCTTTTTGCGATTTTTCCGAAATTTGTTCACTGTTCACTGCTTTTGTATTGCAAGAAATATTTGAAAAAACCGGTAAGGTTATTTCGACATGGTTGACATTTGAGGTTTAAGCACAGTTACTGGATTCCGAGCCGTCGACGATCGGACGAATTCCACTTAGGTCGACGGGCCATTGGGCCATCGTCGTACCTACATGGAAGCCGCACCCTACGAATGAAAAGAATTGAGCGTCGGGTCCAGAGTTGTCGGCGGGACGTTGAGCCATCGTCAAGCCTACGTATAAGCTGTATACCATGGCCCGACGTCCAAAATTCATTCGAATAAATCAATTTATCACAGATCGAGTAAAGACCATCTACTAAACTTGGAGATCCGGTCCAAATTGGTTATTTTTTGGGCCTCAGCGGAAATCCACCATACTTACGAATTAGCTGTCTTCCGCCATTAGACAAACGCAGGTTAAATTTTCCAATTACGTTATATTGACAATCAAAAATGGTCAATATTGCAACCAATATGTCTTTAAAATATAGCCTAAACTAAGAAATGTCAAATGTTTGCAAATTAAAAAAAAAATATATGTATATGTTTTGTTTTTAGTTTTTTTGTCTATAAAATCTAAGAAATTTTGAGGCGCATGTATTTTTCGGAATTATCTAATCAATGTTTATCAGTAAACTAATCTTCGTTAGTAATTTTACATCCCCATCGTGCGTTAAAGGCCTGTCTTGTTATGATTAATATAAACTGCTTCTAAATAATAATATTCTTTATTCTTCATATAGGTAACTTGTATTCACAAACAAGTTTACCCGATGGAACTAATAAGATATAAATAGGTATAATGAGATTACCTCTACCTACTCCACCTCGGCTAAAACTATATTTTACGTTGGCGACTACTCCATCCTGGACATTTTGTAGAAACCTAGGTAATTCCGATGGCGGTCCAACGTCGTACGATCGACCCGTGTACCTATTACCGTCAGGTCAATTTAAGTACATCGATAGACCCTAATAATTAAAGTGTTCGACGTCGACACGACTCGCATTTGAATGTGCCATATAGGTGCAAAAAGGAGCCGGTTCGAGGTCAAACGGACGTTGGGGACCGACCTCCGATTATTAATGCGGACGAACGCACAACGTCATATTACGTCAAATTGCTACTTGGGTCGGCAGCCGCGGCGGAGTGCAAGCGGTAATGTCCGCTCGGCCCTTGAATCGCCACATGCGGATTACCGGATAGCCGCACAGAACCGGTTGGTGAACCGCCAGTGTTTTAACTTAAACGGCCGCACAGACATCGCCGCTTGCACGCCGCCGCGGCGTTCATTGCACCTGTGGCTAGAACGCTACAAACCACTTGAAAATAACCTGCGGATAAGTGACGGCCTGCCGTCAGATGTTGCCGCATTCGTACCTTTACCGGCCGCCAGACACTTGCTGATAGATCTATCGGCAATCCGCTAGTGGCTGTAAAATGGCCGCCCGGACATCGCCGCTTGCACGACGCCGCGGCGTTCGCGTGGGGCTAGAATGCTAAAAATCATTGAAGGATAACCTGCAGATAGGTGACGGCCTGCCGTCATATGGTGGATGGCCGCATTCGCACATTTACCAGCCGCCAGAATGTTGCCAACAGATTCATCGACAAAAAACTAGTGGCTATAAAATGGCCGGTCGGACATAGCCGCTTGCACGTCGCCTTAAATACCACTAACAAGCAGCCTCATGACAGCTGAGCGCTTTGCAAGTACTTGGAGCGAGGCATCACCATTATATTTGTATAGTACCTATTAATTATTAGACTTTATAAATATTGATAGTTTGCATTTTGAAAATATTATGTACTGAATATATATATAAACGAGCGCCATCTGCCTTCTAGACTGACAAATATTATAACTGTGTAATGATTAATTGCTCGTCTAGATGGCTCTGGATAAATGCCGACCACGCAACGATTATATTTTAAGTAACAGCACGCTTGATTGCCGCGTCTGGCTAGTAAGATGATATGTCGAAGCGGCTAGCCACCTACATGCCGTCTTTAAGGATTTTTTTCGTAAAGAAACTCAAACCGATCAAAAGCGGTACCCTTGATTGCCACGTCTGGCTAGAAAGATAATATGCCGAAGCGGCTAGCCACCTATATGCGACTTTTCGGGATTGTTTCGTAAAGCCATCCTAACCAATAAAAATGGCAGCGCGCTTGGTTGCCTCGTCTGGCAAGAGAGATAATATGCCGAAGCGGCTAGCCACCTATATCTTTCAAGATTTTTTCGTAAAGAAACCCAAACCGATTAAAAGCGGTACCCTTGGTTGCCACGTCTGGCTAGAAAGACAAAATATCGAAGCGACTAGCCACACTTTTTTAACCTTTTGGATTTCCTTCGTGCAGCTACATAATATTTACGAGAGACGTCACGCTTGATGGCCATGTCTGGCTAGAAACACAATATGCCAAAAAGAGTTAGTCACCCCTTCGCCGCTTGCTGCAAACTATCGGTAAGTAAAGTGGTTTACCATCTAGTGGCTGCCCACCAGTGCCGCCAAGAAACCGCTTTCTTGCCGTAAGGCTTGTGTTTACTGGATTACACGGGCCTCTTAAAGCACTTTTATATAAGGACGGTTTAAAAATGTTGTCGTATAAACAACACTAAAAACCGATTAAAGCAGTAAATCGATTTTATTTTAAGTCGATTTAAGAAGACAGTTTATCGCTTAATAATCCATTTTAGGGTCGTTATAACCACTTTAAAACTTCGTTAGCGCATTTTCTTCAACCTAAAGAAATACTCAACCCTGTTTTGTCGAAAAATATCTTGTTAACTAAGTTGTCTTATTTTTTTTTTCTTTAAACTGACATATTAAATGACATTTAATGAACGACGTATAAACACTCGGAGAAAGCGATTTTATTTAAAACCGTCCTTAAAAGCGCTTTTAGGTGCGTATAAACGTAGTAATTGTTTCGTTTTTTTTACACTTTCGGACATTTGCAGTTACGGTCTTTTGTTCCAAAGCAAGTAAAATTATACCTAAGAAGTACCCACGGAAGTGTGAGAAATTTCACAAAAATGACAGTTATGAGCCTAAAAAAACGAAGTCTTTTCCACAATCAGTAAATGGTATTTTTTACCATTATTTTTCGTAATATATTAAAATTTAGATTTTTAAATTTTTGTTAATAGAAAAAGTAAAGTTATGTCATTTTTAGATGGGTTTCAAGTCCCCTGCAAACATGATATATATTTGCTTGCTTTTTTTTTATTACCCACACACTTGTTTGAAACAAACCAAAAGTTACTAGGATGTTACTACGTTGTTTTTTTGGTCAAAATAACATCAATCGAATCGACTTGAAATTATTTTTTTATGTGTCTCTTCCACAATCAGCAAATGGTATTTTTTACCATGATTTTTCGTAATATATTAAAATTTAGATTTTTAAATTTTTGTTAATAGAAAAAGTAAAGTTATGTCATTTTTAGATGGGTTTCAAGTCCCCTGCAAACATGATATATATTTGCTTGCTTTTTTTATTACCCACACACTTGTTTGAACCAAACCAAAAGTTACTAGGATCTTACTACGTTGTTTTTCTGGTCAAAATAAAGTGTTTCTTTTTAAAAATATCGTGTTTTGATTTATTCAGTGCCGTTTTACAACCAGAATGACTAGTTTTTTGTCTTTCATAAGTGCTGCGTGATAACCCTTTTTATTGTTAGCCTCAGAGTTAGCGAAATTTTGTCAATACCAACTGATTTAGGCTCACAAATGTCAGGTACATGTAGCGGTCATTTTCTTCATAGGCTATTATCAGTCCACCTATTGTTACTTTTGTGGACATACCTTCTGCGGGTATTTCCCTTTTTTTGTCCCTTTTTTGCTTTACGTTAAAGATAAAAAGCAATTAACGTATTCCGGTTTATCGTAAAATGGTGTTATCATTTAAACAAAAATCTAACCTCAAAAAACAAATGTTTTGCGACACACAGCGGACGACAGTCAGTTGATGTCGCTGGATTCCACCGGCGAGAGTGGAGGGGATTGTGGCTCGCGAGACTTGAGAACGGGGGACAGTCCCACAAATAACGGTCGTGTCCCACATACAGAAGTATTTCGCATTGGTTCTTTGCAGTGTCAATTATTATAGAATGTGATGTATAGTGTGATGTTTTTATTGAAGTAATAAAAAAAGTCTAGGCAAAAAAAAATTATAAAACTGCTAAACCGACTTTTATGCGTACTGCCTCATTTTAAAACAATTTTTCCTTACTTTTCCCAGTTTTCCACACGGAGTAAAAAATTCCCCAACTTTTCCTGGTTTTTCCTTTCGTACGAACCATGATCACCCTGTAAAGTTTTTAATCTTCCGGCATATCCCTTACCTAAGAAACTCTTTTATTATTGCCATGCTAATGTGTTAAGTGTATTTACTAATTATTATATTACAACGTGGCACTTGAGGGAGGAAAATTCACAGATCACAGGCATAACGAAAGTTTCTGATAAATAATTCTATTCACTGTCTGTATACACGGTGGATTTAACTTTCCTTTCGATTTTTCGAATTTCTTCCATCTCGGAAATGGCCAGGGGTGCGTAGTTGTGCCTTTGATGCTTTTTGTAGCACAAATAAGCAACAATTATAGCCAAAAATACTACAAAAATAATACATATCATCACGATCATAGTGTAGTACCATTTCTCTGACAAGACATCGATTACCACCCTCGTGGGGTAACAGTAAGATTCCTGATTTTCCGATCTGTAAATTAAAGCGTCTGGAAAACACTCGGTACACTGGTAGTCCATCGAGCCCGTACATCTTTTGCAGCTGTAATGACATCTGACACACGTCGAAGCGTTGGGCGATGAAATTTCTTCGACGTTTTTGTTTCGGTCGTTCATGCTGTCGTAAAAACCATCTGGGCAGTGGCTTAAGCATTTTCCATCGGGCAAAGTGCTGTCGGATGTGCATTCTGGAAAACGGAAACTTAAAATTAATAATATAAGGTCCATAAATGGTTTTTACAGGGTGATCTGTTATATTAATTGTTCCTTGGGATACCTTTTTTGTGTAATAGCCGCAGAGGGATAAAAAAACTGCATTAAAGGAATCATGAATTAAAATTAATTAGAATGCAGGATGTGCCAAAAAGTTGTGTTTATTATGGAACACCCTGTATAATTTTTCATATTGAATTTTTCAAAAAATTAGCTTTTTAAAAATACAATACAGTATAGGTTGGTATATTTATCAAATAAACAGTTGGCTCTGAAAAAAAATATTATGACATGACCTACTAGGGTTTTGTTATAATACAATTAGTACGTTTTTACGTGGAAGTGAATACGATTCACCTTATGCATTTTAAGATTAGTTTTTGCCAAATTTGCTTCTTTGCTTGTTTTTTTTTTTAAACCAATAAGTTTACAGCACAATAATATAATTAAAAGAAATGACTTTTGCAGAAATGTTGTTGTGGTAACAGTCAGTTCGATACGATCAAGCAGTTGGATCCCAATACGATCCCAAAAAAAGCGGTGTTGAACATGGGTAGGGCCAACGAAAAAAAAAGTTCGACACGCGGCGTTTTCATGGAAGGTTTAAAAGTGACTCGTATTGAAAACGTGTTTAGTTCTACATGAAAACGTAGTCATAGAAATTTATATAGACCTATACTATATGGTATTTTTAAAAAGCTAATTTCTTGGGGAATTCGAAAATTCTAAAATATACAGGGTTTTCCATTAAAAACACAACTTTTGGGTGCACCCTGTATGCTATTTGAACTGATCAATTTTAATTAATGATTTTTAGGCCTCTATTTGATCTGCGGGCTATTAGAAAAAAAATTAACCCAGTGAACAGTTATAACCCATCAACCTGGACACACATTTTTTATCATTTGTCGTTAAAAATGAAACACAAAATGGACGACTAACCAAATTTTAAAAGATTTATTTGGTGTATTTGATTTTTTTAGCTACAGGGTGTTTTTTTATAAACTTTTTTTTTTTCGCAGAAAGACGAGATAAAATATAAATTGATTGTGAATATATCTCATGGTTAGAAAGTAATGAACTTAAAAAATATACATAGGATGTTTCATGAAAAGAACATTAATGTTGTTTATACAGGGTTCGACAGTTCTCATCTAGTAAGAACGCTATTCAATTCAGATGCACTGAAGAGAGATGTCGACTCGGCAACGTTGTCAAGCAAACAGTTTAGGACGCTTTAGTCTGTTTTGTTGGAAGACGCGGGCGTGAAGCAGATCGTAGACGTAATTTTTTTCAATTAATCACTTAGAAGATCTTAAGATTATTTTTATTTGATACTGAAATGACGCAACTAAAATACCACAAAAAATTTTAATATAAATTTTAATAAAATCAATGAATAGCGAGCTTTTCATTTCATCTCCTTATTCCTAGCAGCGTACCGATGAGCACCACAAGTGCGAAATCCGGATCTACGGTTATCATTACCTTTTTTGAGGGAAAGCTCGCTATTCATTGATTTTGTTATTTATTCACCCTCACTAAATCCCTTTTTAAATTTATCAACTCCAGAGCTTAGGATATCTGTAAAGATAATTATATCTGTCTCCGTAGAGACGCTTAATTTTCCTTCAAATTGAAGGTACATCTGCCGATTCTGCAATTTGACAGAAGGTTGTCTTTTACATGAATCCTGTGTCATATTTTTTCATCATCATTTCATCTCCTTATTCCTAGCACCGTACTGATGAGCACCACAAGTGCGAAATCCAGATCTACGGTTATCATTACCTTTTTTGAGGGAAAGCTCGCTATTCATTGATTTTGTTATTTATTCACCCTCACTAAATCCCTTTTTAAATTTATCAACTCCAGAGCTTAGGATATCTGTAAAGATAATTAAATCTGTCTCCGTAGAGACGCTTAATTTTCCTTCAAATTGAAGGTACATCTGCCGATTCTGCAATTTGACAGATGGTTGTCTTTTACATGAATCCCGTGTCATATTTTTTCATCATCATTTCATCTCCTTATTCCTAGCACCGTACTGATGAGCACCACAAGTGCGAAATCCGGATCTACTATACCTTTTTTGAGGGAAAGCTCGCTATTCATTGATTTTGTTATTTATTCACCCTCACTAAATCCCTTTATAAATTTTAATGTAGGACCTATGTAGCTATTCTTGAAATCAGAGACAAAACAATTATATCCCTGAAACGCACAGATCCTACTGGTCGACGCCATCGATTCCCTCGAGAATGACACTAATAACATGACCTTTAATGAAATTTGTTTGTACTAGTTTTTTAGTGAAAGAAATAAAAGATGCCAATTTCTATTAAAATACTGTCATTAGTGTCATTTGTCAGTGGCTGTCTCCTGCCCCCCCCCCCCCCCTTTGCTCCAGAAAAAAATAGACAACAAAGATGCTGGTGGTAAACCTGAAGTCTTTGGAGAAAAAACGAGAAATTGTCAGAACTTTAAAGGTATATATTCTAGAATGCCTCCACAGTATTTTGGGACAGTTCTAAACAGGCAAAAACCACGATATTAGAAATACACAACAGTATTGTATAGTTTCAATTTTTAAACAGGTTTTAGACAAAATCATTTCGGACATAAAATCAAGGTTCAATAACGAGACTCTAAGTATTTTTGATCTGAACATATTCATATTAAGTTTTATACAACGTGAAGCCAAAATCAGGGCAAAATTGACTAATGTCGTTTAAAAATAATATAAACTGTTTGATTAATACAAAACACAAATTCTTGAACTTTTATTGGGAGTCAGTATTTGGAAACAATATTGGTCAGAAGTAGGCAAAAGCTTAAATCAAAACATATATGATAACGTTTTCGAGGCAATGAACAAGTGTGGCGATATTTTTCCGATGATAAGAACATTCTTGGATGTTTGTCAGTAAGTAATGCTTCGTTAGAAAGAAGCTTCTCCTGCCTCAGAAGATTGAAAACATATGTACTTAAAAACACTATGACCGAAATTCGTCTGACGGACTTAGCGTTGCTGCATATCAACAGACATATTGAAATTGACATTTAGCTAATCATTGACCGATTTGCCCAAAAAAAAAACTGAAACGATTTTTTTTTTGAGATAGGCATCTAATGTTTGAGATATGCAATATAAAAGTGTTTCAACTTAAAAAGCTTTTTAGACCACAAAAAAAAGTATTTATAGTTATTAGGTTTTGTTTCTGGTTTGTTTGTTATCTATGTTTTTATAACTGAAAAAAATTATACTCAAGCGCGGATTTCAGGGGGATAGGGGCGTAGTTAACCTCCCTACCTTGACATTTAGAAAATCAAAAGTAGGGTAACGGTAGGGCATAAATTACGACGCTATAACACCTTTGATATTTACGGTATTAGTTTAATTTTGTGTTAAAAATGGCATGTGTAGTATCATTTTCGCCTGCTGCGCTTTGAAACCATTGATATATTTACAATTTTAGTAATTCTAAATCAAAAATGCATTTTTAGTGTAATTTTTTTTTAAATTTTCGGCTGCGGCACCATGATACCGTTGCTATTTACAATTTTAGTTTAATTCGACTCAAAAATTCCGTATTACTGTATTTCTAAAATAAAAAATGTATAAAATAAACGACTTAAAATCTGATTACCCCCCACCCCTAGATTTGACATCAAATCCGCGCTTGTATTTACTAAGTTTTGTTTGCATATATTGATATAAGCTATGCATCAGTTCTATTTTTTTTTCCGTATCGAAACCGCCTCCCCCCCCTTTTCAAATGTCTGGGACCGCCACTGCATTTGTGGGAGAAATCAATGAGAACCGCGCATTTGTGAGGAATCATTTACTTTTCCCTGATCTCAAGAATAGCAACACTGAAGAGCAGGCGTCCCTGTACATCTGAGGAGGGGAGACGAGCCCGGCTCCCTCGGCAATTTTTGTAAAATAAAGGAATCTACAAGAATCAGAATATTTTTAAAACAACACCAATAAATTTAATAACAGCTTTAAATTCTTTTTAAAGTTAAAGAAGACGTGAACACGGTTAAAAAAAAATGTTTTAACTATAACGAGTAGAGGGTTGCAAATTGAAAGACTACGCTGCGTTGTTTTATTTTTTTTATTCTTTTAAAAATAATTTTGTTTTAAATTTATTTCAACAAGATATTTCTTGAGAATGTCAGACGGCTACGATAAATTGTCTCGTAGAGTCGGGACTTTAGAGTAACTGGTTATGGGAGCTCAAGCTCAGACTTTTCGCAGCTTTACTGAAAGAGCAACGTCACTCGGTAGAAAAAACTGTTTTACGCCCTTTGAAGGCAACATTTATCGTAAAATTTCACGGGATCTTACTTGGGAATCTTTTAGTTAATCATGTTAAAGTTTACTATCTCTTTCGCTCTCATTTACTAGCCATTGCGCTTCTTTTTCAATACACGCTATTTCGGCACCCTAGGCGAGGACTGTCGAACCCTGCATACGTCATACCTAGTGACAAACAGTAAACAAGTTATGGCGAGGTACGTCTATATAAAATCACCCTGTACAAGCATAGCACATCTATTTGAAAGAGTCGGTAACCATAAGATTTCTAAATAAAATCTATATGTTTGTGGCGGATTCATAATGTTGAAACTAATTTTTTTGGGTTTTTTTCGTTACTAAGTTAGGGAAATTTTTTCAAAAATATGTTAAAAACTACTGCGTAAATTCCTAAAGAATTTTTTTTTTGTTTGTCAGTGGTTTTTAAATAAGATAAAAAATATTTTGCCTACACACACAAATCCTAACTAGAATAAAGTACTTATCTGACGTTTCGGCAGAAGCTCTACTGCCGTTTTCAAAGAAATTATTATTTTAAAAACTTTTTAGATTCTTTTTTTTTAAATTATCTGTCTGTTTTCATACAACTGACTGACTTTGACTGATGTATATTTCAAATATTAACTTGACAGTTTGGTGCGTCGATAGTAGCCAACAAGATATTGGGGGAGTTTAATAAAATTAAAATTATATTTGTTTGAGTGTTTTCGATTTTAGATTACATTATAAAAAACAAGATTTAAAGTGAAATTAAAAAATAAAGTGTAATATTTTGTTTTTCATTTTAAAATATCAAGTGTAAAGATTATCTTTTGACTGACTTTAAGAAAAAATACTAGATAGATAGATTTTTTAATTTGTTTATAAAAAATCTTTTTGAAAATCTTCTTTTAAAATTGGAAGCCAAACTGCATTTATATCAACTAATATGCTAGCTATGTATTCATCTTCATTTAGATAGATACAAGCTTCTCCTTTGATTTTTCATTTAATTTTGTCTGGTTCTTTTTGCAATATACTGGTTTCTCCCCACATTACTCTATGCCTTAAAGTTTCTCCAATATAAAATTTACCACACTCGCAAGGAATTTTATAAACGATATTTTTTGAGTTTTGTTCAGCATTTAATGGTTTTGTTTTTGTTAGAATTGATCTAAGAGTATTTGATTTTTTTAAAAATTGTTCTAATATTATAATTATTAGCGATTCATTTAATTTTTTCCGAAATACCTGGTATAAAAGGAATTATTAAATTTGTTGGTTGTACATTATTTTTTTCTACATTTGCGCTGTCTTGGGAATTCGATTTGTCTAAAAGAATTTTCGATGAATTTCTTTGGATACGAATTTTTAATTAAGACCTCTTGTATTGTTTGTTTTTCTTGTAAAAATGTGTTATTGTCCGAACAAATTATTTTAGCTCTATCGTATAGACTTTTTATTACTGCTTTTTTAACCGATGAGGAATGATTTGAGTTAAAATTTAGATATCTATTTGTATGTGTTGGTTTTTTATAAACTGAGGTTTGTAATGTATATAGATTATATTTTTAGTATTTGGTTATTATTATTACTTATTAGTTTTGTATAACCTGAGATTTGTAATGTATATAGATGATATTTTAGTATTTGGCCACACGATTTAAATAAACTTAATTTTGTTAATTTTATAAACGGTAAAGAACCAACAATAAAATTTACTTTAGAATTAGAAAACGATAACAAAATTTCATTTTTAGACGTTTTAATATTTAAATACATTACAAACCTCAGTTTATAGAAAACCAACACATACAAATAGATATTTTAATTTTAATTGAAATCATTACTCATCGGTTAAAAAAGCAGTAATAAAAAGTCTATACGATAGAGCTAAAATAAAATCGAAAGCACTCAAACAAATATAATTTTAATTTTATTAAACTCACCCAATATCTTGTTGGCTACTATCGACACACCAAACTGTCAAGTTAATATTTGAAATATACATCAGTCAAAGTCAGTCAGTTGTATGACAACAGACAGATAATTTAAAAAAAAAAAGAATCTAAAAAGTTTTAAAAAGAATAATTTCTTTGAAAACGGCAGTAGAGCTTCTGCGGAAACGTCAGATAAGTACTTTATTCTAGTTAGGATTTGTGTGTGTAGGCAAAATATTTTTTATCCCTTTTAAAAACCACTGACAAACGAAAAAAAATTTTTTTTTAGGAATTTACGCAGTGGTTTTTAACATATTTTTGACAAAAAATTCCTTAACTTAATGGCGAAAACCCCAAAAAAAGTAGTTTCAACATAAGATTTGTAAAATGTATTTAAGAAGTATTTTTTTTTTGGGGAAGCCAATAATTAACATATTACTTGGGGTGTCCCATTAAAAAAAAACTGCCTCCATGGTAACCTAAAAAAACTAAATTCACCAACAAAAACTCTATAGCTCATTGAATTACTACTGAATTGTTATAATAATAAAGCTACTCAAATATTTTAAGGTAACAAAAAGAAATTGAAATGTATGGAGTTAGTAATAGATATTAGTAAACTACTGGAATACAAAATATTGTTGAGTGTCCTTAAATCCACAACCACAGAAAGTTTTTATAATTAAAAAATAACGCTACAGAGAAGGCAACCTTTTTGTTAAACTGAAAGTTATTAAAACGTAAGAAATACAGAATCTGTAATAGGAGCTAATGAGGTCACTTTTTGATCATTCTTATTATTTCTGGTTTAAAAACCACTAGCAAACGAAGTAATCATTTTTCCAGGAATTTACGCAGTGGTTTTTAACAACTTTTGAAAAAAAATCGTTAACCCAGAGGCAAAAAATTACATAGTTTTTGTTTGTTTTAATTATTTTTCGGGTTTTCTGCCATAAAAAATGGAAAAATAATGTTTAAAACCACTGAGTAAATTCCTTAAAAAAATAATTACTCCGTTTGTCAGTGGCTTTTTAACACAAAATAAAAGTTCGTGAAAACAACACTATTTTAGGATCACCACTTTTTCTTAGCCTTTGCTAAATCTAATAAAAGTTTTCTGTGACGCAAATTTCTGGACACCCAGCGTTAAGTAAATCTAAAACAATAAAAAATTAATAAAATAACAAAGCAAAATAAAAACAAATAAAGGTTACAATAAACAGAACAATTAAAGTAAATCAAACTCTGACAACAATTTCAAGACAACCAAAGTAATATACATTTAAACGCATGCGATAAGAACTAAATAAAAATACAACTTACCAAAAATGCAAGCAGACACGCAGCGCATGGGCAGCTCTTATGACGTATTAACGTCGGAAAATCTTGAAAGAAGAATACTGAAATATTTTCGCCATAGTTTATTATTTTTGTAAATTTTACAAGTAGTTGGCATACAATAGTCTAGCATAAGTATAACAACGAAAAGTTTTTAGCGAATTTGTCTAAGAACGCGTTAAAATTGAGGTATTTACACAGCAAATACGCAATACATACGTACAGGGTGTCCCAAATTGGGCACTTTTGGGGGATTTATAGGTAATACCTTTTAAAAAAGTAGATATTTAGTTTTTTATGAGTAGGCCATGGCAGCAATGCAATAAGTCATTGTCAGAATGGTTTGACTATGCCATGGCATACTAGACAGAAATGCAAAATATTAAATATCTCAAAAACGGCTCTATCAAACTATCACATATGATATATTGATTAAAAGGAAATTTCATCAAAAATTAAATAAAATATGGGGTGTTTCATACGAAAAATACTAACATTGGCTTATATCTTGGCAACTAAAGACGGTGGAAAAAATCTAGAAAGATAGTTAAATTCTTTGTTAAAAAGTCTACATAAAAGCTCTTTACATCCAAATTAAATTTTCAGTAATAACGAAGTTTTAGACCCTCTGCCAAAATGTAAACTTTTCAAACCCCCCCACCCCGTAGCTTGTAAACGGCTTGACATATTAAAATGCGGTTTTTCACCGTCGAACTTCTCTTGAAAATCGAGCCTCGCAAGTAGGGGTCAGATTTTTTCTATCTCGCCTGGAAGTACCTTAAACCCCCCAAAAGTGCCAAATTTGGGACACCCTGTACATTAAGTGCTCACAAGATTTGCCGCCAAACAATTTTTAAGCTTAATTTAATTTTTTTTTACGGCAAAAGTAAGTACACCAAATTATAAAATTACACTTAAGACAAATTCTCTAAAGACTAGACAATTAACTAAATTACATACATGGTGTCTCATTTAAAACGTTAAAATTTAAAAAGAAACCTGAAACACCGCAATGCTAGGTGCAGTTTTAAATGAAACACGCTGTATAGTAAAAGAGATGTGTCCATCAAAAAAAAATCTACGATTTTAAATAAATGTGTTATTATATGGCCAAAAACTATCACACTTACATTCACATTCATACGTTTTTGAGCCATAAGTTTCATATTATGCCTTTGAAAACATATTTTGAGAACTAAACCTTTCAAAATAAAAACAATTTTTGTGATTATTTGATTTTTTTTTTCAAAACATTTTATTTCAAATAATTTCTTGACCCACCCTTAATATAAATTTTATCTTATGTTAAAACGTTTTAAAGCAACGAGGATTTTTTTTAAGTTGGCATTATATATGGGTCACAAAAAAATTAAATTTTGTGTAATAGGATTTTAAAAAATGATTTTTTTATGAAGACTTTTTTAGTGCAAACAGTTTTTGTTTTTAAAATATATCATAAGTTGGTATTTTTCTTATGGAATGGCACTATTTTTGTCACTTTTTAAAATCAACATGAAATCCTCTTTAAAACATGCAGTTCGGTTTAGTAGTTTTGGAGATCAATCATATTTTCTTTAATAGCATAGTAGGCCATGCCCATCTATTAGTTTAAGTGAAAAGCAAATTTTTAAATCATAGTGTGCCATGACTTTACATGTCACCAAGCAACACGGCGTGTTGCACCAAGTTATTTTTAAAAATCTGCCGATAGCGCCATCTAATGCAGAAATTTTCTTTAACAAAAACTTTTCCTCTAGGTGGCGCTGAAACTAACATTACTCTTCAAACTGTTTATTTAAAATCTCATGACACACTACGATTCAAGAAAAAGAACTCATGTCTATCTAGTACCTTCTATATAACTAGAGGGCGCTGATCCATCGAACTGAGAAATTATTATTATTCAGAACTTTAAGGAAAACCTAATGACGATTTTAAAAAGTAAAGTAAGAGCCATTTCTTGAGAAAATACATCATACATATATCTTAAAAACTTAAAAGGATTGTTTGATTTTTTAACTTTTGCTAAAAATCGAGCCATGCAAATGATTTTTTTCTATCGCTCCTGGAGTAGGTTCCTAAATAAAACCCCCCCCAAAAAAAAATAGTACACGCTCATTTTTAAAAACTTAAAAATTTAGAAAAAAAGAGGGATATTTTTAATTTGTCCCCACGAAGGGGAAAACGGGTAAAACTGACTTATTTTTATTTATTATGAGCCGAAAAAAAAAGGGATTTTGTTGACGTTTCTTGAAGCTTTTTTGGGACACAATGATTTAGTTTTTTATGGAGCCTATTATTATATTTTGCCACAAGTGTGTGGGGAAAAATTTCACCCCTTACTCAAAAACTGAAAAAATGGCAAAATAGGCTTCATAAAAAAACTAAATCGACTAGTCCTAGACAGTTTATAAAAATACCAACAAAATCGGTTTCCTTTTGTCATCATGTCATAGTAAATTTAAACGTAAATATCTCGGAAACTAATCGATGAATTTTCAAAATAATTTGACATCTGGGCATGACAGGTACCCATTTTCCGTATCTAAATTTAAGGGGTCAATTTTATCCCTCTCTGGTTGGCAAATCGAAAATAAACTTACAAATTTTCCTCTGCTTTTCTTAAAAAGTAATTTTTTACTTTTTTGATAAATTACATTTAATTTAGAGAATATGGGCATTGTAAAGTTTTAAAAACTTACCCTGTATATCATAATACATTCAAAAAAATTGTTGTGGATCTGAAGGATAGAGCTCTCTTTTTAAAATTATTTTTTTTAACTTAATTACTAGGCCTCGTTTTTGATTATTTTCTTTTAATTCAAATTAAGATGTAGTGATTTTAACAGAGTGCTAAAATTTAATAAACATCAAGTTTTTTTAGGTTTTAATTTTTTTTTAATCTCTGTAACTTTTCTCAACCCATAAATACTTTAGCACCTTTTAACCTCGCTTTTAACATCTCTGCAAAAATTTGATCAACTTAAAAAAAAGGACTAATTAAGGACGCTCCACAAAGGCATATTATCATGTAACCTATCTAAACAGTTAATAAATAATATATACCCACATCATGTTTCCTTAAAATTATGGTTAACGTACGTTCAGGAACTACTTTTTTTTTCAATGTATTTAAAGGAAAAAATTAGCCTTTATTTCTTTAAATATTATATACATAAAATAATCACAGTAAAAATTACCATTCTAAAAATAATTACGAAGACAATTAACAAATTTAACTTTTTATAGATGGTACCGAAAGTTTAAAAAAAACGGAATTTTATTTATTAGGGACTTATCCTCGGTCATGCCTTAATAAGGCAATGCCTTATTTAATCACTTAATTGATATAAAGTATTGTAGATACTTTAAATAAATATAAAAAAATACGGTGGAACTAAACAACTTCCTATTGACAAAACATAAAAAAATCATAATTTTAAATTTGGTTGATTGACATTTTGCCGAGAGCAGTCAAAGAAGAAGCGTCTCTTGACTTTATTACTGCACAAATACTATAATGAGCTTCAGGCTACTGCGAACATAGGGGGAATCAAGTCCAATTTACTCTCCGTGCCGTACGACCGAGGTGGAGTCGAAGCACACTGCAGTGTTATCTTTTGGAAATTTATTTTGTTTTTATTATTTTGTTTTATTTCTGCCTTGATCGAGAAACAGATTGGTAAGATCTTAAGTGAAATAATACATTTTTAAAACTACAAATGGATGTCTACGAAGTTGCCGAAAAAGTGCAGATAGTCAAATGGTACTATCAAGGTAGACCATTGAGACTTATTCAAGAACTTTTTTTGGAGAATTTTGTAAATCGCCCAGAACCTAGTTTATCAATGATTCATAGGTTTGTGCAGAATTTTGAAAAGTTTGGTTGTGTAGCGCCAAGAAACCAAAGAAAACCCACTGTTTTGAATGACGAGCAGGAAGTACGAGGTGTGATGATTTGCGCTGCAGTGGAGGAAAATTGAAAGTTAACTAGCCACCAAATTGCCGAAGCAGTTGATACGTCTTCAGCCACTGCCTTACGTGTTCTCAAAAAGAATGGTTATCATTCTTACAAAGCCTCAAAAACGCATCAAATTTTTCCCGAGGACAACACTATCGTCGTATGGAATTTTGTGGAGAGGGCTAGTTGTGCTGAAAACTTTCTGAGATCTATTCTTTTCATAGATGAAAGCACTTTTCCATTATTGAATCGTCATAACCCAACACACGTTCGATATTGGTCGAGGTAAAATTTGCATTTGTATTATTTTTTTAAATGTTTGGGGGGGTATTGTAGGGAAAGACGTAATTGGGCCATTTTTTATTTACGGCAATTTGAATGGTCTTAGATACTTGGATCTACTGCAGCAGCATATTATGGTTTCAACAAGATTGTTGTCCCACTCGCAATGTTGGCCTTGTTAGGGAATATCTTGATAATGAATTTTCTAATCGGGTTATAAGTAATGGCTTCTATCTGTGGAGTTATATCAAAAATAAAGTTTACGGGCATGAAAGGGCTAATAATTTGGAAGAACTTCGGATTAAAATTGAAGAAGCTTTTCAAACTATCACCCCTAACATGCTTGGAAACGTTAGAAGGGGTTTTTATAATAGGCTCGGATATTGTCTAGCCGAGCAAGGAGGACTTCTCGAACCTTTGCTCTAAATTTTTTTTTACTGGGAGAATCTTTTTGGTTTTTAGAATGTACTATTTTATTTTGTTTCTCCTTATTATTTTCATTGTAACACGTTGTTAGTGATAAATCTGAGCAGTTGAAAATAAAACGCCTTAATTTATCAGTGACAAAAAACAAGAAAATATAAAAATTTGCGTATTTATTGACCAAATTCCGGTTTCATTGACTACACTCCACATAGCACTGTAGTTAGAGGCGTACTAAACACAGGCCGCGAACGGCGGCGAGCGGCGATCGCATGCCTGAGTGTTGTTTGCTCCACTGATAGGTGTGCGGTATCCCTGCATGTACGTACACTGGCAAATTGGAGTTCTTCCGGCCTATGTTCGCAGTAGCATGAAGCGGTAAATAAATTTTTGGTTAGGTCGACATTTCTTCTTTTGACTTTTCTCTATAAAATCTCCACTAACCAAATTTAAACTGATTTTTGTTATTTTTTGTTAATACAAAGTTGTTTAGTATCATTAATCATTTCATTTTTTTTTATTAGTTTTAACGATCAACTATAGTTTATATCATAGTCTATATCAATTAAGCGTATAATAGAAAGAAAAACGCGCAATTCATCAGTCGAACAAGTCAAATTTCAATGAATCAAAGTCCCTATTAATTGGTTGGTTGGTACCTCGATAGCAACCCAAAATACATTTTTTTGGCATTTTAAAAATAAGTACCCTTGAAAATTATTCTCATATCGACTTGGACAAAATACAAACATTATGACATAGAATATAATTAAGTGTAAAATAATTAATAAACATTTTCTTATACTGTTCACCAAAAACAAGTGATTATTTATTTTAACTATGAAACTTGGCACAAGATGCTGTAGTAGGTACTGATTTAGGTCCGTAAAACTTATTTGAAACAGTCACCCAGATAGTAGCGAAAAAAAATTGAGCTACATCTTATGTCCCATATCCTAAAACGCAATTTTCACAAGAAATAATTTTAAACATTAAATTGAGCTGATCATTTTTTGCCATAGCTTGTTTGAAAGGCAATAAAATTTTCATCGCGGCCTTTGGTGGATGCTAACAAACTGAAACCATATTCCCAGCAAACACATCTGTTACATTAACAACATAAAAAAAGTTTCCATAAAATTTACGTAATATTTACATAACATAACCTATTTAATTACATTATATTTACGTAATAAGAAGAGAACTTTGTGCATGGCATTATGCAGAACATAAAAGTAACTTTTTACCTTGTGATACATAGATGTTACATTCCAATATGTAATATTTATATAATATTTACGTTATAAATTTATTTAGTAGTTAACTTTACCTTGATATTACTTGTAAGAGATATAAATATTATGTAAAAAGATTTACCCCAATTTTACCTTTCTAGTTACTATTTAATCGATATCTGCCGTTTCCCATCTTTTTATTGCCCTGTATTATTTACGTTATTTTATTTACATATTATTTACGTAAAAAGATGAACTTCGTAAAGAAGACAGGGAGGCTCGGAGAGGGAGTTACAGCGGAAGTAGGGCCCATGAAGAGGCCTAATTGCCAGGCCCACGAGCCGCCCCTATACTACTACTACTACTACGTAAAAAGTAGGGAACTTTGTGCATGGCATTATGCAGAACATGGAAGTTACTTTTTGCCTTGTTGTGACTTCCAATTAACCTAGAATTTATGTAACAAAGTAATCATGTGTTGTAACTTTTACGTAATATTTACGTAACGGTGTTGGCTGGGTCTATATGTTACTGAAAACGGTTTATTATTTCAGGAACAATAAAAAATATCATTTATTTATTAAACGCTATATTTTCGAAAGCATCAGCCATCTTAATTTCCACAATGGGTGCCATTTTTTTGGCTTAACGTCGATTAAGGGAAATAGTCCTTATCCACAAGTCAGTAATCGTCATGAAACGGCACTAAATCTGCCAAATGACCTCGACCAAACCCCGAAACAGTACTGTCATCTATATTACAATATTCTCTCTCAAATTGATCGAAATAGAAACGCAACAATTATCGATTCTTGATTTTCTTTGCCAGCGTGCCCATACATTTGGAAAAAAGAAAAACCTTCAAGAAAGAGGCACCGGAGCTTTTTTTTTATAAAAAAAAGTCGAGTCGGTACTTCAAAAACCCAACCTTGAAAATGTTCAACTCTTGAACCGTGCAAAATTTCCTGGCGAAGACTTAAAAAATTATGGAATAAGGCGCTGCCAGTGGTAGTTTTTTTCTCTCTTTAAAATCTGTGAAGGAACTATGGCATTAAGGAAAATTTTATTAGCTTTTCAACAAGCTATTTATCAATCAAACCCGTCGAGAAATAAATCAGTTATGATCTTAAGAAATAATACAGTAACAAGTTAATGTGCAGCACAAGTTTTAGAACATTATTATTTTAAACCACAAGCTAAAATTGATTTACAGAAAACTCATTAAATAATATTGCAGTAATTAAAAATCTAGATATTTATATAAACTAACAAAATCAACCCGTAACACTTATTTTCTATGTGTTTGGCAGAAGAATGCAGTGTGCCAAATTTGCGGTTATTTTCGAGAGTGGCGATAATCTTGATTCAAAAAATGATTTTCAGCCATTTATATATAGCACACTGCATCAAAAATAATTATTTTTAACATTATTTTCAGCTATTTCTTTGTTTAAAAAAAAGGTATAGGTACTATTATTGTTTCGGGATATTGGCAGTGGAAGCAAATCTAGCTTAATTTATTTTAAATGCTTTTTTAACATATACCGGGCGTCCCTGAGTTTGTGTTACAAATATCTCGGCAGAAACAGAAATCAAACAAAAACTGTTTTAAATGGCTATAAGAGTACTATAAAAAAAAACAACCTTAACCCTGTGTTTTCTTTATGTAGTACTACCCAGTGTCTTTTAAAATTTTTAAAATAATGTATTTTGTTGATGTGGTCAATTTATTTAAAAAATTAGTTTTTTCTCAAAAGGAGATTTGTAGGATACCCATACCCGTTAAAAACAGTTTGTTTTTGTTTCATTTTTATACCGCAGATATCGCTTGCAACACATTTTCTGGGACAGCCGGTATACTTAAATAATAACCTATATACTGATAATCTCAACAAACTTCGGTTTAAAAATACCTATGCGTCAAAAAATCGAGAAATCATTAAAATTAGGAGAAAAAACGGGCGGTAGTGCGCTTTTTTCAAGTTTTTTGTCGTTTTTAAAATGTGTTCAAACCTGTTTTCATTCGGGTTCAGAAAAAAGAAAAATAAAAATTCGTCAGTCACTGGCGTATGGAAAAATAACCTTAACCTAGCCCTATTAAAAAAAAAAACTTATGAAACAGCATATTTTTTTTATCAGTTTACTTTAAAATTTGATTTAAAATAAAGTAATAAGCATCTTTTTTGACGTTTTATTGGAACATTTAGTATAGTTTTCCTGTGTAATTAAAATAAGTTAGGCTGAAGGCACAATTAAAAATACAAGCAACCACATACTAGCGACATACTTTCAAAGTCGCTAAATCAATCTGCAAGCTACTAGTGACAGATACAAAATACGAAAGTTTTGGTATTTTCTATCTTGTAATTTGTATCTCCTTAACGAAAATCGCACAAAAAGGTGAGGGTAGAAATCACTGTAATCTGTATCTTAGTTTGTATTTTTAATTGTGCCTCCAGCCATAAGCAAAGACTGATCGAACAAAAAATCAGAAAAATTATACCTAGACTAACTGCCACCATAAAATAAATTTGTTTTTCTTGAATATTAAAAATTTTAGCATGGTTACTGAGGGAAATATATTAAATAGTCACATATTACCGACATTATACTTGGATATACATGGTATATATCTAATAGGATGTGACCAATCTCGTATAATTTGGATTGAACTTCCTTACAGGTAAGTCGTTTAATCCTTAATTATCCGGTAATATTTTATATGTGAGTCAACCAATTTTGGAGATATTTGCAAATATCGCTTAACCACCACTTAAATTTTTTTTTTGGACTGTAACTCATGAACTATTTAATTAGATAACCAACACAACACAAAGTCCAGATATTCGCAATTTTTAGCTAGTAAACTCGAACCTTATTTTTGAAGTTTTTCTTTCTCGGTGTTCCGTTTTAGACATTTCCAGAGGTCAAACTTTGGTAAACATTTGATATGTACAGGGTGTCCCCAATTGAAGTTCGAAGGTGAAAACTGCATCTTCATAATATGTCAAGTAGTTTACAAGCTACGGGGGGGGGGGGGGGGGTTTTGAAAAGTCTGCATTTTGGGAGAAGGACTATAACTTCGTTATTACTGAAAATTTCATTTTGATGTAAAGAGCTTTTTTATAGACTTTTTGACAGATAATTTAACTGTCTTTTCAGATTTTTTCCACCGTCTTTAGTTTCCAAGATATAAGCCAAAGTTAGTATTTTTTTAATGGAACATCCCATATTTTATTCAATTTTTGAATTTGTGATGAAATATCCTTTTAAACAATATAGCATATGTGATAGTTTGGTTGGGCCGTTTTCGAGACATTTATTATTTTGCATTTCTGTCTAGGGTGCTGTGACTTTATTTTGATAGCTTACACTGTAAAGCTTTTATGTTATCAAATTTCTGTCAATAGGCGATAATATGAGAAAAGTTAAAATTGCTTCTTGTCATAGTCTGATTTTTAAAACTACAAATCTTTCATTTGAATGTAAGGTTATTATTATAGAAGCACGTTTCAAGTGATAGGTAATAACTAACAGTAGGTATTCAGTTTATCACCAGCTTCTAGCCGTCTTACTGATCTATTATTATTACCGAAAAGTCCTAATTCCTCTTATTCTCTGTCCTTTGAGATCATTGACAAGCTACCAAAAAGCAAAGCCTACTTAATTTTTACTACGTAGATTAGGTTAGGTTTGTTATGTGTGATGCAATTTACAGCTCCCTCCACTGCGACCTGAGAAATCTATTGTGGCTTATTCCCCCCCTACACGCTCGCCAGACCGGTCTGATGAGCACCCCCTAGGAAGGCAGCTTTCTTTTTCTAGAGGGATTTAGACCTAAACCCCTTTGTCGGGGCTAGGGATCTTTAACGTGCTCGACTATCAATATATGGATCACACGGTACCGTCCTCTTATCATCCTCTACGAGAAAGGGTAATCGTGTTAGCCTGCCTTCCAGCTAACACGGCCTACTCCGCTCCATACGGCGTTTTTCCTTAATCTCACAAGATTATGTAACTTTGCGAAAAAAAGTCCAAGTAGACGACCAACGGTCCCGGGGATCGAACCTTCAGTGCGGCGGTCGGATATGCCGCCCACTGCGCTACGGCTGTTGGTTTTTACCATATATGTATGAGGTTAAATGTAGGCTTTTCTCAGGCCAAAGTAAGCAAGATCTAAAATCTAGCAGGCCATGGAGCCGTCTTAGCTCCGCGTCTATGCACATGCGCGAAAATTTTACGAGGCGGCTGGTTTCGCGACCTTCCTCTTCGCCCTTCGGCCGAGCGAAGCCATTTTTGATTTGTTTTGATCACACATAGTCGTTTTCCGCGTTTTCGTTTATGCAAATTTTTTTATTGTAATATTTTTAATCTTTGGTTACGCGAAAGTTTTTAGGAGCTATAATAAAAACTGTTTATATCTTGGAGCTTAAGATGTCGTCGCATAAAAAGACGTGCTGTGTTTGTGGATACCGCCAAACAACAAAAGTGAAGTTCAACAGGTTGGTAGCTATTTTTTCTTAAAATTTGAAGGAAAAAAAGTGAAAATACCTAAAAATTATTTCTATTCATATATTTATTTATTTAAAAATAGAAACTACTGATTTTCTAAAAACGTAAACAAATAGAAAAATTTTGACAACTGCACAGCTGTCTTTCTGACGATGGCCGCGCATGTGCAGAACCGCTAAGCTTTGACGCCAGAAAGAGACAATAAGAGTCATAAAAGAGTAAAAGAGAAAGGTATAGGCATATATATAGGACATCCTGCTTACAAAGTTGCGCACGCCGAAAGCATTGCAAGGGCGTATATTTAAGCTCATACATATATGGTTTTTACTATGTAGCAAGAAATACCATATTGAGAAGGATTGAAATCTCTTTAATTACAGTAGGCCATGGCAGTAATGCAATAAGTCATTGTCAGAACTAGACAGATATGCAAAATATCTATCACATATGCTATATTATTGGAAAGGAAATTTCATCACAAATTCAAAATTAAATAAAATACTTGGTGTTCTATGAGAAAAATACTAACGGTGGAAAAAATCTGGAAAGATAGTTAAATTCTTTGTCTGAAAGCTAATAAAGAAGCTCTTTACATCAAAACTAAAATTTCAGTTATAGAGCCTCGTCCAAAATGCAGACTTTTCAAAACCCCCCTGTAGCTTGTAAACGGCTTGACATATCAAGATGCGGTTTTCACTTTCGCACTTCCCTTAAAAATCGAGCCTTGCAAGTGGGGGTCAGTTTTTTTCTATCTCGTACTTTAAGCCCCCCAAAAGTGCCCAATTTGAGATACCCTGTAGATACAAGGTGTCCAAAATTCGATGGTTTTGAGGGGTTTCCGGTACTTCTAAAGGAGATAGAGAAGATTCGACCCCACTTTGCGCGACTCAAATTTCAAGACAAGATTTTTGGTAAAAACCGCATTTCAATATGTCACCCCGTCTTCGAGCTACTATAACTATAACTTTTTTATGAAAGAATCCTCGTCGTGTTAATTGCATTTTTATAGAGTTTTTAATTACAAAATCAGATTTCATGAGTAACTTTTTGTTATGGAATAACCCAATTTCAAAAAAAAATTCTAAATGCTTTTTTAATTTCCTTCAAAAAGATGCCTCTTATAAAAATCGGATAAATAGTTGTCCAGTTATTAAATATTTTCCATAAATCGTATAGTAGGATGTGATAAAGGCGGCACGCCACATTATTAAAAAAATCTAGAGTGCCTTGGGTGACAATCTGATCATACACCTCATTCCGAATTCTCCGGACCAATTTCAATATGGTAACTGTAATTGCCAGCGTCAAAAAACTGGTCCAGAGAATTTGGAATGACGTTTAAAATATAGGTATAATAATTTATTATTGATATAATAGTAAGCCTCGAATTCACATAGTCATCCACTTAATTTAACCTACAGGTAGGAGTAGGGGCTAACCCTCGATTGATAAACCGGTCTTAAACGGAAAAAAAAATTGTTATGAAAAAATAAAAAACTATTTTGCTTTTTAACTGAATTGAAGTTTTACTTTTATATCAATAATAAACTATTACACCATTATTTTATTTTCAGATTGTCAATCAATGCACTCTAGATTTTTTTAATAATGCCTACTATGTGATTTATTTTAAATATTTAATAACTCGACAACCATTTATCCGATTTCAGGGTTCAAAGTGATTTTCAATTTTGAAATTCCCTGACTTTTCCAGGTTTTCCCTGGCCGTTTTGAAAAAAAATTCCTGACATTTTTTCCTCCATGTCACACTCTTTCAAATTTAGTGTCATAGTAATTATTTTTAAAGTAACACTCGTGGCATATCGGACAAAGCGTTTTTGTTTCTCACTTCATTACGACCAGGCCTCCAATGGCTAATAGAGACCTACAGACCTTTTTCATCCTTATTAGGAATCATCAGGGAGTCATAGGATTGTACCTGGCAGTTGAAGCTACACAGGCACCATGCAAACTAGAGATGCACGATATATCGATCACTGTGATTTAATAACAGTTAAACAAAAAGAACTGGTGCTACCGGTTACCGAAATTCTGTCCAAGCAGTTATTCAGTTATTTTGAATACGCGCGTCCGCCCGATTCACCCGACTCCGCATCGTGTCGCGGGAACCGCTAGAAGCGTTTCCATGTATTGATGTAACAGTATTGGAGTGAAATCCTATTTCAGACAGCGGCCAACAGTAATATTTTTTTGGGAATGAAATAACTGTCTAGCAACCGCAGTGTTGCAATGGCAACTACGATAAAAAATCACCGTTTAAAACAGTTATTTCAGTCTGCCCTACACCACAAAGAACGTACTATGTTCTTTGTGCGTACACCAGTTAAAATTATTTTTATGCAAAGAACTTATTTAAATCATGAAATCAAATACGTTAGGTCATTATCGCAGTGAATTTAATATATATTTAAATAAATCCAATTTTCTCGAAAGCCGCAGCGCAGTGGATGGCCTCTTGTGTTCAAAATAACCTTTATCGCCGATTTTTTTTTGGGAGTTACAAATAACCAAAATTGCTGACCCAGAATTTGAATTTATCTAAACCCGCAGTTATTAAAATTACTGTTAAAAATCACCGGTTATTTATAAATTAGTGATGTGCACAAAACATCGATGTTTCAAGAACATCGATGTTTTTTGTTCAACATCGATGTTTATAAAACATCATCAATGCGAAAACATCGATGTTTTTTTAAACATCGGAACATCGATACAATGGGAAATAATGTGTCTGACAAATCTGCAATTGTACTCCACCTCATCAGAGCACTTCGCTTAGATTTTTAATAGTTTTTGTATATCATGTACCGATTACTATTATGAAATATCTTATTTGCCTGCGATTATTATAAGTATTGTGTGACATTAACAATAAGGGCCAGTTTATCAATAGCGAGTTAGGCATTTAATCCCCGAGTTAATCTTCAGCTCTCTCATTCTGGAACTTGGTATATGTCAGCCATCTTTCTCTTCAACTCAGGAGTTAAATGACTCGCTATTGATAAACCGGCTCCAAGGCTTAAATAAAACAGTTTCTTTAAATAATGAAAAACCCTCTAAAAAAAGCAATAAAAATTAAAGTAACACTTCCTGATGATTCCTAATAAGAATAAAACAGGTCTGTAGGTGTCTGTATTCTCCATTAGCCATTGGAGGCCTGGTCGTAATGAAGTGAGAAACAAAAACGCTTTGTCCGATATGCCTCGAGTGTTACTTTAATTTTTATTTGCGGACACGAGATTCACTTTGTTGTAATTATTTTTTTAGGCAAGTAACGTCTCCACCAAACTATAAAACTCAAGCAAATTTACTTTTTTTCTAGGTAGCTAATACCTTCACCAAACACAAAATATAAACAAGTTTTTTTTTCTGACGCATAGGCCAAACCGTAAACCTTGCTTAACACAAAATAATTGAGTTTAATAGGGACTTATTGGGCGTTACTCTATAAGGTTTTACCATAATAAGGGAAAACCGTATTTTATTTAGGTTGAACCTTAACCATACTTTAAAAAAAAAGTGTTATTGGAAGTCGCATTACCTTTCCTTATTCCTAACCTAAAATTTCTAACCTTGTAGGGATTTTCCCTTACCAATTTTCGCAAAAGAATTATATCGTCAGTGTAGCTGAACCTCAACCTTGTAGGTTTCTCCAATTTCTTCATTTTTTCACATGAATTTTAAAAATCCACAAGACTATTTTTGTTTATACACAAAAAACTAAAAATGCAAAGAATATTAAAAAGTCGTGTCGAAACACAAACCAACCATCACCATTATCCGTTCTAATTGAGGTTATTTTTAAAGATAAGGGACGTACGGTAACTGTACCGAATTAAGGGAACACCGTATTTTATTACGGTTCCCTTAATAAAAACGTAGGTCACGCGCATTCTCAGATGTCAAATGTCAATTTTCCTTAATAAGGGAACGCGAAAATGTACGCCCAATAAGTCCCTAATAACAGTCACTACAGTATTTAAGCACCACAATAAGGCCTTTCGATTTACAATTGGTCCTGGTTCTGGTTGAACCAAAACCGGAACCGGTCCTTTCGTTTTAAAACAATGACGTCACAGTTGCAACTCGGTTATAAAATTTTAGAACCAGCCTGGGAGGTTGGTTCGGCCCTTTAGTTGTAAACATAACCCCTTAAATTTTGCAAATATTTTAAATGACGTTATTATTTTAACCAGAACCAGGACCAATTCTTAAATCGAAAATCCCTAATTCTCTCCACATAAAACTGGTACAGCAGAAGGTAGCTGCAAATACGATTTTTTATATTTTCCTTTGTGCAACACTGACTTTTTGACTTTGTCATTTTAGGTTATATTTTTGGCATACATAAAGTTTTTATAAGGAGACGGCTTGTTTATTTTTTACTAATTCAAAATATAAGGCCACTAAAAATAAAAACCACATTTCAAAAAAGCAAAAATGTCTTATTAGCTACACAAAAGCTACACAGTAATTGATCTATTCGACTAGCTGGTTATGAACGAAGCAAGTCTACGATAGTAACCATAATAAATCGATTTCAAGAAGAAGGAACTGTCCCTCGAAAGGAAGGCACCGGTACCGGTTTGACGAAAGTTACTATCCCAAAACAATTAAAAGGCCAGATCAAGTTAACGAAACAAATAAAATTTCACAAAAAAATAACAAAATGAAAAACATATAAAAAAAATACTTTTAATACCACGTCTACTATTTTTAATAGCACGTCATTGCAACGTTCGTTAGCTGCAATAATGTTTTGAAGTCTTCTGGGCATTCCATTGGCTAAATTTTTAAACAAGCTTGAATTTTCAGCAGTAACTTCCCTATATGCCCTTACTATGAGCTCCAAACATTTACCGAAAATCTTCCCGCCCGGTCGTTGTTTCCAGCAATATATCGTTCTTCGTGTCGGCTTCTTGGCGGTCGATAAACCAGCATTTGTTTTTCTATCGCTGTTGGACTTAAAGATCTTCTCATCTGTGAAAACTACCTGGTGTCAAATTCTTCGTCCTTCAGAGAATAATTCAACGCAAAAATGAATTGAGACTGCTTCTTTACGAACGTTTAATCTTCCTGGAAAATTAGATTCAATTTTTACTTCTTTCACTTTGGCAAACGGATGATTTTCCAGAAAATTGATTGCTTCTTGGTCTTCCTCTAGGCTAGTAACTTTGGTCAAATCGGTGCGTTCCTTCCGATGGATAGTTCTCTCCTCTTGAAATCGGTTTTTTACCAACCGCCGTCTAGTTTTGCTAAGATTTTTTAAAATTTGTATGACACTGACATGCAAAACATGATGTTGATTGTGACATTGTCACTTATAGGAAGACAATGCCGTACTATAAAAATTTTAAAAATTAAACAGGTTACTAACTTCTGCTGTACCAGTTTTATGTGGAGAGAAGTGTACAACGTCTTGTTTTAGAATAAAATCTGTCACAAATACATTTTTCTAAGTATCACGAATATTATTAGAATTTTTTGAGGTAAGTACAAGCTTCATTATTTTTGTTTTCATGATCATTTGTTGTCATATTTTTAACAAGCCCGTTTAGTTTTTGAGTTTTTTGAAAAATTTCAACTTTATGTTTGTGTTTGGATCCTTCAAAGTGGAATTTTACTGCCCGGCGGCCCATGTTGGAAAGTTTCAATGGCTTATTTTTATCACATAAAAGGACACACAAAAACTGATTTCGATTTTTTCTACTGACTTTATCCAATCAGGTGTAGCTTTCGAATTAGGATCAATCTAATCCATACTAAAATTAGTTTTTCCATTTGACATTTTTAAAATTTTTCCACCAGCAGACAAAAAAAACCACACAAATTACAGAATAAAAAATAGATTTCTGTAGGAAAACAGGAAAATTTTTACGCGCTTTAATTATAACAAGAAAAAAGATTCTCTTACCCCAATTTGCATGAAAATTTTTTTATCTGTCTTTTACTAAAACTCTCTTTACCAACAAGTGCGAAAAATACTATACTATACCCATCTCTTTCTCTCTCGTTTGTTAATGAACGTTTTAGGTAATAGACCAATAAAAATAAGTCGGTGAAAATGAGGGTAAGAGCCGGTGCAATAAGAGCGGAATTAAACAACAAATACACTGGCACTTTTTTAATATCCTCATTGGTGCGGACAAAAATATGAATACAGGGTGTTTCAAATTCGATGCTCACCATGGGGATCTCCTAAACAATAGGAGATACAAAAAGGTTTAAATTAGGGCAAAGTTGCGCAACTTGATGCTTTGTTCAAAACTAAAAAAAAATACAAATTTCGGATAGTTCCGGAGGCGGAAAAAACCGAAATCTTCATTTTTAGTTTTTATTTTTCTGCGCCCTTATTCTTAAAGCTGTCAAAAACCGCTTAAAACTTTCTATAGGCACTTTTTTAAGATCTACCTAGTGAGAGGTCCGTTTTCGAGACTTGACATTTCAGTATGACAGGAGCACTGTCAAGTTCATTTTTTCTTATGGACACATCCTTTTTTTCTCCTGCCCTTTGGTTCCTAAAGGATGACAGATAACATTTTGCAACTTTATTTTGACAAGTCACCTGACGTTTTGGGTTTCTTGAATATCATCAACCCCAATTTAATTTTAACTTACTCAAGATATTTTGGAACCCCGATTGCAGTACTTTTTTTAACATTTTAAGAATGAGTTTTTTTGAAATTTCTTCTAATAAAATTTCGGCTGCTGATGGTCAAATAACTCGAAACGTCAGGTACTTGTCAAAATGACGTTCTAAAATATGTCATCCTTTATGAATCAAACGGCAGGAGAAAAAAAAGCATGTGTCCATAAGAAAAAATGAACTTGAGTGCTCCTGACACACTGAAATGTCAAATCTCGAAAACGGACCTCTCATTAGGTAGATCTTTAAAAAGTGCCTGCATAAAGTTTTAAGCTCTTTTTTGACAGCTTTAAGAATAAAAACTAAAAATAAGGATTTCGGTTTTTTTCGCCTATCTCCGGAACTACCCGGAATTTGTAAACTTTTTTTTTGCTTTTGAGCGTAGCGTCAAATTCCGACACTTTGCCCTAATTTAAACCTTTTCGTATGTCCTACCGTTTAGGAGATCCCTATGGTGAGCTTTGAATTTGAAACACCCTGTATAGCTCAGACAAACCTAGTGACCCCTCTGTTTCTTTTTATTCTTTATTATCTGCGCACGCCCGATTCGTCACGTGGTGTTAACATACGAGGGAGAATTCGAACGTACTAAATATTTTGGCTGTATACCAGGTTTATTTCTAAAATAATCATAAACAGTTGCACACTATGGGTATCTTATTCCCTGACTTTTAGGTCATTTTTCAGTTTTTACTGACTTTTCCAGGTTTTCTCTGAACACTTTGAACCCTGGATTTAAAAAATACAAAAAATTGTGGTATTTCATAAGAAAAAAACCAACTTTTTGTGGTGACTCATGAAATCTGATTTGGTACTTAAACCACGAAGATATTTTCATAAATAAAAAAGTTATAGGGCCTAAACCAAAATGCAGACTTTTCAAAAAGTCCCCGTAGCTCGAAGACGTGGTGATATATTGAAATGCGGTTTTTACCCAAAATCTTGAAATTTGAGCCTCGCAAGTGGGGGTCGAATTTTCTCCATCTCCTCTAGAAATACCCCCCCAAAACCATAGAATTTTGGACACTATGTACGTACTTTATCCTAGAATAAACCGTTAAAAAATATCTTGTTTCAGTTTTTTTGAATCAAGGCTCTTTTTTTTATTTAAAAGATATTTAAACCGAAAATTGCGTATAAAATAGGTATATAGGTTATCAAGTATTTAATTTATATCAAACAAGTTTATCTGCAAGCAATATATCCCGTTCAGGTACAGCAACAAAAAAAAATCCAAAGCTACTACTTTGAACGATTCAAAACAGCGGCAATTTCTTTTTTTTACAGTAAATAAATAACTTTATCCTAAAATTTTAAATAGGATGATATGCGTCGTAAAAGGAAGGGTTAATTTGACAGCCAATTATTAAAAAAAAAAACATTTAAATTATCACGTTTATGACAAACTAGATATGCAAATTTTAAATTAAGTCAGACAAAATCTAGATACACACGGTTTTTTACAAATTAAACCATGATTTTATAGAGGGGGCCCAAAAAAACCGGGACTTGTTTGACTGTCCATGACTTTAAAATTTTGTATCCGATTTTAAAAATTTTAACCATTTTGAAAAGCCAAAACTTCAAAATTTTACCTATATAAACTGGGACCGCCTAGTTTATATACGTAAAAACCTCAATAAAATCAAAAAACGATAGTGCCAGAATTAGGTGCTCTTTAGGTGCCAATTTGGTCCCCAAACTAAAAATTAAGTGCTCCTCTAATTTTAGCAGAAAATTAAAAAACCGGTAGAACCGCTTGGTTAACGTTAATCCATAATTCTTGGAGAAAAATTAATTGTTACTATTTCCAAATTAGGTGCCACTTAAGTGATCTCCGAATATTAAATCAAAACTTTAAAAAAAGAAGTGGAAACCGCTAGCTTAACATAAACCTAGCGGTCACACAGAGGTACCCCTACATCTTTCGAAAATTAAGTGCTCTTTTCGTGGTGGCGAAAAGTGGAATTTTGTTGGTAATTTCACACAAATTCACAATTTAGGAGTTCAATAAAAATGCGAAAACTCTGGTTTTCGCGCGTATTTTTTTTTAACTAAGGGTAATAAGCGAGCCGTCCACTTTATTTTATCTCGAATTTGTGTGAAATCACCAATGAAATTAAACAAATTAGCGCTTAAATTGCTCTTTATATTAAAATTGGTTTATCTGAATGGGTACCTGTGGAACCGTTAGGTTTATGTTAAGCTAGCGGTCGCTACTTTTGCGAAACTACCAAGAATTTTTTTTTAACTTTTGATTTAATATTCGGGAAGCACTTAAATAGCACCTAATTTGCAAATGGTAACATTAAATTTTTCTCCAAGAATGATGGATGGGACCCCTAGCTTAACGTTAAACTAGCGGTCCTCCGTTTTTTTAATTTTTTGGTAAAACTAGAGGAGCACTTAATTTTTAGTTTGAGAATCATATTATCATCTAAAGAGCACCTAATTCTGGTACTATCGTACTAGTTGTTATAGGTCAAAATATGCATGCGCGCCACTGTAGAACTTTATTTTTTGCGAGTGTACCCAAGTAACAATTTGTCGACGTTTTAACGTTGCCAAAGACGACTTAACATTGTGTGAAAACGCCGTATAAACGTTCTAGCAACTCGCTTTTGCACCAATTTGGCGAAGATTTTTTGAGTTGTGTTGACGTTGCCTGCGACTAGAGTCGCTAGCAAAGTTTCCACACCGTCGCCGAAGCGACTACGACCAAAGTGCCCTCTGGATAATATTTTTATTAATATAATTGATTTGAAATCAAGACTTCCACGTCTCTGCAACCACAAATGGACTAATTTCCAAACACCATCTATCAATAATTCTAAAATACGTAGCTAGGAACAGTCAGTTAATTTATTACATTAAAGTGACTTTTTAAAGGTTCCCACTAACTAAATTTAACAACGAACCGTATTTTTCTTTCTTACTTTTTTGCTAAATTATTTTTTTATTTAAATACTAAAAATTTTAAAAATGATTTAAACCTATTTCAAACGGTAGCCAATCTAAAAGCATACTTAAAAATTTCCAAAATTAACTAAAAATCATCAAAATCCAGCAAAAAAACAAGATTCTTTTAACGATTCACACAAATGGTGTAGCGGCGCAAATCAGGAAAAGAAAACAGTATGGCGGCAATAATCATTTCTTGATTTACTGAAAACCTAACCATTTTGCGACTAAAGAGGTACCCTCTATAGTTCTTATATTTTGAAATTGGCCGAAAGTGCTAATAGCTTTTTCCTTTTGCTGCAACAATTTGCACTCATTATATCTATCCTTTATATTTATACAAGCTAGAAAAGGACATAGATACATTTAGTGCACACCAGTGCATCAAAAGAAGAACCCCACAAATTAATTTCAAGGTGGTCTGACTCTTCGTTATTTGGTATCTACAGTCGGTCAGGAAATCTGACCATAGTCTGACTCTGGGTCACTTGGGGCGCGTAACATAGTTTATAGGCAGAAAAACAAATCAAACAATTACAGCTGCTAACAAAATTACGTAGCGATTTTTGATTGTGTGACGTCACAAACGTTTAGTGGTCGGTCAATTATCTAACATAATTTTATCCTAATTTTAACCCCTCTTTCCTTCCTCGTCATACTTTTGCAAATTGTGCAACACTTAAGGAATATGGAAAACCCCCCTAAAAATATAAAAATTTATTTTTTTATTATTTTTTACATTATTTTTAGAGTAAAAATATTACGGAACGCAGTTACTTTATAAAACTTTCACCCCCTTCTACCCCTTTCCCTGTTTTATTTATCGACGCAGCCCTTTTTCAAGATAGTCTGACTACTGGTCACTTGGAAACTGATTTTTTGAATTTATGTCCCCCTCACCATTTTTTTGTGCCTCTAATAAGCCTCTAGTAGACCAACTATGTTGACGTTGAGTAAACGGCCAGGAAACCTTAAACTGACGCGTCCTAAAAACGTTGTTTGCGACGTCACGAAGTCGTTTATGTAGGGTATACAAATTAACCCTAGTTAATTAACAACCTTATGGCATCGTTGTTCCGTCGTTCATTGCGGTCGTCGAAAACCCCACAATATTCCAGTAAAAATAAAAGTTGTTAGAGGGTTGCCAAATGTACCCTAGTTAATAACAACAGTGTGGCGTCGTTTTCTTGTCCATCATAGCGGCCGTCGCACAAATGACTAGTTTTTGTACTTTATGCAACGTTAATTTTAGTGTATTTCTTAGTTATGGCAACTAAAAATTGTTACTTGGGTACTGATGTATCGCTTGTTAATATCGGGCAAGAAACAAGAAAGTTAGGCATAAATTGTTCAAATGAAAATGTGCAATTTTAATTATGGTGACCATTTTGAAAAGCCAAAATTTTAGGATATTCTTTTTTGGTCTGACTGAATTTGGTTTAGCAAACATACTCATTTAAACAATTCATAACTTTCTTATTTCTTACCCGATATTGACAAGTGATACATCAGTACACTCGCGAAAAGTAAAGTTCTACAGTGGCGCCCATGAAAAACTTGCTGGAGGGTCAAAAATACCTATTTTTTAAAGTTGTCCGCCATCTTGTATTTTTGCATCAAGTTCTTTAATTTTGAAGTCTTGGCTGTTCAAAATAATTGTTAAATTTTTAAAATCGGACAAAAACTTTTAAAGTAATTGACAGTAAAAAAGTCCCGTTTTTTGGGCTATATACTTGTACTTGTTTGAATCGAATGTAAAATGATGCCTTTTTAAATATCTACAGAATGTCCCAAAAGTCAAGAGTCCATTTTTTTTTTGAATCGGAAAGAGAAGCCCTCTTCAAATTTGTCAAAATATACAGGGTATCCCATGTAAAAAAAGTAACATCGCCGCCCTAGCTCCCTCTCTTAATGACTGCCGGAACGACCAGCATCAAAAAAGATACTTTGTTTGTAAACATCTAAGTAACTATGTGAAATTTGACTTTTTTGTATTTTTTCGTTTCGGAGATCTTAGGGGGACTCGAACTTTTGGGACACCCTGTATGTCTGCACGACATGCTGCTTCAAATTTTGGTATTTTTACAGTACTGTACAAGATTAAAATTATTTAAAAACAATCTAGTAAAAATGAATAGTTTTTCTTTTAAGTTATGTGAAAATCCGTTTTAATGTGGGAAAACTTTAGAAATGATTGACTAAAAGTATTACAATAATAGGTAAAATTGACTAAAAAGTGTATATTTTTTTGGTGACTGTGAAAATTGTTGTCAGAATTTATTTGTCTCGAAACGCAGTTTTTGTGATGTGAGAACGAGTTTTTTTGCCTTAACGATAGAACGTCTATAAGTAAAATTAGTAGTAAACTAAAGGGCATTAGTAACATCGAAAGGACGTCGTTTAGTGATGATTGCAAGTACATTATTAGAACAAAACATAACAAACCTAAACACACATTGCCCTTCCATTTCAGGCATCCCGACGTCGACTTGAGCTCCTGCGTGTCTTTACGATTCTGCAATTAAAAAACGAAGCTTCGTCAGACCTCCATAATTAGAGATAATATTTAATCTGCACATTTTCTGTGCAGTTTTTTTAAGTAGCGCTTTGAAAAGGACTGCTTACACCTCCATAAATCTAACAAGCCCACCTCTATCAAATTAAAAATAAATTGGATTCCTAACTTAGCATAAGGGCATGTCTGAAGAAAAAATAGGGCAAAATGGTAATATTGAGAAACAACACTACTCTACAAAAAAAAGTTTTGGTTTGCGACAGAAATCAGAGCATCATATCCTGAATAGAACGGTAACGCTGCAGCCAAATCTGATTGCAAAATTTTTCTATCACGCCAGAATTTCTTAGGTCACAATAAAAACCTTCCTCAGCTCAGGAAACCAGGCGCACCCTGTTGTATATAGCCCCCTCCCTGAAGTGCTGGGGATGTAATTCTAGCCGGTTTACTTGTGTGTGAAGGAACTCCAGAGGGACCCTTCGACAACAAGGACGTAACACAGAGAACCGAACAGGTTCCAGGTAGAACCTCTAAATATAAGGATCAACAAGGAACTGTTCAAAGACCCAGTAGATCCCTTTTAACGCAAGAGGCCCGACAGGGAACTGCACAAGTACCCATTCGACACTCTACAAACGCATCAGGGGCGGCTACGGATGCTGCTGATGTAAAAAATTGGCCAAGGAGCTCAGGAAGCTCCAGATCAAAATCGTGGTCAGCATGGACAGTCCAACCAAAACAGAGCTGACTGAAGAGCACCTACTTGAAGTCCTTGCTCCACCTAGGGGGGAAGGATGTGAGATTAGCAACAAGGCTCCCAACAGGACACTCAGAAAGTCGATGGTGCATGGAGGACAAAGAATCGTCCTTACATGTCCTGCCGAAGTGTCCGGCTCTGGCCAGGTCAAGAGAGTCGCACCTTGGGAACTATCTGCTGGCTCCAGGCGATGTAAGAAGGTTGCAGCCCAGAAAAATCTGTTCTTTTGCGAAAGAGGCAGGATCCAGGGCTAAACCGTAGATAGTGAACGTACCACATCCATTCACATTTAAATCATTTTAAGTATGTGAAACATTGATTTGATTTGTCTCAACAACAAGTTTAGGTTTTGAAATCCCTGAAACTACAGTTTCTTAGCTTATTGTATCTCTTGCTGTGTGCCTTCCTAATCTAAGAGGTTTGACGACCTCGCGAGGAGCAGCATCCCCTTTATTAGGTTTCTCTGGCAGTCAGCTTCTCTGGAGGGGTTGTCCTTCAGGAGGTTTTGTGTTCTGCAGAAGGTTAGTGCTGGGCACTCAAATATAATGTGAGCGGCTGATTCATTATCCTCATCACATAGTCTGCAGGTGGGTTCGTCTCTATAGATTCCCATCCGATGCAGGTGTTCTCTCATTGCGCAGTGACCGTCTAATAGTCCCGTCACTTGTCTGATTTCTTTCCTATTCAGTTTAAGGATTTCATAGGTGAGTGGTGTTGAAGGGGATGCCACCATTATTTTGCTGTGGTTTTGCGCCGATATTGAATGCCAGTGGTTTCGATGTTCTTCGTGCACCCATCGCTGGATATAGACACGTATCGAGGTTTTTGGAATTTAAAATACAGGTTCAGGTCCTATAAATGGTCTTTCTGATCCTCTTCTTGCTAGAGAATCCGCGTGTTCATTGCCTGCTACCCCTGTGTGCCCCGGCACCCACGCAAGGGTGACTCTATTGTGTTTCGCTAGGGTTAGGAGAGTTTAAAGGCAGTTCCACACTAATTTTGAGTGAATTTGTTGCCATGCCAGAGCCTTAATAGCTGTTTGGCTGTCTGAAAACATTGTTATATCTTTGTTGAGATATCTTCTTCTCAGGTTTTCCCGCAGACAAGTCTCTATGGCATGTATTTCAGCTTGAAATACTGGGGTATGTTTCCCCAGAGATGCAAACCAATTTGATCTTGGGGCTAGGCCATATACTCCCGCTCCTTATCCACTGTCCATCTTGGATCCGTCGGTATCCCATACCAATTTTCCTGACTGGACTAGTGATTTCTCCGTCTTGTTTTCCCAGGATAGCTGGGTCTTAAACGGCTTGTTCGGGTTTATTTTCGGAGTCATGATCTCACTCCTCATCTCTAGCAGCGAGTTGGTGACAATGCTCGCAATCTTGGTATGTCCCAAATGGTTATCATACCAGTTGTCATTGCATTTTAGTCTGTATGCTCCCATTCTCGCCTCCGCTTTGATGACAATGTCAAGTAGTGGGAGGTTTAGAATGGTCTCCATAGCAGCGGTTGGTGTGATGCTCATTGCTTCCATTATGCAAATACATGTAAGTCGCTGGAGTTTGGAGAGCTCAAGTTTTGCAGTGCTTTGTTCCAGGTTAATTTTACATCCAGGATAACCGCGAGATATTTTACCTCCTGGGCATATTGTATCTTTTTTTCAAAGAAGGTGGGAGTTGATAGTCCTTCCAGATTCCTTTTTTTCGTGAAGGGTATTAGCGCTGTTTTCTCGGGATTTACCTTATGGAAACATTACTTCTCTGCCTCTTTTAGTTTTGGAGTAATTTTTTACCTAAAATACCTTAAGTGTTTGTGGTCCCTATTTTTTTTATTTATTAAAAAGGTACGGAAGCCGGGTGGTACAATTCTTAGTTATCAGTTCACAGTTCTCATTTCTGACGCCACAAGTGAGAACTTCTCATTTCTGACTTCACAACTATGGGACATTTTCTATTTCTGACATCACAAGTGTGATATTTCTTACTTGTGAGGTAGCCAATCAGAATTTTGTATTATTTTTAAGATTAGGAAGTAAAATTTACGTGTTCTTGTACGTTTCTGTGGTTTTGAAATATTTTTGAATGATTTTTTGGAGTTATGCTCCAATTAAAGTTAAATATTAGCTATTGTTTAAAGCTCTGAGCATTAATGTTCAATTATTTTGTATACGACATAAATACGGCGTTTGTGATAATTTTTTTGAACTTTTTTTCTGCCCTAGTTGTTTTAACTTGCGCCAAACCCTGAAAATTTAAAATAAGTTCTTGTGGCCTAATACCTACCGCTGGTAAATAGTGTTGTACTGGAACTAAGACACCTTACATACCCTTCATATGTATACTGTTGATTTGATAATTATTTTCGTTTACCGAGGAGTTAACCGATCCCCAAATTTCGTACACCTTCTGGCAAAAGACCCCAATTTCTAGATAATGCCTGTCAGGCCCGACACAACTAAAATATAGCCCTTTTTCAGTCACTAACCAAGAGACCTATAATAATGCTTAGAGGTTTAAAAAATAGCGAAAAATCTTTAATTGAAGCAACACCAAAAAAAAAATCTTTGAAACTTACAAAAGTAACAAAAAAACGTCAATTTTACTTCCTAACAATAAAAATAATACAAAATTTCTACTGGCTACCGAGCAAGTAAAAAATATCATACTTGTGGCATCAAAAATAAGAAATTTCCGAGTTGTGACGTCAGCAATGAGAAATTTCTTATTTCTGACCCCACAAATGTCAAATTTTCCAGTTGTGACGTCAGAAATGAAAAATTCTCACTTGTAGCGTCAAAAATGATAAATTCTTACTTGTGGCGTCAAAAAAGAGAACTGGGAACTGACAACTAAGAATTGCACTACCCGTCGTCCGTAAAAAAGCGATATTTTTATATTTTTTCTAAAAAAAAACTACGTAATGGAGACATTTCATGTATATATTAGTAATCAGAAATGATCAATGAAACAAAAAGTTTATGCCGTTACTGTGTCGCCAAATCCTTGTAAACTAGTGTTATTATTACCTAAAAAATATCCCAGTTTTCAGAAAAAATAATTTTGAAAATAAGACAAAATAACAAACTGTCAAAAAATAAGATGGTCAACAGTGTAAGGCCACTGACTGGAAAGAAACGCGATTACAAAACCATTTATTTTTCCCACGCTTTCTGGGCAGTATCTTTTCATTTAGATTCGTCAAAATGGCAAAAACAAAATGAAAATTCAATAATGAAAACTCTGAAATTAAACAGAATCTTATTTCCGATCTTTTTTCTTACTCATCAAGCCGCCCTGAATTATAATTCATGGTACTGCTGTTTAAGAATTGTAATTTGTATTTTGTTAAGATTGTTTGTTTGTTGTTTTTTGTAATGTTTTTGGAATTTCATAAACGATTAGATAATTGTTGTAGACTTATTTCTGATTTTTCTTGTGGCATTGACTTACCATAAGGTATACAAGTATTTTTGTTTCTTTTTTCCTGTTTTAAATGTTCCTTATTAAGTACAGTATAAAAATGGTGGCCTGTCAGTGGCTGTTGTGTTTAAGTTCAATATTTTTTTAAATTTTTTGGATTTTTTGATTGGATTAGATTAAAAATCGATTGCGCTTCTTTTTACTCGCGTTTTGAAATCACTCACAGCAATTGTGGGACAAAAATAAATGGTTTTGTAAATGGGCTTTCCTTTTATCTTCTTACAATGTTGACTTATTTTTGAAAAATATATTTTTTATTATTCATAAATCGAAAGGTAGCGCTACAGGATAACATTTAATTAAAATTTATATTTAAATTTTATATAGGTACAAGGGAATCTTAACCAGGTCATAAATATTTCGAAAATTTAAGCATTCTTAGAAAATTTCCGAACTTTTTCACGGATATTTCCCGACCCCACCGAGTTCCCTACTTTTTCCCTGATTTCCCGGTTTTCGAGGATTGTGGCAACCCTGGGTATGTTTTCATCGTTAACTAAAAAAGGCATGGTTTGGTTATTTGCGGACAATGACTAAAATCGTCTTTGATAAAAGTATAAGAAAAACCACTATTTAATTTTACCTCTGTTTCTCTATCATAGTCGATATCATTGTGCCCCATCGGGGGTAAATCGGGGAAGTTGTACTTTTCCTCGGGGTAGGGCGGCGCCAGGTTGGGTTGGACATTTTCTTTTTTGATGTCGTAGGCCGGTCTTACGGACGTCCCGTACAGGGTCAAGTCCCAGGTTTTGATTTCGGCTGTAAAAAAAAGTGGAACAAAATAAATATCAAGCTGATCAAATTTTAACAAAAACAATATTAGAACTTTTTTTTTCAGTAGATGGTTATAAAAGTAATGCAGATGTTTCGCTTGTAATACAATTCTTTGCGAAGCATTGACCAGACGAGTTTAACAGTCGTCCGTTCTACTGGAAAATCGTCTAAATTTGTGTTCGTTTAAACTTAACCTCGATGAACCTGATTTCATCTCTTGAAAGTACTATACAACATGTTCTCTGTTTAAAAGTACTAGGTATACACCAAGTTCTCTGTGTTACGTTAAAAATGTTTTTTTTTTTAAAATGTGCACCGTAAAATTAAGGAATCTTTGTATTTAAAGTTTTCCCAGCCTTTGATATTTTAAGAGATATTTGAAAATACTGTTATTTTTTTATATCATATCATTTTTTATTTTGATTATTCTGATGGATAGCGCCTTTACTAACGCGTAATATCTACAAAATAAATAAAAAATTGCATAGCTATGATAAAAAAAATCCTAAAAAATAATAATTGTGTATCTGGAATAAAAAAGGAGATTTTAAACTATTCAAAGCATTTGTAATTTTCAAGATATTTGTGAAGTATTTGACAAAAAAAAGTAGTGAGTAAAGGGTTGCCACGGACCTTAAACAAAATTCCTAACAAAAGAAATTTAAATTCACATCACAGTACATTTTTGTGTTTGTGTTCCGTGGCAACCCTTTTTGCTACTTAGACTGGCAAATACGGAAGTCACTCAATTAACGACTCAATTACTATGTTTATACGCGCCTAAAACTGGTTTTATATAAAGACGGTTTTAAGTAAAATCGCTCTCTCCGAGTCCTTCATTAAATATCAGTTTTAAAAAAACAAATAAACAGATTTTTTGATAAAACCAGGGTCGAGTATTTCTTTAGGTTGGAAGAAATGTGCTAAAGCATTTTTAAAGTGTTTATAACGACCCTAAAATCGGTTTTAAATCAATAAAACGCTTTTTAAATCGCTTTAAAGTAAAATTGATTTAGTGCTTAAAACAGTTTTAGTGGTGTTTATCCTAGAAAACCAAAACACGTATATATCATGTCGAGAACACGTCAAAAATTCGACCAATCACGTGATTTTTGCGACGTCTCTTCGACATCTGTATCACGTGGGTTTGACCCGCTTTTTGACGTGACTTTAGTCACGTGAATTTGACGTGAATTTGACGTAACATTAATGACATATTGGTCTAAACAGGCGATTTACAATATATTAATTAGCGCAAATCAAGGCGTAAAATGGTACTTTTACACCCTTGTGGTCAACTTCAAGCCAAACAGTTATGCTTCAAATACTTTCATTAGGTACTCCCATGGCCGATGCCTAGTGAGCGAGTTCTTGACGGGGATATGGATTTCCATAAAATAAAATACCAATGATTGCGTCAGATGTAAGAAAAATGTTACTTGTATATCTCTGGTTGCCTGAGAGCTTAAAATTCGACGTCATTTATGTCGCGTCAAATGTTCATCCCAAAAAACACGTCAAATTCGTGTGACTTGTGTCTTTGGTTTCCTGAAACCCAAATTTCTACCTTAGTTCGACGTCACTTACGTCACGTTGAATGATAGTCCAAAATAACACGTCAAATGGACGTGACGTGACGTGACTGGTTGCCTGGGATACGAGAAATGAACCCGTATTTCGCCAGATTGCTTGAAAAGATTAGTAGGTTGCTATGGTTAGTTCAAAATTGACCCCCTGAATTAGTTTAGTTTTGTTAGAAAAATTAATTAATCCATCTTTTCCAATTATTTTTGATCATTTTAAAGATACACTGTATTTAACAATAACCTGACAAAAATAAGTTTAAAAAAGTTAAATAACTGTCTAGTGTACACACTTTTATAACTATCTAGTCTACAAACTCCTATAACTAATTATAAAAAAATAGTATACTACTAGTAGACGGAAAGAAAAAAAAATTGGCCCCTTTTTTCTAGCTATTGCAAAAAAAAAGCTGTAAATCAAATAAATAATAGGGTATTTTTGGTCAGTACATTTAACGGCGAAGTTATCGCTATTGTTATGCTTATTTTTATTTTTAATAACGATAACGAAATGTTCGCCCAAAGAGTTTTTGGTCATATCCACTTTTGTAGTGGATATAACCTAACTTTTTTGTTATATCACTTTTAACGATTTTCTTCGAATTAAAGAATATAAAGGCGATGATAAGCACCTTTTTAGTAAATAAGATTTTCAAAAATATCATTATATATTAATAACGATAACTATAACAAAGAGTCAAAAACACTGACCAAAAATACCCTATTACTTAGAATTACTTATGAGCAAATAAATGTTTTGCAATTTTAAATTATAAAAATAACAAATATAGACATTAAGTCATGCACTACTATTACAAAAAATAATGCGTAACATCGAATTTACCATTTATCTCTCTCATTGGTGATCTTGGAGTAGTCTTCGGAACGAACGCTTTAGCACCGTGATTAAAATTAATATCTCTACTTTTCTCTTTGATTTTGGCTACTTTGTGCGAAATAACAACTGGCTTATTTAAATCCAAACCAAACGACTCAGGCGGCGAGTCTTTTGCAGGAATCATCACCGGATATGTAATGGTAATGTTTTTTACAAACTTTAAATAATGTTTAACGATATTGCTATGATCTAGATTCAACTTACTATTCGAAACGGCATAAAAATACGGCGAAACGTCGGTCGTAGTGGTGGAAGCATTATTTTGCTTTTTAATCACATTTGAGATTGTGTTGTTGATTGTACTATCTACGTCTAAAAAAGATTTTGATTTTGTCTTTTTAAGAATATCAACTTTGGGAGCTTTGGTTTGAATGCTTTTTTGATTGCCACTTTTGTGTTTCGGTTTTTTTGGCTTTTTTTTACCGGTTTTAAGTCTATTATTTTTACTACTACTAACTACGTCATTAGAACTAGGAGAGGTAGGCGCAAAGCGTTTCGTTCCGTAAATTACTAGCGACCAGCTGTGCAGAGTCACTCTTCCTGAAATCAATAGTACCAAGCAGTTAGTATGTTAGTAACACTACATTATTATTATTATTATTATTATTATTATTAAAGGGCTTTTATTGATCTTCAAAAATACATCTTAGGTAAATAAATATTAAATAAATACACATGATCAATAGGGCGAGATTAAGATCATCCATTTTCCAGGAAAAACGGATGATCTGTTCTTCCATCTAACCCAACACACCTACTAACTATTGCACAAAAATAAAATTCTAAATATAAATGAATTGCTTCTTTTTCTATTTAACAAGTTTTTCACATTTTTTTTTAATTTTTTTTATGCATTTTCTTAGAATAGAAAAGTTTTCAAGTTTTTAAATATTTACAACTAACGAGGAAACGAATTAAAAAAAAAAGAATAGAGAAACAAATACACAAAGATAATGTAAAGTTTAAAAAATCAGAAACATCGATACATACAAAAGTGTAAAAACAAAAAAAAAAGAAAACTAACAACATTTTTTGTAAATGTAACTTGGTATTTTTGTTTTAAGAATTTTGAAAAAGAATGTCGCTAGATGTAGACGTCGTCTGTTATGCATGTTAAGCGACCTAGTGACTTTCAGTGTATGGCTAATAGGGTTATATTTCCGAATACTGTGAATGAGTCTCAGGATCCAAGTCCAAGGTCCATAAAGAGTGTCGCAGTTATTAAGCTGCGAGAGAACAAATGTTTCACACAGCAGCAGTTTTGTTTTCTTTGTAATCATTTTGCGATGTTGAAAGATCATTTTTAGGTGAAAGTATGCTCTCTGTAGGCACTTATTTACATGCTCTGTGAACCTCAGGTCTTGATCAATTATAAGACCAAGATTTTTTACTTTACTGCAGATACGAATTGTTTGCGAGTTAATTATTATTTGGTCTTTAAAGTTTCTCTCAAATTTTTCTCGTTGAGTCCTCGGACCAAAGATGATAAGGTTAGATTTTTGCATGTTTTATTAATGTTTCTGATATGTTTGAAATATCGTAATTAATCGCAGCGACAGCCTGTATAGATTCTTCACACACATAAATCGAGTACAACAATGGGGAAATAATTGCACCTTGTGGAACTCCAGATGTCACAGATAAAAAGGATGATGTTTTGTTGATATATGAAACCGTTTGAAATCTAGGATTAAGAAAGTTAGAAATTAAGCTATTGGTGCTTTCTGAGAAGCTTGCGTAATTTAGAATCGATAACAGCATTTTATGCTTTACTGTACTCTAATAATGATAGTACTGTTATTTTAACCTTATCAGTAGCATTAATTATGTCATCAAGTATATTTGTCAGTGCAGTGGGGCAACTGTGATTGGGCCTGAAGCCGGACTGATTAACTGGAATAACGTTATATTCTTTTACATGTGAGTGAATCTGACGTTACATCACTTTCTCCAATACTTTGGATAGCGTTGGTAGAATGCTAATTGGGAGCAACTGGTTAAAGTTTTCTGGATTAGGTACTTTTGGGAGTGGTATAACCTTGGCCATTACCTCAAATCTATTACTCAATATATTTTTGTACAAATATTTAAAGAGTTTTATCATAAACTTAAAATTTTACGCCAAAATTTCGTACAACTTTCGAGTCATAATAGTAAGAAAAAGGATGGGGCACAAATAACATAGGCGTTGGATTTCTGTGATACGCTTTGTTACTCACATATGTTGTAGATGTGGTTTCGTGTACAGGGTGTCCAAAATTCGATGGTTTTGGGGGGTTTCGGGTACTTCTAGACGAGATAGAGAAAATACGACCCCCCCTTTGCGAGGCTCAAATTTCAAGATAATATTTTTGGTAAAAACCGCATTTCAATATGTCACTCCGTCTTCGAGATACGGGGACTTTTTGGAAAATCCGCATTTTGGGATAGGCCATATAACTTTTTTATTTATGAAAATATCTTCGTGGTGTTCATTGCATTTTTGTAGAGTTTTTAAATTAGAATTTAATTACCAAATCAAATTTCATGAGACACTTTTACTTTTTGAGATATAACACAAAATTGGTATTTTTCCTCAATTTTTTTATATATTTTGAATGCTTTTTTAATTTCGTTCAAAACGATGTGCCTCTTACGGAAATCGGATAAATAGTTGTCGAGTTTTGAAATATTTTCCATAAATCGTATGTGTGATAAAAGCGGCATGCCACATTATTAAAAAAAATCTCGAGTGCTATGGTTGTCAAACTGAGATCATAAAAATAATTTGTTACTAAGAAATTAAAAACCATTTTGCTTCTTAGCTGAATTCAAGGCCTACTATTATATCAATAGTAAATCATTAAATTATACCTAGATTTTTTTAATAATGCCTTTATCACATCCTACTATATGCGAGCATTAAAAAAAAATTAGGGTGTTCCATAAGAAAAATACCAACTTTGTGTCATATCCCAAAAACTAAAAGTGACTCATAAAATTTGATTTGGTAAATAAATTCTAGGTTAAAAACTCTACAAAATGCCATTAACACTACGAAGATATTTTAATAAATAAAAAAGTTATAGGGCCTATCCCAAAATCCAGACGTTTCAAAAAGCCCACATAGCTCAAACAAGGGGGTCGAATTTCCTCTAGAAGTACCCGAAACCCTCCAAAACCATCGAATTTTGGACACCCTGTACAATGTTTAAATTGGACAAATATTTTGACGGGCTGCAAAAGGTCCACAATTTCCATCCAAAGTTGTGAATTTGACAATGTTTTTTTTGTCAAAATTAAGCAATATATCAAGTCATTTCACATGTTTTCGTTTTAGTAAATTTTGAGACTTAAGACTCAGACTGACAATTTACAAAAATAAAAAACTTTGATTCCTTGACATAAGTGCTTAATTTTAACAAAGTGACTTTGGCTGGCGCCTATGTTGCCAAACAACCTTTTCGAAACAGCAAAGTTGCATGCTAAAAATACAATACAAAAGAAAATGTTTAGAAACCCTAGCAAAAAAATTAGTTACAGCAGAAAAAAAAATTAGTAACTTGACATTCTAGAAAAAAAAACTATGCTGTTTTAGCAAAACAGTCCGCTGTTCTAAAAAGGTTGTTTGGGAACATAGACAACAGCAAAGTTGAAAATTTCTCAGTGTATTGTAACACGACAATGCCTTGACATAAGTGGTTAATTTTTTATCGAAAGATTTGTCCAATTTAAACATTGTACACTGAGAATTTTTTTAGTAGTGATATTGGCTGGCGCCTATGTTGCCAAACAAACTTTTCGGAACAGCAAAGTTTTATGCTACTTAAAAATAAAATACAAAAAGAATGATTAGCAACCCTAGCAAAACAATTAGTTACGGCAGAAAAAATTTTTATATGATATTTATTGATATTTTAGAAAAAAAACTGCTGTTTTAGCAAAACAATTTGCTGTTTTAAAAAGGTTTTTTGGCAACAGAGGCGCCAGCAAAGTCGAAAATTTCTCAGTGTATTGTAACACGACGATGCCTTGACATAAATGCTTAATTTTACCAAGCAGCCATCAAAAGATTTGTCCAATTTAAACATTGTACACTGGGAATTGATTTAGTACAGTGATTTTGGCTGGCGCCTATGTTGCCAAACAACCTTATCGGAACAGCAAAGTTTTATGCTACTTAAAAATACAATACAAAAAGTAACTTAATATTCTAGAAAAAAAACTGTGCTGTTTTAGCAAAACAATTTGCTGTTTTCAAAAGGTTTTTTGGCAACATAGGCGCCAGCAAAGTTGAAAATTTCTCAGTGTATTGTAAAATGATGATGCCTTGACATAAGTGCTTAATTTTAACAAAAACAATTGTCAAATTGCAGCCATCGAAAGATTTGTCCAGTTTTAGATTTTCGAATTGGTAGCAATTTTAAAATATCTAGTTAGTATCGAGAAATTAAACAAAACAGCAGAAAAAAAGTTAACGCCTTCGTACCCGACCTGGGGCCGACTTCTTGACCTGTGAACGGGTATGAATGCGCACACGGATTATAATTGTAATATTCTTGAACCGATCACATTCACCCAAAAACCGTGCGAACTTGATCGCTTGGCCCGCGTTTTTCAATTTATTTTTGATAATTTGTTGGGAAGCGTTCACTTCACAGAGATAACGGTCGTGCGCTTGAGATTCATGAATTCAGCCCCTTGCTTTTCAAAAGTTATTTTAATTTTATTCTATTTAATCCAAAAAGATAATATTTGTTAAATTTTAAAGGGATTTAGCGAGGGTGAATAAATAACAAAAAACAAAGAATGGCGAGCTTTCCCTCAAAAAAGGTAATGGTAACCGTAGACCCAGGTTTCGCACTTGTCGTGCTCATCAGTACGGTGCTAGGAATTAGGAGATGAAATAATGTTATGATGACAAAATCTGAGACAGGATTCACGTTGAAGGTACATCTGCCGATTCTGCAATTTGACAGAAGGTCGTTTTTTTCATGAACCCTGTTTCAGATTTATGATCATAACATCATTCCTAGCACCGTACTGACGAGCACCACAAGTGCGAAACACGGGTCTACGGTTACTATTACCTTTTTTGAGGGAAAGCTCGCTATTCTTTGTTTTTAGAACATTTGTTGTTTACAACCTACATATGTGCTACATAATAATTATAATATGCCGCGCCGCCGCGCGCCGGTGCCCTTTACTTGTTCATTAGACGATAAATAATTAACAATTATCCATTTACGCTAAAATAACTAACATTCACATTAAGCCAATGCGCTCAAGCAAGTTTCCTGATTAACTCATTCCACTATTCACAAAACAGTATGTACTTAAACAGAGCGGCAGATCCCATGAGTTGAAAAATAAAAATTCCAAATTTAGATAAAAACAGAATTTTTTGTATTTTTTGTAAAAAAATATTATTCCATCTAAAAATTTAATCAAACTTATAAAGATGAGTGACTACAAGTATGAATGGTGGGCCAAGGTGAACTTACAAGGTTTTTATGGGTGGAAAAAGTATTTAATACTGTACAAATAATCATATTTCAGGTGTATACAAAAATATTAAACTGCACGATTGTTCATTTTCAAATTTGTTGTCAGTAATTTCCTCTGGATTATATTATTTTATTCCACTTTATATTATCCTACTTTAACAAACAAACTACACTGCATTACAAATTTAAAAAAAAAAACAAGTACCTACCCACTTTTTTTGGTACGGTAGGTAAAAAAACTAAACATCCAGGATACATTTGCTTGTGGTATAACTTCTAAATCCAAACATACTGTAAAATATCTCAATAATCAATCTGCACTGAGACCAGTACCTCACAGTCCTGAATTACCTGTGCCTAACCCTCCACAAAAGATAAGCGAATGATGAAACTGTCGATGACGAAGTAAACAACGAAAGTTTTGCAGGCGAAAATATTGATTTAGATTCAACATTTGAAGCAGCCGAACTTCTAGGTTCTAGATTAAAAGACTGCAATCTTCTTCAGAGTGGAACAAAAGTTATTTTTTATCGTAATCAATACGCAAAATTTGGGAAATTCTTCTCTATGGAAGACGGACTTGTATTTTGTAATCACGTATGTTCTGTTATGAAGGCGCTTGGGCATGAATATGATACAAATGAGTGGCGTTTGTTCATTGACTCTTCCAAATCAAGCTTGAAAGCGGTACTACTCCACAATGGAAATAAGTTCCCCTCTGTTCCTTTGGCTAATGCAGGCAACATCAAAGAATCTAATGACAACATGAATCTTCTTTTGGACAAAATTAAATATATCAACTTTAAGTGGAATATTTGTGGCGATTTAAAAGTTGTTTCACTTTTGCGGCATGCAACTCGGTTACACAAAGTATTGTTGTTTCCTATACAAATAAGACAGTCGGGATAGGAAAAATCACTATGAAAAGAAAGAGTGGCCAAAACGAATTTCCCGACGTATGGATAAAACTAACAGTGGGTTTGCATATGTGGGAAGTAAGTTCCCTAAAATCAGTGACGCCAAGGTAAAGGAAGGTATTTGCAACGGCTTCTTGGGAAATCGTAAATCCGAAAATTACGTAGAGATTGTTAACACTTTATTGGCCTCATATAGAGCCATGAGTTGCACTTGGACTTTTTCCCAGAGCACCTTGGAACAGTCAGTGACGAACATGGCGAACGATTTCACCAGGAGAAGAGATTCCAAGGCAAATGGAGCCCTGCTATGTTGGCAGACTGGTGATGGACGCTGAAGAGAGATGTTTCTGATGCAAAGTACAGTCGAGTCATATATGACCACGTTTTCCTAGTATATATATCACTTTGTACTTCATTTTTTCATAATTTATACAGATATTAAATTGTAATACTTTCGCCAAATTTTATTGCTTTGTCAAAAACTAAGACTACCTAATCTAATATACTAGCATGTGTTCACTGAACTATGAATACACTTGGTTGGCTCCTTTGACAGTTGAAATCTGTAAGGTCCGAAAAGTATGGGTTTCCAAATGATGGTGATGCTCTGTTGAGAAAATAGATTTTCTTCCCTGGGGACAATTTTTGCCTCTTTCCATTCCATATGAGTGGTAGTGGCCAACATCTTTATGGAAGCGTTTGAAAAAGAGCTCTGCGAACATCATGGCAGAGACTCAAACTATGGCTAAAATACATGGACGGCATATTTATCATCTGGAAAAAATTATCATCTGGAAAAAGGACAAAAATATACTAGAACAATTCTTCAATCATGTCAACAGCATAAGAAACTGCATCACACTAACTCTGGAAAATGAAGAAAATTGTCAGCTCCCTTTTCTCGACGTTCTAGTCACCAAAAAGAATTCAACCATCACCACTTCTGTATATCGCAAACCTACTCATACTGGACAATATCTTAACTTCAAATCAAAACACTCCACATCAACCAAACTGGGAATTTCAAAATCTCTCATAGTTCGAAAAGGCAAAAATTCGATCCGATCTGCGAGGAAACGGTTTCTCCAACTACACGATCAATAAAACTCTTCAGACCACACCAACACAAAGAACGAAAGACGTAAATACTGAAAAGAAGACGACACTTATAATTCCATACATCAAAGAAATCTCAGAAAAGATACGAAGAATAGGCAACCAATACCATCTTCGGACTGTCTTCAAAACGACAACAACAATAAGAAGTCAGTTAACAAAAACTAAACCATAAGGCCGCAACACCCAGAACTGCATCTGCCAAGTACCATGCGAGTGTGGGGATATCTACATCGGAGAAACCAGCCGACCCACGGAAGTTCGCCTTAGAGAACACAAACGCAAAACTCGACAAGGGGACAAAACTGGATCAAACAAAGCTCAACATTGCTGGGAAAATCAACATCATATGGAATGGAAAGAGGCAAATATATTCAAGCGGAAGTTCAAAGAAACAGCATTCATACAGAGGAACCAGAATGTATTTTCTCAACAGAACATCACCATCAAGTATATTTGGAAACCCATACCTTTTGGAGCTAACAGATTTCAACTGTGAAAGGGCGGAGCCAACCAAGTGTATTCATGGTTCAGTGAACACATGCTAGTATATAAGATAAGGTAGTCTTAGTTTTTGTTAGTATTCACCTGATGACGATTGCAGATACATAAGCAATCGAAACGTTGTGGGATTACTGTCAAAAATATTTTTGTTAACCAGTGTTATCAATGTAATTTGAATAAAACTGCCATATAAACTTCTTATTAATACATTTTCAAACAACAAAATATAGAAGATATTGTAAAAAGTTTATATTGATGTATACAAAAAAAAATTAAAAATATTTAACTTTTTCTTTTGTAAAAAACAAAAGATCAAAAGATCTTGGGTGGAAATAACGAAAATTCAAACTTGGATGAGTATTCCACAAGGAACACACAAAAGATCAAAGCGAAAAGAGAAATGAATAAACGATGTTTCGCCCTGGGTAACCAGCGTGGGCTCATCAGTAGTTTCACTGGTCACCCTCCACTATACATCATTAAACACCATCATACACTTAGATTTCCAACCTTGAACCACTCATAAATAGGCATCGTTCCGCACTGGTACTTACTTATCCAAGTTACCTAATACAAATTCGTCCTGGCGTGTTAATATTTCCAGTAGGATTATGCTCCTAAGGCAATTAAAACAAAGAAGAAGTTAAAAAACCTCCAAATCAGTTACTTCAACCGAAAAGAAACTAAAAAACAAAAGATCAAAAGATCTTGGGTGGAAATAACGAAAATTCAAACTTGGATGAGTATTCCACAAGGAACACACAAAAGATCAAAGCGAAAAGAGAAATGAATAAACGATGTTTCGCCTTGGGTAACCAGCGTGGGCTCATCAGTAGTAGTATTAGGTAACTTGGATAAGTAAGTACCAGTGCGGAACGATGCCTATTTGTGAGTGGTTCAAGGTTGGAAATCTAAGTGTATGATGGTGTTTAATGATGTATAGTGGAGGGTGACCAGTGAAACTACTGATGAGCCCACGCTGGTTACCCAGGGCGAAACATCGTTTATTCATTTCTCTTTTCGCTTTGATCTTTTGTGTGTTCCTTGTGGAATACTCATCCAAGTTTGAATTTTCGTTATTTCCACCCAAGATCTTTTGTTTTTTAGTTTCTTTTCGGTTGAAGTAACTGATTTGGAGGTTTTTTAACTTCTTCTTTGTTTTAATTGCCTTAGGAGCATAATCCTACTGGAAATATTAACACGCCAGGACAAATTCGTATTAGGTAACTTGGATAAGTAAGTACCAGTGCGGAACGATGCCTATTTGTGAGTGGTTCAAGGTTGGAAATCTAAGTGTATGATGGTGTTTAATGATGTATAGTGGAGGGTGACCAGTGAAACTACTGATGAGCCCACGCTGGTTACCCAGGGCGAAACATCGTTTATTCATTTCTCTTTTCGCTTTGATCTTTTGTGTGTTCCTTGTGGAATACTCATCCAAGTTTGAATTTTCGTTATTTCCACCCAAGATCTTTTGTTTTTTAGTTTCTTTTCGGTTGAAGTAACTGATTTGGAGGTTTTTTAACTTCTTCTTTGTTTTAATTGCCTTAGGAGCATAATCCTACTGGAAATATTAACACGCCAGGACAAATTCGTATTAGGTAACTTGGATAAGTAAGTACCAGTGCGGAACGATGCTTATTTGTGAGTGGTTCAAGGTTGGAAATCTAAGTGTATGATGGTGTTTAATGATGTTTAGTGAAGGGTGACCAGTGAAACTACTGATGAGCCCACGCTGGTTACCCAGGGCGAAACATCGTTTATTCATTTCTCTTTTCGCTTTGATCTTTTGTGTGTTCCTTGTGGAATACTCATCCAAGTTTGAATTTTCGTTATTTCCACCCAAAATCTTTTGATCTTTTGTTTTTTAGTTTCTTTTCGGTTGAAGTAACTGATTTGGAGGTTTTTTAACTTCTTCTTTGTTTTTCTTTTGTGTTAGAAAGTATGTTCTCGCGTAATCACCTAACATAGGTGAGTCCCAACGACTTTGAAACCGTTCCTCAAACCTTTTCATATCCTGATGAAACCGATTCTCTTGTTCGACACTCATAGCTCCAAGATTTGAAGAGAAAAAGGAAAAATGGGAATGGAGAATTTAACCAATCGCTCACCAACCTAATTAACAAATATCTAACCGAGCAATAAATAATGCAAATATCAACGTAAAATTAACCTCTTTTTACAGTAACGATTAGGTACATAAAATAAATCTCTTAATTCTATCTGTCTCTAACTGTTTATTTGTTTTTTTTTCAGCATCACGCAGACACTACTGAAACGATTTTGCTAGGAGTTTCACTGCTGGAGTCTTTTGAATCCTAAATAGGACATAGACTTTATTTCATCAAAATCGGTGTACAGAAACAAAGAGTTAATGGCAAAAGTCAAAACCGGAAAAACAGCGGGCAAAGCGGTTATTCCACTGGATGGAACTTAATGGTGCTAAGCTTGAGTGTCAAGCATAAGAATTTAGTTTTAACCTTCCTCTGCAGATGCTAAACTAGTAAGCGAAACACTTGTAGAGAGTTAAAATATAAACCTTTGATGAAGTAATTCGCCTTAGAACTAAATATGATAAAGTTTTGTTTAAATTTTAGGAATTTTTATGAATTTCAATGGCCAAGGAAAGGGCTTACAATATAGGGTGTTTCAAAATTCAAACTAAAGATTTTAAGGTCAAGGGCGTATGTTTCACATATGGCCGTTAATGCTTCATTACCGATGTGTGTACAGAGCATTAATTTTTTATAATAGGTACCGCCCTTTCGTTAAAAATGTCAATTAAATCTAGCGAATTCCGAAAATGGTCTTAATTTTTTTTCTCGGGAACTATCTCAGATGCGAAAAAATTACAAGACAAAAAGTTACTCAACAAAACAAAGGGTTTATGGGCCGAAAAAGTTACTCAACAAAACAAAGGGTTTATGGGGAGAAAAAGCGCTTGACCACTGGAAAAAAATATCCCTGTAGATTCTTAAAATTATTCGATATGCTGGATCATGTAACAGGGTTTAAAGTAATTTTCAATTTTAAAATTCTCTGACTTTTCCAGGTTTTCCCTATTTTTTAAAAAAATTCCTGAAATTTTTGACCATGTTACACTTTTTCAAATTTCGTCTAATAGTTACTGTACATTATTTGTTTCCCTTATTAGTTAAGTTATTATTTGGAAAAACTGTTACCACCGCCTTCACCAAACTATAAAATACAAGCAAATTTACTTTTTACCAACGCATTTGCCAAACCTTTAACATTGTTTTAATACCTTAATAATTCTGTGAAAATGCAGATATAGGCGAGTAATGTCTCAACTCAAGAAAATTTACTTTTTTCTAACGCAGTCGCTAAACCATGCTAATTAATACAAGACAATGCGGCTAGGTAGCCAACACCTTCATCAAACATAAAATATACACAAGTTTTTTTTTCTGACGCATACGCCACCGTAAACTATGCTTAACACGAAATAATTGGGTTTAATTTAAGTACCACAATACATTTTTTTGAGGTACCAGCTTCATTATTTTTGTTTGTCATCACACTCTCTTCATGGTTTTGCTGCTCATTTGTTGTTATATTTTTAACAAGTCCTTTTAGTTTCTGCGTTTTTTGAAAAAGTTCAACTTTATTTTTGTGTTTGAATCCTTCAAAGTAGAATTTTCAAATAAAAAAAACTCTGATGCATGTCAAGTGCTTACGTAGACGATTATGCCGTCAGCATTCCTACTAACAGTCCAATGTCCTTCCGAGTCCCAGGAGCCATGTAGTTCTGGCTGCGTCTGGTCAACTCACGAACAGTTTGGACGGTCTGCACTCTCACTCTTCCCTTCAGGACGACTTCAGTTGATCAATCGCCAATTTATTGAGTTCGCTCTGCACCTGTTTTCTTGTGATTCCCAAGAGCGGTTCCGGTACAATATATTGGGTTTCGGCACCAGCTCTGGCAAGTTCTTCCGCCTTCTCGTTTCCTGGTATTCCATCGTGGCCTGGGACCCACACCAGTGTCACCCTCTTGTCTTCAGCCAATATCTGTAGCGCGTTAATGCACTCCTCCACTAACTAAGAGCCTTGAGGGCAGCCTGGCTGTCGGAACATATGCAAATATCCCTCCTGCCATTTCTGATCTCTGGCAGGGTTGTCGCCATGATAATGGCGTATACCTCCGCCTAAAAGACCGTAGCGTGCTCGCCAAGCGGGTAGCTTTCTTGAACCTCTAGGTCTTCCACATACACTCCTGTGCCTGTTGTCTACCTGGCTCACAGTTTTGATCCGTCAGTGTAGCAGACCGTCGCATCTTTGCTTAATTCGTTTTGGAATTCTTCTCTCTGCCACCAATTCCGTTCAGGTATTGTGACTTTGTACTTTTTGTCAAACCTCCATGGTTTCGAAGGAGTCCCTACTGGCATCTTTAGAAGAGGCAACTCTTTTGTTACCAGTTCCTCGATTGCCAGATGACCCACTTTTTCCCCTCTGTCCTTCCATAGGCCCTTGTCTCTCAGTCATAGGTGCATCGCCATCGCTTCCTTCTTGATCCAAGTTGGAAGCGAGGGGAGACATAAGATGGTTTCTAGGGCTCATTGCGCCTGTCATTCTCCTGCAGAAGAGCCCCTGCAGGCTCATGAGCTTTCTGGAAGAGGTCAGTTTTTCCACTACATTCCAAAACAAAAAGTTAAAAATGTACTTAAAGTGTTTTTATTAAACAAGGCATATTACGATCTGAATGACTTTTTTAATGAACCATTAAATATTCAATTTTAACAAAAAACTTGGCAGTCAGTAAATCAACCCACCCATATTGGATTCTCGGTCTTATTATGGCCATGTATAACCAGTATGAGTTCCTGGGGGTGATCCATCAGGTTGGACCGACCCCTCGGCGCAACTGTCACATTGTTGCCTGGACTTTTTCAATCATTTTGGCAACATGCTGCCTCCACGTGAGTCCCTTGTCCAGTATGACACCTAGATACTTAAGCTCTGATACTAAAGGTATGGGTTTGCCGTACATTACGGGAGCTCTGAAACCTTCTAGTTTCTTTTTTCTGGTGAACAGGATCATTTCAGTTTTTGCAGGATTAACTGATAGGCCGTTCTGTCTGCACCAGTCTTCTATGATTCTGGTCGCCTTTTGCATTCTTTCGCAGACAGTGGCGAGGAAGCGGCCAACCACCTTCACCACGCCGTCGTCTGCGTATGCTTGTGCGTCGAATCCCTCCTGTGTCAGGCGACTTAGGAGGTCGTCCATTATAAGGCACCACAGATGAGGAGAAAGGCAGCTGCCTTGAGGGCAGCCCCCCGTCACATCCGCCTTGACCTTGGACTCTCCCAAGATTGCCTGTGCTTCCCTCTATGTTAGACTTTACCCATTCGGTCAGACGTGCTTCAGCTCCTCTTTCCTGAAGGGCAGATGTTATTATCTGCGTTCTTGCCTTGTCGAAGGCTCCTTCCACGTCAAAGAATACCATGAGTGCGTACTCCTTGTGCTGAAGAGCCTTTTCTGCCTTATGCACTACCTCATGAAGAGCCGATTCCATTGAGCTACCCTCTCTGTATGCGTGCTGGTCCTTGTGGAATGGTCTGTTGGCCAGTATTCCCTCTAGAAGGTTTGGGGATAAAGACCACATTGGCTCTCCTCCATTCAGTTGGAACGTATCCCAGAGCTTCGCTGGCCCTAAACACTCTCTTCGTGTAGTGCCCCCAGGCCTCGCTGCCGCAGTGCCGGGAAGATCCCATCTGGACCTGGTGACTTGTACGGACTGAACTCGTTTATTGCCCAGGATATTGTATCATCCGTGACTACGCGGTCTGCCAGCCCCCAATTCGGCGTTACCTCCTCGTCAGGTGTAGCTGGCATTCGCTCGCCGTGCGGATCTCGATCCCCCGGCAAATGTACCTTTTTTTATACTTTGTATAGATTTCATTATTTTTTTTTTTAATTATAATTTCAAATTTGACATAATCAACACTCAACTGGGTATAACGGATCTAATAAAATAAATCTAATCTAATCTAATCTATACTATGTCGCCATCTAGCGGGACATGTTACACTATTTTACGTTTGTATGGTTTTGCGTTTGTTACGTTTTAGGCGAGTCTGTTATTTCGATTTTGTGATAGTATGTACACTTTTGCGTATTTATTGTTTTTACGTAATACTGTTATGAACCTGTACTTTATTATAATTTTTGTTTTTTGGAATGCACTCTTTGATGAATTAGGCGCACCCTTACAGTTTCCTTAATTCTTGACAGCCTGCACATGCGTTCCACTTCTAGGTATTACGTGTTAAAGTATTAAGGGCCGTTTTATTCTAACTTTATTACGGGCCTTTCGCACTGGTACACGAGGTGCTAATGGGCGCTGTTTGAATTTAATCATCCGCCATTTTGCCGCGATTTAATAATACCACTCACAAGTCTGGCTGTGGAGCGATGCTATTAACCTTAGACTACTAGAAACTATGTAGAACTTAAGTTAAAAAGAGGGCAGGAGTTTTGGAAAGGCTGACTATATTGTAGAGTACGTAAGCTGGATTTAGGTACACCTGGCGCCGGGGCTATAGTTTCCGATAAACAAGTATTTTTTGCGCACCCTGTAGACTAAAAGTTAGCATTTATTACCAAAAAGTAGAGTAAGGTGTAAAAAATTAAGTGTTAATTATTTTCGGAGGTATTATCCAACACTAAAATTCGATTCAAAATACGAAAATATTATATCTTACAAACGCTAAGAGATAGGTATTAAAATGCTGTGTTAAAGATTTTTACACGGAATGCAAAAATGAAAAAAATACTGGATAAAGTAAAGTAAAATACGGTAAAATACATTTATTCATCTAAAGTTATAGTAAGTCAGACTAGTTAAAAAAAAAATCCTGTAACGTAAAGCACCCAGAAATCATTAAAATAAAAAAAAGAAGACTATTTAGCATTCAAAGTAAAATCATGTAAAAAATAGGACAATAACAAATCACTTATAGACAGTAAATATTACAAGTAAAATGCACTAAATAAATATAGAAAAAATAAGTCAGTTCCTGAAGTCATGAAAATTCTCCAATGTATAGAAACATTTTCCTATAAAAAAAAATTGTCGATTTTCCAGGTTTTCATTTTATACACTTTTTTAGCTTTGTTAAAAAAAAATTATTGGTGAGTTTTGGCATGTAGCCAGTCTAGAGCATGGAAGGTGTATCTCTTGTGTACTTTTTGTGTCATAGTTATATAGGTGTTTATTTTTTGTCAAGTTATGTTCATTTCTTTTAACGAAACAAGTTATATAAACATGATAGTGTGAGTATTTTATATTGTTGAAAAAGCGATGAACAGCTTGTTGACCAAGGTACACCTGCCATACTAGGAACTACACTTTTTTGTTTTTATTTTTAAATCCCCCCACAAAGAATGCAGAGGACTTCCAGAAGACTAGTCCATACTGGAGGATGGACTGTACTAGCCCAAAGTACAATATTCAAGGTACCTCTTTACTAACTGTGTGTAATCTTAGGATAGGTTAGGTAGTTGAAGTAAGGTCCCGTCAATTGTGAAAATGAGACTCCGCTGATATAAGCTTTTAAAAAAATCAGCCTTCAAGGCAAGTATATTACATTTATATATAATTTTATTGAGTTTTTTTTGAGATTGGTGTTAAAGGACAACGTCGTATATCAATTCTGAGAGCTAATTCGAATCCAGTGCATCGAAAAACATCAGAATTGATATGCCTCATTTCAATTTTACTGAGGTTAGGGTGAAACGCTGACGTGTAGGGCAAGTTCTGACATCGACTTCGGATTCAGCGCGTCAGAATCCCTAGGAAAACATATGTCGCGTCCCCCAGATCACGACACTTTTCCTTTGTGTGGCTGTGTAATTTATGTGGCTTTCCCATGTAAGCTTAGGGTCATTGTGAAGACCTAGTGGTTTAAACGACAACATATTTTTCATGCTCTCACCCTCTATTTCGATTAATAGGCTTTGATATGTTGGTGAATTTTTTGGTTAGAACTGCGCGCAGCAGTTTTTTTGTACGTTTAGGGCGAGTACATTTTCTTCACAGTAGTTGCTAAATTGTTCTGAGACGAGATTGTTATTTTGGATCATTGTTTTAAATGTGTTCCCAGTAATAAAAAAGTTTGAGTCATCGGCATACACAGCCAACAGGTGTGCGGTGTCACAGATTTCATCGATTTCATTAATAAAAATGATAAAAGGTATAGGTGAAAGAATCAAGCCCTCTGGCACTCCCAGGCCTATCAGCTCAGTGTCCGACTCCACTTCCTCTACCACTACTTTTTGTGTACGGTTGGGTGTTTCATTAAATAATGAAATTGTTGCCAATTTACGTGTAATGGCTAAGCCGGTGCACCGTTTAGAGTTTACTATTGCATTAGCAATGAAGAAATTAATTTTCAACATTTGCAAAAGATTTTGAGGATACCAATGAATTGTAGACCTTCACTATCATCCCAGCGCCAGAATCTATACAGTCCTTATAGTTCATTCTAAAAATATCAGGCTTTCCAAAACTCTTGTACTTTTTTTTCGCGATCTCTTGGACTATTTAAGTTCTCTCACATTTTGCTTCTTGACAGACCAACTAATCTACTGCTTCTAAGCAAACACAATCATAACAGAGAGCGAGATACGCTTTATAATAGAGACTTATTGGGGACTTAATGAACACAGTCTTGTCTTAATAAACTAATCTAAATTTAGTCAGTAATATTTTCAATGTTCGTAATCTAAGATAGATAATTATAGATAGATAGATATATAGATAGATAATTAGTTAATTTGATTGATATAAACTATTGTTTAACCCTAAAAATAATAAAAAGAAGTAAAACTAAACTGGTGAGCAAATGAACTGCAATACATGAAAATTTCGGAAAATTTAAAGCTAAATATTTTCGTACAGAATATACATTTTGAACTGCGGTTTTCACTGGCGTATAAATCGACCCTTTGGCTTTTTACTAGGTGTACGCCAAATCTTGTCTAATTTGACATTTGGATTATACAGGTTGTCCATCTTGGATCTTCATTTTTGACCAAGTTTGGTAAGTGCGAGAATTGATAGAAACGAAGGTGGAGCTGCTTTTTATTTTGATTATAAAGGGTAACCTAATATCTAAAAACTTGATTCTTGGATTTTTGATAAATTCTCCATTTTCAAAATTACAGGGGATTTTTGAAAAATTTCCCATTTTTTCGTTATTTTGGCACTTTTTAAGGTTACCAAGGTTTTGGTTAGAGTAGATTCTTGTCAAAAAAAGACACCAGAAATATTTGTTTTTCGCGATCATAGGCGTAGCAGATGAGTAGTAAACATTTATCTACATGCTAAGACGAGTTTCTTAAAGTTATATTGTTCTGTCAAAAGATGTTTTAGCACTAGTCAAATTTGTTCATTTGATAGTTTGAACCATTATCTCGAAACGGTTTCTTTAATTTTTAAAAAAAAACGTCGACCATAGGCGGAGTAAAAAAAATAATTTTTGAAAATAATTTAGTGCAGATTGGATAGTTATGCCTATAATAACAATTGTTTGTTGATTTTGTTAAAATGTTTTTTGAAATATTTTTTTCAACCATTGGGGGAGTTAAAAAATATTTTTAATTATTTAAAATATGAAGGTACTTGCAGTTAACACAGGATTATTATATTTTCAAAAGGTTATTACCATCGTTATATTACTAATTTTAATATACAGTGAGGCTGTGTGTTACTCATAATTTTTATATTTTTTGTTTTAATATTCCAGTGTTAATCGTAATTTATCATTGGCGAAGGTAAAATTTCAGAAATTAAAAACCCCTGACAAGCTTTTATTTTTTTCTTGTTTTGGGTCATATGCATATCTCCTAATTTTAATCATTGGCGTAGAAAATATTTCGTTATTCCTTAATTTTTTTTATAACATAATCGCATTTCATAGACGTAGATAAAATATCTTATTACATTTAAAACTTACAAAACTAATAGCAGAACAGCAGAAATTTAAAAAATCAATAAAAATGTGGTACGCCACTGTAAAAAAAAATCACGCCCTTAACTTCCCAGTCCTAAAACCAATAAACGGACAACTTAATGTTACATCAGGGATAATTGGTACACTAAAACGGCAGAATTTTTAGTTTTTAAAATGAAAAAATGTGGTACGCCACTGAATAAAAATGTTAAAATATGTTTTTCGTTTTGTGGGCAAATAAAAAGCATGAAATTGCCGGTTATAAGTGTCAAGCGATACTTGAAGATGGCTTAGTAAGAACCAAAAGAAAAAAACAAACATTTTACTCATAACAAATCACAAAACTAATTTATACAATATTTCTTTTCAAAATTATCAAATCAAATTTAAAGGTCAGGTGAAGCTTTTAGGACTTACAATTGACATTGACCTAAACTACCAAGGACATACAAAAAACAATCTATTATGGTACGTTTTATTCACATTTAAAGTACGGCATACTTCTTTGGGGGAATAGCAGTCACACTGAAACTGTGTTTGTCCAGCAAAAAAGAGTTATAAGGATCATTTTTTCGCTAAGAACTAAAGAAAGCTGTAGAAATGTAGTACACACACACTATACTAGTTATTTAGATATATTCATAAGACATCATGACATGTTTTTTATGTTAATTGTCATTATTACTTTTGTCACTTGGAATAAAAGCTGTTTACTTCTAAACTTTATTTATAATACTCTATAAATACAAGATGGTGGCAGCTAGTCGAACCTGAAATTGCCTCTTACAGCAGCGAGGAACAACAGAGCAATGCCGCAGAGTAGAACTGGTCAAAGAAGCGACGACCAGGTGACTCCAACAAATCTTACTATTTCAACCGAAAGTACACCCTCAAACCAACCCAATAGAAATGTTAACGTTCCACTTTACCAAATTCCTGCACCGGAGCAATTTTCTTTTAAGTCTCCCGATTGGAATGAATGAGAACTTCGCTTTAAAAGATTTCGGACAGCAAGCGGACTAAACTTAAAGTCCGATGAAGATCAAATAAATTCATTAATCTACCTTATAGGACCACAAGCAGAGAAAGTTTTTGCGTCGTTTAGTTTTTAATACGAAAAATATTGATTTTGGGACGTTTTCAAAAAGATTTCGCTTGCATTTTTACCATCCAAAAATATTGTCTTTGAACGTTTTTCGTTTCATACTCGGTTTTAAGAGAATGGTGAATCTGTTGAAGAATATGTCACAGATCTTCATTCTAAGGCCAAGAATTGTGATTTCCCACCAACCTATCATGACAAAGCTATCAGCGATCAAAAAGTTGTCGGAATAAAGGACGGAAATGTTTCAGAAAGGCTGCAAATGAATGAGAAACTTACCTGACAAAGCTATCAGCGATCAAAAAGTTGTCGGAATAAAGGACGGAAATGTTTCAGAAAGGCTGTAAATGAATGAGAAACTTACCTTAGAAGTTGTCATCAACACTACAAGACAAGCAGAAACGGTAAAGGCTCAGCAGAAAATATTTTCTAATCCTTATCACGCGGTTAATGCTGTTGGGTCAAACAAAAATAACTGGTTTTCAGAAAAAATACAAGACAAATTTTGTTGATGGTGCGGAAATTCTGAAATACATGGAAAAGAAAATGTCCAGCCAAGAATTCAGTTTGTGGATATTGTCAGTTAAAGGGGCATTTTATAAGAATTTGTTTACGTAAAAAGAACAAATCTGTCAACAATATTGATGAAGAACCTGATAATGAGTCTGAAAATAAAGGCGAAAACAAACGTGATGATCCATATGTTGGTGAAATTTCCTCCAATCTTCGTTCCAATTCGCAAACAACACTGAATATTGATAATCACGACCTTCTAGTTAAAGTAGACAATGGGCTTGATGTTAGCGTAATGCCGAAAAGCATATTACTTGATTTTTTTGGCAGAGAAACACTTCAAGAATCAAATAAAGTAATTGTGGGTCCAGGCGGAAATAAACTAGAAAACCAGACAATTTTCGAGAAGTTCTATATAGTTCCTGGGTCAAAACAAATTTTACTTAGTTACCATGCATCAGAACAACTGGGTGTTGTACAAAAACTTTTTGAAGTTTCAGCCAATGGAAGTAGTTTTAATCCATTTCAAACATTTTCAAAATTGTTCTTAGGTCTCAGGAATACCAATCAAGCATAACTCATTAAACTAAAGCCAAATGCTGTTCCGTACGCTTTAAACGTTCCAAGACGAATATCTTTGCCACTACGAGTTGCTGTTAAAGAAGAAGTAGAAACAATGTGCCAAAAAGATGTCATAGAACGAGTTGAAGGTCCATCACAATGCTCCAATCGTTATTGTGCCAAAACCCAATAACAAAATAAGACTATGTGTTGATTTAACACAACTGAACAAAAATGTTGAAAGAGAAGCATTTCCAATGCCTGACATAAAGACAACTTTAGCACTTTGAAGGCGCCCAAATATTTAGTAAAACTGACGCCAATAGAAAGTGCATGCAACTTACTACATTTATTACTCCGTTTGGAAGATTTCTCCTTAAAAGGCTTCCATTTGGCCTTAAGACAGCTCCTGAAATCTTTCAAAAACAAATTGCGCAACTACTGGAAGACATTGATGGCGTCACATGTCATGTAGTGTAGAACACGACAAGCGATTGTTTGTTTGTCAATCCGCAGGTTAGAAAAATGCAACTTTAGAAAAACTTCAATAAAAATTTTGACGTATCAGAAAAAGGTGTTTTACCCGATCAAACAAAAATTGATGCTGTGTTGAAGATGCCGCCTCAAAATGTATCTGAAGTCAAAAGATTTATCGGTATGGTAAATTCGTTATACGATCTAATGCGAGACAAAAATGAGTGGATCTGGCAAGAACCTCAAAAATTTTGTTTTTAACAAAATCAAAGAATGGTACCTTCTGTTTTGGTTTTATATGATGTGTCATAGAATATCAAGTTATCAGTAGATTCTTCTTCTTATGGACTGGGCGCAGTTATGTTACAATGACAAAGAATATAAGTCCGTAGCTTATGCTTGCAGAACTTTAACTAACGCTGAAAAGAATTACTCTCAAATAATAAAAGAGGCGACCGCTGTAGCTTGGGGGTGCGAAAAATTCTCAAACTATACAATTGGAAAATTAATAGCCATTGAGAAAGATTTGGATAAGCTTTCACCAAGATTGCAGTTATGAAATATACGACACACCTGGAAAACATTTAGTCATTGCTGACACACTATCTAGAAGCCCTATAAAAGCCAATGATAGTTCACCTGAACTACAAGAAGAACTTTTAGCCTATGTTCAATTTGTTCTTCAGAATTACCCTGCAACTGATAAACGTATGGCTGAGATAGTTATTGGTCAAAACGAAGATTTAGTTTGTTCTGAATTAATAAAATATTGCAATAGTTCTTGGCCTCCTAGAACTCAAATATCTCAAGAAGCTATTCCTTATTGGGATCACAGACATAGCATAAGTATCCAAACCATTATTACTTTTGTCACTTTGAATAAAATCTGTTTACTCCTAAACTTTATTTATAATATTCTATAAATACAAGAGAAACACTTTTCGCTCTTATCAGAATTTTGACAGTTCCGGCAGTGTATATATTTGAATGTATTATGTATTTAAAAAAAAATTGAACATTTAAGGCCTAACCATAAATATGATCTCAAAAATAAGGAAAACTATAATTACCCTAAACACAGACTGTCCTCCACTCAAAACGGACCTGATTATATGGCTGTAAAACTGTATAATAGCCTACCCGTGAAAATAAAAAGTATTAGAAGCTTTCAGAGCTTTAAAAAAGCTACTTTCCATCACTGGTGTGATGTTGAATCATATACGCTACAAGATTATTATACATATAGACCCCACAGTGTATAGTACTTATAGAACAATAATAAAAATAAATCATTAATAGATTTTGTGATAACAGTAGTAGTAGTAGAGAAGGGGCGGCGCGAAGCCTGGCAAGTAGGCCTCCCTGGGCCCTTTCTGCCTTACCCCGAGCCTGCCCCTAATCCGCCGCCTGCACCACTGGTCTGGCAGTCTGCTCATCTGGTTCTATGGTTCTTTTTGCAAAGTGTGCAGGTCCTCCTCATCCAGGGTCGCGGAACCGAATACCTGGTATCTCGTCCTCTGGTATGCTTCGCAGTTCGCTATAACATTTCGAGATGTCTCTTCTGCCCGCATGCAGGCCCGGCAGGTCATACTTCACTTCATGTAAATAAAAATTCTGTATTTTTGTGTTTGCTTCCCTTTATACATTACATACATTTTTGTATTTTTGTGATAACGACTGTGATTTTTAATGTGTTCATAAAGTTAAAATTGACGTAAAAAAAGTTTAAAAAGAAATGTATTTTTATTTTAACTCTTTAATTTTTTATTTTCTTTTTAACTATTAATGACTTTATTGAACGACGAAACAAAATGTCTAAGTAGCTATACTATTTAATAATTTAAGGCATTACATATTGTCACGTCCAATGTACATATATATATATATATATATATATATATATACTTATGTGTAAATACTTCTGGTAATATAAATCTATCTATCTTCTTATAAGATGTATTTCACCACACCACAAGATCCTAACCCAGCTTTTATGATGTATTTACATGAGTCTACGTCATGTTAAAATTTAAAAAAAAAATTGTTGATTTCGGCGCACACCCATAGTAAGGTGCGGGGTTTTTCAAGAAAAGGGCTCAATGTAGGATTTCACTTTTTTTTCGAGAATATTTAGAAAATAGTATGGAAGAATACTGTAAAACAAAAATACAGGTGCAGAGGCTTTTCAGTTAAAAGTAAATCGAGGACCGCCTTGTTCAACCGTTAGTGTATCGATGGTTCAACCATATAAAATGACGTAGAGGACGGAAGTAAAAACAGGTGGAATGATAATACCCCCTGAGAAATTTCATAAAAATGACCGCCTTATGTAGGTGACAGTTATGAGCCTAATAGAACGTAGCCACATCAATAAGCCACCAGTTGTTTGAACCGTACCAAAAGTTACTAGGATGCTACTGCGTTGTTTTTGCTAAAAATATAATGTTTTTTATATTCGCCTCAGAGTTAGGGGAATTTTGTCAATACCAACTGAATTAGGATCACAAATGTGTTTTTACTTCTGTGCTGAGAGTCAGCCAGCTGATTATGGGACAAATTTACTTATCTATAGCTGATGCAATACTAAACTCAGACAAACATTCGGATAGAATAATGATAGACCGCGTCGCGTCAGCGTCACTTTGTAACCGGATGTCGCAAGATGAGTGTCCCATTAGAATATTTTGATTAGATCAAAAAAATGTTAACTTTGTAAAATGATGTAATGATAGAACGGGTACATTTTTTGAAATATTTTTACTTGGACGTTGTTGCATTTATATACGTTAACTTGGAAACAGTTTCGTTATTTTACATGACACACCCAGTATTCTTTTTTGCACTTTCGGATTCCGCGTACAGCTATCTCTCTCTCCGAAAATAATAGACACTAAATTTTAAAATTTGTCATCTGGGTAGAAGACACCGTTCTCTACTTAACGATTCAAAAAATATTCACTTTTAGTGAAAGGTCAGGTCCCCATACTCGGCGTGCTGACTCCCCTTGAGCAGTCAAAGTGTGGTCCATCCTAAAAATATCAGCCTTCTCAAAACTCCTGCTCTTTTTTTCGCGAGCTCTAACTGCTATATAAACGAGAAAGAAAAAGATACTAGACACTTATGGTGGGATTTACTAAAAGGGTTTAGTCTATTTTACAACGGTCCTAAGTTTAAGTGAAATTTTTGGTTTTAAGCATTTTAAACCAACCCTTCTTGCGTTTTGGACATAGTTTGATTTACAAGAAAAATTTTAATAAATTCGTTTATTGAATAATCATCTTAACACAATCTTTAGTTGGATTTAAGAAAAAAGTTTCAATTTATAAGAAAAGAAAATTACAAAATTTAACCCACGCAGGGTTTAAATAGTAAACACTCTGTAAAACAAATTAAAATTGGGATTATATGTCACTCTGATTAAAACTTACCCTTGTTAATTAATTTTTCCAGTTAATACTCGATGTCGCACAACGATTTAGATGGGTAATAATAAAATAAGGAGTAGATTAATTTTGTATTTATTTAAAAGGTGTTACTAATCCAAGTTTTGTTTATATTTCTGTCACTGTCGGAATGTCAGTTTCAAGATATTAGCTGCGTTCAAATCTCAAACAGCGAGTTCGGATCTCTTACCTCTGCTTGTACCTTGGCTTGCACCAACCTCTACTGATGAAAGCGACAGCTTTGAAATGAGTGATTAATAAACAACTTGGGATATTAAATAAGGTAAATTAGTCCTTGTGAAAACGGTTACTTACGGAAATTATAAACGAACTTATTACCAATGGCCACATAACAATCCTTTCTGGGAGCTATAAATTTAAAGGTCTAAAAAATCACCAACTTTATAACCTCAAAATTTATGGCGTATTCACCATTTGCCATTTTGAAAAATGTCAAAAAAAATTAGTTTTAGGGCATTTTCTCCTAAAATATGGTATATTTTGAAAGAAAAAAAGCAGTTTTTCAGTGGTATGTTGCAATAACAATACAAAATAGTCAATAACTTTTTATCTTTTCTGTATGGGTAAGTATTTTTTGAAAATTGGTTTTAAAATTTAGTACACCCCACAGGTGTAAATATTTAGACCTGTAGGGGGTACTATTTTACCTGTGGGGGGTACTATTTTAGATCTTAGTAAATCTCACTGTTAAAGTTCGCAAGCTATTTTTGATCCCTCTTTGTTAGCGTATCTTTGATGCGTTTGTGAAAGCGTTCTTTAAAAAAAGAGTTAAAGTTGTAACAACGTACGACGTAACCAAACCAACTTCATGCCGCTCACTTCTATTTCCTTCCTTGTCGAAAAAAGGAAGAGGGCAATAGAATGGAAAATAGAAGAAGTGAAACTGTGGACCAGGAATTTATGAAAACCCACAGATAACAAAATGGTTAGGATACGCTAGCTGCGTACGAATACTGCAAGGGTGGTCGTAGAGATAGATGAGACGTAGTCGCTGTTGTACGACGTATCCATTCTGAGCATGCGCACTGAGATACGATTACGCGATTAAGCACTCTCTATTTGGGCTTATATTGGTTTTATGATTTATACAAAAATGTTTAAGTAGTGTAGATATCATCTTACTACAAAGTAATTTATCAAAAATAAACACACACGCTGTCCCTCTCTCTCATAGCGGGGATCCGTTTTTGTTCTCCCTACTTCATCCAAGTGCGTGATGCGTCTCTATTATTTTTTAAGGTAATTGCTCATTTCCAACACAATAAATTATCACCAGGTATAAGAAAGCGATGACGAAAAACGAACCCTCAATCGGACCGACATCCAGCTAGTCATTATCTTTAAACTGCAGTGAAATTAGGCCCCATATCTGCAGATGGAAGGTATGGATTATTCAGGAAGTAAGAATTAAAGCTGGCTAACTTTGATACTTTAATGAATTCCGGAGAGGCGAAGTTAAGTTTGGTGCATGGGCGTAACGTAACGAAAGGGGTATGCGCCAATATTTTTAAAAAAATCCCCGAGAAAACCCCAGAAAAAAGTCGAAGGTCAGATGAACTAAATATTCAAGAAATATCACAATAAGCAATATGAACTAGCCCCCAAGATATTTAAACAAAAATGCAAGTTAATTAATAATACGCAGAAACTATTCCTAGGGAGGGGAGGCTTGATTAAAAGAATAGTTATTGGGTTTAACTGCACTTCTTACGATATTCTAAAAGATAATATATTTTTGTACCTAATCTAAAATTAAAAGGTAGAGCAAAATCCTTCTAGGCGAAACGCCTGGATCCGCATATGCAATGACGGTAATTAAAACTTTAAAAGCTGGGATGTAGCTTGTTTAATCATTATTATACAGGATGTAACTACTTTTTAAAAATACAAATTAGGTGAGTAGTCTGTCGAACTTTTTGTGTAGTCGTAGTAGGGTGAGATAGGAGGAAAATTTAAATAAAGGAAAGAAGTTTGTTTGATAACAAAACAAAAATTCTTATGAAGGACCCTTAGTTGGAGCAGAAACTAACCTGGGAGAAACATATCGACTTTTTCTGCAGTAAGTTGAGCATATTTTTTCTGAGAATTTTGACTGACATAACATCTACCAATACTATTTTCACTGCCTATCATTCACTTTTTATGTCTCCTATTTCTTTTAGACTTTTGGCATGGGGACACTCGTTTCATTCAGAGCGAGTTTTTGCTTTACAGAGAAAGGTGCTGAGAGTCATTTTTAAGCTTGGTTATCGGGTGAACGTTAGACCAATCTTTGCAAACAATGGTCTATTTACATTACCTTCACTCTACATTTTTGTATGCCTTAGCTTCGTTAAACATAACTAAAATTAGTATTAAATCCAAAATGGTTTTCATAATTATCGTACCACACAATCACAACACATTAGAATTGTGTTCAATCAGTTAGGTCATTGCCGTTACTCCAAAAACTACTACGGACCGAAATTAAGTATCTAACAAATTACCACAAGATGTTAAAAAACTAGAAAATAAAACGTTTAGTCAGTATATTAAAAAAACTGTGTTTAAAAAGACCATTTTATAATCTTAACGAGTTTTTGCCTTTGGACTTTAAAAATTATGACGAAGGTAATTAACACACTTTCTAAAGTGTCTTACATTATACCTAAGTATTTAATTCATTGTTAGTTAAGTTCTACAATTTATATTTATTTTTTACAAAATTTATATTTTTTTTTTCTGTATGACAAAGTCATAAAATTAAATTGTATTTTTCCGGTGAATAAACGATATAGTATTAGATGATCTAAAGATAGCTTACGAAGACTTTGATTGTATTATTAACTCGGAAAATATTTACTTTGATTGAGACCTAATTTTTGGAGCCGGAAAAGGGATCGAACACTCGACACCCAATGCACATCAAATATACGTCCACGGCAAAAGAACCCAGTCCCAACCGCGTTCATTTAAGCCTAGATGTTTTCGTCTCTTTCCAGGGTGCTCAGCAAAATTTCAAAATCGAAAATTCTGACTACCAATGACATCTTCCTGACCCTTTTTGGATATGTTTGGTTAAAAGACCATATAACTAACTTCAAAAAATATGAAAACCGGGAGCGATGCATTTGTAGATTTAAAACAAGTGATATACTTCGCTAACTATAAAGGATATGAAAATGCAAGTGGTGCATTTTTAAGTAATTATCCTGACTTTTAATGTTTTTTAAGTAAAAACCCTGACTTTCCCTAACTACCATTACTTTTTTCTCTACCTTGCCTTTCATTGACTGGTGAGCACCCTGCTTTCGAACGATATGTAAATAACAGTCGTTATTTTTTCCCACGCAGTTTTCTTTGGCCTAGGTGTCTTTAGGTAGTTCGCCTGGACGCCCACAGTTTATCAGAATGTGCAAAATCAAACCCGCTAAATAAAAGAAAGTTCAATCATAAAATCATTCACTAAAGAAACTGCAATTCGTTAAACCAATTTTTTATCCGAACCTTATTTCTTCAAACCCATTCAATAACAAATTCGAAATTTATAAGACCCGTTTTTAATCGAACCATTGTTCATCAAACTCATTCAATATCAAACTCGTTATTTGTAAAACCCGTTTTTAATAAAACCCGGAATTTGTCAAACACTTATTTTTCACGCGGAATTCGTAAAACCCGTTGTTTTATCAGAAAATTTTTGCTAAATTGATTGCACATTCGCCAATAATACATAAACCGGAGGCGTACACGCAGGTGGCGACACCTTTGAATACTTTTAGCGAAGTGTTGGCACATAGAACGACAAATGCATCGAAACGCAGCGCCCACCGCCGCGCCACCTGCGTGTACGCCTCCGGTTCATGTATTATTGGCGAATGCGCAATCAATTTAGCAAAAATTTTCTGATAAACAATGGGGATTCCCTATACAAACTATACAATAGAGTAAACGTATTTCATAGAAATGAACAATGGCAAAATCGTACTTTGTAGAAATTATACATCGCAAAAATCGTAAAACAGAGAAACCGTAAAACGTAGAAATTGATAAGGCGAAAATCTGTTCTGTGCCTGACAGCTGTTTGTATGTGCCCTTAGAAGAAGACAGAGTGTAGATCAAGTTATTTTTTTTTCTAAACCAACCCGACCTCTCCCAACTTAAAAAAACTTAAACCAACCCAACCCAACCCAGATCAATTCAAAACACTTAAAAAAGTAACCCAAACCAACACACCACTTCTTGAAATTTAGCATAAAAAAATCAAAAAAATATCTTTTCTACGCCCTTCCTTATTCTAAGCTCGCATGCAAACACCTGTCAGGCAGAGAACAGATTTCGCCTTACCAATTTCGATTTCTACAAAATACGATTTCTACAAAATACGAGTTTGTTTCTATAAATAACGATTCCTGCATTTTACTTTTCTTTATTTTATGGGACACCATAACGGGTTTTACGAATTCCGATTTAAAAAAAAATAATGTTTTGACAAATTCCGGGTTTTAATAAAAATGGGTTTTACAAATTACGAGTTTGATATTGAATGAGTTTGATGAACAATGGTTCGATTAAAAACGGGTCTTATAAATTTCGAATTTGTTATTGAACGGGTTTGAAGAAATAAGGTTCGGATAAAAAATTGGTTTAACCAATTGCAGTTTTTATGGTGAATTTTTTATTAAATACGGTCTGATAAATTCTTGATTTGATAAACCATAGGCGTTCGTTCGCCTATGCATGGGCGCTGGCTTTGTTCAACAATATTCATATATTAGATTTATAAAATGCGCAGCCTTAAATAATTGGGACGATATTAATCCAACTCGTACAAGGTGGTCCAAATTCGAGGTGATTGTGGGATTTTGGGAATTTCTAAGGGAGCATGTCAGTATGTCAACCTCTTTTTGAGCTTTTTGAAAATTATGTGTTTTCGAATTTGGTTTTGGTTTTTATTTTTTAATTTTTTATTACATTGTATTTTCATAAAAAGCATGGCAAAAAATAAATAGGAAAATAATGAAAAAAATTAAACTAGGTATTAAAACAAAAAAAATCGAGTAAAAAATAGGTCATTCCATAAGAAAAATATCAATTTACTGTAATATCTCAAAAACTAAACAATACAGATAAATCCAGTTTGAAAAACACATTTTACTTTAAATATTCTATAGAGTTATAGCCCAAATTCGAAAATGCATATTTTTCAAAAAGCCCCCGTAGCTCAAAAACCCCACAATCGTCTCAGTTTGGACACACCTATACAAACAATGATTCTCGGTTGTTGCATTGGAAGCTTGTTAGTGGGTTGTTAGCAAATTGGCACATCCTCATTCCTGGAATTGGCAACACTATTATTATTATTATTAAGGGATTATTACGCAAATGTTACGGTAACAACAATAATTTGATATGTAAGGTTAAAACTGACGTCGGTTTCGTCCAAAAAATAATATAATAGTATATGTGTACAAGGTTGTCCAAGGGATTGTAGGTTTTTGAGTATACAGGGGATTCACGACGAAACTCAAATATTTAAATGGTAAGTATTATAGGCCAGGGACAACGCATATAGTCTTCTTGTCAAATATACAGTTTGATTTATGAAAATATTGCAAAACTAAAGACGGACATATCTCGGAAACCAATAAACTTAATTAATTTAAATTTAGCACACATAAGAAGCCTCAACAGCCACTTCTACCAATGTATAAACCAAATAAAATTCCAGGTCCGAACTAAAAAAATTTAGTATTATATATTTTTGTTAAAAACAACAGCCTGTATACTGCAATTTGAAAATTTTGGTATTACCACATAAAAGCTAAAGGATGGTGCTATAATACCCGTAGATTGTATTTAACGCTTTAAGTCTCAGTTTTTTATAAAAAAAAAATAAAAAATTCAAATTCCGATCCTGAGATATTAGGATTAAAAACAACATCACGTTTTAATTACTAAAAACGTAGTTTTAGGTTAAAACTAATTTAAGCATAAATAAATTACCACCCACCATACCCAAGCAAAAACAGGCAGTCACAGGGCCTGATTAATACTTTTTAATTAATTTTTATAAAATATAGAAACACATACTTTTAAATTATTAATAAACCCTATTTTAATTTGAAATCCGTTTTCGGAATTGATTTGAAGTCGTAGTCAAATAATTAAAATTTCAGGTCCGGACTAATATTTATTTGATTTTATTTGTCCTCATTAGAAAACAACATTTTTTTTGTACTTCATTTGGAGATTTTGATATCACAACATACAAGGCAAAGAATGTTGCTATAAGTATTTTTTTAAATTGATCAATATCTACAAAACCGTCCAAAGATTACAACCAGGGGATAATGTACAGGGTGATCTACCATAAATGCCACCTCCACTTTTCTTTGTTAATAGCCATGCTTTAAAAGTGTTTGGTACAAAAGCTGTATAACTTTATTAATAAAGTTGACAAGTATCATTGCAAATGTCAAATTTTGACATAAGTTTCTAGTAAGCGATTCTATGTTTTATTGAATTTTGAAATTCCTCGTTTTCTTCTGACTTCAAAAACTTTTTTGTAGCATGCATAATAACGGAGAAAAATAGCGGTGGCATTTATGGTAGATCACCCTGTACATTATCCCCTGGTTGTAATCTCGGGACGGTTTAGTAGATGATAAATAATTAAAAAAAATATTTATAGCAACATCTTCTACCTTGTATGTTGCGAAACCAAAATCTCCAAACGAAATACAAAAAATTGTTGTTTTCCAATAAGGACAAATAAAATAAATATTAGTCCGGTCCTGAAATTTTAATTATTTAACTACGACTTCAAATCAATTCCGAAAACGGCTTTCAAATTAAAATAGGGTTTATTAATAAAACAAAGTATGTGTTTGTAATAATTTAAAAATAAATTAAAAATATTAATCCGGCTGTGTACCAGCCTGTCGTTTGCTTGGGTAGGTTGGGTGTTGATTTATTTATGCCTAAATTAGTTTTAACCTAAAAATACGTTTTTAGTAATTTAAAACGTGATATTGTTTGTAACCCTAATTTCTCAGGATTGGAATTTGAATTTTTGTATTTTTTTATAAAAAAACACTGAGACTTACCGCGTTAGATACAATCTGAGGATATTATAGCACCATCCTTTAGCTTTTATGTAATAATACCAAAATTTTCAAATTGCATTACAGGGAGTTGTTTTTAACAAAAATTTATAATACTAAATTTTTTTTTAGTTGCGACCAGGAATTTATTTTTTTTATACATTGGTAGAAGTGGCTCCTTATGTGGCTCTTTAAAGTAAATACGTTTATTGGTTTCCGAGATATTTCCGTTTTTATTTTTGCAATATTTGCATAAATCACACTGTATATTTGACAAAAAGACTGGCCTGTAATACTTATCATTAAAATATTTGCATTTCGTCGTGAATCACCCTGTATATGCGTACATATTATTTTATTATACATATATATACATATATCTTTCAAAAAGCCTGCGTAGGTTAAAAACGGGTTGACATACCGATATGCGGTTTTCACCGTTATTCGAGCTCATAAAGTTTTTCCCTACCAAAAACCCACAATCCCCTCGAATTTGAATCACCCTGTATAAATGTACGGTTTCAAAATAGTTTGGGAATCTTATATTTTATATAAAAGATGTCGCAAAAAGGTTTTACTTACCCATCAAACGGCCGTCGTTCCGGATTTCCAACTGCCACTTGCCGAACGGCCTTTCTCCCCAAGAGTGGACGGACATAAAAGGCCAATGTGTGAATCCAGCCCTAAAACAGGCAATTAACTGAGTATTTGTTTTTCCTAAAGCCCTGATCTCTCACTCATCTTGGGTGTTCACACTATGAAATCCGTCGAAAAATGAAGCGTGTTGCAAGATACGCGAAAATAGAACATGTCAACTTGCCCATCAGCGGTGAATGTTAAGTTATGAGTTTTATAAAAAAGTTATTTTTTTATTTTCACTAAAAATTAATTATTTGGGTCAAAAAAGACCTAAAGACCTGTATGTCTAGGACACGATAACTTAAAAACCCTTAAACCGATTCTCATCAGATTTTTCACATTAATTCTTTGTCACCAGGCAATGAGCTGATTAGTTTCTTGTGAGGGGGGTAGAGGATAGGAAGGGGTTTTCACATCAAGATGGACAGTTACATTTTCATTGATTTTTTTAAAGGTTTTATGGGTGGCTATATGTGGCATTTGTTTTTCAGGATTTAATTTTTTTCTTCCATTGTTTTTTTTCTTGAATAATTGTTTTTTTTCTGGGAACCCCGCTCAAGATAAGAGATTTTGTTAAGTAAGTTTTAGTAAAACAACGAAGAATTTTAACAATTTCGTTTATTACTTTGTTATAAACTGACCGGAAAAAATAATTTATTAACGATTACGCATTTGACAATATAGCTAGGTAGTTCTCTATTTTAAAACTTTGATAATTAGGAAAAACACAATTTTTCAAACCTGAAAACTTTTGAAAAATGTGCAGAATTCTGAGGAGAAATACAGACAGATTAAGTGGGCGATTGCCTCTTCCTTTTGCGATTATTGCTTCTCTAAAAAATCTCGAAATTTTAATAAAACTTTGACGGGGGGATTTACTAAAAGGGGTTTAGTCTATTTTAGAACGGTCCTAAGTTTAAGTTAAATTTTTGGTTTTAATCATTTTAAACCAACCCTCCTTGAGTTTTGGACATAGTTTCATTTATAAGAAGAATTTTAATAAATTTGTTTATTGAATAATCATCTTAACACAATCTTTTTTAGGATTTAAGAAGAAAGTTTGAAAGAAAATTGAAAAATTTAAACCCACGCGCGTTTTAAATCGTAAACACTCTGTAGAACAAATTAAAATTAGGGTTACATGTCACTCTAATTAAAACTTACCATTGTTAATTAATTTTTCCAGTTAATACTTGATATCACACAACGATTTAGATGGGTAATAATAAAATAAGGAGTAGATTAATTTTGTATTTATTTAAAAGGTGTTCTTATTCATGAAATGTATTAAACAACTTAAATGCCAGTTTTGTTTATATTTCTGTCACTGTCGAAATGTCAGTTTCAAAATATTAGCGCATTTAAATCTCAAACAGCGAATTCGGATCCCTTACTTCTCCTTGTACCTTGGCTTGCACCAACCTCTAGTCATGAAAGCTACAGCTTTGAAATGGGTGGGCTTTGAGTAAGGAAAGTTTTCTTGACTGAGCTTTTAGATAACCTCAATGTTTTAACTTCAGTTTGTAAATAAATTAATATAGTTTCTTAGGGTTTTTTTGTTTGGTATATTTTTCGTGCATAATCAGTGACCTTCACTTATGTTTGGTTTACCTCGTGCCCTCATAAATATATTTGTTGTGCTGAAAACGGGTTCAAAATATGGCGTTTTTCTGGACGAAATTTTATTGGTTAATGAACAACTTGGGATATTAAATAAAGTAAATTAATCCTTGTAAAAACGGTTACTTAAGTAAATTATAAACGTACTTATTACCAATTGCCACAAAACAATCCTTTCTGGGGGCTATAAATATAAACCACCCCCCGGACGTGGTCTAAAAAATCATCAACTTTATAACCTCAAACACAGATAATGAAGCTATTATATGCCAAATTTATGGCGTATTCACCATTTTCCATTTTCTCCTAAAGTATGGTATATTTTGAGAAAGAAAAGCAGTTTTTCAGTGGTATTTTGCAATAACAATAAAAAATAATCAATAAATTTGTGTCTTTTCTGTATGGGTAAGTGTTTTTTGCAAATTGGTTTTAAAATTTAGTACCCCCCACAGGCGTAAACATTTAGTCCTGTGGTGTAAAATAACATTACTTTTTCAAAAATTTCGCCTGCGGCCTAAGCCCTGACTCAAATTTCCCCTGCTTAAATTGCAAAAATTTTGATATTCAAGATTTTCGTTTAATTTTAGACAATTGTTTTATTAGTCGCAAAATAAAAATGATATTTTAACTTTAAAATCTCGAAATTTTTATTTTATTTAGTTGCATAAAAAATTGTTAAAACGTGATATAAAATTGAAAATATTAACAATAAAAAAAATGTAAAAATTAGAAAAACTGATAAAATTTTAAAATAAATTCAAATTTATAATTTAAAGCCCTAATCCTTTGTACGGCCTAAGGTCCCCAATACCGCAGCAGCATTTCCTCTCTGTATTGCCAGGCTGATCCTCTGGGTGAAGAAACTTTAAAAAAGTTTATTTTTAGTTTTCAAAGAGAGATCGTTAACAAACCTTTTTGCTTCCTCACCCCAAGGACCATTTATTTCTACAGAGAAAGGTACAAAGATGTAGCGGACAACCAGCTCTTCATACTTCTTTAGTTTCTCTTGTTCACCTAAACGTGCAGACGCACCCGCTTCTTTAGATGTTTTGTTTATATACGATGTAGCGAAGGTGTGTCTACACGTTGCGTCCAACAATAAACTCTTTCCTACTGTCCAGGGTACCAAAGTTACTCCATCAGCTCGTTTTCCATCTGCCCTGCAGATTCCAAGAGGCTCCAGTTCTGAGGGAACTTCGGCAGAAGCTAAAGCGCGCTTAATGATATCGTCAATCATCCGGTGTCTGGACACTCTGCCCTCACTTTTTGTGCAGTTAAGCCCGTGAAGGCTATATTTATCTGCTTGTTCACTGAAAATGCAGACATGCTTTTATATACCGGAAGTCCAACTCTTAGGGCGATGGAAACATGGAATACCAAATCGTCCAAGTGATTCCCAAAGGAGGCGGCAGGAAGAGCTTTCAACCATGCATTACTTTCAGATGTATGAAGAGCCAGAAGACGTGCTACGTCTCTAGGTTCTTGACAGCCAGAAAGAAGACTATCAAAAGAGGCCCGACACAAAACCGTGTCAAATTCTTTCTGTTTTTTTGGAATATTTGATTGAGATTTGTCGAATTTGGATAATTTAGCCCAGTGATCAAAAACTGTATTGAAATCTAAATCGCCAGGGTCTAAACATATTTTTGATAGAATGCTTTCAATTAAAGTTTTGACATCGCTTGAGGAACCTAAAAAAGCGGAGAAACAAAGTTTAGACGAATCTCGTATTCTCGAAGAGAACAATATGTAACCAAGACTTTTCATCGAATTTGCAATTTGAGATGTTTTCCAAAGTTTCTCTGAATAAATTGTCATATTTTGTAAGGCCATGAGAACTGGTCCAACAAGGAGCGCGTCTTAAAATACAAGAAAGTCGAGGAATTGCAAAAGAGTGTTTAAGAAGAAAGAAACTAGTGTGTGAACTCACATAATGTTAAATTTTTAGAAAAACGTTCTAAAATAGTAATGTTTGAATTGATTGTTTCGTTGATTTTATTTTCTAAAAAAGGATATCCAAGTAAAGTTAATAATTTCAATTTAATTTCTTAAATTTCAGGAGCAATTCTTTTTTTACAATCCTTTTCCCCATATTTAAGGAAAGATCCGCCCGTTCTCCTTCCCCTCCTACTTAATAAAACTTTACAAAAAAAAATAATTTCTTATTAATTTTAAAGGAAATTTTACGCTGATTTCAAAAATCGAGTAAAAAACAACTTAGTGTTATATCTCAAAAACTAAACTTTAAATTCAAGTCCAGTTTGAACAACATGTAACAAAAAGAATGTTAGAAATATTTGTTTTGTTTGAGGTAAAGGTTATTGATTTACAATCAGCTGATTTTTAGGGTTAATAGAAAAAGCACGTCGTGTGCAGGCTGTAGTTTGTTTGTTTTTGGATAGGTGGAGCCATAGGTTTCTATATAGCTTGTATTTTTTAAGGGATTTTTTTCCGGTTGACCGCTATATATTCTGTATTTTATGTTTTGGTAAAATAAAATTAGTTTTGTCAGATCACCTTATCCTAAAACTACTAAAAACTAAATTCTACATATTTTTCAAAATGTTCCCGTGCTCAAAAACGGCATACTGACGTGCGTTTTTCACCATTATTAATTTCTCTCTCCCATAGAACTATCCAAAACCCTCCAATCCTCTCGAGTTTGGACCACCCTGTACATGTGGGAAAAACGCCCCTTTTTCAATAAAATCAAAAATAAGTTCTCACATCACTGTTAAATAAGGCCGTGTCTGATATCTTTATCTCTTACGCACTTTATACTACTGTAGGTAGCGCCATCTCAATATAGATTTTTATTAACTGATCTGACTGATTTAAGAGATATGGGCATTGCCATAAAGGTATAACTAAAATTAGTCGAAGTGCCAGACCTTAAAATATAGGACCTCACAAAAAAATGGGCTAACACTTTAAGATTTTCACCATAGGTAGGGGTATGTTTAGGGAAACCAAAAATACAAAATTTCCACCTATAAAGTGTAGCACTACAATATGGCAAAACTGTAAACATAAAAATTGTAAATGGCTTTATTTAAAAATCCGTAACTCCTACTTGAAAAAATTTTTCTTGGTATTTAAGCTAAAACTGTCCCCTTTAAACAAAAAATAACAAAATTGTCATATGTCACCTAAAAATAATTGAAATATGTCATCCAAAAAACTCGAAGGACCATTTTTTCGTGATTTTTAGAACGACGCCTAGGGAACAACGATTGCAATAAATTTTGTTTTTATTCTTCAAATTATTTAAGCAATTATTATAAACAGAAAAAATGGGGGTGTCACTGAGTTCACTTTGACAAGTAATTGACGGCCATTTTAAACTCGCCTTGTAAAAACATCAAAAACGCCACTATCTCCTATACTATAAACGCTATGACAATAAATCTTTTTTTGTTCGATTCATATTTTCTTTCTACATAAAAAAGCTCTTATACGTTTAGTTTCAAAAATTACGTTTGGGTACTGAAATATATAAAAGGCACATTTTTTAATCGAAAAAAATTAAACAAATGACTTTTTTTTAAAAACTAATTCACCATTATGAAAAATTCAACGGGTTTTTGATAAGTCACGTAGTTTCCAAGTTATGACCCAAAAATTACCAAATTTGCAGAAAGAATTACATAAGTGCTAGACAATTGAGCTGTATAATTTGTGCTGCGCCTTTGATATGATTAGTAGAAGTACTATAGGTAATTTGAAGAATGTTGAAAATACAGTGGCTTCCGCAGAGATTGTCTAGGGCGGGGGCTTGAGTAACATAGTCTCAGATAACCATTTTATTATTATTTTTTTAGGAAAGTTAAATCTTTAGAAGTACCTATATATTCAATGACTCTGGGGGGGGGGGGGGCTTGAGCTCCGCCCTACCTACGCCACTAAAAAAGACAATACTATAAAATATGAAGTATGTAATGCATTACAAAACGGCAACCTTGGATTTTTTTCAAATTCATCTAAATCGTAACTTCGACAATCACCAGAAATACCTAAAATAAGAAGAAAATAAAAATATAGAAATATCTAACGCATAAATTATGGTAGCTGAGTACTTACTTTAAGAGTATAATTAAAGCCGTGGTAAAAACGTCATCTTCATTGGTTTGATAAGAGAATGTGTTGCCTTAACGGGACGTGGATATTACTAGGCCCCACCATATCAGGAATGTCGTAAATCAGATCTTGTAATACGTCGTAATTGATTATTAGAAAATTTTAACAAAATTAGCCAACCGGCTGGGGTATTCCTAAGACAACCACCCGTTCAGTGTTTCAATGCCGTGCTGAACGCAATTAAACTAATATTTAAATTTAATGAATGAATATTGACGCAGTTTAGAATAATGCTTTAAAAATTTACAAAATATAAATTACAACCAGGTGGCTACTTTCGGAGTCGGAGTTTAATAAATTTAAGAAAAGAAAGTCATTTGAATAAAATTTTGAAAAAATTAAATTTGGAAAAGTTAGAAAACTTTTTGAAACCGTCAAATAAAAATTACAAAGTTTTCTCCACCGGAATATGATCTATAATAGAGAATGAACTTCACAACAGCTAAGAGCGAAGTCAAAAATCTAAGATATGCTGACGACACCTTCATAATTGCGGACACGGGTCTGCAGGTTGGTGGATCAAGTTGCAGTAAAAAGCCCGCATTTGGGCTTAACTTAAATGTTCACACAAAAAAATGATGATTGCCAAAGAAGAAAATATTAGTGGCGTATTAGAAGTAAATAGCCTACAGGTCAAACGTCTCGATTCGCATACAAATACCTAGGTTGACAATGAAAACTGGGACAACATGCAAGAAGTCCCTGAAAGAATCGAACAGGTCTTTTTTCTTCAAAATGATATCAGTTTTAGGTAGTCAATTTCGGGTGCTTTGTTGTTAATTGTTTAATATTGTATGGACAGAGTATGTAACGTAGGTATTCTTTAATTATATTCTTAAAGTAAGTAATCAGCTATCATAATTTATGCTTTACATATTTTTATATTTTTATTCTCTTCTTATTTTAGGTATTTCTGGTGATTGTCGAAGTTACGAATGTTTCTGAGCAGAACTCCCAGAAACAAAAACGTGAGTATGAGCTTTTTTAATCGGTAGAATGACTTCCTAATTCAAAAAATATATCTACATTTGGTTAGATGGATTTGAAAAAAAAACCCAAGGTTGCCGTTTTGTAATGCATTACATACTTCATATTTTATATCATTGTCTTTTTTAGTGGCGTAGGTAGGGCGGAGCTCAAGCCCCCCCCCCAGAGTCATTGAATACATAGGTACTCCTAAAGATTTAACTTTCCTAAAAAAATAATAATAAAATAGTTATCTGAGACTATGTTACTCAAGCTCCCGCCCTAGACAATCTCTGCGGAAGCCACTGTATTTTCGACATTCTTAAAATTACCTATGATACTTGTACTAATCATATCAAAGGCGCAGCACAAATTATACAGATCAATTGTCTAGCACTTATGTAATGAATTCTTTCTGCAAATTTGGTAATTTTTGGGTCATATCTTGGAAACTACGTGACTTATCAAAAACAATTAAAACTTATTTTTAACTCACTTTAAACCCGTTGAATTTTTCATAATGGTGGGTTTTCTTACACCAATTAGTTTTTTAAAAAAAGTCATTTGTTTTATTTTTTTTCATTAAAAAATGTGTTTTTTATATATTTCAGTGCCCAAACGTATTTTTTTTAAAACTAAACGTATAAGATTTTTTTATGTACAAAGAAAATATCAATCGAACAAAAAAAGATTTATTGGATCACATATTTCATTTGTTTCTAGGTGACATATGACAATTTTGTTATTTTTCGTTTAAAGGTGCCAGATTTAGCTTAAAAACCAAGAAAAAAAAACTTTCAAGTAGGACCTACAGATTTTGAAATAAAGCCATTTAAAATTTTAATGTTTACAGTGTTGCCATATTGTAATGCTACACATTTTGTATCTTTGGTATCCCTAAACATACCTCTATCTATGATAAAAATTTCAAAGTGTAAGCCCATTTTTTGTGCTCACCTACCTGTCACTTGGACTAAATAGGGACATTATGTTTACCGCAGTTGTGATCAGACATAAGGTAAACAATTTGGCAACGATGCCAGATTGCGCTGAAAGTTGTAACCTTACACGTAATGTTTTTACAAAAATATTATTTTTGGAACTTTTTTTATCATTTACCTGCAACTATGCAAATTCTCTGGTTTGCTTTTTAAAACATCGAGAAACAACTTATTTGTATTTAAGGCGCCTATAATCACAGGTGAACCCAATATTTGACTAGCCGCCATATTGGAACATCACCTGGGTACTATAAACGCTTTTTTATCAACAAATAACGTCATTTTAGAGTTTTTTTTATTTTTGTTTGGTTATGATTTGTGTATAAAAATTGCAAAAACTTTTTAAGCATCGTATGACGAAGAGAACCTCGAGTGCTTTTTTAGGCAAAGTGACGATTTTAATTAAATATGAATTTAAATAAACTTTATTATGAAAAATAAGAAAAATAAATGTTTTGCAAAAAAGTATTAAAAGCAAAGAAAAAACACCAAACTATAAAAAAACTGGATTAAGTATCATACGATAAAATTTCAATCGGTACCCACGTGACGTCAAAACACCATATTGTAAATGTTGGGCGCACCTGTGAATATAAGCACATCGATTTTTATTTAAACAGTCACAAATCTTTACAGTTTTAATTCAATAAATAATTTATAATGTGTAGGTACACATCTGTTCATTAAAAAAAGGGGACACGTATTTGACATCTGGGTACGTAATGCCTCCGTTTTTTTTAAAACCTCCCTCATTTTTTCGATCGAAATCTCAGATAAATATCTGATATTTTGACCAAAAAAAATAATTATTTTAATTTTCCAATACATATACATTGGGATTAAAACCTACACAATGTGACAACCTCGCACTTGTAGAGGGTCATAAAACCGCTGCCTCATTCATTATTTGTCGTCGGAGTTGCCGCTTCAGTAGAGAAGCTGGTAAACGTAAGGTGGATGGAGCATATGTGAAGTGAAGCACGCTTTAGTATTGCCTGATGCAGCATTGCCAGTGGACAGGATAATGATTTTCCCTGAATCTAACGACTGATCTATTGATTGGTCTATTTTAGTTGAATGTCTTTGGGCGTTACCTGCCGTAGTATAAGTGCGCAAAAAATAGAGATAGCGGACACGGCCTTATTTAGCAGCGATTTGCGATCTGACTTTTGAATATTTTGCAAAAAGCGCATCTTTCCCATGTGCACAAAGCATAAATTTAAAAAAAAATATCGCCTTTTGTTGGAAATTAAGTTAAGTTTAATATTAACGGCAACCATCTTGAATTGATCAAATGTTTTATTACACAGGCTTACTCCATTTAAAGGCTTCACAGTTTATAATGAGGCCCCGTTGTATTTACCTGGAATTATCATGGTCCCTGTGCGCCAACAAGGTCACCCGCGTCCCCATGGGTGAGGTCAGCTGTATGTGCAGGTCTCCCCTTCGGTGGGCCGCTATCGATAACTTCGCCTGGACGTGTTCCAAAATTTCGACCCCCTCGCAGTCGTTTACTTGCAGCGTGAGAATAACAACGCTCTTGGCAGGGATTGACCTGAAATTAAATCAAAATTTGACTTATGTTACGATGGAAAATTTTTAGGCTGCCTAAGAGTATTATAGTCTTTAAGATCATTCAAATGGTATGTGCGGGAATCAGGCCATCAAACGCACAGCTTGCAAGGGTTAATTTGACCCTAAATTAAGACGACAAACAATTTTTTTCCTAAATATTGGCTGACCTCTTGTTGTTAAGGCCCAGACAGCGCACACTGTCCATCAGACAGCCATTTTTTTATCCAAAACTATCCGCATTGTTCATGAACCATTTATAGACATCCCTTGGACAAAGATTTTTCCTGATAAAGTGGATGACGCAAAAACTAAGTCCAAAGGACTTCCAATTTTGATCCATAAAGAACTGCTTTTTTCAGTTATTCTTTGGATATCCAATGTATAACGATTTTTCTTGGTCCACTGGACGAAAAATATCCTAAACTAGAGTTTCGAACTTCCATTGTCTTTATTTTTTACTTTTTCACAACGTTTCAATTGCTTATGTATCTGCAATCGTCATCAGGTGAATACTAACAAAAACTAAGACTAACCAATCTTATATACTAGCATGTGTTCACTGAACCATGAATACACGTGGTTGACTCCGCCCTTTCACAGTTAAAATCTGTTACCTCCGAAAAGTATGGGTTTCCAAATATCCTTGATGGTGACGCTCTGTTGAGAAAATACATTCTGGTTCCTCTGAATGAATGATGTTTGTTGTTGCTGAGCTATTTTTGATCTAGTTGTGTCCCCTTGTCGAGTTTTGCGTTTGTGTTCTGTGAGGCGAATTTCCATGGGTCGACTGGTTTCTCCGATGTAGATATCCCCACACTCGCATAGTACTTGGTAGATGCAGTTCTTGGTGTTGTGGCGAAATGGTTTAGTTTCTGTTAATTGACTTCTTGTTGTTGTGGTCGTTTTAAAGACAGTCCAAGGATGGCATTGGTTGCCTATTCTTCTTATCTTTTCTGAGATTTCTTTGATGTATGGAATTCTAAGTGTCGTCTTCCTTTCAGTATTTACGTCTGTCGTCCTTTGTGTTGGTGTGGTCTGAAGAGTTTTATTGATCATGTAGTTGGAGAAACCGTTTCTTCGCCGATCGGATCGAATTTTTGCCTTTTCTTTATTTAAATCTTCTGTATTGCCGATGTAAGTGACTCGATCTTTAAGAGATTTTGTAATTCTCAGTTTGGTTGATGTAGAGTGGTTTGATTTGAAGTTTGGATATTGTCCAGTAGGATTAGGTTTGCGATATACAGCAGTGGTTATGGTTGAATTCTTTTTGGTGAATAGAACGTCGAAAAAAGGAATCTGTTAATTTTTTTTCTCGACGTTCTAGTCACCAAAAAAAATTCAACCATAACCACTTCTGTATATCGCAAACCTACTGGACAATATCTTAACTTCAAATCAAACCACTCCACAACAATCAAACTGGGAATTGCAAAATCTCTTATAGATCGAGCCACCTACATCTGCAATACAGAAGAAGCTTTAAATAAAGAAAAGGCAAAAATGAGATCCGATCTGCGATGAAATGATTTCTCCAACTACACGATCAATAAAACTCTTCAGACCACACCAACACAAAGGACGACAGACGTAAATACTGAAAGGAAGACGACGACACATACATCAAAGGAATCTCAGAAAAGATAAGAAGAATAGGCAACCAATACCATCTTCGGACTGTCTTCAAAACGACCACAAAAATAAGAAGTCAGAAGTTAACAAAAACTAAACAATATCACCGCAACACCAAGAACTGCATCGACGAAGTACCATGCAAGGTGGGGATATGTGCATCGGAGAAACCAGACGACCCATGGAAGTTCGCCTTAAAGAACACAAACGCAAAACTCGACAAGGGGCACAACTGGATCAAAACTAGCTCAACATTGCTGGGAAAATCAACATCATATGGAATGGAAAGAGGCAAAGATCGTCGCCAGAGAAGAAAATCTATTCAAACGGAAGTTCAAAGAAACAGCATTCATACAGAGGAACCAAATGTATTTTCTCAACAGAGCGTTATCATCAAAGATATTTGGAAACCCATACTTCTCGGAGGTAACAGATTTCAACTGTGAAAGGGCGGAGCCAACCAAGTGTATTCATGGTTCAGCGAACACATACTAGTATATAAGATTAGATAGTCTTAGTTTTTGTTAGTATTCACCTGATGACGATTGCAGATACATAAGCAATCGAAACGTTGTGAAAAAGTCAAAAATAAAGATAATAGAAGTTCGAAACTCTAGTTTACTCTTAAGTTCAACATTGTATACCACCTTCAAACAACAGTAAATAACCTGTGCCTACCGGACATTCATATTTGGCCCATTAATAAATGTTACTCTACTGGACATAAAAGAATCATTGTCCGTGGGATACAGTTTTAACTGGATAAAGTGGCTGACATAAAAAAAAGTCTAAATTTTTAGTTCAAAAGACACTGATTGTTTTTTTTAATACCAAACAAATAGGTAGCTAGTTAAACATATTTCTGCTATGATACTACACTACAGATTGAACATTTGAAAACGAAGGTTGAATAGCTATCGGATTGAACTGTGGTCCTCGGATTGGACTGTGCCCAATTTTTTAAGTTTTTGAAGGACTCTTCACGGAGACCTGAAGAGACGTTTAGAAAAGTATTCACCGTTTTTGGGACGGCTCTACAACTACTATACTCTTGATATAGGAGTTATGTCATCGCGGGTAGTATACTGGCACGTTATCCTGACGTCCTGTTTACCACATAAAGTAGTATTTCTGACTTTATAGGGTTTTTATAGGTTTTCTCTTTCCCAGATTATTAATTGAAAATATGTTGATCTTTTTATTAACTATATCGGGACACACACCTATACCTAAAATAATAATTATTTTATCAACCACTTCTCTGAAGTCACAACATCTTAGATTTATAAACGCATAGCACTTTACTGATTAAAAATGATGACTTTTTTGATGAAAAAAAGCGCTTCCCAGTTTTCACTTAGTTTTATCTAAAATGTTGATAAAAAATCGGAATTATTTGAGGTTAGGATTTCCAAATTAAATGTCTTTCCAGTTTTAAAATGTTTTATTAACTAAATATTAATATTTTTACTTTTATTGGTACATGCAACTACCAATCAATGATTTAATGAGGTATTTTTAAATTTTGATTTTAATCCGGTTAACGGTGCATTGATTTACAATGTCAGTAAAGTAGCGATAACTCGTAGGAACGTGTTTCCATTATATGCACGTTTATTTCTTACTGTATTGTAGATTAGACGTCCGTGTAGACTCCATAACTTTGTAGTTTTGTATTGAGTAGAGGCTACTGAATTGAAACCAAATTAATATAAGTAGAGTCGTTACCTCCGAAAAGTAATATTAAATAAATTAAAACTATGAAGGAAGCCTCGTACTGTAAAGTTTTTTCGTGCTTCTAGTAATGGTATATAGTCATATACTGAATATATTTATTTCGCGTATAACTTTATATTTTTACGACATTGTGGTAATTTTTTAACCGTAATAGTGACCACACTAAGTAACAATAATGACATTTTTCCTCTAAATAGTTTTTTTGTAGGAAATATTACTACGCTTTAACCCATTTTTGGTGGCAATGACCATGGCACCAGTGAAATTGATTATTATTGTTTCTTGGGTTAGGGCCGTATGCCGTATACATCGTCTTTCCTTTGAAACAAGGTGCCCTTTGACCGAAAAGGTATTCATATAGTACGTTTATACGCGCCTAACCCGGTTTTATATAAGAACGGTTTTAAATAAAATTGCTTTCTCCGACGGTTTATAGGTCCTCCGAAGTTAACAACAGATGTTTCGGTAAAACCAGGGTTGAACATTTCTTTAGGTTGGAAGAAAGGCCCTAAAACGTTTTTAAAGTAATTTTACCGACCCTAAAATTGGTTTTAAAGAGATAAACCGCTTTCTTAAATCGCTTTAAAATAAAATCGTTTAGTACTTAACATAAAACGGTTCGACTGGTGTTTATACGACAAAATTTTTAAACCGTCCATGTAAAACCGCTTAAGAGGCCTGTATAAGAAAAAGAACTTAAAGTAACAATATTTTATCGATAATCTAGTAACACTTATTTTTTCCTTTATTTAGGGAGTGTAAAAATTTTGAGTAACTATACTTTATGCTTAAAATGCCATTTTTACACGTTTTGAGTGATCTTAAGAAAACTTTTTCCAATGTTAAATATGTTTAAAAAAAGCAGGTTTGGTTAGCTAACCAGGTGGTTTGATTTGGGCTCTCCCAATGAGCATTTTCAGAAACCTCTGGAGACAAAAATTTATATAATTATAATAAAGAGGGTGCCATTAATTCCCTAGGGTATTTAGAGGTTTTCTACAGGAATTGAGTTTGTATATTTGTTTTATTAAAGGTTCTAAATTGATGGTACCCTAAGGTAACATAAAACTGGCGTTAACAATATTTCGACGAACATCTTTATAAAAATTAAAGTCATCGGTAACAAATGTTATATAAATTGGTGTTAACAATGTTTCCACCAACATATTTATAAAAATATAAGTCATCAATGACAAAAGTTATGTAAATTGGTTTTTGAAATCTTTCTGTTAACCCATCTATAAAACTGTAAGTAAAGATATATAGATTGGTTTTTAAAATGTTGCTATCAACTCACTTATAAAAACTTAATTAACCAACAACAAAGAGACACTTTTATATAAATTGGTGTCTGTAATATTCTTATGAACTCATTCATAAACCTTTTTTGCCCATTCTTTCTATAATGTTTTTATTAATTTCTTTGTATAGTGGTTATAATACCACTGTTTTTACAACAAAAAAACAATTTTAATTTATAACAAAACAAACAAGATTTTTTAGGTTAATTTTGTGACATCAAAAGGCTCGTTTTTGCGACTTTAAAAGGTGCGTTTTTGCGACATCAAAAGGCGCGTTTTTGCGAGATACCAAACCATCATTATCTGGTTTTAATTACATCAATCTGAGGAGAGACATAAGAGATCCAAATCTTCTTGAGATAGTTTTCGATGACAGATATCGGGATCGAATGCATTCTACACCCGGTTCCGACCAGCGTTTCCCATGCGCGGCCACCCTGACTCAAAAAACTCATCACGTAGACCCATATGAACTTGTATAGGCAAATCTCGCTTAGACTACGTGATCCGTGTTTTGATTCGGGGAGCCCACGCATAAGAAACCCATAGATGGGAACCGGGTTTAAGAAAAAGAGAACAATATAGTAACCGTGTTAAGTTCGCAAAATTGCACCGTGAAACTTCGATTCACGATGCATACAGTTCGCACGGCTGGTCGGCGGCAATTGTGAACACATCACCTTTCGACGCGACGGAACGCAGCCTCAAGGTCTGTTTCTGCGAGTTTGACATAGTCACTATTATCCTCTTTTTCTAAATGCATTCGTCTGAGAGAGATCCAGCATACCAGGGAAATACCTGACTGTACACCCTTCGACCCTGCAATCTGACTATCTTCTTGTTCTGACAGTTATGCGGGGTTGAAGGGTGTGCAGGCGGGTATTTTTCCTGGTATGTGTAGTATGCTGGACCTCTCTCAGACGAATACATTTAGGAAAAGAGAACAATGGTAACTATGTTAAGCTCGCAGAAACGGACCTTCAGTGTTCAACACTGCGCCATCTGCAGCCTTTTGTTCCAATTAGCATCATGTTTTAAAACGTTGATAAAAAAGTGTCGAAAGAGGTAAACAGTGGTACAATACCCTCTCCACATAGGCCGATCAGCTCTTATCGTTTTAGTGTCCTTTTCTCCACCTTCGCCGCCATTTTGACGGAAAACTAATGGATTATCTGTCACTTTTGAGTGAAAATGGCGGCGAAGGTGGAGAAAAGGACACTAAATCGTTATGAGTTGATCGGCCTATCTGGAGAGGGTACTGAGTGGTATAATTGTATTGTTTTTTTATAGAATTGTCGTAAATTTTCGCCATTTTGGATTCCAACAATAGGTTTTTGACCAAAATAAAAACGTTATTTATGGGGTTTCAACATGTGCTTTAATCGAAATATTGCTTGTTTAGGGTTAAGAACAAAATACAAAATTCAATATTTCTCCCAGAAAGCAAAATGAATATTTTTTTCCCGTTTTCTCAAGTATTTTTGGAGCCCATGAAAATTTTGTGAGTGTTCGAAAACTATACAGTACACACGGGACCGCAGCTGATTATCAGAGTAGGATGACTGGGAAAACAGCTTTTATTTAACCTATAGTATATAAATATGCATATTCCTGCTTCAACTTATCTCACTTCCATTTTAATTTATTTTAGAAGATTGGTAAACACCATTTTATAAATTTTTTATTTTAAAAATAATTCTTTTTCCTAATACATAACAAGCAAAGGGAAGAAAGATGGAAAATTTATATTTCTAAATCGATAAAAACCTTTAATTTGTTATGTAGTATTGTTAGAACAGTTGTAAAACCTTTTTATAATAATATCTAGACTTAAGGGTTCATAAGGAAGTTTTATAAAATCTATATGTTGTTTTTCTATCCATTACTATGTACCATACATTTTTATAAGCTGTTCAGTTATTTTTCAAGTCTTTTTTACTCATTTAAGAGATATATTAGAGTTATAAAATTATCACCAACACTAAATAATATAACTTTTGGTTATTTTATGAAGGTTTTATATTATTTGCTGTAACTTCTATATAGACAAAAATGCTCATTGGGCTTAACTCTAGATTTAAAAAATCATGTAAATAAATGCGCCGCAGGCGAAAATTTTGAGAAAACTACACCAAAACTGCCATTCGTTTATACTCTTTGAATGCTGTTGATAAAAAATTAATAAAAATGGATCTAAAATCAATCAAGATACGGCTCCGCAGGCAATTTTTTTTTAAATTTAAGTAGAAAGTTTTTTTTTAATTTTAATACCCTTCACGTTTTTTTGCAAAATGTTTTTGAAAAAGTGGATTGGGTTAGCCGAAATTTTTTTAAAAATAAAAATAAATTTTGTCAAATCAGGTTGATGAAAAAGTTTGTCAGCAGTGACGATCGCAGCATTTTTTGGTGGGATGATTTAGTAAATGTTAGGTTAGGGACATTTCCAGGTAATTAAAACACTGCATATGGTATCTTTTTTCTATTTTTTTCATGCACATAGTAGACCCAAGCGTAAATCGAGTAAAACCTTCCCACCGGAGCGATTCGTTTTAATCCTTTCAGCCCTTTTAGCGTTTAAGCAATCCCCTGACATTTCCCTGTTTGGGGAACATTGACCACACCGCTACATAGAGTAACTCGGTGTTTATAGCTTACGTTAGAGTCGCTGCATTCAAGGCCCCAGTTCTCCCCAGAAAAAAAAACCACAACACTGGCAACACCAACATCGGAATTTATGCACGGTTGTCCAATTTCCAATTCTTTAAATTTTTTTACGCCAAAAAGCTCTGGTGCTAGCTCAGTCAAGCTACCCCCCCCCCCCTCAACGAAACTCAATTTGAATATTGTAAAAATTATGTACTAATCTAGTCCCCTTTTAAAAAAAATTGTATTGATGAATAACGGAGTTATTGGCACTTAAAAGGGGGGGGGTGGTGCTTGGCGCTAAGCTGCACCCCTCCTATGCTTACGAGATAGATTTAATGAAAGTTGATATGTCATAATTTTGTACTAATAATGTACTCTTAAAGAATGGTACTTTTAGTTTACAAAAACCATCGGTTCCTAAGATTTTTGTTTGTTTTTTATGAGGTATGTAGCTTGATATAAAGGTACATCCCCCTCAGCCTAGAAAAGAGATTTAAAAAAATTAATTATGCCATAATTTGCAACTAATTATGTACCCTTATAAAAAATTACCTACTCTCAAAATAACTTGATTTTTTTTGATTTTGTTAGGTGTGTAGATCGCTATCAAGGTACATCCCTCATAAAAATTAAAAATTAAGTTATTTTGAGAGTTAATTAGTAGCAAATTATGGTATAATTACTTTTTTGAAATCTCTTTCCTAGGCAGAGGAGGGTATGCCTTGATATAAAGCTACACACCCCATAAAAACCAAAAAAAAAAAGTTATCTTGATTGTAGGCAATTTTCTTGAAGGGGACGAAATTAGTACATAATTAGTAGCAAATTATGGTATAATTACTTTTTTGAAATCTCTTTCCTAGGCAGAGGGGGGTGTGCCTTGATATCAAGCTACATAACCGATATAAATAAAAAAAAAATTATGTTATCTTAAGAGTAGGCAATTTTCTAGAAGGGGACGACATTAGTACATAATTAGTAGCAAATTATGGAATAATTACTTTTTTGAAATCTCTTTCCTAGGCAGAGGGGAGGGTGCCTTGATATCAAGCTACAAACCCCATAAGAAACAAACAAAAATCTTAGGAACCGATGGTTTTTGTAAACTAAAAGTACCGCCAAGCCACACCTCCCTCCCCTTTAAGTGCGAATAACTCCGTTATTCATTAAGTACAAATTTTTTTAAAAGGGGACTAAATTAGTGCATAGTTAGTACATAATTTTGACAATATTCAAATTGAGTTTAGTTGAGGGGGGAGGTGTAGCTTGACTGAGCTTCTACAGCTGTCGAAAGTTTTCAAAAATTCAAGAATTATCAATAATTTCCTATAGATTACATTTGTCCTTTTAATATTTCTCCAATTTAGCAAAAAAAAAGTTATGTTTTCTTTTTTTTAGGTCCGGGCACCCTACCAAAGAAAATCAATGATAGATAGTTGTTGCTTTCTAAACGTTTATATTTCATTGAATTTAAGAGAGAAATGCCTAGTTCAAGGGTTATAATATAGAGCGCAGTAGTATTGTTTCGTGTTCGGTCGAGGTCACCCTGGCGGATTTAATGGCGTTTCATTCCCGACATGTGTGCGTGTTGCTATAACATAGATCGTAACCATTACCATAACCGACGGTAAATCTATTTAAAGTAGAATTCGTCATCTGTAAAGCCCATTTTTAATCAAACCGGGCTGGTAAGGATTTGCTTTTATTTTTCTATGTTTGTGAGTGGGTTTGGTCGGGTTTAATCAAATCAGTTTGATTTTAACTGAAATTTGACAAACAATTGATTTAAAAAAAAGTTTTATAAAATCGGAGTTTACTATTGTTTATTATTGGCCGTTCTATATCCCACTAATTCGATTTTTTTTTTAAAGAACTAAGATTTACATCCATAAAGTCCTTCGCCGAGCTGAATATTGTCTATGTAAACCCTAAAACGAGCTCCGATGTGAATGCAAAATTTTAGTTAGGCATTTTTATATTTTATTTGAATTTTTCGTAAATATTCGGGTGAGTGAAGGAACTCTAAAGCAACCCTCTTTTAAATTAAACTCACGGAGAACAAATTATGCCGACCGGAACGCGTTAATTTGTGACAGAACATGGTGAGAATGGAAGAATGATATAGGGAAAAGCAGGGGAATTAATGTTACAATTGAGAGGTCAGATAATCGGTAATATTAAATCCTTTATTTAGTAGCAACTAATCCATAATACAGTTCGTACAAAATACAAAAAAAATATTACAAGAAAATATAACCTACAAAAAAATATCAATAGGGAATAAACAAGGAAAGACTTATGAAAAATCTATATAAATAAAATTGTTTAGTAATAATATTTTAACAAGTTAGAACCTACAATTGTCTAGAATTATTCCTAATTATAAAGTAATAAAAAAAATTAAAAATTTTAAAAATTATAAAATAAAACAATAAATATATAAAAAATTGCCCAAGACCGCTAAATATTCGATTCAAGTAATAATAATAATAATAATACATTTATTTGCAATTTCAGACAGATTATTGCAAACTTACAACTGAAAACAGGATATTTATTTTTAATTGCAGCCCCTAAAAAACTAGTACTAAAAAATCTACAAAAAATTACAAAGATAAATCACAAAAACAAAAAAGACGTATAAATAAACAATTTTTAAATTGGCACTTTTATATCCACAAAAAGTCACAATAAATAAACGACAAAAAAGTAACTATTAATCAATAGAATTTCGAGGAAATTTCCTATTTAACAAGTTTTTGATATCCGAATTTGTTTTAAGAAAAGAAATAATTAAATAATTTAAAATTAGCGCGAAAAAAAGACAAAAAGAATGAAGTAAAAAAGAAGAAATTAAAAGTATAGGAACTTTAAATTAAAAGTATTTTAATTTTTTATTAAATGAAAGCTCTTTAATTTTTTTTGAAAACTGTTAATTTTAAGAATTTTAAATGATAAAGTCACTTGCGTTTTGCATGTAATTCTCGTTTTTTTGGTCGATGGCAAGAGGCCTTAATAATTGCCTGTGAGAGATATTCAACGCGATTAGCATAGAGAAATTGCAACTTCAAAGTATACTCTTAAAATAGCCCACTAAAATGCTAATTTTCAAACCATACTTTTATAAAACTCTCTAAAAGTTTTATCCATGTAAAACTTTACAATCCAGGATTTTCATATATCTGAATAATAGTATGTCCAAGCGTATGTCTGAACAATACACATAAAAGGGTAATTTTTTTTTGTGATCATGAGATTATTTGTATTTCTACTATCTACAGAAATAGCAGGGAGCATATAAATCTAAATAGAGAGGACACCTAATGGTTAATTTGCGACCCCGCTCAACTGACTTGAAAACCAAGTGGCGCATAGATAAAAAAAATCATAACTTAGCAGTAAAGCGGAGAAGCAGACGATATTTAAAAAAATATTTCATGTCAAAAATATAGTTAAATAATAATGTATGTTAGTGTTTGTTTATATTTACTTTTTTCAAAAAAATCCACGTTCATGTAAAAAATGTTTTATTATTTTATGCACAACCGCGCGCGCACAAATTATATTATTTTTTAAAATTTTAAAAAAATTATAAAATGTATTTTTAGAAGGGTAAATAAATTAATAAATTCTAGTTTCCAAAACACTACAGCTTTATGTTAGAATCGACGAAATTTTTACTCTATTTTAAAATTTTTGATACGTTTATACTCAATTTGTCCCGCTTTTTAATTTCAAAAATCTGGCAACCTCGTTTAAGCTAGAGCAATGAAATTTGGCACATAGGTATGTTGGCCTTTCGGCAACGCACCCTCGAGTGTCATAAGAAATTACATATGTAATATAATAGCCCGTAGGGGGCAACAGGGACCAAAATGTGTATTTAAACTATCCCTCATACCTTCCATACCAATGCAGTGGTGGTTCATACTATTACCTACAAGTCTACTACACCAAAAAAAAAAATTCGTGGTAAGGTGAAACATAAGATATATATAAATATTTTTTTTTGGTGTGTTTTAGTGGGATAGAGTCAGATAGAAAGAACCAAATTTATTCTTCGCCGACGTTTCGACACTTTATTTTGCCATCTTCAGGGCTCTACAAGACAAAGAAAAGGAGTTCGTAAGATAACAGAAAAACAGAAAAATCAATTAAAAAAATTTTTCATGTCTCGGTAGGTTTGGAAATGTACATAAGTTAGTTTTAAATAAATTGATATTAAATAAAAGTTAATTAGTGGCTAAATAGGTAGGTATATGGTATAAAAGTGTTACATACATACATTACATATAGTATCAATTATAGATTTGTCGCCAAAATCACGTCATAAAATTTTTGAGAACACTGTATCTATAAAAAATGTCATTTTTTCTTGAATGCATTAAAAATGGCATTTCTTCTTGAATGCTGTTCCTGACAGAAATTAAACTAAAATTACAACAATTAATGACATTTTATAGATGGTTTTCCATGGTTTCAGACTTTGCCAGGTTTCTCCTGACCAAAATCTAAAAAATCCAACAAGCACATTAAAAAATCATTTTTATATCAATTTCTACGTCCTAAAAATGTTTTGAACTTATAAATACTTCGCAATTTTTCTGCAATATAAGCAGAACACAAAAGTTTACATATTGAAAAAAAGGTGGGTTGGAGTGGGATCCATGCAGTCTCAATTCTTCAAAAATGTTTCGTTTTTTTGTGCAAGTTTTAAAGAAATCCAGTAACCTGAAAAATTTAGTCTACAACAAAAATACTTTGTTGTTGATTGAATGTTATTTAACTGTTCAGACTGAAAATTAAACTCATAAAATTCTAAACATGTGTGTTTATAGTTAAATTTGGTAAAAACATCATATATTTTATGGTTTCAAAATGATTTTTGAAGGCACAAAAATTGCCGTGCTGCCTGTCGCAGAAATTCCGGACAATTTTCAAAAACCCGGCCGGACGTATCCGGACGCCTCCAAAACACGAACACGTCCGGGGAAATCCGGACGGATGGTAACCCTTTTATGCTCAATTTAACCTCTCCTATCACTCATACATTTTACGCACCCTGTATAATAAACCACGCTCGACTAAAATAGCCGGAAAAATAACATCACATTGTTATTTATTTTTGCTAATCAAGCAAAACAATTTTACGTTAATTTGATCAAGTTTTATAAGTTATCGTTCTAAAAATATCCACGATTACGTCTATTTCGACAAAATATTTCGTTTATGAAAATAATTAGAAATAAATTGAATGAGAGGTATACTCTAAAACTTCCCTCGCTTAAGAACATATATAAAAAACCACTAATCATATACACATGGGTTAGAATGGATCGGTCAGACTTTTCCAAGGTATATCTAGAGTTTTCTTGAGTATATGCACACTGTTCAGGGGTTTATTCAGACTTTTCCATGGTATACTCCAACATTTTCAGAGTGTATCCAGTTTTTTCTAGAGTGTAGCCAGACTTTTCCAGGGTCTTTCCAGACTTTTCCAGAGTGTATTCAGAATTTTCCAGGATGTATCCAGACTTTTCTTGAGCATTAATTCATTTAGGGGCGTATTCAGACTTTTCCATGGTGTACTCGAACATTTTCAGAGTATATCCAGCTTTTTCCAGAGTGTAGCCAGACTTTTCCAAGATCTTTCCAGACTTCCCAGCTTGTATTCAGACTTTTCCAGGATGTATCCAGACTTTTCCAGAATGCATCCAGACTTTTTCTGGGAATATTCAGACATTTTCAGGATCTTTCCAGACTTTTCCCGAGTGTATCCAGACTTTTCCAGGGTCTTTCCCGACTTTTCCAGAGTGTAGCCAGACTTTTCCAGGGTCTTTTCAGACTTTTACAGAGTCTATCCGGACTTTTCCAGGGTCTTTCCACACTTTTCCAGAGTGTAGCCAGACTTTTTCAGAGTGTATTCAGAATTTTACAGGATGTATCCAGACTTTTCCTGGGTGTATCCAGACTTTTCCAGGACGTATCCAGACTTTCCATCTTGTATTCAGACTTTTTCAGGGTTTATCCGGACTTTTCCAGAATGCATCCAGACTTTTTCTGGGTGTATCCAGACTTTTCCAGGGTCTTTCCAGACTTTTCCGGGGTGTATCCAGACTTTTATAGGGTGTATCCAGATTTTTTTTCCGGGGTCTTTTCAGACTTTTTCAGAGTGTAACCGGACTTTTCCATATAAACTTTTTTTTATGAAAACACAAACCAAAAAATGGGAAAAAATAAGGAACACGTTTCTTAAAAACGGCTTTACATAAAATTTTAATTTTTTTCAAATTGCACGAAGACCCTTTTTCCAATGTTAATGTTACCTTTAAAGTTAAACACTGAAACCTTATCCTGTTACAGTTAGCATAAAGTGCATATGCAAGGAAAAAAAATATATTTTTGAGATAGACATAGCTTTAATTAAATATACATATAAAAATTTTGTGATGCCAAATTTTAAATCCTTAAATTTGCTTTTTAAAGATACCCCATGTTATAGGGTTCGTATATGGGTTGACAGATGTCAAAAAAATGTATTTAATGGAATTTATTTTTAACAAGCTTTCCACAAAGGTGCCACAAGTGGTACCTTCTCATGAAAAAAATGTTGGTAGGTCCTGGGCCTTCTGTGATGGCCCCCAAATGGGCCGCCAGTAATGTCCTTGTGTGGTATGTTCTTTATTCCGCTTTGTCAATAGAGAAATATGTAGTGTATTTTAAAGCTAAAACAATTGACAAAAAAATAAGTTTTTTAAATTCTTGACACATTGGTTGACAGATGTCAAAAAAAAACTGGTGCGTTAAATTTATTTTTTAACAAGCTTTCCAAAAAGGTGCCACAAGTGATACCTTCTCATTTAAAAAAATAGTTGGTAGGCCCTGGGCCTCTAGTGGGGGCCCCAAAAATGTTATTTAACTTGAGCGGAAAGTCCGTAAAAAATCATTAAAGACTCGCTTCTATCTTTTTTTAAAACCTCTTTCTTAAAGCCGCTAGAGGCACCGTTCCATTAAAAGAATTCACCCTGTATATAGGACTGTAGAATATTTTTATTTAATTTTAATGGAAAAAATATATAGGCCAAATGTACTATGTGATATATTTTTCCCAACCCAACCCTAGGAATATTTTTAAAACTTTTAATATGTGATCCCCTCGAACAAGCCGAGCTACAAAATGTTGTTTATTTGAACTTTCTAGGTTTAGAAGAACTGAAGTGGGGGTGGCCCCTCAGCTTAACGATTAAGCGTTTTCTCGAAAACGGCTACAGGTACAAAATCAATTTAACGTTAACAAAATAGCTACAAAAAGGCTACAAAATCTAGCATTAAAAATATTTGGGCCCCTTATGATGGTCTCCCGAGGTTAACCGACGTATTGTTTTTATGTCAATCGGCAACAAATTATAAATATGTGCAACTTTTATTTTTTTGTCTAATATTGACTAGATGGTAATCATCAACTTGTGTAAACAAATGAAAATCTTTATGAAAATAAACCCAAACTTCAAAAATGTATAGACTATACAAAGTTAGATAAATATACATGTGTAAATTATGTGTGTCATTTAAAATAATTAAATGATTGCCAAGTTATACCTAGAAATGCAACACCGCCCAAGTGAAAATATTTTAAAAATTTATCTTATATTTTTGATGGATTGCATTTCAAAATATGCTAACATAACACATTCCACATGTTCACATTCTCGAAAAAAATGGAAAGTCAGGGGAAAAAAAAGTGGTCATGGAAAGTCATGGAACTTACTGAAAAGTCTAGAAAGCAATTCCTCGATAATAGTATCGGAATTGCTATTTATATGCTCTTTCAGAGTATTAAAAATACCCTTTGCAGTTAACCCAGCACACTTTTTTCTACTATTTCATCATTAATTTTAGCAACGAGGATATAATCTAATTTTAGCCACCTTTCTTAAAACCGTTCAAAACGTATACTGCCGTCCTAATTAGAATCACAGTAAGTTCCATGCTAACTGTATGGAACTTACTGGGTTTTTAATTAGGACGGCAGTATAGAAAGGTCATTTTTTAGTAAAATTTTCTCAAAAAATTAATTCATTTATCATATATGATTTTGGCAGTCAATCTATCACAGGCCAACATATCTAAGAACTGATTTTAGATATACTTAATGTGCTGATTCTAAAACTGGCAGCAGATTTTTTCTATCAGCTCCAGTTTTTGAGATAGAGACTAATAGAATTTAGTTCTAATGCAAGGCAAAAATAAATAAATCAACATCTCTTTAAAATTAAAAATAGAAATTTGGTATTCAAAACTAGGATCTAATTAGCCAAATATACCTGAAATTGTCCGTAAGCCAATATTCCTAGACCTGGTTAACCCGCATTACTTAATCCTATTAATTTTATTATATAGTACCTTTTGTCTACCTTTATCCTTCTCGACTTAGTATATTGTTTAGTTTTTGCAAATAAAGTTGTGTCATAATTTTAATCATTTTATAGTGTTAAAACTAAAACAATGGCATCCACAAGCAGGCGTAGCTGTGTAAACCATCCAGATGTTTTTTGTTATGTATGTGGCGAATACATCTTGAAAGAAAGTAGAAACACTATTTCTGAATGTGTGAAAAGATCTTATCTTGCCTATTGTGGCGTTCATTTGTGGACAATTGGAAACAGAAAGTGCCTGAAATTTGGTGTACCAGTGGTTTGGAGGGAACCACGTAACCATTATGATGACTGCTATTTTTGTCTCGTTAATATTAAAGGCATAAATAGGAACACTCATCACTCTAAGGAAATCCCCCTTCCAACCTTTAGCAGCAGTCTTCCTGAAATCCCGGAAGATGATACAGAAACATCAACGTCTGATGAAGTTCAAAGAATGCAATTAGAAAACGACAGTGAATTTGAAGCAGATTTAACAACTCCTGTGTTTTAATCAACAAGAACTGAACGATCTCGTGAGAGACCTATACCTCTCAAAAGGGGCCGCCGTAGACCAGTGTCTTAGCCTGCAGAACAGAGATCGCAGGATCGGATCTCGGCAAGTACACATTGCTTCACACAACACCGAATGCGACTCGAGACGACGACGGGCGGCCCCACTTCTCAGCAGCTCCGCAGTTGACGTTGTGCATAGAGAAACAACAAACGAGGTAGAAGTAGACGGCACGGTTGACACTGCACCAAAAACTTTGCGGGACTCAAAGGTGGACGGCCGAGGACCCCACCAAACTGGGTAGAGGAGACTAGCCGGTGACCCAAAAAAGGACGACCTGGACTTCTCCGAGATCGGGACTCCATGGGACGCGGCTGGACTCCGACAGATTTGGTAGCGGGAGTGGACAGAGGGTGACTTGGAAGAGGCGGTACCACCTTCGGGTAGCAGGACACTCCAAAGAGATGCATCTGAAGACTCCGACGGCGACCTCGACCAGCGAAACCAGGACCTCGATTTTCGGCTCAACCTATATGACGGCGGGCTGCTGGGGAGAAAAGTCTACCGTCAACGAAGTTCTGCTGGGACGGTAGCGATGTTAGATAGATGCAAGTTTAACATGTAGCAGGACCACCCTTCGGAGGGGGTGTAAAGCCGGCCGTCCACTGTGTATACTTGCTACGCAGTCTAAAGATCCCTGCCCTCGACAAAGAGGTGTCAGGCAACAGGCAAAATTAAGTCCTCTTAGAGAAAGAAAACTTGCGTCCTAAGGGGCACGTGCATCAGACGGGGTGTTTTGTATGGCAAAAAGGGTCCATTATGCGGCCTAATTGCCAGGCCTACGGCCGCCCATCTACTACTACTACTACTATACTTCTCAAAGGAGTGTGCTGAATTACCTGCATTCAGATTAAAAGAAAAGAACCTTCTTTATCCAGGCGCTTCAGACGATTGGCGCCTTTTCATTGACAGTTCAAAACTTAGTTTAAAATGTGTCCTTTTACATAACGGTAACAAATATGCCTCAATTTCTATTGAACATTCTACTACCATGAAAGAGGAGTATAAAACAATAGAACATTGTTTATCGTCTCCTGATGATGCTAACGTTGTTAATAGAACAAGTTTTGAAACAAATTAAATACGAAGAACATCAGTGGGCGATTTGTGTTGATTTGAAAATGGTGAACTTTCTCCTTGGAGAGCAAACTGGATAAACAAAATACTCCTGTTTTTTATGTCTTTGGGACAGCAGAGCTAAAGATCAGCACTGGGTTAAGAGAAATTGGCCTTTAAGAGATACTATGGTTCAAGGAAAACAAAACGTAGTGAATGAACCTTTGGTTACGAGAAAAAATCTTACTACCACCCTTGCATATCAAGTTGGGGCTTATGAAGCAGTTTGTGAAAGCGTTAGATCGAGATGGAAATTGTTTTGGGTACTTGTCACGTAAGTTTCCTGGGATTAGCACGGAAAAACTAAAATCTGGTATATTTGATGGTCCTCAAATAAGGCAACTTATTAAAGATCCACAGTTCACCACATCAATTAATGATACTGAATCTAACGCTTGGGGTTCATTGGTTCAAGTAGTTAAAAATTTTCTTGTAAATCACAAGCAGACAATTACATAGAATTAGTGGAAACTATGCTTTCAAATTTTCATATTCTCGGTTGTAACATGAGTATAAAAGTTCACTACCTGCACAGCCACCTAGATAGCTTTCCAGAAAATTTATGTGACTGTAGTGAAGAACAGCGAGAAAGATTCCATCAGGATGTTAAAACTATGGAAGATCGATATCAAGGACGATGGGATAGCCACATGATGGCCGACTACTGTTGGAGCCTTCAGCGAGACTACACCAGTAAACTCCATGCTAGAAAGTCGTATAAAAGGAAATTTGTAGGTGATAGTGACTAATATGAGTATGAATGTATGTTAAGCTACTTTTTATAATAAATATTTAATTATATGTGTTTTTTTGCTACTGGCAAGTCATAGTTATAACGAAAAATATATATAGAGGTTAAAAAAAAGTAAATAATTCCTATTTTAAAAACTAGATCTGATAGACAAAATCTGATGGCTATTTCGGATTCTCCAAATTACCCAGGAACAGTTAAAAAATCGCCGGTACCAAAATGTGTGTTGGCCTGTGAATTGACACTAGATGCCAATTCAAAATATATTTTACAAAAATGTAATAATTATTTTTGTATCGCTGTTTGAAATAGACAAATAAATCTGAGTGTAACGGAAGTACCTTCAAAAAAGGAAGAAAAAATGTTAAACGAGAGGTTTGATCAGTTATAAAGCTGAAACATCGCTTACGAAGCCACATTCTTTCGAAGCACATCGATGTGTCGTTAAATTTTCTTTTTAACAGGCTTTCCAAAAAAGTGCCACAAATGGTACCTTCTCATTAAAAAAAATAGTTGGTAGGCCCTGGGCCTCCAGTTGGGGCCCCAAAAATGTTTTTTAACTTAAGCGGAAAGTCCGTAAAAAATCAATAAAGATTCGCTTCTAGCTTTTTTAAAACCTCTTCCCTAAAGCCGCTAGAAGCATCGTTTCATTAAAAGAATCCACCCTTTTCCGAGGATCTCAGATTTTGTCCAGTTCCTCCAAAAATAAGCCCCCCCCCCAATTTAGAAACCTTGTAGGGACGCAATGCATGACATATTAGGATATTAATCACTTACTTCGCCTGATCGGGAGCGCTTATATCGCACGAATGCTGCTCGGGGACACCTGTCCATTGCCTGGCTAACTTCACCATGCCGTAGGCGTCCATAAGGCCGTATCCAAAGCTATGAGAGACGTTCCTTCCCACTCCGTTCACCTGCCAATCGGGCGCCTTCAAGTGTTGAGGTCGCGCCGTCCTCACCACGATGTGCTGCATGTCCCTCCAGGTAAGGTTGGGGTTCGCCTCCAGGGCCAGCGCGCAGATACCGGCGGCTAATGGGGCTGAGGCGCTGGTACCTAAGGAAAATAAGATGTTATAAAAGAGAATACCATCCATTAGAGTAAGGTTTCTAGGTATGTGATTAGTGACAATACGGGTAATTTTACAGAAATGAATATTTTTTTAACTAAGCGACATTCAATAACTTATTTTCATTTACGGAAGCGTTAAGTATGTATTTTTAACGTAGTAAGTTGAAACATGTGCTTTGCAAGATAATTTATTAGTACACTGGAAATTGGTTTTTCTTAAATAAGAAAAGAGAATTCCACCGCATAAAATAGGACACCCACGGTTTATCAGAATGTGCAAAATCAAATCCGTTAAATAAAAGAAAGTTCAATTATAAAATCATTCACTATAGAAACAGCAATTCGTTAAAACAATTTTTTATCCGAACCTTATTTCTTCAAACCCATTCAATAACAAATTCGAAATTTATAAGACCCGTTTTAAATCAAACCATTGTTCATTAAACTCATTCAATATCAAACCCGGAATTCGTAAAACCTGTAATTTATCAGAAAATTTTTGCTAAATTGATTGCGCATTCGCCAATACCACATGAACCGGAGGCGTACTCGCAGGTGGCGCGGCGGCGTGGCGTTTTGATGCATTTGTCGCTGTTACGCGCGCATACCTGTACAGGTTGCGTTCAATAGTTTGTGTATAGCAAAAATTTTCTAATAAATTACGAGTTTTACGAATTCCGGGTTTGATATTGAATGAGTTTGATAAACAATTGTTCGATTAAAAACGGGTCTTATAAATTTCTAATTTGTTATTCAATGGTTTTGATGAAATAAGGTTCGGATAAAAAATTGGTTTGGCGAATTGCAGTTTCTATGGTGAATCGTTCTTACGATGAATATTTTTATTAAATACGGTCTGATAAATTCCTGCTTTGATAAACCATAGGCGTTCATAAAATATAAAATACCTTTACATCATATACAACTATCGGCCAAAAATATTATACAGGATGTATAAGGTATACGTATAAACATTTTAGTAGGTGGTAGGAAATTAAAAAATAAGATAAAAAATTCCGATAATGTAGGAGTCTAAACTCCTCCTAATTCTGATTTTTCTTAACTTATCAGATTTTGTTACTTTACAGTGTCCATAAAACAGCAAAATAAAAAATGTTATCTATTTTACATATTTTTAAAAAGCACTTCTTTCGTTGAGCAAAGCATTTTTAGTTCTTGTCCGGTTTTTGCGAATAATACCTCATTGTAAACTGAAAAGACGTGACTTCCGGATAATTAAAATCAGGTACATTGGCTTACAAAAAAAGTTTGACAAGAAGGAGTGATTTTTCAAAAGCATGCGCCAGCGTATATAGGCCAGAGCCTTAGCTTCCCGCAGAGCTCAAAATCTAAAGAATCGGACGAGATTTAACAAATCCCTAGTAGAACAAAAACTAGAGTTTTTTAGACCTATGTTTTACAAAGGGTTAAAACACCACTTTATTCGTTGGCGTTGAGCTTTATTTCTTCTTGTCCGATTTTTAGAAGTGATACTTTTCTGTGCACGTGTCTTTATGGCAAATGTCTAAAATCGAGTACAGTGGCGCACATAAAATTTTGGCGGAGGGTGTTAAAAATTTAAAAATCATGTGCCTTCTTGGATCTTAATGAAATGTCAATTTTGACAAAAGTTTCGTATAGTCTGAAGTTCTAGATTTTCGCAGGAGCTAAAACCACAAAAATCAAAAGTACGGTAGCAAAACTACAGCCGAAAAAACATGTACGTTTTTTTTTGGCCCACCTTATACATTATTAGCTGCTCTCCGGACATAGTATTATACAGACCGCTTCAAGCTACTGCGAACATAGGGGGAATCAAGTCCAATTTACTCTCCGTGCCGTACGACCGAGGTGGATTCGAAGCACGCTGCAGTGTTATCTTTTGGAAATTAATTTTGTTTGTATCATTTTGTTTTATTTCTGCCTTGCTCGAGAAACAGATGGGTAAGTTCTTAATTGAAATAATACATTTTTAAAACCAAAAATGGATGTCTACGAAGTTGCCGAAAAAGTGCAGATGGTCAAATGGTCAAATCGTCATAACCCAACACACGTTCGATATTGGTCGAGGGAAAATTTGCATTTGTATTTTGACGTAAGAACACAGTATCCCCAAAAATTAAATGTTTGGGGGGGGGGTATTATAGGGGAACACGTAATTGGGCCATTTTTTATTAACGGCAATTGCAATTTGAATGGTTCTAGATACTTGGATCTACTGCAGCAGCACATTATTCCAACTGCTAGGCAGTTGTTAGGTGTAAGATTTGGTGAAACATGGTTTCAACAAGATGGTTGTTCCGCTCACAATGTTGGCCTTGTTAGGGAATATCTTGATAATGTATTTCCTAATCGGGTTATAAGTACACGGGGAACTATTTTATGGCCAGCTCGATCTCCCGATCTTGCTCCTAATGACTTCTATCTGTTTTTGAAGAAGCTTTTCAAATTATCACCCCTAACATGCTTGGAAACGTTAGAAGGGGTTTTTATAGTAGGCTCGGATATTGTCTAGCCGAGCAAGGAGGACTTTTCGAACATTTGCTTTAATTTTTTTTTGACTGGGAGAATCTTTTTGGTTTTTAGAATGTATTATTTTATTTTGAGAACTTGCTTTTATTTTGTTTCTCCTTATTATTTTCATGGTAACACGTCGTCACTGATAAATCTAAGCAGTTGACAATAAAACGCTCTTATTTATCAGTGACAAAAAATAAGAAAATTACGTTATAAAAATTTGCGTATTTATTGACCAAATTCCGGTTTCATTGACTACGCTCCACACAGCACCGTGGTTAGAGGCGTACTAAATACCAAAGGAAAGTCATGCAAGTGGTGATCGCAAGCCTGAGTATTGGTTGCTTCACTGATAGGCGTGCGGTGTCTCTGCATGTACGTACACTGGCAAATTAGACTTCTTCCGCCCTATGTTCGCAGTAGCTTGAAGCGGTCTGTATATCTCTGTGTGCACAGAACCCTTGACCCCGTTCTCATTTTAGCCAGCGCCTTCTACGATTTTAAATGATATATTTAATCTAAGATCATCATAAAGTACTAACACCTGTCAAACTAGCTGTAAACAATTATTTACATAATTAAATCGCATCGAAATTTGACGACCCATCTAGCACACGACGATGTCTGAAGGACACCTTGTTTCGGTCTGGTTTATGCCGGGACGTCTTAAGACGTCTCTTTTTGGTCGTTTTCTACTTTTGAACGTCTAAGAGACATCTTTTTAACGTCGTTTTTAAGACGTTTTAAAAAGTTAAAAGAATTTTCGGAACACACAATAACATATACGCAAGCGCAGAAACACATCAGTCTGGCCAGCCAGCCAGGTGGAATTTCGACATTAATGACATGGGTGCACATGCGCAACAATAAGGTTGGAACTAATAAAAGTAGTGCCTGCCTTAACAAAGGACGATACAAACTTTATTTCTAACTCTATATTTTGGAATTTAGTTAAAGGTCAGCTTAAGCTGACAGGTGTCAAATTTTGTATTTGGGTATTTTAAGTGTACAGCCCATCACCCACCGAAAGTAAAGTTCTATAATAGCATACAAGGCATCTACAAAATCAGAGCCCGGCCTTCCAAAAATTTGCACTGTTCACCTATAAATTTACTATAAACAGAGAGCATATAAACCTAAATAGAGAGGACACGTGATGGTAATATCCGACCAGCAAGTCACGCGATTCACAGCGAGTTTTTGATTTTCAGCTGAATGCGCCAGAATGACCCGGGGTAATATTTACTTAAAATTAAAACGGCAATAATCCCGCGAGTTGAATGAATATCGATTATCACTGGCGTACATACTTGTATTTAATGCAATTTTAAATGAACTTGTTGCTAAGGAAGCTAGCAGAAAGTTGTTATTGTATATATTTTTTAAGCCTTTACTACTTGTAATAATTTAGGAAAAAGCAGAGAGCATATAATTTAGGTTTTCTCGGGAAAAAAATAAGTTTTTTTTTATTTATTTTCTAAATATTTTGCTATCCACGGTTACTACAATTCTGCTAAAAAAAAAACAAACATTTGCAGCAAACCACACAGCTTGAAATTTTTATAACCCCGAAATTTACGAATGCGTGAAAAATACATGATTAGGAGATCAGAATGGGTGAGAAGGTATGGATATAATTTAGGTTTTCTCGGGTAAAAAATAAGTTTTTTTTTATTTATTTTCTAAATATTTTGCTATCCACGGTTACTACAATTTTGCTAAAAAAAACAAACATTTGCAGCAAACCACACAGCTTTAAATTTTAATAACCCCGAAATTTACGAATGCGTGAAAAATACATGATTAGGAGATCAGAATGGGTGAGAAGGTATGGATATTCCTTCAATGGTTCTGTTCTCCTAATCCAAAAGAGGCGGTTGGGACGTAACCATGTCAATTCCCATCATGCGGAGTGTTCTCCAAAAGGGCAAGACAAAGAAAGTTTTTCAGAAACACCTGTTAGGTTTTTTTTTAATTTGACCGCCGAAGACGAAACCTTGCAAAAATGTAATGTTTAATTTAAAATAAAAGAAAAAAAACTGGCGCCGCAGGGAAACATTTTTGGGAAGTTGATACGTAATTTCGTCGGAGAGGGGGTCGACCGCCTCCCTCTGTATTCGCCTGTGACTGTACCGGCACAGGTCTGTTGTCTGCAGCGCAACGCGGGCAATCGATATTATGGATAGTTCCCAACGCGGAACTCGTCCAAAAGAATACGATTTTCCTGTGCGCCGCCACTGCTTTGGATCGATAAAAATAAGCAAAATCGAAAACGAAAGTGGCGCACGAAAGTTTCCAAGCCAAGAACTAAAAAAACGATAGCTGCGCCACTTTGTTTTCAAGTCAGTTGCTCGAGGTCGCAAATTAACCATTAGGTGTCCTCTCTATTTAGATTTATATGCTCTCTGCTATAAATTAACAAATAAAAAATTTGACACCTACCAGCGTAAGCTGCTTCGTGCTATTCTAAAAGAGCCTTTACCTTCTGAGATAAAATTATTTGTTTTTATTTTACTTGAATCTTTTTTTTTGTTTATTGTGTTTTGCCTTTCATTATAAGAAGATCAGGGATCAGATTTTTGGGGTAAAAATAAAAAATTAGAATAAATTTGAGTCCTGTTGAAAACTAAAAGCTTGGTTATACCGAGGGGTGGCTCGGTCGTCATTTTGTGTACATAACTTGTACATAACTTTTTCTAACAGCCGCAGAAGACCCAGAGACCTATACTATAGAGTATTTCTAAAATGATAATTTTCTGGAGAATTCAACAGTGTCAAAATATATAGGGTGTTCCATAAGAAAAAAAAAATAACTTTTTGGCACACCCTGTATACCATTTGAACTGAATAATTTTTATTAATTATTTTGAGGTCCCTATAAAATACCGTTTTACCCAGTTTTTGTTTGGTTCTTCTGCGGCCATTAGAAAAAAAGTTATCTCAGTGAACACTTATGACCCTGTACACCAAAAGGCATTTTTTACCAGATTTTGCCTCTAAATGCCCCCGAAATGCCACGAAATAATGCTTAAAATTGCCTCAAATTTCCACGAAATGCAATCGGCATGTACACTAAAGTGCATTACCGAGCCACCCCTCGGGTTTTACCCTTTTACCAGTCAATCTTATGCAGTCTTGACTATAAAATGACTATCGTGGGTCAATTATTCGTGACCGATATCCTTCAAAAAATAATTTGATAAAAGTTTAACTTTATTTTTACAGTTTTATAGTGGTTTATTATTGTGTGCGCTCAATTTCTATCAGTTGTTGAAAATGTAATACTATGTTACCTATTTTTATGTTTCGCTATATGATCAGTGCCATAAAGGTTTAACTTATGTCTTTGATCAGTACCCTTAGTTACATTGTTGGAAATTCTAACGTCAAAATAATGCCTTAAGAAAGTCAGATTCAAGATGTTTTATTACAGATCTTAAAGACGTCTTATGCATCGCTAAGATGTCTTTAAGACCACGAGTAACACCAGTCCTCTTAAATACGTCTTTCAGCTGTCCACATTTACGTCTTTTAAAGCTGGTCGTCTTTAAGACCATTTAAATACCGGGTGCTCCTTTGTCACACGTACCTGTATGACTGCTAGTACACGAATGCCTCAAATCAGTCGTGACGACCTGTTTTTCATTGACAGCCCCGCTGCTGTAGGTGGACGCCAGGGTGGAGCTGCACGCCTCGCTGTACCACGGCACGTTACCGTTTTCGGTGGCGCTAGAGATGGACAGACTGTAGATGGAGTTGGTGTAGCCGTCACAGTTGCAGTTGTCGTGGTCCCTGCCGCCGTTGCCGGAGGCCCAGATGAAAATCGAACCCCTACCGCCTCGGCCCTGAAACAGCGGTTTCCGATGAAGAAAAACATACAATTATGCACGAAATGTTCAATAAACTATACTGTAAAGACTAACTAACAATACATCCACTCAGAAACGTTTAAATACATCAACTTTCTCCTTGTGTATAGGTAATAGTAGTAGTAATAGTACAAGTAGAGGAAGGATAGGGGCCCTCTGCCTGGCGACTTGGCTCTACTCGAGCTCTTTTCGGCATTCTCATCGCACCCCGTCGCACTTCCACTCTCCCACGGACGAACTTCCAGTCCTTTGCTATAAGGTCTACCGACTCGAATCATTCCTCTTGGAAGATTCCTTTTCTGATTCCTCTGTAGGGTGAAAGTCTTGTAAGGTAGTGGAATGGGTTCCCTGCTTGTGCACATGTACCTCGAAAATATGATAAAGCAGTTACAGGTTCTGTTTTAAATTCAGTTGAGACCTGACCCTGGATAAAAAAAAAGAATTTTGGCTAACTTTTTTGAGATATAAATGATATCACGAGATGAGACTGCAAGTCAAGTTTGGAACTAAATGAACTCGAGCAGGCGGAGATATCGGATGTATGTAAAACATATTTTATCGTGATACAAAATCTTACTGGCTCAACAGAAAACTGTAAAAATTCGTTTCAAATATATTTTAATGCTTTTTGTTTGAACTTGATGGGGCTAATAGTAAAAAAAATTCTTTAGGGGAGGTTTTCTTTATTTATTTATTTGTTTATTGTACAGGACTTTATACAAAGTATATACATTGTCAAATAGATGTTCTACAATATTTTCAACTGCAAAATGAAAAATTAATGAAACTAATTTTACACTAAAGAAGGCAAAAAATAGAATAGAAGTAGTTTTGAACCAGGTACTTCTGAAAGGCTTTTTTGAACAGATTACTGATGCAATGTTCTTTATGTCGGTTGGTATTTTATTAAAAATATAGCTACAGAAGCAGTGTGGACTTTTTTTAAAAGTGGACAAGTTATAGTTTTGTATTATTACATTACAGTTTTGTCTTGTTTGATAAGAATGTAAGGTAAGACACTACTGGGAACTTGCTTTGGTAGCGTTTTACAAACAGTCCTGCTTCCATTAAGTATTAAACCGTAGATTATTAAAATTTTTTGGCTTTGGAAAATGGGTTTGCATGAGTCAACCGGGCTTAAAGAGAAAATTTTGCGTAATATTCTTTTTTGTAAAATAAAAATACGATCTGTTTCACATGACTGCCCCCAGTACAACAGCATATATTTAAGATCGCTATAAACCAATACATAATATATATTCATCAACTGTTTATTTGAAGTTTATAATGGATAACCCTGTCCATGCTAAAAGAAATAAATATTAAGTAAAGTAAACATATTCTCGGAGGTAATTTTTACATGAGTGCTTAAAACTAAAGACTAAAGTTTAAATCAGCCTAACAATGAAAAATTGACTTTTTTCATGTTTTCAATAGCTAATGAGGTTAAGAAACTAAATTTTAAGGTTTAGTAAAATTTTAAAATAACAGCAAAGGTAAATTTAAAATTATAAAAAGAATATATGAAACTATATAATTAAAACAAAAAAAAACAAAAAAAAAATTAAAAACAAATGAAGCTAAAGATCAAAAATCTCTTCCAATTCTACCTCCTCTTTTATTGTGCGTAAGACAGAAGTCGCGTTTCCTCTTTGCACAGCTATTTCGATCCTCTTATTATGAAGTTTCGAGAACCCTTTTCCGGAATTTTGGAACTTATTTCCGAAATTAGTTCCTTTGCATCACAACCCAGAGGACCGAAGGTTTCCACAGCAAAAGGGATGAATATAAAGCGATCTAAAAGTTCCTCATACTTTTTTGTCTTTCGTTCCTCAGCCGTTTGTGCAGCCCCAACATATCTTTTGCTGTTACATTTAAATATGACGTTGCAAGGGTGTGACTGCACGTAGCATCCCAAAGCAGCCCCCTGCCCAACTTCCACGGTGTTAAAGTCATCCCATCGACACGTTTTCCGTCGTTGCGGAATATACCAAGCGGCTCCAAAATAGCTGGTTATTCGGCTGAAACTAGAGCTCGCTAATGGGGTTGTTTTCATGTAATCAATCGAGAACAATACTCCTAGCAGTGGCATATGCAGAAATTTTTCCTGGGAGAAAGCTTCGTTACGAAAATTCGATCTTAAACACTCGGCTTGAGCCCCTAAACCTCCCCCCAGCGTATGAGTGCAATTTTCATTAATTTCTAAGTCTATAATAATATGAAAGTTGTATTATATTACTACAACCATAATAGCTAGGACTGTCTAACAAATTGTCAAGAAGTCAGCCATTAATCACGTAATAGCCCTTTAAAAATGGTGGCTGTAGGGTAAGCAAAGCGATTTTCTATAGGACGTAATGTTAATAAAAATGAAAATTTTGGGAAAGTGGAATAGGATTCAGATTAAGCAAAGTGACTATTCTATAGAGTAATCCTTTCTGAATCAGGGAGAAACGAGCATTTTGCCGAAATTTTAGAAATAAATTCAAAATTTGCAGTAAAGAGGCAATGTCACGTACTTTTATCTTTCTCGCACTTGCACAGTGTGGATAGGCATTGTCTCTCTCTCAATTCAGCCTGAAGATCGGGTCAGATCGTATTAAAGAGAGACAGTTGCGCTTTATCTGTAATTACACGGATGCGCCAGAGATAGTTAGAGGGACATTTCCACGTTTAATTGCGAATTCTGAGTTTATTGTTAAAATTTCGGCAAAATGCTTTATTTCCCTGATTCAGAAAGGATTACTCTATAAAAAAAGCGCCTCATCATAATGCTGAAACCACTTCTTTTGGGTTTTTTTTATTAAATTAATATTAAACTTTATTTTATATCTTACTTTAAATTTGGTGTTCGTATTTAATAAAAAAATTCATCGTAAGAACGATTCACCATAGAAACTGTAATTCGTCAAACCAATTTTTTATCCGAATCTTATTTCATCAAACCCATTCAATAACAAATTCGAAATTTAACAGACCCGTTTTTCATCGAACCATTGTTCATCAAACTCATTCAATATCAAACCCGGAATTCGTAATTTATCAGAAAGTTTTTTCTAAATTGATTGCGCATTCGCCAACAAAAGATGAATGCAAGACGGGTGAATGCAAGTGACATCTATACACAAACTATTGAACGCAACCTGTAAGTATGCACGCGTAACAGCGACATGTGGTATTGGCGGATGCGCAATTAATTTAGCAAAAATTTTCTAATAAATTACGGATTTTACGAATTCCGGGTTTGATATTGAATGAGTTTGATGAACAATGGTTTGATTAAAAACGGGTCCTAGAAATTTCGAATTTGTTATTGAATGAGTTTGAAGAAGTAAGGTTCGGATAAAAAATTGGTTTAACGAATTGCTGTGCCTATAGTGAATGATTTTATAATTGAACTTTCTTTTATTTAACGGGTTTGATTTTGCACATTCTGATAAACCGTGGCCGTCCTTTGTACATATAAGGTAATCTAAAATTGAAAAAACTGAAACAAATATAACTTCGATTTTAAATTTTACCAAACTCACCCAGTACCTTGTTGGCTACTATCGACGCACCAAACTGTCAAGTATTATTTTTAAAAAAATATATATCAGTCAAAGTCAGTCAGTTGTATGACAACAGACAGATAATTTTAAAAAATCGAAAAAATTGTGAAAATAATTCCTTTGATAACGGCAATGGAGTTTCTGCCGAAACGTCAGATAAGTACTTAGATTCTAGTTAGGATTTACGAGTGTGTACCGATTAATTATTTTTTAAGAGAGTTCTTTAAATAAATGTCAAAAAACCCAAAAAAAAGTAGTTTCAGCATATTATTTTTGTTAGACTGCCCTATACAGTCCAGGCCTCATTGTATATTGGGTAGACATTGATCACCCGCGCCAAATTATTTTACTGACCACCCTGTGTTTTTGTATAAAAAAGCTTGAAATTTGCATTTTTTTGTGTGTTTCGCTTGTGGAAAAAGGCTAAATATCAAAAAGTACTTGGCCAATAGAAAAAAGAAAACCACTGATCAAAAGATAATTTCTTTCTGCGTTTTATGTATTATGTTCTAGGTCTATTAAGTACTTTTTTATATTTATCCTTTTTCCACAAGGGAAACTCACAAAAAAATGCAAATAAGAAGTTTTTTAATACAAAAATACAGGGTGGTCACTAAAATAGTTTGACCCGGGTGTTCAATATCTACCCAAGATCAATCACTGCTACAATGATTCAAAAACTTGAATCAAAAGTCAAAATCTCCGGACCTAGATTTTTTTGCGGGGGTATACGATAGGGCCAGGACTAATATACAATGAGCTTCAGGCTACTGCGAACATAGTGGGAATCAAGTCCAATTTACTCTCCGTGCCGTACGACCGAGGTGGATTCGAACCACGCTGCAGTGTTATCTTTTTGAAAATTATTTTGTTTATATTATTTTGTTTTATTTCTGCTTAGCTCGAAAAACAGATTGGTACGTTCTTAAGTGAAATGATACATTTTTAAAACTAAAAATGGATGTTTAAGAATTTGCCGAAAAAGTGCAGATGGTCAAATGGTACTATCAGGGCAGACCATTGAGACTTATTCAAGAACTCGTTGTTAGTGATAAATCTAACCAGTTAAAAATAAAACGCTCTAATTTATCAGTGACAAAAAACAAGAAAATTACGTTATCAAAATTTGCGTATTTATTGACCAAATTCCGGTTTCATGAACTACTTAGAGGCGTACTGAACGCAAGCCGCGAACGGTGATCGCAAGCCTAAGTGTTGGTTGCTCCACTGATAGGTGTGCGGTGTCCCTGCGTGTACGTACACTGGCAAATTGGACTTCTTCCGGCCTATGTTAGCAGTAGCCTGAAGCGCTCTGTATAGATATTTAAAGTGGGTCTCCGTCTATCTATGAAAACAATTTTATTGCAGACCCTTTTGTGCTGCCGGCCGGGATTATTTTTTTCACATTTAGGTTAATAAAATAGAAGTTTACTGTAACAATTTTTGTTTAGATTTTTAAACCTACCTTAGTAACGCCCTCGACGAAAGCCCTCGACGCCAGCTCCCCAGGCCCGTCTACCGTTTTCCCATCGTCGTCCGGTCCCCACGAGGCGCTGTAGATGTGAATGTGCTGCGGGTTCAGGCTCAGCGACCGCGCCTCCACCGCATCAGTCACGTCACCGTCGAGCATGCGCACCCCGCCGACCTGCGCGCCGTGCGCAATGCCCAGCGCGCAGATCGAGTTGTTGCTCTGCGCGGCCACTTCGCCCGCGCACCTCGTTCCGTGCCGGTTCGAGTCGATCATGTCGTACCTGGGGCTCGGGTCGGAGTCTTGGTTGTTGACGTCGTACGAAGCTAGGGGATCCTAAAAAAGGGAAAGCTGTTCTTATAATAGGGAATTATTGAAACGCAATTAGGGCCCGGCACTAATAAGGCCAGGCACTATTTTGACGCTGTTGACAGATACGCATACGCAAGAACGACCACATTTAGAGCCGACACTAATAAGGTTAGGGCCTAGCCTTAGAGTTTTAAAGCTTTGTGCTCTATACTCTATTAAATTAGAACTGTACTCTTTTTTCCCCATATCACAACAATGTTCAGTAATACAGTGGCGTAGCCAGGGGAGGTTTTGGGGGGTTAAACCCCCCTCCTCCCCCAGGAGGTCCAACCCAATCTACAATAAATTAATCATGATGCCCAAAGGAGAGCTATAACTTCCCCACTTTTTTGATCCTTTACTCCGGTTTGGGACGTGTGTTTGGTGTGATGTCTTAAATTTAAAAAAAATTTACCTACGTTGCTATGACGTCATTAATTGTGACAATTTTAGTTTAATATTAAGGAATTTTTATCACACCAGCATTCAAAACGTCTAAATAATGGCATTCTTAGTATAAGTTTTCTTAAAATTTTCATCTGGGGCGCATTTATGATTTGTCAACAAATCTATCTATACAATCGCAACGCACCCCTTCTCGACATCTAGCCCAATCTACTTTTTCAAAAATATTTTACAAAAAATCTAAGAGATCAAAATTTTTAAAGCATATTTTGTATTTTTTGTAAAAATTTTCACCTGCGGCGCTATACCAATATTAAATATTGTTACAATTTTGTTTAATTTTAAGCAATATTTTTGTCAACAATATTTGGAACGCGTAGAAAATAGCATTTTAGTGTAATTTTTTCCTATGGCGCATTTAAGGGTTAATTTTTAAAAAAATGTGCAAGAATTGCTTTTAAAAATAAGTATTTTTGTTTCGTATATACACTAACTTAACCTACCTAATTTTTAAAAATTTGCTTTAGTTAGTTGATTTTTATTAAATGATGAAACCCCCCCCCCAGAGTTGATTTCTGGCTACGCCACTGAGTAATAACCATTTTATTTTTATTATTATATATATATATATATAATTTTCGCCTGCGGCGCTATTAAATCATTCTTTTTTTGCGATTTTGGTTTAATTTTACGCAATTTTTATCAACCAACATTAAGAAATTGTTTAAAATGACACGCGTAGTTTACTTTTTTGCAATTTTTCACCTGTGGCACGTTTAAAACATGTTTTGCCAAGTTTTAGGTAAACAAATAACAAAATCTTTTAACGATTTTCCCTTAATGTTTTTTAAAAAATCAAGTAGGTCATATTTTGAGCCCCCATCCAAAGCAAGTATTATCATGCAAGGGGGAGGGTGGAGCTCGCCCTTCATTTTTTTCAGCCAACCCAACGTAAACAATCTCAAAATTTTTGGCCTAATTTTTAAAAGTTGCTAAAATTTGCCAAAACAGCACACAAACCGTTTTTAAATAAAACGTGTGTTTAAATGTTATATTAATAATAATAAAGAATTATGCAGCTCTATGTGATTTATATATTTTGTCAACACAACATTCATAACGCGTAAAAAATCATAATTTTGTCAAAACTTATGCCTGCGGCGTATTTAAAACACATGATTTTGAAATCAAATCTAGAATTAAGACTTAATTGACTAATCCAAACGAATAGCTGTATTAACCGCCCTCCCCTCTTTAAAAAAAAGCTGCAACCGCCCTTGAATCTTGGTATAGGGGAGGGTATAGGAACTTTTACCACGAATGTTATTTTAAAAATTATTAAACTGCTTGTTTTTTGAAATACGTATATGCACTCTTTTGCTCTTAAAAAATTATGGTGGCACTACCTTATTCGTGGTGGAATTATACTGGGCCGTATCTTAGCTGTGTCAGGCCGTATTTGACGTTTTTGACAAATATTCGCCATTTTTTTTACCTTAACCCTAAGTTCGGGAATTTTTTGTGTTACGACGGCCGAAAAAGCAAAAAATGGGCACAAAATAGCTATTTTTTTATGAAATCGAGTGACATGGCAGAAGAAAATGAAAAAAGCAACAGGCTCAAAGACTTCGTTTTACCGGTGAAGACAATATATGTTTGCTACGAGAACTAGTTTAACAAAATCCCTTTAAACCCAAGCGTTTTCGTTTTTCAAAATATTATTTAAAATCAAAAAGACCAGCACTGTTTCCAACACATCTTCCATGATTTTCAATCACTCAAAAACAATTTTAAATACGAAAATGTGAAAAAAAAAACAACACAGAATTTCGAAAACAGGCAGCATATTTTTAAAGGTTAGAAATAAAATCGTGTCGTCACCGTTTCGCTAGAGGCGCGTTCAATAATTCTATAATTTGCACCTTTTAGTGCCAGGCACAGCCTGTGGTACGTTCGGCGCTAAGTAGGCACTATCCTAGACCGATGCCTCCATATATGTATGAGGTTAAATATTGGACTTTCGAAGGCCAAACTTGTAAGCAAGATCTAAAATCTAGCAGGCCATGGAGCCGTCTTAAGCTGATCACACACAAAATTGCATAGTGCATAGCATGCTGCATAAAAAGTTCAACCTTATGGAAATATATCTATGTATATCCAATATGGCGGCTCCAAATCCGTCTCTGATTGGTCGAATTGTTATGCTATGTGTTATGTGAGCCTATGTAAGTTTTGTGTGTGATCAGCTTTAGCTCCGCGCCTATGCATATGCGCGAAAATTTTACGAGGCGGCCGGTTTCGCGACCTTCGTCTTCGCCCTTCGGTCGAGACGCAATTTTTGTTGATTTGTTTTGAGAGTCCCTATAGTTTGTAGAAAAAGTACAATAGAGAAAATGTATTTCATAGAAATGAACAATGGCAAAATCGTACTTTGTAGAAATCAAACTTCGGAGAAATTATACATCGCAGAAATCGTAAAACAGAGAAACCGTAAAACGTAGAAATTGGTAAGGCCAAAATCTGTTCTGTGCCTGACAGCTGTTTGTATGTGCCCTTAGAATAAGAAAGGGTGTAGATCAAGTTATTTTTTTTTCCAAACCAACCCGACTTCTCCCAACTTAAAAAACCTTAAATCAACCCAACCCAAATCAATCCAAAACACTTAGAAAAGCAACCCAAACCAACCCACCACCTCTTGAAATTTAGCATAAAAAAATCATTTTCTACGCCCTTTCTTATTCTAAGCTCGCATGCAAACACCTGTCAGGCAGAGAACAGATTTCGCCTTACCAATTTTTACGTTTAACGGTTTCTCTGTTTTACGATTTCGATTTCTACAAAATACGATTTTGCCAAAGTTTGTTTCTATAAATAACGATTCCTGCATTTTACTTTTCTTTATTTTATGGGACCCCTGTTTTGATCCATATAGTCGTTTTCCGCGTTTTCGTTCATGCAAATTTTTTTATTGTGATATTTTTAATCTTTGGTTACGCGAAAGTTTTTAGGAGTTATAATAAAAACTGTTTATACAGTACCCTCTTGTACCATTGTTTACCTCTTTCAACACTTTTTTATCAACGTTTTAAAACATGATGCTAATTGGAACAAAAGGCTGCAGATGGCGCAGTGTTGAACACTGAAGGTCCGTTTCTGCGAGCTTAACATAGTTACCATTGTTCTCTTTTCCTAAATGTATTCGTCTGAGAGAGGTCCAGCATACTACACATAACAGGAAAAATACCCGCCTGCACACCCTTCAACTCCGCATAACTGTCAGAGGTAACTATCTCAAGAATATAGTCAGATTGCGGGGTCGAAGGGTGTACAGTCAGGTATTTCCCTGGTATGCTGGATCTCTCTCAGACGAATGCATTTAGAAAAAGAGGATAATAGTGACTATGTCAAACTCGCAGAAACAGACCTTGAGGCTGCGTTCCGTCGCGTCGGAAGGTGATGTGTTCACAATTAAGTAAGGTGACCAACTCCTAAAGGTGCAAAACCGGGACACTCCGGCCATTCAATGTATTGTATATCATGTATTTTTTCTTATATGCACCCCTAATAATATTAAGATGTATTTTCCAAAATACTTATTAAAGAAAAATAATTTAAGTAAGGTTTCAATTCAAATTTATAGATGGCAGAGAACATCCGCTTTTTTAATTGCAGTGATTTTAAAGTTACAAAATACAGTGGTATCAAAACCGGAACGAACCGGAACTTTGGCTGAAAAATCGAGACTATCCGGGACGGATTTTTTCCCTGGGACAAATGGTTAAAAATCGGGACTGTCCCGGCAAAACCGGGAGGGTTGGTCACCTGAGCTTAAGATGTCGCCGCATAAAAAGACGTGCTTTGTTTGTGGATGCCGCCAAACAGCAAAAGTGAAGTTCCACAGGTTGGTAGCTATATCTTCTTAAAATTTGAAGGAAAAAAAAAAGAAAATACCTAAAACTTATTTCTATTCCTATATTTATTTATTTAAAAATAGAAAATACTGATTTTCTAAAAACGTAAACAAATAGAAAAATTTTGACAACTGCACAGCTGTCTGTCTGGTTTTTTGTTGGTTAACCGATGACGATGGCCGCGCATGTGCAGAACCGCTAAGCTTTGACGCCAGAAAGAGACAATAAGAGTCATAAAAGAGTAAAAGAGAAAGGTATAGACATATATATACGATATCCTGCTTATAAAGTTGTGCACGCCGAAAGCATTGCAAGGGCGTATATTTAAGCTCATACATATATGGATGCCTCCGATATTTATGCCCATATGCACCAACGTGAAAATTATCCGATTAAGTTTTAATCATGATTAACACTAATCGGACTTTGGAATAAGTCTTAACAAGAAAAGTTTCTATATAAAACACCCCATTCTAAACACCGATTAGTATCTAATCGTGATTAAAGCCTTACGGGAAATTTTTGCGTTGGTGGATACGAGCATTAATAGGACTTCCATCTACTCGCGTTTTAAAGGATTTTCGATTATAAAAATTGGTCCCGGTTCTGGTTGACAACTTTGACATTGTTTTTTGACAGCGGTTCTAAAATAATGACGTCATTTTTAATATTGTGAATATATCTTTGATTTTACTCAAAAAAGGACTACCTATAATTTTGCAAAATTGTAGGGATTATGTTTACAACCAAAGGGCCGAACCAACCTCCCAGGCTGGTACTCAAATTTCATAACCAGGATGCAACTGTGACGTCATTGTTTTAAATCGAAAGGACCGGTTCCGGTTCTGGTTCAACCAGAACCAGGACCAATTGTAAATCGAAAATCCTTTAAAGTGAGCCTCCATGTCGGAGGTAACGCCTAGACAAGAACTGTCGGACCCTGTATATTATTATACCATTGAATAACTTCATCGAAGTTCTGACCCAAATTTGCTTTTGACATAATTAAACGACTTTGCCTTCAGGCGTAAACCATAAGAATAGTTTTCAATTAATTCCTGCGTTGCCGTGGTATCTTTCTATTGCGTTACCATGTGCCTTTATTACAACCAGTATCATTATACCTACCTATGATTAAGTGTATATACGTATGGATAAATGCAGAGTGTGCCTACGCGTTTTATTGCACATTTTTAAAATGATTTTGTAGTAAACTTTAAAAAAAAATATTTATTTTTATTTTTCTTGTATATCTCAAAAACTAAGGATCTTACGGAACATTAGTATGGGTTTGGTTGAAAATGTACTTATCCATCCAAACGTGAAAATAATATTTCGATAACTAACTGCCACTAGCTTTTTTATGCCGATTTCAATAGACTAAAAAGCTTCCATAGCAAGAGAGAGAAAAATACCTCAAATTTCCAAAACCGTAGCCTGCTTGTGTCACAATACCTACACTATTACCGCCTCCATAAACAACATGTTATAATACAGCGCCATCTAGTGAATTGTTAAATTACCCAAGAATTTTCTACAAAAATGTTTGCGCTCAACCTGATGTGGTTTACAGGGAATTTCACCCTATCTAAAACAAGAATGTAGATAAAGTGGTGTCAAATTTGGTGCGTGGGATCGAGGCTTAGAAAATTAATCTTAGGAGGTGTGAATTTCTTGAGTTTATGTTTGCTAATTATTAATTAATTTGCTACTGTTTGAGTTTCTAGGGTATAGCGACGCAAAAGCAAACCAATTCATTACATTTACAGGGGCGGTCGCAGTTTTTTTGTAAGGAGGGGAGGCGGTTTAGTAGATGTCAAATTGAATTAGTTAATGTGTACGAAAAAAAATCCGAGTAATATAAAAAACAACGGTGGATCCTCGGGCGAATCTAGTCTGGATTCTAGATTGGTTGCCAAAAATCATTATTTGTTAGACTCTACAGGCAAAATTGTTAAGGAAATTATACTAGACAAAATACCAGTCTACACATTTTAATATATTGAGAAAATAAATCGAGTAAAGGTTTACTCTAAAACTTCCCTCGCTCAAGAAGTATACGCACATGGGATAGATTGGGTCGGTTAGACTTCCAGGATATATCCAGACTACTTCTATCCTATTCTATATTAGGGGTGTATTCAGACTTGTAGTCGAAAGTTTTCAGAATGTATCCGGGTTTTTCCAGAGTGAAGCCAGACTTTTCCAGGGTCTTTCCAGACTTTTCAGGGTCTTTCCAGACTTTTCCAGGGTCTTTCCAGACTTTTCCAGTATATTCAGACTTTTCCAGGGTCTTTTGAGACTTTTTGAGACTTTTTCAGAGCGTAGCCAGACTTTTCCAGGGTTTTTCCAGACTTTTCCAGAGTGTATATAGACCTTTCCAGGGTCTTTCCAGACTTTTCCAGGGTCTTTTGAGACTTTTCCAAGTTCTTTCTAGACTTTTCCAGGGCTTCCCAGACTTTTCCAGGGTCTTTCCAGACTTTTCCAGAGGTTATCCAGACTTTTCCAGGGTCTTTCAAAACTTTTCCAGAGTGTATCCAGACTTTTCCAGGGTCTTTTCAGACATTTCCCGGGCCTTTTCAGATTTTTCCAGGGTCTTTCCAAACTTTTCCAGAGTGTATCCAGACTTTTTCAGGGTCTTTCCAGACTTTTCCAGAGCGAGGGAAGTAAAAGATTAAAATTTTAACAAATTTCACATGGGAAATTTGACATTTAATAGTGTAAAAGTTGACAGGTGTGAAATGTGCCTGTTATTCTAAATGAGCCTTAATACTTACGTAATTTTTAAGAAGATCAGGATGGTCCTTTTCCAAGCCGTCATCTAATATGGTCACCACGGCTCCCTTTCCTGTGATGCCGTCCATCCAGGCCGGGATGACGTTCATGTCGAGGCCTTCGCCCCGATTCTGCAAAGAAAATATCGTGAAAGAGCGTTGCAGGATAATTCACCATATGTTAAATCTTGATAAGGTAAAAAAAGCTTTGAACTACCCCTACCCCTGCACGGAAAAAAAAGTATTTTAAAAATAGATATAAATATATTAAAATTTAATAAATTATTTACTAATATACAAAAATAAAAGATTTTAAAAATTATTATAAAAATATATTACAAAAAGATGTTAACTGCTAAAATTCAGCATATTACATATAAAAATCCATCATATTTTAAAGTTGAAAATGTATTTTATTAAAAATTAAAAAAATCATTTTATTTCATTTTAAAAAAAATATATTACCATTGAATATGTCTTATTTTAAGATTAAATATACGTTTTATTAAGATTTAAGTAAATTAATTTATAAAATTTTATATTTTCAAATTTAAAATATTTTGTTTTACATGGAATTAATATGAATATATTTAAAATTAATATATGTTACAAAAATCCAATATTTTAAAGAGTAATATACAATTACACTAAAATTAGATATTATATAGACATAACATTAAATTGTTACGAAGGACGAGGCTTTTCTCTCTTTCTTTATTATGTCCAATTTGAAGTTTTTCTTTCTTCGCGTTTGTTCTTTTCCCTGTATGTTTGTTCTTTTAGCCAAAAATTCCTCTTCTTCTTTCCTGGAAAAGAATACCAAATTTAGTACAAGAAACACATATTAAATCTGTCGATTAATTCATAAACACCTAATTCTTTTAAATTTTTACAAAAAAATTAACAAAATTAAATGAGTTAAGTGTTAAAACATCGTTCCTATATACATACAAGTTTACAAACTAACGTTATTTTTTTTTTTTAATAAAATAAAAAAAATTAGAGAAAACCAAGTCAGGGTTAGATTTTTTACCAAAAAAAAAATACTTTGACAGAACAATATAATTCCTCTATAAGTATAGAATTACTTTAATTGTTTTTTAAAATTAGTGTTACATATGTAAAATATCTTTAAATTTTTTATTTAAAAGAAGTTGTTTAGGCATTTTATTTCCATATAATTTGGGTAATGTTATACTTGCATTATGAAAAAAACAATATGACCTAACTTACGTTCGTTTTTTGCTATCGATTCGTCATAGTAAGAAGCCCGACTGGTGAATGGACTGTATCTGAAACCAGTCAGTGGAGCAAAACTGGTGGAGGAGGCAATAGTTTTCTGTTGGTAAAACTCTCTTTTTCATTTCATTTTTCATTGAAAAATAATGGTTTGACAAAAATTCCGGGTTTTCTTAAAAATGGGTTTTACAAATTACGAGTTTGATAATGAATGAGTTTGATGAACAACGTTCTATTAAAAATTTAGAATTTGTTATTGAATGAGTTTGAAGAAAGTTTAACGAATTGCAGTTTCTGTAGTGAATGATTTTATAATTGAACTTTCTTTTATTTAACGGGTTTGATTTTGCACATTCTGTTGTATTGCAAACTTATTGGCTTTAAAAAAACAAAGAAACAAGTAAAATTGGCAAAAATTAACCTCAAAATGTAAAAAACTTAAATAGTGTTCAAAACGCATCCACAGACATATTTTTGTTAATAATTTGAAAATAAACAACCTTGCAAAATCACAGCTAATTCTGACGTTTAGTTTTCCCTGAGCATGCTGGCAAAAATTTTAAAAATTATGGAAAAAAGCTTTGCCGCTATAGGATTTAAGGAAACTTTTATGCAACTTCTTGCATTTTAATAATTCTATGCCCCCATCTTGACTATCGAAATAGACTCGAAAAATTGGCTAAGTTGGCTACGAACTAGAGATTAAGGCTCAATAACCAATACATGACTTTTCTTTATAACCTGAAGGCCGAGCGTTTTTAAAACGGTTCGTAAAAACACGTAAGATGAAATTTTATCAACGTAAAGGCGTTGATAGGAAATAGAGAGAGGTATTCTCTATCTAAGGCAAACTTCACATAATTTGGCAGGAAAAATGAAAAACTACACAAGCCTCCGAGGAATCTCCTTGTAAAAATATTCTTTTTACTTATTTGATAATAATTGGTAAAACTTTTGCTCAAACTAATTTTTTCAGTGCGTGAAATTAATCTCTATCTCAGATTTTCACTCTGCCACGCTCAAACCTTCCAGTTCTTTGGATAAAGGTCAGGGTGTCCGAGTATTTGAGCGTCAGAAGGTGTCCTTCCTTCTTTAATTCCTCTGTAAGCTGGATATCCTGTAAGCTGGATATCTTTAAGGTAGAGGAATAAAGCTGATCTAGCTTTATCCTTGTCAGCCCAGACAGCACAAATTGTCCATCGTAGAGCTATTTTTTCTCCAAAACCGCCCGCATTGTCCATGAACCATTTATGGACATCCATTGGACAAAGATTTCTCCTGATACAGTGGATGACAAAAAAACTGAGTCCAAAGGACTTCCAATTTTGATCCATAAAGAACTGCTTTTTTTCAGTTAGTTTTTGGATATCCAATGGATAACGATTTTTCTTGGTCCATCGGACCAAAAATAAACTATATCCGGCGGACGTTCATTTTGTGTCCAGCAAAAGTGATTTACTTTATATACATTGACTCAACGTTGAATATTTATCAAAAAACCTATGTCAATTTGGCTTGGCCTAGTTGGCACGTTAATAAATATAGTCATTTATCCGAACTGTTTTGGATATCCAATGGATCATGTTTTTTCTTATTCATTACCAACAATAACATTTGGGCGAGTTCTTGTTCGTTCCGATGACATCAAACGTGTTCTTTTGGATTTTCGATGCAACCGACTTGATGCCAATAATTGCAATCGGCTCCGAGGGCTGATGGCTATTGATGGATGGATTAATCATCAGTGATGGCTGTCAGAATCAGATGTTCATTTCTCTCATATCTAGCCGAATCATTTAAGTAAGTATTTTTCATTATTTTGGATTAATTGGTATTTTAGTATTTTAATACCCATCCTTTGCTAGGAACTCCATCCGCAAGGATCGCCAATCGGACTTATGATGTTGGACTGGTTCAAATATATAGGTACCTACTTATATATTGAATATGCTGCTGCGACAAAACTGTCCACTGGATATCCATTGGAACAAATAACCCAACTAGCAATTTTTAGTTGTGCAAGTTGTAAAAATTCGAATTGCACTAATTTTAAACGTTGTTTTACAGATAAAGAATAGTTATCATGGCGACGGTCGACAACGTCGACTATTATACGACGCCTAAACGTTTATCACAACTTCAGTCGCCATCACAACTATTTATGACCGTCTATTGTACTAACAGTAATTCCTTAGTTGTGAACGCGCCGACTACAAACCGGTGTGTGCTAAACCAAAAATTGATCAATTTACTCCACGTTTTCTGGCCGGTTTGTTGGAGACGCGGGCGCGCCTGTTTTCATCTAACCAATTTTTCTGTTATGTTTGCAACAAGCCAATTTTGGAGCACTGCTGTCTGTCATGCAAACGTCAATTAATTCAGTAAAAATAACTAAGAAGTGTTTTGTAAAGTTTCTATTAGTTTTGTTTGAACATTTTGCACTATGAAAAGGAACAAATGGTATAAATATTCTTCGATATTTTGACATGTGACAGCTGTCATTGAAGGTGATTCCCCAGTGTGTCGGAAAAAAAGAGGAAGGTCCTGTGTAAACAACAAGGACGGAAATTAAGTGAGCAGCAGAAAGCCAAACTGTGGAGCAATTTCGATTGGGTAAAAATTGAGGCATGTTCGCGTCTTTAAGTTAGGGGATCCGTTCAAAACACAGTTACGTAGTTAAAGTAGTCGAGACACGGGACTCCTTTGGTTCTCATAGAAACTAATAAGTGCCGCCATGATTGATTGTTAAAACCATTGTATGCTAATTTGTAAGCAAACATTAAAAATTATTTTTTTGCTTTTTTCTACAATAAACTAAGATCTTTTTGCATATAAAAATCCGTATTTTGTTCTTAGGAATCCTAAGCAACATGTTTAGAGGATTTTCGAAGCGATTTTTATATCATGATTTTTTTTTAATTTCATAAAATCATCTTAATCGAGGGCGCGCTTGTTTTTTAGAGCTACGAACTGTACATTTGACAGTAAACTACCGTCTGTTTATATATTTTGGCATTGGTTCCCATGTTATGATGATGCAAAACATGATATATGACATAGAATATCATTTTATTTTAATAATATTATGGTGTTAGAAATAGTTTAATTTGTAGTCGAATAGTGTATTTATCATTTTATGTAATGAATAATATTTTGAACAAATAATTGTACTCCAAAACCCATTGAACTATTACTTCAACTGTAGTCGCGATCGCGACGTTGACTCAACCAAAAAATCATCCACCAAGTTGGTGCAAAAGTGGGTGGTGTTTGAGCAAAAATAAACGTTGCGACGCAACGTTGGCACGCGGTGCACAACGTTGAGAAGTCGACAAATTGCTAGTTGGGAAGTATATCCAGTGTACTAAGAAAATTAGACCAACGGATATACATCATAATTATTAATTTTTTCCAACAGTGAACCATAAAGATACTTTTTGGATAGCCAATGGATAACTTTTGGGCAGATTTTATTCCACTGGATAACCAATGGATTTAGTGTTGGGGTGGAATAGTCAAAATATTGAAACTTTTGGACTTTTTTGGGATGTTCAAGAGCCGTCCCACGTTTTGACAATTGTATTATCCGATGGATATGCCTTGGACAAAATTTCCTACAGATTTGGTTGTCCAATGAACTGCTGCATAGTCCAGAGTTGTAAAGAAATAGGTTGAAACCGCGGAATATAATCGTTTTGTTGGATTTTTATAGGTCGACTGAAAAGTTGTTAATCATGATTAAAACTTAATCAGAGAATTTTCGCCTTTGGTGGATATACATGGACAAGCAACTCTAAACCAAAGGTTACCGGGTTCGTTTCCGGTCATCGACTTTTTTTTCGAGTTTTTTCAACTTATTTCATACTTGGTATATACTTTGCATATGCTAAATATGTTCTAAAAATAACCTTGTTTAATGGTATTTCATTATTATATGCCTAGGAAATACTAGAATAACATTCTTTTGATGTTCTTTTACGGTACCAGTATAGCTTGTGCGCTAAAAGGACCAAATAATGTTTCAATAAGTGATACATACTTTGCATATGCTAAAGATGTTTTAAAAGTTACCTTCTTTAATGGTATTTCCTTAGCATATGCTTAATCAGAGAATTTTCGCGTTTGGTGGATATACATGGATAAGCATCTCCAAACCAAGGGTTACCAATTTCGTTTCCGGTCATCGATTTTTTTTTTTAGTTTTTTCAACTTATTTCATAATTGGTATATACTTTGCATATGCCAAAGATGTTCTAATAGTAACCTTCTTTAATGGTGTTTCCTTAGCATATGCCAAGAAAATACTTAGAAGCTCATTATTTTGATGGTCTTTTATGGTACCAGAATAGCATGTGCGCTAAACGGACCAAAAAATGTTTTAAAATTGATATATTCCTTGCATGTGTTAAAGATTTACTCCAAAGGACCTGCTCAAATGGTACACTTATAGCTATGGATATCCTTAATAGCATATACTTAAATAGTATGTACCAAGCATATGCTACAGACGTACTCAAACGGACATCCTCAAAAGGAGGTTTAACGCATATGCTATGCATGTAAATGTTCTTTCATTGCTACGTGGGATATAACTACTACTACTGCTACTACTACTACTACTGCTGCGATTGTAATTGTGTGCACACATTTTTTATTTTTCGTACTTCCCGAAGATGGACTTGACCACGTCGGCGATTCATTTGTGGCCGCACGTCGCCCAGCAGCCAAAAATGCTGATGAATGAGGAAAATCCATTTTGTTTGTAAAAGTAAAAGAGCATTTTTTTTCAATTATTTATTTCACAAGATCATTAAAAATGGAAAAAAGAAATCTTTTTAAAGGTAAAGATAATCCTCGTGGATGATATAATGGCAAAGTTTTTCTGACAGTTGCTTGATAAATGCTAAAAAGTTATCAGCAGCTTCTGGATGTCCAACCTTTTTCCTCTCATTAAAATTAGAAAAGTTCGTAATGGAAGAAAGAGTTAAAATATAATTTTAAAACAAAAGGGCAGGTCATATACTTTTAGCTTACCTTAGCTTATGACAAATGAAATTCTAGAGATTTTTCACTATTGAAATAGAGACATTTATAAAGTTTTTGTTTCAGCATATGCGGTTGATTTATACGTCATCAGCTTTAACTTACAAATTTTAGGTTATTATACGGTTTTTCATATGGCGCCACGAGCCGTCAGTAATTTTGTGCGTGGGGAAAACAAACTGTTGCCCCATGCAATGTTAACAAAAACGTAAATTTTACAAAAACGATAACCGATCGGGATGTTTTTAAGAAGGTACTATTTTCAGTATTGATTCTTGTTCATGTGGGAAAAATTGTGAAAGCTCTATTTACGGACAGCTCTGTTAACCGGACAACTCTCATAACCGGACCATATTGCTGGAACCAAAGTTTTGAGTATCTATTCCTATGTTAAATACATTCTCACAAGCGGACGCTCTGTCGGATGGACACGGACAGTAAAATTAACTTCAACAACTTCAAAATATGGAGTTAAATAATCTTCACGAAAAAGAAAATTTAAAAGTTCGCAAACTGGGTCAAAATTATGTATCATTACGTGCTAAAAGTTGAGGTTAGAACCAAGACTATTGTGATCAGTAGCTTTTTTGTTAGGGATTTTACTAGTCAACTATTTACATAGATAAAAACTAATAAAAAAAAACGATTATTAAAAAGCTTTATTTTGCCTTTTTTATGTAAAACATGTTTTACATAGTTATGTTTAATTTTATTCTTTTTAGATTCAAAATAAGCAAAACTCAAGCTGCATTATAAAACACAAAGACATCATTAAGAATTGGTGACAATTTGGATAAAAAAAACACAAAACTTTAAGGCGATTGGTTTATTCGTGCCAGAAGCCATCACATTCCGATATCGGGGCCGCTAATCAAAACCAAAGCTAAACAGATTGCTGCAAACTTGAAGTAAATATGATAAGTTTAGCGCGTCCGATGAATGGTTGCAAAAGTGGAGACGAAGACATAACATTAGCTTTAAGCGAAAAAGTACCATCAATGCTGTTGGGGCTATAAACCAGAAGATATATATGTTATATGAAAAATATTCCCATCAACTAAGTAACACAACTGCACGTGTCCATTCCCAGAATTATGCAGCCACTGCAATAGTCAGATTTCAGTCAGTTACCACTATCTTCAAGATTCCCAGAATAAAGCACACCTGCCCGTGAGAAGAAGATCCAACATCCGGTTCCCAGCTGAATCAGCGTTTAGTTTTAGTATAAAAACATAATGTAATATCTCGTTAGGACTCACTTTTATTTTAACCAGTAACTAGATTAGTTCGAATTTTGTAACTTTTAAATAAATTGCTTTTAAAAAGTCTTTGCGTCGTTCCCTGCGCTAACATTTGGCGCAGTCGTGCGGATAGTTAAAAACACCGCGAAAATAAGGACATCCTAATTCGCGAGTGGTGAGTTCCAACTCTTTGAAGCTACAAAGAACCTATAAGCAACCAGCAGAGCAACCAAGCGTACTCACTTCACACAACGGATACGGAAGGAATACCCAGTGCAGCCCCTGGTAGACGAACAGTGAAGAACAAGACAAATGGACCAGAAATTGCTTCTACTGCTGGGATTGATTTCAATCACCGTCAGCCAATTTACAATATCACCAATCAATAATACACTAGGACTTTTCTATCATGAAGAATCCTCTATCAAAATTTCAAACAGTAAATGGACACTTCTTGTTTACAAAGACCTGATCCCTATGACAAAATTTTAAACACTTTTATGGATCGCTTCTCTATGAATAATAATCGAATAGCAGCATTTAAATCACAAATAACAACACACATTAGCCTCTTAAAACAAATTTCTAACTACGTAAACGTTAAATATGAAGAACTCATGTTGGGTACTAAAGACTATTCATTCGGACACAAACGTGGAATTTTTAATGGTGTCGGAACAATCTGGAAAACAATTACCGGAAATTTAGACGCATCTGACGGCGAATACTTTAATGACTGTATTAATAAAGTATCGACTGACGAAAAAAATATTGAAAAATTATTACAAAAACAAATATTAGTTACCACATCTGTCATTAAGAATTTTAACACGACCATACAAAAACTGCAAATCGATGAAGAAACGTTTAATCATGATATCGAATTAATTCGGCACTTAGTAACTTCGATTTCTGATGATACTACGTATATAGAGGCACAAATCAAAGCATTAGATTTATGCCAATCACTTATGGAAAGTTACACGTTTATTAAAGATTCCTTAAATGATGAGTTAAACGCAGTTACATTTGCAAGATTAAAAATATTGCACGGTTCAATAATAAAACCATCTGATTTAGTAGAGTCATTAAGACAAATTTCCCATTCTTTACAAATAAATAGTTTACCTTTGCCGATATAGACCTCCATGGTAGCACAATACATTGACTTAATCGAACTCAATGCTTATCAAACAGAATCAAAAATTGTATTTGTTCTTCAAATTCCACTTATTGACCACTCGACTTACACCCTATACAGACTTTATCCTATTCCAATATTGGATAATCGAACAGGTTTACATTGCGCGTGATGATGATTCACTGTTTTTCATTATCTTCCAAAATATGGACCAATGCAAGAACATCGAAAGAAGAACGAAAATCTGCTCCAATGCCCCATCGACAGTGACGCCATCTGCGAAGCCCAGTTATTGAAACAACAATCACAGTTACCGAAAACTTGCCACACCACCATCTTTTACGCTCAGGGATACAATATTCAATCGATTGAACAAAATCAATGGGTAATAAGAACTTCAGAACCCGTATTAACAAACATCAAATGTGAAGGCCAAGAAATAATCGGTAAAATGATCAGAACTAACAGCATCATGCACCTAAAGATACCTGCAATGTCTTTATTGGAAGCACAAGAATCCATTCCGAAACCACGCTTGACAAGCTCACACAGTCAAGTACAGTTCGAAAAAGCAATATGCCAATAATCAATATCCCATACACCTGTTGTGAATACCTTCCCGAAAAATCCCACATAGAAGGACTGAAGCCGCTAAAACTAAGCAAACTTGATATAGAAGACTTAAATATTGCCCAACATAATCTAAATCAATACTCCGACGAATTGGACAAAATGATAAATCAACCGTTTATCCAAAAACATCGATTGATTTACTATCTTTACAATTACACTGATAGTAACACTTGTCGCAATCTATGTCATACGTAAATGCCAAAGACGCCGAAGTACCAGAATTGGAATTATTACCAATAATAAAAATTGTAGTGATTTCCCACCAGCTCCAAAACCAAACCTTCATCGAATAATAAATCTATCAAAATTTATTCCGAAAAGAAGACCAGCATACACATCGAAGATCAAATCGAAGAAGACATCGAACTTGATCCGAAAAAAAATTCGTCATAAAAAGTTGCCATATAATGCCAACTCTTTCTAAAAGAGGGAAGCTGTTATATGAAAAATATTCCCATTAACTTAGTAACACAACTGCACATGTCCATTCCAAGAATTATGCAGCCACTGCCCATACCTGCCCGTGAGAAGAAGATCCAACATCCCGTTCCCAGCTGAATCAGCGTTTAGTTTTAGTATAAAAACATAATGTAATATTTAGTTAGGACTCACTTTTATTTTAACCAGTAACTAGATTACTTCGAATTTTGTAACTTTTAAATAAATTGTTTTTAAAAAGTCTTTGCGTCGTTCCCTGCGCTAACATATATATAATTCGGATGAAAGTGGCTTGTATTTCAGGGCACTGCCAGACAGAACAGAACACTAAAAGGCGAAAAATGCAGCGGAGGCAAAATGTCAAAAGAAAGACTGTCAATATTATTTTGTGTCAATATGGCTGGTGAAAAATAAAAACCTCTTGTTATTGGAAAAGCTGCTCGACCTCGAACATTGAAAAATATCTCACTTGCTAGTTTACCTGCTACATGGAGTTTCAACAAGAAAGCGTGGATGAAAACATCTATAATGACTCACTAGCTTTTCGACATGGACAAAAGAATTGGATTTCAAAAGCGAAAAATTTTGCTTTTTTTAGAAAATGCTGAGTCACACCCCAGAGAACTAAACTTAAAAAAACATAAACATTATTTTTCAGCAACACAACGTCTGTTTGCCTGGATCAGGGCATAATAGCAAATTTTAAGTTTTTCTACCGTGAACAGATTTTGAACCATATCTGTCAAAATCAATCAACGTTTTAGAATCTCTCTATTTTATTAAGAAGTCCTGGAAGAAGGTAAGTTCAAACAGTATTCAAAACTGTTTTGCCAAAGCAGGTTTTCAAAAATCTAAAGATAGATTATCTGCCCTTGGCTACTCTTGCAGAGTTTTGGAGAAATATTAAAAAAGTTAACCCTGCCGAAAACCACGATGATGAATTCATGAATATGGATCAACAACTGATGACTAAAGAACAATTTGATCAACATCAGGGTAATAATGAACCTGAATGCCAGCAGGGTGTAGTTTTGCAAGAAAGTGATAATGAAGAAAAAGAGGAGAAAAAGAGGAGGAAGAAGATTTATGTCAAATAGATTCTTACACAATTTTCAAAAGAAGATTTTACTGCGTTTGAACATTTCAAAAATATTGAAACACATTTAAAGCATCTACTTTTACAAGAAAAACATAAAAAAATGAAACAGGCAAAAATATCCGATTATTTTAAAAATTATTTGTACTAAAAGGTTTTAGATTTCATGTATTTACATACATGTGTGTTTTACATTGGATTAAGTTTGGCATTTTGTTTAAAACCAACGATTAAGAAAAAATATTTTTAATACATACCTTGTTTACTAAATATTTTTTAACCTTTCCGATAAGCGGACAAAAATGTTGGAACCGCCGATGTACGCTTACAAGAGCTTTCACTATTCAAAAATAATCGAGCAAATCGCTGTTAAATACGGCTCCGCTATCCCTATCTCTTTCTCACTTATACTACTGTAGATAGTGACATCTCCCTCAAATCAGTCCGATCACTTTTTGAAAATCCGGTGAAAAAAGGCGCTATCTACAGGTAGCAACATTCCAAAAATAAGTCAAAATTAAAGTGTCTTTTGGCTTTGTTTTTAAACGCGTTAGATATACGTATACGGATACGTTTAAATAGGTACTTTATTATTTTTTAAACGTATCCATCCCAGACAGCACAACTCTGTCCCAAGGATGTCCAGTGGAGAGAGTTTTCTGGACAATGCAGCAGTCCATTGGACAACCAAATCTGTAGGAAATTTTATCCAAGGCATATCCATCAGATAATACAATTGTCAAAACGTTGGACGGCTCTTGGACATCCCAAAAAGGTCCAAAAATTTCCATATTTTGACTATTGTACGACCATACTAAATCCATTGGTTATCCAGTGGAACGAAATTGTGTCCAAAAGTTATCCATTGCCTATCCAAAAAGTATCTTTATGGTTCACTATTGGAAAAAATTAATAATTACAATGTATATCCGTTGGTCTAATTTTCTTAGTACACTGGATATACTTATTTGTTCCAATGGATATCCAGTGGACAGTTTTGTCAAAGCGGCGATATTTTCAACATTTAAGTAGGTACCTATATATTTGAACCACTCCCACATCATAAGTCTAATCGTCGATCCTTGCAGATGGAGTTCCTAGCAAAGGGTGGTTATTAAAATACCAATTAATCCAAAATAATGAAAAATCCTTACTTAAACGATTCGGCTAGATTGAGAGAAATGTTATTGTTGGTAATGAATAAGAAAAAACATGATCCATTGGATATCCAAAACAGTTCGGATAAATTACTATATTTATTAATATGCCAACTAGGCCAAGCCCAATTGACATAGATTTTTTGATAAGTAAGCAGCACTTTTGCTGGACACAAAATGAACGTCCGCCGGATATAGTTTATTTTTGGTCCGATGGACCAAGAAAAATCGTTATCCATTGGATATCCAAAAACTAACTGAAAAAAAGCAGTTCTTTATGGATCAAAATTGGAAGTCCTTTGGACTCAGTTTTTTTGTCATCCACTATATCAGGAAAAACCTTTGTCTAATGGAAGTCCATAAATGGTCCATGGACAATGCGGGCGGTTTTGGACAAAAAAAGGCTGTCAGATGGACAATTTGTGCTGTTTGGGATATACTTAAGTCCGACTCAACGCGTTCCAAACAAAGCCAAATGAACGAGGCTTCGCTTTTATCGTTGCGTAACGTTATGTTCATTCGCTACGTACGCAACGAGTGCAGTTAGCTGTTCTATCATCGCATCTACCATAAAAGCGGGACTCGCTTAACAATTTAATAAAATCCTAAGTGTTTCTCCGTATCCGCATGCGTATCGCAGTTGGCGTAGCCAGGGAAGGCTTAGGGTTAACAACTCCGTCCCTCCAAAGTGTCGAGAGGATCCAATCCAATGTTTGTTCACTCTGACATTGTGAATAGCGCATGTAAAAAAAAAGGTCCGCGGATTTAGCCGCATTTACACGCGCAATGTGCCAACGTATATTTTTTGCCTCTCTTTGTTGGTCTTGCGCGGTTAGTTTTAAGCGATTAATTCTGGCGCACTGGGGGCCGGAAACGTAACGTGTGATTTAAAAATTTGACTAAAGAACCCTGCCATGAGCTAGAAATTAGACTTAAAGCTACAAAAATTTTCCAACCCCCCAGCCCAATCACAAACTAATCAGCTCTGCGTCTGGTGACAAAGAATTATTGTGCCAAATTTAATAAAAATCGGTTAAGCGGTTTTTGAGTAATCCTGTTACAGACAGACACCATGACAGAATATTTTTTATTTAGGTCTTTTTTGACCCAAATAACCGAGCAAAAAAAATTTTGCGGAAAAAAAACTTTTTTTGGCGATTCCAATAGTCTCAACTATGTATGGATGGCTAAAAATGAGAAAGCAAGTAGTATGGTAAAATTCTGGTATGGTTGGCAACACTGCGCCAAGACTTTAAAAGCTTGTTTAAAAGCCGGGAAGGCGGGAAATTCAAAAATAATTGATATAAAATGCAGAAAATTAAACTTCAATGTATTTTTTTTAATACATTATTCAAATAATTAAATTTTAATAGGAACAAGAACAGTTAATATTACTAACTTAAAGTTACATCTCAGTCAGCAAAAATATTCAAATAATTATGAGCAACAGCCGTGCCATCTGTACCCACACAGACTACTTATAAAACATAATCAATGAGCGAATCTGGCAGCGAGTTTAAAAATTAGCGAGATTTCACAAATAAAAGCGAGATTTTAAACCCAGATGAAAAAGCGAGATCTCGCTCGATCGAGCGACCTTTGGCAGACGCCCACGGTTTATCAGAATGTGCAAAATCAAACCCGTTAAATAAAAGAAAATTCAATCATAAAATCATTCACTATAGAACCTGCAATTCGTCAAACCAATTTTTTATCCGAACCTTATTTCATCAAACCAATTCAACAACCGATTCAAAATTTAACAGCCTCTTTTTTAATCGAACCATTGCTCATCAAACTCATTCAATATCAAACTCTTAATTTTTAAAACCCGGAATTCGTCAAACCATTATTTATCAAAACCGGATTTCGTCAAATTCGTTGTTTATCAGAAAATATTTGCTAAATTGATAGCGAAAGTAAAAACAAAAGTGGAATGATAATACCCCCTGAGAAATTTCACAAAAATGACCGCCTTATGCAGCTGACAGTTATGAGCCCAAAAGAACATAGTCACATCAATCGAATCGATTTGACATTCTTTTTTGTTTTTGGTGTGTCTTTTCCACAATCAGTAATTGGTATTTTTTACCATGATTTTTAATAATATATTAAAATTTTGTTTTTTTAAATTTTTGTTAATAGAAAAAGTAAAGTTATATCATTTTTAGATGGGTTTCAAGTCCTCCTGTAAACATGATATATATTTGCCTGCTTTTTTATTAGCCACACACTTGTTTGAACCAAAAAAAAGTTGCTAGGATGTTACTCCGTTGTTTTTTTAGTTAAAATAAAGTGTTTTCGTTTTTTTTTGTGTGTTTCTGCTAAAAATATAGTGTTTTGATGTGTTCAGTGCCGTTATACAACCAGAATGACTGGTTTTTTGCATTCCATTAGTGATGTGCGATAACCCTTTTTATTATTAGCCTCAGAGTTAGGGGAATTTTGTCAATACCAACTTATTTAGCCTCACAAATGTCATGTATGTATATTTACAGGATATTATCATTCCGCTTTTGTTTTTACTTTCGTGACATGAACTGGAGGCGTACACGAGGGTGGCGACATCTATACACAAAGTATTGAACACTACCTGTGAATACTTTTATAGAACGACAAATGCATCGAAACGCCGCCGTGAAACCGCGCCACCTTAGCTGTTTTCTTTTTGTAGCGGTTACGGTTAACCTTGGTCCTAAAATTTCCCAAAAGTATAAGCAAAATAAGGAGACCTCGATTGTGGAATATCTTTTTTTTTAATAAAAATTTTTTATTGTTACTGAAAATATTGGTTTACAAACAACAGGTTTTAGAATCATTCTACAAATTTAGTTAGTAAGATAGGCACCATTTTAAATAAACATTTGTGATATGGTACCCAAAAATTTTTAAAATTTTTACATATATAGGTACTTAACTGGTTTGTTAACATTTCACTGTTTCTAAATATTGCAGTAATAATAAGTTTAATAAAATTAAAAGTAGATATAATCTAATAATAAAAGAATTAACTAAAAAAAAATACAGTTGATAATTAAAGAATAATTGATTCAATTGAACAATAAAACAATAATTGAGTAAAATTGAATAAGATTTTGACAATAAAAACAATAATTTAGTAGAATTGAATAATAAGGTTTCTAAGAAACAATAATTGAATAAAATTGATCAATGATAGAAATTAATATTTATATATATATATATAATAATAGCGTAGCTATGATAATATAGACAATAAAAAAATTGAATATTCGAATATTGTTTAAATTTACAGATAATTATTTCTACTTACATGTGTATATAATCAAAAGTTTTAAATTTTTATTAATTTCCGGATTATACTTAAATTTTCACATCAAAACTACTATGACGTCACCTACTAGCTGACATGAACAGAACAAACGGACGTAGATAGCACATCCTGTGAAGATCCATACCTTGAGAACCGCAACCATTCTGAACCGGAAAAATAGGCTGATTCTGATCCTCAAGGCATCGAACATGAAAGGATGCGCTGTGTACATCGATTTTTTCTGTTCATTTCAGCTAATACATGACGTCATAGCATTTTTGATATGAAAATTTAAGTATAATCCGGAAATTCATAAAAATTAAAAACTTTTGTTTATATACACATGTAAACATAAACAATAATCTGTAAATTTAAACAATATTTAAAGATATTACACAATCGAGGTCTCCTTCTTTTGCTCATTCTTCTAGGAAATTTTAGGACCAAGATTAACCGTAACCGCGACAAAAAGAAAACGACGTTTCGTGTACGCCACCAGTTCATGTAAGTATTATTGGCGAATGCGCTATCCATTTAGCAAATATTTTCTGATAAACAACCAGTTTGACGAAATCCGGTTTTGATAAATTCCGGGTTTTATTAAAAATGGGTTTTGCAAATTACGACTTTTATCGTAGATAGAAAATACCTTTGATATTGAATGGGTTTAATGAACAATGGTTCGATTAAAAACGGGTCTGTTAAATTTCGAATTTGTTATTGAATTGGTTTGATGCAATAAGGTTCTGATAAAAAATTGGTTTGAGGTATTGCAGTTTCTAGAGTGAATCGTTCTTACGATGAATTTTTTTAATTAAATACGGTCTGATAAATTCCTGGTTTGATAAACCATAGGCGTTCCCTTTGGCAACGGTTGGAGTAGAGGTAGGTATGTTTATCGATGTTTTTGAAACATCGATGTTAGAGCGGTCGATGTTCAATATTTTGCCATCGATGGTAGAGATTACAAACATCAATATTATCATCGATGTTTGTCTATCGATGTTGTCGATGTTAATTTTTTTTTGTTGCAACAAAAATGTTATCCGTTCTGGCCACTTCAGTTCCATTCAAACGTTTATTTTCAACAGTCAACTTTGCCCCCACCCCCTCCAGACGCGTTTTCTGAAAAATTTTAAGGCCTTATATGAGGGGGTTAACTTGATCGTAGCTCCCCCCATATAAGGTTTTTTGAAAATTTTGGTATCATTCAGAAGGTGCAATTTTGCACACCTATTTTGAAATATTGGACACTCCATGGGAACCCGCAATAGGGTTCTCGAGTAACGAGGCTGGCCCCCAGATGATATTTTTTTTTAATTTTGGTATCATCAGAGGTCTCCTGCGGCAAGGCCTTAGAGTAAAGGAAAGATATATAAAAGGCTATTTTAATTTCTACGAGGGTTACTAGATGGCACACCATGTTTAATCACTGCTTTCAGCATTCCAATTTGTTAAAATTATTCAACTGGATGAAGGTTCAACACATGTAAAGTTTTTGCCCTCAGATCATCGCTGGCAACCTGATGCCATTGTGATCTGTAGCAATTTCGGCTGGATATATAGAACGTTTTTTGCAAATTTTTTGGGAACCTTAGGGTTCGCTTTATTATAAGAAGTTAATTATTTCTCTTTCTCTCCAATCTCTCCCAAAAGTCCCAAATAGCTTTAGACGGAAGTAGGGATGTTAGTATCGAACTGAAGGAATCGATATTGGTATCATTTGATATTTTTTGTTAAAACGGTGTCGATACCTTAACATAAAGATCAACACAACAACCATAAACTTGGTGGATTACCTTCTTAAAGGATATAGAAATTATAGAATATAGATATTGAAGCCATTCCGATAAAGTTGTTGTTAGAGACCATAAAAATCCTTAAATAAGGTTCCTAATAAATTTGATTAACACAAAAAACGATGCCGCCGATCAAAAATAATGTCACCGCCATCGTCTACATAAACTTTTGTTTATGTAACATTTATTTTAAAAACGAATATCTCTGGTAATTCTAACGCGATGCGATATTCTATTTTAAGGATCGATACCTTAAATATATTAGTACGTTGGTATCGATAAAATATCGATATTTTTTTACCGTTATATCGATAATCTGGTAGTATCGGGTATACCACAACCCTAGACGGAAAAACTGTTTTGAGAATTCCCAACTCAGACAGAGACACAACTAGATGGACGCTTACGGTTAATCAGAATGTGAAAAATCAAACCCGGTAAATAAAAGAAAGTTCTCTATAGAAACTGCAATTCGTTAAACCAATTTTTTATCTGTACCTTATTTCTTCAAACCCATTCATCATCATTGTTCATCAAACTCGTAATTTGTAAAACCTATTTTTAATAAAACCCTGAATTAGTCAAACCATTATTTTTCAAACCCAGAATTCGTAAAACCCGTTATTTATCAGAAAATTTTTGGTAAATTCATTGCGCATTCGCCAATAATACATGAACCGGAGGCGTACACGCAGTGTTAAGAAGAATAGGGTGACATCTATACACAAAGTATTGAACACTACCTGAATGTGTATACTTTTAGCACACAGAACGACAAATGCATCGAAACGCCGCGCCACCTGCGTGTACGACTCCGGTTCATGTATTATTGGCGAATGCGCAATCAATTTAGCAAAAATTTTCTGATAAACAAGGGGTTTTACGAATTCCGGTTTTGAAAACAATGGTTTGACAAATTCCGGGTTTTATTAAAAATGGGTTTTACAAATTACGAGTTTGATATTGAATGAGTTTGATGAACAATGGTTCGATTAAAAACAGGTCTTATAAATTTCGAGTTTGTTATTGAATGGGTTTGAAGAAACAAGGTTCGGATAAAAAATTGGGTTAACGAATTGCAGTTTCTATAGTGAATGATTTTATGATTGAACTTTCTTTTATTTAACGGGTTTGATTTTTCACATCCTGATAAACCGTGTATGCTTATCAGTTGGGTAAACCAGCCTTAAATCTGCTTAATATTTTTTTTTTTATAGTGGGACTTTCCATCCATTACAGGATCAATGCCCAGTGTTAGCGAAGTTTTTTGCAAAGTTAACCTAGCCGTGATTTGAACCCGGGACCTTCCGTGCGGCAAGGAGATACGCTGCGCACTGCGCTATGGCGGCCGACAAAATCTCTTTAATATTAGCTAAATCCGGAGCTTGACCTGACATTGATCGTAGATTAATCTAGTTGAACGCCTATGGTTTATGAAACCAGGAATTTACCAAACCGTATTTAATAAAAATTTTCATCGTAAGAACGACTCACCATAAAAACAGCAATTTGTTAAACCAATTTTTTATCCAAACCTTATTTCTTCAAAACCATTCAATAACAAACTCGAAATCTATAAGACCCGTTTTTAATCGAATTATTGGTAAAACCCATTTTTAATAAAACCCGGAATTTGTCAAACCATTATTTTTTAAAACCGGAATTCGTAAAAAACCTTCTTTATCAGATAATTTTTGCTAAATTGATTGCGCATTCGCCAATAATACATGAACCGGAGTCGTACACGCAGGTGGCGCGGCATTTCGATGCATTTGTCGTTCTGTGTGCACGCACTTGGCTAAAAGTATTCACAGGTAGTGTTCAATACTTTGTGTATAGGTGTCACTCTATTCTTCTTAACACTGCGTGTACGCCTCCGGTTCAAAATTTTCTGATAAACAACGGGTTTTACGAATTCCGGTTTTAAAAAATAATGGTTTGACAAATTTCGGATTTTATTAAAAAAAGGTTTTACAAATTACGAGTTTGATATTGAATGGGTTTGACGAACAATGATTCGATTAAAAACGGCTTTTATAAATTTAGAATTTTTTATTGAATGGGTTTGAAGAAATAAGGTACGGATAAAAAATTGGATTAACAAATTGCAGTTTCTATAGAGAACTTTCTCTTATTTAACGGGATTGATTTTTCACATTCTGATAAACCGTGGGCGTCCATCTAGTTGTGTCTCTGGGTTGGGAATTCTCAAAACAGTTCTTCCGACTAGGGTTGTGGTATACTCGATACTACCAGATTATCGATAAAACGGTAAAAAAATATCGATATTTTATCGATACCAACGTACTAATATATTTAAGGTATCGATCCTTAAAATAGAATATCGCATCGCGCTAGAATTACCAGAGATATTCGTTTTCAAAATAAATACAGACATAAAGCTATTTGTAACTCATCGCGGTATACGTATCCGCATCTAGCGAGAACCAAGCACATTAATTGGTCAGAAACTTGTAGCACGTTCGAAAAGAGCAGATATATGCTAATCTAAGGTGTTCTTGAACGCGATAGGTATTAAGATACGTTAGGTATCACGTATCATTATGGCACACGTATCGTATCTCAGCACCTATTGCGTTCAGAAACATCTTAAATTAGCATATATCTGCTCTTTTCGAACGTGCTACAAGTTTCTGACCAATCAATGTACTTGGTTCTCGCTAGATGCGGATACGTATACCGCGAAGAGTTACAAATAGCTTTATGTCTATTATGTTACGTAAACAAGTCAAAAAGGATTTTCGATTTAAGAATTGGTCCTGGTTCTGGTTGACATTATTTTGACATAAATTTTGACAGCGGTTCTAAAATAATGACGTCATTTAAAATATTATTAAGATATCTTTGATTTTACTCAAAGAAAGACTATCTATTATTTTGCAAAATTTTAGGGGTTATGTTTACAACCAGTGCCGAACCAACCTCCCAGGCTGGTTCTAAAATTTCATAACCGGGTTGCAACTGTGACGACATTGTTTTAAAACGAAAGGACCGGTTGCGGTTCTGGTTCAACCAGAACCAGGACCAATTGTAAAACGAAAATCCTTTATGCAGACGATGACGGTAACATTATTTTCGATCAGCGGCATGGTTTTTTTGTGTTAATCAAATTTATAAGAAACTTTATTTAAGGATTTTTATGGTCTCTAACAACAACTTTATCGGAATGGCTGTTGTGTTGTTCTTTATGTAAAAGTATACCGTTTTAACAAAAAATACCAAATGATACCAATGCCAATATCGATACCCTTCATTCGATAGCAACATCCCTACTTCCATCTCAAGCTATTTGGGAGAGATTGGAGAGAAAAAACCAACTTCTTATAATAAAGCGAACCCTAGGTTCCCAAAAAATTTGCAGAAAGTATTCTATATATCCAGGCGAAATTGCTACAGATCACAATGGCATCATGGTGCCAGCGATGATCTGAGGACAACAACCTTGCATGTATATATGCAGGTTTATCCTTCATCCAGTTGAATATATTTTAACAAATTGGAATGCTGAAAGCAGTGATTAAACATGGTGTGCCATCTAGTAACCCTCGTAGAAATTAAAATACCCTTTTATATATTTTTCCTTTACTCTAATGCCTTGCCGAAGGGGACCTTTGATCCCCAAGATCCTTCAACTACGCGCCTTCACCAATTTTTTTGCAATGGCTTTTTCAAAAAAATCTTAGAATTTTTAAAAAGTCTAAAACAACTTTTCAAAAAATGTTCCTGACTACATTTTTTACTTGTTTACGCCATGTTTTAATCGAAGCCCGATTATATGGTAGATGCGTAACAAAAACAGCTGACTGCAGTAACTGCATACGTGGTGGAAGTAACGTTCTGTATCCAAAAACGTACGCAACGGTTGGAATCACCTGGACGTGTATTCTTGAAGAGGGAGCGGCATAGATCTATGACGAATGATCACAAGGGACGAAAACGTTATATTTCTTGAGCAATGATCCGATCTTCCGGATCTCATGAAAATCATACGTTCCCGATCGCATGGTCCGAAACCGGGGAATTAGATCTCTACGGGGAATAGCGTCGAATCTAGTGACGCTTGCGCATGAAAGGTTTTTTTTTTAAATGATTTGCATCCCAAACTACTTTTTCATTTGTGGGAGGTGATAGATTACGCATCGCACGAGAGAAAGACCGGATCGTATGACTTTCAAGAATACACGTCCGTTTTGTCATCGCATCCACCATAAAAGCGGGCCAAGTTCAAAACCTGTTTAACTCGGGGTTAACCCTAGCTCGTAGCTATTGATGAGCAGCCCAGCGTTGCCACAGACATCTAAATTTTCGAATGAGATTTTCTGTCAAAAACAAGCGAGACCTTTGACCAAATGAGCAAGATTCTTGTTAACATAAAAAGAGAAGACGGTACAATGGGTCAAATAACTATTTTTAGTAGAAATAAAAACACTTTTTTTTACGATTCCAATAGTCTCCATAATATGTATGGATGGCTAAAAATGAGAAAGCAAGTAGTTCCTGGGTATAACTATGGTACGGTTGGCAACACTGCGCCAAGGCGTTAAAAAGCTTGGTTAAAAGCCGGGAAGGCGGGAAATTCAAAAATAATTGATAATGCAAAAAAATAAACTTCAATGTATTTTTTTAAAACATTATCCAAATAATTAAATTTTAATAGGAAAAAGAACACTTAAAATTACTAACTTAAAGTTACATTCCAGTCAGCAAAAATATTCAAATAATTAAGAGCAACAGCCGTGCCATCTATACCAACACAGACTACTTACAAAACAAAATCAATGAGCGAATCTGGCAGCCAGTTTAAAATCTAGCGAGATTTAGCTCGATTCAGCGACCTTTGACAACGGCTGGAGCAAGGTGGGGCGATGTTCGATATTTTTCCATCGATAGTAGAGATACTAGAGATTAAAAACATCGATATTATCATTATCAAATTTTGGTATCATATCATCATAAAAAAGAGCAATTTTGCACACCTATCTTGAAATTTTGCACACCCCATGGGAACCCGCAAAAGGGTTCTCGAGTAACGAGGCTGGCCCCTTCCAGATGATATTTTTTTTAAATTTTGGTATCATTCGAAAGATCTAATTTAGCACACCTATTTTAAAATTTTGCACACCCCATGGGAACCCGCAATAGGGTTCTGGAGTAACGAGGCTGCTCCCCCCCCCCGATGATATTTTTGAATATTTTAGTATCATTCGAAAGGTCTAATTTTGCACAATTTTGCACACCTATTTTGAAATTTTGCACACCCCATGGGAACCCGCAATAGGGTTCTGGAGTAACGAGGCTGCCCCCCCCCAGATGATATTTTTTGGTATCATTCGAAAGGTCTTTGCACAATTTTGCACACCTCATGGGAACCCGTAATAGGGTTGGGTTGGGAGGGGGCAGCATCGTGACTCGAGAACCCTATTACTGGTTCCCATGGAGTGTGCAAAATTTCAAAATAGGTGTGCAAAATTGTGCAACTATGGACCTTTCGAATAATCCAAAAATTTTCAAAAACTATCATTTGGGAGGGAGGCAGCATCGTTACTCGAGAACCCTATTGCGGGTTCCCTTGGGGTGTGCAAAATTTCAAAATACGTGTGCAAAATTGCACCTTTCGAATTATACCAAAATTTTCTGAGGGGGGGGGCAAAGTTGATCGACCCCTAAAAATTTAACTTTTTTCCATTTTAAATGTTCCATGCTTGATTATCCCAGACATCACAAGTACGTACCATGTACGTACCTGGTACGTAACTTTGCGACGAAGTGTACGTCCATGGTAAGTACATTTTTGGACTTACGTACAAACGTGTACGTCCCAGGGACGTACTATAAATGTACTTTGTCCAACGAATTGTACGTACCTGGTACGTACTAAGTACGTACCAGCTACGTACTTGGTACCTCTACATTTGTACGTACTATGTACGTCCTATGTACGTACATTTCAGGTACGTACAATTTGGGTCCTAGGCGGGACCAAAACTGGATGTAAATTGACCGTAAGTGGGCTTGAGTCAGGCAAGGATATTTCACCAGTAATTAAAAAAAAGTGTTGGATACGCTGGGAATTGAACCTGCGCCTCCCGGGTGAGACATAAATGCTCTACCACTAGACCACCACCTATACATAGAAAACTCTGCTAAATTTGTGATATACTTTATAACGGTTTTTACTTTCTCTCGCTCTTATAACGTGTATGCTTAAGTATAGTGTACGAACTATGTATGTACACGTTTGTACGTACATAGTACGTCTATAATTGGTCCCAGGACGTACCGATCTAAAATGGACGTAAAATGTACATCCCTAGGACGAAGTGTTGCCATAGGACAAAGGAACCGTTTTTCCATGAGCTGTACTGTTAACAAAAAACGTAAATTTCAAAAAAAGATACAGGCAGATCACATATTAAAATTCTAGAGAGAGAAGGCGCTATCTACAGCAGTATAAGTGCGTAAGCGATAGCGGAAGCGGCATAATCGTGACAGTTCTTTAGACAAGCAATATTGAGGTATAATGTTATACCAGAGATGTCAGATGTCACCCCAGAAGGCATATTTAGTTGTTTGAATATTTAACTTTGTGTAGCTCCTTTAATTGTTTATAATAGGTACGTACATAGTACATACGTTTATGTACGTCCATAGTACGTACGCTTATGTACGTTCAGTGTACGTCTATAATTGCATGTTTGAGAGGTAGCCCTAAAATGTACGTAAAATGTACGCACATAGTGTACGTACTACGTACGTACTCTTTTGTACGTACATAGTACGTCGCTAATTAGTCCCGCGACGTACCGACGTAAATGGACATAAAATGTACGTCCCTGGGACGAAGTGTGCTGTATGGGATATGTTATTATCAGGTATGTTTATATATTTTATTATTAGCTTATGTTAAGTATTAAAATAGTGTTAATTAAGTGGTATTTATCTAAAACAATAAATATTTAAAGGTTTTTTTTAACGTTTATTATAAGCATGTCAATAACCGGTGGTTAAAACCGGTTTTTTTCCCATCAGTTAACCGGTTATTATCAGTTGTTTTTTTGGTTCGGTTATTACCGGTTTTTACACTTTCTGCCCAATAACCGTTAAAAAAAAACGGTCATTTAGCCATATAAATAATATATATTATTTATTAAAAACTCGAAAACAGAACTCGACCTCTAATTCGTATTCGATTTTCGATAAGGGTCTTTATGAACAGAAATTTTACTGGGTGGATTAAGTTTTTGTAAGTTTTTTTCAATAAAAAAAAATTGTAAATTACAAATTGATTTTATTAACATTTTTATGTTATTCATCATTATAAATTCATGATTCCGTTATTAAAAAAAAACGAAAAAAAATAACCGAAAATACGTTTAACTTGAATAACCACCGGTGCTTTTAATTAAAATCACTTTTATTTTTTTTAAATAACGGAAAAACCGGTTAACCGGAATACCCGGTGTTTTCTATCGGTTATAACCGGGCAGTTAAAATGAGTGCAAACATAACCGAAAAACCAAATTTTTCCAAAAATTCTGACATCCCTACCCCTAGTTTATTACATAGATAGATACTAAAAAAAGACGATTACACATTTTGACAAAACATCGATGTTTTTGATGACATCGATGTTGACCATTTAACATTTGATGTCCCACCTCTACGCTGGAGCTAATGACCCCAAAGAGACATTAATTTCATTCATTAAAGCGAACCCAAAGGTTCCCCAAAAATTATTAAGTGACAAAGTATCACCAGTGAAAAATTATTATACGTTCAAATTGGTATTATACCTGGTTAAATTTACTTTTTCAAAGTAGAAAGGTGAAAGCAGTGAGTAAATATGGTGTGCCATCTATCTTTGCCGCTTACCTTTGCAAGGGCTCTCTAACCTCATGATAAGCGCCACCTACAAGATAAATTTTTGTCGAGAAAAGCTGATCCTCTAGGTGGCGCTGCCATGATACTTTAACTACAACTACACAGTAGTAAGATTCAGCACTCTGCTGCGAGAACTTAATCTTGTTTCTCAAGAGAAGGAACGATCCGAAGAGAAGGGATCAATCGCAGGGAATGATCCTATCCCCCTAAAAAATCACCTTTTTCTTGAAATATACCTTATTTCTAAATATTAGGCAAGAAATTATTTACTTACGCGCATGCAAATATGTGAAATGAGCCAGATCCATGAATTTGGACTCAGGGAGCGGCAACTCCCAATTCTTATTAGAAAGGGATGAGCGATTATCGCTCAAGAATACGACCTGTGTTCACAACATACTAACTGTGGTCACACCCGGGAGCCTTCGACACAAATCTAACTACTACTAACTAAATGTAATATTCAGTGGGGGTCCCATAAAATAAAGAAAAGTAAAATGCAGGAAGATAAAGTTATTTTTTTTCTAAACCAATCCGACTTCTGCCAACTTAAAAAAACTTAAACCAACCCAAACTAACCCAGATCAATCCAAAACACTTAAAAAAGCAACCCAAACCAACCCACTACTTCTGGAAATTTAGCATAAAAAATATGTCTTTTCTACGCCCTTTCTTATTCTAAGCTCGCATGCAAACACCTGTCAGGCAGAGAACAGATTTCGCCTTAACCATTTTTACGTTTTACGGTTTCTCTGTTTTAGGATTTCTTTGATGTACTTTTCTCCACAGTTCGATTTCTGCAAAATACGATTTTGACAAAGTTTGTTTCTATAAATAACGATTACTGCATTTTACTTTTCTTTATTTTATGGGACCCCTTCCTTTGTTGTACTTTTCTCGAAAGTTCGATTTTTACAAAATACGATTTTGCCAAAGTTTGTTTCTATAAATAACGATTACTGCATTTAACTTTTCTTTATTTTATGGGACCCCAATTTTTTTCGCGTTTGAAATGTTGTTTACAAAAAAATTGCTTAAATTTAAACATAATTGTAACAATATTTAATATTTGTATAGCGCCGCAGGCGAAAATTTTAAACTAAAAAAAAACAAAAAATTCTTTAAAAATTTTGATCTCTTAGGTTTCTGTAAAATATTTTTGAAAAAGTAGATCGGGTTAGATCCCAAGAAAAAGTGGGTTGCGATGGTACATATAGATTTGTTGCCAAATCATAAATGCGCCCCAGATGAAAATTATACTAAGAATGCCATTTATTAGACTTTTTAAATGCTGGTGATAAAAATTCCTTAAAATTAAACTAAAATTGTAACAATTAATGACGTCATGGCACCGCAGGTAAAATTTCTAAAATTTAAGACACCACACCAAACACATGTCACTACTATGTTGGGAATTTGGAACCTTTGGTTGCACTATAACAAAGTTATGATTGTTTTCCACAAACCAATACTACACTTGACTCGACGTTTCGCTAACAACGTTAGCATCATCAGGAGACGATAAACAACCGGAGTAAAGGGTCTATAGCTCTCCCTTTGTCCCTTGATCATGATTAATTTATTGTAGATTGGGTTGAACCTCCTGTGGGGGGGGGGGGTTAACTCTTAAACCCCCCCCCTAGCTACGAAAATGTAATACGTAAAAAAATTAAAAATATCTTTTTCAGAAAAACGGGAGAATTTTTAAGGTTATTTTCGATTTTCGTAGTTTGCACAGCCACAGAGGGGTTAAATCGACCCCTAAAATTTAGATAGGGTGTGGTACCCTATTTTGAAGGTGTCTGAATTTTCCTTACAGATATTAAGTTTTTTTTTAAATTTCTTGATTAGTTTTGAAGATATTAAATTTGTTATGGATCGAAATAAAAAACGATTTTGTTGATGGTGATGGAAAAATACTCTCTATACAAAAATTAAATGAACGAGTCCTGGAAAAGTTTATAAAAAGTATAAGAAACACTAATAAAATTATTTTTTTTGTCATTCATGGTAAATTTTTACATAGATACTAAAAAAAGACGATTACACATTTTTCAAATAATAAACTAATATCCGATGTTGACAAAACATCGATGTTTTTGATGACATCGATGTTGACCATTTAACATTTGATGTCCCACCTCTACGCTGGAGCCAATGACCGCAAAGAGACATTAATTATTTCATTCATTAAAGCGAACCCAAAGGTTCCCCAAAAATTATTAAGTGACAAAGTATCACCAGTGAAAAATTATTATACGTTCAAACTAGTATTATACCTGGTTAAATTTACTTTTTCAAACTAGAAAGGTGAAAGCAGTGATTAAATATGGTGTGCCATCTATCTTTGCCGCTTACCTTTGCAAGGGCTCTCTAACCCCATGATAAGCGCTACCTACAAGATTTTGTCGAGAAAAGCTGATCCTCTAGGTGGCGCTGCCATGATACTTTAACTACAACTACACAGTAGTAAGATTCAGCACTCTGCTCTTATCAATCGCAGGGAAGGATCCTATCCCCCTAAAAAATCACCTTTTTCTTGAAATATACCTTATTTCTAAATATTAGGCAAGAAATTATTTACTTACGCGCATGCAAATATGTGAAATGAGCCAGATCCATGAATTTGGACTCAGGGAGCGCCAACTCCCAATTCTTATTAGAAAGGGATGAGCGTTCACAACATACTAACTGTGGTCACACCCGGGAGCCTTCGACACAAATCTAACTACTACTAACTAAATGTAATATTCAGTGGGGGTCCCATAAAATAAAGAAAAGTAAAATGCAGGAATCGTTATTTATAGAAACAAACTTTGGCAAAATCGTAAAAGTTGGTAAGGCGAAATCTGTTCTCTGCCTGACAGGTTGCGAGCTTAGAATAAGAAAGGGCGTAGAAAAGACATTTTTTTATTTCTTTTATGCTAAATTTCAAGAAGTGGTGGGTTGGTTTGGGTTGCTTTTTTAAGTGTTTTGGATTGATCTGGGTTGGGTTGTGTTGGTTTAAGTTTTTTTTAAGTTGAGAGAAATCGGGTTGGTTTAGAAAAAAAATCAATTTTTTGAGTCCCTATAGTTTATGAAAAAATACAATAGAGAAAACATATTTCATAGATATGAACAATGGCAAAATCGTACTTTGCAGAAATCGAACTTCGGAGAAATTATACATCGCAGAAATCGTAAAACAGAAAAACCGTAAAACGTAAAAATTGGTAAGGCAAAAATCTGTTCTGTGCCTGACAGCTGTTTGTATGTGCCCTTAGAATAAGAAAGGTTGTAGATCAAGTTATTTTTTTTTCTAAACCAACCCGACTTCTCCCAACTTAAAAAACTTAAACCAACCCAAACCAACCCAGATCAATCCAAAACACTTAAAAAAGCAACCCAAACCAACCCACCACTTCTTGAAATTTAGCATAAAAAAATTAAAAAATGTCTTTTCTTATTCTAAGCTCGCATGCAAATACCTGTCAGGCAGAGAACAGATTTCGCCTTACCAATTTTTACGTTTTACGGTTTCTCTGTTTTACGATTCCTTTGGTGTCCCTATAGTTTGTAAAAAATACAATAGAGAAAACATGTTTCATAGAAATGAACAATGGCAAAATCGTACTTTGTAGAAATCACACTCCGGAGAAATTATACATCGCAGAAATCGTAAAACAGAAAATCCGTAAAACGTAAAAATTGGTAAGGCGAAAATCTGTTCTGTGCCTGACAGCTGTTTGTATGTGCCCTTAGAATAAGAAAGGGTGTAGATCCAGTTTTTTTTTTTCTAAACCAACCCGACTTCTGCCAACTTAAACCAACCCAAACTAACCCAGATCAATGCAAAACACTTAAAAAAGCAACCCAAACCAACCCACTACTTCTGGAAATTTAGCATAAAAAAATATGTCTTTTCTACGCCCTTTCTTATTCTAAGCTCGCATGCAAACACCTGTCAGGCAGAGAACAGATTTCGCCTTAACAATTTTTGCGTTTTACGTTTTGTCATTCATGGTCAAATTTAAACGTAAATATTTCGAAAACTAATAGATGAATTTTCAAAAAACTTGACATGTGTAAAAGCAAGTCAAACAACTTCAAAATAAGGTACCACATTACCCACGTTCCCTATTTAAATTTTAGGGGTCAATTTTACCCCTCCGTGGAGGTAGAAACTACGACAAATCGAAAATAACCACCAGTATTTTTTATTTTTTTGATATTACATTTAGTTTAGAAAGAATTAGGGCCCCGATAGTAGTAAGTAGTAGTAGAAATGGGGAGGATCGTTTTCCGGCAAGTATGCCTCCATGGGCCCATTTTACCCTACCCCCACTTTGAGCACTCTTGCATTCCCTTCTGAACTACCCGTTCTTCCCAGTATACAGGGTGTCCCAATGAAAACGAAACAGAGGCGTTTTCGAGTATTTAGAGTACGATTTTCAAAAGACCCTCGAGCACGTCGATTTGTTGTTCAAGGGCTTTTTGATTACCAATATTGGAATTTTCGTAGAACACACCCCTTTCAAGGGGTGAGTTTCACACCAGAATTGAAAAAGGGAAAGTGTGTCAAGTAACACCTTGTTTTAAAAGTCTTTCAAATGCCTTTTCAAACATATTAAAATTTTAAAAATCTAGCGCTTCGTTTCCGAGATATTCATTTTTCTCGTAGGAATGTATCCTAGAAGAAAAAATGAAGTGAAAAAATGTACTATTAATGAAAAAAAATCAGCGTGGCGTGTCCCGGGATTTCTCAAAAATTAAACTTTGGATCTTTTAATCTCTAAAAAACTAATCGTTAGATTTTTCAAATTTTAACACTTTTGCAAAGGCATTTGAAAGACCTTTAAAATAAGGTATCACTTGACCCACTTTCCCTATTTAAATTCTGATGGTTAAACTCACCCCTTGAAAGGGGTGTGTCCTACGAAAATTCCAATATAGCAAAAAAGTCTCACCCTTGAAGAACAAATCGATGTGTTTAAAGGTCTTTTCATACTCTAAATACTAGAAAATGCCTGTTCCGTTTTCGTTGGAACACCCTGCTGTATATAGTTATTTGTGATAGCAGTTCTTCCACCGTAAGTGTTGGGGCTCCCATCACTAGGTGTCTCACTTGCGTACTCGCAGGGGGCAGGGGCTAATCCCTAATCCCAGCAAAGATATGAATTGAATATTATGAATGAATAAAAAATTTTATGTGTAAAATTATTAAATTAAACTTTGAATAAAATTACAAAGATGGCAGCTCGTGTACTAGTATGGACAATTGCAAATCATTAAAAATATTCGTCTGTTACCTTTAATGTGCTGAAATTAGGGAATTATTAAAACGCAGTTAGGGCCCGGCACTAATAAGGCCAGGCACTATTTTGACGCACTATTTAGTGCCGTCACTAATAAGGTTAGGACCTGCCCTTATTTGTGGAGGAATTAAACTGGGCTGCATCTTGGCTGTCTCTAGCCGTAACTATTCGCCATTTTTTTTACCTTAACCCTACTTTCGGGAATTTTTTGTGTTGTGACGGTCAAAAAAGCAAAAATTCCAACAAAATAGTTATATTTTTATGAAATCGGATGACATAGCACAAGAAAATTAAAAAAAGCAAGGCTCAAATACTTTGTTTTACCGCTGAAGACAATATTTGTTTGTTACGAGAAGTAGTTCAACAAAATCCCTTCAGAACTCTACATGGTCCTTCTCTCCACCCTTCACCAAGACCTCTGCTTCCAACACATCCCCATGCTTTTGATCACTCTAAATATAAAAAAAACAACACAGAATTTCGAAAACAGGCAGCATATATTTGCGCCACCGTTTTGCTAGAGGCGCGTTCAATAATTCTATAATTTGCACCTTTTAGAGCCAGGCACAGCCTCTGTTAAGGTCGGCGCTAAGTAGGCACTATCCAGTGCGGCCGTATTTCAATAATTCCCTATTGTGCTACAGCCCTTCAAATTATGCTCAAATCGCACAATTATGCCACACACGGAGCTATACACACATATCTAATAGAAAATTACACTCGTATCTCGACAGGGTGAGAGAAATGTTATTCCGGTATTTTACTTGATATCTGGTTAGTTTGCATGCGTTACACATAGAGCGCGCGGCGCGTTCGCGGTGAATATTCCTGTCTGATAAAGTAGGCCATTACCCTCTCCACATAGGCCGATCAGCTCTTATCGTTTTAGTGTCCTTTTATCCACCTTCGCCGGCATTTTGACAGAAAACTAATGGATTATCTGTCACTTTTGAGTGAAAATGGCGGCGAAGGTGGATAAAAGGACACTAAATTGGTATGAGTTGATCGGCCTATCTGGAGAGGGTACTGAGTAGGCCCGACTTCCTGTTCAGTTTGGACAGACTTTAACCATGATACCGTGAACGTTGTCCTGTGTTCTTTTTGAAATTCACCACTGTACTTTAACTAGCATTAAATTACTGATTTAATTATCAAAATGCCGTAAAATTTTTTTCTGATTTAAGCAGTGCTGTCACATTTTTATCTATTATTTTCCTCTAGTTTTAAAAATTATCAGTTTATCTGCCACAATTTTTAATCAAATTGGCGATGCTCGTCATTCGAACTTTTATTGAATTTAAGGAATCTTTGCGAAAAGACTCGGTGGCCGAGCGGAAAGGGTTTTTTAACACCCGATTGAACGATCCTAATTCTTGCAAAAGATCGCGAGTTCAAAACTCTTGTCGACCACATTTTTTTTTATTTTAAAAGTAATTAGTAGACATTACATAAATGATTAAATGCAAAATGATTCACATAAAAATAAAACCTCAAAATTACTCTTGACATTTGCTTGCTTGATAGTTTCTTGCAACGCCATTTATCAGACCGTATTATTTAATAAAAAAATTCATCGTTAGAACGATTCACCATAGAAACTGCAATTCGTCAAACACATTTTTTATCTAAACCTTATTTCATCGAACCCATTCAATAACAAATTCGAAATTTAACAGACCCGTTTTTAATCGTTCAATATCAAACTCGTAATTTGTAAAACCCATTTTTAATAAAACCCGGAATTTATCAAGCCATTATTTATCAAAACCGGATTTCGTCAAACTCGTTGTTTATCAGAAAATATTTGCTAAATTGATAGCGCATTCGCCAATAATACTTACATGAACTGTAGGCGTTACGGCGCGTTTCGATGCATTTGTCGTTCTATAAAAGTATTCACAGGTAGTGTTCAATACTTTGTATATAGATGTCGCCACCCTCGTATACGCCTCCAGTTTATGTAAGTATTATTGGCGAATGCGCTATCAATTTAGCAAATATTTTCTGATAAACCACGAGTTTGCCGAAATCCGGTTTTGATAAATAATGGTTTGACACATTCCGGGTTTTATGAAAAATGGGTTTTACAAATTACGTGTTTGATATTGAATGAGTTTCATGCACAATGGTTCGATTAAAAACGGGTCTGTTAAATTTCAAATTTGTTACAAAAAAGAAGTTAAAAAACCTCCAAATCAGTTACTTCAACCGAAAAGAAACTAAAACCCAAAAGATCAAGAGATCTTGGGTGGAAATAACGAAAATTCAAACTTGGATGAGCATCCCACAAGGAACACACAAAAGACCAAAGCGAAGAGAGAAATGTTTAAACGATGATACGCCCTGGGTAACCAGCGTACGCTCATCAGTGGTTTCACTGGTCGCCCTCTACCATACATCATTAAACACCATCATACACTTTGATTTCCAACTTTGAATCACTCACAAATAGGCATCGTTCCGCACTGGTACTTATCCGAGTTACCTGATACGGATTCTTCCTGGCGTGTTAATATTTCCAGTAAGAGTATGCTCCTAAGGCAATTAAAACAAAAAAGAAGTTAAAAAACGTCCAAAAAACAAAAGATCAAGAGATCTTGGGTGGAAATAACGAAATTTAAACAAACGTGAGTATTTGCCTCTCTCACTTTTCACATGGTTCTAAGTAGGTGAGAAGTGTAAAATTTGTTCACACTCGCGGGCACGGCTGTCCAGAATACAGGGTCTGAGCTGCCTTTAAATCTGGGAATTTCCTATGCGATCGAATAGATGGCACATGTATTGCTATTTTCAGCTTCCGATTTGTTAAAATATATTTGAACAAGCTTATTTCCCATTAACTTCAATCGCTGCTGGCAGCTTTGCCATTTGTGATAATGGCTGAGCTTAAATACATTTTTTGAATTTATTTTTGGAGAACCGATAGGTTCATTTTATTAGTAGTGATAGGAATTAGATATTGGTAAATCGGTCATTTTGTACTGAACGAATCGATCAGTGATTCGTTTCTAGAGTGATCGAATCTTTTGAATCAATCATTTGAAATTAAATTAAAGAAAATGGTGACCAAAAAAAAAGGTCTGCAGGATGCAACTAATTACGCGGGCTAGATTTTTTTGGGTTAGCAGGGTATGCTAACCCAAAAAAATCTAGCCCGCGCGCAGGAATTCGAATCAGAGGAACGAATGAACGAAACGATCGACCTATTTCCAACTGATTCAGTGTATCGCCACAGTGGGTCAGTCAATCGTTGATCCGTTCCGATTTGATTCACTCGTTTGATTCATTCTGTCTTCGTCGGTCATTTGACTGATTGAATCATATCGAGCCAACATGATTCGATCACTCAATACTTGCAAGTGATTAGATCATAGTGAACGAATCGTTCACGAATCACACATCTCTAGTTCCGACCAAGAGCGTGATATATAAAAGAACAAGATACTTGATTTTTTGATACTTTGATTATTTATTAGCATTATTCGTAAGTGAAAATCTACTATTATACTTTTCTTTGAGTGAAAGTCTACCACAGTAATAGACCAAAAACAACTCGACAATGGTGACAAAAATTGGTGATTTTCGATTATAAACTCTGTGTCTAAATCGCAGGCGACCATTAGTCTAGAGCGAATGCATGGTCAGCGCCTTACCTTGCAGCGGAGTTCGTTCCAAAATCACAGGTGCTAGTTCAAAACACTTGTTTTCTTTTTCCATCACACAGGAAATTTTTAATGGGATTAAAAGCTCCCGCTGGTCACCAGCAAGATGTTTTAAATGGAACGTGTTATTAATGCTCGAAAACGATTTACAATCCTGTAAATTCTGTATTTCTTCCCAACAATTTAGTAAAATCCGCATAAAGGTCTTGTTTTTTAAATTATTTATAGAATTATAACTAATTTAAATATGAATTATGCGCGCTCGTTATCAATGAGATCACTTTTCCACCAATTTGAATGGTTTCGAAACGAGCTTGTTGTTCCTTTCGAATTAGCGAATGCGTCTTTCGCCTAGACTCCACACTAAAACTTTTTGCAGCTGCCTTCTATTGCTTCTCACTCTTTTCGACAAAGAGAAAAATAGAAATCAGTGGCAAGACGTTGCACTGTAGACTAGGCATTAGGGACGTCAAATACTGTGGCTAAGTTCTCGTCAACTATTAGCGTCTTTATTTTTGTTTTTCCACCTTTTCCAGAAAGATGTTTTATATAATTTATTTGTGAAAAGATTCCTTCTATATTTTTAGTTTAATCGAGCTACAAGCGCCTTGTCAAACTATGACGTAGTATGTGATATAACGTTAAACGTTAAAAAATGCAAAAGCGACAAATGTCCGGAACCCTAGATTATGCTTACCGCCAAACGTTTTTTTTTGGATACGTTTAAAGGTACTGTTTTTTACCTCTTTATTTACGGTAGAGGTAACCATATGAGTAACGAAATTGGCCGTTAAACTGTGACCAGAATCACCCTATTGACTTCCCCATAAACTTTATTTGCGGGTTAAAATTAACTCCATGGTGACCATGGCTCCAAAGTGAAGGTAAGTCATCTTACCTCAGGGTTAACAACAAAATATTCTCTTAAAACAGCAAAAAGCTGAGATTTATGACCAGAGTTCGTTTAAGTCGCTGGTAACCAGCTATTGAGAAACCGGAAAACTGGTAAAATTTTATAAAAGCAACAAAACAGGAAATTTGATTCTTTTCTTGAGTGTCCCCTGCTTCATTTTTCCTATAAAATGTAAAAAATTATACAAATTCTGATTTTTGGTTGCTTTTTTTTAACTTATAAACAAAAAAATGCACATTGAGCTCGATCCAAGGTAGCGCTGTTCCTACCTTGAGACCAAAGGTCGCCTTGTTTCTTGAAGGTAGGACTATGAATGCGGTCCCAACAAAATCCGAATACAACCTCTTACACGAGATACTTTGTATTTATAACACCCTGTATGACAGGATTTCCAATGCACCTTGTATACCTCGACACTGATATTTTCCATTTCGAAATGCTCGCGCCCTCTATTAAGAACTCAACGAGACATTTAAAAATCAATAGTCGCCGCTACATGAGCAAAGGTTACAAGATATCTTTCAGCTCGGTTATTTATAGTGAGTTCGAGCGCCCCGGGGTTGCCTCTGTCTCTCTCTTACTACTACTACTTACTACTTTGGTAAAGAAGCGCAGAGGTTGATTTTTGGGACACCCGGGGTGTCCAACTCGAACTCACTATTGTTAGCAAAGTTACAGACCAGGAAACAGATGGCAGTAGTGTTAAAACATTTTCATCGCGATCTACCACCCAAAGGTATATATAAAAAATGACGAGACGTTTACGGTATATGGATAGGAGACTCGCCTCGTAAAACAAACCATTCCATATAAATTTTTTGGGGCCTCAAAGGACTTCCTCTAATGAAGACCCGACGAGGCCATTTTAGATGAATTTAATTTAGAGATGGGTAATTCGATCATTTTGTACTGAACGAATCGATCAGTGATTTGTTCCTAGAGTGATCGAATCTTTTGAATCAATCATTTGATATTAAATTAAAGAAAATGGTGACCAAAAACAAAAAAAAAGGTGTGCAGGATGCAACTAAATACGACATACTCTGCTAACCAAAAAAATGTAGCCCACGCGCAGAAATTCGAATCAGAGGAACGAATGAACGAAACGATCGACCTATTTCCAACTGATTCAGTGTATCGCCACAGTGGGTCAGTCAGTCGTTGATCCGTTCCGATTTGATTAACTCGTTTGATTCATTCTGTCTTCGTCGGTCATTTGACTCATTTGACTGATTGAATCATATCGAGCAAATATGATTCGATCACTCAATACTCGCAAGTGATTCGATCATAGTGAACGAATCGTTCACGAATCACACATCTCTAAGAGTGATCGAATCTTTTGAATCGATCATTGAATCATTTGAAATTAAATTAAAGAAAATGGTGACCAAAAAAAAAATATCTATGCAGGATGCAGCTAAATACGACATACTCTGCTGACCAAAAAATCTATATTTTCATACAGATTACCCCGCGCGCAGGAATTCGAATCAAAGAAACGAATGAACGAAACGATCGACCTATTTCCAACTGATTCAGTGTATCGCCACAGTGAGTCAGTCAATCGTTGATCCGTTCGGATTTGATTCACTCGTTTGATTCATTCTGTCTTCGTCGGTCATTTGACTGATTGAACCATATCGAACAAACATGACTCGATCACTCAATACTCGCAAGTGATTCGATCATAGTGAACGAATCGTTCACGAATCACACATCTCTAACTAGAGGACGCATCGAAAAAAAAAACATTGGAATAAAAACATCGATGTTTTTTTTTTGCTTTTTTTAGAGAGTATTCCGTTATTCAAAGAAACTGTTTTATTTAGGACGTATTGTTAAAATTTTACACAATACTTATAATAAGCATGCAAATGAAAGATTTATAATAATAATACAGTGGCGTAGGCAGGAGGAGGTTTGGGGGTTAAACCCCCCCAGGAGGTCCAACCCAATCTACAATAAATTAATCATGATCGAGTCATGTGTGATATCTTAAATTTTAAAAATTTTACCGGCGGTGCTATGACGTCATTAATTTTAACAACAATTTTAGTTTAATTCTACGGAATTTTTCTCACCAGCATTCAAAACGTGTGTGTGTAATAAATGGCATTCTTAGTATAATTTTTCTTAAAACTTTCATCTCCGGCGCATTTATGATTTGGCAACAAATCTATATCTACCACCGCAATCCGTTCTTGGCATCTAACCTAATTTACTTTTCCAGAAAAACTAAGAGATCAAAACTTTTTTTTTGTCAAATTTTTCGCCTGCAGCACTATACCAATATTAAATATGTTTACAATTTTGTTTAATTTTAAGCAATTTTTTTGCCAACAACATTTTAAACGCGTAAAAAATAGCAACTTAGTGCTCGGCTTAGTGTAATTTTTTTTAAAAATTTGCCTGCGGCGCTGTTAAGGGTTAATTTTAAAACAAATCTGCAAATGAGACTGGATGAGACTTGCTTTTAAAAGTAAGTATTTTTGTTTCGTATACACTAACTCAACACTTATTAAACTGCCCCTCTCCCCTCCCTACAGTACAAGAGCCCAACCAATATAGGCACCTACCTAATTTTTAAAAATTTGCCATAGTTGATTTTTACTAAATGGTGAAACCCCCGGAGTCAATTTCTGGCTACGCCACTGCATGATATACAAAAAGGCTATTAAATATCTACACTAAAGAACCACAAAAAATATGAGGAGTATATTCAAAAGAAACAATATATTATATAGGATCTTTGATTCAGATTAGGTAGCGAAATTTATTGGCGGCAATGTCGACCGAAATCTCAAAAATAGGCAATTCCTATTTTTTGAGCCGCAGTGGGTATATAGTACAAGTGCAAACTTCTCAGACACAATATTACCCATAATTTTTTTTGCATCGATGTTCGATTTTTCGATGTTTAAAAAAGGTATCGATGTTTTTTATGGACATCGATGTTAAAAACATTGAAAAATCGATGTTTTGTGCCCATCATTACATTTTAGTAAACCTAATATTGATATTACACGATGACCTTACGAAAAGGGTGTCTCTCCAAGGGTGCCGATTCTTGAATTTCGTAGGAAAGGTCGCACGGGAACGGTCACCTCCCTGATATCGACCAATAACACGCTTTAAAGCTTTCACCAGTTATCCGAAACTTATCCGACCACGGCCGAACTTCACCCGATTGCCGTGTATCGAAGGAACCTTTCCACAATAACTGCTATGAATTTTAAGCTATGGTCATTTGGATCTGTTGCCTATACCATGCTTATCCTTAATGGTACACTTATGGATATGCTGTGTATATCAATACGTGGATATACGCTGCATATTCATAAATATCCACTGTATAGGTATCTATATTGACCTATTTTGAATTACATAATCATATCCATAGGATATTCGCTAAATATCCATAGGTTATTCCATAGTCGTACTTTAGTGGATGATTATTGCATATTTAGTGGAGATCCGGATATGTTTTGAATCAAAAAATCATATTCATGCATATCCATTAGGGATATTCATATCCATAAAGTATAGGATATCCTGTGAATATTCATTACGTGGCCATCTGAATCTGTTTTAAATTACAAAATTATATCCATACTATATACATAATAAAGGATATCCACTCAATATCCATAGGTTATTCCAAAATCACACTTAAGTGAATTTATATTCGATGTATATGCAGTGCATATATTCATGTGGAGATGCAGTGGATAGCCGAAAATATACCATGGATATCCATATCGCGACCATCTGGAGATACATGAAGGATATCCATACAATGGACATTATTTTGGTGAGTGGGTTATTTCAATTATTAGGTGTCACTCGCTTTTGTTTACATGTGCAGAAGCTCTGTGCTGATTGGTTCAAAGTTATGTTTATTCTTATTTCTATTTGACTGTATAAACCAGAATTATGTTTTGTTTTTATTTTAATTTTTATTTGCCTGTATAAAATTGAAAATATTTTTATCAAATAAATACTAACCAAATACCACATAGCGGGCCATTTTGGATCTGAATCTTGCAGTTTTAGGTCCCTTTTGACCCGTTTTTTGGCTTTTTGTTGCTGGGCCCATGTCACTCTCGTGTCTGCTGCTAATCTGACCCTTTTTTCTGGATTTGCTCTGAGCGATCGCTTGGCTACGCCGGAATGCGAAAAAAAGTAATGATCCTCGAAAATCTGGAACAAAGAAAAAAAATAACGCCTTTAATATTATCCATATAATGACTGGGGTCCCGTAAAATAAAGAAAAGTAAAATGCTGGAATGGTTATTTATAGAAATAAAGTTTGGCAAAATCATATTTTGTAGAAATCCTAAAACAGAGAAACCGTAGAACGTAGGAATTGGTAAGGCGAAAATATGTTATCTGCCTGACAGGTGTTTGCATGCGAGCTTAGAATAAGAAAGGGCGTAGAAAAGTCATTTTTTTTGTATGTATTTTTTCTACAAACTTTAGGGACTACTTTTATCTAGGTAAGAAAAATATTTTCTTGTACGTTTTGTACAGGGTGTCCCGCTATATTGACCCCAGAGTTTGCGCCGTTATTATTAGTGTTAGAAAAAAAGGTTAAATGCAAAACTTGTGTAACTGTTTGCATGCTTTAAGAGTTAGATGTCTAAAGTAGCTAAATGTCATTGCAAATATCAAATTTTGACACCAAGTTTGTTATTTTAAATGAAACACCCTGTATATTGTTAAATATTTGAATAAATTTTCCTTCCTAATTTCAAAAATACCATAACACTCTACCTCTATATTAGTTGCAAGCAAAATGCAACAATCCTCGCCATAAGCAAAATGTGTTAGAGAGAGATTAAACCTTAGATTATTTTCTCTCTAGCACATTGACCTTATAGTAAGGATTTTGTCATTTTTCTCCCAAACTAATATAAATAGAGGTCACATATTTGGTATATTTGGGATCAGAAAGAAAAGGCCGTTTCAAAAATTTTATAAAATACAGGGTGTTATTTATTTAAAAATTAAAACTTGCTCTTACAAATTATTGGCCTTTTTTGACAGATATTTTTTTAATATGCAAAAAATTAAACAACTTTTGGATATAAACTAGCGGCGCTAACTGGGGGGTCATATAGCGTGGCACCCTGTACTTTAATGGAGACTAAAAAATTTTATAGTAAAATTTAATATTTTTTTTAAATGCAATCATTCCAGGTTTATATAATAAATGTGTTTCATAAGAACATGTTTTCTTAAGATCCAAAGAGAACATTGAGAATGATATTTGACAGTTTGTTGGAATGCTGGATGGTTAGCTAGGTTAATATTGACTTAGCGACCTCACATGTTTAGGTATTACGGAATTTAAATCACTATTCTCTGCATATTATGTGCAAAAATTTTTAGTTTGGCGCCATATTTCCTGGTGGGGTTGCTAAGTTAATATTAACCTAGCTTCCCCATTTTCTTTTTCAATTTTCTTAGAAACCAGAGGAGTACAAAATTTTTTGATTGGGAACGAAATGAGCACATAATTAGCACATAATTTTGGGTTGACTAAATTTTGATTTTCTTGAGGTGGGGTCGCTAGGTTAATGGAGGTAACAAAAAGTAGCAAAAACAATATAGTGCTACGTATATTTTGCACAATTTTCCTTTTCCTAGCACAAGCTCCATTTTCTAGAAAATCCTGACGGAGAAAACGGAGACGTCTCTGTTTATGTGTTGTCAAACAATTTTCTGAACACAGAACAAGAATATTTAAATAGTGTCCAACAAAGCCCTCCCACCTGAGAGCAAACTGTGCGGGGATTCTTGAAAGTGTGAGAAGGGAATACTCGCCAAGGGAGTATCCATGTCCTCTTCTTACTTGTCGAAACTACTTTTTTTTGGGTTTTTCGCCACTAAGTTAAGGAAATTTTTTCAAAAATATGTTAAAACCCACTGCGTGAATTCCTAAAGAAAATTTGATCATTTGGCAGCTGTTTTTAAATAAGATAAAAAATTTGCCTACACACACGCAAATCCTAACTAGAATCTAAGTACTTATCTGACGTTTCGGCAAAAATTCTACTGCCGTTATCAAAGAACTTTATTCTTTTCAAAAACTTTTTTTGATTCTTTTTTAAAATATCTGTCTGTTGTCATACAACTGACTGACTTAAAAAGTTAAAAATGCAAAAATATACAGGGTGTTCTATTTTAAAAAATTGTCTTTATTGCCACACACTGTATACCAAGGACAACAAAAAAAAAGAGTTGTTATAGCGCTTAAATTCGTTGTAATTTGCCGAGAAATTTTTGAATTTAGACCTAACCTTTATTTTCAATAATAAAAAAGATACTGAGTGTTCCAGTTATAAACAAACACCTTGTACCCCCCCCATAGGTCTAAATATTTACACCTGTGGGGGGTACTCAATTTTAAAACCAATTTTAAAAAAAGACTTACCCATACAGAAAAGACAAAAAGTTATTCATATTTGTATTGTATCGCAAAATACCCCTGAAAACTGCTTTTTTTCTCAAAATATAACATATTTTAGGAGAAAATGCCCTAAAACTCATTTTTTTTGACAGGTTTCAAAATGGCCAATGGTGAATACGCTAAAAATTTGGCACATAATAGCTTTTTTATGTGTGTTTGAGGTTATAAAGTTGGAGATTTTTTAGACCATGTCTGGGGGGTGGTTTAAATTTATAGCCCCCAGAAAGGATTGTCTTTTGGCAATTGGTAATAAGTTCGTTTATAATTTCCTCAAGTACCCTCTTTTACAAAAATTAATTTACCTTATTTAATATCCCAAGTTGTTCATTAACCAATAAAACACCTCCAATTTTGTCCAGAAAAACGCCATATTTTGAACCCGTTTTAAGCACAAAAAATATATTTATGAGGGCACTACGAGACAAAACAAACATAAGTGAAGGTCACTGATTATGCACGAAAAATATACCAAACAAAAAACCCAAAACAACTATATTAATTTACTTACAAACTGAAATTAAAACATTGAGGTTATTTAAAAGCTCAGTCAAGAAAACTTTCCTTACTCAAAGCCCACTCATTTCAAAGCTGTAGCTTTCATCAGTAGAGGTTGGTGCAAGCCAAGGTACAAGCAGAAGTAAGAGATCTGAACTCGCTGTTTGTGATTTGAACGCAGCAAATATTTTGTAACAATGTAAATGTAAACAAAACTGGCATTAAAGTTTTTTAATACACCGTTTAAATAAATAGAAAATTAATCTACTCCTTATTTTATTATTACCCATCTAAATCGTTATGTGACATCAAGTATTAATGGGAAAAATTAACAAGGGTAAATTTTAATTAGAGTGACATATAGCCCCAATTTCAATTTGTTCTACAGAGTGTTTACTATTACCCCACGCGGGGTTTAAATTTTTTAATTTTCTTTTCTTCTAAATTGAAACTTTTTTCTTAAATCCAACAAAAGATTGTGTTAAGATGTGTCCAAAACTCAAGGAGGGATGGTTAAAACCAAAAATTTCACTTAAACTTAGGACCGTTCTAAAATAGACTAAACCCTTTTAGTAAATCCCACTGATAGAGTCTTGTGTAATTTCTTTACATTTTTGTCAAAATTTGCATTCATGTTGTAATCATGTTGCAATCATGTTGTAATCATGTTGCAATCATGTGTAAAATGTTGTAATCATGTGTAATCGCAATGTAATTCCAACATACAAAAAAATTATCCAAACTCTTTGGGTAACTACAGGCCAATTTCTTTGCTCTCATCATTTTCAAAACTTTTTGGGCTACTTTTGCATCACAGATTATTGGAATACTTTTTATCGAACAATTTAATAAAAGACTTTCAACATGGGTTTTAAAGGTTTTAGAAGAAAAAGCAACAGCTTGCGGTATTCTGTTGGATCTGCACACTGACACAGTAGACCATAAAATACTTTTAAAGAAATTTTTGAGTTCTATGGTGTTAGGGGAATTCCTTTAAATCTCTTTAAATCCTATCTTACGGATAGAAAACAAAAAACAATAATAAAATCAAACAAGGGAGTTTGTGATATATTTGAATGACATGGATAGGGCCTTTAAAGAACCAAATTCTAACACAAATTTTGCTGACGATACAAACGTTGTGGTACCAATATTAAAAAATGGAAACATTGACAACAAGTGTAGTGAAGTCCTTATGCAAACCAAAAAGTGGCTCAATTAATTTTGAATGAGGAAAAAACAAAAATCATAGTTTTTAGCTTATTTTTTGAAGGTGTAGGTTTATGGGTTGAGGGATCTTATTAATGAAACGTCCTTTTTTTGAAATGCCAACGTTTCGCAAAATTTATTTGCTTCTTCAGGGCTATTCAAGACGGCCGTTCCATATGTCGATTCTATTACCAATAGACGTCATCCTTCGGTAAAAAGGCATTATTTTTAGACAAGTACCGTACAATTTTAATGAAAAAATTTTAAAAAGACATAAACAAACACATTAAAATATTATTACTACGGCGAGTATTTAGTTCGCATTTTGCGAATGCCCTGAAGAAACAAATAAATTTTGCGAAACGTTAGCATTTCAAAAAAAGGACGTTTCATTAATAAGATCCCTCAACCCATAAACCTACACCTTCAAAAAAATTAAAAATAGGATCGTTAAACCATTTTACAAATAGTTTTTAGCAATGAAAAAAAAGAATACAACGGCACCATAAACTTTAACAACACAGAAATTGAGTTGGTAAAAAGTGCTAAACTACTAGGACTAGTTTAAGACAAGTTACTAAATTATTCAGAGTAGTTGAGTAGGGCAGGTTATGCGATAAGAGTTATGGCAAATATTTAAAAAAGTAGCAATAGTTTGAGAACCATTTATTATGGCATTTTTTATTCTTATATAAAATACGGCATCCTACTTTGGGGAAGTAGTAGCTATGCGCAAAATGTCTTCATTCAACAAAAAAAAAGTTATGCGCATTATTTTTAATCGCAAATTTAATGAAAGCTGTAGAGGAATATTTAATGCAAATAAATACCTGATTACGTATCAATTAGATATTTTAATAAATTGTCAGAAATTAGAGAAGTAAGCAAATACAAAGCATTCGAGAAAGACTGCTTTAACTTTATTTGTAACATTGAGCCGTACACCAAGTTAAAGCAGTCTTTTTTGAATGCTTTGTATTTGCTTACTTCTCTTATTTTTTCTGGCAATTTATTGAAATATCTAATTAATTGATACGTATACGTAATCAGGACCCTTCTCTGTTGTTTTCAACCTATGAATTGGGTAGTGTAGCCAATCTTTTCGTGTTTTCCTTCTTGTGTCATATTCATGACTAGGCTTTACATGATAACATTTTTGTAGGTTTCTTTTAAGATATGTTACACACTTATACAGACCGCTTCAAGCTACTGCGAACATAGGGCGAAAGAAGTCTAATTTGCCAGTGTACGTACATGCAGAGACACCGCACGCCTATCAGTGAAGCAACCAATACTCAGGCTTGCGATCACCACTTGCATGACTTTCCTTTGGTATTTAGTACGCCTCTAACCACGGTGCTGTGTGGAGCGTAGTCAATGAAACCGGAATTTTGTCAATAAATACGCAAATTTTTATAACGTAATTTTCTTATTTTTTGTCACTGATAAATAAGAGCGTTTTATTGTCAACTGCTCAGATTTATCAGTGACGACGTGTTACAATGAAAATAATAAGGAGGAACAAAATAAAAGCAAGTTCTCAAAATAAAATAATACATTCTAAAAACCAAAAAGATTCTCCCAGTCAAAAAAAAATTAAAGCAAATGTTCGAAAGGTCCTCCTTGCTCGGCTAGACAATATCCGAGCCTACTATAAAAACCCCTCCTAACGTTTCCAAGCATGTTAGGGGTGATAATTTGAAAAGCTTCTTCAAAAACAGATAGAAGTCATTAGGAGCAAGATCGGGAGATCGAGCTGGCCATAAAATAGTTCCCCGTGTACTTATAACCCGATTAGGAAATACATTATCAAGATATTCCCTAACAAGGCCAACATTGTGAGCGGAACAACCATCTTGTTGAAACCATGTTTCACCAAATCTTACACCTAACAACTGCCTAGCAGTTGGAATAATGTGCTGCTGCAGTAGATCCAAGTATCTAGGACCATTCAAATTGCAATTGCCGTTAATAAAAAATGGCCCAATTACGTGTTCCCCTATAATACCCCCCCCCCAAACATTTAGTTTTTGGGGATACTGTGTTCTTACGTCAAAATACAAATGCAAATTTTCCCTCGACCAATATCGAACGTGTGTTGGGTTATGACGATTTGACCATTTGACCATCTGCACTTTTTCGGCAACTTCGTAGACATCCATTTTTGGTTTTAAAAATGTATTATTTCAATTAAGAACTTACCCATCTGTTTCTCGAGCAAGGCAGAAATAAAACAAAATAATAAAAACAAAATGAATTTCCAAATCCACCTCGGTCGTACGGCACGGAGAGTAAATTGGACTTGATTCCCCCTATGTTCGCAGTAGCTTGAAGCGGTCTGTATACATACACAGCTAAAACCGTCAGGTACTTATTTGCCTTAAATATTCCTCTACAGCTTAGCAGCATAGCTACTACTGCCCCAAAGTAGGATGTCCTATTTGATGAGAATAAAACATGACATAATAAATGGTTCTCAAACTATTGCTACTTTTAAAAATATTTGCCATAAATGGTTCTCAAACTATTGCTACTTTTAAAATATTTGCCATAACTTTTATCGCAAAACCTGCCCTACTCAACTTTGCACATAGTCCCTGAATATGCTCTGAATAATTTAGTGACTTGTGTATAACTAGTCCTAGTAGTTTAGCATTTTTTACCAACTCAATTTCTTACATTAGGTTTATGGTCATGGTTCTGGCGTTGAGTTGAGTTGTGTTGATAATTATTTTTTTAAATTTTTTATATCTCAAAAACTGCAGCTCTGACAAACTTTGACATTATTACAAATTTTTTTGTTAATTTCGCTGGCTGCTGTGGTTGTCGATTTTTTTTTAAATTCAACTCTCTTTTCTATTCCAGCCCAACCCAACCCATCAAAAACTAATCAACCTATCTACGGATGCCATAGATATCCTATCCTTATTTAGGATGAAACAGATCTGTAGGTGTCTGGATTCTCCATTAGACATTGGAGGCCTGGTTTTTTGCTTACTTTGTGGTGTTATAGATAGACATACAGGCGTACAGACACCCATACAGACAGACAAACGCCATAAAACAAATAGGTTTTTTTTAGTTTACATCCTTTTCAAAATAACAAAAAATGAATCCATGAAGGATTTCAAAACTCTTTAGCCTACTCGTGATTTCAAGTAAAAAGTAACTTTTTAAAAGAAGCTTCTGCGAGATTTTGTGTCATAACATGAATTATTTTTTTGCATTCATTTTATTCATAGGACAGGAGACTTTTGGAATCTTTGCCTGGTGTTTCCGGCATGAAAGTCGGCACAGTTATTTTTTGGGTACATCTAGTCCTTACCTATAATTAGTGTTAAGAGTGTTTTTGTCCGGGACGAAAAGGTGGTTAACTATACTTTTTTCGTTTTCTGAATGGGTTTTTGGGATGAACCATGTAGAAAACTTCACAACTATCTAGGGGTTCCAGGTACCTATATAATTCGACCAGGCTCTCATACTATAGAGGTATGGTGTTGATTAGGAACTATACTTGGTTGTTTTGAACATTGGATGACCGTGACTTATGGGGCACTGACGAGTACCTAATAAGGGCGAAACACGTGTCTGATTTTAGTTTATAGGTGGAGTATTCGATTTGCGGCCAACACGTCGCAAAATTTTTAGCGTCATCAAGTTCCGTCCGCGCGACCAATTTCCCCCACAGTTCACTTTTTGATTGATTTTAAGAAAAAAATATACTCTTTTCGAAAGTTATATTTTTGTGTAGGTGCCGTCCCTAAATAGTTATTCTAATAAAAATTAAAATCTTTATACGTCCTACTGTCAAAACCTGGCAAAAATATGTAATTTTTTCCCAAAATGTAAAAAAAAATATTTTTAAAAAATAAAAATTAGCGCTTATAGAATATTTCATTTTAGACAAAAAAATTCCAACAAGCATTTTTGTAGTACTAACCGTTTTTTATAAACGTCACTTAAATGTTTGAAGAATGGAAAAAATTGCCACATTTTGAATTTTAATGCTGTTAATTAAAAAAAATAAATTTTCTAAAAAAGCGATGTGAAACCTGAAAGAGAACATATTTTTGCTGAAAAAACGTTACAATATTTTTTACATCACTTATAGTTTCTATATAAAAGTAAAATTAGTTGAAGAAAATGCTAAAATCATGTCGATTGTATTGAACATCTTTGCACCAAGATTTTTCTATAAACCTAAACTTCTAAAAATAATACAATTATGTGCTAAGTAGGTAGTCTTATTACCTATCAAATGACAGTAAAAAAGTTTTGACTTTCTTATGTTTATTAAGTAAAATTAAGAAATAACCAAATTTCTGCAACATAAGAAACATAATTTTTTGAATGACCGTAATACTGACTAAGTAGTACATGATGCTTTGTGCTCTGATATTTTTTTAAATGTTCTATAAGACCTTTTGAACTCACCGGGATTAGGGAGGCAAGATAGAAGCAGGAATAAGGGAAGTACCTTATATAGTCAATATTTGTTGTTATTTTATTGTATATAAAAAGATGTCTTTCAGAGAGCTCCTTTTATTTAATTCCGCCAGAGGTCGCCTTTTCAAATCTAGTCGAAACTTTTTTACTGTCGTTTGATAGGTGATAAGAGTAACTATTTAGCAAATAATTGTTTTTTTTAGAGTTTAGTTTTATAGAAAAATCTGATACAAAAAAAAGTTGCATCGTTTTTTTATCGAAAATATGTTGTCTCTCAGGTTCCCCATCGCTTTTTCGGAAAATATATTTTTTTAACTAACAACATTAAAATTCAAAATGTGACAATTTTTACATTTTTTAAATATTTAAATTACGCTTATAAAAAATGGTTAGTACTACAAAAATGCTTACGTGATTTTTTTTTGTCTAGAATGGAATGCTCTATAAGCCCAAGACGTATATGGAAGATTTTAATTTTTTACCTGAATAACTATTTACGGACGTCATCTACACAAAAATATACCTTTCGAAAAGAGTATATTTTTTTCTTAAAATCAATCAAAAAGTGAACTGTGCACCGCAAAAACTTTTAGCGCAAGACGCCAATAGCGCGAACATTTTCGGCGCAGGTTAAAATCTCCACAAGGATATTTAAGCGCGAATGTTTTCGACACGAAAGTTTTGCGCGCAGAGCCATTTTCGCGCGGTTTTTCTTAGCGAAAGACACTTTTCTCGCAAAACACTTTCAGCGCGAAAATTTTTGGCGTAAATATTTTGCGCGCGGAGTCATGTCCACGCGCCTTTTTTTAGTGGAAAACACGCCTGCTGGGGTAGACAAGAGTTCATTTTATTGCAAAAAAGGGAGAGGTAGGGAAGGGACAGGACGTGTCAATGCACGTGCAGGTGCCCTCACCCCCATCATCCCTATAAATTAAAACCAACCTCACTAAACCTGCATATCGCGCTTTTGCCAAAAACATTTATTGCGCTAAAAAAGTTTGCGCGCAAACTAGATATGCACGCAAAAATTCTGCGCTAAAATGCCTTCGCGCCGATTATGTTTCGCGCTAAAATTTGTCGCACTAAAAAAGTTTTCGAGTAAATAGGGATGCACACAAAAATGTTGCGATAAAAATGGTTTGCGATAAAAAAGCCTTTCGCCGATTTGGTCTTCGCTAATTTTGAATTACGCCGAAAATGTCTGCCCTATTATTGTCTTGCGCAAAAAATCGTGCTACTCCGGTATAAAGTTAATTTTTGGCTATCTACGCCGATACCCAGGCCAGATTACAACGGGTTTGTCGTACTGAAGAGCCCGAGTTAGTAGTATGACTAGTGGAGTTGAACACGTTTTCTTTTTTTCTGCATCAAGAACATGTTTCTGTACTTTATTCAATTTTTACTTTAAGAGCAAGTCTAGTGCTTGATAGCTTATCAAAATTCAGGTCCATGCATTCGAAAAATCAAAATTTTTTTAATGTAGTAATTACGGGCTAGTTATCTCTCAATTTTGACTGACTCCGATCAACTTGAAATGTGGTATACGTTGAGTTCCGATGATAATGCAATTTTCAAAAAAAAAACTACATTTGTGAAAGGTGACCGAGGATTTAAGGAGGGGATTTACTTATTTAAGAATCAAAACTCCTGCGGATATAATTGGTTTGGATGCATTCCCTAACAACACACAAAAAATTAGGCAAGGGCATAAACCCACATTTTTTGTTGCAGCAGATGATTAGCCCGTAATTCGGACATACTTTTTTAGGGTATCGCTATTATAAATGGATGCGGGGTGCAGCTGCACCCCGCATTTTAAACTTTAAAAAAATCAGATAAGGAAATGAGCCCAAAATTTTTTTTGGTAGATCACAGGCCAACAAAATAAAAAAAAAGTTTTTGGTGCCTGAGATCTAACAACTGATTTTAGATATACTTAATGTGCTAATTCTAAAACTGGCAGCAGATTTTTTCTATCTACTCTAGTTTTTGAGAAAGAGACTAACTGAATTTAGTTCTAATAAAAGGCAAAAATAAATGAATCAACAAATTCAAATTAGAAATTTGGTATTCAACACTAGGATCTAATTAGCCAAATAAACCTGAAATTGTCCGTAAACCAATATTCCTAGACCTGGTTAACCCGCATTACTTAATCCTATTAATTTTATTAGCTATTTTATATTTGGAATTCCCTATGATCCGATCTCCCCATATCTTCTCAACCCCGACTAATTGGTTTTGGAAACATAGTAACTTTTGTCTACCTTTATCCTTCTCGACTTAGTATATTGTGTAGTTTTTGCAAATAAAGTTGTGTCATAATTTTTTGTACATTTTCGTCATTTTATAGTGTTAAAAGTAAAACAATGGCAGCCACAAGCAGGCGTAGCTGTGAAAACCATCCAATGTTTTTCGTTATATATGTGGCGAATACACTTTGAAATAAAGTAGAAAAACTATTTCTGAATTTGTGAAAAGGTCTTACCTTACCTATTTTGGCGTTTATTTGGGAGATCAAGATAAATCTTCGGCTCCACATGTAGTGTGTAAAACATGTGCTGAACATTTGCGACAGTGGACAACTGGAAACAGAAAGTGCCTGAAATTTGGTGTACCAATGATTTGGAGGGAACCCCGTAACCATTATGATGATTGCTATTTTTGTCTCGTTAATATTAAAGGCATACATAGGAACAGTCAACATAAATGAACATATCCTGATCTAGATTCTGCCAAGAAGACCTGTACCGCACTCTAAGGAAATACCCATTTCAACCTTCAGCAGTCTTCCTAAAATTCCGGAAGATGATACAGAAATATCAACGTCAAAGAATGTAATCAGAAAACGACAGTGAATTTGAAGCAGATTTAACAACTCCTCAGTGTTTTAATCCACAAGAACTGAACGATCTCGTGAGACACCTATAACTCTCAAAGGAGTGTGCTGAATTACTTGCATTCAGGTTAAAAGAAAACAACCTTCTTTATCCAGGCACTAATGTTACATTTTATCGTAAGAGAGAAAAGGATCTGCTGCCTTTTTTCCCTCAGGAAAATAAGCTGGTATTCTGTAACGATATAAAAGGACTCTTAGAAAAAATGGGTTTGCCCGAATACACTTCAGACGATTGGCGCCTTTTCATTGACAGTTCAAAACGTAGTTTAAAATGTGTCCTTTTACATAACGGTAACAAATATGCCTCAATTCCTATTGGACATTCTACTACCATGAAAGAAGAGTATAAAACAATAGCACAAGTTTTGAAACAAATTAAATACGAAGAACATCAGTGGACAATTTGTGTTGATTTAAAAATGGTGAACTTTCTCTCAGCAAAGTGGATATACAAAATACCCCTGTTTTTTATGTCTTTGGGATAGCAGAACTAAAGATCAGCACTGAGTTAAGAAAAATTGACCTTTAAGAGATACTATGGTTCAAGGAAAACAAAACGTAGTGAATGAACCTTTGGTTACGAGACAAAAAATCTTACTACCACCCTTGCATATCAAGTTGGGGCTTATGAAGCAGTTTGTGAAAGCGTTAGATCGAGGTGGAAATTGTTTTGGGTAAGTGTCACGTAAGTTTCCTGGGATTAGCACGGAAAAACTAAAAGCTGGTATATTTGATGGTCCTCAAATAAGGCAACTTATTAAAGATCCACAGTTCACCACATCAATGAATGAGACTGAATCTAACGCTTGGGGTTCATTTGTTCAAGTAGTTAAAAATTTTCTTGGAAATCACAAGCAGACAATTACATAGAATTAGTGGAAACTATGCTTTCAAATTTTCATATTCTCGGTTGTAACATGAGTATAAAAGTTCACTACCTCCACAGCCACCTAGATCGCTTTCCAGAAAATTTAGATGACCGTAGTGAAGAACAGAGAGAAACATTCCATCAGGATATTAAAACTATGGAAGATCGATATGAAGGACGATGGGATAGCCACATGATGACCGACTACTGTTGGAGCCTTCAGCGAGACTACACCAGTAAACTGCCTGCTAGAAAGTCGTATAAAAGAAAAGTTGTAAGTGATAGTGACTAACATGAGTATGAATGTATGTTAAGCTACTTTTTATAATAAATATTTAATCATATGTGTTCTTTTTTGTTACTGGCAATAGTCACAGTCATAACGTAAAATATATATAGAGGTTAAAAAAAGTAAATAATTCCTATTTTAAAAACTAGATCTGGTAGACAAAATCTGATGGCTATTTCGGATTCTCCACCCAAAAATTACCCAGGAACAGTTAAAAGTTGGCCTGTGAATTAGCCCGTTATTCCTGAAAAATTTTTGATTTTTTGAATGCATGGTATAGCTGCATGAACCTCAAAATTCTTTAGTCAAAAGAAAACGAGTTGTAATCTCGCAGAGTGGAGTAAAACTTTGTATGCATTTATTCCAGAGCAATAAACTGAATCACTCCCTCTCAGGCTCCCGTACGTCGATTTGCGGCGCGGAAAACTTTTCTCGCTCCTCTCTCTCACCCTCTCGGCCCGCTAAAACCGAATGTAAACCGATTTCCAACACTCAGGTATTTCAAATAAAATGCAATTTAAAACAATTCAAAAGTTAGCGCGCCCACTTTAAAAGCGCTCCACTATTTATCCGACATACAGTTGGGTGGCGTACTGAGGGGGGCGCGGTCGGCCCCGGGCCCCGCGTTATGGGGGCCCCCTCGGAGTCACACGTTTACACAATTATCCAAGTACCTACTCAAAGTCATAAGATAAACGCACCGAGTATTCGCACACCGAGAAAAGTCAGAATACATCATCATTCATAAATAAAAGATATTTAAGGCGGGTTTACCAACTTTTCATATTGATAACTTATAACTTTAATTCATAGTGGGTTTTAGTGTTGATACATAATTTAACAGCACCCCACTTTTTCAAAAATATTTTACAAAAAGTAACGTGGGAGATCAAAATGTTTTAAGACTTTTTTGTTTAAATTTCAGAAGTTTTCGCCTGCGGCGCTATAACATCATTGATGCTTACAATTTTGGTTTGATTTTAAACAATTTTTCGTCAACAACTTAGAACGCCTTAAAAATTTAATTTTAGAAAAAATGTGAAACTTGCGAGGCTAATAAATTTTTCGTACACACTTATCCAACTCAACACCTACTAAACCGCTCCCCCCCCCCCACTTTTAGGAGCCACTTGACGCCGGTGAAGTTTACGATTAGGCTTTTATGTTTTTCGAAAATGAGCCAAGAACATCGATTTTAATGAAGTCACCCTGCCAAAAAAAACCTCATAAAAGATCATAGCAAATAACAGATAAAACATCATAAGTTTTTATAATCTATGCCCATATAAACTTATGATATTTTATAATTTTTGACTGGTGAAAGTGAAACACAAATTCCGCATAGGAGTTCATCATATTTTATCAGCCGGTTGGCTTATAAAAGTTTACAATTTTTAATGATTTTTAATGTGACAATTCCTCATAAAGTTTTATAAGATCTACCTGTAACATTCGAAAATAAAAAATTGTAGAAGTAATGTAAGAGATTAATATACAGTCAAACTAAACTATAACCTAATCTAAACTATAAACTACGACAACCTAACCCACTATAATACAATAACACTCCTCGTACTTGCACAATATCTACATATCTAATAGAAAATTGTTCTCATATAAGTACTTATTTATCGCCAGGAGCTGTGGGAGAGCTGTTACTTTGATAAATTTCTATGAGATTTCATAAGCCAAAAACTATTTTTTTTTACAAGGTTTTATTTAACTTGGGTGAATCTTCCAACTTAATTTTGACCAACTTTCCGATATCCGATCGGCTTCAAATTTGGCATGCTTATATAGTTGCGGTGACAACACAAGAATATAGTTTGATGAAATTGACAGCTCCCCCTACTCGAAGGGGATGGAGGGGGGTACAGTTAAAGTACGCCCGATTTCGTTGAAATTAGGTGTGTCGGGGCACTTGGGGATGGAGATAACGAATTTCTAATCAGATTTTGAAAATTGAATATGGCGGATTCAAGATGGACGATTTTTGGTCATCTTTTGCTAACCAATTTTAACTAACTTATACACATCCGATTGCTTTCAAATTTGATATGCATTTATAGTTCCGGTGACAATACAATAATATGTCATTATTAGGCACCCCTCCCCCCTACGAGGGGAGTGGAGGGGGGAAAAAACCTAAGTTTGTCCGATTTCAACCAAAATTGGTATACGGGGGCTTTTGGGGATAAGGAATACCAATTTTTGATCAGATTTTGAAAATTCAATATGGCGGATTCAAGATGGACGATTGTTTTAACTGACTTATCCACATCCGATTGTGTTCAAGTTTGATATGCGTTTATAGTTCCGGTGAAAATACAATAATATGGTATTCTCAGATACCCACCTCCCTCTAACGAGGGAAGTGGAGGGAAAAAAGATTAGTTTGTTCTATTTCAATCAAAATTGGCATACAAGAGTTTTTAAGGAGAAGGATTATGAATTTTTGATCAGATGGCATCATGAGGCAAAAAATATTTTTTTGTAGAAGTAAGTAGATATGTATACTAAGTATAGCTTTTTTTAATTAGTTATCAGGTGGTCGAAAAAACTGATAAAAATCAGGTGTGTTTTTTATGAGATTTAATGAGGTTTTTTTGGCAGGGTGGACACATAAAAATCTATAAAATGTCTGACTATAAAATCTATTTAAAGACTTATAAAATTGTTTTTACCAACTCCTACAAAATTATAAATGTTCATAGAAATCTGTCAAATTCTATGAGTTGATCTGATCATAAAATATCCCAAAATCTCATGAACAAACGTTTTATTATAAAAAAAAAATATAAAAAAAACAAGGGTGTAATCATAGAAACTCATAACATGTTATGTCAGAAAACTATGAAAACACCGGTTTATATAATCCCATAATACATCATAAAAGAAAAATAATGTAATTATAGAAACCCATAAAAGTTGATGTGTCGGTTTGATTATAAATTCTCTTAGAAAATCGAGCTTTTATAAAACCATAAAATATGTTAAAAAATATGTTTGCACTTCATCAAATTTTATAAACATTTATAAGCCTGACTGATTATAGGATCAGATAAAAAACACACATATACCTCATAAATTCTTACAAACTTTTATAATCCTAAAATTTTGCCTCACAAAAGCTCATAGACCTTATGAAAACTGATAAAATTCAGGTGTGTTTTTTATGAGGTTTTATGCGGTTATTTTGGTAGGGATACAAGCTTTGCAATGACAAAAAGTAGAAAAGAAATATTTCTTTAAATTAAGTTTTTCAGTTTTAGTCGGCTTACGTAGGAAGGCGAGGGGCGGAGGGTGGGGGGGTCCGAACTCCCAAATAACAATTTTTAGTTGCCTTAGGTGCTATAACTAAGAAATACACTAAAATTAACGTTGCATAAAGTACAAAAACTAGTCATTTATGCAACGGCCACTATGATGGACGAGAAAAGGGCGCCACACCGTTGTTATTAACTAGGGTAAATTTGGCAACCCTCTAACAACGTTTATGTTTACTGGAATATTGTGGGGTTTTCAACAACCGCAACGAAAGACGGATCAACGACGCCAAAACGTTGATAATTACTAGAGTTAATTAATTTACGATCTTTCAACGTTTCTCTACGAGAAAATTGTGGCCAAATAATCAATCCAGTTGCGGCCAATTTCAAAATATAACTGACAACTATTATAGAGGGCACCTACTTAGTCGCAAAACGGTTAGGTCTTCAGTAAACCAAGAAATGATTATTGCCGCCATACTGTTTTCTTTTCCTGATTAGTTAAAAAAAATGATCGTTAAAAAAAAATATTGTTTTTTTGCTGGATTTTGATGAGAGTTTTTAGTTAGTTTTAGTAATTTTTAGTATTCTTTCTGACTGACCACAGTCTAAAATAGGTTTAAAGCATTTTTAAAACCTTCAGTATTTAAAAAAAATAATTTAGCAAAAAAGTAAGAAGGACTGAACGCCCGCTTGGGACGGAAAACTACACTGAAAAAACGGGGCCAACCCACAGCCGTGGGTTGAAAATTTGAGACTACCAGAACTCACACCGTGCGTTACTATAGCACACGGTATGATTGTCTCAAACCATTTCAATTTAGCTGAGAGAACTCAGCAAGTCGTGGGCTACCACAATTCAGGCATGGGATTGCCCCAGCCCAGTTTCATGTATTAACTTTTTGGGTCTGTGGTAATTCACGGTCTGGGCTACGATAACTCAGGGCCTCAATTGTTCTAACTCATGGTTTATTTTTTCCGCCGTCTAGTAAAACCCAGGTATTTACACATTTGAATCCTATTATAGGCGGTACTTGCCGAATGTCGAGTTTTGCACATATTCGGGGTTGCGGGTTGCTTTGGCTGGCGGTTGCTAGCTTCATTTCCAGTTATGATGTAGTTAGTGTAGGTCATATGTGCAGGTATCCTGGCCGGTGCAGCGGCAGGTTCGCGAGTGAAAAATATTAACGTGTTTTATTGTATTTTCTAAATAATATGAAAGTGTGGAGTGTGAAATGTATAGAGGCTTTTTTGTATTTTAAACAGTTTACTTACGCCGCTAACTCTTTCCTAAGGCTAATTCTCCTGAGCATATTAGACTTAGGGACGGCATTATATTAAAATATTTTATTTTGTTTATATTTTTCAAACGCGATATTTTAGATTTTTTATGTAAGCGGTTATTCATTATAAACCTTATCGTCTTATCTGAAATTTGACATTTATAATTTACAAATTGCATAGATATGTTTTGTTATTTTCATCGTTACACCTTGTTTATTGTGTGCTTTTTTTGAATTTAAGAGAAATTCTAAAAATTTCGTTTAGTTTTTGAGTTATTCAGCATTGTTGACAAGGGTAAAGCCTGCTTAGCTATAAAAATTACACAAAATACAGGGCGTATCATGTAAAGTAACAAAATACATGTACAAAGCCTAAGTATTCTAATAAATTTGTCAGAAAAAGTGATGATTTCTTTTGAATGCCCTTTTAATCTTAGATCAAGAGTAAAAAAATCTATTCTTGTTTATAATGGATAGCGTTGTATAGTTAGCTATTTATTCATTATATTTTGTAGAGTCAAGGCTTCGTTGGATTTTGTTTCATTTTTAAATCACAAAATCTTTTTAAAAAAAAAAAAAAAAAACACGATCCACATTTTTAATGCTCCCTAGTTGACGGTATTTTTTATCTCTAGTAGCGTTCGTGCTGAAGATGAAAATTAAGATTTTTTTCTCTGCATTCGCATTTATTTCGTCGACTAAAACATTTTTAACCTTGTAGTTTCTTATAAAAATAAAATAAAAAATAAAAATAAGTTTTATTTTTTTTTTGAAAATAGTAGTACAGTAATTTGGGGTAACTTTGAACCACTGTGGGTAACTTTGAGCAACTTGGAAAATTATATGTTGGAACTTTTCATGTGTCTAAACTGAATTTTCCAAGTGGCTCAAAGTTACCCATAATGGTTAACAACTCAACAACTCAGGTGCTAGTTCTGGTAGCCCAAAGGTAGGGTTCTCCCAGCCCAGACCATGAGTTACCACAACCCAGATGCTGAGTTCTGGTAGCCCAAAGGCAGGGTTCTCCCAGCCCAGACTATGAGTTGCCACAACCTAGATGCTGAGTTCTGGTAGCCCAAAGGCAGAGTTTTCCCAGGCCAGATCATGAGTTACCACAACCTAGATGTTGAGTTCTGGCAGCCTAAATGACCAAAAAAATACATATTTTGCGCTACCACAACACACGAACCGTGTTTCCCTGCAATTCCTTGTACTTAGTTCTCACAGCCCAGAGGCCTGGGCTGTCCTCTATTGGCAACACGGCTGGGTCTAGGAGAACACATATTTGAGTTTTCGTAGCCCACCATTTTTCTCAGTGTAAAGTGCGTTGTAAATTTAGTGGATGGAAAACGTTAAAAAGTCACTTTAATGTTATAAATTAACTTGTAAGTTACCTAGTGTTTGCAAATTAGTTCGTTTGTAATTGCAGACGTGGGAATGTTGATTTCAAATCAATTATATTAATAAAAATATTATCCAGAGGGCACTTCAGTCGTAGTCGCTTCGACGACGATTTGTAAACGTTGCACGCTACTCTAGTTGCAGGCAACGTCAACACAACTTACAAAAATCTCTATCAAATTGGTGCAAAAGCGAGTTGCTACAACGTTTATACTCCTTTGGCAACGTTATAACGTCGACAAATTGTTCCATGGGCTAGCACTGCCTTTAAAGAAATTAAAATCCAACAGTTTTTCATTTTAAAAAAGGTTAGTTTAATTGAACATGCTCTGCCATGCACTCATATTTTCAGACTTCAAGAATTCAAGTAATCGGCCCCCCCTGTGAAAAATTCTGGGTACGCCTTCTTTACTCGTTCTTTTATTTTCTTGACGCAAGGATCGTTGATTTGAGGAACGGTAATGCAAATGGTTTTTTAACAGCCACAAAGCCGCGGAACTTACGGAAAATGGCTTTCGGATTCCTTTTAAAATCAGATACGTTCTAGACCTCGACGCCGGCCCTGATAAAAAGTTATCGCATTACCCTTAGACATCGCAATCGCAATGTGCGGAATTTGTTTATATAAAGCTTACACAACTTAATAGACACTTTAAGTAAATATTTCAACGCATCAGTATCGGTATAACTAACGCGTTCAAAGCAAAGGCAAAAGTCAGCACGTTTTTGACTTATTTGTGACATGGTTTGAACGAGGCCCGCTTGTTTGGCAGATGGGATGACAAACCAGCTGATTGCAATCGTTGCGTACGTTCGTGGATCCGTAACGTTACGTTCATCCCTCCGTACGCAACGAGTAGAATCAGCTGTTTAGCCATCGCATACGTCAAAAAAGCGGGCATCGTTCGAACGTTAAACGTGAGTTACCCCGCAATATGTAACAAATACTGACCAATGAAAAAAAATATGATTTTGTGCTTTTGCCAGTAGCAGAAAAGTGTTATAAAAAAAAATAGGAAATGTGTTTTATTTTGAAAAGCAAAAAAGGTCGCTGGAAAGCTTTGAGACTAAACTAGAGATGGGTAAATCGATCATTTTGTGCTGAACGAATCGATCAGTGATTCGTTTCTAGAGTGATCGAATCGTTTGAATCGATCATTGAATCAATCATTTGAAATTAAATTAGAGAAAATGGTGACCAAAAAAAAAGGTCTATGCAGGATGCAGCTAAATACGACATACTCTGCTGACCAAAAAATCTATATTTTCATACAGACTACCCCGCGCGCAGGAATTCGAATCAAAGGAACGAATGAACGAAACGATCGACCTATTTCCAACTGATTTAGTGTATCGCCACAGTGGGTCAGTCGGTCGTTGATCCGTTCCGATTTGATTCACTCGTTTGATTCATTCTGTCTTCGTCGGTCATTTGACTGATTGAATCATATCGAGCAAACATGATTCGATCACTCAATACTCGCAAGTGATTCGATCATAGTGAACGAATCGTTCACGAATCACACATCTCTAGACTAAACAGTCCAAAAACTTCATTTACTTTTGTTGGAAATGCTCGTTATAATGTGGAAAAAACGTAAGTGTTCATATCCTATTTCTTTATATATTTAAATCTGATTAGGATAGGGAAGTAGGTACCTACTATTAGAACTCACCAATCTTTATGATATACCATGCTCACCCAAGCATAGATTATATGTGACTTTGGATACCCTTATAGAAACGCTTCAAACAAGATTTCCAAGATTTTTTAAAAGTTTACCAAAAATTCGATTGTTTCACTAATATAAACAACTCAGAAAACAATTTAAAATTGCTGGCTGACATAATTTTATTTTATAGTTCAGATCTAGAAAGTACTACTAGGGATGAATACAAATCGTTTTCTTTGTTTATATCTGAATTAAAAGATGAAATCGGGAAACCCGAAAAAATTTTGTCATTTCTAATAAAAAACAGTTTCCCAAACATTTTTAAATTATACCATATAATGAATACAGTTGCCCTTAGCAGTGCAGAAGGTGAGGACGTGAGGAACGGACTAAAAAAAATAAAAATTGTAAAAGGTCACAAATGACCGAAGGACCGAAGGCAACCTGAATGAGTTTGCTATAATTAGTATTGAGCGGGAATATAGCCATACTATTGATTTCGATGTGATACTGGACTACATGAAGTCAGTAAAAACTCGTAAACTTAATTTTTAGTTTAAATTTAACATAAAATGTCAAACATTTTCTTGTTCATAACAACGATATCATTAAACGCGCTTTAGCTTCTGCCGAAGTTCCCTCTGAACTGGAGCCTCTTGGTATCTGGAGGGCAGACGGAAAACGGGCTGATTGAGTAACATTGGTACCCTGGAGAGTAGGAAAGAGTTTATTGTGGGACGCAACGTGTAGACACACCCTAGCTGCATCATATATAAATAAAACATCTGAAGAAGGGGGTGCGTCTGCACGTTTAGATGAACAGGAGAAATTAAAGAAGTATGAAGAGCTGGTTGGCCGCTACATCTTTGTACCTTTCTCTGTAGAAACACATGGTCCTTGGGGTGAGGAAGCAAAAAGTTTTGTTAACGATATCTCTTTAAAAATTAAAAATAAACTTTTTAAAAGCTTCTTCACCCAGAGGATCAGCCTGGCAATACAGAGAGGAAATGCTGCCGCGGTCTTGGGGAGCTTAGGCTATACGAAGGGTACAAACTTTGAGGATTGATTAAAGTTTTAAATTATAAATTTGAATTTATTTAAAAATTTGATCAGTTTCTTTAATTTTGACATTTTTTTTATTGTTAATATTTTTAGTTTTATATTAAGTTATTACAATTTGTCAACATATTTCAAAAATGAACAAATACAGTTTCAGTAAAAAAAACAGAGTAAGATATTGTTAATAAATAATTCTCTGGTGAAATATTTCTTAAAAATACAAAAATAAGGATTTTTTGCATCGCTTTTTTGGGTGTCTCACAATCACCTCGACTGACCCTTCCAGTATATATATGTTATTGCGGAACAGTTCTAGTCAATTTCTTACTCGTCGACTTTAAAACCACCCCTGAACATGTGGAACAAAAGGTCGACTGCTTCTGAGAGATGAAATTTTGTGTCGTTTTCCCCGCGTCATTTCCTGGTAAGAAAAGGCTTAAATAATACGTTTTCATGTGGACTATATCTTAATCCTGAATTCAATAATGCAATGTTTCAGTTGACATTTTCTGGACATGATGACAATGATGTAGGGACCCCAACGACGAGGATAGAAATAATATACAAATATGATTTTTTTTTAATATGACGTTTTTGAAATGAATATTCTTTATTTATGTTTCACAAAACCATTATAATTCAGTTAAGTGGGCCGGGCCTCCGGTTTATCAGAATATGCAAAACCAACGAGTTACTATAAAAACCAAAATTTCAAACCAATTTTTTATTCGATCCGTTTTTAATGAACCATTGTTCATCAAATCCATTGAAAATCAAACTCAAATTTATAAAACCGTTTTTTTTTTAAACTGGAATTTGTCAAATTCGTATGACCGTGACACGTGTTTGACAAGTTGTTGTTTAAAAAAAAATTGGTTTAACGAATTTTTACACACCGAAAAGACGCCTTGAATGGGTAGGTAGCATTTTTTTATTTGTTAGCTGTTTTTCAATTAAAAACAGTAGTCGTAGCTCCTAAACGCACTGATATTTATTTAATAAAGATAAATAAATTGCATTTGTATAGCTATAGCTCACCTCTAGAGCTCATGTCATTCTGCCATCATTAGTAGAAACTAGTGTTTTATTAATTCAATGGAACACTGCGTTTAAACTAATGTACGAATTACATTGTTTAGATTCTTTTTTCATTTCTTTAATTGAAGCCAAAGTGTGCACAATTAATAATAGTAGAAAATTCGTTATTTCCACCCATGATCTTTGATCTTTTGTTTTTTAGTTTCTTTTTGGTTGAAGTAACTGATTTGGAGGTTTTTTAACTTCTTTTTTGTTTTAATTGCCTTAGGAGCATAATCCTACTGGAAATATTAACACGCCAGGACGAATTCGTATCAGGTAACTTGGATAAGTACCAGTGCGGAACGATGCCTATTTGTGAGTGGTTCAAGGTTGGAAATCAAAGTGTATGATGGTGTTTAATAATATATAGTGGAGGGTGACCAGTGAAACTACTGATGAGCCCACGCTGGTTACCCAGGGCGAAAAAGCGTTTAATCGTTTCGCTTTTCGCTTTGATCTTTTATGTGTTCCTTGTGGGATGCTCATCCAAGTTTGAATTTTCGTTATTTCCACCCAATATCTTTGATCTTTTGTTTTTTAGTTTCTTCTGGAGTTAATAAATTTAAAAAGGGATTTAGTGACGGTGAATAAATAACAAAATCAATGAATAGCGAGCTTTCCCTCAAAAAGGCAATGGTAACCGTAGATCCGGATTTCGCACTTGTGGTGCTTATCAGTACGGTGCTAGGAATTAGGAGATGAAATGATGATGGAAAAATATAATACAGGATTCATGTAAAAGACAACCATCTGTCAAATTGCAGAATCGGCAGATGTACCTTCATTTTGAAGGAAAATTAGGCGTCTCTACGGAGACAAATATAATTATCTTTACAGATATCCTAAGCTCTGGAGTTAATAAATTTAAAAAGGGATTTAGTGAGGGTGTAACTCCAGAGCTTAGGATATCTGTAAAGATAATTATATCTGTCTCCGTAGAGACGCTTAATTTTCCTTCAAAATGAAGGTACATCTGCCGATTCTGCAATTTGACAGATGGTTGTCTTTTACATGAATCCTGTGTCATATTTTTCCATCATCATTTCATCTCCTAATTCCTAGCACCATACTGATGAGCACCACAAGTGCGAAATCCGGATCTACGGTTACCATTGCCTTTTTGAGGGAAAGCTCGCTATTCATTGATTTTGTTATTTATTTACCCTCACTAAATCCCTTTTTAAATTTATTACTTTTTGTCATGGACCGAAATAATTTCTTTAAATTTTATTTATAGAGAGTATTATAGCATTAAATACGAATTTAGTGTATTCAATACCATTACCTATTACATTTACAACAATAAATGCTTTGGAATTAAGAAAAAATTGTTCAAGGCCACAAAAACGGCATACATTTGACAACACTGCTTTGCTATTTTTTTGAAAGATCAACAATAGGTGGCATCGCTAATACCATTTCGACTGAGATCGTGCAGTGTTTAGAACACGGTGCGGACACAATATGTGAGGAAAAGTATAACTTATTAGGAACGTAACCATTTATTAATGCTTCTTTAAAAGGTTTTGATGCTCGGCTTCATGCTTCATGGATTGCAATGTCTCGAAATTAAAAAGAATCAAAAGAAAAATCATTATTCAACATCAAAAAAATAACAAATTTCTGTATTATTTTTATCACTTGACATGTATCAATTTATTGGCCGAATGTTCCATTAGACAAGTGGCCGGTGGCTATGCGGGACCTGAATTCCAATACTCCAATCGAACTCACTTCAGTTTCCTTGGGCCTACTATATTACGTGACCTTGGCGTTTCAGAATTCCGGCAGAATATTGCTTACAAAGAAAAAAAAACATAACTTTTTTGTTATCAGATAATAGGATTTATAAAATTCTACAACCATATCCAAAGGATTTTTCAAAATTTGGTGTATTTTTTCAAAAAATAAAAAAATTCAAAAATTGCTGTTACAGATTTCTGTAATATCAACGAGGCTAAAGAAAAAGCAAGGTAAGAATTTTGACTATTGTTAGCCGTGTTTATTTTATTTTGAAAATGAGAAAAATCAGCAAAAAACTGCCTAGATACGGTTGTGAGGAATTCGAAAATAAACATTCCTGCCAAATTTCAACAGATTCCGTTTTCCCGTTTCCGATATTCTGCCCGGTAAAGATTGGCCCAAAAACAGCAAAGCAGTGTTGTCAAATATATGCCGTTTTTGTGGCCTTGATAGGAAATCACTGCTTCAAATGAAATGCATTCAATGATTTGTTATTAAAAACGGTGTTCGTTTTATAAACTGATATCCCGATTCGATTGGGGTTCAACATGAAAACCTACTAACCTCATAGTCGTTTAATTAATGCAGAAATATGGAAATCCCAGCATCCTACTATTCAGTCCGCAATATGTAAGAAATCAGGGTTTGTGGGAAATTTCCTGAAGCCATAAACAAGCATTACACCAAAATTTGCTCAAAAATCTGTTGAATAAGGTTTGGTTAAAAGTTGTTTTTTAGCAGTTTTTCTTTCATATTTCTTGAGAATTTTAAAAATACGTAGTATTCGTCACAAATATGAAGTTGTTCCCGAAAGTGCTTTAATTTCAAATATAATTCAGCACCCCTCCTTTTTAATACTTTCCCCTAAAAAGACGAGAATTTGTTTGACATATATATTTTCTTGAAATCGACCCACTCCGCCACATATAATTTTTTATTTACAGAAGCAGAAAAATTCATTTTAAATACTCCACCGCCCTACCCCTTGGCCCAAGGTTTTTGAAAATACAGTACAAAAGACGAGGTATAACCCAACTCAACCCAATCCCTTAAAATTTCGCCTGCAAAAATTATTTCAAAAAATATATAAAGTTTTTTAAAAAATATGAAGAAATATAAAAAATTTGTTGTGGACCCTGAAAATACAGACGAAAGGGTGTAAAATTAAATAAAACCAATAAATGGTCGATGTTTAAATTTATTACCTCTGGTTTCCATACCGGAACATCGAAAACCAGAAGTGAAAAAGATCAGTCGAAAAATTAAAGCCATTAAAAATGTATAAGTCCATGATTTATGCCAGATACTAGACAGGCAGGCATTATACGTTCCGGGGGAACGCCATTGATGTCAGCCAGTATCCGTGTTTTAACCCTTTTTTTACTTAATATAAATGTCAAATTTACAAACGAGCAGTCATTTCGAAAAATTGAAATTCTCAGTGTATGCACATGTACAGGGTGTCCAAAATTCGATGCTTTTGGGGGGTTTCGGGTATTTCCAGAGGAGATGGAAAGACCCCGACTTGCGAAGTTTAATTTTTAAGAGAAGTTTAACGGAGAAGCCTCTTGATATGTCAAGCCATTTTCGAGCTACGTGGGCTTTTTGAAAACCCCGCATTTTGGGGGTCTATACCTTTTTTATTTATGATTTTTTTTTTAAACAGAATTCGACTGTCAAACTGGATTTTAACATTTTTAGTTCTTGAGATATAACACAAAGTTGTTATTTTTAAAATTTGATATTTGAAATCGGCTTTACATTTCTTTAGATTTCCCTAAAATCATACTTTGTTTTTATTTATTAAGTACCTATTTTTTCTATTTTCCAATGATAAAAAAAAATAAAATATTAAAAGTAGCTATTAAAGAAATAAAAAATTATAAAAAAATACGAAACATAAAACGCATGCGCAAGGTGTGACACATTATTTTAAAGGGAATTTTAAGCTAATTTCCATAAGAAAAATAGCAACTTTGTGTTATATCTCCAAAACTAAAAGTGACAGATACAATTCAGTTTGATAGTCGAATTCTGCTTTAAAAAATCTACACAAAAGCCATTTACACCAAACAGAAGTTTCACAAATAAAAAATTTATAGACCCCCATCCCAAAATGAAGACCTTTCAAAAAGTCCCCGAAAATGGTTTGACATATCAAGATGCGGTTTTTACCTTTAAACTTCTCTTAAAAATTAGGACACCTGAGAGGAGGGTCAAGTTTTTTTCATCTCCTTTGAATTTTGAACGCTCTGTACAAAGTGATTTTTATACAAACTCCGGCCGGAGACCGGCAAAATGTTAAATGCAATTTATTTTAATTGCCTGCATACGCTTTTAACTCTTAGAAACGTAAATACCAAAACAAGTTTTGTTTACACTAACAGGGAATAAGATCACTCCCTAATATATGTATTATAATAAATCTCTAGATAAACCATTTCTCCATATTAAATATTTTTTGTTGGTGCCTAAGAGTAGGTAAAATCTTCGATTTAGAGGTAATTTTGGACCAAGATTTTTTTATCTTAGCAAAGAAATTTTTTCATCATTTTTGTCTCATTTTAGAGATTAATTAATAAGTTTAGGGTTCTCCAATACTAGTTTTTAAGGATCAAGGATATTTTTGGCCCCACAACAAAACACAGACATTTTTTAAACATTTTAGTCTTATTTTAAAGATACACCTTGAATTTAGGATTCTCTAGTTGTACTTTTTGAAATTTTTGTCTAGTCTTGCAGATATGAGCAGGCAAAGTACGCCGTATTTGGATCCATATTTCACAAAAATTAAAGTAAAAAATCAAAAACTATTACTAGAGATACGAGAGAAAAAGGTTGCGTGCACTTAATTAAAATAGAGAAAAAAACGTCTAGTGCAAATATATTTATACGTGTACGCGTCCTTTACCTAACCCCCCCACCCCTCTAACGTACACACACAATTCAAATATTCACCCCCCAAACCAACCCCCCCCTTTCTCTCACACACATACAAACGCCACATCAAACAACTCCCCCCCTCACACACATTCCCATGGCCCCACACGCAACATCAAAATAAGATCGCTCGATTACCCGATTTAAACGGTACTACCACATAGAAATAAATATTTTTAAGTATCACATTGTTTAATAAAAGCCCAGTTCTGTTCTTAATCAACCAACAAAACTTGTGACCGTTGGTCACAAATCCTACTTATTGGCCGCCAAAATGATTTCGAAATAAACTAAAACTAAAAATGTATTCAATTAAAAGTGTTCAAAATCCTCCTCATTGGACCAAATAAATGAATGAAAGTTTATATTGTATCATATACATATCGTTAAAACCCACCTTTATTAGAACCAAGAATAGAACATAAAAATTTTTCCTTTTAGCTCTAGGATCTGAAGATGGCCCAGTAGGGCCGAAAGCGGCTAATCTTAATAAAAATAGTTGATAACAGAATGAGAAATAAATTCCCAATGTCCATAATGGAGTTAAATATAAATAAAAAAGAGAGTTTTACCAACAGAAAACTACTGGATTTTGGGCCTCCTCCACTAGTTCTACCACTGACTGCAAGTCGGTATGTTTTCTTGTGGTAGTCCGGTGTATTTTGTAGAGTTCGTTTTTTGCTATCGATTCCAGTCCAGTCAGTGGTAGAACTAGTGGAGGAGGCCAAAAATCCAATAGCTTTTTGGTGGTAAAACTCTCTTTTTTATTTTATATATAAAAATATTTGGACTAATACACGTTTTTTTCTCTATATAACTAGAGAACCCTGGATTTAAGCTTTAGCTTTAAAATGAATGAGATTAAAAATTCTGAAATACTGACTGACGCGGGTGAAGCGCTGCTTCACCTACAATTTCCATGTTTTCAATAATTAGGATTTTTACTCTTTTTGATAAATTTCCAGGTTGAATATAAAAAATATTCGTGAGCGCTTCACCTCCTATATAGGCCACGAGCAGCCACTGATGTGAACTTTTGTCCAGTTTTCCGCGCCAAACACCCCTATTAAAGGCGTTTACGCAATAATTTAGTGGAAAAAGGTTCGAATGATGAAACTCCGAGAGCAAACATTGGACGGTAGCCCGTAAAGCAAACAAAAAGCTTTATTTTCATGGGACAATTAAAAATCGGTTCGCATAGGCCGGAAGGTTAGCAATTAAAAATCTCAAATTTTTCCAAATAAGTGCGCTGAAGTAGGGTACCATATGGTGGTGCATTGAAAAAAGGATTATTTAAATCAAATAAATATTTGTATGGTATGCTTCAAACAAATATCTGTTCGTTTCAAGTAAATACGTATTTGATGCAAGATATACCGTGCACTAAGGCCTCGTCGGGCCAACGTCGGCAGTGCGTTGGCAATGCCGGTTTTATGGCGACGATTGTATTTCTATTGTATTGTATTATCCGGCGTCTCTACACGGAACTGGTAACTTAAAAGTCGAGTATATTTCTAGTATAAAAAAACGGATTTAACAACAGATTGTCCATTTGCACCGAAGTTTTAAACCCAGATTTAAGGGGCGTTAAACTCGGTTTGGTTAACACCTCGTTCGGCAAGGTTTAAAAATTCTTAAATCCAGATTTAGCATAAAACTTGTTTCCTATTGGCCGTGGCGGTCTCAGGGGGGGGGGGCGATGCCCCCCCTTTGCTCCAGAAAAAAGTACACAACAAAGATGCTGGTGGTAATAACCCTGAAGTCTTTAAGAAAAACCAGAAATTGCAGAAAGTTCCTTTAAAGACATTCTAGAATCCCTCCACAATATTTTGGGACAGTTTGACCTTTAATTCGTCACACCAAGAAAACCATTGGAAATATAGAAGAGTATTCATACCAAGTTTTATACAACGTGAAGCCAAAATCAAGGTAAAATTAGGTAAAGTCGTTTCTAAAAACTATAAACTGTTTGGTTAATCCAAAACACAAATTTTTGAACTTTTATTGGGAGAAGTCAGCACCTATTTGGAAACAATATTGGTCAGAAGTAGGCAAAAGCTTAAATCAAAACATACCTGATAACGTTTTCCAGGCAATGAACAAGTGTGGCAATATTTTTTCGTTGATAAGAACATTCTTGGATGTTTACCAGTAAGTAATGCTTCGTCAGAAAGAAGCTTCTCATGCTTCAGAAGATTGAATACATAAGTACTTAAAAACACTATGACGGAAATACGTCTGACGGGCTTACCGTTGCTGCATATCAACAGACATATTGAAATTGACCGGTTTGCCCAAAAAAATCGGAAACGAATTTTTTTTTGAGACAGGCATCTTATGTTTGAGATATGCGATATAAAAGGTAATGTTTCACCAAAAAGCTTTATAGACTTAAATAAAAAGTATTTAGCTATTAAGTTTTGTTTGTGGTTTTTTTGTTATCTATGTTAGTTACTCAAGTTAACCCCCCCCCCCTTCCCTAGTTTAAATTTTTTTATTAAAACATTTAGAAAACATAAATTGCGGCGCTATAACACTTTTGATTTTACTGTTAAAAACCATTGATATATTTACAATTTTAGTTTTTACTACTTTAATTCTAATTTTTTAAATCAGAAAATGCATTATTTAGTGCAATTTTCTTAAAAAATTTTCGCCTGCGGCGCTATAATACCGTTGATATAATGTAATAAAAATAAACGAATTAAAATTTGAGTGCCCCCCCTAAATTTGAGACCAAATCCGCGCTTGCAGTTGCTAAGTTTTTGTTCGTCATAAAAGCTATGCTTTTATGCTATTTTTTTTTCGTACGAAACCGCCGCCCCCCCTTTCAAATGGCTGGGACCGCTACTGCTATTGGTCAGATTTTTGACGGAAAATGTTTTGTTTTCATATTTTTTCAGTGCGTTGGTGAAGCCAATGGATTTAAAAATAGAGGGGCCCAACGATCTGTCACGATCATGTGTTGTGGAGGGCAAACAAACTTTTTTCCAAAAGACGCAACGTTAATTTCAAGGCAGTGGTTAAAGTTACGACAGTCGTATCTAAAGCTACGACATTCGTTTTTGGGTTTGGGTTGCTTTTTCCGTGTTGTGTGGAGTTTACTAGGGTTAATTGTGTTGTGTTGGCTGGGGTTGCTTTTCTTGTAAAAATGTAAAAAACGGGTTTTTGCGCGACTGTCGTAATTTTAGCCACGGTATAATTTAAAGTGCATTTCCTATTGATGAAAATGCTTTTTAATTGTAGTTTGTTCTTTTTGGAAAGTGAAGAAAAGCAGTTTGATCCCTGATTTTTGGAAGAGAGTCATAAAACCGGTTAAAAAAAACGATGTTTTCGCAAAGGTTAACGACCACCCCAAATAGGCTTTCAGTTGAGGCGGATACAGCAGCTTCCAATGTTGCCAGAATGTCTGAGTCTTAAGGTTAAATTTGGCCTGGTGCACACAAATTTTCTTAAATCCTGATTCAAAATTAAATCAGGATTTAGCCAACTCTAGATTTAAGGAATTTTCGGTGCAATTGGCCATAAGAATCGCGAGAAATCCCACAAAAAAAGGTATTGGTAAACTGTAGAGTCTAGGCACGGTACTGTCATTTTGCAGTATCGGGAGAAGTCGTTGATTTTAAAGGAAAATTAAGCGTCTTTAGGGAGACAGGGATAATTATCTTTTCAGATATCCTGAGCTCGGGAGTTGAGAAAATCAAAAAAAGGACTTAGTCAGGGTAAATACAGACAACAAAATAAGAATAGCGAGCAATCCCTCATGAGCACCACTAGTGCGAAACACGTGTTTACCATTACGTTTTCGGGGGGATTGCCCGCTATTATTAAATTGTTTCCAAATATCTTTTAAAAACCCTTATTTCTCGGGACTTATATATATTTTATATAATATAAAATATTAACAACCAGCTAGTATTCTCATTTTAAAAGCGCCGTTTATTTAAAGTTTCATTTTAAAGTATTTTTGTCTCTCTTTCCAATATTTCAATCTCCCCTAAAGTTAATTATGAAATCCCTTAAATTATGAAAATTTTGTTTTTGCTTTAAATGGTCATAACTAATTCTTCGGTTAAGCATCAACAAAAGAAACATCATCATATGTGAAGAAAACCTGTGAACCACGCCCACTCCTCAAGATAAGAACGAATGCGGCTCAACCCAATTTTTAGTGGCCTTAGTTGTCATAACTAAAAAATAACGGCGTACCGTGGGCCAGGGGGTTCCTCCCCCCCCCCCCGTCCTCTGGGTATTGGCGCCCTTTGTGTGCCCTCAGCTATATATTAAAACAATAAACAGGGCCGGTCTCCGTAGCGCAGTAGGTGGCTTATCGGCCTTCCGTAGGGAATATCTCGGGTTCGAATCTCGACTAGGTGCATGGATATTTTGTGTTTGTCTTTAACTTTGGATTGAGAGTCCCAGTATAAAAAAAATTAAACATTACAATAACATAAAAAAGTAATAAAACGTTTTTATTTTAAGCAGTTTATATTTTAAAAACGCCCACAAATAAAGATTATTTTTAAGCAGTGTATAATAAACGTTAGTTACGCGCGTCGCAATATGTAACATTTACTGACCAATATCGGTAAACGATAATCGGAAGTCTTTCTCTTATGCCGTGAAAAAAAAAAGATGTTTTCCTGGTTTTCCCAATGATTTACAACAGTGGCAGAAATGCGTGTGATTTATTGCAAAAAAAAAATTAAAAATAATTGTGAAAAGTCAAAAAAGAAAAAAAATCAGGAAATTTGTTTTGTTTGGAAAAGCAAAACGGTTGCTGGAAAGCGTTGGAACTATAAACAGTGATTTTTTTGGAAATGCCTCGTAATTTGGAAAAAACGTAAGTGCCTATTTCTTTCTATATTTAAATCTGGTTAGGATAGGACTAAAATAAATATATTCTATGTGAAGTTGGATACTTTTATACAGACGTTTAAAAGAAGATTTCCAAAAATTCGAATTGTTTAATTAATGTAAACGAATCAGAAAACAATTTAAAATGTCTGACCGACTTAATTTTATTTTATAGTTGATATCTATAAAGTACTACTATAAATGAATATAAATCGTTTTGTTTGTTGATATCCGAACTAAAAGAAGAAATCGGGAAACCCGAATAAATTTTGCCATTTGTGATAAAAAACAGTTTTAAGAACAGCTTCCCAAACATTTTTAAATTATACTGCTGAGCGCACTTTTACCAGACTAAAAAAAAATAAAAATTGTGAATGTGAAAGGCCACAAATGACGGAAGATAAGCTGAATGCGTTTTCTATTATTGAGCGGGAATATAGCCATATCATTGATTTCGAATAAAAAATTCGAAGACTTAATTTTTAGTTTAAAGTTAACATATTAAACACTATATCAGGGTTGAAACTGGTCAGGGAAACCTGGAAAAGTCATTCAATTTAAAAAGTGATTTGGAAGGAAATCAGGAAATTTTCACAGTATGGTTTTTATCTTTTATGCTTTCCTCACTCTGTTCCTCATATAATGCCAAAAACACAGTATTTTTTTTTTTGTTCTTCAATGTTTATTTTTGTTTTTATTTAAAGACATTTCTTTCTTAAATTGTAAAAATTTACGGCGCGATAACATATTTAGTTATTACAATTTTAGTTTAATTCAACAGTCTTCCAAGTTCGTCACATTTACGTCATGATGATGAAAAATATCAACATCTTTGAAGAATTTACTGCTATATGGCAAAAAAATTTTGCCTGCGGCGCGATAACATCATTGAAAACGAAAAAATTATATTTTCAGTATACTTTTCTCAAAATTTTTGCCTACGGTATATTTAGGAGATAATTTTGGTAACAAGTCCAGAATTGACACTGGATCCCACCACAACCACTTTTTCTCAATAAGTAAATTTTTGTGTTCTGTTTAAATCGCAAAAAAATTACAAAGTATGTATAGGTCAATAAGCTTGTAAATAAAAAAATATTTTTTTTAATGTGCTCATTAAAACTTGTAAAATAACCTTTTTTTTGGTCAGGGAAAACCTGGAAAAGTCAGCCCCCCCCACCCCGCCCTTTAAGTCACGACCCCAACGAACAACAGATCAACGACTCCAAAACGTTGATAATTAACTAGAAATAGAAATAGAAATATATTTTATTGTCTTATAAAACCATCACAATACCAGAGACAACGTCAGTGGCTAAAAATATAATTAATTATAATAATTAATCCATACTTCTTATGCCCAAGAGCACAATTGTCATTTGGGGGACAGTTACTTAATAAAAATATCTGAATAAAATTTAGAAGGACAAATAACCTAAATAGGTATAAATAAAATTAAAACGAGCAAAAGGAACATAAGTGTCATTAAAATATTATAAGAACAAGTAACATGAAAAGGAATAAACATAAAAAAAATAAAAATTTAGAGTTACAAAATAAAAAATAAAAATATAACATAAAAAAAGTAAATCCAATTAAAAGAAATAAAATAACATGAATATTAATGAAATTGACATTAAAAAACAAAAAAAAAGCGTAATAATTTGTAGTTAAAAGAAAAAAAGAATGTATATAAATATATGTAAAAATATAAAAAGAAACACAAATACAAATAAATAAAATTATTGCGTACAACAAAACAAGAAAAACGGTTATTAGTGTGAAGTAAAATAATAATATACATAACAATAATAAAATTAACATAAACAACTACTGACTAGATTTTAAAAAGGCTTCAAACTCATCGACCGTGTAGTAAGTATCACTAAAAAGTAAATTTATAATTCTAGATTTAAAAAGTGAAAGTGTGGACGACATTTTGATATTGTTTGGTAATAAATTAAAAAGATAACTTCCACTGTAAAAAGGTGATTTTTTGTAGAATTCATGAGAATGATTTCTGAGTCGGATGTTATCTCGATCACGAGTATAATATAATACCTATGACAATCACCTACACGTTGCAATTTATTTTTATTTTTATAAATAAAAGTTAAAATTTTTAGAATAAAAATCCCTGCTACAGTCAATATTTTTTTCATTTTAAATGTTTCCCTGCAGGATTGTGGATAGGAGAGATTAAACAACAAATTTATCAATAGCGAACTAGAGTTAATTAATTTACGTTCTTTCAACGTTTCTCTTTACGATACAATTGTGGCCAAATAATCAATGCAGTTGCGGCCAATTTCAAAATATAACTGTATCTGACAACTATAGAGGGCACCTCCTTAGCCGCAAAACGGTCAAGTTTTCAGTAACCTAAGAAAGGATTATTGCCGTTATACTTCTTTCCCTGCTTTGCGCCGCTACTTTATGTAAATTGTTAAAAAAAATTGTTTTTTTGCTGGATTTTGATGATTTTTGAGTTAGTTTTAGTAATTTTTAAGTATTCTTTTAGACTGGCTACAGTTTAAAATAGGTTTAAAGCATTTTTAAAATTTTCAGTCTTTAAATAACAATTTAACAAAAAAATAAGAAGGATTAAAGGCTCGCTTAATTTTAAACGCTAAAATATCCTTTTTTGACGGAAAACTAACGTTCGTTGGTAAATTTAGTATATGGGAAACTTTAAAAAGTGTTATAAATTATTTGTAAGTTACCTAGCTACGAACTTTTGAATTATTAATAAGTGGTGTTTGGAAATTACTCCATTTGTGGTTGCAGACGTAAAAGTCTTCATTTCAAATCAATTATATGAATAAACATATTATCCAGAGGGCACTTCAGTCATAGTCGCGTCGGCGACGGGTGGAAACGTTGCACGCGACTCTAGTCGCATGGAACGTCAACACAACTCAAAAAATCTCCGCCAAATTGTTAAGTCGCCTTTGGCAACGTTAAAAGGTCGACAAATTGTCCCTTGGGACACAAATTTGTGTGTCACTTCCGTCACACCTGGGCTGCCCTGGATATATCTTGAAGAGTGGTCGTTCTTTACAGTTTTACTTGACATGGTATATTTTTTAAGGTCAATGGGTTTCGTCGGGTTTTATTGGAGTGTGGTACGGCCGGTTTAAAATGTGTGCAAACTGTCATATCCCAACAATTTCTACCTAGAGATTAATTATACACGGAAAAAAAATTTCTACAAATGAGTATTTCAGTATGCTCAAAACTGCATCATTGAAATGAAAATCTAGAATTTTATTTTAAACAGATTATTTTAAAATAAACATATTGTTATACTTAAATACAAAATTTAATTTTCTCAAATGTTTTCTTTAATCGAAGTAAAAACTATCTGTTTAAAAATTTTATAATTTTTGATTTGAAGCCTAAGATCTTCATTTGGAAATTTACCGAAAACATTAAATTAAAACGGCACTAAGTTTATTATGAAACTCCGTTTATTTTCATTTTAAGAGCATATCTTTAAATTAGGCAAAAAAGTATTTTTTATTTTAAAACATTGCAAATTTTGACATGAGACTATTGTAATTTTAATATCAACATAAATTTTGTTCTTTAGGTTCAATATAAGTATTTAAAATACTAAAATTAAGTATAACCTTCAGATGCCTAATTAAAGAAAATTCTTGTCGTTTTATTCTTAAAATGAACATCTCAAACGCTCGGGGATTCTCGGTTCCGAGGTAGGACGTAAGAGCCTGTCAGTCTTTTATTGTATGTGCATTGCATACAGTTGAATTTCGAGGAAAAGCTCGTCAAAAATCAGAAATTCGGAATTGAAAATTATTGGGAACAACAATTATAATTTTATTATATAGTTACCTAGGTATAATAAATCACCACCCTTTTATTAATATTCTCGTCCCTCTTAAAAATATTTTGGTTTAAAGTTGACCTTTGATGAGAATTTTGTGTGTTAAATATTTCGTGAATTGAACGTTTCATTTTCGGCAACTTATTGAGAAAATTTTAAGATATCGTCATTGAGTCTATTGCTGCTGGTGGTAAGTAGAATCTCAAAAATTTTGTTGAATTGAAATATCCACAGAACTTTTTTAATTTTGATTTTTTAGAACTTTATAATGTCGTAAAAAATAAAAATAGGAATTTTTCGTCCTTTTCTAGACATAAAGTACATTTACCCGCATTACCCCATTTTTTAAATATGTATTTTTGGCAAGACCGCAAATTAAGGGGGAAATGTACTTTGTGGCTAGAAAAGGAAAAAAATTCCTATTTTTATTTTTTATGAGACTATATAGTTTAAAAAAATTAAAATTAAAAAATTTCTGTGAATATTTCAATTCAATATAGTAGTTCTTTTTATACCTTCATCAAAAACCTGATTTTAATAACTGTCTGCAAAAACTAAAGCATGGCCTTTTTGGTTACCGATGCAAAAAGAAACTTTTGGTCACGGGTGCAAAAAAATATTTATATCCGTTTTTTACCCAAAATTAACGAAAAATAGAGGAAACTAGTAGTATGGAAAAAATCCAATTATTCTTGCCTAAAAATTAAGCCATCTCCACCAGTTTTCATTAAGTATTTACGAAAAAATTATTTAAAAATATCGTCAAAATATCAAAGTTGCAAAGATTAAAATGTAGCAAGAATGAACGTCACCGAGTAAAAAGGCATATCGCTATGGCAACCATTGTTATTTCATTTACCAGCCGCCTTGATTTATAGTTTAAAGATGGTGTGTTGCGAGAAGTGCACTTCTCTCGAAAGGTATTAAAAAAAACAGAGTTAACAACTCGCCGCTAAACTGTGCTTTTTTAGTTTAAATAAGCAGCGAAATATTTAGAAACGCGAGTAAAAAAAAGCACAGTTTAGTCGCGAGTTGTTAATACTATTTTTTTAATTCCTTTATCACAAAATCCAAAAAAAAAACAGGAAAATACTTTTAAAAATCTCGAACGAAGAGCACTTCTCGCAACACAGCATCTTTACACTATAAATCAATGCAGCTGGTAACAATAACAATGATTTCACTAGCGATTTGCCTTTTTACTTGGTGACGTTCATTGTTGCGACATTTTAATCTTTGATAGTTTAATATTTTGACGATGTTTTTAAATGATTTTTTCGTAAAGACGTGGTGAAAGAATAATCAGATTATTTCAATATTACTATTTTCAGCTATTTCTCTTTAATATTGGGTAAAAAACGGACAGAAATATTTTTTTGCACCCGTAATCAAAAATAGTAGTTTTAAGAACTAGTGGCTAAAATAGTGCTTTTTTACAAGCGTTGGTTTAAATAACGAGCGCAGCAAGGTATTTAAATAAACTCTCCTTGAAATAATCTAACCTTTAGTTCCTGCGGTAATTTGCGGTCTTTCCGGTATTTCTCTTTAATTTTGGGTAAAAAATGGACATAGGTATACATTTTTTTTTTAAGATTCTACTTGCCACCAGCAATAGGCTCCATGACGATATCTTTAAATTTTCTCAATAGCTTGCGGATAACGGAACATTCAATTCAGGAAATATTTAACACATTTTATTAACACTTATAAAAGTCTCATTAAAGGTCAACTTTAAACTAAAATATTTTTAAGAGGGACGAGAATATTAAAAAAGGGTGGTGGTTTTAACTAGGTAATAAAATTATAAAATTGGTTTTTCCAATAATTTTGAATTCGGAATTTATGATTTTTGACCAGCATTTCTTCGAAATTCGCCTGTGTGCGGCGCGGCGGTTAGTGTAGTTAGTTAGGTATACTATGTTTTAATCTGTGTTTTTTTGAGTTGATTCTTAGTTTATAAGTTAAAGTAAAACTTTCGTATTGATCATCCGAAATTTAAAATTAAAGTTTTTTGAAAGCGAAAGATTCGCTTTATGTCAAAACTGATATTTCTTTGAAATTAAGGTGGACAGTTTTGAAAAATTGAGAAGTTTGCTAAATATTCTCTTAACTTATCCGTTATTAAAATCGGTTAAGAAGTAAGAAAATTCTAGAATATTATGTGTGTGGTCTCGCTATAAGTCATTTTCTTTTTGACGGGATGCAGTTTTGTCAAGAATGATCAGGATATATAAAGATTTTAAGCCTTTTGGCAAGCTAAAAATGTTATGCGCCCAATGTCCAAAATGACACGTAAAATTCAAGACGTCGAATAGAAGATTACTTATAATGGGACAGTCTTAACACACAAGGAGCATCGTAACACTACAGAACTTGCTTATTTCTTAACCGATTTAAATAAAGGAAACGTCTTTATACGAAAAAGAAAGTTAGCTAACACCTTATTTTTTTTACAGTGGCTCAAACACATTTTTTTCAGGAAGGGTTAAAATGATCCACATTTTAAATCTATTCGCAGTTTTAAATTTTAAATAAATTTCAGTTTTGACATCGAGGGTATATAGTTTCTCTTTTTAAAAATAATTTAAATTTCAAATTTCCGATACTTAACTAATATATAAAGTTAGGATTTTTTTTGGAATACCTTAATTGCCTTATAATATATATAAAGGGTGTTATATAAAAAAAAACCTTGCACACGTTGATTCTGCTTTGGATTAGCTAACTAAAAAACACCAAAAACTATTTGTAAAAATGGAAAAAACCTTTTTTAAGCGGTCGCTTAAAGGGTCAAACGCAAGATTTGATATTTTTAGGTAGATATCACCTTGTTGAAAGTTTCATGTTTGAAATTAAAATAATTTTAATAAGCCTTGGGTCTTGACGTGTCCTTGAGTTTTACCGCAGTTTCTTTTTAAATAAGATTTCGTATCCTTTACTATATTTGTTTCTTTTCTAAAACGTAAGAAGTTATTGTAGAAAATGGAAGTAGACAATATATTTTCTACTTTTTATTTACCTGTATATTTTTTTTCACTTCAGTAATTATTATTAAATCCCACAGATAAAACACTTCGGTATCCTCAATGGGAGTTACCATTCAGGAATATGGATGATAACAGGTTAGTGAAGCTGCCCCCCACTCAAAATTAAAAAAAAATATTGGACTTATTTGCACATCTTTTGCGCAGTATTGCGCAACCACTTTTACCTTTTGCAACCATCTGAACGTATATTCTTTAAAGTCATACGATCCGGTATTTCTCTCGTGCGATGGGATCTATCACCTCCGCCGATCGAAAAGCACTTTACGAAGCAATAAATTTAAAAAAAAAACCTCTTTATTACAAGTGTCACTAGATTCGAGGAGTTGCTGCGCAAAATGTTTTAATAACTGCGGAAAACACCCCATCCACAAAAAAATACCCACATTTTCCATACCGTTGCTGCGCAAAAGATAAAAGTGTTTGCGCAAAAGGTGCGCAAATAAGTCCATTTTTTTAAAGTGGGAAGGCAGCTTAACTGACTTGATGATAACTCCCTTTAAGGATACAGTTCTTTTTTTATATTTTAAAATAAGAATATGAATTCTTTGTTTAAATAACCCATGTACTTAAATTGAAAAATATTCATTTTTGTTTTAAGAATTATATTCTTGCTGTTAGGTTACACACTTAATTAATTTTAAAATATAATATAAATAATATTTTCAAAATAAGTATATAAACACAGGTCTATATCTTAAATATGAAATAAAATATAATTGATTTAAGATGAAAATGCGAATAACAATGTTCAGTTTGAGAAAGGCATATTCTCAAATACAAAAATAACTAGGTTTCGCTTTAGACATTTATATTACATTTATTAAAGATTAGTATTTTCAAAACAAAATTAAAAGATACAAAATTGAGATTTTTAATATTTCACATTAAAAATATTATTTTAGGAATAAGGTGAAGATTTATACCTAAAATAAAATTATGTATTTTTAAACTGAACAAGGTAGTTTGAGAATTTCATATTCTTAGTTCAAAAAGATATCGTCTCGCGTATATATGATGCTAACATAGGCTTAGATCTAGTTTTATTGCTTTATATTGAGTATTTCTTTTTTTCCGTGTATGTATAGATTTAATACTTCAACATTATTTTAAGATTTCTCGGCACTAAAATAAACAAGGTCAAAGTCTTGAAATCCATTTAAGGAACGTAATACTCCGTTTAACTTATTTCTCATCCAAACTTAACGATTGTTATACGTGCCTCGCAGAGATCGAATGTTTTCCTTTTTGAAAACAAAATCGGTAATAAATCGAAACGATCTCTAATGCCAAGCCGTGTTAAACTTCAACAAAAACTTTTTTTTACGTTATTTGTGTTCCTTGAACAAGCATTATTTTATGTTTTGTTTAGGCAACTGGGTATTAATTTAAAATTGTTTAGGGTCGGTTTATCAATAGTGAGAGACATTTAACTCTCGAGTCAAAGAGAAAGATGGCTGACATATACAACTGCCAGAATGAGACAGCTTAAGGTTAACTCGAGGGTTAAATGCCTAACCCGCTATTGATAAACCGGCACGGTTTTTAGTTTCAGGAAGCTACAATAAAGCCCGTAGGTAGTGATCGTATTTTTTATCTTAAGCCCTATGCACATTAACGCACGCCCAAGCAGGGTTTTTTGACGCAAGGGGTTTTTTGAAAGCGTGCGTGACGATCTTGAAAACGAAGAGTGAAAAGTTGCATGCGTTTTCTGTTCACACCTATGCATCTTTTTTACCCAGAATAATAATAAGTTAAATCTGGTGACTTTTCGTGTTCCATATATTGATCAATAAATGCCTTGAAGTCCGAACTAACTGCCAAAAATTTAAATATGAAAATTTTATAAAAATAAATAAATTATTTCTTTATTATTATTATTACTAATATTATCAAAGTGCTGAAATAATTTAACACATGTTATATTTTATTCTTTAATGTTTTTAAATATTGTAATCTTAGATTAAAAAGAGACAAGATACCTGATACTTACGGAGACTTTGGTTATATTATTATATGGAACAATGTTTACCTTTCTGTTGTTTACAGTAAACACACCAATGGCGTACCTACTTAAATATAAATTTACACATGGATTAGATAATTAAAATTTTACTATAATATGTAATCTGCAAAATAATTTAAAAAACATGCAAAAAATAATTCTGCCAATTTGAGCTTTGGAAGCTTCCTAACAATAACTGTTTGTAGTATAATTTTATACAAAAGAAATTTATTACAAAGTTTATATATGATTTATAGCAATTTCAAGTTTCAACACAATAAAATTATGCCACACATTAAAACAAAAAAATTTTGTTATTTTTTTGGTCATTAGGAAAAATTTACTTATACTGACTTCTTCAGTACACAATAAAGTCAATAATGCTTAGGGTATATAGAGACATCTAGGACAGACAAAAAGATTTAAATATCAATTTGAAGGGCGAGAACAGATGGCAACGACGGCAGTATAAATCAACCTTAAAATTTTGGTAAGAGATAGGAATTCAATATTCTTACAAATCTGAACACATGTGAATTAACTTTTATTGTTGTTTGCCAGTTGGTTTAAGGTCTCTACTTACCTTTATTTTATAGTCTTTATAAAAAAAAACCTTCGAAAATATCTTGTTTGCGCATTAACTACTTCATCAAAAGTATGCTTTATTTTATCGTCTTTATAAAAAAAAACCTCGAAAAAAACCTTATAAAAACGTTCGAAAATGTCTGATTTCACGACTTGGGAATTAACTACTTCATAAAAAAAATGTGTTTGTTGATATTTTAATCTAAGGATCTACTAATTTAAGTATATTTCATAAACTTTTTTTTATTTTCTGTGTACCTACCGGCATGTACCGCCACTGAATGATCTCACTTGCTCTCCCTTTGTTTTCAAAACATTGGACGATTTGTTCCAAAATATCACTTTAAATGTACTAAAATATTCTCCTACTAGTAAAAATACACACTATAAACGTTTTTTGACAAAATGTAGTTTTAAAACGACTTATAAACTGCTTAAAACATCCTGAAATTTTAAAAATAAATAACACGACGAAAAATCTTATGTCAATAAAAATATCATCCGACCGTTTGCGCTCTGCCGACTTTCCCCACTCACAAGTCAATCACGACCTAAAGTAGTTGAGACAGAATTCTCTGTCTCTATCGTTGTAACGTCGTTTAAAAGGATAGAAAAATAATCGATATTTCTCACCTTTGTTTTGTTGTGATCTTATTTGTAAATAAACAGTGGTTATTATTTGCCAAGGAGTTTTCGTTGGACCAGATATCTTGTCTCTTTTTAATCTAAGATTGTAATAAATAATCTACCTAAAATAAGACAAAAAAAAATCTCAAATACTTATTTTATATTCAATATTTTTAGTGGCCAAGCAACACACAATTGTACAAATAATGTAACTATAAAGTTACACATCAAGCAGAAAAACTCTGGTGTCAGTACCCAGCGAGTATGTGAGGATTTTGGGTCAATTAGAATAATTTAATTAACTGACGATAGGTAGGTACAAAAGATTTAAGCCTGTTGTTAGCACCTCGGTAAAATAATTTTTTTAAATGGGCTAAAAGGAAAATACACAATGTTTGCTCGGCTCTTGTTTATTGTTTTTGAAACTATAAATCTGAAGGTTTCTAGCTAGAGCCCCAACTTGAGACATTGTAACTACCTAGATGTGTTATAATATAGATTGGATATGCTCCTGTTTAAAATAAACTTTGATTGGTTTTTTTCATAGCTTAACCTCTTGCTGTTATCTTATAGTTAGTGCCAAAGGCTATATATATATAATATATATCAAGAGTGTTTCCAATCTATCAAATTCAAGTTAACTACAGGCTGTGGCTTACGTTACGATAGCCGTCACCACCTGCGTACTCCAGGGGTGAGGGGAGAAAGGGCTTAGGGGCTCAAGTCTCCGCAAAAGTCACCAAAATTCTTTATAACAATAAAACAACAAAAATTAAAAATTGTAATGTGCAAAATACAAACCTTTTTCAATTTGACAATTATTCTTGAAGCCTGATTGGTTGGTTAATTGATAATTGATAATTGTATATTTGCAGCCTACAAAAATTTGACTGTGGGAATGAAAAAGCACACAAAAAGTTGCGTTTTCATTCCATTTAAAAACAACCCACATGGATAGCCAAAATATTTCTTTACTGGAGTATTTTTTTACACTTAAAACATGTAATAACATTCGGGTGCCTAATCTTAATTCGGCCGACCCTGAACATTGCCGAAAATAAAAAAGCCGAATTTAATCTGCGCCCAAAACCAAAAACATACGAAAATAACAAAGCCGAAAATAATTTGGCCGAAACGTATTATCCCGACCTGTAATTTAGCCAACCGAACAAAACCCGACTGTAACAAGTAAATAATTAAGTTTTACTGTGGCTGAAAATATAGGGTGCTGCAAAAATATACTTTCGTTTGGTTGGCTGTCTTACTTTTTTTTTGTAATTACTTGTTAAATCCTGACTTGTTAAATGTTATTTTATACGCGACCCCTTGCCAACCAGGCTATAAAAAAGCATTTTAGCTGGCAACTTTTAAGCACCTTTAAGCACCGCAAAATTCCTACATGCAGCTTGACGCAAGCGCGTTATTGATCGATCCGTGATTTTTTTCAGTCGGGATTTGTAAGCGAAATTACGGGTCACGTAAATTCCGTTTCGGCCGAATTATTTTCGCATAAAATTAAAAATAATAATACGAAAATTACGTTTCGATAATTGCTCAGTCGGCATTTTTATGGGAACCCATAACACTCTAGCTTAAAAGAAAACATTGCACATTTATATCATTGAGAAAAATTGTTTAAAGATTGAAAATCTTACGAAAAATCAGCATTAGGAACAACTAGAACCTTAACCCAGTTTACGGATTTTTATATGAGCATCAATTACCGGGTGGCCCAAAAAATACCGGAATGATTTTAAATGGCTATAGCTTTGTTAGTTCTTTACCGATTTTAACGAGTGACGGTTCTATTAAAAGCGCATGAAATTCTCCTTTGACAAATTTAGAAAAGTTGGCGACCATTAAAGATGGTGAAAATTGTCAAAATGAAGCATATATTTAAACTCGTTTTTTTTAAGGAATCCACTTAAATGAAATTAAAGAATTAACACTTTTCAAAAGTTTAGTCTCTACCAAGGCGATCCGCCATCTTGAATTCAAAAATAACCGCCTATTTTTTTGTCGCTACAGGAAAATTTAATTCTCGAATAAACGAGCTATCACTCATTAAAATCGGTTAAGAAGAACACAAAAGTTGCGGTGACATGAATATATGCATTATTCACATAAAGAGCACTAGAACTTCTCCCAAATATTTAGGTGTAAATCCTAAAGTACTTAACCGATTTTAATGAGCGATATGTCGATCGCCCCGGCAGAGACTAAACTTCTGAATATTCTTATTTTCGATACTTTGCTTGCTTTGTTTATTTTTATGGAACCCACCATAAAAATAAACGAAATTAATTATGATTATCTCACATAAGATCCGCCATCTTGAATTAAAAAATTATCGACAATTTTTTTTTCCGTCGCAGGAAAATTTAATTCTTGATCAAACGAGCTATCACTCATTAAAATCGGTTAAGAAATAAAAAAGTTGCGGCGATATGAATGTATTCATTATTTACATATAAAGTACTGGAACTTCTTCTACGTTTTTGGGTATAAATCCTAAGGTACTTAAACGATTTTATTAAGCGATATGTCGATCGCCTTGGTAGAGACTAGGCTTTTGAATAGTGTTAATATTTTAATTTTATTTAAGTGAATTCCTTAAAAAGAAACGAGTTAAAATATATGCTTGACTTTGGCAATGTCCACCATCTTTGATTTTAAGATGGCGGCCAACTTTTTTATATTTGTCGAAGGTAAAATTTATGCGTCTTTAATGGAGCTATCACTCGTTAAAATCGGTAAAGAACTAACAAAGATATAGCCAGATTGCGCTGAAAGTTGTATCCCTACACATAATGTTTTTAGAAACATATTATTTGTATAACTTTTTTATAATTTACTTGCAATTATGCAAATTCTCTGGTTGGCTTTTTAAAACAAGGAGAAATACCTTCGTTTGTTTTCTTAATATTTGTGAATTGCAAAAACTTATTAAGCGGTGTGTGCCGGAGAACCTCAAGCTTTTTTAGACAAAGCGACAATTTTATAATATTATTTTAAATAAACTTTATTGTGAAAAATAAGAAAAAAAAATGTTCTATTTTTGTAAAAAGTATTAAAACCAAAGAAAAAACAATAAACTATAAAAAAAACTGGATATAGTATCATACGATAAAATTTCAATCGGTACTCACGTGACATCACAACGCCATATTCTAAATTTTGGGCTCACCTGTGAGTATAGACGCCTTGATTTTTATTCACATACAATAACAAATCTTTACAATTTTAATTCACTAAATAACTCATAATGTGTAGGTACTCATCTGTTCATAAAAAAGGGGACACGTATTTCACATTTCGATACGTAATGCTCTCGTTTTTTTTTTTAACACAACATGTTATGGTACATATATATATATATATATATATATCCCGTTTTTTCGGTCGAAATATCAGATAAATATCAGAAAAATATAATATTAAAATAATATTTTTAATTTTCCATTATATATTAGGAATAAAACCTACACAATGTGACAATCTCGCACTTGTAGCGGGTCACATCCCAGCCAACACCGTTACGTAAATATTACGTAAAAGTTACAACACATGATTACTTTGTTACATAAATTCTAGGTAAACTGGAAGTCACAATAAGGTAAAAATTAACTTTCACGTTCTGCATAATACCATGCACCAAGTTCCCTACTTTTTACGTAAATAAATATGTAATTAAAATAACGTAAAAATTACATGGCAAAATAATGGCAAAAAATTGTAAAACGGCAGATATCGAATAATTAGTAATAATTAGTAACTATATAGAAAGTAAATTGAAAGGTAAAATTAGGGTACATTTTTTTACATAGTATTTATGTCTCTTACAAGTAACATCAAGGTAAACTTGACGTTACGTAAATCACGTACTCCTTTGGTAACTAATATATAAATTTATAACATAAATATTATATAAATATTACGTATTGGAATGTAACATTAAAGTCAAATTGTGTATATTTATGTACTTCTAATGTCACAACAAGGTAAAAAGTAACTTTCATGTTCTACATAATGCAATGCACAAAGTTCCTTCCTTATTACGTAAATATAATGTAATTAAAGAAACATAAGTTATTATATGTAAATATTGCGTAAATTTTATGAAAACTTTTTTATGTAAATTTTTGAACTTTAATTTTTGGACTTTGGACTTTTTAATGTAACAGATGTGTTTGCTGGGTTATATAATCGTGTACTACGCTGCCTCATTCATTATTTGCCGTCGAAGTTGCCGCTTTAGTAGAATCGAGCTGGTAAACGTAAGGTGGATGGAGCATATGTGAGGTGGAGCATGCTTGGTATCGCCTGATGCAGCGTTGCCAGTGGATGGTAAATCTAATGACTGATCGAATTTTAGTTCAACCTCTTTGATTTTAGGTTATGTAAGCTTTTCCCAGATATAGGTCGGCCGCCATACGTTTGGTTTTGTTTCGTTTCATTTACACAACGATCTCCTATCGCCGCGCCTCCTCACTAAGGCCAAAAAACTGAATTTAAGGTTAAGGCCACAAAAACGGCATAGATTTGACAACACTGCTTTGCTATTTTTTTTAAAGATCAACAATAGGTGGCATCACTAATACCATTTCGAGTGAAATCGTGCAGTGTTCAGAACAAGGTACGAACGAAAGTTTAACATTTATTAATGCTTCTTTAAAAGGTTCTGATGCTTGGCTTCATGCTTCATGGATTGCAATGTCTCGAAATTAAAAAAAAAATCAAAAGAAAAATCATTATTCAACATAAAAAAATATCAAATTTCCGTATTATTTTTATCACTTGACTATGCGGAACCTGAATTCCAATACTCCAATCGAACTCACTTCAGTTTCCTTGGGTCTACTAAATAACGTGACCTTGACGTTTCAGAATTCCGGCAGAATATTGCTTACAAAGAAAAAAACCATAACTTTTTTGTTATCAGATAATATAAAAAATAAAAAAATACAAAAATTGCTGTTACAGATTTCTGTATTATAGACGAGACTAAAGAAAAAGACAGGTAAGATTTTTCACTGTTGTTAGCTGTGTTTATTTTATTTCGAAAATGAGAGAGTCCAGCAAAAAACAGTCTGGATACTGGATTCAAAAATAAACATTCCTGCCAAATTTCAAGAAAGTCGTTTTCTCGTTTCCGATATTCTTCCCGGTAAAGATTGGCCCAAAAACAGCAAAGCAGTGTTGTCAACTCTATGCCGTTTTTGTGGCCTTAAGAAAGATGGCCGCCGTCTGGGTCATAACAAACCGTTTTCGTAATGCTTATTTAAATCAAAAATTTTCGCTAACTAAAGAAGTGTTTAGTCAGTATTTATAAGTGAAAAAAAAAACGAGAAATTGGAGATGGAACCTTCAAACTTTGAACTGACGAATTATTTACAGAAGCTATTACAATCGCCTCGTTTTGATTAGTTTTCCTTTGAATTACTGTTTGAAAGGGTTTATTTTCCTCGCGCGTCTGGAGAGGTGTATGAAGTTATTGAAAAGATGGTGGATACAAATTTATTTTAGCTTCGCGCCAATTTCTTTTTGCGGGATTAGCACTACAAGGGTCTACGTGAAGAGAGTTAAATAATACGGATTGAAGGGTTTTGGCATAATAATCCCTTATAATTACCTTTCATATTTTTAAATAATTTAGTATTTAAAGAGAGAGAGAAAGAGAGAGAGAGAGAGAATATTTTAAACTTGTTAGGATATTCTTTTTTATAAATTTGGCAAAATGTGGTAAGTTTAAAACCAAAACTTGAAATGGTAATTGAGTATCGAACAATCCAAAACTTTTTAGACAGACTAAAATCAATAATAACCCTTAGACTAGCACATGTGCAGCTTTTTCCAATTTTTTTTTAATCCTATTTTGAATTTATCGCTTTTTTTAATGCTATAGCGCAGCAGTGTTGTATTGTTTTATAAAAATATATGAATACAGTTAGAATAGACTAAAAAAATTTCGGCGAAAAGAACGCATTGCCCAGATTAAAAATTTCTTCAAGTTTTTATACTTCTTTCCTGGTATACCGTATCGACGGCTTACTTAACGTTACCAAAAGTAAAGTGGCCACGCTACTACTAACCAATAAATCGGAGAAAAGGATTTTTAAATAGCCGGTTAAAAACCATGCCCTCGATAGCACAATTGGAAGAGCGCTAGACTGGTATCTCGGTCAAAGCAAAAACTTTTTTTTTACTTTTTACTTGTACGACTCGCCCCCTATTCCATAAAACATTTTCCTGTTAGTATATGAGTCATTTTCATTCAAATAGAGAACTTTGTATTTGAAGTTTTTGAAAAAACAATAAATTAAAAAAAGTCCATGGTAGTTAACCATTAAAAAGGGTATATTTTATTTATGTTAAGTAAGTTTTGTTTTAAACTACTTTTTAATGCTTTTGTATAATTTTACTATTATTCAATAAAAAACCATTTTGGAACTCAAACAAGTAACATGTATATTTTTTTAACTTAACTTAAGGTCTTAACCGTTCAACCCTATAAAAACAGTGTGCAAAAATGCGTGGTCTAATTTCTTGCCAGGCTTGCTCGATACTGCAAGTTCCAGAATTCTCTGACAATGAAATTTTTTTTTTAAGACAAGTTTTTAATGACATCTTTTATTAAGAGGGAAAGGAAAAGTCCTATATTAATTCTTCACCCATTTTATTTGAAATCCCCGACCCGTTCCCACTAACACGTCACTATCAAGGGGGGATTTGGATCACAATCTGTCAAAGTAAAACCGAAATAAAAACACGCTAAAAATAATTAATTTAAAAAACTTACCTAACACATTTACAAAATTTATTATTTTTAGCATGTTTTTTTTGGTTTTACTTTGACAGATTTGTGATTGAACTTCCACCTTGATAATGACGTGTAAGTCGAAACCGGTCGGGGATTTCAAATAAAATTTTTAAAGAATTAATAGGACTCTTCCTTTTCCTCTTAATATGAATAATCTTCACTCTGGAGACCTCACTTAACTTAAATATTTTTGGTTTTTCCTAAGCCCGTGGCGAGATGGTTTCAGGTCGTCGACGGTAGTGACAATAAAATCTGTGGACAAAGTTTCCATTGCTATATACTGGATAATTATGAAATGGTTTACGAAAATATCTTACTACATCGCTGCTGGAACTTTTCTAATGTTATTATTAAAAAAAGAACGGAACAAAAGCCGTTTTCCTCACTGATAAATATTTTTGAATATCAATTTCTGGGATAGGTACAGTCCATGGTAGTGGCATTTTGGGGTTAAAAATAGTGTGTGTGGATGGACGGAAATTAAGAAAAATCAATGACGTGCTAGAGGCTATTTGTTCTCAAAATAACGTCAATTATTATACACTAGCTGGTGCATCGTTTGCAATAGGTCGAAGTTGTGACCTTTCATACCTGACAACTTTGCAACTACAAATCATATAACTAGAGGAGATACTATAACGGCCATGTCCTTGCATTTTTTGAAAAAAAAAGACTTAGCGATAATAACTCTCCCAATCAAGTTAGCCTGGCAAAAATGCAAAGCCAAAAGCTCTTCTGGGAGCGAGTAGTCTGCGTCAGGCATGCGCAGTAGATTTTTCAAGCTTTAATCTTGCCCACGGCCATCCCTTATTTTTATATTATTTTCTTTGTTTTTCAAAATTATTATTGTTACACTTGAGCCATTACATTATCTCAAACAGTGGCGTAACCCAGAAAGTTTATTAAACTCTTTTCTTATGCACTAAAGGACGTTATTACTTTTTGACATTATTTAAAAAGGGATGAGGCATACCAGAAACGTTACAATTTGTGACAAGGGGAAGGGGAAAATCAAAAATGGCCCAAAATGGTGTAACAAAATTGACCGTCTCCCTGATTCCTTAAAATAGCCAGGCAATTCTACTACGACATGCTACAAAGGCCTACATAAAGATAACATAGCATGTTTAAACGTTTATTTACCTCATATACCGGTACCTACTATATAAAGGATATCAAAATAAGATAAATGTTAAAGTCCACTTTGTTTCAAACTCTTTTACTTGAAAACATTTTTATTTATTTTTCTCTAAAACGTAACACCCATCTTCTTTTTTTCGTCAGACACTCTTGCACCAAAAAGGTCCAACCTTTCACCATTGTCCTGATCAAAAAAAAATAAAATTAAAGTTATCTGCAAAGTGGGCACCAACCGAAACCTGGCTTCACTTTAGTCTCACGCACGCCAATCTTTCATTAATCAGCATTTAAGCAAAACAGATACAAGAGGAATTCAAAATGTTTTACTTTCTATGAAACAAAATATTGACGTCCCTGAAGCTAGCAGAGCAATGTAACCAGAACACATTTTTTTAATTTAATTTAATTTAAAAATGTAGTGCCCTTTTTAAAAACAATACAGCATGTTCTGCTGGCTTCAGATGAACTCAGCAGAGCAATGAAATTAAGGAAATCAAAAATATCATAGTGCATAATAAAGTGCTAATTAAGTGCCCCATTTAAAAATTTAGTGCCTCTTTTTTTTAAATACGAAACATTGCATAAATAAGTCAAAAATGTAGTGTCTTTTGGCTTTTTTTTTAACGTGTTAGATATACCGATACCGATTCGTTGAAATATTTACTTTAAGTGTCTAATAACAACGATTTTGACTCTTATCTTTATTATCCCCTCTAATAGTTCTTGTTTCAACGCGTTTTAATGTATTGCTCTGCTAGGTTGGTCTGAAGTTAGCAGACCATGCTCTATTTTTTACAAAAAGGAGCACTAAATTTTTAAAAGAGTCATTTAATTAGCACTCAATACGCACTTTATTCTCCACTATAATAGTTTTTGTTTCAACGATTTTTATTGCATTGCTCTGCTGGGTTGATCTAAAGCCAGCAGAACATGCTATATTTTTTTAAAAAACGAGTACTGAATCTTTAAATGAGGTACTTAATTAGTACCTAATTAGCTTTTTATTATGCACTACATTTTTTATTCCGACGGTTTTTAATGCAGTGCTTTGCTGAGTTCATATTTTACAAAAAAAAGTTTTGAATTTTTAAATGGGGCACTTAATTAGCACTTTATTATGCACTATGATCATTTTGAATCCGATGATTTTAGCAGCACGTGCTATATTTTAAAAAAAGGGAGCATTAAATTTTTAAATGGGGCACTTAAACAGCACTTAATTAGCACAATATTATGCACTATGATATTTTTGATTTCGATGATTTTTAATGTATTGCTCTGCTGAGTTCATCTGAAGCTAGCAGAATATGCTGTATTTTTTTTAAGGAGCACTAAATTTTTAAATGAGGCACTTAATTAGCATTTAATTAGCACTTCATTATGCACTACAAAAATATTTTGCTCACGTTGCTCTGCTAGCTTCAGGGACGTAAAATATTGGCCCTGTTAGGTCGTTCTTTGTACCAAATTTCGTTTTTCTCTTTAGCAATTCCTGTAAATGACAACTTTGAGCAAAATTAATCTTATTTTAAGGTCGTTCATAACCTTCCAAATTAAATGTGTCAATGAATAGGTTAGTAGGTATATGGCACATGCTAGAAATGATGTTAAATACAAAAATCGTATACACGGTGATCTACTTTCGAAACAATAGAAGGACGGATCAATACAGCCAATACCTACAGGCACATAGTGTATACTGATGTATAGATAATAATGGCTGGTATTAAAGAGTTATGTATAGACTTTCAGGCCTTCAAAGGCAAAGCTCAGCAAAAGGTTACATACTATTTGACTTTCACAGAATAAATTATATATAAATTTAAAAAAAAACAAAAGTCGTTAAGTATAGGTATTTTCTGATTCCCTTATCAAAAACACCTCTTTACTTACTCACTGTACGCAAATAACAAAACCATGGCTTTTTCGGTTACCGATGCAATACAATTTTTTTATTGTTCATGGGTCCTAAAAATAAGTTTTTATTATTTTTTTGCACACAAATAATGTCAAATAATTGAATGACCAACAGAAGAATATGGTGCGCAATTTGAAAACGGGGTAGCCGGTGGCGAAGTAAATGCTTTTGTGTTCTTTGTATGTTTTTTCCGGTTTTTTTTTTAATTTTTTGATGAAGGAATAAAAAAAATAGTTTTTACAACTCGTAGCTAAACTGTGCTTGTAAAAAAACACTATTCTGCAAGTAGTGGCTAAAATATACTATTTTACAAGAGGGTTTTTAAATAAGAAGACCAGCGAGTAATTTAAAAACGAGAGTAAAAAAAGCACAGTTTGGTCGCGAGTTGTAAACACTACCTTCATCACAAAATTTAAAAAATCGCAAAACCATATAAACAACTACAAAACAAAAATTATTGACAGGTCACCATTTTAATACTATAAATCCAGAGCAGCTATGGCGCTACACACGAGCAATTTCCAAATTTGAAATTTTAATTGCTTTCAAATTTTGTACCACATTGTTACTGTTGGCTATTTCATTTTTTGACATTCCTGTGCATCAGTAACCAAAAAAGGCATAGTTTTGTCATTGCGAACAGCGAGTACAATCGTGTTTTTAATGAAGGCGTTAAAAAAAAGCTTTTCGTTCTGATGGGCTTCCTACGGCAAATAAAATAAGCCCAAAAAAAATGTTATGAAGAAGAAAATTGGGTTTCGTCCACCAGCTCGGTTATAAATCTTTTTAATAATCGCTTGGGAGCTTCCAGCAGGATATTTCTGTCGCAATGCATTTTTACGTTCTCCACCCTGTGTAGCGTATCCGGGGTATGAAAAGGACCATTTGATACCTTTTTGACAATACTTCCTTTGTCAGTATTTAAAAATTTTTCACCAAAAATACTGAAAACTACCAAGCAGAAATGTTGTTTGTTTGGAAACAACCCTCATTTGCACCGACGTTTTTATGTGTCCTTTAATTAAAAAATCTCTTTAACAATGGGTGAGAAAATGATGGTTAGAGTTTTAGTTAAAAGAACATTAAAAAAAATCGCTGCAAATGGGGGTAAAAACAATAATTGTAACAGCAGTACACCTAACGCGTTCAAAACAAAGCCAAAACACACACATTTTTAACTTGTTTATGCCATGTTTTGAACAAGGTCCAATTTTATAATGGATGCGATGAAAGAACAACTGACGTTGCGTACGTTTCTATGCCCGCAACGTTACGTCCCATCTCTACGAACGCAACGAGCGCAGTCAGTTTTTCTGGCATCAACAAAAAAAAATGTAGTATATTTTGCCTTTAAAGATTATATTGAACGGAAAACGAGCTGCGGCAGTACTGTGCCTCGATCTGTCAAATGCTTTTGACGGTGTCAATCACGAAACATTTATTGAAACGAAATGAAAGCGACTGGCAGAGCTTCGGCTCTCGAATGCTTACGTCGTCTTTGATACTAGAAATGCCAAAATCAACCACATATCAGTTTTAAAAAAAATTACAGTCCTTCGCAAAGATGGAATATGGAACATAAAATATGTCTTACATTATACTGTTATTGTCACGAACGCATATCGATGGCAAAAATCTCTGACAGGTAGCTTGCTTGCATTACTCTGCAGCATCATACAACACAAAAAGGCATAAAGAGCTTACTACGCTCGCTAGCATTTATCTGCAGCCAAAGCACTCACAGTTATCTGCAGGTGAGTACAACAAAACGAGCTCTCGCTATAGATGTTTCCCCTTTTCCCCATTCCGCACCTTATCACCATGGTACAAATGAAACCCTCTAAATCGACGCCCTATTGTCCCAAAAGTAAAAGCAGATATTTTTTATTTTTGATTGTTTCACTGTTAGGCTAGCATGAGATTGTTGGAAAGCCACCAGAACCTGACATAAGTGGTTCTGCACCAATACAAGTATTTTAAGAAATAGTACACGGATCTGTCTCCGTAGAGAGGCTTAATTTTCCTTCAATTTGAAGGTACATCTGCCGATTCTGCAATTTGACAGATGGTTGTCTTTTACATGAATCCTGTGTCACATTTTTTCATCATCATTTCATCTCCTAATCCTAGCACCGTACTGATGAGCGCCACAAGTGCGAAATCCGGATCTACGGTTACCAAAGCTCGTTATCCATTGATTCTGTTATTTATTCACCCTCGCTAAATTCCTTTTTACACATTTTAAGTATTACAATTTCACTGAGGTTACAAAAGAGGCTAAAAACTGTTTATAGAAAATATAATTAGCTTAACTAGACAAAATTGATTTAAAGTATTGCCTTTCTTTTTATTTTTCATGATCGACTTTATTTCTCTTTTTTCACTTTTTTGGTGTAACATTTTTTAAACTCCGGGAATACTTATTTGCAAAAGATAGCTTCACGGAGCTTAGGATTTGGTGTCTTTTTTTAAACATTTCTCTCCAAATTTAACATAAGTTAGTGTCCATTATGACCTTAATACTTTATAATTACGCATTTGTCCGTACACAAAATATTTTTATAAAATACATCCAGTAAAGATTTACTCCGAAACTTCACTTGCTTAAGAAAATACACAATATAATTTTAAAAAATTAAACAGCAACACTCTTATCTGTATACAAATTTTTACTATCCTATAGGATTGACATGAATCTGTACTAACTGAAACAGAGATTTCTTCTGATTTAAAATGATTTAGACAACAACCGTTCAATAAAATCTAAAGCAAGCACAGCTTCATGGAGGGTAAAATCAACCTTCCTAAATGGATGCAAAATAGTAGTAGTGGTGGAGGGCCGTCACAAATTAACTACAAAAAGGCTACAAAATGTAGCATTGAAAATATTTGGGCCCCTTATGATGGTCCCCCCAGGTTAACCGAGTTACCCGAAAGTGCTACCGCCTCTTTCAAGTCACCTTCTGTCCTATCCCGCTAGCAAATCTGTGGAGTCCAGCCGCGTCCCAATCTCGGAGAAGTTCATGTCTCCTTTTTTTGGGTCACCGGCTGTCGCCATGGTTGCAAAGATTATAGGCCAACAGACATTTTGGTGCCGGCGATTTTTTAACTGTTCCTGGGTAATTTTTGGGTGGAGAATCCGAAATAGCCATCAGATTTTGTCTATCAGATCTAGTCTTTAAAATATGAATTATTTACTTTTTTTAACCTCTATATACATATATATATATATATATATATATATATGTGTTTTACGTTATAACTATGAGTATTGCCAGTAAAAAAAAAACACATATAATTAAATATTTATTATAAAAAGTAGCTTAACAGATATTCATACTCATATTAGTCACTATCACCTACAAATTTTCTTTTATACGACTTTAGCATGGAGTTTACTGGTGTAATTTCGCTGAAGGCTCCGACAGTAGTCGGCCATCATGTGGCTATCCCATCGTCCTTAATATCGAGCTTCCATAGTTTTAATATCCTCGTGGAATCTTTCTCCCTGTTCTTCACTACAGTCACCTAAATTTTCTGGAAAGCGATCTAGGTGGCTGTGGAGGTTGTAAACTTTTATACTCATGTTACAAACGAGAATATGAAAATTTAAAAGCATAGTTTTCACTAATTCTATGTAATGGTCTGCTTTGTGATTTCCAAGAAAATTTTTAACTACTTGAACAAATGAACCCCAAGCGTTAGATTCAGTCTCATTCATTGATGTGGTGAACTGTTGATCTTTAATAAGTTGCCTTACTTGAGGACCATCAAATATACTAGCTTTTAGTTTTTCCGTGCTAATTCCAGGAAACTTACGTGACAAGTACCCAAAACAATTTCCATCTCGATCTAACGCTTTCAAAAACTGCTTCATAAGCCCCAACTTGATATGCAAGGGTGGTAGTAAGATTTTTTCTCTCGTAACCAAAGGTTCATTCACTACATTTTGTTTTCCTTGAACCATAGTATTTCTTAAAGGACAATTTCTCTTAACCCAGTGCTGATCTTTAGCTCTGCTGTCCCAAAGACATAAAAAACAGGAGATTTTCACCATTTTCAAATCAACACAAATTGCCCACTTGCCCACCAAAACTTGTGCTATTGTTTTATACTCCTCTTTCATGGTAGTAGAATGTCCAATAGGAATTGAGGCATATTTGTTACCGTTATGTAAAAAAACAAATTTTAAACTACGTTTTGAACTGTCAATGAAAAGGCGCCAATCGTCTGAAGTGTATTCTGGCAAATCCATTTTTTCTAAGAGTTCTTTTATATCGTTACAGAATACCAGCTTATTTTCCTGAGTGAAAAAAGGCAGCAGATCCTTTTCTCTCTTACGATAAAATGTAACATTAGTGCCTGTATAAAGAAGGTTCTTTTCTTTTAATCTGAATGCAAGTAATTCAGCACACTCCTTTGAGAGGCATAGGTCTCTCACGAGATCGTTCAGTTCTTGTTGATTAAAATACTGAGAAGTTGTTAAATCTGATTCAAATTCACTGTCGTTTTCTGATTGCATTCTTTGAACTTCATCAGACGTTGATGTTTTTGTATCATCTTCCCGGATTTCAGGAAGACTGCTGAAGGTTGGAATGGGTATTTCCTTAGAGTGCGGTACAGGTCTTCTTGCAGAATATAAATCAGGATATGACAATTTATGTGGATTGTTCCTATTTATGCATTTAATATTAACGAGACAAAAATAGCAGTCATCATAATGGTTACGTGGTTCCCTCCAAACCATTGGTACACCAAATTACAGGCGCTTTCTGTTTCCAATTGTCCACTGTCGCAAATGTTCAACACATGATTTACACACCACATGTGGAGCCCAAGATTTATCTTGATCTCCCAAATGAACGCCAAAATAGGCAAGATAAGACCTTTTCACAAATTCAGAAATAGTTTTTCTACTTTCTTTCAAAGTTTATTCGCCACATACATAACAAAAAACATCTGAATGGTTTACACAGCTACGCCTGCTTGTGGATGCCATTGTTTTAACACTATAAAACGACGAAAATGTACAAAAAATTATGACACAACTTTATTTGCAAAACACAATATACTAAGTCGAGAGGGATAAAGGTAGACAAAAGTTACTATGTTTCCAAAACCAATTAGTCGGGGTTGAGAAGATATGGGGAGATCGGATCATAGGGAATTCCAAATATAAAATAGCTAATAAAATTAATAGGATTAAGTAATGCGGGTTAACCAGGTCTAGGAATATTGGTTTACGGACAATTACAGGTATATTTGGCTAAGTAGATCCTAGTTTTGAATACCAAATTTCCATTTTGAATTGTAAAGAGATGTTGATTGATTTATTTTTGCGTTTTATTAGAATTAAATTCAATTAGTTTCTATCTGAAAAACTAGAGCTGATAGAAAAAATCTGCTGCCAGTTTTAGAATCAGTACATTAAGTATATCTAGAATCAGTTCTTAGATATCAGGCAACAAAATTTTTTTTTTTATTTTGTTGGCCTGTGAATTATTTATTTTAATTTTTAATAATATTTTATATTTGGTGCAATTGCTTTGCTCGGTTATTTGAAAACATATAGGTCAACTTAGAGAACGTTACAGTCACGGAGGATAATGTTTTAGACTTTTAAAACATTGTAAAAAAAATTGAGTCGAATAAAAATGTACTGGCTTTGTTTATAAGAAATAGTATTATCATTTTGTAAAAACTGACGTCGGGTTTTTGTTGAACTTTCAAAGGATCCTTTCCGTTTCTAAATCCCGCAAAGACATATCAAAAGAGTAAATTTTCCGTAAATCCGTGGGACGCGCAGCGGTGGGAAATCCGCGGATTAATCTCGACATTTTCGTCTATATAACTTGACAACGAATATCCAAATAGTTTACAACGAGGTTAAAATCTCGATTAGAAGAAAGGCAAACAGCATATTTTAAAACTTCAAACTGAGGTGTAAATACAACCAGCATCAATTTTTTAAATTCAGCTATCCGTCGTTTTATCAGCATTACAATAGTTTACCTAACAAGAGCGGAAAGCACGTGGTACTTCTCCGCACGCGTTAATAGTTGCATAAACGACATTTGTGGAGTTCGGGCATCCCACCAAAGGTGGAAAAGGCCCTTTACGTCCATGTTGGGTACAAGATTTTTTCTATATGCTTAAAAGCAATTTTTTGGGCAAAAAAAAAGCAATTTTTTGGGCAAAAAAAAAAGAAATTTTTTAGCAATCTTGGAATCTAAAATCTAGGAAGCTTGAAAGCGGTTCCAGAACTTTTTCTTCCTGTAAACAGGAGTAGTACGACTTTGTCTGAGTTGTCCGTGGGCCCTTCTTCTCTACTTAGGTTTGGATTACAAATTTTTGTTGTTATGTTTACAGTGGCGTAGGCAGAAATCGACTCTGGGGGGGGGTTTCATCATTTAATAAAAATCAACTACCTACCTATGGCAAATTTTTAAAAATTAGGTATGTGCCATTGCTTGAGCTCTTGAACTGAAGGGAGTGTATACGAAAACAAAATACTTATTTTTAAAATCAATTAAGTCTCATTTAGTCTCACTTGTAGTTTTTTTCAAAATTAATCCTTAAATGCGCCGCAGGCAAAAATTTTGACAAAATTACACAAAAATGCTATTTTTTATGCGTTTCAGATGTTTTTGATAAAAAAATTGCTTAGAATGAACCAAAATTGCAACAATATTTAATATTGGTATAGCTTCTCAGGCGAAAACTTTGACAAAATTCTTTAAAAATTTTGATCTCTTAGGTTTTTTGTAAAATGTTTTTGAAAAAGTAGATTTGGTTGAATGCCAAGAAGGGGTGGGTTGCGGTGGTATATATATAGATCTGTTGCCAAATTATAAATGTAATGTAGATATACTAAGAATGCCATTTGCCAATGCCAAATCGGAGTAAAGGGTGAAAAAAGTAGTGGCGCTATAATAGCTCTCCCTGGGGCCCTTGACGATGATTAATTTATTGTAGATTAGGTTGGACCTCCTGGGGGGAGGTTTTAACCCCCAAAACCCCCCCTGGCTACGCCACTGATGTTTATGAGTAGTATTTAGTTGTGTATTTATGTAGATCACCCTTTATTATTATGGGTGCCGATCTAAAAATGAGGTATGTCCGGGAATTACGGAAAATCGTCCTTTTTTTTATTCTGTCTCTTTTTTGACATGCTATTGGTAAAGGAGAGAAGTATTTCCCGACTAGAAGTTTAAATTTTCGGACATACTCTAGCGTTGATTATTTCCACCAGCTCTCAAAGCCGTTGGTGTTGCGGTGGCTGGTAAATTTTTTGTTTTTATTTTTACAAGAGCAGTATCTCCTATGGCCAAACTGATTCAAGACTCGTCGTCGCCTTGCTCTGTGGAAAATTTTTATTCTGACGGGGAATTGAATCTCCGACGTTCAAAAAGTGGAAAAAGGACATCACAAAGTGAAATATAAAAATAATAAATATTTTACAAGAAACGTGAACGAGATCAAATTTTTAAAAGAACTTTTTATAACATCATTGCTGCGGCGCGTTTAAGACGGGATTTTGGTTATTTTAAAAGGAACCAAATAAATTTTTGCAGCAATGTCCTGATTTTGTCCGGCTTTTTAAGGGTCTTTGTCCTAGTTTTACAATTTTAGAGACGACAACCCTACCTTAGAGCTCGGCTCTAGTTGGTAGAATTTCTATTTCTTTAAAATATGCCAAATATGAGATTTTTTCTGTTAAAATGTTCACCTTAGAATGTAATTTCTAACATACTTAAAGGATACAAAAATACTATTTCATAAAGAATTATTGTATATATTCTCACTTAGCACATTGCAAAATAATGTGACTTAGACACAGAAAAGCACGCCTAATTAATAGGTTTTCACGAGAAAAATACTTGATTTGAGAAAATTTTTTTATAACGCTAACTATTAAGCTTGATTTTCTCTGTCTAAATGACGTTAATTTTTAATGTGCTATGACATTTTTTTGAAATAATGGTTTAAAGCATAGTTTATTTAATTTTTTTTTGCTCTAAATGGTACCGACCCATAAGAATCAGTAGTTAAAATATTATGTTTTTTTAAATATACCTTTGGTTTGGCGCATAGTTGTATTAATTGTATTGCGATACCTCATTTAAATAATATTTGATCTGAAGATTTTTTATATCTTATGCAAAAAAAACAGAAACCGGAATAAAAATAAAATATCCAGGAAACTGAGAGCCAGGACACTGAGAAAATCATCTTAAATTTAAAATATAATTTTATTATTATTGCGTAAGTATACAAAGCTTTCAGTAGGTTACGTTTTGCACATTTTTTTATAAGTAAATTCAAATTTAGGCACCAACGTTATCATTTACCTGAATTTGGCAATGAATAATAAAACTACATCAAATAGTTAACCAAATAAAATATTACATTATTAAATTATAGTTAGGAGCGTTGTGAATTTGCACAACGGAGGTTACACGAAAACAAGCGCTTTTTGTATTTGTCCTATCAGCGCCCGCTCTAGCGTTAAGACCGCCCCGGACAAAATTACATTTTGACGTCCCTTAACCTTGTACATTTTAAAAATACATAAAATAAAAATCAAATGGTTTAATTATAATAAGAACGTATATTTATTTGAAAAATGCAACGTAATAAACACTCCAAGTAAGACAAAAAACACTTGAAATTAAAAAGCGCCTGCACCTCCCAAGCAACAATTTATGGTCAATTTCACTGGTGCCATTGTCATTGCCACCAAAAATGGGTTAAAGCGTAGTAATATTTCCTACAAAAACTATTTATAGGAAAAATGTCATTATTGTCACTTAGTGTGGTTACTATTACGGTTAAAAAATTACCACAGTGTCGTAAAAATATAAAGTTATACGCGAAAGTAATATATTCCGCTATATAACTCATTACTAGAAGCACGAAAAAACTTTACAATCCGAGGCTTACTTCATAGTTGTCACATTTAATTTCTTTAATATTACTTTTACAAGGTAACGACTCTACTGATATTAATTTGATTGAAATTCAGTAGCCCCTACTCAATAAACTACAAAGTTATGGAGTATAAACGGTCGCCTATCTACAACGCAGTAAGTAATAAATGTGCAATAGTGGAAAAACGTTGCCTACGAGTTAACGCTACTTTACTGACATTGTAAATGAATGCACCGGCAAGTCAAAATTTAAAAGTACCTCATTAAATCACTGATTACTTAATAAAACATATGAAAACTGGAAAGACATTTAGTTTAGAAATCTTAACCTTAAATAATTCCGTTTTTTTATCAACATTTTAGATAAAACTAACTCAAAACGCGCGTGTTTCTCATAAAAAAATCAGCATTTTTAATCAGTAAAGTGCTATGCGCTTATAAATTTAAGATGTTGTGACTTCAGAAAAGTGGTTAATAAAATGGTAATTATTAGGTATAGGTTATGATATAGATAATATTTTTGTTTTGTCATGTCAAGTCATGTGTGGTAAACGGGACGTCGGGATAACGTGCCCGTTTACTACCCGCGACGACATAACTCCTACATCAAGAGTAATCGTAATCAAACGGTGAATACCTCTAGGTATAGTAGTAATAAAACCGTCTCCGGGATATCACGCCACAACTCTAGTAGGGATAATCATTAAATGTTAACAAAATGCATTACCAAAAGAATGTTTTATTACAAAAACCCATAATCTAAACAAATTTTTTTCTTTCTCACTTTTATTTCTGCTAATTTTTTTATTATGTCTTTTAAGTCTATTTGATCAGCAATTTCATGCTCAATTGCCAAAATGTATGAACCCTTAAGACGATCTTGTGTGGTCGTGGAACGTAAAAAGTTCTTAATTCATTTTAGCTTAGAGAAACGCCTTTCCACACTTGCAACAATATTCTTAAGAGAATCCTAAGGTTTGGGGCAAAATTTAACGTTGTTATTATTTTTAGTACATTGCTTTTTTATTCAAAAGCGCATATATACAGACCGCTTCAAGCTACTGCGAACATAGGGGGAATCAAGTCCAATTTACTCTCCGTGCCATACGACCGAGGTGGATTCGAAGCACGCTGCAGTGTTATCTTTTGGAAATTCATTTTGTTTTTATTATTTTGTTTTATTTCTGCCTTGCTCGAGAAACAGATGGGTAAGTTCTTAATTGAAATAATACATTTTTAAAACCAAAAATGGATGTCTACGAAGTTGCCGAAAAAGTGCAGATGGTCAAATGGTCAAATCGTCATAACCCAACACACGTTCGATATTGGTCGAGGGAAAATTTGCATTTGTATTTTGACGTAAGAACACAGTATCCCCAAAAACTAAATGTTTGGGGGGGGGGGGATTATAGGGGAACACGTAATTGGGCCATTTTTTATTAACGGCAATTGCAATTTGAATGGTCCTAGATACTTGGATCTACTGCAGCAGTACATTATTCCAACTGCTAGGCAGTTGTTAGGTGTAAGATTTGGTAAAACATGGTTTCAACAAGATGGTTGTTCCGCTCACAATGTTGGCCTTGTTAGGGAATATCTTGATAATGTATTTCCTAATCGGGTTATAAGTACACGAGGAACTATTTTATGGCCAGCTCGATCTCCCGATCTTGCTCCTTATGACTTCTATCTGTTTTTGAAGAAGCTTTTCAAATTATCACCCCTAACATGCTTGGAAACGTTAGAAGGGGTTTTTATAGTAGGCTCGGATATTGTCTAGCCGAGCAAGAAGGACTTTTCGAACATTTGCTTTAATTTTTTTTTGACTGAACTTGCTTTTATTTTGTTTCTCCTTATTATTTTCATCGTAACACGTCGTCACTGATAAATCTGAGCAGTTGACAATAAAACGCTCTTATTTATCAGTGACAAAAAATAAGAAAATTACGTTATCAAAATTTGCGTATTTATTGACCAAATTCCGGTTTCTTTGACTACGCTCCACACAGCACCGTGGTTAGAGGCGTACTAAATACAAGGCGAAAGGCGGCGAACGGCAGCGAATGGTGATCGCAAGCCTGAGTATTGGTTGCTTCACTGATAGGCGTGCGGTGTCTCTGCATGTACGTACACTGGCAAATTAGACTTCTTCCGCCCTATGTTCGCAGTAGCTTGAAGCGGTCTGTATAGAATCACCAGCAGTTAAATTAATTTCAAAATCCTTGCAGTGTTTTGATACCGTTTCTTTAGCGATCTTTTTTCAATCGTATATATTAAATTCCCTCTTTATGTATAGAAAGTAATTAAACCTTGATACAATACTGCGTAAAGTATTTTTCTCAAACCATATAAAAAAGCCGCTGCAATGGTTTCCAAGTTATGATTTTGAACCCCGTCGCTCGCCCCTTTTCGCCACCCCTACCACCACCAAAAACTAACCAGCTCTTCGCCGAGACCCATACTATTTTTGACCCCAATTTAGTTTAAAACAGTTTAGCCGTTCTTGTGCTATCGCGCCCACAGACAGACAGAGCGACGGAGTCGCGCATTGAGCAATCAAATTAATAAATATTTACTTTTTCTTTTTATTATTTTTTTCTTCATGCTTAAGTACCCTAATTATCAGTACCCTGGCGTATTTTCGCTGGAAATATCAATAGCAAAGCAAAAAAAATATATCGAAAGTTTTTAATTGGCAAAATATACAGGGTGTTTCACATGCAACTTATGTCAGAAACTCTTAAGAGCGTATTAAGTGACGTGCAAGTAATACAAAAATATATTTAAAAAAACGATTACGCCGTTTTCAAAAGCCTCTTCAAAAATGTTTCAATTAGGGAGCATTTTTCCAAGACTTCACTTTATCATTAAAAATATATGCAAATGATTCGTTGAAGTATGATACCTACATATAAAGTGACAAAAACCCCTACTCCCCGAATATTCTCAGAACTAAATAAAAAGGTCAAATAATGACATATCTATATAAGAGGATACAGGAATAAATTGGGTAAGCTTCTGCGGCGGGTTGTTGTCCTTCGTTAAAAATTAAAACAATATCCACTAATTCCCTGGATAATTTTCCAAGAAATGAATGTTGTATGTACAACGCGAGGTGACATTCAAAACTGAATCAGCTAATTGCAAAGTTTGTTTACTTTCTGTGGTACGATACGGACATAAAAGCGGGGCGGGCAACGCACGTGCTTGCTTGATGATTGTTTTTTATAAGGTACTTTGTTTATAAGCTTCAATGTACAGTCGAAGACGAAGAAAAGGTTTTAGCACAGCAAAATTAAGCGAAATAAATCGTGTTGTTAAACACCCTGTAGATTTATTTAAAATCAAAAGCCGGTTTTGTTTTTACGCTTTATAGGATTAAGCAAAATCAAACTTTATTTTATGAAAAAATTTAAAAACAATTGGGCCCCCTTATTTTGTCATCCCCTTTGCGTAATGTATTTGAAAAAAAATAATAAAACATGGCAAACAAATAAAGTTCTTTTGTCAATATCGAACATTGGTTAGTGTACAGAGTGGTCTGATATATTTTGACCCCCCGGTTATCGCCGTTATTATTATTGTTAGAAAACAATTTTAAACTGTTTGCATGCTTTAATAGTTACCTGTCTTAAATAGCTAAATGTCATTGCAAATCTCAAATTTTGACACCAAGTTTGTTATTTTAAATGAAACACCCTGTATACTGTTAAATGTATGGATAGCCTTTCCTTCCTAATTTCAAAAATACCAAACAATTTACTTCTCATAATGTGTTAGAGAGAGATCAAAGCTCTTAGATTATTCTCTCTTTAGCACATTGGCCTTATCGTAATTTTTTAATTTTTCCCACAAACTAATATAGGTAGAGTTAACGTATTTGGTATATTTGGAATCAGAAAGGAATGTACAGGGTGTTTCATTTAAAAATTCAAACTTGGTCTTAGAAATTGCCATTTGTAATGACACTTGGCTTTTTTTGACAGATATTTCTTTAAATATGCAAAAAATTAAACAAATTTTGGATTTAAACTTTTTTATAATATTTAGAATATCCTAAGCCACAATTACAGTCAATTTCACTGGTGCCAAAACTAGGTTAAAGCATAATAATAATTCCTACAAAAAACTATTTATAGGAAAAATATCATTATTGTCACAGTGGTGTGGTTAATATTACGGTTAAAAAATTACCACAGTGTCGTAAAAATATAAAGTTATACGCGTAAGTAATATATCCCACTATACAGGGTGATTCACGACGAAATGCAAATATTTTAATGGTAAGTATTACAGACCAGGGGCAACTCATATCCAATGCTAAAAAATTTTTTTGTGTCTGTTGTGATTAATGAAAATATTGCAAAAATAAAAACGAACATGTCTCGGAAACCAATAAACGTATTTACTTTAAATTTGGGACACATAAGGAGCCCCAAAAGCTACTTCTACCAATATGTAAAAAAATAAAATTCCAGGTCCGGACTAAAAATTTAGTATTATATATTTTTGTTAAAAACAACACCCTGTATACTGCAATTTGTAAATTTTACCGCATAAAAGCTAAATGATGGTGCTATAATACCCTTAGATTGTATTAAACGCGTTAAGTCTCAGTTTTTTATAAAAAAAAATAAAAACATCCAAATTCCAATCCTGAGATATTAGGGTTACAAACAATATCACGTCTTAAATTCTTAAAAACGTATTTTTTAGGTTAAAATTAATTTAGGCATAAATAAATCAACACCCACCCTACCCAAGCAAAAAACAAGCTGATACAGGGCCGGATTAATATTTTTTAATTTATTTTTATAAAATATAGAAACACATGCTTTTAATTTATTAATAAACCCTTTTTTAATTTGAAATCCGTTTTCGGCATTGATTTGAACTCGTAGTCAAATCATTAAAATTTCACTCCCGGACTTATATTTATTTGATTTTATTTGTCTTTATTGGAACACAACATTTTTTTGTACTTCATTTTAAGAATATCACAACATACAAAGGCAAAGGATGATGCTATAAGTATATTTTTAAATTTATCATCATCTACAAAACCATTCAAAGATTACAACCAAGGGATATTGTAGGGTGATCCGATCTACCGTAAATGCCACCGCCACTTTTCTTTGTTATTAGGCATGCTTGCTGGTACAAAAGCTGTATAACTTTTTCCAGCCTATTAGAATATGTATGCCAAAGTTGACAAGTGTCATTGCAAATGTCAAATGTTGACATAAGGTTTCTTATTTTAAATAAAACATGCTATATTTTATCGAATTTTTAGATTCCTCGAAGCTTTTTTATAGCATGCATAATAACGAAGAAAAATGCGGGCGGCATTTATGGTAGATCACCCTGTACATTATACAATTTAAAAAAAATATTTATGGCAACATCCTTTGCCTAGTACAAAAAATGTTGTTTTCCAATAAGGACAAATAAAACCAAATAAATATTAGTCCGAACCTGGAATTTTAATGATTTGACTACGAAAACGGATTTCAAATTAAAATAGGGTTTATTAATAAATTAAAAGTATGTTTTTGTATTTTTTATAAAAATAAATTTAAAAATATTAATCCGGCCCTGTACCAGCCTGTTTTTTGCTTGGGTAGGGTGGGTGTTGATTTATTTATGGCCAAATTAGTTTTAACCTAAAAATACATTTTCAGGAATTTAAAACGTGATATTGTTTCAAAATTATGATCGTTTTCCACAAACCAAAACTACACTTTTTTGCACTCGACGCGCGTTTCGCTAACAACGTTAGTATCATCAGGAGACGATAAACAATAAACTAAATTAACCTACGCTCTATCTTATATACAATCGTTTAGTGGACGGAGATAAGATTGTGATTGATCACGATTTATAATCCTATCTCCCCTCAACTAAAGAATAAAGTGTACTAAACGGGATGGGTCCTCTATCTTTATTTAAACTATTTCTGGATTTAAAAATAAAGATAGAGTACCCATCCCGTTTAGTACACTTTATTCTTTAGTTGAGGGGAGATAGGATTATAAATCGTGATCAATCCCAAATTATTAGTCTTATCTCCGCCCACTAAAAGATTGTGTATTAGATAGAGCGTAGGTTAATTTAGTTTATTGTTTATCGTCTCCTGATGATGCTAACGTTGTTAGCGAAACGCGCGTCGAGTGCAAAAAAGTGTAGTTTTGGTTTGTGGAAAACAATCATAACTTTGTTTTAGTGCAACCAAAGGTTCCAAATTCCCAACATAGGTGATATTGTTTGTAACCCTAATATCTCAGGATTGGAATTTGGATGTTTTTATTTTTTTATGAAAAACTGAGACTTAACGCGTTAAATATAATCTAAGAGTATTATAGCACCTTCCTTTAGCTTCTATGTGGTCATACCAAAATTTGCAAATTGCAGTATACAGTGTGTTGTTTTTAACAAAAATTTATAAAACTAAACTTTTTTTAGTCCGGACCTGGAATTTTATTTTTTTAGACATTGGTAGTAGTAGCTTTTGGGGCTCCTTATGTTTACCAAATTTAATGTAAATACGTCTATTGGTTTCCGAGATATGTCCGTTTTTATTTTTGCAATATTTTTATAAATCACACTGTATATTTGACTAAAAGAATAAAATATTTTTAGCATTGGATGTGAGTTGTCCCTGACCTGTAATACTCACCATTAAAATATTTGCATTTCGTCGTGAATCACCCTGTTTAACTATATACCATTACTAGAAATACAAAAAAACTTTACAGTCCGAGGCTAACTTCAGAGTTGTCACCTTTAATTTCTTTAATATTACTTTTACAAGGTAACGACTCCACTGATATTAATTTGGTTGCAATTCAGTACCCCCTACTCAATACAAAACTCAAAGTTATGGAGTCTACACGGTCGCCTATCTACCAGACAGTAAGAAATAAATGTGCATATAGTGGAAAAACGTTGCCTATGAGTTATCGCTACTTCAATAAAAGTAAAAATATTAATATTTAGTTAATAAAACATATTAAAACTTGAAACCTAACCTTAATAGTTCCGATTTTTTATCAACATTTTAGATAAAAATATGTCAAAACTGGGGGGGGGGCGCGTTTTTTTTATCAAAAAATCAGCATTTTTAATCAGTAAAGTGCTATGCGTTTAGAAATTTAAGATGTTGTGATTTCAGAAGAGGGTTTAATAAAATAGTAATTATTATTATTCTGTCATATATATATTCACATATTTTCTGGTGAGTGTCCTAAGATAGTTTAGAAAAAGATCAACATATTTTCAACATTAATAATGAGGGAAAGAGAAAACCTATAAAACTCTATAAAGTCAGAAAACTACTTTATATGGTAAACCGGACGTTGGGATAACGGGCCCGGTTACTACCCGCGACGACAAACTCCTATATCAAGAGTAATCATTACCGTCGCGATATAGTTGTATAACCGTCCCAATGCATTCCCAAAATCGGTAAATACCTCGAGGAATAGTAGTAGTGAAACAGTCGGCGTTATATGACGCCACAACTCTAGTAGGGATAAGGCATTTTTTCAACAATTTAGTTGCTGAGTTTAAAAAGTGATGTAAAACGCCATGTTTTTTTAAAAATTAAATAGTGGATTTTTTTAAAATTCCCTTTAAATGTCAGATTGATGACTTTTTTGAGTGTTGCACTACAAAATAGATAAAAATTAAGTTTTTGAATGCTGTTTAGTTTAAATAAGCCAAAAAATATGATTTTAAAATCCTAACCTCAAAAAAAAATTTAATAATTTAAAATAATTTAATTTTTTTTTCAGAAATACTGAAAATTTTTAAGGGCGTGTTTTTTTATCAAAAAGCTATTATATTTAATCGATAAAGTGCCTTGCGTTCATAAATTCCGGGGTTCCTGACGCCGGATATCCAATTTTAAAATATCAATATATGTATGTTCAGGTACACTTAAAATGAATATAAAAACAATATTTTCCATAATCCTTTTAGTTATTTAGTTTAGTAGGTTTAGGGTGAAATTGGTAGAGAAGAATTGGAAAAAGATAACACTATGTTATATAATCAGTATGAGAGAGAGAACTACATAAGAAGTACTACTTAATTTGAGATCTGGAACGTCGTTCTCACGTGGTAGTTTACTAATGGTACCGCCTTAGTAACTTAAAACGGTGTAAATACCTCGAGGTATAGTGGTAATAGAACGGTAGCCATGCTTCAACGTCACGACCTTATGTTAAAAGCTGTGTAGACAATGACCACGCTGCGACTAATTTTGCTGCTTGGAAGCGGCGGTAACTGGGGGGTCAAAATATAACGTGACACCCTGTACAATAGAAATAAGTATGCCTTTTTAATGTAAGTTTAAGAAACTCTGTGCTATAAAAGTGAATAGAGTAAAAAACATTGCTGTGTCAAACAATTTTACAGTCCACTGGTAATGAAGTTTAAGGCGCGAGTCGAAGGCGAGTGTCTTAATTCATCTGAGCGTGTAATCACTTTAGCATACGAGTTAGTGTATTATACTTTACCTACGACCAATGAAAATTTCATTATAATATCAAAAATGATTAAAAAAGCACATCTAAACACTCCTAAGTATATACTTTGTATTATTTATGCAACATTACTGTGGGTCTAAGAGAATTAAGACAAAATTGTGACATTCAAGTTTTTGAAAATTTCATAAAATTTGGAAAAATTTGAATTCGGAAAGTTTTTTAGGAATTTTGAAAATGTTTAAATTCTTGAAAATTTGAAGATATTTTATTTTTATTTTGAATTTTAAGAATTTTGTGTTTTTTTTTGTAATTTTGAAAATGTTTAAATTTTTAAAAATTTGTTGGAATTTTTAGAATATTTGTAATTTCTAAAAATGTTTTAAAATTTTAAAAACCTGAAAGAAAGTTTCATTGCTGGGCTTACGATTTACGTCTAAGCTTCATTATTATCCTAGGAACGAACGTAAATGGTTCATTAGAGTCGTTTTAGGACGCTCGTTAAACAAGTATTATGGGTTGTTGGTAAGTAAAAATATATTAGGTATTTAAAGCGAACACCAAGTTTACCAATTTCTGTAGAACTACCCATATACAACCATGTTTTGTTGTGAAACGTAACACGACCCATTTTTTTGTCGGCAATCACTCTTGCACCCAAAAAGCTGCACAACATACCACTGTCTTCATCTAAAAAACTTACCATTTTGCATCTGCAAACGTCAAAATGGACACCAACCGAATGGCGGCTGACCGAAAGTTGGCTTCATATTCGTCTCACGGCGGATATACATAGCACCCGGTATAAAGATCCCACAGAAACGGAACGGATATACATAGCACCCGGTATAAAGATCCCACAGAAACGGAACCACTCATGATTTTAACGAGATGTTTTTTTTATTATATTTCTCCATTATCGTTTTGCTCCAACTATTGAGAAGCATTATTAGAGCGGTTTTATAGCCCCAAAGAGGTGGAAAGCGTTTGATAAGAAACTAAATCCCAGCCGGTCAATCAAGAGCCAAATTGAAGGGATTTCTCTATTTACCCTGGGCGTTCCTTTTTGGCTAAAGCACCCACACACGCGACGATTTAATTAGGATTGAGCAGTTGTCTAAAGCAGTGGCGTAGCCAGGGGGGGGTTTTGAAGGTTAAACCTCCCCCCCCAAGAGGTCCAACCCAATCTACAATAAATTTGACCCTTTACTCCGGTTTGTGACGGGTGTTTGGTGTGATGTCTTGTATTAAATTTGAAAAATTGGTATGACGTCAATTTTAGTTTTATTCTAAGAAATTTTTATGACCAGCATTCACATCGTATAATAAATGGCATTCTTAGTACAATTTTTCTTCAAATTTTTCCTAAAATTTTCATCTGACCAAATCTATATATACAACCGCAACTCACGCACCCCTTCTTGGCATCTAACCCAATCTACTTTTTCAAAAATATTTTACAAAAAACCTAAGAGATAAAAATTTTTTAAGAATTTTTTGATTTTTTCGAAAATATTCGCCTGCGGCGTTATACCAATATTAAATATTGCTACAATTTTGTTTAATTTGAAGCAATTTTTTGTCAACAACATCTGAAACGCGTAAAAAACAGCATTTTAGTCTAATTTTTTCAAAAGTTTTGCATGCGGCGCATGTAAGAATTGATTCTTAAAAAAATAGGCAAATGAGACTAGATGAGACTTGCTTTTAAAAATAAGTATTTTTGTTTCGTATACACTAACTCAACACCTATTAAACCGCCCCTCTCCCCTCCCTTCAGTTCAAGAGCTCAAGCAACATACACAGGTAGTTGATTTTTATTAAATGATGAACCCCCCCCCCAGAGTCGATTTATGGCTACGCCACTGTCTTAAGGGTCATTATACAGAGTGTTTTCACCTAAACAAAATTATTTCGAAGAAAGTCACGCGTCGTTTCGTGTAAGGGGCGGGGGACAATTTTTGACCAGAGTGGGTCAAGTTTACCTTATTTTAAAGTTTTTTAAAATGCTTTACAAACATGTTTAAAATTTTAAAAATCTAAAGAATAGTTTTCGAGACATTCACTTTCAAAGCTGCATGGATGAATACAAAAATCGTTTTCTTTTACAAAATTCATTTTTTTCCGAAAAACTACGACACGTCCAGGTTTTTCTCGTTATTAGTACATTTTATAATTACATTTTTTTCTTCTAGGATAATTATTTCTGCAATATCTTCAAAACTAATTGCTAGGTTTTAAAAATGTTGACATATTGGTAAAGACATTTAAAATACCTTGAAAATAAGGTATCACTTGGGCCTATTTTCATATGTAAGCCCTGGTGGTGAAACTCACCTCGAAATGGGTGTGTTTTTACGAAATTCCAATATTGCCAAAATCTCCCTTGAATTGAAAATCGACGTGTTCATCAAATCCATTAAACTCGGAATTTCTAAAATCCGGTTTTTTTCAATCCAGAAAGTGTATAATGAGTTACCCAACCATCTCAAAAATATGACCAATAAATGCTGCTTTAAAAATAAATTAAATAAATGGAATCAGCAAACTAACTTAACGCTAGAAAAAAATGACAAACAACCATATATATGTATATACATATATATATATATGTATGTATATATGTATATATAAAAAATGTACAATTAATTTACACAACATTGCGTATTTAACAGTTAAATTTTCCTTACATATTTTAAGAACTAATTATTACGTTTCTTCAAATTAGGCCTAGTTTTTAGTAAAACAGTAAAAAATGTAGATCTACATACAGGGTGTCCCAAAAGTTCGGGTCCACCCTAATATCTCCAAAATCAAAAGAGGCAGGACAATAAAATTTCACATAATTAGATGGTTTACAAAAAGTATCCTTTTGTATGGTAATCATCGCACTCGTCATTAAGGAAGCGGAGCTAGGGTGGCGAAGATACTTTGTTAATAATTTAATAATTTATTCTTAGGAACTTACAGTATATATACAGGGTGTTTCAAATTCGATGCTCACCATGGGGATCTCCTAAACGGTAGAAGTTACGAAAAGGTTTAAATTAGGGCAAAGTTGCGCAATTTGACGATATGCTCAAAACCAAAAAAAAGTTTACAAGTTCCAGATAGTTCCGGAGATAGGCGGAAAAAGCCGAAATATTAATTTTTAGTTTTTATTTTTCTGCGCCCTTATTCTTAAAGCTGTCAAAAAACGCTTAAAACTTTCTACAGGCACTTTTTTAAAATCTACTTAATGAGAGGTCCGTTTTCGAGATTTGACATTTCAGTGTGACAGGAGCACTCTCAAGTTCATTTTTTCTTATGGATATATGCTTTTTTCTCCTGCCGTTTGGTTCATAAAGGATGACAGATACTTTACAACCTAATTTTGACAAGTACCTGACTATTTGAAATAATTGACCATCATCAGCCCAAAGTCAAAGATTAAAAAATAAAGAAAAACGTATTTTTAAAATATTAGGTAAAGTTATTTCGTTATAACAAAATGTCAAAAAAACTGTAATTTTTAAAATGTTAAAAAAGTACTGCAATCGGGTTTTCAAAATATCTTGGCTAAGTTAAAAGCAAAAATTAAAATTGGGCTTATGATGGTCAATAAACCCAAAACTTCAGGTCACTTGTCAAAATAAAGTTGCAAAATGTTATCTGACATCCATTATGAACCAAACGGCACGAGAAAAAAAGGATGTTTCCATAAGAAAAACTGAACTTGACAGAGCGCCTGTCACACTGAAATGTCAAGTCTCGAAAACGGACCTCTCACTAGGTAGATTTTGAAAAAGTGCCTTCAGAAAGTTTTAAGCGTTTTTTGACAGCTTGAAAAATAAGGGCGCAGAAAAATAAAAACTAAAAATTAAGATTTCGGCTTTTTCCGCCTCCGAAACTCTCCGGAACTTGTAATTTTTTTTTTGTTTTGAGCATAGCGTCAAATTGCGCAACTTTGCCCTAATTTAAACCTTTTCGTATCTTCTACCGTTTAGGAGATCCCCATGGTGAGCATCGAATTTTAAACACCCTGTATACTCTGTGATACACAAAACACAGACTACTTCTCAGGAACTTTGTGGAATCTAGACTTCTTAAACTTTTACATGTCAAAGGATCAAGATATCAGAAAATTTTTCATACTCTTATATATGTTTATTTATAGGGTGTGCCACAAAAAAACGCCCTTTTCTAAATGATTATAACTTAGCGGGAAATTGTCCGATTTTAATAAAATTTAGCTTTTTAGAAAGTTAAAGCCTCAAAATTTATAGGAACAATGTCAAACTTGACATTTCCCAAAAATCCTAGATGGCGGAACTATTTGAAAAATAGGCATTTTTAAGCCCCCTGGATATTTTTTGTGTGCGACACTGTAATAAATCTGAAACATCGGTTACGAAGCCACATTCTTTCGAAGCAGGTCGATATAACATTGTAAAAATTCGGACCAGAAATAAGAAAGTTTGCAATTTCAAAATCAAGCTTATTAGGAAAAATCTACTTGTTTAAATAGCGATAACTTTTACAAAAATTGATCGATTTTATTAAGTTTAAACTTTTTAAAAGGCACAGGCCTCAAAATTTATAGAACTTGTGTCAACAATTTGTTAAAAATTCAAGATGGCGGACTTCCTCAAAAAAAAACTGTCTATAGAAAAAAGTATTTTCTGCAACACTGTATTAAATAGCACACCAATAAAATATTTTAAAAATTCGGACAAGAAGTAAGGAAGTTTTAAATCTTTATTTCTTGTACGAATTTTTTAAATGTGACATTGATGTGCTTGGAAAGGATGTGGCTTTGTAACCGATGTTTTAAATTGAATGCAGTGTCGCAGAAAAAGTTGTTTCTAGGGGCCATCTTGTATTTTTGGTAAATGTCAGTTTTTTATTAGTTCTACAAATTTTAAAGCTTGGGTCCTTTAAAAAGTTTAGATTTATTGATGAATTTTTGAAAAAGTTATTGCTATTTAAACAAGTAGATTTTTTCTTAATAAGCTTGATTTTGCAGGAAAACTCTGGTCTATTTAAAAGTTGCAAACTTCGTTATTTCTTGTCCGAATTTTTAATATGTTACATCGATGTGGTTTTAAAGAATGTGGCTTCGTAACCGATGTTTTAGATTTATTACAGTGTTGCACGCCATCTTGGATTTTTAGGAAATGTCAAGTTTGACATTGGTCCTATAAATTCTGAATCTTTGGCTTTCTAAAAAGCTAAATGTTATTCAAATCGGACAATTTCCCGCTAAGTTATAATCATTTAAATAGTGCGGTTTTTTTTTGGCAAACCTTATATATTATAAAAATTAGAATAGTATATCTAACTTAGATAATTTACTGATATTTAAATAAATATATATTAAAAGACAAATAAAATAGATCATTAACTAAACTAGTTTTCATCAAATTGATTTGATTAAACCTTACCCCTAATTAGTCAATAACTACATGTATATTAGTAATTACATTGATAGATGGATGATTTTAAGTTTAAAAGTAGTATATACAAGTACATAACTTAACATACTCAAACCAGGAGTTTATGCAGGTAAATTGAAATAACTTTTAGAATTTTATAATTTTGAATGTACTTCTACATGATGCGGAATTTGAAAGATTGAACATTAACCGAAGTATAATGCTGTAAACCGAGAGCAGGAATGTATCTAGGCATAGCATACTTCGAAGAGTGCTAAATACGTTATTGAGTTCTAAAATGGACGAATTAGATAAAATCCTTTTTTAAGTTTGGGACAGATATTTCTAATGTGAAAAGCCCAGTTTAAATGGCAATCAGTAGTCGTTTCAAGCAATGGCGGCCCCAGCCATTTAAAAAGGGAGGGGGGCGGTTTCGATACGAAAAAAAAAACTAGAATAAAAGCACGGCTTTTATGAGGAACATACTAATATATGCAAACAAAACTTAGTAACTACAAGCGCGGATTTTGCCTCAAATATAGGGGGGGGGGGGTACTCAGATTTTAAGTTTATTTCATGCATTTTTTACTTAAAAAAATGTTTCAATGCGCCGAAAATTTGAGAAATACATTAAAAATGCAATTTTTGAGTAAAATTAAACTAAAATCGTAAATACTAACGTATCATGGCGCCACAGGCGAAAATTTTCAAGAAAATTGCACTGAAAAATGCTTTAAACTTAAAATAAAATTGTAAATATATCAATGGTTTCAAAGCGCAAGATGCGAAAATTTTTAAGAAAGTGACACTACAAATGCCATTGTTAACACAACATTAAACTATACGCATTATAGCGCCGCAATTTATGCCCTACTTTTAATTTTCTAAATATTTTCGTACCTACCCCCCTGAATCCGCGCTTGAGTAACTACGTATAATTTTTTCAGTTATAAATTACATTACTTCCCTTTAGCGAGGGAAGTAAAAACATAGATAACAAACAAACCACACACTTTTTAAGTTGAAACATTACGTTTTATATTGAATATCTCAAATATAAAATGGCTATCTCAAAAAAAAGTTCGTTTCCAGTTTTTTTGTACAAACCGGTCAATGACTCGCTCAATGTCACTTTCAATATGTCTGTTGATATGCAGCAACGCTAAGCCCGCCAGACAATTTTCTGTCATAGTGTTTTTAAGTACTTAGAAGAAGCATTACTTACTAACAAACATCCAAGAATGTTTTTATCACCGGAAAAATATCGCCACACTTGTTCATTGCCTCGAAACCGTTATCATATGTTTTGATTTAAGCTTTTGCCTACTTCTGACTTCTACCAATAAAGGTTCAAGAATTTGTGTTTTGTATTAATCAAACAGTTAGTATTTGGAAACGACATTAGTTAATTTTGCCCTGATTTTAACTATGATGAACATGTTCAGGTCAAAAATAGTTAGTCTCGTTATTGAACCTTGATTTTATGTCCGACATGATTTTGTCTAAAACTTGTTTATATTATTATTTATAATTACCACCAGCATCTTTGTTGTCTACTTTTTTCTGGAGCAAAGGAGGGGCTGATCACCCCCCCCCCGGAACCGCCATTGTTTCAAGAAAGTTAGTGTTATTAAAAAATGTAAGTGTTCATGGTAAAAATTTTTATTATGGTTTAAGTTTAATACTAAATTCAATACAAGCTGTTGCGGAAAAATTAATTATTAGTTTGTTTTTCTTTGAAGCCAATAATTTTTAGTTTTTATTTATATATTGTTCAATCTTGTCGGCAGCTCAAGAAATTAAAAAAATCAATCGCTAAAAGTTCTTCTTGTTTTTGTAGGAATTTAGGGTCAATAATATCAAAAGCCCGAGTCAGATCAATAAGTACAACCACAAACTTATTTCTGTAAAGCCTTTCATATAATTTCAAAAACAGCTGCAACTAGTGTTTTAGTGGAGTGACCTCTGCGAAATTCAAATAAAATGGCTTTACTTTAGCAACGTTTGGTAAAAATTTATCTTCCCATTCGTTCATTTTTCAAACGGATATTAAAATTGGTTTTCCAGGTTAAAAGGAAATAGATAAAAGGTGAAATAAAAACACATAATTAACCGGAAAGCCGGATTGGGAAAACATTGTGAAAATGTTTTTTAAATAAAATGCAAAAAATTTAAGTCTGTCAGAAACAAAGCACGGCAAAGCCTATCTGCTATTGCTCATGATTACCGATTGTTGAAAGTATCAAGAAAAAATAAAATGTAAGGGATTTTTGTTGAAAGGGATACCCAGATCCGGATTTTAGGAAATATTACTTCTTTTTTTCAAAACAAGTCCAGGCCGGATGCTAACCAGATTTCCAGATACCTCCATAATGAATACATGCATTCTACGTAAATTGAAGTTAAGATTTTAAAAGTTATTGACGTTCAAAAGCATGCTCAATACCGAAGAATTAGGCTCCAACAAAATATCATTTCCATTTTTCATTGCGTGGAAGACTCCACATTTACAAAAAATCATTTGATTGGGTTTTACTGGATGCAGGGTTTTTAGTGAGTTTCAGCCGCAAAAAAAGGAAAAAAAGGACCACTTTTCCAAAAGAAAAGGGAGAGTGAGAATAATATGCGATATATAAAAACACAGTAGATGGTAGCAGACCAAATGCTGTTGTGTAACGCCACAGCCCTCCCTAATTTATAGTATAAAAATGTTAACTTGTGCATGGTTTTTGTATTTTATTTTTTGTAGGCTTTTCCAGTTTTTAAAATGTTTTATGAAGGAGCTCAAAAAAAGAGTTTTTACAACTTGAGGTGAAACGATGCTTTTTTACTCACAATTTTAAATCACTTACTGCGCTCGTTTCTCTAAAACCAAGCTTGTAAAAAACGTACCATTTGAGACATAGTTGTAAAAACTATTATTATTTCAAAACCATACCTGCACTAGAACAAAGAATATTATGCTTCTTTAACCCTGATCAAAAATTAAACCAAGGGAGAAAAATAAAAACCAACATTTTTTTTTAATATTATTTTTTTCAAATTGTGAAAGCCTTTGTATAGGCTTTTTTTCGTCCTTTTGCAACATTTTTGCACGATTTTTCTAACCAAATTTGATTCGTATAGAGAAAACCTTCAATATCTTCTCTAATATTTCCCAAAAAGTAAGGTCCAAGAGCCTCTTTTATCAAATACATCAATTTGGTAGGAGAAAGAGAAAACTCACAACAAAACATCACATATTGGTATAGTTTTTTTCAACTAATAATATTTATTAACGAGCTTCTTCCCACAATTAGGGATTGACAGATTCCCAGATAAAGTCTATGTTCGAAAAAAAAGTGAAAACCCCTCAGTTTTTACATCGGGATATGGGAAATATTTTAAAAACCTTCTTTTCCTCATAAAAAAAAAGGACCAAAAAGACGGACTGTAAGGGATAAATGGGACTCCACTAAAAGCCCTGCGGATGATATATTGTATTATTTAAAAACACAGATAAGACTTCATTAAACGGAGAAAAAATGTAATTACCGAAAAACATTTGCTTTTTTATCTCGTCGTATTTAAAAATTTTAAATATCAATTTAACATCTATTATCGGAAAAAAATAACCAAATTGGATATTCTCCGCAGGCTTTATTGACTTTAACTCCCTCAATGTAAATCTACATATTGCCTTACTCTTTCGTTTGCAGACAGTACAGCCTCTCCAAAATGATTAATAGTATCGCGAATTTCAAGTGCCGTTAAAGGAAAAAAATCGAAAATAACCTCAAAAGGAGAGCCAGTATTAATTAAGAGACCTCGCGAAAAGAAAGGGCAAGAGTTTTGGAAAAGCTGATGATATTTTTAGGACTAAACATATAAAAGGACTGTAAAGTCAGCAATCTAGGTATGGGGACACCTGGCGCTGGGAAGATATTCAAGTTGCTTCCGCTAAGCAGATATTTTTTGGGCACCCTGTACACACAAGTTAGTATTTATTAGACCGTTTAAGTAGAATAAGTTGTTTTCTATTCAAATGCCAAATTTCAAAATTAGGTTTCAATTATTTTCGGAGGAGGATTAGAGTTTTAATTTTCTCTTGAAGATGCTGTCTTGGTTAGCAAAACACGTATAGAGTATAGAAATCGCTATGGAAATCGCTCGTAATTTCGCAATCCCTCAGGCAGTCATTCTACGTCTCTTACTGTAGATCGTGAAAACTGTGACTATTAAATTGACAAGACTGCTTTGAGGGGTTGCGGGATTGCAAAAAAGACTGCGAGATTGCGAAAAAGACTTCGGGATTGCGAAAACTGTGGGATTGCGAAACGACTGCGGAATTGTGAAAATGACTGCGGAATTGCAAAAAAAGACTACAGGATTGCAAAAAAAGACTGCGGAATTGTGAAAAAGACTGCGGGATTGCGAAAAAGACTGCGGGATTGCAAAAAAGAAGATGACCGACATATTTATGGACCAATTTTTGGCAAAAAAATTTTGATGTGTTTACGGTTTAACGTTCTCTTAAAAATCATCAATAAGGTTTTGTGTTTTTGACGCTTGTGTATCGATATTTTTTTCAGAAACCATTACTTTAATTGCGTGTTTTTTTTGGTTTTCCACGAAATTGTGTACTTTGTGAAAACGCACTTCCGAGATGTTTTTAAGGCGTTTATAAATAACCCCAAAAGGGGAGCGGGAAATAATTAAAGGTCCAATCTTGCTGCATTAGCCCAAGAGCTTCAGCAAATTTAGATAAAGCTGAATTTTTGTCATATGTTAGTTTACCTTCAAAATAGTCTGTAAAAAAGTTTCCCCCTGGGGGACGCTTATTGCTTTCTTCGCCATCTAGGACTAAATATGGTCGACCAGGATATTATTCAAAAAAATCACTTTCTTCAATCAATACTTTAATTACGTGTTTTTTAGGAAACTGTGTACTTTGTAAAAAAGTCTTTAGTATAAAGAAATGCGCACTTCCGAGACATTTTTATAATGGGTACTATAGTTCTGCTCTTGAAAACAACCACAAAAGCGAGCGAGAATCAACTAAGGGTCCAATGATGCTACAGCCCAAGTTAGTTTACCTTTAAGTAGACCGACAAGGGCGTTATTCAATAGTTTTTTAATCATCATCAATATCTTGTGCTTACTACTTAATTACTTGTTTATTACTTTTGCTCCGTGTTTATTCTTCAATATAAAAAAATGCTTACCTTCGGGCCGTTTTTATAATGAGTACTACTTCTGCGCTGGGTTTAGTGATAGATTTCTAAAAAACTATGAAAATCGAAAAACGTTATAATTTTAAGCAAAATAATACCAGTGGTTCCGACTGGCGATGGTCCGTTAAATATGGCGGTTCAAAGATGGTCAACGCCCAATTTATGAAATTTATCTTTTGGAAGCATTTGTCATAGGGGTTGTTATAGGGCTGAAAGATTTAAAGCAATTTAAAGGAGACAAAAAAGTGTTCAACAATTTTTTTACAAAGTAAGAAAAACTATATTTCTTATATTATACGAAGCGAATAGAAAACTTTTAAGTAATTACCTATCTTAGGATAAAAATATACCATGATTTAATACCCCAACGATATTAAAATCTCTAGGGCGGGTTTTAATAACATTTAAGATTCTTTCGAAAAGTTTTTAAATTAACGACTCTTTTAAGTGCCCATGTGTAAAGAATACTTTACAATAAAGAGAAGCGGGAGATGGCAAAAAACGTCGAAATAATTTTTAATTAAAAACCGCCAAGCTATACAAGTATAACCAACCCAATCCAACCGTAATTCTAGTACTAAATATTAGTATTAAAAGACATTTGTGGCACTAAATGCTAGTACACTAAGTATGCATTTAAATTTATAAGTACTACAATTTTAGTTTAAGAAGAATAAATCTTAGTAAAAATCATCGACGTACTAACTAGTAAAAATGTATATATATGTTTGAGATTTAGTTCAGCAAATATTTATAAGTCTAGTATAAAACCGTATATTTAGTGCTTAAGAGGTTAAATCAAATATTAGGGTCTAATAAGCTTATACTGGCGATAAATACTGTCCAACGATAAATTTGCAACCCCGCTCAACTGACTTGAAAACCAATTGGCGCAGCTATCGGTTTTTTTAGTTCTTGGCTTGGAAACTTGGTGCGCCACGTTCGCTTTCGATCTTGCTGATTTTTATCGATCCAAAGCAGTGGCGGCGCACAGGAAAATCGTATTCTTTTGGAGGAGTTCCGCTTGGGAACTATCCATAATATCGATCGACCGCGTTGCGCTGCAGACAACAGACCCGTGCCGGTACAGTCACAGATGGCGAATACAGAGGGAGGCGATCGACCCCCTCTCCGACGAAATTACGTACCAACTTCCCCAAAAATGTTGCCCTGCGGCGCCAGTTTTTTCTTTCTATTTTAAAATAAACATTACTCTTTTGCAAGGTTTTGTCTTCGGCGGTCCAATTCTTTTTAAAAATCATAATCAAGTGTTACGTTTCTGAAAAAAATTTCTTCCCATGATGGGAATTAACACGCCACAACCCCCTCTTTTGGATTAGGAGAACAGAAGCATTGAAGGCATATCCAAGGAAATTTATCATATGAGACTATCAGTTTTCACATACCTTCTCACTCATTCTGATCTCCTGATCATGTATTTTTTAAACATTCGGAAATGACGGGATGATTTCCGTTTTAATTTTAAATAAATATTACCCCGGTTCATCCTGGCGCATTCAGCTAATAATCAAAAACTCGCTGTGAATCGCATTGACTTACTGGTCATATATTACCATTACGTATCCTCTCTATTTAGATTTATATGCTCTCTGATTTTAGTTACGCCTTACTAAATTCAAGTACATAAAATATAAAATAAAATATATTGTACTAAATTTTATTAAAATCACGAATTCTGAAATTGATAACATGATTTACTGTATTCTAGGACAATAGAGACTTATCGGCATATAAATTCGGCATAGCCTGACTGCAATAAAGTCGGCACTATTTTGGACAGTTGCGCACGACATTGTTGTTATCTATAAAGTTGACATAATTAAAGTTAATACCGTCCTTTATTAGGGACTTATTACATTACGGGCCATTTTTGACTGTTATGAGACGGCGCTCTTCTTGGTTGCCGGAGCTATCCGAAAACCTATGTTCGGGCAGAGCTTTCTTATGCCCGGTGCTATCAAAACAATGTCAACTTTCATAATGTTTGTTATAAAAAGAAAGGTTCGTGGCTATCGGACACGCATTTTTTTTTTAATAATATTTGTGCCGAGTTTTAGATTAGGGATAGCCTCGGCAACCAAGAAGAGCGCCGTCTCATAACAGATGGGTAAAGTGCCTAAAATATATAGTAGTCGTGCGGAACTGTCAAAAATAGAGTCGACTTTATTAACGTCAGCCTATAGTGTACCGATAAGTCTCTATTATTTCTTTCCGTGCAATAACATAATTTGGCAATTATTTTTTCGGTTCTAAGCAAAACTTTGCGTAGCCTTTTTTGTAAAAACAACGCCATTAAAGAATTATGTACCCATTAGCTCTAAAAGAGACACTCCCGCTTTAAAGAGGTACCAACACGTAATGGCTTTATAATGACAATGACGGAAGCCTTTAGATCTTGGAGAGAAAATGTAACGCTGCTACCTATAAAACTTAATGAGCAAAAGATGTAAATACGGTAATGGCAAAGATAAAATGCATAACACACATTAAATTGACATCAAGTCACACGTATGGCATGAGCTCTTAGACTTTTATGAGCACACATTTGAAAAAAGTATACAGAGTGTAAAGAAATGGAAGGAATTCGGTGTCTCCGCAAATATTTACTGATAATCAGGTTACCTACGCTCACAGGTTTTGTGGCACATCTTTTCTGTCATTTTTTTAATTTTTTTTTGCGTATAGTTTTTCTATTTGTTGTTTTTTTTTTAAGAACCCTGCCATTTTCTTATGGGGGTTGTGTTTCGGTTAATTTTTTTTATATTTTAATATCTTATAGAAGGAGTCTCAATGAGCAATTTTCGTCATGGGCACTTTGCCCAATATGTACAGGGTGAAGTAGAAATTAGACTTAAAGTTACAAAAATGGCCGTTTTTTACTAAAAATAACCTTCGTTTACGACAAAACTAAAGATAGGATAATAGTGGTTTCTGCAGATCTGATTCACGACATGATGACCTACATTTTTGATATTAGTGCTAATGTTCGTATGTGTACAGGTTAAGCCAAAAAATACATCTGGAATTGCTCAAAATCTCTTATTTTAGAAGCACATTCGATGCTTGTAGGAGCAGCGAAAAAAAAATGGTTTTTGATACCCTAAAATGGATGCACACAAAATGAGCGATAAACTTTTCAATATGTACAGAGTATGCGAAATACGATTTTTTAACCTTTTCAAATTGTCCTTACAAAGAAACTACCAATCAGGCAACAGTTATTTTTAAGATACACAAACTACGAGTTTTAAAATAGGTGGCTTTAAGCAATTTTAGGAGTAGTTAAAAAAAAATTGTTTTTTGGCCCCTTAGAAATCATATTTAAGGCTTAAACTGCGTTTCATTTTGCGCCCTTTTAAAAGTCAAATCGAGTTTAAAAAAAACGATTTTGGGGAACTGTAAGTGCCTTTCTTTGCTCACTCTGTATACATTCAAAAGAGGTGTTAATGTCATCATTCATAAAAAAAATAATTCCGTTGCTCAGCTATTGGTTTTTCTGTAAAATATTTAACGTTAAAAAGGCGTATTTCGCGAGTGCTCAACCTTTTTTTGGTGTACTCTGTATACATTTAAAAGTTTGTAGCTAACAAAATAATTTTTTTTAAAATCCTGATTTACTCGATGGGTCTATTCTTGGTTATATCTTTGTTTAAAACTAAGCGATCTAGAGCAATTTCAAAGGCATTTCCTGGCTCACCCTGTATGTATACGATACGCGAAATTAAGATAAAAAATGTTAGTTGTGGTCCATAGAATAACATAAGAAATAAATAAGTGTTGCCTGATTGGTAGTTTCTGTGTAAGGACAATTTGAATAGGTTAAAAAAGCGTATTTCGTATGTTTTGGTACATATTTAAAAGTTTATCGCTTTGTTCGCATCCTTTTTAGTATCAAAAACCATTTTTTTTTCGCTGCTCCTATAAGAATCAAATGTGCTTCTAAAATAAGAGATTTTGAGCAATTTTAGGCATATTTTTTGGCTTACCCTGTACACTTACGAACATTGGTACTAATATCAAAAATGTATGTATTATCCTATCTTTAGTTTTGTCGTAAACGAAGGTTAAGTTTAGTAAAAAACGGCCATTTTTGTAACTTTAAGTCTAATTTCTAGCTCACCCTGTGCGTATTGGAGAAAGTGCCCATTACTATAATATATTATAATATAAAAAAAAATAAGCGAAACACATCCCCCATAAGAAAATGGTAGGGTTCTTTACTTTTATATATTTTCATTAAAATATTCACTAAATTTATAGCAAATGTTCCTGTAAAAGTATTCCTGTAAAGTTATCCTGTGTCCACCTGATGTATACCAAATCGCCCTTCCCTTCATAAAACACTGGGACCTACTCTACTTGTTATAACCTTACTTTTTTATTTATTTAATGAAACGGAAAACAACGAAAGAAAGCAATTGCATTGAAGCCATGAAATATTAGACACCTAAAGTAAATAATACGAGTTAAATAAGTGTAGGCGACGTAATTGTTTTTTAAAAAAAACTTTTTATTGGAGAGCTATGGCTAATACAAGTACTGCCTATAAACTGAAACTTAAAATCTAAGGTACTCTCATTTATAACATATAAATGCCAACTTAGCAAAACTAAATATATGCATAATTAATTAACAATATATGTTACTATATTAAGGGATATAACTCCTCCACCCTAAGTTCGAGCGATAGCGAGTTATAGATATTCTTCTTCTTGATTTCGAAATATTGATTGAAGGATTATTTCTTCTGGTATTCTTTTTTCTGATCTTCTTTCTTCTGGTTTTCTTTTTCTTAGTCTTGATTGAAAAAATGTTAGAGTTTTTAATTTTTTAAAGGCAATAACACTTAATCCAAAAAAGAAAACTATATAAAGAATTATTGTCCAAATATTACGATTTTTAATTGGATTTTCGAAAACAATTTCATTCAGTTTTTGTCTTTGTAAATTTAAATTACTCTGCAACTGATTGAAGTTTTCTAAATTGATGGTATTCAGCTTGAGAGGTTTTATATCGTCTTGCTTAACTGATGATGGAAGCTGAAGTTGAAGTTTTGGTAATTCAATCTTCTTATAAAACATTCTTGGTAAGTTGGTTGTCTTCAGTTGGAAATTTTCAAGGGAGAGCTCACAGTCAGATTGAAGTTCTACTAGGAAAGTACCTTGAAATGGCAGATTTTCTTTGGAGTTGCCACATTTTAGACTCCTACAGTTTGGTCAGGGGCAATTAATATCCATCCATACTTTTCTAACTTCTGGATTTTTGTGTGAGTTATTTGTAGTGGTATTTGCGTGCAGCTGGTTACATTCTTGGAGAACTTCAGGAGTTGAATCTCACAAGGAAGTTCCTGGTTAAGCAATATTGTGTTTTCTTCATGACGGATAAATTCTTCAAGACTGATTTACATTTTTCTTCTTTTAATCCATACTTTAGCTGATTTAGGATAAGGTATTTACTTTGCGAAATAATCATTTTAAAGGAGTTGGAATGAAAAGGAGTCGGAAGGGTATAAAGTCGGTAATAGGCATAGTTTTCCTTTTCTACAATAGGAACTTCTATTATAAAAATAAGTTGATTCATCCTTACATAACTGTTAATTTCGAAAATCTTTTCAAAATTTAGTATATTCTCAATATTACCTTCAAAAGGTAATTTCCCATTTTGAATTTGAACAGAAATAGTCTGAATCATGTCTAGAAGTTCTTTTGGTTCTACTATAGAACTGTGAAAAGTATTTAACTTTGAAAATGTAATAGCTGTTTGTAGTTTTTCAAAAATGTCATATATAACTTGGAAACTAGTCAATAACTGTGACATTGTAGTAGTGATAAGAACATATTGAAAGTTATCAAGATCTTTAACCTGCAAAGTTTTAACCATTCCTTGAACATATAATATTTGTGATTCTAACTTTTCTTGATTATGAGTTATATTTTTTGAAACTTCTTTAAACTTCGTAATGGAATCTTGCAAAATTGAAATCTGCTCTTGAACTACTGATTTCATTTTATTTTGATTTTTTATGATATTATTGATTACTTTGTCATACTTTTTAGCATCATTGACATCTAAATTTCCAGTTATTGATTTAATTATTGAATCTAAACCATCAACTAAACCTCTTTTCACTCTGAAGCTTGGGTTAATTTGCAAAATTTGATTTCTAATTTTACTTTCATAATTTTGAATTAAGTTATATGAATTATAGAATTCTTGATGGAAAGAACTTGAATTTTCAATTGAATTTTTTAAAGTTACATAACTGTTTTGTAATTTTGAAAATTCATCAATAATTATGGAAATATCAAAAATCTGAATAAAAGACCAATAGCCTATTACATTCTCAGTGTTTCCAAGGCGAATTGGGAGAAGTCATGGATTGTCATGTAAGTCTGTTATGATTGGGGTTGAGAGTCCGATTCCACTTCCAATGAGGCAGAGGATGTACCTGCAACAAGGGGTGGTCTTTTTAACTCTTTTATATGTATTATTTGTATTTTATTATTGCTTTTTACTTTATTATGTTTTAACATTTGTATTATTTCAGAGGGGCCTAAAAATTTATTTTCTTTTTTATTCCGTTTTTGATTTGACTTATAAACTGTTTGTCCTACTTTAAAAACAGTTTGTTCAGGACCTTTCTTATTTACTTTATCTAAAACCTTTTCTTTCTTTTGTTGTAACTTTTGACTTATATTTTCATATAGATGTTTAGTAATGTCTTTATGGTTTTAAACGTACTCTGAATAAAAAGACGCTTGAATTAATTCAGTTGGATTTCTTAAATTAGTATGTTCAAAAACAACTTCAAATGGGGTTAAATTTGTTAAGGAATGAATTGAGCTGTTATAAGCAATTATAGCATACTTCATAAGAGTTACGACATTATCATTTTTATGTTTTTCCCGTAAAAGCCTTAAATGTTCAATTAAACTAGAATGTAATCTTTCAATATCAGAGTTCGACTAATGATGAGTTGGAGTTGTAAAATGTACAAGAATTTTATGTCCTCTAAGAAGTTCTTTTACTGTTTAATTTTTGAATTCAGTTCCACTATCCATTGTAATAGTCTCTGGAACACCATAATTTGAAAAATAAGTAATAAGACATTCTACAACTTTAATTGCTGTTCTAGCGTCAATCGCAAAAGCTTGACCTAATTTAGAAAATGGATCTATTAGTGTAACAAATTCTTTAATTGCTGTTCTAGCGTCAATCGCAAAAGCTTGACCTAATTTAGAAAATGGATCTATTAGTGTAACAAATTCTTGGTTATCAAACTTAAAAACGTCAACACGTAATAGTTGAAACGGTTCACTCAAAGCTTCTGTCAAAACTAAAGGAACATATGGGTTATGTCTCGCATATTTTGCTCTTTGACACAACTCACAATCGTTAATATAACTTATAACATTGTTTTTTATTGATGGTCCGTAATAATTTCTTTTTAATTTTTCAAGAGTTTCATTAATTCCGCGTTGATTAGTTTTTGTTTCATGTTGATATTTAATTAACAAAAGCCTTTCCTCATTATTTTTCACGGTATTAACCATTTTGGTACAGTAAACTAATTTTAATCCGGAATCATAAAAATTTGCCCGGGAAACATTATTAAATCATTATACATAGATTTATCATAGAAAAACAGAAAAAAAGTTTTATTATCTGTTGTGTAATTCTTAAGGAAATCTAATATTAGATTTTGATTATTTTTGGGAATTCTAACATGCCAAATATGAAGTTTTTCGAAATTTTCTAGAGTTACCTGCAACTTATCCATTGGATTTGGGGATATTATTATTTGATAGGTTTTATTGTTAATTATATCATCTAAAATTTTTATACCACTATAGTTTACCATATCTGCATCATTACCAGTATGTACAGTACTTTAATTATCACCCTGAGGAACTGGATTAAGAATTTGTGGAGGAATTCATGGGGGAACAACAGTATCTACTCTTAATATTTAAATTTTAGATTCTTTGCGTAATGGTTCAGAATTTAAAGGTTGCCATAAAGTTTGAGCTGGAACTTGAATTGATGATTGAGGATCATTCAAATCTCGCAAAAACTCTTCAACTTGATCACCTGATAGAAATTGTCTTATAATATCGTCCGAATCTCCTGGATTATTTATAAGAGCATTTAAATCAATTCTAGACAAAGCATCCGCGTTAGTATTTTGTTTCCCTTTTTTATAAACTGTAGTAAAATTATATTCTTCCAATTTAAGACGCCATCTAAAAAGTTTGCTATTAGGTTCTCTTATACGCATTAGCCAAGAGAGTGGTTTGTGATCTGTATACACTGTGAATTTACGTCCAAATAAGTAGGGTCTGAAATATTTTGTAAAATAAACAATTGCTAATAACTTCTTTTCTATTGTACTTAATTTACATTCACTATGATTTAAAGTTCGGGAAGCATATGCTATTGGACGATCATTAGGAACTTCACCTTGGGATAAAACAGCACAAATTGCATAATTACTCGTATAAAATGGGGGCATTTATTAATAAATTTTTAATGTGATCAAAAGCAGTAATAAATTCTGCGGTATGCTCAATTTTAGCATTTTTCTTCAAGCATTTTGTAAGAGGTTTGGTAACTTTGGCAAATTCAGGGATAAATCTTCGATAATAACCGATTAGTCCTAAAACTGATTTTATATCTTTTTGTGTTTTTGGTAGAGGTAAATTTTTAACAACAGATATTTTTTCAGGATTTGGTTTGACACCATCTGGATTGATAACATGACCTAAATACTGAACTTCTTTCCTTAAAAATTCTGACTTGTCAAGCTGTACCTTAAAGTTAGCATCTCTAAGTCGATTAAAAACTTGTTTAAGTCTGTCTAAATGTTCCTGTAATGAAGTAGAGAATATGACAATATCATCAAGGTATACTAAACAAACATCTCCTTGTAAACCTCGCAAAATATTGTCCATTACTCGTTGAAAAGTAGATGGAGAATTTTTTAGACCAAATGGCATTCGTAAAAACTCATAATGTCCATTTTCACAGGAAAATGCAGTCTTACTGATGTCATCTGGATCCATTTCAATTTGATGAAATCCATTTGCTAAATCTAGAGTACTGAAATATTGACTGCGTCCTAATTTATCCAGAATGTCAGTAATGTTAGGTAAGGGGTATTTGTCGTCTATAGTTCTTTCATTGAGTTTTCTATAATCAATCACGATTCTCCACTTTCTTTTTCCACTTGCATCTAATTTTTTTGGAACTATCCAGATAGGGCTTGACCAAGGACTTATAGAATCCTGAATAATGCCTTGATTTAACATTTTAGAAATTTGACTTTTAACCTCTTGTTTATGCACTTCTGGATATCTATAGCTTTTAGTAAAAATAGGAGACTCATTTGTTAAATTAATTTTATGTCGAATTTTATTTGTAAAGGTCAACGGTATTTTTTCACAATAAAAGATGTCCCTAAATTCAAGGCACAAAGATTTTATTTGTTCTTTTTCCTCACTATTACAATGATCTAACCTTAAATTTTTTAAATTAGATTTTAATAAATTGTCACATTGATTTTTTTCTTTATCAGATTGACACTGATCCACATCCATTTTTTCTAGGAAATTAACTTCTAAAGTATTAACAAGTTCAATATTTATAGGTTCATGAAAAGTTAGTTTTAAATCAGTGTCATTAGGATTAATTAAATTTGTATAAGCAAAATAATTTTCAATATTCACAAGTGCCATAGGCATCTTAATATTTTTACCAGGATTAACATATTCCAAAATCCCTAAACCTTCTTGTTCAGTAACTGGAATTTTAACTACTTGTTTAGTCCTTCCAGGTATTTCAAAAGAAAACTCTTGAAAACTATTTTGAATATCAATATGATTTTCAACCATTTCAAAATAAATTGGTATTTTAATTTTGAGTGTGTCCAAAGTATTTGAGGCAAAATTTACATTTGCACTTAAAGTTGATAACAAATCAGCACCTATAAGGCCCTGATACCTTGGTGAAAAGTCAAAAAGATAAAAAGTGTGATTAAAATTTGGAGTTTTAAAAATTGGAAAAACTGGAATGTCAACTACTTCATTATGGAAGCTTTTTGCATGAGGAGTTTGAATATTAAACCCTTCGTTACGAATATAATTTCAATAATTTTGTTTTGCAATTTCAAGAGAAAGTAAACTTTTACTACTTCCGGTATCTATCGAAAAATTGCCAATATTAGGTATTTTTATAAACCGAAGATCATTTCGCATTATATTTAAAAATATTATGTTACTGAATCGTTTGTCACATCCGGGGAAAAATTTACATTCGTCTCATACTCCGGCGAATAGTAGTTATACTGTGTGTAATTGGAGTAATACGGATCTTGACACTCAGCGTAATAATCGGAATTTTCTTGACATTGTTGATAATATTGTAATTCAGATTGTAATTGTGAATCATCGTATGAAGCGTAGTACGGATGATTGTAAAAAAATTCATTATTATACTGATTGTCCTCAGAACTATCATTATTTTGATTTTGAGGGGAAGAGGATGTAGACGGCTCATTGGAAACGGTCGTACTCGAAGTAGGGTTGTCAATATTTTGGTGGAAAACCTCTTCAATAATTGGTCCAGAGTAAGGTTTTTTGACTATAGGAGAGGTACTGGAGCTAGTATCCATTGGCTCAACGTTTCTCCTTTGATTTTTACTTAGTTGGCTGTTATTACCCCGAAACGGTTGATTATTTTGAAAATTTCGAAATTGTGAATAATTCCATGGAACCTGATTATTGGAAAACCTATTAAAAGGATTAAATTGTGGTTTCTGAAATTGTCCAAAAGGTAATCTTTGCAGGAAATTTTAAAAAAAGGGTCTTTGTTGACCAAAAGAATTAAAATTTCTTGGTGGGCCAAAGTATTGAGGAGGTCTTTGAGGAAGTACAGGTGAAAACGCCATTGGTTGTTGTGGTTTAAACTGATTTAGATGAGATGTTAGTGCAAAATTGGGCATTTGAAATATTGGTTTTGAGTTAAATTGAGGAGAGACAGAATTAAATTTGTTTGGTGTTCGAGAAAACTGGTTTTGATTCAAATTTTGATTTTTTCCTGGGCTATAATAAATAAAGCTTTCCTCTTCAAGGACAGTCTGTATAGCCTTTTCCACAGATTTAATCTTAGGTGTTTTCAATCGAATTATTAACTGCAAATTATATGGTAACCCATTTATGTACGTTTTTAAGGATAGATCCTCAAAATGAGTAGTTTTGAGAGACTTCAGAGGTTCTGGTGTAGTTGATAATTTAGTCAAGAGCAAAAATCGAATATCCTGAATTCTCATACCAAATTGAAAAGGACTTTCGTTTTTGAGTGGTTTCATTGCTGTTAAATCTTGAGTCAAGCAATCAATATCTCTTTGATCAGCGAAACACAGTTCTAGAGCACTTTTAATTTTGACCCAAGTATTTAAATCTGATCGTGAACTGATTAAATCAGCTGCTCTATCGGGGAGTTTGCTTAGAATTGTATCAATCAAGGGATCAGTCTCACTCTCAGGATTTCTAAAGTTATCATAAAGATTTTGACAACTATTCAAAAAACGATTCAAAAGTTTTGGGTTGCCATCATAAGGCGCAATATTATCCGATTGATACCTCAAAAGGCTCATGTCAGTACTTCCAGGCATGTTGTCAGTTATATTTATTCCCCTAAATTCGTTAATAACTTGTTCTATGTCAAAGTTTGACATAAACAGAAATTCCTACAACTAGAAAAAGCAAACAGGCAAAATTTGGATAAATGGTCAAAAGGAAAATAAGCTACTTACAGCACTACAATTTTCATTCTTCGTTTGTTCTCTTCTTTTTGGTTTCTTAACTCTAGCTTAACCTAGGGATCCAAGAGGAATGACCAATGCTGCCAACTCCCTGGAGATTTATCCAATAATTCACGCACCCACATTATTGTTTGTTCGATTTTTGAGTAAAGAGGTAATACTCAACAGCCCCGACGCGATTTTTATCGTACTTTAGGAACTACCTCAAAACATCCTACCGACTGCGCCAGTTAAATAAGCGTAGGCGACGTGATTGTTTTTAAAAAAAAACTTTTTATTGGAGAGCTATGGCTAATACAAGTACTGCCTATAAATTGAAACTTAAAATCTAAGGTACTCTTATTTATAACATATAAATGCAAACTTAGCAAAACTAAATCTATGCGTAATTAATTAACAATATATGTTATTATATTAAGGGATATAACTTACGACTTGTAAATATTTCAACGCATCCGTATCGGTATACGTAACGCGCTCGAAACAAAGTCAAAATACGCTACATTTTTGACTTGTTTATGCCATGTTTCTACAGGATTGCTGATTGAAATCGTTGCGTACGTTCGTGGGTCCCTAACGATACGTACATCCTTCCGTACGCAACGAGATTCTCTGATCACACCCGTCGAAGAAGCAGGCATCGTTCGAAACATGGCATGAGCAACTCAAAAATGTAGCGTATTTTGACTTTGTTTCGAACGCGTTACGTATACCGATACGGATGCGTTGAAATATTTACTTTAAGTGTCTATTATTAAATGAAAGTGTAGCAAGCATGTTACCTGTTACTAATAGCGTTTTCGTTTTGATGAACTGGGACAAAACTAAAACTGACCTGGTGCTGTCTTAAAATTGTATTTTGCAAATGGAACATAAATTGGACGGTTTGAAAGCAGATTTTTTTTAGATGATTTTGTGGTAAACCGAAAAAAGTATTTTCTGAGCTTTAGAGATTTCATATTTCTTTATGGAGAGATTTCAAATCCCATAATTTAAGTTGAATGAAAGGGAAGTAAAACATCAAAGGAGCCCGTCGATGGAAGTGATCTGGTTTCTAATTTTCTTATTTCTTATCTTGTTATTTCCTGTCTAAAACCAGCATCAGTCGACAGTAAAACAAGATGTTGTAACCAGATATATGTGTTTACTTGTAATAATAAATAAATTAAAATGGTCATCCCCATTGACAGGCTCTTTTTAAGAAAAATAACTCTTCATCTTTATCATCACACACATTTAAAATATATATTTTTATAATAATATTGAACATTTTAAACAAAGGCAGTGGCGGTCCCAGGGGGCGGGGGGGGGGGGCGATCGCACCCCCCCCTGGCTCCAGACAAAAGTAGACAACAAAGATGCTGGTGGTAACCCTGAAGTTTTTGGAGAAAAAACGAGAAATTGCAAAGTTTCTTTAAAGACACAGTATTTTGGGACTGTTTGACCCTCAATTCGTCACGCCAAGAATAAACAAACTTACCGCGAAAACCATTGGAAATACAGAACGGTATTATAGAGTTTCTATTTATAAACAAGTTTTAGACAAAATCATTTCGGACATAAAAAAGTATTTTTGACCTGAACATATTCATACTAAGTTTTATACAACGAGAAGCCAAAATTAAGGCAAAATATACTTAAGTCGTTTCTAAATACTATAAGCTATTTGATTAATCCAAAACAAAAATTCTTGAACTTTTATTGAGAGAAGTCAGTAGGCAAAGCTTAAATCAAAACATACCTGATAACGTTTTAGAGGCAATGAACAAGTGTGGCGATATTTTTCCGTTGATAGGAACATTCTTTTTAAGATTGAAAACGTATAACAATATGACGGAAATTCGTCTGACGGGCTTAGCGTTGCTGCATATCAACAGACATATTGAAAGTGTCATTGACACAAACCCGGAAACAATTTTTTTTTGAGATAGGCATGTTATGTTTGAGATACGCAATATAAAAGGTAACGTTTCATCTTAAAAAGCTTTTTAGACCTCAAAAAAAAGTATTTAACTATTAGGTTTTGTTGTGATTTGTTATCTATATTTTTCATAACTCTCTTTAAATTTTTTATAAAAAAATTTAGAAAATCAAAAGTAGGGCATAAATTGCGGCGCTATAACACCTTTGATATTTACGGTATTAGTTTTATGTTGTGTTATAAATGGCATTAGTAGTGTCATTTTCTTAAAAATTTTCGCCTGCTGCTCTTTGAAACCCTTGATATATTTAAAATTTTAGTTTAATTTTAAATAGAAAAATGCAATTTTTAGGGCAATTTTCTTTTTCGACTGCGGCGCTATGATACCGTTGATACTTACGGTTTTAGTTTAATTCGATTTAAAAATTGCATTTTTAATGTATTTTCTCAAAAATTTTCGACGCATTTAAACATCTAAAAAGATAGAAGATGTATGAAATAAACGGCTTAAAATCTGAGTACCTACCCCCCAGATTTGAGGCCAAATCCGCGCTTGTAATTACTAAGTTTTGTTTGAATATATTAATATGTCCCTTATAAAAGCTATGCTTTTATTCTAGTTTTTTTTTCGTATCGAAACCGCCCCCCCCCTTTTCAAATGACTGGGACCGCCAATGCAAAGGTATGGTCAAAATCTCAAAAAGACAATAAAAATAAACATGCTGACGAGCTATTGGCGATCATGCAAGAAAACGTGCGCTCATGGCAACATAAACAGCACTCGTTTTCAAATGGAATGGCAAAACTCGAGTAGTGCAATCAAATGGAATACGAATATTGTCCTCGGTGCGCACCAGTATAGCACTACCATACATCTAAGACACTCATTATAAAAGCTAATCCCTTACCCTAATAATCACCTATTGTTTGGGGTGTGAAAGTAAATAAAAAAAAAGCTGTAAACATGCCACCATTTATGAGAATTACAGGTGCGAATTTAAAAATGTCTAAATATTTCTCAATAAGTACACGTTCTTGGACGAATTAAAATTTATCAACTTTATGACATCATCATCAAACGGAAAACGCTATAAAAAGATCGCATATTTTCAATGAATTTTAACGTGTATGTTTCAATTTGACATTTCTTTGATTTGGATCTTTTTTGCGATTTCGCAACATAGATTCAATGTTTTTTTATACTCTTTGACGCAACTTTTTCGAAAGCTAAAATGAAAATATGTAACTCTTTGTAGATTGGGCGGAATTAAAATAAACTAGAAAGCGCATTCCACTGCAGAGGACCAGTTATAACAACATTGTAGGGCCGCGTTTTAATTGGTTCTGAAGCAATATTTAAAATGTGGCGATTTAATACAGATGTGGTGTTTACCTGTAAAAAGATATTTCCGGCGACTTTTCAGCACTTTTTTCACCTAAACAATTGTGAATTTAAAAAAATATAAACATAAAAATTGCAAAAAACTAACAAAAATCTGTCGGGTTGATCGGACCTTAGATGGCAAAACGTGCCACGACAAATCAATAACTTTCCTGCCCTGGTTGTCTGATTTCAATAATTGTTTCTACAAGGTAAAATAAAATATTATATTAAATAAACTTCCTCATACATTTTAAAATGAACTTTTTCGGCAATATATTTACTTTATTAGGATAAAAATGTATTGTATTTATGCTACTTATTGCAATATTACGTAATTATAGGAAATAAAATAGGGGATAATTTCATCGCGCGATCTAAACTTCCAAAATTTGAGTCTAGATATGTGATTTGCCTAAGAATTTTTAGGCGGTGTCCATTTTATTTTAATATCTTTGGGGCGTACCGAGGCATTTAAAAAAAATAAAGAGAAATCAATTATAACACTAGTTAACAGCCAATTTGCGTAATGTAAAGGGGGTTTTTGTTAATTTTTGATCTTTAAATGCGAAAATGATAAACTTTCTAACACGTAAGATTTTTGAGTAAAAATTAAGCATTATTCGATTACATTAATTTAAAATATCGGATCCCGACGCGACGCTCCTAAATTTAGCTTTTTCCTAAGTTGGCGAAATTGTGCACAATTGTGCACCGTCTTAGGTATGAATAGGGTTGTGGATTTCACCGGTAAACACGTTTTTGGTCAATTGACTGAAATAAAAAAAAAAATAGATAATGCAAAATATTATTTTTATTTTCCTATTTTAGTAATATAATAGAGGAAAACAAAATCATATTTCTAGTTAAAACTTTTATTAAATAAAAGGAAATAAACCAACTTAAAATAAAAGAAAAGAACATTAAAAATCAAAATTAAAACGTAAAATAGAACACTATGTACCGTTAGATACTTAAAACAGAAAATAGGAACATAAAATAAAACTATGTACCATTAGGTGCCTACTTAAAATCATTGTCACTGGGAATTGAGAGAACCACCGGATTATAAACCATTCTATATTGGTAAAATGAAGACAACTGTAAACTGGACTAATCGCAAATGCATAAAGAGTTAAAGCATCGATATTTAATACCATACAGGCGAAATAAAATATTCTTTTATTTTTGAGTCATTTTGACCGGTCAAATAGGTAGTGGTCAATTGACCGGTCATGACACCGGTATGTCACCCCAACCACAAAGTCTCAACCCCCTAAGACTCAAAATAACGGAAATACCCATTTAAACCAATTTAATTTCAAAATTTACTCTGCCCCGTAGCGGAATCTACTTATAGAGAACTCCTCCACACAACTATACGAGAATCGTGGCGGAATAAACCGACAGTCAAACACAAAGAAAAAAAAATTTAAACATTGGATTTTTCGTATCATTTGGTCAGAAGCCGACACCAAAAACTTTAAAAACATATCTAAATATTTATTATGTTACTAGTTGAAGACTCCGCAGCTTCTCCTGCGGTTTTACCCCTTTTTCTCACTTTAAATGATCCTAACTTTTGTTCCCGTAAACCGATGGCATAAAGAAGCGTCCTGCCCAGGAGAAGTGCAAGTAACCAAGTAGTGAAACTCCCATCAGAATCCGTTTAGTAGTTTTTGCGTGATGCTATAACAAACAAACTGTTATCGACCTCCTTTAAGTTAGCAGACCACCTGTGGCAGATAAAAGATTTTATGATTGGATGATTAAGTGCTTATTAAGTGCTAATTAATTACCAAAGACCCGATTTAATTGCTCCAGTGGTTTTGGAGATATCAATTGATCTGCTAGCTTATCAAAAAGTTGGCAGACCAAATATTAAAAAAAGGGAGTACAAATGGATTTGCTAATTAAGTGCTCATTAAGTACCCAAGATATTGATTGATCTGCTAGCTTAAAAAAAAAGTTAGCAGATCAATTGTTAAAAAACATGCCTGGTAATAAAAAAGGGGTGTAAATGGATTTACTAAGTAAGTGCTATTTAACAGCTCTACGTTTAACATTGAAAAAGCACTCTGCACCCATTTACTAAGTAAGTGCTATTTAAGTGCTCTACGTTTAACATCGAAAAAGCACTCTGCACCCACCCCCCCTTTGTAAAAAAAACTGTATTAATTCTATCTTGGCAGAACAAATGTGGGAAATGGCTTTAGTGAGTTAAAAATTGACTTTTTTGTCTATCGACATTTAAGTGCTATTTAAGTGCCAAGTTACCCAAGTCCCGATTTAATTTCTCCAGTGGTTAGGCTAAATTAAAAAAAGTTGGTAGACCAATTGTTAAAAAACATGGCTGGGTATAAAAACACTATTTAAGTGCTCCATTTTTACACCTCCTAGAAAAAACTGTGTGGGAAATATCTTTAGTGAGTTAAAAATTGACTTTTTTGTTTGTACACATTAAAGCACTATTTAAGTGCCAATTAATTACCCGAGTCCCGATTTAATTGCTCCAGTGGTTTTTGGGATATTGATTGATCTGCTAGTTTAAGAAAAAGTTGATAGACCAATTGTTAAAAAACATGGCTGGTGATAAAAAAAGAGGTGCAAAAGGATTTTAATAATTAAGTGCTATTTAAGAGCTCTACGTTTAACATCGAACAAGCCCTCTGCACCCCTCCCCTTTGAAAAAAAAACGGTATTAATGCTATCTTGGGCAGAACAAATGTGGGAAATGGCTTTAGTGAGTTAAAAATTGACTTTTTTGTTTATCGACATTTAAGTGCCACTTAATTACCCAAGTCCCGATTTAATTGCTTCGGTGGTTTTTGAGATATTGCTGGGGATAAAAAATAGGAGCTAATGGATTTAATAATTAAGTGCTATTTACGTGCTCCATGTTTACCATCGGCAAAGCACTCTGGACCACACACCTCTTAGAAAAAACACAAACAAATGTGGGAAATGGCTTAAGTGAGTTAAAAATTTATTTGTAGCCATTAAAGCGCTATTTAAGTGCTCCATGTTTAACATAAACAAAACATTCTGAACCCCCCCCCTCCCTAGAAAAACAACAAATAATGAGTTTAGTGAGTTAAAAATTGACCTTTTGGTTTGTCGACATTTAAGTGCTGTTTAAGTGCCAATTAATTACCAATTATTAAAAAACATGGCTGGTAATAAAAAATAGATGAAAATGGAATTCTAATTAAGTGCTATTTAAGTGCTCCACGTTTCACATCGAAAAAACACTCTGAACCCCCCCCCCCCCCCTAGAAAAGACGGTATTAGTGCTATCTTGAGCAGAACAAATGTAGGAAATTACTTAAGTGAGTTAAAAATTGAAGTTTTAGTTTGTAGACATGTAAAGTGCTAAAGTGCTATTTAAGTGCATTTAAAAGACCTTCAAAATAAAGTATCACTTCACCGACTTTCCCTATTAAAATTCTGGAGGTGAAACTCATCCCTCGAAAGGGGCGTGTCCTACGAAAATTCCAATATAGTCAAAAAGTGTCCCCCTTGAATAACAAATTGACGGTTTCGAGGTTTTTTTCGAAATGTACTCCTTACATATAGATGGATAACAAAAATAGAACATGCGTTTTTTCATCGCCTATGATACTGCCCATAAGAACTTTTTTCTATTATTTTGTAAAATGGATATTAATTGGTATTCTTGTGGTATTCTCTAACAATTCATTTTGGTTTGGTTGGTTTCAGTTTGGTTGGTGATAGAGTACATCTTGAAGTACATAAATATATGTAAAACTTAACTTTCTGGTGCGCCTCAATTAGTAAAGACATTCGCACTCATTTTTTTTATCATCACCCATGTTTTTCGACAAATGGTCTGCTAAAAACCACTGGAGCAATTAAATCGGGAATTGGATATCTAATGAGCACTTAATTAGTAAATTCATTTACTTTCTTTAACACTAGGTATGTTTTTTAATGTTTGGTATGCCAACTTTTTTTAAGCTAGCAGATCAATTAATATCTCCAAAACCACTGGAGCCATTACATCGGGACTTTGGTATTTAACTAGCACTTAATAAGCACTTAATAATCCAATCATAAAATCTGTAATCTGCCACATGTGGTCTGCTAACTTAAAGGATGTTTTATTATATGTATCAATATAGAAATATCTGTATAAAGTAAAAATAACTGATGCTTCTGTAACTCAAAATCTATAGGTCGATCACGTGTCGTGAAAAATTTTGGTTGTTGAATTCACAATCAGAATGCATCAGTCGCATTTTTCAAAATTTTTTGACTAGTGTAATTGCTGCCCCGTCAACATTGATATCTCTGTTTTATTTCACTTCAGCTACAGAGTTGGCTTGTTATTTGTTGCAGTTTTTGTTTTATGAGAAGTGCAGTAAAAATATAAAGGAGTGGCTGTAAAGGGGTAACAGAAAAAACACTAACAGTAGCCTTAATAGGAATTTACATCCATACTGTTGAACGACAATTAGGAATTGTTTAAATGACAATCCTATTAAATCAATACCAACAAGTCATTGAATAAAGGTTTAAGCTTAAGACAATCCTACTTGTCATTCAGGACTTTTGATGGAAACTTCTATTGATGCTACCTCAGAGTTTTATCTGTGTACCTTGTTTAAAAGACTAATAAATTTATTGTAATATTTTTAGAAAAATATAAAAAGTGGATGACAGTTTTCATTTTAGAAAGGCTTGGGTTTAACTAAAAAATTTTTGCGCGAATGTTTAAGAATTGTAAAGGCCTTTTAAAAGGGCCGCAATATGAATCGGAATAGAATGCAATATCTGTGGGGTAGGACTCCCTTTTGTAAAATCTATTCTGGTTTTTTTTAAAATATCCTATCCTAAAATTATGCCGCATTTATTCCAAGTTTTTTACCCTGCATTAGATATTCTCAGATAGGGTGCTATTTCAATTCTTGGACAGTTTCGATTTTCTAATAACTTTTTTGTTCCTTAACCGATTTTTATAAACTCTTTACTGTGGTGCTTTCTTTTACCTCCATGTAATTTTTTATGAAAATAGGAAAGTTCATGCCACTTCACGTTTAACGAGGTACTCTTGTTTTGAATAAAAACCCATACATGCATTTTTCCTATCTCGCAAAATTTACTTTTCTAATAGTGTATGTATTCCATTCACAAGTTTAAAATAGACGGTATGACAATAACTTTCAAAGTAAAAAATGCTGCAAATTACAAATTTTACGAAAGCACAAATTCTTACTCAAGTTATAAAAGATGGCTGGTCTGTAAGAAGAGCGGCCACTCATTTTGGGGTTGATAAAATGACAATAGTACGATGGAAAAAGCGCTGAAAGCCTGTAAGTTCTGAGATAAAAGATGAAAGGCCGACTGAAGACTGAAGCATCTACAGGGTTCCTAAGCAAATCCTTAGGGGGCCAAGCAGCCGTGTATAAGACGCAGACAAACGGAAAAGCACATTAGGCAGAAAAGGATGGGCATGGGGCGATGTTGTCACTACATCTTACACGTAGTAAAACCATTCCAGGTTGTTGTTTTTTAATGTTCTCCATTTTCATACCTTTAGGACTGGAATAAAAATTGTTTTTGCTCGACTTTAATACCAAACTGATGAAAGATATCGTAAAAAAAAAATATTTTTCGGCTTTTCATTTTGTAACCATTGTCCTTACGCACTGTTTACAGGCTGGGGACTGAGATACATGCAAATGCATAACCTAAAGCGTTCATACACGGCCGGAGAAATCGACTGAGATATTTTCGTAGAAACTTTATCAAGCAAATAGGACGGGTTGACGCCTTCGAACGTCCAACCCGCGTTTTGCACTTTGATTCGAAACCAAAAAGGAGGAACAGTCAGATGTGGGGCCGTGCACAAATTACGTAACGGTGATTTTACCAATTTTTGAACCCCTCCCTATGTAATGTTTTGTAACGGTTTGGCACGCCACTCCCCTAATATTACGTAACGATTTCAAGACCACTACCCCCCCCCCAAAAAAACTTTTCACTTATTTTCATTCCAAATTTTCTTAGTTTCACACAAATGCAAACGCTGTCGAAAACCCCCCTCCCCTCTACGTAACGTTTTGTAACCCCCCTCCCCCCTATGACCATTACGTAATTTGTGCACGGCCCCTTTAGTCCCAGTGGAGGAGGGCGAGAAAATTGATATTTTTTTCTTAAAAATTATACTCTTTAGACCTATTTCTTTGCGTTTCCGAAATTACGTAATTTTTGAAAAAAAATTGTAAGCGGCGCCATTTTTATTTCGTGCTTTGTTTTTCTAACATTTTTGCGTTCGGCTAATTTAATTGAAAAATGTTTGCCTGCGGCGCCCTTTATCTTCTCACTCGAAACCAAGATCCCCCGTTTTAGGAAAACTGATCCCGTCTCTGTTTCTAAATTTTTTCGAATAAAAGTAGAGTATGACCATGGGGGAAATAATTTTTTTTACGGTATGACGAAAATTTCGAGAAAGTTGAAGAAAAAAATTAAAAAAGTGGCAGAGCTCAAGTTTTTCATAAAAAAAAACGTTTTTTGTAAAGAAACAGAGCAAAATAAATCTTTTCACCCCTTTTTGGGTGTTACAAATATTGGCAGCCCCTTATTTTTCGCTTTTACCCTCCCGCTAGTTTTGAAGAATTGGTCCGCGACATGTTTCGAGATCATGTCATAAAACACCTCGAAAATATCAAATGTAGTGTAGGGCCAGCTTTATTTAAAATCAATAATATCGCAAGCAAAAAGCTCTGCAGGAAAAACAGCGCCGTTTATTGATTTCTTTGGCTGCTAGTGCTAGCTGCATGGTTTGGCCGTTTCCGGATAGATATTTCTTTCTAATGTTAACAACCTCACGAGTTTATCGCTCAGTATCGTAAATAATGGACCCTGCCGCCTCCTTTAAGCAAGAAAAAGCTGTGGTTTGGACCTGAAAACATCTAATTTTTAATTAGATCATCTCATGGTGTGGCCGCCATCTAGCGGAATTTGCAGACATCGGTTATTATTGCAACTATGATTTATGCTCACAATGAAAGAGTGGCGACAATTTTTTCTCATGAAAGCAGTCCGGAGATAATAACAAATTGGCACCATTGCTCAATATACCTGTTTCTTTTGTGCGCGCAGAACTTTCTATGCCATTTCTGTTTGATTTATTGAAATCCTATCCCTAAGGAAAATCTTAGGAACCCTGTATAATCTATAGTGTAACGATGTTCCCAGGCTCCTTATCAACTATTAACAGAAGGATTAAAAAAATCTGAAATTTCCTGTCGAGTTGCTGGAAAAAAACCTTTTTTAACGGAATAACAAAAACAGGTCAGGGTTATTTTTGCATTAAATAATGTTCTTCATGATGATGAGAGGGTGGTCTTCACAGATGAAAAGATATTTCAGTCATCTTCGAGCAGCAGAAGAATTTTAGTATATCGTCTATCAAATTCTAGGTTTGATCCAAAAACACCAACCAAATTAAGAAATCTGGACATTTTGCAGTGAATAGGTGGGGCTGGTTTAGCGCTAGAGGCTAATGTTGTTCGCCAATGGTTTAAAAACAATAATATTGAAACTCTTTTTTGGCCATCCAACAACCCTGATCTCAACCCAATAGAAAATATATGGGGCCGACTTGTCAAAATTATTTATCAGAGAAACTGGACACCCCAAAATGCTAAAGAGTTAAGTCTTAGAAGATCGTGAATATTTTCAAAATTTAAGTTTTTTAATGCTCAATCGTCTGCAGAGTGTTATTGAAAAGAATGGTGCGCCCACTAAATACTAATTTTTGTTGTTGTTTTAAGTAATATTTAATATTTAGTTGTTTTAATTCCGTTGTGTTATTTTGAATCCATCGCTTTTTTCATTTTACTATCGTCCTTTTACCAACCCCAAAATGCTGCGCTCTCCTTATAGACCAGCCGTCTTCTGTAACTCGAGTGATAATTACTCTTTTGCAATTAATAAAGATTGTGTTTAAACATATTTATGTGCTGTTTAAAAGACGAATTCTGGTATAATTAAATAATTATATCCAAGATTAAAACATGATTTTAGAAACAAGAAACTAAACTCAAAACCCTCCTTTGAGTTGCGTAGTCGGGTAATAAGCATATTTGCTTTAAATTAAGGCATTTTTTGATTTAAAGGCCTTATTTTTACTTTTGATTTTCTCAATATGACATAACGTCATCATAATACCGAATTTAATAATGTCAGACATTACAACCTGGTGGTTTGTTTGAGTATACACTAATAAAAAGTCAAAGTTTGAGACATAGGGAAAAATGCATATATGCGTTTTTTGCACTGCTCAGATGCCAGTTTGTTATTTGGTCGTATTTTCGAAATGATTTTTTTGTGATTACTTTGAGAAACCTTGACAAAATAACTTGTGGTGGTCCGTTTATTTCTTTCAAATTTTCAAAAAATGTTATGACATGACAACATGACTATATTACAATTAAAAGTCAAATAATTTCGGCCTACGTCCCTTGGGGAAGCGGTAACCAAATTTTTAATAGAAAAGGGGAAAATCTAAGCATTACTCAAGCTTTTCATGAATATCTCAAAAACTAAGACTCCCACTTAAGAACGGTTTTCATTTCCAGAAAGCCAAATCATTGGTTTATTTAACAAGGTATTCGTTTTTGTTTGAAAGTAAGTGAATAAGTAATTTGAAAGGAAAGTAACTTCCAAAGAAGTTGGAAAAACTGAAATTTTAACATTTCTCCAAAACGAGCCGCTACTGTTTTCGTACCACTTTTTTTAAAACAAAAACGAATACCTTGTTAAATAAACCAAAGATTTGGCTTTCTGGAAACGAAAACCGTTCTTAAGTGGGTGACTTAGTTTTTGAGATATTCATAAAAAACTTGAGCAATGCTTAGATATTCTTCCTTTATTCTATTAAAAATTCGATTACCGCCCCCACAAGTGAAAGAAAAGCCGCGAATATTTACAAAATAAAATAATGAATATCAATTTAAAGGAAAGGAAATTCCGCCAATTATAATTATTAATTTTTTCTCGAGCTCTTTTCCATTGCTCAATAGAAATGCGAGTAAAATAACACAGCTTAGCCGCGAATTTAAAACTCTCTTCCGAACGAAAGTGCAGGACGCAGGGGGAGGGAAGAGTTCTTGTTCAAAAAAATCTCAAAAAAAACTTTACGTTTTGACAAATGTTCGCTTGTGGTGGTTTTTTTAATTTCCTACTGCGTCATTATGAACAACACATTTTTAAAAAAACAATCCACATGAAAAATCAAACCGACCAATTAATAATTTTCCTTTTCATAAAATTTTCAACCCAATTATTTCCTTTTGCCTCAGCTAAAAAGTTCAAAGCTTGTTGAACGATTGCTATATCTTTATAAAAGAAGAATTTTATAAATAAAAATGTATAGGCTCTATATTGAAGAATTTTGAGCTAACGTAACTGCTTTTTAAATGAACTGAATTTTTTGGGTGATAGTTACTCTTGTTTAAAAAAAAAACGCATATATGCATTTGTTTGATTTTTCATGTGGATTGTTTTTTAAAAAATGTGTTGTTCATAATGACGCAGTAGAAAATTAAAAAAACCACCACAGTTTTTTGAGATTTTTTTGAACAAGAACTCTTCCGTCCCCCTGCGTCCTGCACTTTCTTTCGGAAGAGAGTTTTAAATTCGCGGCTAAGCTAAGCTAAGTTATTTTACTTGCATTTCTATTGAGCAATGGAAAAGAGCTCGAGGAAAAATTAATAATTATAATTGGCGGAATTTCCTTTCCTTTAAATTGATATTCATTATTTTATTTTGTAAATATCCGCGGCTTTTCTTTCACTTGGGGGGCGGTAATCGAATTTTTAATAGAAAAAAGGAATATCTAAGCATTGCTCAAGTTTTTCATGAATATCTCAAAAACTAAGACACCCACTTAAGAACGGTTTTCGTTTCCAGAAAGCCAAATCTTTGGTTTATTTAACAAGGTATTCGTTTTTGTTTAAAAAAAGTGGTACGAAAACAGTTGCGGCTCGTTTGGAAGTTACTTTCCTTTCAAATTACTTATTCACTTACTTTCAGACAAAAACGAATACCTTGTTAAATAAACAAATGATTTGGCTTTCTGGAAATGAAAACCGTTCTTAAGTGGGAGTCTTAGTTTTTGAGATATTCATGGAAAACTTGAGTAATGCTTAGATTTTCCCCTTTTCTATTACAAAGTCGGTTACCGCTCCCCCAAGGGACGTAGGCCGAAATTATTTGACTTTTAATTGTAATATAGTCATGATGTCATGTTATAACATTTTTTGAAAATTTTAAAGAAATAAACGGAGCACTACAAGTTAAGCTATTTTGTCAAGGTTTCTCAAAGTAATCACAAAAAAATCATTTCAAAAATACGACCAAATAACAAACTGGCATCTGAGCAGTGCTTTTTTTGCTAAACAACACATGTAAAAAAATATTTAAAAAAATAATTTCTCTTTTATTTTGCCATTGTCCAAAAAACGTGGTCTTCAAAACACAATTATCTTTCGAAAAACATCGTTTAATTTTCCGTCTATTCAATATTCATTGAGTAATGGAAGAGAGCTCGAGGAAAAATAAATAATAATAATTGTCAAGATTCCGTCTCCTTTTAAATTGATATTCATTATTTTATTTTGCCCCGATACCTTTTCGAAAGCAGCAGGACTCGCGAAAACAAGAAAATTAAATAAAATTTTCCCGACATTTTCTCTCTTCACGAAATTCGAAAAGATGGATGAATGCGAGAGATAAAATAATATTGGATTGAGAAAATCACATTATAATTTTTAAATGGAATATCTTTTAAAAAGTTTCCGTCTTTTCGAAAAAATGTCTAACAAGTTTAGGTAAAAAATATTATTTAATAACAAGTTTTTATAAAATGCACTGTTAAAAACGATGGGCGCTAATTGAATATTGGGTGCCTTTTGAGTTAGTGTAAGTTTGAGTTATGAGTAAGTGTAAACTCTGAATCAAACTTGTGATGAGCGCCTTTTTATTATTACCGTAGATAGGGTATTCTCTAATCTACGTTATTACTTACTCTTCTAATAATAAAGTTTAAAATTTAATTTGGGCCCATCGCTGTAATTCGTATAACCAACGCCGTTTCAGAAAGCTAAAAAATTTAACATTTTAGTGCCTTTTATAAAAGCTTCTTATTAAAATATATTTTCAAAAAAATATTATTTTGAAATTTTTAGTTCGTGTACCACGACCCCAAAAACCCCTATATAACAATTTTGAACAAAAAACGGAGATACGTAGATGGAACTAAAAATAAGTAAAATAGTGTGACCATTTATACTCTTTTTGAGAGTACAGTACTCTTTTTTAACCTTTATTATACTCTATTAAATTAGGACTACTCTTTTTTTCCCCATATCACAACAATATTCAGTAATAACCATTTTCTTATTATTATTATTATTGTCAAAACAAATAAACAGCCAACCAAAATAATATCAATGAAATATGAAGTCTAAAAAGTAACATTAAAAAAATTTCGCCTGCGGCGCTATTAAGTCATTATTTTTTGCGATTTTAGTTTAAAATTATGCAATTTTTATCAACCAATATTAAGAACTTGTTTAAAATGACACGTTTAGTTTACTTTTTTTTCAACTTTTTGCCAGTGGCACGTTTAAAAGATGTTTTGCAAAGTTTTAGGTAAACAACTAACACAAAACCTTATAACTACTTTCCTTTAATTCGTTAATCTTTTTAAAAACATCAACTAGGTCATATTTTGAGCCCCCATCCAAAGCAAGTATTGTCATGCAAGGAAGAGGGCGGCGCTCCCCTCCCCCTTTTTGCAGCCAACTCCACCCACCTTTTTTAAAAAATTTGACGAAAACCTATACAATCTCAAAATTTTTGGCTTAATTCTTAAAAGTTGCTAACATTTTCGCATGCGGCACTACAACCTTATTGATTGTGGTAGTAGTAGTAGTAACTAGGGGGCGGCCCAAGACCTGGCAAGTAGGATCAATCGGTCCCTTTTTACCTTACCCCAGCCCAGCGCTCTAATCCACCACCTGTACCGCTTGTACGGTAGTAGGCTCTTCGGGCCTTCCTGTTCTCTTCACGAAGTCATTCTCTAAATACTCTAAAATACCATATTATTTTATTGTCACCGGAACTATAATCGCATACCAAATTTGAATTCAATCGGAAGATTTGACCCGAACATCCATAAATAACATAGTGGTGAAGTTAAATAAAAGCTTGTAAAAAACAACTTCGCGCGTGGTCTTTCTAGTGACAACCAATTTGTTTTTCCATTGAAATAAATATAGTATACAAGTGCACATATAACTTCTACACATCAAATTACAGAAAAATGGCTACCCTACAAGTTTCATTAAACTCTTTTTAAAATTTTGCCTTAATATTGTTGCAAATGGCTTCTGAAAAAAAATGACTGCTTAAAAAAACTAAAAATTATTTTTTGTGACAAAACAAAGCAAAATTTTGAACTTTTTTATAGACAAAATTTTTATCGTGTGTCTCCACTGAATCGTTTGCTGTTATTTTCGACTCTCTTAATGTTGAAGAAAGTTAGAGTTGGGCAATAACTTGAAAAAAACGCATTAACAGAATGACAACAAGTCAAAGCGTGATCTATGAGCTACCCTTAACAAAGTTAGCTTATCGGCATAAACTTAGCACGATTTGCACACGAACCCCCCTTTTTGCCCGATTTGTCCATAGACTATTACTTGCTCCTCAGTATAATCGGGGATCACCTCAGACACATAATTGCGTATTTTGGCCCGCTTTTGGGTTTTACCCCTATAGAGTACAAGTGGACAAACATTTCTTCCTCCTCGGAGGAAGTAGAAGAATTGAGGAACAATTCTTAAATTTCCAAAACCAATATATACAAATATATTATATAATAATATATATAATAATAATACATACATAAACCGTGAACGCCCAATATATTTGTCGTCATTTAAAAAACCACGTCATAAAAAGCGTTTTTGAAATACTTCGCTCGGATGAGACGTCGTGATAAAAACTTTACATGCAACCCTCCTATACCTAACCGAATTTTTCGTTTTATTTGAACAAAATTTTGCTTCTGTAATACGGGCACCTAGTGATGGGCACATCGAAAGACAACATCGATGTCAACATCGAAACTCATCATCGACGGTGAAAAAACATCGGAATAAAAACATCGATGTCCGTTATTCAAAAAATCGCAGAAAGAGTTTTTTGATCAGATACTCTTGTACTTGACGTTAAATATAACCTAACTATTTCTGATAAATATAATACTATTTTTTTACAAATTTTATTCGAATTAAAGAAGATGAAGGCGATTATAAGCACCTTTTCAGTAGCAATTTTATAGGTGTTTCAAAAATATTGCGAAAATAAATAAATAAAAATAACGATAACTGTAAAGTTATTCTTCCTTAAATACCGAACTCACGGAATGACATTTAGCAACTGCGCAGTCGCAGAAATAACGATAACTATGACGAAGAGTCAAAAACACTGACCAAAAATATCCTATTGTTAATGTTACACAATACTTATAATAAGCATGCAAATAAGAGATTCATCATAATAATCGATACATGATATACAAAGGTTATTAAATATCTTAGGTAAAAAACAACCAACAAAATATGAGTAGTACATTCAAAAGAAACTATATATTTCATAAAATGTTGTTCTCATTGAAGCACACCCTTAGAGGTCCCAAAAGCTTTTTCGTACTCTTTGTAGAAACAATAATTTATTCAGCGTTGGTCCATTCCATCGATTCCTCCTTTCGGTGAGGGTTTGGTCAGCTTTTCAAAACAAGCACTCTGATGTTAAAAACATTAATGTTGAACAAAACACATCTAGTGATATGCATATCAGTGATTTTTAGGACACCTGTATACAGTGTTGCCAGATCTACTATTTTTTACTCACGTCTACTATTCTACTATTTTTAAGTGAAAATCTACTATTATACTTTTCTTTGGGTGAAAGTCTACCACAGCAATAGATACCAAAAACAGCTCGATAAACCGTCAATATTATGGTGAAAAAAATTGGTGATTTTCGATTATAAACTCTGTGTCTAACCTCTAAATGCACCGTAGGCACTTAATCGCGATTGGCTATCTAATCCATTCTTCTTTTCTTTCGATCCCACATAAACGAACAATGTTTACAGTGCATCTGAGTCTAAATCGCTGGAGAGCAATAGTCTCCCTGGATCGAATACATGGTCAGCGCATGGGTTACCTAGCAGAAAGTATAGGAGCAAACTTTGTTCCAAAATCACAGCTGCTAGTTCAGAACACTTGTTTTCTTTTTCCATCACACAGAAAATTTCTCATGGGATTAAAAGCTCCCGCTGTTCACCAACAAGAGATCTTCCAAAAGGAACGTGGGTCGCATTACTCCTATCCTTTTTATGGTTCTCAACTAGAGCGAGATAGTAAACAATTTATAAAGTCTAGGATGAGTTAAAAGAAAAAAATATTTTTTTTTCAGTTTTTTATTAACAACAATTTTGTTTGTAGTTTACTATTTTTTTTATAAAAAATCTAGAATCTACTATTATTATTATTATTGTCTCTGGTCTATTATTATTCTAAAAATGGACCTGACAACACTGCCTGTATACCGGTGATGGTGACTTATAAGTCACTGTTTCTTTTAACAGCAGCGTTGTCACTTGTAACATAATTATGGAATTTTAACATAATTTTTCTTAAAATTGAGTTAAGCGATACCCAGTAAACATTGCTAAAGTGGCAGAGAGTCGGCACGATGCCGTTATTTGATACCAGAGGATATAAGATCGGAATGTCCCAGAGATTTCCTGAAGATTTCATTAAAGCTAGTGTTGCCAGGTCTACTATTTTAATAGAAGATTCACTATTTTTGACTCACGTCTACTATTCTACTATTCTTAAATAAAAATCTACTATTATACTTTTCTTTGAGTGAAAGTCTACCACAGCAATAGATACCAAAAACTGCTCGATAAACAGTCAATAAAATTTTAAAAAAATTGGTGATTTCCGATTATAAACTCTTGTGTCTAAATCGTCGGAGACTATAATTGTATTAGTCTGGAGCGAATGCACGATTAGCGCCCGGGTTATTTAGCAGTATAAGTATAGGAGCGGAGTGCGTTCCCACGTAGCACAAAACAAAACTAACATCAAAACAGGTGAAAAACAACATCTTTCTAACGCTTAATAAACGGCTTTCTAACGTTTTTTGATGTTGAAACGTTAGAATCACATTAAAGAAAACGTTTTTTCACGTTTTGTATATAAAAAACGTTGTAACGCCGTTTATTAAGCGTTAGAAAGATGTTGTTTCTCACGTGTTTTGATGTTAGTCCTGTTTTGTGCTATGTGGCTTCAAAAAACACTGTTCGACACTTCTAGTTCCGAACACTTGTTTTCTTTTTGCATCACACAGGAAATTTCTAATGGGATTAAAAGCTCCCGCTCTTCACCAGCAAGAGATGTTTCAAAAGAATCATTGCATTACTTCTAGGTATGCTTTTTATGGTTTTGAACTAAAGCTAGATAGGAAACAATTTATAAACTTTAGGATGAGTTGAAAGATTAAAATATTTTTTAAGTTTTTTTTTGTAGTTTACTATTTTTTTTGATAAAAATTCTAGAATCTACTATTATTTTTGTCTCTGATCTACTATTAACTCCTAAAATATGGCTTTAAATAAAATAAAAAACAGATTTTTGAGCTCTAAAAACCATGTCCCTATCACAATACACCCTAAGAATAAAAAATAAAAACAAATAATAAAAAAAAAGTATGTCGCACCGACGGGGTTCGAACACACAACCTACAGGTTGACAGACCAAAGCTATATCCGAGGTTGACATGACTGTACCATGCGCTTATAAAGAAAAAGGTTGAAACCACGGAATATAAGCGTTTTGGCGGATTCTTATGTCGAATTAATCAGAATTTTCGCGTTTGGTGGAAGTAGACACTTCACTTGGGATGGTTTTCTGAGTGCACTGAATTAAACGCTCATGATTTTATTGTATCATGCATATAGATGTACTTAACATTATACCATGATTGGTATATACTTTGCATATGCTAAAGATATCCTAAAAGTAACCTTCTTTAATGGTATTTCATTATATATTATATGCTAAGGAAATAACATTATTTTGATGTTCTGCTTTTACGGTACCAGAATAGCTTAATGTGCACTAAAGGGACCAAAAGTAATGTTTCAATAAGTGATATATACTTTGCATATGCTAAAGATGTTCTAAAAATTAACTTCTTTAATGGTATTTCCTTAGCATATGCTAAGTAGTACTAGAAGCGCATTCTTTTGATGTTCTTTTGCAGTACCAGAATAGCATGTGCGTTAAAAGGACCAAATAATAATGTTTCAATAAGTGAAATATACTTTCCATATGATAATAAAGTTCTAATAGTAACCTTCTTTAGTGGTACATCCTTAGAATAAGCCAAGAAAATACTTAGAAGCTCATTCTTTTGATGTTCTTTTATGGTACCAGAATAACATTTGCGCTAAACTGACCAAAAAATGTATACTTAAATAGTATGTACCAAGCATATGCTAAAGATGTGCTCAAAAGGACATCCTCAAAAGGAGGTTTAACGCATATGCAATGCATGTAAATGTTCTTTTATTAATTTATTGCTATGTGGGTAAGGAAGAATAACTCTATGGTTATCTTTATATTTTTATTAACTTGTTTTCGCAATATTTTTGAAAAACTTATTTGCTGAAAAGGAGCTTATCATCGCCTTCATCTTCTTTAATTTGAAGAAAATCGGTAAAAAAGTAGGGTTATATTTAACAAAAAAAGTTAGGTTATGTTTAACGTTAACTACAAAAGTGGATCTGACCAAAAACTCGTTCTGCGGATATTCCGTTACCGTTAATAAAAATAAAAATAAGCATATAACATTACGGAGATTTTGGTCAGGTTTTTTATTGTCACTCTGTTACCCTTACCTTTATTCTGGGCAGGCGCAGTAGCGCTCTGTCAGCCTGGTACCTTTGTGATTCTGTGGTGGAAGATTTTTAGGTTATAGAAGTTTGTTTTGTTTTACAAAAATTTTGTTTATTTGGATTTTTTTTTCAACCGTGTTTATACTAGTAGTGGGATGCCTTTTTCACAGTTTTTTTTTTTGGTAAACAAGTGAATCATCACTAAATTAATATTTTCCTCCATGATATGGTAAGAAAAGCAAATAAAAAATAAGACTTAAGGAAAAAACAACAAAAGTCAATAGAAAAGTAAGGTTATGTTTACCGCCAAACCATTAACTACGTTCAAAAACTCTATTTTTAAACTCTTGAAGTTACCTTTATTTACGGTAACTATAAGAGTAACGAAATTTTCACTTAAACTGGCGGACCAAAATCTCCCTAATAGCGATAACTTCGCCGTTAAATGTACTGACTAAAAAGACCCGTATATCTGGATGGATTAAAAATACTGCAAATGGTCTCTTTAACATCAAAACCTACGATAATCCATAAGATTGGAAAAAGTTCAAAGTTTCAGAACTACTTTACCTTCGATTGAGTTTTGCAAAGATGACTTGGCGAGAAAAAAGCGAACTAAAAGTCGCTTTCGTTGGAAACTTTTAAAAATCCATTAGTTTTAGCGTGTTTTAGTACCTATCCATTAAAAGTTTGGTGGGTGTTTGTATACGTTTTTAGGATCAACGTTTACCACTAAAAGTGCTGTAACGCCGGCGCCGGCTTTACTGAAGTAATTTGAGCCTGTGAGGAAGGCCGGAGGGGGTCGTGTAAAATAAATGAAAAACATATTAAGTGTGTACCTGCAAACTCTTTGAGAAGGCGCTTTTTTAGAAAGTTGATGCACGTTGCTTAAAATAAATAGGTAACTGGTAAAAGTATAGATGATTATTATAATTATTAGGAGTTAGAACACTTATAAAATTACTGTGCCAATTTTTCTTTTTGCTTAGACGATTGATACTTAATATCCCCCCCCCCCGATTGTACACCACTGGGTAAAAAAGACAAAAACCATTTTTCAAAATGAAGGGAAGATTTAAGGCCCTAATGAATATACAATGAAAAGATTTGTGGTGTCGTAGAGGTTCCGAGTTCAAATCCTGGTCGAGGAAAAACTTTTTTCCTATTCCGATCTATGCCACAAATATTTTCTGAAAAAATCATTTTCCCAACTCAATTACAATTTATGGAATTCCAAATAAGCCATATTTTATAAAAGTAATATTTTTTGAAAATTCTTTCCCCCCCCCCCTTCCCGACCCGTTCCCCATTGTACCCCCTGGGTAAAAGAATTATTATTTTTTACTCTAGTCTCAATTACCATTTGTTTAAAACCGTACGAGCCATATTTTGATAAAAATTAAAATTTTTGAAAACTACCCCCACTTCTTTTATTGCCCTATAGCCGAAATCCAGCATAAAGATACCAAAATTTATCAAAATCGGAAGATAGTTTATGAGTTATGCGCGTTGGTTACAGAAACATAAAGACGGTCTGAAACGCAAAGATAAGTATTATAATTTTTTTTTAAATTGTAGCAATTTTTTTTTGGTCATACGATTATCAAAGCTCGCACTAGATTATAGATTTAGCAGTGACGTAGCCAAAAATCGGCTGTGTGGGGGGTTTTGTCATTTAATAAAAATCAACTACCTACCTATTGCAAATTTTGAAGAATTAGAGGTACCTATCGATTTTTACTGATGAAGGTAGCGGCATCACATGGCCCCTAAAAGTGGGGGCTACCTTTTTTTTGGGGGGGAGGGAGGCGGTGTCATATAGGTGTTGGCTTAGTATGTATGAAAATTTTAAGAAAATTACACTAAAATGTTATTTTTTGCGCGTTTCAAATGTTATAAAATTGCTTAAAATTGAATTGCAACAATTAATAATTTATTAGCACCGCAGACGAAAATTTTGGCAAAAAAATTCTGGGTGCCAGGAAGGAGTGGGTTGTGTTCCAACGAAAACGAAACGGGGGCTTTTTCACGTGTTTAGAATCTGATTTTGGAAAAATTCTCGAACACGTCGATTTTTTATTCGAGGAGGACACTTTTTGGCTTTAACACAACACACCAGTGGTAGAACTGGTGGAGGAGGCCAAAACTCCAATAGTTTTCTGTTGGTAAAACTCTCTTTTTTATTTATATTTAACTCCACTATGGACATTGGGAATTTATTTATTTATTCTGTTAAACACTTTTGTGAAGGCAAAGACGTTTAAAACAAGGTATCATTGGACTCACTCCTCTTTTCCTCAAAGGGGGTCCATGCCATATAAAAATAAAAAACGTGTCCGAGGATTTTTCCATAATCAGACTTTAAATAGGCATAAACGCCTCTGTTCTCGATTTCGTTGGAACACATTGTATATAGATTTTTTGCCAAAATCATATCATGCAAACGAAAATGTTAAGAAAATTATACTAAAATGCCATTTTTTACAAGTTTTGAATGCTGTTGATAAAATTACACAGGCAAAATTTCTCAAATTTAAGACAAAGAGTCACAAACCAGAGTAAGAGATAAAAAATGTCGCGGGGGGAGGGATGGATGGATTTTTAAAAGTTTCCAACGAAAGCGACTTTTAGTTCGCTTTTTTCTCGCCAAGTCATCTTTGGAAAACTCAATCGAAGGTAAAGTAGTTCTGAAACTTTGAACTTTTTCCAATCTTATGGATTACCGTAGGTTTTGATGTTAAAGAGACCATTTGCAGTATTTTTAATCCATCCAGATATACGGGTCTTTTTAGTCAGTACATTTAACGGCGAAGTTATCGCTATTAGGGAGATTTTGGTCCGGCAGTTTAACGGAAAATTTCGTTACTCTTATAGTTATCGTAAATAAAGGTAACTTCAAGAGTTTAAAAATAGAGTTTTTGAACGTAGTTAATGGTTTGGCAGTAAACATAACCTTACTTTTCTATTGACTTTTGTTGTTTTTTCCTTAAGTCTTATTTTTTATTTGCTTTTCTAACCATATCATGGAGGAAAATATGAATTTAGTGATAGGACTGAGAGACGGACACCCCAACATAAATTTAGTCAGGCAAATGATTTTGCAAGATATCTTTGGTGGAGTAACAGAAGAAAAGGAGCCTCTGCAAACTTATTTGTACTTATTGACTTGTTTACCAAAAAAAAATGGTAAAAAAGGCACCCCACTACTAGTATAAAAACGGTTAAAAAAAATCCAAATGCACAAAATTTTTGTAAAACAAAACAAACTTCTATAACCTAAAAATCTTCCACCACAGAATCACAAAGGTACCAGGCTGACAGAGCGCTACTGCGCCTGCCCAGAATAAAGGCAAGGGTAACAGAGTGACAATAAAAAACCTGACCAAAATCTCCGTAATATTATATGCTTATTTTTATTTTTATTAACGGTAACGGAATGTCCGCAGAACGAGTTTTTGGTCAGATCCACTTTTGTAGTTGACGTTAAATATAACCTAACTTTTTTTGTTAAATATAACTCTACTTTTTACCGATTTTCTTCAAATTAAAGAAGATGAAGGCGATGATAAGCACCTTTTCAGCAAATAACTTTTTCAAAAATATTGCGAAAACAAGTTAATAAAAATATAACGATAACCATAGTTATTCTTCCTTACCCACATAGCAATAAATTAATAAAAGAACATTTACATGCATTGCATATGCGTTAAACCTCCTTTTGAGCACATCTTTAGCATATGCTTGGTACATACTATTTAAGTATACATTTTTTGGTCAGTTTAGCGCAAATGCTATTCTGGTACCATAGAACACCAAAAGAACATCAAAAGAATGAGCTTCTAAGTATTTTCTTGGCTTATTCTAAGGATGTACCACTAAAGAAGGTTACTATTAGAACATCTTTATCATATGGAAAGTATATTTCACTTATTGAAACATTATTAATTGGTCCTTTTAACGCACATGCTATTCTGGTACTGCAAAAGAACATCAAAAGAATGCGCTTCTAGTACTACTTAGCATATGCTAAGGAAATACCATTAAAGATGTTAACTTTTAGAACATCTTTAGCATATGCAAAGTATATACCAATTATGGTATAATATTAAGTACATCTATATGCATGATACAATAAAATCATGAGCGTTTAATTCAGTGCACTCAGAAAACCATCCCAAGTGAAGTGTCTACTTCCACCAAACGCGAAAATTCTCTGATTAATTCGACATAAGAATCCGCCAAAACGCTTATATTCCGTGGTTTCAACCTTTTTCTTTATAAGCGCATGGTACAGTGGATATAGCTTTGGTCTGTCAACCTCGGATATAGCTTTGGTCTGTCAACCTGTAGGTTGTGTGTTCGAACCCCGTCGGTGCGTCATACTTCTTTTTTATTATTTGTTTTTATTTTTTATTCTTAGGGTGTATTGTGATAGGGACATGGTTTTTAGAGCTCAAAAATCTATTTTTTATTTTATTTAAAGCCATATTTTAGGAGTTAATAGTGGATCAGAGACAAAAATCATAGTAGATTCTAGAATTTTTATCAAAAAAAATAGTAAACTACAAAAAAAAACTTAAAAAATATTTTAATCTTTCAACTCATCCTAAAGTTTATAAATTGTTTCCTATCTAGCTTTAGTTCAAAACCATAAAAAGCATACCTAGGAGTAATGCAATGATTCTTTTGAAACATCTCTTGCTGGTGAAGAACGGGAGCTTTTAATCCCATTAGAAATTTCCTGTGTGATGCAAAAAGAAAACAAGTGTTCGGAACTAGTCGCTGTGTTTTTGGAAACCACATAGCACAAAACAGGACTAACATCAAAACATGTTTTTTATATACAAAACGTGAAAAACCGTTTTCTTTAATGTGATTCTAACGTTTCCACATCAAAAAACGTTAGAAAGCCGTTTATTAAGCGTTAGAAACATGTTGTTTTTCACGTGTTTTGATGTTAGTTTTGTTTTGTGCTACGTGGGAACGCACTCCGCTCCTATACTTATACTGCTAAATAACCCGGGCGCTAATCGTGCATTCGCTCCAGACTAATGCAATTATAGTCTCCGACGATTTACACACAGAGTTTATAATCGGAAATCACCAATTTTTTTAAAATATTATTGACTGTTTATCGAGCAGTTTTTGGTATCTATTGCTGTGGTAGACTTTCACTCAAAGAAAAGTATAATAGTAGATTTTTATTTAAGAATAGTAGAATAGTAGACGTGAGTCAAAAATAGTGAATCTTCTATTAAAATAGTAGACCTGGCAACACTAGCTTTAATGAAATCTTCAGGAAATCTCTGGGACATTCCTATCTTATATCCTCTGGTATCAAATAACGGCATCATGCCGACTCTCTGCCACTTTAGCAATGTTTACTGGGTATCGCTTAACTCAATTTTAAGAAAAATTATGTTAAAATTCCATAATTATGTTACAAGTGACAACGCTGCTGTTAAAAGAAACAGTGACTTATAACTCACCATCACCGGTATACAGGCAGTGTTGCCAGGTCCATTTTTAGAATAATAATAGATCAGAGACAATAATAATAATAATAGTAGATTCTAGATTTTTTATAAAAAAAATAGTAAACTACAAACACAATTGTTGTTAATAAAAAACTGAAAAAAAAATTTTTTTTCTTTTAACTCATTCTAGACTTTATAAATTGTTTACTATCTCGCTCTAGTTGAGAACCATAAAAAGGATAGGAGTAATGCGACCCACGTTCCTTTTGGAAGATCTCTTGTTGGTGAACAGCGGGAGCTTTTAATCCCATGAGAAATTTTCTGTGTGATAGAAAAAGAAAACAAGTGTTCTGAACTAGCAGCTGTGATTTTGGAACAAAGTTTGCTCCTATACTTTCTGCTAGGTGACCCATGCGCTGACCGTGTATTCGATCCAGAGAGACTATTGCTCTCCAGCGATTTAGACTCAGATGCACTGTAAAAATTGTTCGTTTATGTGGGATCCAAAGAAAAGAAGAATAAATTAGATAGCCAATCGCGATTAAGTGCCTACTGTGCATTTAGAGGTTAGACACAGAGTTTATAATAGAAAATCACCAATTTTTTTCACCATAATATTGACGGTTTATCGAGCTGTTTTTGGTATCTATTGCTGTGGTAGACTTTCACCCAAAGAAAAGTATAATAGTAGATTTTCACTTAAGAATAGTAGAATAGTAGACGTGAGTAAAAAATAGTAGATCTACTATTAAAATAGTAGACCTGGCAACACTGTATACAGGTGTCCTAAAAATCACTGATATGCATATCACTAGTGATGGGCACAAAACATCGATGTTTCATAGTAGTTCAATGGCACTGTTTATAAAAAATCATCGATGCTAAAACATCAATACTTTTTTTAAACATCGGAACATCGAACATCGATACAAAAAAAATTATAGGAAATAGTGTGTCTAGAAGTTTAAACTTGTACCTCACCGCATCAGAGTGCTTGTTTTAAAAAGCTGACCAAACCCTCAACGAAAGAAGGAATCGATGGAATGGACCAACGCTCAATAAATTATTGTTTCTACAAAGAGTACGAAAAAGCTTTTGGGACCTCTAAGGTCATGTGAGAACAACATTTTATGAAATATATAGTTTCTTTTGAGTGTACTACTCATATTTTGTTGGTTGTTTTTTACCTAAGATATTTAATAGCCGTTGTATATCATGTATCGATTATTATGATGAATCTCTTATTTGCATGCTTATTATAAGTATTGTGTAACATTAACAATAGGATATTTTTGGTCAGTGTTTTTGACTCTTCGTCAGAGTTATCGTTATTTCTGCGACTGCGCACTTGCTAAATGTCATTCCGTGAGTTCGGTATTTAAGGAAGAATAACTTTACAGTTATCGTTATTTTTATTTACTTATTGTTGCAATATTTTTGAAACACCTTTTTATAAAATTGCTACTGAAAAGGTGCTTATAATCGCCTTCATCTTCTTTAATTCGAATAAAATCTGTAAAAAAATTGTATTATATTTAACAGAAATAGTTAGGTTATATTTAACGTCAACTGCAAGAGTGTATCTGACCAAAAAACTCTTTCTGCGATTTTTTGAATAACGGACTATTCTCTAAAAAAAAAGAAAAAAAAACATCGATGTTTTTATTCCGATGTTTTTTCACCATCGATGATGAGTTTCGATGTTGACATCGATGTTTTCTTTCGATGTGCCCATCACTACATATCACTATAAACAAATTAAGCCTTGCAAGTGAAGGACGGTCGTTTTTCTTCTGGAACAAAATCCACCAAAGGATTTTTTTTAAACTATTTAAATGGCCCCTTCAGATTACCTTAAACTTAAGGGAATCCTACCGAGACCTTCAAAAATTGGCATAACTAAGGAGCTCATCTATCGTCATGAAACCTCTACCAAATTGTAATTATACTTTATGGTTTTGTCATATGGCGGTAAAATGGTAAGTGGAGCGCCGTCTGTAGGTACTCTCCTAACTATTATTGTCGTGCGGCCCGATTCTACCATTCGAATACGACTGAATTAAATAGGAAGTCTTTATTCTTCCCAGCGAAAGCGCACCCAAGTGTTGGTCTTGTATGTACACGCTGTATATTTTTGGTTAATCTTTGGTTTAAAGCGGTTTAATCGTTTTTGAGAAATCGTGCACACACACATACAGCGTGTACTTCATCTTGGGTGCGCTTCTGTTGAGGTGCGAGAGAAAGGGCTGGACTTGACAAAGATATCCACACATACCTGCAGTGGAGAAAACGGACTATCTTTGTCAGGGTTGCGTGGTTGTTGGCTTTCTCTCTCGTTATTTAGTTATTTATGAAAACTTTGCTTTTTATAGATACTTCCCTCGCTAAGGGAAGTAATGTAATCATCTAAAAATCGCACTTTGAGATTTTCATGATCCTCCACAAATTTTGAAGTTCCAAATAGTGATAAGCACGAATCCAGACGCCGTCGCTCTGTCTGTCTGTAGCCACTCTAACTCAAAAAGCCCTTCACTAAGTTCCTTACTTTATGACTAATCATAACAAAATTTTACATAGTGATTACTTGTGTTAACGCACAGACCCCTATTGTTTTTGAGCATTCTCCTATTAGACCCTTCGGAGCTACTCCCAAAAAACTTTATCTCTAAAACAAAAAATATTTTTTTTTATCTTACCGTGTGATACCTCTTTGGAAAGATTATAAAAATCATAGTTCAATGGCACCAAAATTTTTGACTGTATATATATATATATATATATATATATATATCACATAAAAAATGCACATGCAGATCCAGGTCACCCCTTATTGTCTTATCAAATTTCATGCAATCGGTTTAGCCGTTTTTGCGTGACTAATGGCCAAAAATCTTATATATACTAGTATATATATACATATAGCACATGTAAAACAAAATGATTTTAGAAACAATAAAGTCTGAGTCTATACATATATACATATATATATATATATGTACCTAGCACATATAAAATGTATTGGAAAAGTCCGTCTACTCGAAAGAAATTCTGGATACACCCTGGAAAAGTCTGGATAAACCCCGTAACGCTCTGGATACACCCTGGAATGTCTGGATATATCCAGGAAAAGTCTGGACACACCCTAGAGAAGTCTGGATACCCTCTGGAAAAGTCTGGGTAGACCCTGGAAAAGTCTGGATACACTCTGGAAAAGTCTGGATACACTCTGGAAAAGTCTGGAAAGACCCTGAAAAAGTCTTGATACACTCTGGAAAAGTCTGGAAAGACCCTGAAAAAGTCTGGAAACACTCTGGAAAAGTCTGGATACAATCTGGAAAAGTCTGAAAAGACCCTGGAAAATTCTGGAAAGACCCTGGAAAAGTCTGAAAAGACCCTGGAAAAGTCTGGATGCAATTTGGCAAAGTCTGGATACACTCTGGAAAAGTCTGGAAAGAACCTGGATACACTCTGGAAAAGTTTGGAAAGACCCTGGAAAAGTATGGCTACACTCTGGGAAAGTCTAGAAAGACCCTGGAAAAGTCTTGAAAGACCCTGAAAAAGTATGGCTACACTCTGGGAAAGTCTAGAAAGACCCTGGAAAAGTCTGGATACACTCTGGAAAAGTCTGGATACACTCTGGAAAAGTCTGAAAAGACCCTGGAAATTTCTGGAAAGACCCTGGAAAAGTCTGGATACATTCTGGAAAAACCCTGAAAAATTCTGGATACACTCTGGAAAAACCTGGATACATTGTGAAAATGTCCGAGTACACCATGGAAAAGTCTGAATACACCCCTGAACAGTGTGGATACACTCAAGAAAAGTCTGGATATACCCTGGAAAACTCTGACGGACCCAATCTAACCCATGTGTGTATGAGCAGTGGTTTTTTATATATGTTCTTCTGAGCGAGGGAAGTTTTAGAGTAAACCTTTAGTCGATTTATTTAAGTTTAATAGTTAATGTGTGTAAAACAAAACACTTATTTTAAAAAGTAAATGCGTTTTTTCTGGCGGATCTAGTCTCAATTGCAGATATTTTTCAAAACCTTAAATGCCAGGCGGGTAAAATTTTTGAGAAATTAGGAACACTAAAATGCTATTTTTTACGCGTTTGAAATACTGCTTAAAATTAAACAAAATTGTAACAATTAAAAATGTTATAGCGCCGCAGACAAAAATTGTGGTCAAAAATCAAAACATTCTTTAAAAATTTCGATCTCTTACGTTTAGATGCCAAGGAGTCAATTGTGTTCCAACGAACACGAAACAGGGGCTTTTTCACATTATTTAGAATATGATTTTGAAAAAATCCTCGAACAAGTCGATTTTTTATTCGAGGGGGACACGTTTTGGCTTTAACACTTTTCTGAAGGCATTTGAAAGACATTTAAAACAAGGTATCACGCGACCCACTTTCGCCATACAAAATATACCCCTCACAGGGGGTGCTTGCTGCAAAAATTTAAAGATAGCGAAAAAGTGCACCACTCTCGAATAAAAAATTGACGAGTCCCAGGATTATTCCATAATCATACTTTTATTACGCGAAAACGTCTCTGATCTTGTTTTCATTGAAACACACTGTATATAGATTTTTTACCAAGATAAATATGCCGCAGATGAAAATTTTAAGAAAATTATACTAAAAATCCCATTTTTTACACGTTCTGAATGCTGTTGATAAAATTTTAACAATCAATGACGTCGCAGGCATTATTTTTGAAATTAAGCCATCACAACAAGTTACAAGTCATAAACCGGAGTAAAGGTTTAAAAAAGTGGGGAGGGGGGGCGCTATCGCTTCCCCTGGAGCCGCCGACGCCCGACGTGACCAACTCGTCTCAACCGAGCTAAATATTTCAAAAACGTTTTTTTTTATACCTTCATCAAAAACGTGATTTTAGTAACTGTCTGCGGATAACTAAAGCATGGCTTTTTTGATTACCGATGCAAAAAAACTTTTTGAAAAAAAAAGATTTCTGTCCGTTTTTTACCCAAAATTAAAAAGAAATAGCGGAAAATAATAACGTTGAAGAAACTAGTTATATTCTTGCCTAAAAATTAAGCCATTTCCGCCAGTTTTCACCAGGTATTTACAAAAAAATATCAAAGTGTCAAAGATTAAAATGTTGCAACAATAAACGTCACCGAGTAAAAAGGCACATCGCTATGGAAACCTGTTATTTCATTTACCAGCCGCCTTGATTTATAGTTATATGCGAGAAGTGCTCTTCGTTCGAGATTTTTAATAGTAGTTTTAACAACTAGTGCGAGGTATTTAAACCAACCAAAAAATAAATAACCATAAAAAAGGGTTATGTTTAATCCAACGACGATTTTCCACCGACTCCCGAAACCGGTGGCGATCGGTGCCAAAATTTGTTGGATTGCTGAAATCCATCGAAAAATTTGGGAACTCTATTGTTGCACTGGTGAAATTCATCTAAAATTTATGAACTCTTTTGTTGGAACCGATGGATTTACAAACTCGCCGATATTAAACAACGGTAAAGCCAATGAAGTCAGCACATTCCTTAGCTGACTGACTATTGGCATAGTTGGCTATGTCCGATATCCATTTTCAGTTGGTACAGGCAGCGCCACCTAGGCCAACAGAGGCAAAGGCACTCCTTTTATATCTTAGTGTGCCATGAGCCAGGACCTACATGAATAAACTATGTAGGCCCAGCATGAGCATACAAAAGAATGTGATGAGTGGTCAATAATTGATTAAATCTACAAAAAAAATAAGTTGATTTAATCCAAAAGCTTTTTCACAAAATACAAAACGTCATAAAAAAGCTGCAACGGTTATCCATGGACGTTTCTCTATTATTATCTGTCTCATCTACCTCTAGGGTCATATTCGTAATCCTCCCTTGAAGGAAGCCTTGAGGTAGTGTGACCATTTATACTCTTTGACAGGAAAGTACTCTTTTTCAAAGCTTTGCACTCTATACTCTATTACATTAGAACTGGTACTCTTCTTTTCCCATATGACAACAATACTTAATAAGTTGTTTCTTATTATTTCTATAATTTAAGACAACCCACCAAATATCAAGGCATATTAAACCCCAAAAATAACATTAAAAAAAATCAAAAATCTTAATTTACTTTCTGCATAAATTGCAAAAAATTTTGCCTGCGCCGCTATTAATTCACTATTATTTGCGAGTTTTCCTTATTTCTATACATTTTTTTTGCGAGAATTAAAGGCGTGTTAAAAAAATAGCCCTCACCCCCCTTTTTTTTAATTTTTCGTCAACGAACTTAAAGGAACAATATTTTTAAAGAATTTTGTAATTTTAGTTTAAATTTAAGATTTTTTCAACTGCACTTAGAACGTTAAAAAATTGCCATTTTTTACCTATAGTTTTCTTAAAAATTTTCATTGCGAAATTAAATAGCAACAAATCTAAAACAAAAACCAAAAATGGAATTGGTTACGCTGCTTACCAAACCCAATTGCTTTTAAATATTTCACAAAAAACGTTGAAAGGATCAAAATTTGTATAGAATTTTCTGCTTAAACTGCAAAATATTTTGCTTTTGGCGCTATAACATCATTGTTATTATTTGTTGTTACAATTTTAGTGTAGTTTTGTGTTTTAAGGAATTTTGCTCAACATTTAAAACGTGTAAAAAAAAGGCTTCGCTTGGCACAATTTTCTCAAAATTTTGCTGCCGAAGGATCCACTGCTTTACTAAAATATTACAAGCATTCTTTTTGTACACACGTATACAGTATACAATCCAATACCCATTAAACTGCCCCCAAACTCTTTAAAAAAAGCGGCGACCGTCTTTGTTAATTATAAAGTATTGTTTTAAGAATTAACCATCGTTTTTGGAATTTGGTATACCTATGTACTCTTTTTGCTTTAAAATATTATGGTCACACTACTTGAGGTGTCTGAGGAAGGTCACTTAAGGACGCCTTGTTTCTTGTAAGTACAAAATAAAACGGTCCCTAAGCAGCACTTCTTAATTTATGATTTGCTTTATTAGAGATATTTTGGACCGCTTACTGTTTTGACAACTTTGACACCCGTTGTGGTAGTATTTAACAACCACTACCACTACCACGGGTCGACCTTACCAGAGTTTTTGGAACACATTTAAAACCGTCACTTGTCAAGTCAAAATACTAACTTCTGCCTTATTTCTATTCTATGAACCTAACCTTGTTCGGCTTTATTATTGTTGACTTCGTGAATTAAAATAAAGAGTATTTTTCGATGTTCTGCGGCAAATGATGGTATGATGCAGCAATTGTACAAGAGATATGTCTTTTATCTTAAGCTTTGGAATCAGAAGAATATAGAACCACAGATTGTTTATATATATGAAAAAATATAGACCAAACTTTACATTTGTACCAGAAATACTGCACAATTTAAACAAGGTCTGGTGAGTAAAGGATCGTTCATACAAGGCATAGGCTTAGTCACTTGATTAGTATTTGGTTTTGTTATAGTGTTAGTTATAGTTTTAGTCTTAAAAATTCCTTTCTGTTCATACTTGTCTTTGTTATAGTCATAACAATCACTAAGCAAGTGCATCTAACCTCACTTTTTTGATGTTTTGTTTTGTTTACTTTTATTTTTTGTAGTTTGTTTTCAAAGGCAACAAGGTTTATTAGAAACAGTTTTTTTTTGGAACCTACAAAACAATTAGTACCTTGGTTTTTGTTTTTAATTTGCCTGTATAAAAATTTTGAAAATATTGATTTCATTCCTGTCAACATAAATGGGCGCCATACTTGCAATTTGGAACTCGCGCATGAGCACTTATATTTGTTATATTAATAGTCGTAATTTTAATTATAAAAGTTGAAAGGTGCCAACTTTTCCTTAGGACTGTGACTATAAGCCTATGACAAAGCATAATCAAAAGCATTGCATGAACACTTTCATAAGAAACAGTGGTTTTAACGTTTTTATGATTAAGACTGTAACAAAAATTAAACCAAAGACTAAGACTATGCCTTGTATGAACGATACTTAAAAGTTACCTCCATCCTCCATTATCACTATTTATTAATTATAGTCTGTGATTTTCACTTAAAATTCTTAATTTATGCGAGGAAAAAGGATTAATGATAGTTTTTTGCAGGAATGGAGGCTTTTTTTGGAGGTCAGAGTCAACATTGTTCAAGATAAGCAATCACATGAATTCTATAGCTGACAAGTAGTAAAATTTGTTGAACAATTTTAACACTTTTGGTGGTTAAACCAAAACCAAATGCAACTAATGTAAGTTCCCAAACACTGAAAAATATTAAAATATTTATTAATTAAAAATGTTTAACATTTAAAATAGGGTAACATATTTTTATGTTAGTTATTGCTGTGCATTTAGATACTGCTCTAAAGGTAAAACTTCTATATTAAAAAAAGTGGCAGTTTGATTTCCATATAGGCAGGAGTGGCAATTTGCTAAGATTGTGGCTGCTTTATACATTTTTGCAATCTCTTGCTTTAGGAGTTTTTGATTTTTTTTAAAATCAACAAATGCAAACTCAGCCACAACCTTACCAAATGACCACTCCACGGCTTCCCTAACTGTAGACATCGAAATATTGAAGGCTTGTTCCTGCTGGTTTCGACCATTACCAGGAAAGGGGGTTAGTAGCAAGGCTTGGATTCCATAGGCCTGGTCACCATAAATTACAAATTCTCTTCGAGGGAACCTTGCTGACCTTTCAAGTTGCTGGTATAAGCCACTTTCCCTTAACATGCCTGCATCATGTCTGCGACCCTCAAAAGGACCAATGCAACTAACTGTTAACCCATCTGGGGTAACAAGACTTTGATACTTTAAACAGTGGATCCGTTTGTGGCCTGAATAATAGTTTTGTTGGTCAATAGTTGGCCTACAGATGGGCCTGATGGTTCCATCCAAGAAAGCCCAGCAGTTTGGTACTGCTGCACCTTTTGCTGCAATAACCTATAAAAAAAAACATGGTTTTAGTCCAGCTTCTATTTTAAGTGGTGGTTTTGATTTTTATTGATACTAAATTTTTATAAACTTACATCAGCATACTCTGCCAGCTTATTTTCATTCAGCCACTCATGGGCTTGGAGGTCTTCCAACAGATGGTTAAAATTTTCATGAAGGTGATGCAAAATAAAATTTGTTATTTCAGAGAGAGCTGAACTGCTGCGATTAAAAAATCCTTTAATGTCTTGTAATCTATTTGGATAGGCCAACCTCTTTAATAATATGCACAGTGCTTCTATCCCTAAAAAACACTTAACTGTAAATTTTGTCTTGATACTGGCTTACCATTAGGTTTATAACCAATACTGTTCTCAACTAAAATGCCAGTTAATTCATTTTCCTTTCAGTATCCTTTGACCTACTATCAGTGACATATTGATAAAACCTAACTGACAGAAAATCCATGTTTGGCAGCCACAGTAAGCTAAAGGGCACCGACACTGTAGGAGTTAATTGGCTTTTTAGCTGAGATGGTGTTGTTTATAACAGACAAATTATATCTTTGGTATTTTCTCTAGTAGACAGTAAAAAATAAAACTTACCAGCAGCTGAATGACCTGATGCCGTCCGTACTTGAGCAGGTATCCTAAGGGCTTGTACCAGACGGGGTATGTCAGCCTGCTGGAACCTAAAATGCACTGTGCATTCATCCTCTGTCCAATCATTTAAATTAAAGTCATGTATAGGTTCAATCAGCTCATGCTGGTCATTTTCATCTTCGAATCCCCCAAAAATGTCAGCTAGGACAACCTGCCGAATTAAATTCACATTAGGGTCCCTCCTGATAATCAGGTCCAGTATATCTTCCATAATTTTTAAAAAGGCAGAACAAAACTTTAAAATCTGTGAGCAAAACAAAATAACCATAAACAAAGTAATAAAAAAAGTTAGGTTATATTTAACGTCAACTACAAAAATGGATCCGACAAAAAATTCTTTCTGCAAACATTCCGTTATCAAAGAATAAAAATAAGCATAACAAATAGCGATAACTTGGCTGTTAAATATAGGTACTGACCAAAAATACCCTAATGTAAAAAGTTATTTTTATTGTATTTTATTGATAGACTTGTCATTTACTGTTTTAACAATATAATATAGTTGCATTTGTACAGAAATCTTGATACAAACTACAGTGAAAATTGGAAGACATCTGCACATTCACTTAGTCTTAACTTGCATTTATCTTATGATTGTAGGTATGTATGTATAACTTAAAAACTGGTGGTTAACTTTCTTAAAAGTGAGCCTATTGTGCCGAGACACCTGCTAAGAGTATAAAGATCACACACACATCTACGACCCAGGAAATTAAAACTCCTGCAGACTACTAAACTTGATTTAGGGAGATCTTATATTCTATTGTACTATCTTGCTCCTGTGCCATCATTTTGAAACAGTGTTATTTAATATACCGACTATTAAACAAGCCTGTATCAAGACAAAATTTATAGTTAAGTTTTTTTTTAAGAATAGAACCATATTAACATTTTTTTCATTTTTTTTTTAGGCTATTTGGGAACATTTCATGGAAGGAAACATGATGCTGGTATTCGCAAAAGTAATTTAAATAATCAATTAGAAGAAAGAGCCCAGTTTCAAGATGGAACTAATTTTGCATTAATCTGGAACCATGCTTAGGAGACATAATTTTTGCATAAAAAAAAATCAAAACTTTTACTTTAAAAACTGAAGTTATATATGTACAAAACTGCTACTATTTAGACTGCTATTCATGTCTGTATAATGATCAGACAGCCCATCGTTTTAATTTACAATCAATTTCAGTTTGATAATATCTTAATGTTTGTGTAACTATTGCTATGTTTTCATGGGTATTGAGTTCGTTTTCAACACTCATTGTATTCTTTTCTTTTATATAGCGTGTTCTTTCTCTTGATAAAGAACACGCTATATAAAAGAAAAAGATAGCATGAGTTTCGAAAACGAAGTCAATACCCATGAAAACAAAGCATATATATATGTCTAATAATGTGTTATATATTTTGTTGTTTTTTATTATTGTTGAACAGATTATAAAGTCTGAAAATAATATTTAAAAAAAAACATAAAACATTGTTTTAATTATTTATTTTTATTACAAGAACACTAAAAGTAATCTAGTCATGAGTATAAACGCTTATATAACCTAGTAATACCAAAAACATATCAAACTGCAGTTTAAAACCTAATAAACGAAATATTTTATCGACCTATTAGGGAAACTTCAACTTTTGATTAAATAACACTAAAGATAACTAAATTTTCAGAAAAATACAGGATACAAAACAAAAAGTAAATCTCTTTTTATAACTTATCGCTTTCAATGACATTTTTTTATTTAGAATGTATATAACTAAGACGTTTTACCAAATTTTGCAAGAAAGCTTAAAATTATGATTTTTACAACTTACCAACTCAGGTCATTTTGCAAAACTTTTAAAATCTAATCAAAACAAACATTTTAAGTTGTCTTGCAACATATTTAGTTGACAAAGTAAGTAAAGAGTGTCTCGTATTTATTAAATATAAAAACAAAGATTCAATCTCATCTTAAACTAATTAGGAACATATTTTAATATTGACACTTAAGCCGCTAAATCACAATAAAAGAAGACTAAAGGAATAATTGGAGCCTCATAAATATAACCTGCTCATCACTGTATTTTATTAACAATTAAGTTAATCAACTTCTCCTGGTTCTTAATAACACTGCTTAACTCCTTAAATCTCTCTTCTGCCATATCAAGGGTTTTTTTTGTCTCGTATTCTTTTAATACAAATTTTTTTTCTTCTAAATCTAATCTTTGTTTCTCTACAGCCAATTTTTCCGCTTCCAATTGTACTTTTCGTTCTTCAAGCAGCTGTTCTTTTTTTCTAAAGTCACTTTCAGCTCTATCATAATTTTCAAGATACTCAAGTCCTTGCCTTTGTAGACTTTTCTTTCTGATTCTTGTCTTGTTCCTTGCTAAAATATATTTATCAATGAATATAACTTGCAATTTAAAGTACAAAAGGTTTCAAGAATAAATTAAACCCAAATTATAGTGTCACCAAAGCAGGAAAATATAGATTTGTCAGAGAAAAGTGTCCTTAACAGTTTCTTTTGTTTGCATAATAAATATTTGTTAATGGATATTAATCAACAAAGTTTGAATGCAACTTAACTCGCTTGACTTATGGACCTTGCCCACTGCTCAGTCGACCAAGCTGTATTGCTGTGTGTAAATGAGTCATTTTCAAAGCTTGTAATTACTTAACTTTAAAATTAAGTTTATTTTACAGTATGCCTATTGCTGTGGCGATTTTCTGTGCAAAATCCCACTTTTGCAGCTGTATAAAAAAAAGTTACTTACATAAAACATTGTATTTATTCTGTTGCAGCCTATTTGGAGTACTGTTTTGATTGGAACTTGCAGTACTCTTCTCTGTGTAACCTATCTCCGCTATTTGGTTTGGTAAATCTGGAAGCAAGAAGTTATTATTACCTAATGGAAAAAAAAGGAAGTTATGAAATTGGCTATGAAATATAAGTACAAATTTCTAATTCAATTTATCCTGGATGAAAAAATTTTTTGTCAGTTTTTAAATCGTCTACTGTATACAATAGTAAACTATATATATATAGAGGTGTTTGTAACCTTATAAAACATCTCACTTATTCCTCAACTTACTCAAAATGCTAGTCCCAACATATCCTAATGGGCTTTCTACTTTCTCAACATTTTCTTGGGTTATGGTTTTAGCCTCGGTTTCAGCTATATTTCTGGATTTTATTTTAATTAATGTTCGATTAGGACTCTCAGTAGCATTATTAGAGGCCATGAGAATAACATTTCCTTGATTATTTTTAGGATATGTGTTCATTAATAAAGATGATGCCATATCTGAAAAATCAAAATGGGCCATATTATAAAAGCTCACTTATTCTTGTAAAGCTTTTTTTAAACAAAAAATCTACTTACCTAAATTACTTTTTGTATGTAAAATAGGTGCAAGGTTGTTTTTGTTAATCTTAATCATTTTGTTGAGTAATTTGTTATCAGCATTGGTTTTATTATCTATTATTTCTTCCTCACACCCTAAAACAAAATAATTTAATGCTGTGGTGTAGTACTTCCAAGTAGTCAGAGCTGGCAACAGCTAGTACTGAAATTAAAAATGGACTTAATATATAATGACTGCAATTTATTTACAGCAATGAGTTTTAGCATCATTACAAAATGGAAAAAAGTAGAGTAGAATATTTAAAAAACAGATGGCTGTGGCACTGTAAATCTAATGAAAAAACAAGAGTTTTTGTACTTCAGTGCAAAATGAACTTCTTGAATTGCAATTCCTCATACTACCCAGCAAATAATTACTTACTTGAATATGGATGATCAAAAACGTTTTCATTATGATTATTCGGAGGATTATTCTTATTATATTTTTTTAGTAATAACATTTCAGCACATCTGTTTCTGTTTTCTATTCCCATATTTACTGTTTTGGTCTGGGTTTTAAATTTGTTATATTTTCCTTTAGAATCATTTCTAAATTCTTGCATTAATTCATATACTTGCTGACACAATTTGTCTTTTTCAGTATAGAATTCTTCAATACCAGATCTGAAACACAAAAATTTTAATAATGTAAAATGGTTTGTTAAAATTTTTAAAGCAATAGCAAATTCAGGTTTTTGTGGGCATTTTTTTACCTGCACAAATCTAAAAAATTGGAACTTGCAATAAAAGGAGAAATTGTGAAGGAATGTTTATTTTTCCCACACAAACAAAAAACTTAAACATTAATTTTATTAAAAAATAAACAAATGTTTACAAAACTATTCCGACAAAGCAGAACACAAGTAAAATTTAAAATTTCCAACAACCTTCAATATAAGTGTATACAATTAAATATCTAGAAAGATTTACCATTGATTTGACACCTCACAATTTCTCTAAAAACTTCCCCAATTTGCTCCTCTCCTAAAGTGATTTTCTGTACTTGATGAAACGTAAATAAACAGTGCATAGGCTACATCTACACATCAAATTTCATCATAATTAAATGACCAGTGCAAAAGTTACACACCCAATTGATTATATTTGGTATCATATATATATATTTAGATATATATAAAACTACTTAGCCTATTTCTATCAAATATAGCTAAGATGCCTCCAAATAGAAAAAAACTGCATCAGTCTGTTTACATTACACACATAGACACCCACACAGAAGTCAAACTTATAACACCTCGCTTTTTAGTTGGGTGTTAAAAATTATAAAAATAGAATTCCTATGTGGCACCCTGGTCAAAATTTGGTTGACCCCTTAAAAAGGTATGAAAAAAATTCTAAAATCTGAAACATTGACCAATTGGTTTTTTTATGTAAACTTACTTAGGTTTCATTATTTTGTCCTTCTGCATCCAAGCATTTATCAAAAGATCAACATGATCCTTTAAAGATTTAATGGAAAAATCTTTCCCTGTCACAGACAGTATTTGCTCCCTAATAGCATCCCAAATTGCAGGGTTAATATAGGGGTTATTGGTCAGTACCTCATTTAGTAATAGTAAATTGTCTTCTTCTTTATAGGTAAGTCTGCTTTTTTTAAATGATGAGTTAGCCTACAATAAATAAATTAAGAATTTAATTAGGTACAGAATTTATTTATTTTAAGTTTATAAACTTCAGAAGTGTTTGAACTTCAGAACACCTAGGATAGTGTAATATCATTTCATAAAACCATCTTAAATGACTTTTAATATCCAGGATTTGTGTTCTGATAGGTTGATGATGACATAAAAACTTAATCAATTTCACCAATGAAACGGATAACTAGGTATATCTGAGGGTATATTGTTGCCAATAGGAATTAAATCTCATAGGCATGGGCAGAGACTGCTGGATGTTCCTACATATTTATACATTGACTGCTAGCTGCTACTTTTTACCAGGCTTTTAAACAATCCAACTACAAAAACGGCCGTCGTGGACACAGCCTTGAAATAATTTAAAACACACCAAACTTACCATTGTACATGTTCCAGTTTTTCACCATAACATGCACCCTCACGCGGGGCTTTCGACGGTGTTATGTGACCACAATCAGATAAAAAATCATATTAAAAAAAAATTCTTATAAAAACAAACAGAAGTTAATGAATAACCTCCAAATATCTGTCAAACCACAAGTTGCATATTGGTTAACTCGGCTTTTATAGAGATGCAAAAAAAATGCATATTCGGGCTTATTTTACAAAATAAATGTTTTCTATAGTGGAAAATTGTAATATTTTATAATTTTGAGTATATGCCTCGCAAAAAATCTATAAAATTAAATATAAAAAATAACCACAACCACAACGAAATGGATTCGTAGCTTACGGCAGTGGTAGTGGTTAATTACCACAAAGGAATGACATTGAGCTATTGCGCAGACTCATTAATTACCACAACCACTACGAAGTGTCAAATAAGTGTTCCAAAATATCCCTAGTGCCTCTTCAGGTCTCCGTTAACGGGAGTCCTTCCGAGACTTCAAAAATTGTATCAGGTTTGAGCCCCAATTTGACTGATACACATTCAACCTTTGTGTCAAATGTATAATCTGTAGTGTGGTACCATGGTGGAGAAATGTTACAGCTATCTATTTTTAACTAGTCGATCGATATTCTCAATCACCACTAGATTTCTCTAAAAGCAATGCACCAACCAAAACCGACATCTCTAGTGGTGTTCTATAACTAGCATTTCAGTTTCCTTTTATCGACAGCTGTCGTCATTTTGACCGAGTTTAGATTTCCATTTCTCGTTCCCAATGATATTTTTTCCAAAACCTCCAGTTCAGAAAGTTTTATGTTGTAAGTGAATGGTGTACAAGAAAAACAGAAATATTTCCAAAATTGCCTTAAAAATGTAAGTTTTTTCGAAAATGTACAAAAGTTTAGAGGGATAGGAACCTACATATTGCCAATATTTTAGGTTATTGTGAAAACTAAAAATATGCTATCATTCTAGCAGAGATAGCTCTACGATTCTAGCCTCAATTTACTGCTTCACAGAGAAAAATATGGTAATTATGCAGTATACGGTTTTCTGCCATTTTTTATGAAAAATTCTTTATGGGGGCACCTACTAGAGTCCCTAGGACCCCAAATGTGTTGGATTCGGTTGTTTTAGTGAAAAAAATTTAAAAAAAAAACAACCGGCGCCGGCGGATTTGGGGTCCTAGGGACCAAATAATTCAATATAAAAACAGATAAATTTTAACTATGTGTTTGTTCTTTACTGTGATTTTCAAATTATTTAACCTATATTTGGGGCAAAAAGAGTACAGGGTAGAGAGCTGGTCTCAAATCCTGGGGGGGGGGGGGTGTGGTAATCGGATTTCGAGTTAATCAAGATGAAACAGGAAACTCCGATACCTACGTAAAAAAACTCATATTGCTCAAGATAGCTTCGTGTAATTGTAATTTGTTGCTTTTTTTCTGTAAATTATTAAAGACACAACTTTTCCTTTTTGGCAAGGCAAAACCATTGGCTTGAACTTCGCGTGCACTGGACGGACGAAACCACCTTGTAAGTAAAATAATTAAAATTTTATCAAAAATGTGCATGTTTGAACAAGTCACCTGATTGTATCTTAAAAATTTTACAAACGACCCACAAAAGCTTTCAATTTTGTCAAGGCAGTATTTTTTTTCTCCTCCCTTCCCCACTGCCAAGTCTATGGAAAAACCCATGCAAAATTCCATGTGAAAGTCGAGGTGAAACTCTAAATGATAATGGTGGGATTAAGCTATTTAATTTTTTGTTTTTCTTTAAAAAAATGCACACCTAATATTTAATTGTTTATGCCTTTGTTAAACTTTTTCAAACTAATAAAAAGAACAAATTGTTTTTAAATGTCTGCTGGAGGACTTTGCTATACTTTGATTTCCCCTCTTTTTATGGAAAAGCATTTTCGCGAACTTGGCAACTTAATAAATCCTTTATTTTCTCCAAGAAAGACTACTTTTCAGTACTAAATCCCTTCAAAAGTAATCACAGGTATATACGAGGCACAGATTACTCCCGTGAAGCTAGCTGACAAATACCTCTCTACTCCTCTACTTCTTTAAAACGAATGTAAACCTTCCCTATTTCTTGTATTTTTACTTTTAGGTCACGCCTGAGTCGTAAGAAGGCACTCACCCAGATAATTAAAACGAAGAACATTCAAAATGTATCCCGATTACGTGGCCACAACATCTGCATAAATAGCAGGAAATATCAAAGTCGAGGCTCTTTGAGAAAGTCAGGGACTGTTGACCTCTAAACCAAACTAACAGGTGGGTGTTTTGTCAAGTGCGGACGTGGCCTTAAATCTAGGGGGGAGAGGATCTTTGCCGAAGGCCGAAGGCGAAGGCGAAAATTTTTGAGAAAATTACACTAAGAATGGCATTTTGGAGTAGTCAAAATTAATGGTGTTACAGCGAAAATTTTTGAAGTCCAGGGAAGTTAATCACCCTCCCCTCCCCATTAAAATCCGCACTTGTGTTTTGTCAAGTGACGACAAAGGTAGAGCGATCAATATCATTTCGTTTGTGATAAATAAACTTGATTTTGTTTGTTTGTTGCTGGACAATTAGTTTCTTGTAAGTCCAAAAGAAAGCTAAATCTTATTAGTCCTTTTTTGACACATATTTTAAAAGTCACTATGTATTAGGAATATTTTGGAACGCTTCAAATTTTGACAACTTTGACAGCCGCTGTGGTAGTGTTTAACAACCACTACCACTACCTCGCATCAATTTTACCAGAGTTTTTGGAACACAACTGCCACTTGTAAAAAAAATTAGAGATGAGAAAAAAACAAAAAATTGGGCTTAATTTTACAAAATAAGGGTTTTAATGTTGAAACGTGGTAATATTTTATTATTTTTAGAATTAATTGCGCCAAAATTCTCTAAAATTAAGTAGAAAAATAAACACAACCACAACGAAATGGATTCGTAGCTTACGGCAGTGGTAGTGGTTAATTACCACAACGGAATGACGTTTAGCTATTGCGCAGACGCAGTTCTTACCACAACCACTACGAAGGGTCAAATAAGTGTTACAAAATATCCCTACTATCTACTTCATTTTTGTGTTTTAAGTAGTTGACAGAGTTAAAATAATCAATCTAAATACAAAAAGGCTTTAATATTTTAACTTAATAAATGTTGCGGGTTTGAACAATGTCCTGGGATGACTGATTGGGCCTTAAGTTTCGGGTTACTGCGGAGGCCAGAGCAACCTTTTTGTGGGCTGTGAACAAGTTAACAATTATATAAATTTTCACGTGATTTAGACTAGATATAATTAATTAATAAATATAAGAAAAACTTTGACTTTGTATGGATATATTTGTAATAAGTACATTTGGTTTAATATAGTACCTAATTAAATTTAGTTTATTAGGGGATTTTCAATGTGATTTTATTTGAAATATTAGGGTTTATTTAAAAAATTCACTAGAATAAAATGCGTCCATTTACAATAATGATAAATTTAGTATAATTCAACGTCAATAGAAAGAAGAAATTTATACCAGCGCATTCGCCACGATCCATAGACAACAACCACAAAATGAACAACATACTTTTGGTAACTGTGATTCAAATATAATAAATATCAAAATCAATGAATAGCGACCTTTCCCTCAAAAAGGTAATGGTAACCGTAGATCCGGATTTCGCACTTGTGGTGCTCATCAGTACGGTGCTAGGAATTACATTGCGACAGAAGGGAAAAAAGTTTATTGAAAATATCACAAAAATGTTTATATTTTCATAATCTGGAGCGATTTTACGTTTAAAGTGTATATACAGTGAAATCGTAGCTGATCAATTTAAGATAATTTTTTTTAGTTTTTACTTTTAGACTCAGATTTTACTTAAAAACTAGCCAAAAAAAATTATAAAATATCAAATGTCAAAGCAGATTTTAACTGCCTTTTAAATAAAAATGCATTTAATTTAAAAAAATAAATGTAATCCAATACAAGAGTTATTAAAAAGTTTGCTTTTTTAGAAAAAATCGCAAGGAAACGTCAAGGAGATTGCACATAATTAATTCAGGCAGTTTTTAATAGTTTTGATGTAGGTATAATCTAATCTTCTCCGGGTTACTTAACTTAATAATTATATATTTAACCTTTATTCATAATATTATTAATACTATATTTCAAAATAATTTATTAAGAAAGTTAACTACATCCTAACAAATAAACAATTAACAAAATGAAATGGAAAGGAACCTAATTATTTACTTACAAATGTTTTGAGCAAAATTCAATTACACATCTTGGTAGTTGTTGGCCGTAGCGGCTGTCATTTATATTGTTAATTTTATATTTTTGCCAATAGTTTAAAAATTCTCTGTAAACAGATTCTACTACAAATAATAGCAATTTTCCTTCAAATGATCTAAGAAAATAAGAAATTTTAAGGCTTAAAATATTTCAGCATAATGTAAGGGGTAAAGTTGTTGTATAACCAATTTTTTCTATGTTTTTCACACTTCTGTGCAATGGTTTTGTTCACTTTTTAAGCTTTCTTTCGATTTCTAGAATAACACACTCACTTTTTGCAAGGTTTCATTGTTTTTTTAGAGTTCGAAAAGAGTGCTACCGAACAACATTTTTTCTGTGCTAAAATAAAAAAATGTTAAGGTTGTTCAAGAGAGACAGAAGGGTATAAAAAGTATTTTAGAGAAAGATGGACATAATTTATGGTAATTGTAATTGTAAAATTGTAACAGCAAAAATTGTAATTTTTCAAAGCAAGTGTGTTAGACATAATGTGATATTAATTTTCTTATACAGTCTTTAAAATTACCAAAAAACGTGTCCTACTATAAGTGTATATTAGCACATCTAAAAATAATTTAACAGGTATTTAACTAAATTATTGTTATTTCAAAGCCAACTTGAAAAATTTGGATTTAAAATATATTAGAACATCATGCAAACATTTTTAGTTTGTAAAATGCAGAAGGATACAGTAAACATATTATATGTGTATACATGTATTCATCTGAGCTAAGGCAAACGAACATTCGGCTGAATTAGAGACCCCTCATAATTGAGACATTTTGAATTTTAACCTGTCAAATAAAACAAATTGTTGTAAAAAATTGACTAAAAAAATTGGCAGAAATTCATTTCACACTATTTCCGAGACTATTTCCAAAGAAGAAAAATATATTTTGAAAACGATCAGCTAGGATTTTAATTTTTACAAATTTTTAAAGTACAATCTCTTTGGATTTAAAAAAATATCAAAATTTTTTTGTGACATTTTCATCCAGATTTTTCTCTCTTCTGCCGCACTGTATCCAAAACCAATAGCTGGATGACTGAAAATATAAATATCTCTTACTTAAACAGCAGAAATTCAAAAATAAATAACAATATGGTAGGCCACTGTAACAAAATCTAACTCAGGTAAATGTAATATTCTGCTGGGATAAGGCGAATTGAATAAGTTTCCAAAACAAAATAGTTTTTCGTTTTGTGAGCAAATACCTATCTAATTATAACATGTATGTTTTAATGCTTCTTTAATACGCGCCTGTTCCTAAACGGTGGGGGTCACAATATTTCAACATTTTTATAATGCCTTTACATGGGTCTACATCATATTAAAATTTCAAAAAAATCTGTTGGTTTCGGCGCACACCTATCGCAAGACGGTGTAAAGATATAATTATTGTTCTCAACTCAACGTATTTAGGAAATTGCCTATATTTTGTGGCAAATTTTTTACTAAATACTTAACAATTGTTTAACTGGCAAGTTTGCTCTAACAGCGCCCTCTATCTAAATGAATCCAGTGGCATCATTGAAAGCAAACGCAGCTTCAAACGCAGATGAAACGAGTTTATGGCTTTATTTTGGCCTCCTTTTTAATTAGTGTGGTGGTATTAAGTAAAAGTAAATTATGGAATCTACCAAATAAAGATTAACAGAATGAGGATTAGAAGCTCTTGTACAAAGAAAAATTTTCAGGTAAATTACCCAGTGCAATTAATATATTTTTTTGGTTAGATTTCTTTTCTTACGGGGGTTCGGTTTACTTCCATCTTAACTTTCAAACATGGTTAAAAAAAAGCTAGGTACGGGACGATAAGTTGCATTTAAAACATCAGGTCGTAGATAAATGCCTTGTCTAGAAATTTACTTGTATTTATTGGTACGACAGCAACGTCTTTTTACACTTTTTGGGAAGGTTTTTGAATTACAATTGTATGTACTTAAATGTCTATTGTCCATCCAGTTTTTTACTTATTTTTGTGTTTTTACTTTTCCCTCTAAATATTCTTGTTTTTTTTTAAGCAATTGTAAGTTTTTTAATAGTACCTAATTAAATACTTTTTATCAGTGGTTACTAACTCGAGTTTGTTACCGTTGATTTCATATTGCTTTTGTTAAATTTTATATAATACCGGATAACACCTATGGACATGTTTACTTCAAAAATACCTGCCTCTGCCCCATAAGGTACCAAACAAAGTCATCCGATCAAATCCGAGCAGCATAGAGCAATAATAAATGGATGCAATTATTTACTATCTCAGAGTAATGTAAAGTTTGCTGTAACAATTAAAATATTTATTTATTTTTCCCACAAAAAATAATTTTTTTTAAGTAATTGTAAAATTAACTAATTTGTTTTTTTAATGATGATTAAATATTATTTTACTATTTATTTTGTTAAATTTTAGATGATATCCTCTCCTCGAACATGTTCTCTTTAAAATACCTACCTGCCTCTGCTCACTAAGGCCCCAAACATAAAGTAAGCAAAGGACGCGACAGATATATGGAACCCAAGCAACAAAAGAATGAGGATAGATTTATTTTGCGAGTGAAAGTAAGTATGTTTTCTAACAATCTCTATTATAAATTTGCTTCAAAAGTTAAAGTCTTTACTTATTATCAATTAGTATGTTTTCACATCGTACTCAATACGTATTAAAAAGATTGTCTTCTTTTTCTTTCATAGAACATGTTCTCTGGTCCGACAAAGAGCGTAATATATGAAGGAACAAGATGCTTTATTTTGACATACTAATTATATTTTTTAGGTACCAAAGGATATTGAACAAGCTCTAAAATGACGAAAGAAAATTCATTTGCACGAATCAACTTCGCAACAATGTAATCTCTTTGGCCAGAGCAAAGCAAAGCAAGACTACTGTAAAAATTTGACACAACTGGAAGAAAACCTTGAAGTTTATAGCATACAGTATAAACAAAAATTGTGATAAATATTACGAAAATCGCCCCCCCCCCTTTGCTCCAGAAAAAAGTAGACAACAACAACAAAGATGCTGGTGGTAATAACCCTGAAGAAGAAAAAACGAGAAATTGCAGAAAGGTCCTTTAAATACATTCTAGAATCCCTCCACAATATTTTGGGACAGTTTGACCTTCAACCCGTCAGACCAAGAATATACAAACGCATAATGAACTTACCGCGAAAACCATTGAAAATACAGAACAGTATTATAGAGTTTCTATTTATAAACAAGTTTTAGACAAAATCAATTCGGACATAAAAAAAGAATTTTTGACCTGAACATATTCATACCAAGTTTAACATGAAGCCAAAATCAAGGCAAAATTAACTAAAGTCGTTTCTAAATACTATAAACTGTTTTATTAATCGAATACAAAAATTCTTGTACTTTTATTGGAAGAAGTTAGTATTTGGAAACAATATTGGTCAGAAGTAGGCAAAAGCTTAAACGAGTCATTAAACACTTACAGTGGGATTTACTAAGATCTAAAATAGTACCCCCCACAGGTCTAAATATTTACACCCGTGGGGGGTACTAAATTTTAAAACCCATTTTCAAAAAACACTTACCCATACAGAAAAGATACAAAGTTATTGATTATTTTGTATTGTTATTGCAAAATACCACAGAAAAACTGCTTTCTTTCTCAAAATATTCCATATTTTAGGAGAAAATGGCCTAAAACTATTTTTTTTTTTACAGGTTTCAAAATGGAAAATGGTGAATACGCCAAAAATTTGGCACATAATAGCTTCATCATCTGTATTTGAGGTTATAAAGTTGATGATTTTTCAGACCACTTCTGGGGAGTGGTTTAAATTTATAGCCCTCACAAAGGATTGTTTTGTGGCAATTGGTAATAAGTTCCTTTATAATTTCCCTAAGCAACCGTTTTTACAAGAATTAATTTACCTTATTTAATATCCCAAGTTATTTATTAATCAATAAAACACCTCCAATTTTGTCCAGAAAAACGCTTAATTTTGAACCCGTTTTCAGCACAAAGAATATATTTATGAGGGCACTACGAGGCAAAACAAACATAAGCGAAGGTCACTGATTATGCACGAAAACTATATCCAATGAAAAAAATCAAAAACAACTGTACCTATTCATTTAGTTACAAACAGAACTGAAATTAAAACATTGAGTTTATCTAAAAGCTTAATCATCAAACGAAGCTTTCCACTGAAAGATCACACTCAAAAGGTCTCAACTCTGCAGCACCGAGCAGTTTGTTGAGCCGACATGACTCCTTTGTGAATGCATCAGTTGGATTCAGGTCTGTTTTTAGCCGCATTTTTTTCATGACCTACTTTGATGAAATATTTTTATTTGTGGTCTGCGATTGCGATGGGTTTGTGTGGAAAGTTTTTTCATTCTTTTGGTAGATAAAAACCCCTTTTAAATAAATACAAAGTTAATCTAATTCTTATTTTATGATTACATATCGAAATGGTTTTGTGATAGTGAGTATTAATCGCGAAAATCAATAAACAAGGGTAAGTTTTGATAAGAGTAACATATAACGTCCCTTTTAATTTGCTCAACAGAGTGTTTACCATTTAGATCCCCCCCCCAGGGTTAAAAAAAAACTTCTTTTAAATAGAAATTTTCTTGTTAAATCCAACAAAAGGTTGTGTTAAGATGATTCTTCACTAAAAAAAAAACAATTAAAATTATTCTTATAAATCAAACTATGTCCAAAACTCAAGGAAGTTGGTACAAAATGCTTAAAAACCAACAATTTCACTTAAACTTAGGACCTGTCTAAAATAGGCTAAACCCTTTTAGTAAATCCCACTGTTAAAGTAAATATTTCAACGCATCGTTATCGGTATACGTAACGCGTTCGAAAAAAAGTCAAAATACACTTCATTTTTGACTTGTTCATGCCATGTTTCGAACGATGCCTGCTTCTTTGACGGGTGTGATGACAGAATCTCGTTGCATACGGAAGGATGTACGTATCGTTACGGACCCACAAACATACGCAACGATTTCAATCAGCAGTTCTGTCATCGCAACCTTCAAGAAAGCGGGCAAAAAGTCAAAAATGTAGTGTATTTTGACTTTGTTTCGAACGCGTTACGTATACCGATACCGATGCGTTGAAATATTTACTTTAAGTGTCTTGACCGGTTTGCCTAAAAAACTGGAAATTATTTTTTTTTGAGATGGGCATCTTATGTTTGAGATATGCGATATAAAAGGTAAAATAAATAAAAAGCTTTTGAGACCTCAAAAAAAAAAGTATTTAGCTATTAGGTTTTGTTTGTGGTTTGTTTGTTATCTATGTTTTTTATAACTGAAAAAATTATACGTAGTTACTCAAGCGCAGATTTTGGGCGGATAGGGGGGGGTAGTTAACCCCCCCCCTACCCTGGCTTTAAATTTTTTATGAAAACAGTAGCAAATGAAAAGTAGGGCATAAATTGCGGTGCTATAACACCTTTGATATTTACGGTATTAGTTTCATTTTGTGCTAAAAATGGCATTTGTAGTGTCATTTTCTTAAAAATTTTCGCCTGCTGCGCTTTGAAACCATTGATATATTTAAAATTTTAGTTTAATTTCAAATCAAAAGACACATTTTTTAGAGCAATTTTCTTAAAAATTTTGAATATGAAATAAACGACTTCAAATCTGAGTACCCCCCCCCCTGGATTTGAGACCAAATCCTCGCTTGTAGTTACTAAGTTTTGTTTGCATATATTGATATGTTCCTCATAAAAGCTATGCTTTTATTCAATTTTTTTTGTATCGAAACCGCCCCCCCCCCCTTTTCAAATATCTGGGACTGCCACTGCCGACAAATAAATTCAAAAAACGATGTGTAAAATTTTTACACAAATTGCTCTTTCCGCAAATCCAAGAACAATTTGTGTGAAAATTTGATACAATTGTGAAACAAAATCCAAATATTTTTGCCAGTGTTGCAGTGTAAACCTTACTTTATCCTCCAATTTTTAAGATGTGATCGGTTAACTCTACTGGAACAAAAATGTCGATCCGTAAGTTGGGGCCCAAACGCCAATAATGTTACGTAACCATAACATTGCCTTAATTAATTATCTTGCCTGCATATGTACGTTTATACGGGTTCCCGATTGAAAACCATTAAATTGATTTCCATGCAATTGGGCGCATTAAGTGCGCCTTTTTGCATTGATCGAAGACATACATTGTAATATATCGGGAGGCGACAACAAATAAAAAACGTTTTGGGCTGCTCCATGGTAACTATTCTCGCAGCTTCTCCCTGTAAACCTTACAGCAGGGAATCTTGCCACGCAGCGACAGGAGACCTCAAAATCGCATGAAAGAAAAAGATATACTGGTACCAAGAGCATACATGTTGATCCCAGCAAAACTTATTCGTATTGATAGTCCTCAATATTAGTGAGTCGTTGAAACAACTTAGATATTTAGACTCTTCTTAAGGCAAGCATAAGTTATTTCAAGCAAATCCAAGTAATACTTGTGGGACAGTAAAGAGACGATTTCAACCTTAGAAGATTGAACTACTAGAAGGAGTCTGGTCTGTCTGGTTACATCTACAGTGGGGAAAGGGGAGAAAGAAATCTGTGTTGCCAATTTTAATAACAAAATTATGCAACAAAACACTTATTATATTTGGATTAAGTTTTGACGCTTATTTATTAATTAATTAATGAGGTTTAAGATATTTGTTGAGAAAGCTAATATACACAAAATAAAATACTCACAACCTATTTAAAACTTTCGACTTTTTTTGAAAATTTAACATGTGTTTTCCTTAAAAATCTTCTTTTTTAGTCAACGTGGCAACATTGATTGTTTGTTTCGGTTTCTCGATTTTTCCTGGAATGTCATTACTGTTTTGAAAGTGAAAGTTTCAGCACTCGTTAATAGTGGTTTTTTGATATTTTTGTGAAAAGTTTGTGGCGAAAAATGGTTCCGAAGTGTATTGTATGCAAGTTGAAACAGAAGCTGGGGGACCGCAACTTTTCGTTTCACAGGTACGTTAAATTAAAATATTAACTAAATATTAGGTTAGAATTCGTCATATTTCGCCATTCAGTGGCGTGTTTATGGGGTTTTAAAATCACATTTATTATAATTGCTCACAAACACAACAAACTTATGGGGGTTTATGTCAAGTTTCTCGCCTAGCTCCCTCCCGTAATTAATGGAGAAGAGGCAGCATGCTTTTATATTTAACATGAACAGTAATATCTAGTTTTTATTTCGAAAAGCAGAAAAACAATGCATAAGTAAAAAATGCCTACCTATATACCTACTTTATATTTATCCAATCCATAAGGCATGCATTGGTGTTAAGTTACCTATTTTGTGAACTTTTTGACTTGTGCTTATCAATAAACATTTTCATTATTATTTAAACACAGCCAACCCAACCCAACCAACCCATCCCAAGAAAAATTAGAATCATATTTTGAAAAAAAACAAAATCTTTTTAGCTCATCCCGGGTAATTTTATAAAACCCGACAAAATCTTAAGAATATTTTTTAAATACTATTATGAGAAAATGTAGACGTTTACCTAAAAAAATGGGCCTACTTTCTTTTGAAAAAAAAATACAGTGGAAAAAGAGAGGAAAAGGTACAAAAAAGCTTTAAAAGTCTTCTTTATGAAAGTTGGAAAATGTAGCTAGATATTCTTCATTAGGTATTATGAGAGTATTGTCAATGAAAATCAATTTTATTTAGTCACCAATAGTAATAAAATAAATATAAAATATTTTGAATGAAAAATGAAAGTTTTCTACCCTCTGATAGGGATGGAGTAGAATTAGTTATTCATAGTATTGTATGTGTAGGGTTAGTTTAGGTCTTTTTATGTATATGTATAATAATCGCTTATATAATATATAAATTGTAAAAAGTAGATTGTGTTTTATATTTTTCTACGTTTTTTAAGAACTTGTTCAGCCCTCCTAAATCTTAAAACTTTTTTGGTTCTCAAAAAAAAACCCCACCAAACCCCCCCCCCCACCCCCTGGAGATTACATCAAGCACTGATTTTAAACTAACATGCCCTACCAATGATATTTTCAGGACGTATATTACTTAGCAATTCGCCCCCACTAAGGAAATTTGCCGCCCCCCCTGAGAAAAATCCTAGCTACGCCCTTGGTTTTATACCGCGCTTTGTGAACACATATTAATAAACATAAATTTTAAAGGCATTCTCCTCTGACCTGGTAAGAAAAAATGAAACAAAATTATGACTTATGTTTATAACGTGCATTTACTAATATTTTTTGATGCCGGAATAATTTTTTAAAGGGTTCTTCTGAGGCCAGTTTTATTGTGGATTCCTACTCTTACCCCACTAAAAACAAGCATTTGTTGAAATGAATTAATTTTTGCAAAGGTACATTAAAAACAAGTTTTTATATTTACATACTTCGACCAAATTATTATTCTACATAAAAACTTAAAAACAAAATTAAACTGACTAAGAAGTAGAAAAAATAAAATAATTTGTATGTTTTTATAAATTCCAACTCACCTAATAACCTATTGTTGTGGACTACTAACTATACTTGTCGCCTACAGGTCTTCGAAAAGGTTTTATAAAAAAATTCAATTATTTCATTTTGTATTTTTTAGTGTAAAAATGTAACGCCACTGGTGTAAATTTAATTCTCTCTTGATAAACAAAGGCAGGAAATCTGTGTTGCCAGCTTGTCATTAATTTCAGTGTGAATAGGGATTTGCATAGCTCCTTTTTCTTATTTTTATAGTTTTAGATCTTACTTGAATACATTTTTAGTTTTTTTTTATAGAAACAAAGATTTTTATTACTATATCTAGACCATTTATTAAACGGAACTAAAAATTATTGAAGGTATTTTAAATAATATGAAAACAGGCGAAAACGTATTAGGTTAACATGACAACAATGGGATGAAAATGTTGAACTCAAACACCCTGCCCTAGATCTGAAAAAAAGTTCCTTCTAGTAGTTCAATCTTCTAAGATTTCAACAAATAATCGCTTAATCCAACACGAAATTAATACTGTAAACATGAAGAAGAATTACTTGAATTAAAGGAAAAGTATCATTTATTTGACCAGATTGCCTTCTTGGAACAGTAAAATTGTAATACTTGACACACGCAGTTTTTGATCAAACTAAGACGAATGGCCATTTTCTCGTTTTGGCTTAGATTTAATTTTAAGATAAGTCTTAACTTAACTTAAGTTATTGCTTTCACTTGCAAGGGTTCTACTTATCTTAAACTTAGCTTTTTTTTGTTGACCTTGTCTAAGTTGTTGATGAGCATTGGCTACGTAGCATGTAAGTTAAAATTTTCCCGTTTTCCATAGGTGGTATAGGCCAAATTTGATGTCATTTGGCATCGCTTTTTGTTTGTGATTATTGTTAGTAAAAAAATTTGTTTTTTGCTTTTTGCTGATAGCTGTATACTTAAATAATTTTAATTTCTTTATGTAGACTCTCTTTAGTATTTAAGCTGAATTTAAGCTCGATTCATGTTCACAAAGTTTGAGCATGAATTGACCTTTAGAGTTTCTTAAGGTAAAGGCTTGTTCAAAGTCCGCAAGGTAACCAGTAAAGAAGTAAGGGCTCATTTATAATGGATAAAATTACGCACTAAAGTTGCTGGATAATAAAAAAACAATCTAGGAACAATGTTGTTATTTATAGTTCACAATAAGCAGTAAGATGCAATAAATGATTTATTTTAATTTCTTGTGTCTTATAGAATAGAATGCGGAACTTTGATTGCCCCTTTAGCTTCTCAAACTAAGTAGATATTTTTATTTTAGAAAAATGCTGCTGAAAAAGACCTGTTGATGACTATTGTTGCAAATTATAAAAGTATCATAAAGTGCAAACAGAGAGATGGTGTGTAAGCTGGCGAAAAAAAGGTATAGTTAAAAATTAGCAGTTGTCATCATAAATGTCAAATTTTGACATTATTTTCTTTATTTTAAATGAAACAAACTGTATGTTTTTTATAATTACGTTTATTCCGGGAATATATTATAATATGTTGAGTTTATCCTTTACGAGTGAAATGAAAAATCCGTTGCCATAAGTACAATGTGTAAGACAAACAAATCTATAGTTTAGGTGGTTTTTTGTTTAATACATTATTCTTTATGGAATCGTTTTTTTAAAGACTTTAAAAAATATACAATGTATTTGTTTTCAAAAAGAAAAATAAATGTTACAATCTGACATTTACAGTTTCTAGTTGCAATAGTGTTGTATTTTATTTTTTAATTATTTATAAGAAAAAAGTAAACAGATCTTAGATTAGTATACTTATACCTATAACAAGTTTAAAACAAAGCAAACCAAACAGCTGACTGCAATCGATGCGTGGGTTGCTTCTGGTCACGGTCTCTAGAATAAACACGGTCTAGTAATATTTTTGCTCCGCCCACTTGATGACGACACAAAGATATCAGCATGCTTGCTTTATTGATTTTTTTGATGGGTGACATTGGTGTTATATTATTTTTGCATAAATTTTTGTAATAAAAATTGTATTTGTTCTTTTCTTCTGGCTCTTTCTACCCTTTGATATTACTTACATTATTTTTGTCATAGATAGCTGCATTTATGCGTTTTTTTAGTGAAAAGGCTCATCATTAAATAATGAAAAAACCAAAAAAACAAGCCACCTTGTAGTTTTAAATTTGCAATCAGATTTATTGCATATAGTATGCACAAAAATAACCAAATAATCACTCTCCCAAAAATGCCTGGCAAAAATCAAGTACAAAATAAAATAGCTTGCAAAACAAGAAAAATAACAACTACATAACTAACTTCTGAACTACAAACCCGAACTAACTCCAACTCATGCGACGAGTTTCTTGATGGAATCGATTACCAACTAATGATCGTAATTTCTATTTGGTGAAAGATCAACGCATGCAGGCCAAAAATAAATTATATTTACTTATACAGAACAAGTTCTAATAAAAGATACAAGCAAAAAATAGGTCTTGCATCAATAATTTAAACAAAAAAAAAATTAATTTGTCAAGCCTTCATACAATTTTGAAATGGCGGACAACAATCAGCTGCTATCTTTATGTCGTCATCGGGTCGAAGAGTGGGGAAAATTTACTAGACCGTATCTATTCTAGAGACCCTGAATCCATCTCGACGTACGCAACGAGTGCACTAGAGATGGGTAATTCGATCATTTTGTACTGAACGAACCGTTCAGTGATTCGTTTCTAGAATGATCGAATCTTTTCGATTGATCATTGAAATTGAAATTAAATTAAAGAAAATGGTTACCAAAAAAAAAAACAAAAAACGTCTATTCAGGAAGCAGCTAAATACGAAATACTCTGCTTTTGGGGTGTGAAAAAAAGCAGATCATTTTTTATTGCATAAAAGGAATTTTAACTTAATACCTATACCCACAAACGAAAGTCTTCTTCTTTTTTTGTAAAAATATAAAATATTGATTAACTTACTTAATCCTTCAATCTATATGCTTATTATATGGTTGTTGCCTTACTTACCTAAAACAAAAAGAAAAAATATTTAGTGATTGTTCTTAAAAAGAAAAATATACTAAAATTATAAAATACCAAAAGCACAAACATTTTTGCCGCATCAATTTCTAAAGGTCTGTAAAAAATCGATTTTTAAAATTATTTTCACATTTTAATTGTTGACCCACATCTTCTCCATTCGGTCGGGCTCTCCAAAGTTTTTCGAGCCAGAAAATGGGTTTACTGGATGTATTTGGAGTGGCGATATTAGCACTTCAAAAATCATGCTAGAGTCCTTTCACGAAGTGCAGTTAATACGTCCAAACACGGGCGATCCTAAGGTATTTGATTGAAAAAATGATAAATACAAAATGTTTTGTAAAAAATAATAAAATATTTCCCAACTGCAAGCAACTAAAAGTAACATTAGGAGAGGGGATAGCCGTCCCCTACCCCCCCCCCGAAGAGATTGCCGGTGTGTCCAAAATTTAATACATTTTTTAAGCAACACTGCACGCATGTCGGTAATTACCACGAAACGCCACTAAATCCGCCAAAATTATCTCAATCGAATATCGGAACAGTACTGCCATCTATATAACAACCCATAAACCAGCCATTTCTGTCTTAAATTCAATTAAATAGAAACGCTTAGCGAGCAATAATTATCGATCCTTTATTTTCTTTGCTTATTAAAATTTTTTTTTTAAAGAACAAGCTTTTATTAATTGCGCTTAAAAGTTTATTTTTTTTATCTTTCTTATTCCATAATAAAAGCGATGGGAGCAAATTAAAAATTTGAACAGAAAAGGGGGCAGGGGTGCCTATATAATAATGACATATTATTGTATTGTCACCGGAACTATAAATGCATGGCAAATTTGAAGGCAATCGGATGTGTATAAGTTAGTTAAAATTGGTTAGCAAAAGATGACCAAAAATCGTCCATCCCCAAGTGCCCCAACACACCAAATTTCAACGAAATCGGGCGTACTTCAACTGTCAATTTCATCACACTATATTCTTGTGTTGTCACTGCAGCTATATAAGCATGCCAAATTTGAAGCCGATCGGATGTCGGGAAGTTGGTCAAAATTAAGTTGCAAGATTCCACCCGAACAAACATATCTAGTTCGTTACATACATACATACATACATTGCAAGTTAAATAAAAGCTTTTAATAAAAAGACAGCCTTTTTTCTCGTTTAAGTAGGAAAATTTAAAAATCATTCAGATATTCTTGTTAAGAACTTTCCCTTTCCCGCTTAACTGACTTGAAAACTAAGTGGCGCAGCTATCGTTTTTTTTTTCAGTTATTGGCTTTCGATGTTGCCTGTTTTTATCGATCCAAAGCAGTGGTGGCGCACAGGAAAATCGTATTCTTTTGGACGAGTTCCGCGTTGGGAACTATCCATAATCCGACGAAATTACGTACCAACTTCCCCAAAATTGTTGCCCTGCGGCGCCAGTTTTTTTCTTTTATTTTAAATTAAACATTACACTTTTGCAAGGTTCGTCGGCGGTCAAATTTAAAACAAAAATCATAATCACGTGTTAAGTCTCTGAAAAAAAAATTCTTTTTCTCTCCTTTTTGGAGAAGACTTCCCATGATCGGAATTGACACGGTTACGTCACAAGCGCCTCTTTTGGATTAGGAGAACAAAACCATTGAAGGAATATCCAAGGAATTTATCATATGAGACCATCACTTTTCACATATCTTCTCACCCATTCTGATCTCCTAATCATGTATTTTTCAAACATTCGGAAACGACGGGGTTATTAAAATTTGATACAAAAGCATAGTTTGGGTGGTTTGCTGCAAATGTTTGTTTTTTTATAGCAAAATTGAAGTAACCTTAGATAGCAAAATAATTAAAAACTAAATAAAAAAACACACAAAAATATATACAATAAAAACTTTCTGCCAGCTCCCCACAAGTTCATTTGAAATTGCATTAAATATAAATATGTACCTCAGGATTAAGGTAAAACAAGCGTTTTACTTTTCATTCTTGTACTGTAAATTCTTGCTTGCACTTAATTTTCGCATTATTTTTTCATATATTATTTTTTCAATGTTTTTATAAATAAATAAACAAATTAAAAACATGTTGAAATCGGTCAAATAAAATACTGTTTAGCATACACTGTATTCTTACCATGAGCTCAATTGGGAGAAGAAAAAAAAGGGTGAAAATCGTAGTTTATACGGATTGCTATCAAAAATTTTACAGATTAACTAAAAGAAGAAGAGTAAAATTGAAAAAATATTTGACACTTTGATAAGAAAAGTACGAAAGCGTAAAAAGGCCACATATATATTTTTTTTTTGAAATTCACAAGTTTTTTTGAGAATTCACAAATATTTCTGTGAATTCACAAATATTTCTGAATTCACAAAAAAAAATAGTGAATTCTCAAAAAAAGTTGTGAATTAAAAAAAAATATATATGTGGCCTTTCCACGCTTTCGTAGAAAAGTCAAAATTGTTACAGTTATTGTGCAAGTGTAGTAATATGAAGCTTTACACTCCTAATGTTGTCACTCTGCTAGGAAAATAAAATCGGTACTCTAAAAACGCGCATAGGGGTTTGAAATAAGATAGTTAAAAGCTTCACCTTTTCCTTTTCAAACTTTTTAACCCGAAACTTTCCGACACAAATAAAGGGGATGTAGTGAGACGCCGAATAAAAAGAAAGTTTTCGAGAAAGATAGCGAAACTTTAATTCGATCTGCTTCCTAATTAGTGCCGCCCCAGTTTGCGAAATTACTCTAAACAGAGTAGGATCGGGACTGGTTTAAAATCCTACTAATCCAACTATTTGTTGAGAATTAAGCTTAATTAACACATTCGTGACGTTGTGTACCACCGGTGATTAGATTAGATTAGATGTGAGTCGGCCTTGTACTGCTTCCTGTGCCTAAGACCACCGGTGGTACACGGTGGCTGATGCCAGTAGCCGTCGTGTGCTACGTGTGGTACGCGTTGCCCCGCATATCTATTCCTGTTTAAAAACGCGGCGGCTGCATGGATTGTTTGCAATATAAGTTACGGCTGTACGTAAAGGTGGTACACGATCCGTGGTACATGAGGTTCTGAATCGGACATGTTTTACCTTTATTTTCCAAGGATTTTTGAGTACCTATTACTACGGCTGTGAGGTAACACATCCGAAATCGGCTACGTCGCGAACGTGTTAATAAATTACATTTTTGTTTAAGTAATCCCAGCCAACACCGTTACATAAACATTACGTAAAAGTTACATCACATGATTACTTTCTTACATAAATTCTATGTAAATTGGAAGTCACAACATGGTAGAAAGTAACTTCCATGTTCCGCATTATGCCATGCACAAAGTTCCCTACTTTTTAAGTAAATAATATGTAATTAAAACAACGTAAATAATACATAGCAACAAAAAATTGGGAAACGGCAGATATCGATTAACTAGTAACTAGAAAGTAAATCAAAAGGTAAAATTGACGTAAATTTCTTTACATAATATTTACATCTCTTACAAATAACATCAAGGTAAACTTGACGTCACGCACATAACGTACTCCTTATGTAACTACTATATAAATTTATAACATAAATGTTATATAAATATTACTTATTGTAATGTAACATTTATGTAAAATTAAAGTCATATTGTGTATATAAAATTTATATACTTCTAATTACAAGGTAAAAAGTAACTTCTATGTTCTGCAAAGTTCCCTTCTTATTACGTAAATATGATGTAATTAAAGTATGTAATGTAAATATTACATAAATTTTATAAAAAACTTTTTTATGTAATTTTGTTTACTTTAGATTTACATAAATACTATATTAATGTAACAGATGTGTTTGCTGGGATAATTTTAATCCGCTTGAACAAATGAAAACCTTCACACAGGTGCCGGATTCTTGACCTTTTAACGCATATGAATGCGCACACGGATTATAATTCTAATATCCTTGAACCAGCGTTCACCGATCACATTCATCCAAAAACTATAGCTTTGTTATTTCTGGACCGATGTTTATAATTGATACTTCGATGTGTTTGCTAAAGATGTACCTTTCTTATAGGTCTTAATATTTTTACGCAGTGACTCTCGTTTTCTTTTTTGGAGTGAAGGTAAATTTAGTTAATTTTTTCAATAGCCGCCATCTTGAATTTTTTAGAAATGTGAAATCCAATAACACAGTTTTTTAGAATAAAGTTTTCTCTTTTAAAATCATTAAAGTTTATTAAAATCGGATAAGATTTCCCAAAGTTAAAGACATCTAAAAAAGTGTTAAATTACTTTTATTTTGATACAAAACATGTCTCCGTTTTTTTTATTTTTTTGAAAATTGGCGCTAGATTCAAACTTTTATCTCATATAAGATAAAAAAAAATTCTATAAGAAGCGTATTTTTTTTTTGGCAGAGGTTAACCCAGTAAAGTTAACACCTGTTAACTTTACTGGGTTGTCAATAGTTGTCAGAACTTTCACCAAAAAGTTCAAAATCGCTGGGGCCCTTACCCCCAGGGCGATTTTGCGGTTTTTTTGCTATAATTCGTAAAGTACTTGACCTATCGTAAAACTTGAACCCATTCTAAATTCCCCTCAGAAAGCAATAAATTTTTTATAATAAAAATGGTTTTCGCAAACTTAATAGTTTTTGAGAAAAAATAAAAAAAAAAAAACGGCCAAAAAAGTTAGCGGTGTTTGAGAAAAAAAAATTCACATAAAAAAAAATCAAATTTTTTTCGTTCTATGAAAAGTCGGTTATATTTAAAATATTGTAAAATTTATTTCATCAAGATCGGTTAAATACCAATAAAGATACGATTTTTTAAAAAATAGCGTGCAAAAGGCTTGACCGCCATCTTTGAACGGCCATAGAATAGAATAAAATAGTGTATATATTTCCAAATGATTGTAATGTTACAATATAGAAATGGCTAAAAAAAAAGAGATGTAAACGTTAATATATCTAAATATAGAGTTATTTACATATTTACCTCTTTAGGAAAAAAAGAGGTGGTCCTAAAGTACAACATAAAATAGTACTCCTGATTAGTTTTAGTTACATAAAAATTACGTTCAAAATATAAGATTGATACAAACTAACAGAACATTAAACACAAACTCGAAAATATAAAAGCTTACCTAAAATTCCAGTCATGTTAAAATTTAAAGATTGGTACAGACTAACTTAATATTAAACACATAAAAAATCACTAGTTTTACTTAATTATAAGGGCATAGCTCTATAAGCTTTAGCTTAATTATTTTTTTAAAACTTGTCATATTATTTATGCTTCGTATTTCAGAGGACTTCTCATATAAAGCACTACTATGTTTGCATTGGCATTTCTTGTATTGAGAATTTGTCTCGCAGTTTTTAGTAAATCTAGATAGATTATTTTTTATAAACATTATACTTTTAAAGATAAATATAGCTGGAAATGTTAATATATTGTTTTTTTTTTAAAGGTAGTTTGCAAGTTTCTCGTGATTTTAAATTAAAAATTAATCTAATTCTTTTTGGCAGAATTAACACCCGACTAACATAAGCTGAATTTCCCCAGAAAATGATATTGTAGGACATATTTGGGTATGCTAATGCATAATAGATATTTAGGAGCCCTTCTCTATCTAATGTGTCCTTTAGATGAAGTAACGCAAAATACGCCGAGTTCAATTTTTTACATACATGATCTATGTGTGGTTGCCAGTTTAGACCACTATCCATTTGAAAACCCAAAAATTTAGTTTGATTGAAAAATTACACTTTTTCACCTGACAAGTAAATATTTTAAAGATTGTATTATATTTTGTTGTTATGTGACGAGAATTTAATTAAAACTGTTTTTTTTTAGCGTTGACTATTAGTCTATTTTTTGCACACCAACTAAGAAAATTTGCACACATATTCTGAAGTTTATATGTCAGCTCATCTGAAGTAGTTGCAGTCACACAACTTACATCATCCACAAATATCGCCAGACATTCAGCATGTAGATGATCTGGTAAATCATTTATAAATATAATGAAAATTAATGGTCCCAGGAAGGACCCTTGGGGCACACCTTGGGTGATTTTAGCGAAATCAAAAACCTCAAGACCAATTTTAACACACATATTTTTTTGAATGCTTTTTCCAAAAGTCCAATAAGCAGATCATATGTCCTGAGGACCTGTATTTTTAGAATCTGTGGAATTTCGGCAAGCAATCGAAACGGGAGCTCTTTTTGATCAAGTAAGAGTCTGGACTAGTAAGTTCGTTGAAGATCAGTTTCCAAAGTCACTTACAGATCAATAAATCTTTAAAGGGGTTATAGCCTCTTCCTTTAGACAGCAAATTTCAGAAACCAATCAGTCGATTTTTAAATTAATGGCAGGATCACAAGACTTTCAAAGAAGTGCAACTTGACATAGTTTCATTGTCGCTCGCTTGGGGTTAAATACTAAGACCGAAATGTTTTAGAAAGTGTAATCAAATACGTACTTGTAAAAATAGACCTTATTTTGAATTTTTTGTGTTTCATAACCGTTAAATAATACATTTTTATATTCGAAAAAGATGCAGCTTTTAGCTCTACAAAATTTGAAGTTTATTCGTTCCAGTTACGTATTAAATTCAGACCATTGGTTCTAAAATTATACGCAATCTACAAAGTGCCGTGCTTTATGGCCAACCTATATAATGTCACGTTTTACAAATTATTTTTCCATATTTTACGGACTATCCAAACTCCATTTCTTTTCCGTACTTATCCGACCACGCTGGCTTTTGAACCCGTTCTAAAACAATAGCAATTCTTTTCAGTTTTCTGTGAAGTAAAATTACCGTCAAACCCATAGACTTTAAAAAAATAGAGACAAAGCAAAATATCTGTATTTTACATTTTAATAATCGGCCGTTCGTATTACCAATATATTGATTTTTTTATTCTCCTCGGCAAAACTTGCTACGTTTCTTCTCATATCTCTGCGTTTGCAACATATATAGAGTAGACGTTATAGAACTTAAGCTTGCGTCTGGTCTGTACGTTATACATGCTAAAGACGTGACCTTGATGAATAAACTTAACGCTAGTCCGCAGAGATTGGACTCTGATATCTCTATTCGAGCGGAAGTCTTTCTTTTTTTACAGATAAAATGAAGACAGAATATTGCGCTATATATATATATATATATATATATATATATATATATATATATATTATATTACACAGAGTGTTTCACAACTTATGTCAGAAACTTTTAGAGCGTATTAAGTTGACTGCAAGTAATACAGAAATATAGAAAAAAACGAGTAGGTAGTCCGTTTTCAAAAGCCTTTTTAAAAATGTTTGATACATATAAAGTGACAAAAACCTCTAATGGCTGAATATTCTCATAACTAAATAAAAAGGTCAAATAATGACATACCTCTATTAATAGGGAATTATTAAAATACGGCGGTACTGGATAGTGTCTACTTAGCGCTGACCTTAACCAGTGGCGGTCCCACCCATTTGAAAAGGGGGGGGGCGGTTTCGATACGAAAAAAAAACTAGAGTAAAAGCATAGCTTTTATGAGGGACATATCAATATATTTAAACAAAACTCAGTAATTACAAGCGCGGATTTGGCCTCAAATCTAGGGGGGGTACTCAGATTTGAAGCCGTTTATTTCATACATTTTCTATTTTAAAAAATGTTCAAATGTGTCGAAAAAAATGCAATTTTTGAGTCGAATTAAACTAAAATCGTAAATATCAACGGTATCATAGCGCCGCAGGCGAAATTTTTTAAGAAACTTGCACTAAAAATTGCATTTTTTTATTTAAAGTGCAGCAGGCCAACATTTTTAAGAAAATGACACTACTAATGCCATTGTTAACACAACATTAAATTAATACCGTAAATATCAAGTTATAGCGCCGCAATTTATGCCCTACTTTTGATTTTCTAAATATTTTCATAAAAAATTTAAAGAGAGGGTAGGGAGGGTTAACTACCCCCCTATCCCCCTGAAATCCGCGCTTGAGTAACTACGTATAATTTTTTCAGTCATAAAAAATTGCCGGCTGCCGTAGCGCAGTGGGCATCGTATCTGCGTACCGCAAGGAAGGTTCCGGGTTCGAATCCCGGCTAGGTGCATGGATATTTGGTGTTTGTCTTTAACTTTGCATAACTTTGGCTAACACTGGGCATTGATCCTATAATGGATGGAAAGTCCCAGTATTAAAAAAAAAAAAAAATTTGAGGTCTAAAAAGCTTTTTAAGATGAAACATTACCTTTTGCATTGCATATCTCAAACATAATATGCCCATCTCAAAAAAAAAATTGTTTTTTTGGGTAAACCGGTCAATGATTCGCTCAATGTCACTTTCAATATGTCTGTTGATATGCAGCAACGCTAAGCCCGTCAGACGAATTTCCCTCATAGTATTTTTAAGTACTTATGTTTTGAATCTTCCGAGGCATGAGAAGCTGTCTTAAAATACTGTGGAGGGATTCTACAATGTCTTTAAAGAAACTATCTGCAATTTCTCGTTTTTTCTCAAAGACTTCAGGGTTACCACCAGCATATTTGTTGTCTACTTTTGCGAAACGGTGACGACTCGACTTTATTTCTAACCTACAAATATATGATGCCTGTTTTCGAAATTCTGTGTTGTGTTTTTTTCACATTTTCTTATTTAAAAGTGTTTTTGAGTTATTAAAAAGCATGGAAATTGGTGGAGGTGAGGACCTGGAATTTCTGATTTTAAATAGTATGACGAACGAAAACCAGTAAAAAGGCCCCAATTTGTGTTTTTTTAGCCGTCACAACACCAAAAATTGCCCAAAGTAGGGATTAAGGTAAAAAATGGCGTATAGTTGTCAAAAACGTGAAACACGGCCACATACCTCCAATAAGGGCAGGCCCTAACCTTATTAGTGTCGGCACTAAATGTGGTCGTCCTTGCGCATGCGTATCTGTCAACACCGTCAAAATAGCGCCTGGCCTTATTAGTGCCGGGCCCTAACTGCGTTTCAATAATTCCCTAATGTAAGGGGACACAGGAATAAATTCGGTAAGCTTCTGCGGCGGGTTGTTTTGCTTCGTTATAATTTAAAACAATATCCACTAATTCGCTGTTTAATTTTCCAAGAAATAAATAGTTTTATGTCGTTTTTTACAACAAAACACAAAATAAAATAAATGGTGGATCTGGGCGGCTGCCCCGTTGCCTTCCCCCTGGGGTCGATTATTTCTCTTAGAATAATTGGTATTTTATAAATACCCATTAAATTAGTTTATAAGGAACTCGTTCCTGAGAAGTCGAACAGCAGTGGAAAGTTTTCGGACTTTATATAAAATAAAAGCCTCACGGTTATTTGCAGTTAAGTCGGCGTTTAGAATGTGATTTGCCAAATTTTGTCGCCTACTTAACTCGTTGGTGCTATTGTCAATCAATGCACCCAACCGAATATACTCTTGTAATAACAATCCATTCTCTTAAATTACAAACACAATTAATTTACATACCAAAACATATTCTTAAGCAAAGTAAATGATTTTGTTAGTAAATACTAATAAGTACTTGGCTAAATCATTTGTATTAGGTACAGGGTATAATGGAGGCGACAAAACGTGTCGTTGCTTTATATCAACAACTTATTTACTTGAGTGATTTGTATATTTTTTAAATTAAGGACTTTTTTTTGCTTATATATTTTATTTTTTACTTAATCCAAACAAAATGTTTACCGACCATATTTAGTGTGATAATTTGACATATCAACACTAGTATTTGTTAGAGGTGCAAAACATTTTGACAATATTGGTATAAGTAAACCTACGTTTGCCAAATATCTCACCTTCTCTTCAGGGGGTCGATTTTCGATATAACTGTCATCAAACAAATTTTCTTAAGTAACCTAACCACTGGCAAAGCCACCCTGCCAAAAAAACCGCATTAAACCTCATAAAAAGCACACCTGATTTTTATCAGCTTTTATATGAGCTTTTGTGAGGCAAAATTTTAGGATTATAAAAGTTTGTAATAATTTATGAGGTATGTCTTTGATTTTGGTAAGAATTTATGTGGTTTCATATGTGTGTTTTTTATCTGATCCTATAATCAGACAGACTTATGAATTTGATAAGTGCAGATATTTTTTAAATATATTTCATGGTTTTATAAAAAGCACAATTTTCTAAGAGAATTTATAATCAAACCGACACATCAACTTTTATGGGTTTTTATGATTACACCCTTGTTCTTTTATAATGTTTTAAGAGTAAAAAAACGTGTTTTCATGAGATTTTGGGATATTTTAGGATCAGACCAACTCATAGAATTTGACAGATTTTTATGAATATTTATAATTTTCTATGAGTTGGTAAAAACAATTTTTGTTAAAGTTTTTAAATAAATTTTATAGTAAGACAAACTTACAACATTTTATAGATTTTTATATGTCATCCTGCCAAAAAAACCTCATTAAATCTCATAAAAAACACCTGATTTTTATCAGTTTCTTCTACCACCTGAAAACTAATTAAAAAAACTATAATTAGTATACTTACTTCTACAAAAAAAATATTTTTTGACTCATGATCCCATGCAGCACTCTTCGTCTCAGGGAAGTACATTTTATGTACATTTTACGTGTAAAGTGTACGTACATAGTACCTAACAACGTGTACGTACCTACGATCATTTTACGTCCAATTTTGGTCCTACATGGGTAATAAAATGTACGTAACTGTCATTTATGTACATAGTACGTACCGGGGACGTCATCGGTACGTACACAGTACGTACCATTACGTACGTGTACGTACCGTGGCTGTATGTGAGAGTCTTATAAAATATTACAAAATCTCATAGAAACTTATCAAATTAATCAGATTTTACCTGCCCTAACCTATATTCTCTTTGAAACAAATAAATTAAGTCGTCGCTAACCGGAACTTACAAAATCTTACAAGAAAACTATAATCACATCTTCTGTCGTAAATACTTTTACAACAAAAAAATAGTGTTTGGCTTATGAAATCTTGTAAAGATTTACTCCAAAACTTCCCTAGCTCAAAAAAATACATAAAAAAACACTACTTGTATACACATGGTCCTCAAATGCATTATGTATTTATTTACAGGTTTTCATATTAAATATTTCTGATAAATTGTGGGTTGGGTTGGGTTTAGAATTGAACTGGGCATATCCAGACTTTCACATGCTATATCCAGACTTTTGCAGGGTATATCCAGACTTTTCCTGGGTGTATACAAATTTTTCCAGGGTATGTCCCGGCTTTTTTAAAGTACATTCAGACTTATCCAGAGTGTATCCAGACTTTTACACCAGAGTATCTAGAGTTTTCTAGGAGGTATCCAGACTATTTCTGGATGTATCCAGACTTTTCCGGGGTATATCCATACTTTCCAGGCTGTTGTGTCCAGGCTTTTTCAAAGTGCATCCAGGCTTTTTCAAAGTGCATCCAGACTTTTCCACGGACAGACCGACATACAGCGCGACGGCGTCTGGAAACGTACTTATCTAAATTCGGAACTATCAGATTCATCAAAATCTCGAAGTGCGATTTTTAGATGATTGCATTACTTACCTTAGCGAAGTAAAAATTGAGGGCGCGGGTCCCTATAAAAAACTCGAAACCAAATTTGGCAGAAACATAATTTGTCAGAATTTAAAAGAAAAGAAAATAATTGGTCCGAGAAAAATTGTCTCGAAAATGAAATGACGGAAAATCAAATCGCTAGAAAATATATGCATAGAACTAAATTTAAACGAACATATTTTTATAGAAACACAAAATGTCAGAAAATATTTTTAACGAAAATAATTTAATAGAAACTTAATAATGCCGAACCACAAAATTCAAGAACCCCAATCTGTCCGAAAATGATTTGAACCGATAGCCACGAATTCAATTGCTACGTTGCCAGGCTTATGGCGGGGAAAAGTCGAAGTAAGTTGTGATATTGTATTAATTTACCCCTTTACATCCCTCAACCACCCCTACCCCCAATTTTTTTCATAATATTAAAAGCGGTTCACGGGAAGTGTCTCAAACATGAATCACACGATTTGATAGACAGTTAGACTGCCAGAAACTGTGAAGTTAGGTAAAGTCGTGTCATCTTCCAAATAGAGAAACTTGCCAACGCCGCAATCCAGAGCCTACGGCGCTCTGGGGCCTAATTCTTGAATTTCAATAGAAGGAACGATCCCTCAAAAAAATATGATTTTTCTTGGAACCTCTTTTAATTTTAGATCTAAAAAGATAGAATTTACGCGCACGCGTGTCTGAGAAATGGGATCGATCCCCAGCTTTGGACTCGGGGAGCGCGAACACCCAATTTTTGATAGAATGGAATGAGCGATCACCGCTCAAGAATACGAACTGCATTCGACGTGGGATCACTCGACATAAATCTATGTCGTTCCCTGCTCAAGAATTCAGGCCCTAGAGATTTAAATTTGACGCATGCCCAATAGCGATTCGGATGGATTGTGTTTCTGCTCGTTTATTTTCGATACTTTTGTAATTCTGATATTTTAAGGTTCGGAAAAATTATTATCGCTTAAATTATATTCGTGTCTTTTAAGGATCGAGTTAATTAAAATTCTATAAAATTATATTCGTATCCATTATTTTCTGGGTGTTTTACTTTCATTCATATTTCGTTTCGGACGTTTTATTTTCTGTTCAATTTTGTTTAGATTTTTGTAAATTCGGCTTTTTTGTGGGCTCCCAGTGCCCACTTTTCAGAAAGCTAATAGATAAGGTGCAAATTGCGATGTTGATAGCCACCATCCGTATAAGCAAAGAAGAAGAACAAGCGTGATTTATTTGACCATATCGATTTTTCTGATCTGGAACGGATCTGATAAAATATAGAAATAACGAATTCTACAAAACGCGTCCCGCTTAATTACGATTCTGATGTAAACGCGGATTCAGAGTTCCATAAGGTAAGGAAGCGGCAAGTAGTAAGCGGTAAACGATGAAATTTTTTTAAAGTAATTCTGATACATTTAGAGAATCAAATATTTAACTAAAAGCCTCGTTAGCGTAGGTAATACTTGCATTCTCTTCTCACCGGAAAATCACGTCGGTTAACCTGGGGGGACCATCATAAGGGGCCCAAATATTTTCAATGCTACATTTTGTAGCTTTTTTGTAGTTATTTTGTTACGGTTAAATTAATTTTGTTGCTATAGCGGTTTTCGAGAAAACGCGACCCCCCTAGCTTAACCATTAAGTTAAGGGGCCAGAAGGTTCAAATAAAACACCACATTTTGTAGCTTGACTTGTTCGAGGGGATCACATATTATTCCTAGATTTTTTTTATATAAAAAAAAAACGATTGTTTTGTTTTTACATAGTGTTTAACTTGTCGTGGCCCTTTAGCTTAACCGTTAAGCTAGGGGGAGACAGATGTTCTTGAAAAAAAAAAATAATTTAATCGTAACAAAATAGCTACAAGAAATCTGGAACCAATACCATTCAAAAACAAAAAACAAAAAAATCGTTTTTTTTTTGATAATGGAGTGGCCCCTTAGCTTACCAATTAGGGGGTTGGCGTTTTCTCGAAAACGGCTACAGCTACAAAATTAATTTAACTGTAACAAAATAGCTACAAAAAGGCTACAAAATGTAGCATTGAAAATATTTGGGCCTATCCAGGTTAATCGAGTTCGGAAAATGAAGATATAAATTATTTTTGTGGCCGGCCGGCGGCCGTACAAAAGTACGCAGTTTTCTGGAATTGTTTACCATTTTTTAAACGTTTAGAGGACAAGGTTAAAAACGTTAAATTTAATGTGCTGAAACGATATACGGTATTGAAAGCACCGGAGTACGAGGGGGTCGCTTAGGGTCTCAAACTCCCCCCCCCCCAGAGCCACTAAAAAATCGACTTCTAAAAGTTGAATATTCCCCAAAAATCAACAATAAAATCGTAGTCTGAGACTATTTTGTTATTCAACCCCGCCTTCCCCACATTTCTGTGCGCACCACTATTAAAAGTACCATCTAATTTCGGGTACTAATATTACCGACGCTTTCGGTCAATTAGGTAGGAAAATAATAACAATTTTGTTCACCTTAATGACTGTTTAGTGTAGCATTGTTTTTTATGCACTTAGCAGCCAAGAGTGATTTTTTTTTAGAATTATATGCTTTTAATTAAAGAACACGACATACGACGATGTTTTAATTATATTTTAATGATATTAAATATTATGGTATTAGAATTTTTAAATTCCTTTAGCCTTTAGAGCTTCTTTTTCTTGACTTACCTTCAAAATCAAACCTGTAAGTAAAATAAAGTTCAATCATATAAAAGGATTCACTATAAAAAAAAAACTTCAATTCGTTCGTAAACCAAATTTTTACCTGAAACGCAATTTTTCAAACCAAAGAAATAGCAATTTTAATTTCTTTGTTCAAATTTGCTAGAATTGTTTTTTTATCGAACTGTGCAAAATCGATTCAAAATCACACCCGAATTTATAAAAATATTTTTTTTCAAAATCGTAATTTGTAAAACCCGTCGCTAACAAACCAAATTTCGGTTAAATCAATTGTGCCATCGCCAATAATGTAGACCTACATCTTTTTAGAAACTCAAGACATGTTCTTAATTTATCACAGTTATCTTGTATTTACTATGGCAGGGTATAGAGTATTATACGTTATGGGCTGTGCTTTTGGGGGACCTCACCAACAGCACAAGAGGTTTTTGTAGCACAAAAAAAATTAGTAAGATGCATTACTGGTGTACCTCAAACTCAGTTATGTAGAGACATTATTAGATCATTAAATATTTTTACTCTTTTTGATTTATTGATATATGAAATGTCGGTATATTTTTACAAAAATAGAAATAAATATAGTAGACAGTTTGATATTCACCAAAGAAACACAAAAAATCAAAGAAACTATGTAATTCCATTTCGAAATAGTAACTTGGGTGTATTTCTGCCAAATACTCTTAGTGTTAAAATTTTTATGAATTTACCAATAGAGGTGCAATCTGCTGAAAATTTAAAGTTATTTAAAAGAAACCTAAAACACTTTTTAAAGTTTAAATCATTTTATTCTTTGGATGAATATTTTTTGTAGTCATGCTACACTTTGTTAATTATTGTTAATTATTGTAATACTGATTAAAGCTCTCATGTTTTTATGTTGTTTTAAATTACGTTATATTTTTTATTTTAACAAATAGTGTTAATATTTGGCACTAGGCACCTACGTAAATTTGATTTACAATTTTTATATTTATATTTAGATTTATCATATGTGACGGGTTCCATACAATTGTTAAATTGAACACCCGTCACGTCCATGCTTTATTAGCGAAATAATTTAACAGAAATTTGGTTTAAAAAACAACCAGTTTGAAGAATTCCGGTTTTGGAAAAAACAGTTTTATAAATTTTGAGTTTAATTTTTAATGGCATTCATGGATAATGATTTAAAACGGGTTTACAAGTTTTAAGTTTGACATTAAATGGGTTTGAACAACTAATGTTCGGATAAAAAAAATGGTACTCTGATATATCGTGGGCGTTCATTCTACGAAGCACTGTATCGCTAAGGAATGTGCAATTAACTTAATAGGCATTTGTTTGACAAACTGACGAATTCCGGTGATGATTTTGACTCGGCGCGGCAGCGTGACAAACAATGGTTTGAATGAAAACGGTTGAAACCAATTCCAAGTTTAATATTGAAAATGTTTAAACAATTACGGTTCGAATAAAAACTTGGTTTAACGAAATGCCGTTTTTATAGTGATTCGTTCTTACGATGATAACACTAGTCGACACAAAAAAAAATACTTCCGCGGTTACATATCAAACATAAAAACTTCATTAAAGCTATGAATAGAGATGTTCCTGCCTTCAATCACATAAAATAAAAATGTTCCAGAATAAGTGAAGACAAGATTAAAGACGGAATTTTTGTGGGTCCCCAAATAAAAAAGCTTCTCGTGGATTCAAAGCTTCTCGTGGATTCGGGATTTGACGCTGTGCTTGAGGGGGAAAAAAGAGGCATGGGAAGCTTTTAGAATGGTGGTGACTAAATTCTTACGGAAATAAAACAGCAGAAAATTATCCAGAGATTGAACAATCATATGAAAATATGGGATGTAATATGACCTTAAAAATAATTTTTCATTATTTTAATTAGCTATAAGTTAATGAGATTTAATATTAGACTAATCATTAGCAGTTCTTATATTATGTAGTGATATGGTAGTTTATGGAAACCGGAATTATAAGTTAAAAACAATCGGACGCTTTGTCAAGAGGAACCAGAGGCTGTGTATAAGAGGAACTTAAAAAGACATAAGAAAAGTGATTAGTTTAATTTGTCATTATTTTAATTAGCTATAAGTTAATGAGATTTAATATTAGACTAATCATTAGCAGTTATTATATTATGTAGTGATATGGTAGTTTATGGAAACCCGAATTATTAGTTAAAAACAATTGGACGCTTTGTCAAGAGGAACCAGAGGCTGTGTATAAGAGAAACTTAAAAAGACATAAGAAAAGTGATTAGTTTAATTTGTCATTATTTTAATTAGCTAAAAATTAATAAGATTTAATATTAGACCAATCATTAGCAGTTCTTATATTATGTAGAGATATGGTAGTTTATGAAAACCCGAATTATTAGTTAAAAACAATGGGACGCTTTGTCGAGAGGAACCAGAGGCTGTGTATAAGAGGAACTTAAAAAGACATAAGAAAAGTGATTAGTTTAATTTGTCATTATTTTAATTAGCTACAAGTTAATGAGATTTAATATTAGACTAATCATTAGCAGTTCTTATATTATGTAGAGATATGGTAGTTTATGGAAACCCGAATTATTAGTTAAAAACAATCGGACGCTTTGTCAAGAGAAACCAGAGGCTGTGTATAAGAGAAACTTAAAAAGACATAAGAAAAGTGATTAGTTTAATTTGTCATTATTTTAATTAGCTAAAAGTTAATAAGATTTAATATTAGACCAATCATTAGCAGTTCTTATATTATGTAGAGATATGGTAGTTTATGAAAACCCGAATTATTAGTTAAAAGCAATGGGACGCTTTGTCGAGAGGAACCAGAGGCTGTGTATAAGAAAAATTTAAAAAGACATAAGAAAAGTGATTAGTTTAATTTGTCATTATTTTAATTAGCTATAAGTTAATGAGATTTAATATTAGACTAATCATTAGCAGTTATTATATTATGTAGTGATATGGTAGTTTATGGAAACCCGAATTATTAGTTAAAAACAATTGGACGCTTTGTCAAGAGGAACCAGAGGCTGTGTATAAGAGAAACTTAAAAAGACATAAGAAAAGTGATTAGTTTAATTTGTCATTATTTTAATTAGCTAAAAATTAATAAGATTTAATATTAGACCAATCATTAGCAGTTCTTATATTATGTAGAGATATGGTAGTTTATGAAAACCCGAATTATTAGTTAAAAACAATGGGACGCTTTGTCGAGAGGAACCAGAGGCTGTGTATAAGAGGAACTTAAAAAGACATAAGAAAAGTGATTAGTTTAATTTGTCATTATTTTAATTAGCTAAAAATTAATAAGATTTAATATTAGACCAATCATTAGCAGTTCTTATATTATGTAGAGATATGGTAGTTTATGGAAACCCGAATTATTAGTTAAAAACAATCGGACGCTTTGTCAAGAGAAACCAGAGGCTGTGTATAAGAGAAACTTAAAAAGACATAAGAAAAGTGATTAGTTTAATTTGTCATTATTTTAATTAGCTAAAAGTTAATAAGATTTAATATTAGACCAATCATTAGCAGTTCTTATATTATGTAGAGATATGGTAGTTTATGAAAACCCGAATTATTAGTTAAAAGCAATGGGACGCTTTGTCGAGAGGAACCAGAGGCTGTGTATAAGAAAAATTTAAAAAGACATAAGAAAAGTGATTAGTTTAATTTGTCATTATTTGAATTAGCTATAAGTTATGAGATTTAATATTAGACTAATCATTAGCAGTTCTCATATTATGTAGAGATATGGTAGTTTATGGAAACCCGAATTATTAGTTAAAAACAATTGGACGCTTTGTGAAGGGGAACCAGAGGCTCGGTATAAGAGAAACTTAAAAAGACATAAGAAAAGTGATTATTAGTTTAATTTGTCATTATTTTAATTAGCTATAAGTTAATGAGATTTAATATTAGACTAATCATTAGTAGTTCTTATATTATGTAGAGATATGGTAGTTTATGAAAACCCGAATTATTAGTTAAAAACAATGGGACGCTTTGTCAAGAGGAACCAGAGGCTGTGTATAAGAGAAACTTAAAAAGACATAAGAAAAGTGATTAGTTTAATTTGTCATTATTTTAATTAGCTATAAGTCAATGAGATTTAATATTAGACTAATCGTTAGCAGTTTTTGTATTATGTAGAGATATGGTAGTTTATGAAAACCCGAATTATTTGTTAAAAACAGTGTCACACTTAAATTCTCAAATGACGCATTTATGCAATAAATGGACCTAAAATATTGAAGTCCTATTTTTTATTTACGACCTATGAAAATTTTTCAAAAAACTATTTTTAACCACGACCTTAAAAAAAATAAAATTTGTTGCCTAGTATAAATAAGATGCAAATTCAGCAGTGCTGAGCGGCTACATAGCAGCTCAAACAACTCCCTGTGCAATCTACAAAATAGAGAAAAAAATCCTCGGAAAACGTAATAAAAAAGATTGAAAAACACCTGACTCGGCCCTACCTTTCTACTTTGTTCATAATAAACAATAAAAATTCGGTTAACAAAGCCGAAAAATTGCCTGATTTATCACTGGCAACATAAATGAGAGGTCTTTTTTATTGTTTGCGATGTTTCAAAAGAAAAAGCACAGATTCTATAATAAAATATGAATCCGGCTTTTTAGTCTAAACTAGCCAAATGTACATAGGGTTCTACGGTAGGTGAAGGTCTTAAAAAGCCTAAAAAATTAAAAATAACGTATATCTTTTTAAATAATTTTTGTGCATATAAATAAAAGTGAGCTATGAGAAAAAAAAAATTGTTTTGTCATTCTGGGATACGTTAACTCAAACCTATTTTGATCAAACTTGGCACCGGGCGATGAGCTGATTAGTTTTTAATGGTGATGGGGGAGAGGGGGTTGAAAAGAGGTTAGGAAGGGGGGTTAAACTTTAAAAAATCTAAGTTACGAACCGTAGCAGCTAGCGACAATGACATTTTCAACAAAAACTATAGCTGTCATGAAGTCTGTCAGTTTTTGAGATATTCAAGAAAAATAAAATTATGGAAGGCTATACCTGCGCTTGTAGCTCTCTAACCAGTGAATCGATTTCGATGAGGTTTTTTACTCTTTGGATAGTTTCTCAAAGTGTTCTTAACTATGTTAGCTAAAAAGTAGTTCCGGAGAAAATACGTTTTCTACACCGGCGATCCCTTGGGGCGGATAGGGGGGGAGCTTCCCCCCCCCCAATGTTGTTTTCAGTTGCTTGCCGTTGGAAAATATGAAGGTTCAGTTGTGAAATGTCATGTGGTTTATCAAAACGGGGGTTTAAAAAAAAATAATCTTACTTGGTATCAAACAAATAGTAGATCTGCTTGTGTTTAGTAGTCAACGGAAAAAAGTCGTTAATTCCGGTTAAAAGATCTTGGCGAAACAAAACGAACTGAAAGAGAAGGAACTTCTAGCTTGAATCCGCAATTGCCGTCGTTTGTCTTAAAAAAAAACAAAAAGTCCCCGATAGAGCACTCGTAAAGAGTCGTAGAGACTACCATGTTTATTAGTAAATTTTTATCCCGACCCCGACCGACCTAGATTCCTGATTTTTACTCTATGTTACACTGAAAAAAAAATATAAGAGTAATATCACATTAAAAATTCGAACATTATCATTTACTACGTTCATACGCACCTAAAACCGCTTTTATATAAGGACGGTTTCAAATAAAATCACTTTCTCCCAGGATTTATACGTGAAACAAACAAAACAACTAATTCAACAACAGATTTTTCGGTAAAACCAAGGTTAAATACTTTTTTAGGTTGAAAAAAATGCGCTAAAGCGCTTTTGATAACCCGCTTTCTTAAATCGCTTTAAAATAAAATCGATTTAGTGTTTAAAACGGCTTTAGTGGTGTTCATACGACAAAATTTTCGAACAGTTCTTACATAAAAGCGCTTGAAGAAGCACGTATAAACAAAGTATTTGAATTAAAGCCTATTTAGATATCAAAAAACGATCGCGAAAAAAAAATTTTAGAAAAAACATTTTTTTTTGTGCACGTAATGTGGCTCGTTTTTCGGACCGAATACTTTTTTTGTGTAGTTTTAGCAGTAGCGCACCTAGAAATTAACTTCGAGGGGGGGGTTAAGGATAAATACTAAAAACTTAATTTGGAGTAAAAACGTGACCATAACGAGGCTTCTTCTTCTTTCTTCTCTTCTTCTTCTCGGTACGCCATTGGTTTTAAATCCCATCAATGTTAAGAAAAAAATTTAATCAGCCCCTAATTAATTTATTATTATGGATATCAAATATTAATATAATAGTCAGCGCTTTGTTAATTATACGAATCCAATTTCATTTTATTATTTTAAATTTAATATTTTATTTCTCAATCAGATATTATCCAGTTTGTTTCAATATTTTACGTGAATGGAGTTTAAATCACCGATTTTATTAGAAAATTTACTGAGATAATGACACTTCAATTTTCACAAATAGAGAGTTCTTCATCGTAATCGTATCTCAGTGCGCATGCTCAGAGCGGAGACGTCGTACAATAGCGACTACGTCGCACCTATCTCTACGACCACCCTTGCAGTATTCGTACGCAGCTAGCGTATCCTAACCATTTTGTTATCTGTGAGATTTTATAAATGCCTGATCCTCAGTTTCACTACTCCTTCCATTTTTCATTCTATTGCCCTCTCCCTTTGTCCGATAAGGAAAGAAATAGAAGTGAGCGGCGAGAAGTAAAAATGTGCATCAAGCACTGAACAAAAATTGGTTTGGTAAAGTCGTACGTTGTAAGCAAAACGTTAACTCTTTTTTTAGGGACACTCATAAACGCATCAAAGATTCGCTAACAACAAGAAATCATAAATAGCTTGCCAACTGTGTCTATTGCATGCTGTCTAGACTATGCAATAGGCTAAAAGTTTACAAGCATAATTTAAGATTAATTCTAATTGTAAAAATTGAACCCTTTTAGAATATTACTATAGTTCAGTCGAACCTATTTAACTCCACCTTAAGGTGATAGTTACTACGTTTATTTTTCGACTTTAAATACACGGCATAAATCGGATTTAACGGCTTTCTGGGGCTAGTAGTGACAGCTAATCTCGCCCAGCTGATATTATCTATCTATCTATCCTTGCCACTTTTTTGTCTTTTTGTATAACGAGTATATCTGGTCTATTGTGTGGTATTTCCCTATCTGTTATAATAGATTTGTCCAATATATTTTCTAGACTATATCTTATTATCCTTGCTACTTTTTTGTCTTTTTGTATAACGAGTATATCTGGTCTATTGTGTGGCATTTCCCTATCTGTTATAATAGATTTGTCCCAATATATTTTTTAGAGTGTAATTGTTTTTATTTCATGAGAAAGATCAGTGTATTTAGCTATTTTCTGGTTTCTTGCTACACGTAAATTGTGGTCGTTTGGGATCGTTATATCTATTATCCTTGCTACTTTTTTGTCTTTTTGTATAACGAGTATATCTGGTCTATTGTGTGGCATTTCCCTCTCTGTTATAATAGATTTGTCCCAATATATTTTCTAGACTGTAATTGTTTTTATTTCATGAGAAAGATCAGTGTATTTAGCTATTTTCTGGTTCCTTGATTTCACGTAAATTGTGGTCGTTTGGGATCGTTATATCTATTATCCTTGCTACTTTTTTGTCTTTTTGTATAACGAGTATATCGGGTCTATTGTGTGGCATTTCCCTATCTGTTTTAATAGATTTGTCCCAATATATTTTCGTGTTTGTATCTTCCATGTGGTCCTTTGGCGTGTACTTGTAGTATAGTGATACGTCTTTTATTAATTCATATTTTTTGCAGATCGCCTGATGGAACACTTGGGCCACTTCATCATGCCTTTTTTATGGTCACGCGGTGCCAGAAAGGAACATCTAGACGTCAGGTGTTGGATTCTTTCTGCCTTCTCTCCACACAGTCTGCATCTATCAGGTCTTCTGGAAGGATGCACCATCGGTAGTTTCTCGTGTAGATCACCTGATCTTGTATAGCCTAAAGGAATCCCTCTGTTTCCATCATCAGTACACTCTTTTGGTAAGATACAGCGTTGAGTGTTCCTTATCTACATCCTGGCTGCTTAGTGTTGCTGCGTACCGACCCTGAAGTTCCTTACTTTTCCAGTCTTTCTGCAGTAATCTATCTCTTTGCAGTAATTTTTATTTTCTTTTTCAGGTGGATCATGGTTTGACAGTTTCAATGGAGTCAATGCAGAGTCTAGGGCAGAGATTGTAGTATACGTTGGGTGATTTCTGGATTTTATGTAAGTAAAGAGATTTTCACATTCTTTGTTGTGTGCTTCTTTCAGGTTTCTCAAACCTCTCCCTCCGTTTTGTGGTAAGTATAGCGGTTTTTGCTATGAGATGTTGTTATTAACCTATCCATGTTATCTAGGTCTGTGGTGCGCCATTTTATTATTCCAAAGCTGTACGTCACCATTTTTTTTCAAGGGTATCAAGGGGAAATCTTGCATAAGACGCCCGAACTACTTTCCTGCCAGTCATTTCTCCTCTACGAGGAGAGCCCGGGTAGTGTCGGATTCCTACCGACTAAAACCCCTCGATTGTGACTCCAACCTGCCAGGTGGCAAGCCACAGTCACTGCACTGCAGCCATTACTGGCTTATTGTGCCATGTATTACCCATGTATTTATAGCTGTAATTTTTGCAGGGGCGTACAGGTTTGACTTAAGAATTCGGCACAGTCTACTTTTCAGATATTTTAGTGTTATCTCTTTACAATGACCTTGTTTTATGGTAAGGGTTTGTTGCATGCGTAGGTATTTGTATTTTTTATCTAGCGGAAGTGGTGTAGAAGCTTGAATCTTTCCAGATTTGACATGGACAAACGAGCATTTTTCTAGTCCAAATTCCATGACGATCGCTCCACTGAACGCTGCAACCAATTTCAATATTATTATTATTATTTTTTGTATGTTATCACACCAAAGGGTGGGTAGATTTCCGAAGTTCTCCAGGCTTCAAAAATTATCGCTTAGAGAGAGCGCGACGGGACTCTTCCAAATATCTGATGGTTTGTTTGCTGAGACCATTTGCAGAAATAATTATGGATTTTATTTCTACCGTTTGCATCCTCCACATATCCTGAATTTTATCTGCCGGAGCTTCATATTTTTCTTTTTTTGTTTTGTACGCTTTGCTAATGTTGTCATCCAGAGGAATGCTAAAGTCTATGAATGGGCCATTCCACCGTAACGTACAGGACATTTTCTCGGCATTTTTTTCTATTTTTTGTGATTTTTAAGTCCATGTGTCCATAAAATTAGTATTTAAAATATTTTTCATGTAGTTTAATGTGTTGGGAAAATAATAAAATGGACCGAAACCCTGCAGGTTTAATGGTAATTCAGTTACAAAATCTTGAGTGCCTGTCACGTACAGGACACTTTTGGAAAATGAGAATGTCCTGTACGTGACGCGCCTTTTAGATTTTGTTAATAAATTACTATTAAACCTGCAGGGTTTCGGTCCATTTTATTATTTTCCCAAGACATTAAACTGCATGAAAAATATTTTGTACAATACTTTTCTGGACAATAAGTATTTAAAAAAAAACACAAAAAGTAGAAAAAAATGCCAAAAAAATGTCCCGTATGTGACTGTGGAATGGCCCGAAAATCTCAAATCGTGTTCAAAACGCGTTCAAATCGCTTCATGAAAGGTGAATCGTGTTAAAAACGTTCAGTTCCACGTGAAAACGTAGTAAATTTAAATCTTAAATCTCGATTGGACACATTAGTTCTTAATTTCTGTGTGAGCTCTCAGATAAGGCTTTTAAATTAAATCTGGCCGAGAAAGTGATAGACCGTGCCAGACCAATATCCGTTTTTTTATTTTGCTCGGTCTATTTTCTCTTTTGAAATCATTCTCCTTCTTTTACATTAACTTCTTAAACCTTCAAGACAAATAATCCTCTCCGGAATAAGTGGAAAAATAGAAAGTGTCACGTAACAAAATCCCATGATGTCGACTTGACGGAACAATTATCTGGATAGCATTAAAGAGTAAGCAAGTAAAGTAAGTAGGGTGATTTTGGTCAGACAGTTTAACGGCAAATTTCTTACTCGGATGGTTACCTTTACCGCAAATAAAGGTTTAGTCTGACCATCAATCTAGGAGACTCATTATTATTCATGGCCGATAAGCATTTATTGCGACTCAGCGGGTGTTCGAATGGAAGCAGGGACGCACTTAGTGTTGTAATAGATCAGTGAATTTCTACCACGGATCACCTTAAAGGTGAAGAAGATAATGTTTTATTGACGGTTCGGTCTAACAATTTTTTTTTAATGTAAAAATTATTTTAATCTAATAGACACATCCTATACCTACAAAATATATTTGCTCATAGAATAAAAAACACAAACATAAGTTAAATTTATAAAATTGAGTTTAACAGGTACATACATATATAGCACAAAAAAATACGGGATAGTAAAAAAATTAACAAATTTTAAATTAAGTCAGTTTCACTGTCACTGTTGTCATTAAAGTCTATGATAATTTTTTCTCTGGGTAGCAGATCTATATTTATATATGATTTTTCTATTTTGTGGACATCAGCTACGCAATTTTCCCAGTTTTTACTTAAAATATTCTGTTCCGCTGACCTAATTAAAACTACCATAGAAGAATTTAAAGTTGGCGAAACATTATTTCTTTTAACCGCTGCTTTTAGCTCATGCCATATCTGTTCAATTGGATTAAACATGCAATGGTAAGGAGGAAGTCTCCACACCTTATGGCCCATTTCTTCCGCCAAAGTATCATAATAGTATTGTTTTTGTACTGAAAAGGCCTTAATTATTTAAAGCAATTGGTTTTTGGTGTAGCTATCCTCAAAATATATATTATTTTCTAACATGTAGTCCTGAATGGTAAGTTTTGTGTCATTTGAACACGGAACTTTATTTAGCCTTCTACTGTGGTAGCTCGCATTATCCATCACAATTACACTATTTGGAGGTGTATTGGAAAACAGTTTATTCTTGAACCAGTCTTCAAATAATTCCGCTGTGGTATCGTCATGGTAGTCAGTATGGCAATCCTTTATATTTTTGGCTGATAAGGCCAACGCATTTCGTATAAACCCATTTTCTGTTCCAGCATGAATTATTGTGATAAGCTTTCCTTTATTTGATGGAGCTTTAGTTGTGCAGTCACCAGACGAATCTACCTAACCTTTATCTGGAACTTCATGGGTGTCAAACCAAGTTTCATCGAGATAAACAATATCCCTATTACTTTCTCTATACTCGTGCATTGCAATTAAATATTCCATCCTCCATTTTTTTAAACGAGCCGATTCCATAATCACTTGCCGTTTATTAATTTTTTTATTTTAAAACCGTTTTTTAAAATACATTTTCCCAGTGTCTCACGGCAACACTGTATTCCTGTATCATTGTTTGTAAAGTAGGAATCATTTGTTCCCTATACATTTGATATATTTTTCTATGAATCATATCCACATCACCCATGTCCAATTTCTAAGAAGTATTACAATTCTTCCTATTTCTTCTCCCAACTATCGGTTTATATACTACAGGCCACACTGTTTTTACCGATCTTCGTGTTAAAGCTGCCGTCATAAATGTCAAATATCACTTTTTTGTATCAAGTGACAAAATATCGCGTTTAAATTGTTTTTTATAATGTATTTCTCTTGCAACGCCATTATTCCCCGTATATCCACGTGACGTACTCGGTTGTTCCTCCCACGGACGAAACATTTTTCATACAATCACAATTAACAACAAATAACTCCTTTTGTAACCAAACACCAACTGCTAACTGATTTTCAAAACTACAAATCAGCTTGGTATCTTAAGCCTGTCCTAATTATGTTAAGAAAATTAATTTGTAACGTAATCAAACCCTAATGTTATAACGTTTCGCAATTAGTCATAAAAGTGATAAATTTTAATTCGGCAAAAAAAAAACTTATTAAGAAATAATTACACATTTTTAAATCCGCACCGGTAATCCTCAGAAATGGTAGCATGTTTACAGCTTTTTTTTATTTAGTTTCACACCCCAAACAATAGGTGATTATTAGGGTAAGGGATTAGCATTGATAATGAGTCGCTTAGATCTATGATCGTACCATAACTTCACGACGTACCCAAACACAACGTTTGGCGATAAATATAGCCCTTTTTCGTTTGTTGCATCATTTTTGCTTGGGTTTTTTGAATTTTTCTGGTAGAAGCAGTGGTTTAAGCTACACTATCACTATTTCCTTATTGATAAAGAATTAAACTTGCAACATTTTTCCCCGTTTAAGAGTTATCCAAGAAAAACGCTTTTTTGAGTTTTTTGGAGGTTAGAAATGACAGTTCCTGAGGAGGTAGGAATGCCTAAACTTGTTAATAAAGAAAAATTTTGGGTTCTAATTTTTTCCTTTATTTTTCCTATGTAGCGAAGTCTATAATCATATCAACCCCACACTTCTAATAATGGCATAAAAATAAAGTTCAAATAAAAAATTAACAAATTTTAGTAAAACAAAACGAACGTTCTAACCTATAAATCTTCCACCACAGAATCACACCAAGTTTGGTTGGTTGGCTTTTTAACGATAAAGGTAGTCACTATTCGACGCTAATTAGCGCCTGTGGTTACCTTTAATAAAAGTAAGAGCGTGACAGAGCGCTACTGCGCCCGAGCAAAATACAGGTAAGAGCCAAAGGGGGCATCATAAAAGAACTGAACAAATAATCAAGAGCAGATTTTAATAAAAAAGCTGGCGAAAATGTTAACAAAATTATACTAAATATACGATTTTTGATACGATCTAGGCAGGAAGTTCTTTAAAATTTTGATTAATATAGGTGCACTGAAAAAAAGGATTACTTGTGTCAAGAGAAATTCTCTTGAATAGGTCCAACCCCCCTGTGTCCTTGAATGAAGATCATTATTATTTTGAATCAAAAGAAAATTGCTTGCGACAAGAGAATTCTTCTTGTTCCAAGAGAAAAATGGTCTTTAATCAAGGACACAGGGGGGTTGGACCTATTCAAGAGAATATCTCTTCAGCAGAGATATCCTTTTTGTCAGTGTGTGCCGCAGGCGAAAATTTTGAGAAAATTAAACTAAAAATGCCATTTTTGATCCGGTTTAAATTCTGTATCGTAATCGTAAACATTATCGGTTTTATGGCGCCGCAGGCAACACTTTTTTATAATTTAAGCGGGAAGTTTTTTAAAATTTTTAATTAATCTAAATGCCCTCTGGCGAAAATTTTAGGAAGATAATACTAAAATGCCATTTTGAACACGTTTTCAATGCTGCATATAAAAAATTGTTTAAAATATTTAAATATACAATTAAAAATATAAACGGTGTGATAGCTTCACAGTCGAAAAGTTTTTGGGATTTTTTTCTGTTATTTGTAATAAAAATAATCCATCCCCCCCAGAAACTTGCGTTTGTGTCCCTTGACATCCCAGAAAACCGAACTAAACCTAACTCAGACTACAAAGTGCAAATAATAGAGAGCAGAGCTTCGCGACGCAGTGTTGACGTTGCTTACGGAAGTTCTCGACTCCAAAGTAAGTATTATCCGTGTGAGTGTGATTATTTTAACTTTCAATTAGCCGGATTCAGATCTCTGGCGACGCCTTTGGCAAGGGTAAAATTTTACTCGACACTTAGGGTCATAGTTTCCAGTCAGATATTAATTAAAGCAAAAAAAAAACTACGTTTGGCAACGCCTTTCTCCATAATTTTTTAAATCTGACCCAGGGAAAACATAAAATTTTGCTGATTTTTTGCACGTTTGCAAAAAAGTCGATAAAAAAGATTTTGTTCTGTTATCTTTCTCGAAGGTATAGAAAAAAATTCTTTTAAAAAAATTATAAAAAAAAATATATTTAAAAAAAAATTATTTCTTTGGTTGAAAACCACGTGTCGCTAACTGCTGCGGTTCGTGAGTTACAATTTTTTAAAAAGTTTAATCCCCCGCCTCCTACCCTCTTGCCAACCCCCACTAAAAACTAATAAGCTCTGCGTCTGGTGACAAAGTGAATTTTTGTGCCAAATTTGATAAGAATCGGTTTAGCGGTTTTCGAGTTATTGTGTTACAGACAGACACCTAGACAGACAGATCCCAAAATTTTGTATTTAGGTCTTTTTTGACCCAAATGACTCATTTTTAGTGAAAATAAAAGAAACTTTTATTTTGCCGATCCCAATACCCTCTATAATATGTATGGATGGCTAATAGTGGATAATTATATCAACAATTTCATCTGGAATAAATTATTCCTTTTAATATTTCCCTTTTTAAGCAAAACAAAGTTTTCTTTTTCCAAAAGCATGGGCACCCTGACAAAGAAAGAACGAAAGAAATTGATTTTGAGAGAGAAATACGTAGTTCAAAAATTGTAACACACACATGACCTTGACTCTATCTTTTTAGTTTTTACAGATTTTTTATAAATTAATTTAATACATATGTGTTATAAACATCAATTAATTAAACTAGGATTTTTCGAAAGAGAGTCTTAACTTTGACTACTGCTCACCATTAGAAACTCTACGATAAATTTTAAACAGCACACCTAGGGACATTTTACTCTTCATTTTAGGGCGAGATGCACACAAACACACAAAACCACATGTGTAACTAGGATAAAAACAGATGATACTTCTGGACGTGTATTCCTGAACAGGGAGCAGCATAGATCTATGGCGAATGATCACATGGAACGAAAACGTTATATGAAAATCATGCGTTTCCGATCGCATGTTCCGGAACCGAAGAACAGCGTCGAATCTAGTGACGCTTGCGCAATAAAGGTTTTTTTCTTGAAAGAACCCCGCTCACTTAGCATTGCCTCTGGCTTTCGGTTGGAATGGGCTGGACGTTTGATATAATGTAGATCTGGTCCACCTGATCAACGTTTAAGTGGACCTCTTTTTGATCCGACCCACGGTTTCAGAGATATAGGTGTTGAAAGCTGGAGGTTTCAGATTTTAGGGACTTTTCACTAAAAATCAGTTTTTTGCCTATTTTCTTGTATTCGAGTAGCTAACTTGCTACTTCCAGTACACCAGTTTTTAGATAGAGAACGAGGCTCTTCAATGCAGTTGAAAAAATTGACATATTTTATTTACGTCAGGGGCGGCATAAAACTTGAAACACGTAAGAAACTTTTTTTTTATAACTTCATCAAAAACATGATTTTAGTAACTGTCTGCAGATAACTAAAGCATGGCTTTTTTGGTTACCGATGCAAAAAAACTTTTTTTTTTATCACGGGTGCAAAAAAAGATTTCTGTCCGTTTTTTACCCAAAGTTAATGAGAAATAGCAGAAAATAGTAATATTGAAAAAATCTAATTATTCTTGCCTAAGAATTAAGCCATTTCCGCCAGGTTTCACCAAAAAATCATTTAAAAAAATCGTTAAAATATCAAATTGTCAAAGATTAAAATGTCGCAACAATGAACGTCCCCGAGTAAAAAGACACATCGCTATGGAAACGATTGTTATTTTTATTATTGTATAAAAAAAGTACTGTGCTTTTTTTTATTCGCGTTTTTAAATGCCTCGCTGCGCTCGTTAGTTAAACCAACGCTTGTAAAAAAAAGCACTATTGTAGCCACTAGTTGTTAAAACTACTATTTAAAAACGCAATTTTTCGTAAAATCGCTGATTAAAAAAGAACAAACGGTGAAATATTTTTTTATGTTTGATGTGTTATAGAAAAATCTTTTAAAAAAAACCATAGTCACACTATGTGAAAAACGCCCGTGGACCTGGAAAATGCTCGGGTTATTCTCCCCATTTTTACTATAAGTATGTGTATGCCATGCTAGAGACCAGAAGGCTCAGCCGCTTTTGACAAAAGTGGTACCGCTGGAGTGCTCTGAGTTTCAGAGGTACCAAGTATATGCCACATATTGTTCTAGAAGAAAATCAATATGGCGGACGCGAGACGCCATTCTGTCATTTTTTTTATACTTTTGAGATATAACTTAATAATAATATAACAAAAATATAAAGCCATCTGATAATATGAATGTTTTTCTTTGGTTTCTTTAAAGTGATCACCCAACACCGTTTCTCCTGCTTCGAACTCCCCCCCTCTCCTACCCCCTCCTTTCCCCAACCCAGGTGACCCGCTTAAGAATATGTAATGCAAGGTGTCGCATATCAATTAAAAAAAACTTAGCATCCCTAAAATCTGAAACCTCCAACTTAATCAGGGAGAACAGACCTACAACATATCAAACGCCCAGCCCATTCCAACCGAAAGGCAGTGGCAATGCTAAGTGAGAGGGGTCCTTTATTGTTTTCTATACAGGACGTCCACGGTTTATCAGAATGTGCAAAATCAAACCCGTTAAATAAAACAAAGTTCAATTACAAAATTATTCACTATAGAAACAGCAATTCGTTAAACCAATTTTGCATCCACCCGTCTTGCATTCATGTGTTATTGGCGAATGCGCAATCAATTTACCAAAAATTTTCTGATAAATTACGGGTTTTACGAATTCCGGGTTTCATATTGAATGAGTTTGATGAACAATGGTTTAATTAAAAATGGGTCTTATAAATTTCGAATTTGTTATTGAATGTGTTTGAAGAATTAAGGTTCGGAAATTGCCGTTTATATGGTAAATAGTTCTTACGATAAAAATTTTTATTAAATACGGTCTGATAAATTCCTGGTTTAATAAACCATAGGCGTTCTCTATAGGTAGGTTTAGATAATGCACTCCATTCACTCTTTTCGACTCCTTTTACTCCAGTATTCAAATAGGAGTAAAAAGTGTAGTGCCTTTTAGTGTTCGGGTATTAGGAGCAGTCAAAAAGAAGTCACTCCATAAGTCCCACCTCGCGAAGGTAGGGTGCCGGTGCAAGCATGCGCAGTAACTTGTTTGGGACACACAACCCTAGTTTATTTTTTTTTCAGGATAAGCAAGGTAACCGGGCACCAGGTCCCCAGAGGGATAAGATCAAGTTTAAAATTGAACTGGCGCTAATCCCAATTCGAGATGAGCACGGCAGTCTTATCGCCAAAGAAACAGGCATGGTCCTTATGTTAAATGACGAAAGTAAGTACCTGTATGTTTTGTGTAGGAAGGAAATTCTCGCTTAAAGCTGCAGTCAGAGTCGCCATATCTGTCTTACCTATAAATCTTTCGTTAACCTATGACCAAGATAAATATAATAAAAAATACCTCATTAAACGTTAGGTTAGTTTACACTTTTCACTCCGACGCGTTCGTCTATTACAATTCCACTCCAAACACTCTAACGCACTCTCACTCCACTCCTACACCACACCACTCCAACTCTTTAATATAACCCGAACGTTCCATACTTTATTACTTTTCGACCGTGGAAGGTGACAGATCCCATGCGATATATCCCATCGCACGAGAGAAAGACCGGATCGTATAACTTTGAAGAATACACGTCCTGGGGCTGAATGTTCTCAAAAATACATTAAATAAACGAATATAAAATAGCTATTTATACGCAGACGTCTCTCGAAATGAAGCTGTTCGCCTGTCGTGGGCCAAGCGATCAAGTTCGCACGGTTTTTGAGTGAATGATCGGTGAACGCTTGTAGAAGAATATCACAATTATAATCCGTGTGCGCATTCATATGCGTTCTCAGGTCGAGAATCCGGCCCCTGGTGAAAAGCGGAGTAAAACGCAACCTTAATAAAATAAGAATAAATAAAGAAAAAGATGATTTGTTGTCGTTGCGTTTAGCGCCTTTCCGACAAAATACATAAACGAGCAAGATGTAACCGAACGACGAAAAAAGACGGTAATTTCCTGGAGTGTCCGACTTTCGTGGAGTACCCGAGTTTCCTGCAGTGGCCAGTTCATTAAGCGCTACGGCAACATAACATTCGGTTCCGATTTAATCTCTACATTAAATATTTCTTTAAAAAATTTTGTTGTCGGCATTTAACCAACCAATATAAATACCTGTCTCTTTGTTTGTTCCAGCATTACGCAGAAACTACTAAACGGATTTTGATGGGAGTTTCAATACCGTGTTCCTTGGAGTCCTGGGCAGTTAATACATTGACAAAAAAGTGTGGCCCATAGTGGATACTGTAAAATTACTTATTGCGTGTAATTTTACAAAAAGATTTACCTTACAATTTACACACCTGACAGTGTATATTCACATTTATTTGTATAGATTTAGAATGATAAGTGTATTGCTACTTTATATAAAATTTAATTTTATGTAGGTAAAACACAACTTTACCCCTTACATTGTAAAATTGCCATAGTATTACATTTATGTATGATTTTTGTCAGACTTTCCACAAATATTCTAAAAAAAAATGGAGGTGATTTGTAAAAAGCAATCGAATATCATCAAATCCCAAATTCAAGCTGTAAATTACATGAACTATAATAAAGATACCTCATATAACAACGGAATAATGCACTATTCAGTGATATAACTATGAGACACTACAACGGCCCCGCCATTGCATTTTCCGAAAAAAAAGTCGTAACGTAGTAGTATCAAGAGCCAAAAACTCTTTTGGGGGCGAGTCAGTTACGCCAGGCATGCGCAGTAGATTTTTCGGCTTTGGACTCGCCTTGCTCCCAGGGCCAATCCTGATTTTTAAATTATTTTCTTTGTTTTTTAAAGTTATTATTATTACACATTTTGCGATCCTTGGGCCATTACCTATACGAAGACTTTCGTTATATTAATTTTTAAAGCCGGGAGAGATCATGCACACTCGACAGACAATGAACTTGCACACGAAAAAAAAATACTGGTACCAAGAGGATACATGTTGATCCAAGCATAACTTCGTTTTGATAGTCCTCAATATTATTAAGTCGTTGGAACAAGTATACACAACTACTTGAATAGATATTTAGGCTCTTTTTAAGGCAAACATTTTTGATTAAACTAAGAATAAGAATTCCTTAAATCAAGAAATTCTATGTTTGATCCAAACGGTTTATACTCTTAAACCAACAAATCGAACTAAACTATAATCTAACCTAAACTACCGTACCTAACTAAAAAGCCACTGCACTCGATTTGACGTCATCAATATGGCGTCGAAGTTTGGCTGACGTTTCCAATTGATTTGTTTTGATGTGTTATTGATTTTCTATGGTTTTCCCAGTAAATTGTGAAAAGTGGATTATAAATTGTTAAAAAAGATAATAAACTAGTAAAAGCATTATGCCCTTAAAGTACTGCATGCCTGTCGCGGGAATTACGATGGGGGGGCCAAAGGTTTCCGTTTTTGACGCCAATTTATGGGTGTATGCTATAAGAAGGAAGGATTTTGCAATCACGAAGAATTCCAGGGTAACGGTCAAGCCATGATGGTAATTTAAGGCTTAAAATATTTTAGCATAATTTAAGGGGTAACGTTTTTGATGAAGCAATTTTTTACTACGTTTTTCACATTTTTATGTCATGATATTGCTCACATTTTAAAGCTTTCTTTCGAAACTTTCTTTTTCTAGAATAAAACACTTAATTTTTTAAGTTTTCACTGTTTTTTAGGCGTTGAAAAAAAGTACGTTTTATAGCTTATAAGACATAACGTACTGGTTTTTTTTGTTTTTGTTATGGTAAAGCCATGATGGTATTTAAGACTTAAAATATTTTAGCATAGTTTAAGGGGTAACGTTAGCATTTTTGACTATGTTTTTCACATTTTTATGCCATAATTTTTCTCACATTTTAAAGCTTTCTTTTCAGACTTTCGATTTTTAGAATAAAACACTCACTTTTTTCAAGTTTTCAGTGTGTGTTTAGCGTTCAAAAAAAGTAATGCCAAAAAACATTTTTGCTCTGTTAAAATGAAAAATATTTAGAGAGGGCAGAATGTTAGAGGTAGATGGAAAGATAATTTAGTGAAGGGCAAAAATATTTAAGGTTGTTGAGGAGAGACAGCACGCTATAAAAAAGTATTTTAGAGAAAGATGAAAATAATTTAAGGCAATTGTTTAATTTTTCAAAGCATAAAGTGTGTTAGACATAAGGTGGTATTAATTTATTTCAATCAAAGTTCTTTACAGTCTTTAAATTTATCAGAAAACGTATCCTACTATAAGTGTGTTTAAGCACATGTAAAAATCATTTAACAGGTATTTAACTAAATTATTTTAAGGGCCATCATGGCTTTACTTTTGTTTAAAGTCTATTAAGTACAAGACCAATTTTTTGAGCCGCGTTTTTGTAGGGTTGAGTTTTAGCTTTCTGATTGTTTTGTCTGAAATGCCTTGGAAAATGAATATGGCTAAAAACCATATGAAAATTCTGAAAATGCTTTTTATTTATATAAAATAATAAAGTTGGTAACCTAAAATATGTGATAAAAAATTGAAATATAACATAAAAAAATTACAATAAAAACAACACTTAGAAGTTGTAAGGCTTACGGCCACTTGCACCGACTTTTTTTGTAATTTTCCTTTAACTAATTCTGTCTTTAACAATGAGTGCAGGGGAGATACCAGATCTTTCCATCTCTTGTGCCCCCACTGATAGAGAGAATCGAGCATCAATAAACCATACAGGTCAGGAAAAAAATCCATATCGGTGATCACTCTTAATCAATGCCAGTGCTAAGATAGTCCTTGGAATAGTTTATGGTGACGGGTGAAAAATTTTGCGGGTTAGAGAAGTACCTAGACCTCAACTAGACATTTATACATGCTCTAAAATATTTTTGTATATATGAAATATAATCTGGTAAAATTTTATATCGTTTATTTTAAGGTTTGTTAAATGTACGTCAGAAAAAATGAAATTAAGCGTTCAACCAAATTTTATACCGCTCTTGGAGATGTTCTTGATATCCCATTAAAAATACCTCGACTCGTAATCATATTTTATATTGTTTTATACCACATAAGTAATAACCAAGGAGGGAAATAAAATAAAAATTCAGCCCCAGGGATTAAAAAGTACCTTTTTAATCCCTAAAGTGCCAAATATATATATATTTTTTAAATATTTACTTATGCACCAGTTATTATGTTCAGTTTGTGTGTGCTAAAACATAAAAGTACATAAAGATATGAATATAAATTATATAAAGGTATGTATTACTATATTTTTCTTTAAAATCATTTTTCACTCTTAGTATTTTTATTTATTCTACTGTAAATCGTATCAGCCAACCTAGGCGGCCATCTTGAAATGAGTTCATTGGCTTTTTAGTTCAGAAGGTGTTGGACTCGCACAAGCTTTACATATCTAATAGAAAATTGTTCTCGTATAAGTACTTGTTTGTCGCCAGCAGCAGGGATGCTAAAACCTAGAAATTCTATTAATTGATGGATAAGTATTTCTTAACTTAAGATTTGGTTATATTTTTTTAATAGTGCAAGTTTCCTTAAATCAAGAATTGTGTTATTATTGATTGAAGTTTATTAACTACTAATTAAAAAACACTTATTCTTTAAATTTAAGAATAAGCAAATATTTGTTTGAAGTATTTAATAATTAGGGCTGTAGCGAGCCGAGTACTTGGCTAAAGGTAATGGCCGAGTACCTAGTACTCGGCTGCAGAGTAATAGAATTGTCGGTTTTCTAATAGTCTTCCACCATTTTAAGCGAAAGATTATTATTATGAAGCAGGAAACGTCTTTGAGATAAAAAGAAATGCTTTGTATTACGTCATATTCGTCCTCTTTTAGGTTATAAGTTTCAAATTATTATTTCACTGTGTTTTTGTTTGTGTTATTAAATTAATTAGTAATCATTATTACTTAGTTTATTTTATTATTTACCACTTTGCGTCTTATATTTCTTTCTGTTTTTGAGATGCATAAATGGATTGTTTCTATTACTCTACTTTACTCGGCCTACTCGGCCGAGTAAGACCAAGCACCGAGTACATATTGCTCGCTTAAAATTCTGACCGAGCACCGAACTACTACCTATTAACAATATTTATAGAAGAATAATAATCTTGCACTAAGTATTTTTTGTAAGAGCATGGTCTTCGCTGGCAGCTTACCTTGTCTTACTTATGCAAAATTTCGCTTGCAAGGGTATTTTTGGCTCCACACTAGTGGTACTTTTTGCAATTTTTGTCTAGTCTTGCAGATACAAGCAGGCAAAATTTATCTTTAAAATGAGACTAAAATTTCTGAAAAATTTCTGCACTTGAATAGAAAATACCCTTGCAAGCGAAATCTTGAATTAGTAAGACAAGGAAAGCTGCCAGCGAAGACTATACTCCTAAGTATAGGACTATTCTCAAATACAGAATATATTTTTTTTCAGTATACGTTCGCAGTTCTAAATTCTTATGGTGTTTACATTTAGCAAGTACTAGTTCCATAGATGCAATTTAAACTCCGATTATATTAAAACAATTTTTTTAGGGTAGTTATTTTTAATTAAGTAATTATTAATTTTACATTGTGAAACATAATTTTATTATTCTCATTGCAAATAAATGTTTACGGAAAAAACAATAACGGTTGGATCAAAAATTATATATATAGTATGGAGGCTATTGTGATCGGCAAAAAAATGTTTTTTTATTTTCAACAACTAGTGGCTAAAATAGTGCTTTTTTATAACCGTTGGTTCAAATAACGAGCGTAACGAGTTTAGCCGCGAGTTGTTAAAACTATTTTTTTAATACCTTTATCAAAAAATTCAAGAAAAACAGGAAAATACTTTTAAAAATCTCGAACGAAGAGCACTTCTCGCAACACACCATCTTTACACTATAAATCAAGGCGGCTGGTAAATGAAATAACAATGGTTTCCATAACGATGTGCCTTTTTACTGGGTGACGTTCATTGTTCCGACATTTTAATCTTTGACATTTTGATATTTTGACGATGTTTTTAAGTGATTTTTTCCTAAATACTTGGTAAAAACCGATGGAAATGCCTTAGTTTTTAGGCAAGAATAATTAGATTTTTCAATATTACTTTTTTCCGCTATTTCTCTTTAATTTTAGGTCAAAAACGGAGAAATCTTTTTTTTGCACCCGTGATAAAAAAGAGTTTTTTTTGCATCGCTACCCAAAAAAGCCATGCTTTAGTTATCTGCAGACAGTTACTAAAATCATGTTTTTGATGAGGGTATACAAAACAAAAAGATCTTTTTTCACTTCAGGTTTTATGGATGGCTATACGTTCCTCCTGGCGCCATTTTTTTTTAGTTGTTTTTATTATTACATATTTCTACCAAGCTTTCGTAAAAGAAAAGCTAGGTTAGATCCGTGTGAGGTGACCACTTTGTCACCTTCCACTCTTGCTCACTTTGGTTTTTAAAAAAGAGACCAAATGAAGTACCTACCGGTTGTCTTATTATATTTTGAACCCCCTGTTAACTTGTTTAAAACGAGAGATCGAAAAAACCTGTAAAAGCAAGATATTTATAATTTTTTGAGTGCAAGCAGGCTTTTACATTTACCTGCCAAAAGAAACTAATTTAGTTTGTACATATTTTTAAATTAAACACCCTATATTATTATTGGCCGTTCTTTTCTGATTCAAAAAATAACAAATAGTTATTGGTTTGTCAGAAAATTGCCAAAATCCTTATCCTACACGGAAAAAATATGCTCACACCAATATGAATTTAATTAATCTACAGTTTGCTTATTAAAATAACTAAACTATCTTTTTAGGTAAAGCGATACGCTATTCTTTAATTTATTTTTCTCATTCACTTAAAACGACGTTTTAATGTGAAAAGAACGTTTTTATTTAGCTAGAGATATACTGAGATTAAATAAATAAAATCTTAAAGTAGAAATAATAGCACATAAGGAATCGGATCAAGTCGTGTTAAATCTTAATAAAAGAATAAACTGTTATTGAATAGAATCAAAATTAATCTGGAAACAATAAAACAAATCAGGAATCCTATCAATGCTAAATTTTATTCTAAGAATAACCTTTTATTGATTAAAATCAGAAAATTTACTTGATTCGAGTACTAATCATCTTTTTTGTCTGTTTTAACCAATTGCGGTTTTTATCTTGTGTCACTATTGATTTAAGCAATACCTTCTCCACATAGGCCAATCAACTCCTACCGTTTTAGTGTCCTTTTCTCCACCTTCGCCGCCATATTGACACAAAAGTAATGGATTTTCTGTCACTTTTGAGTGACAATGGCGGCGAGGGTGGATTAAAGGACACTAAATCGGTAGGAGTTGATCGGCCTGTATGGAGAGGGTACTGATTTAAGTATATTAACTACTAATTTAAAAACATTTATTTTTAAAATTTAAGAACAAACAAATTAGTTCTAGTTGTTCAGAGAATTTAATAATTTTTATCAAAGAATAATATTATTGCATTTATAATAATATAGTATCTTACTGGTTGTAGCTGGAGTAGTAATTTCAAATAAAACACATAAGCTACATTTTTACTTGTATCAAAGACCACACTGCTCTGTCGCAAACACGTTCCTGATACGTCGTGAACGCGCTTTTTTATATGATGGTGTCGAAAAAAGAATGGATTAATTGCAAAATTTTTATTCGGTTCTTTTTGGTAGTATAAATTCATGCATGAAAAACAACGTCGTCAAATTTGATAGTTTGGTTATGGCTAGTATGCATTATATATGCGATCAAAAAGTGTAAAGTTTTACAAGTAGAGAGTCAAAATTTAACTGCGAAGGAAATTCTAATAACAATAAAACAAATCAGGAATCCTATCAATGCTAAATTTTATTCTAAGAATAACCTTTTATTGATTGAAATTAGAAAATGTACTTGATTCGAGTACTAATCATCTTTTTTGTCTGTTTTAACCAATTGCGGTTTTTATAGTGTATCGCTTAATGATTACACTTTCTTTTATTTAGCGGGTTTGATTTTGCATATTCTAATAATTTTCTAATCTGGAAAAAAATAGACAAGCTATAATTCTTAGGTAATGTAATAGTATTCAGATTTTTCTGTCTATCCCAACAGGGATTACGGGACCGCCCGAATGTCTGATGCGACATCTTTTTTGGTAATAAAGATAACGTTACGCACGTTCGAAACAAAAAGATATTTCTTTTTTCCTTCTCGTTGCCGTTGTTAAAGTAGAATTTAACAAGAAATTGGCAATTTAAGTCAAATAAAAGGCAACTAAAATAAAAACGTAAGCAACGGTCGTTACGTGAAATTGCGCCCACAGTAGATCAAAAGAAGACACATAAACTCGATTCGAAGGCCAAACAAAAAGCAATCAGTAAATACATTTTTTAATTTTTTATTTTTTACAAATAAAAAAAAATAAATTGGCAAAAAATGGCCTATAAATGCCTGGTCCCTTACTATTATACGAATCTTAGAGTACACGGACAAAATATATACTGAAACCAAGAGGATACATGTTGATCCAAGCATAACTTTCGTTTTGATAGTCATCAATATTAGTGAGTCATTGGACCAAGTATACACAACAAATTGGATGGATCTTAAAGCAAGCATAAGTAATTTAAAGCAAATCCAAGTAATACTTAGGGGAAATTAAAGAGACTATTTAAACCAATAATTCGTTATAATTAATCCAAGACGAAATTTATACTCCAACCATGAAAAGAATTACTTGAATTAAAGAAATACTATCCTTTATTTAACCAGATTCCCTGCATGGAACAATTATTGTCACCCTTACCACACATAATTTTTAATCAAACCAACAATAAGAATTCCTTGAATCAAGGAAAAAACTATGAAATACAACCTACAAACAACGACGAGCTAACCACTTATATAGTAACACCTTCGACTCGCACAAGCCTTAGATATCTAATAAAAAATTGTTCTCGTATAAGTACTTATTTGTCGTGGGAGAGATGTTACTTTATGAACTTTTATGGCAGGGAAAACTTAAGAATTCCGTTAATAGAAGGATAAGTATTTCTTAACTAAAGATTTGATTATTTTTTTAGTAGTGCAAGTTTTCTTAAATTAAATCTTGTGTCACTATTGATTTAAGCAATACCTTTTCCACATAGGCCAATCAACTCCTACCGTTTTAGTGTCCTTTTCTCCACCTTCGCCGCCATATTGACACAAAAGTAATGGATTTTCTGTCACTTTTGAGTGACAATGGCGGCGAGGGTGGATTAAAGGACACTAAATCGGTAGGAGTTGATCGGCCTGTATGGAGAGGTTACTGATTTAAGTTTATTAACTACTAATTTAAAAATATTTATTTTTAAAATTTAAGAACAAACAAATTAGTTCTAGTTGTTCAGAGTATTTAATAATTTTTATCAAAGAATAATATTATTGCATTTATAATAATATAGTATCTTACTGGTTGTAGCTGGAGTAGTAATTTCAAATAAAACACATAAGCTACATTTTTACTTGTATCAAAGACCACACTGCTATGTCGCAAACACGTTCCTGATACGTCGTGAACGCGCTTTTTTATATGATGGTGTCGAAAAAAGAATGGATTAATTGCAAAATTTTTATTCGACTTTTTGGTATTATAAATTCATGCATGACAAACAACGTCGTCAAATTTGATAGTTTGGTTATGGCTAGTATGCATTATATATGCGATCAAAAAGTGTAAAGTTTTACAAGTAGAGAGTCAAAATTTAACTGCGAAGGAATTTCTAATATGAAATATACGTCACATTTATTGCAAAAAACAAGCGCGCCGTCACCATCCTCCATGTTTTCCTTGTGGTTTTTGGGGTTCTGTTTTCACACCTGGGCCTCTCAAAAGGTGTTGGGTATACAACAATTTATTTTTTTAATATTAAGGCTCAAAAACGAAAATTAAAGAAGGCAGATTTTCTGTCACACGAAAAAACATGGCAGACCGAGTATGATTCCCCGATAGCAGAAAATGTTATTTTAAGAGTTGCGACTTAGTACTAGTAGTAGTAAGGGGCGGCCCGCAGGCCTGGCAATTAGGCCCTTTCTGTCATACCCCGTCTCGCACCCTTATCCTCCCACTCCCTCTACATATCCTGCTTCTCTCTCTCCGGGCCTTCCTGCCTTCCTTACGAAGGTCAGCACGTCAGCCCATCTTAGAGAGTGTAGCTCCTCCTCTTCTATTGTGGGGACATCCCACGTCTGCTGCCTCAATCTGGCGTACCCGTCACACTCTCCTATCAGGTGTAGTGTCAGCATTCCTACTAACAATACAATGTCCTTGCGAGTTTTTCCCAGGAGCCATTTAGTTCTGGCTGCGTCTGGTCCACTCATGAACAGTTTGGACTGTCTGCACTCTCGCTCTTCCCTCTAGGACGACTTCAGTTGATCGCTCGTCCATTTATTAAGTTCGCTTTGCACCTGTTTTCTTGTGATTCACCAGCTCTGGCAAGTTCGTCCACTTTCTCATTCCCTAGTATTCCCTCGTGGCCCGGGACCCACATCAGTGTCACCCTCTTGTCTTCAGCCAATGTCTGTAGCGCGTTAACGTATTCCTCCACTAGGCTACTGACAATTTTTGGTGAAGTAAGAGCCTTGAGGGCAGCGTGGCTGTCGGAACATATGCAAATGTCCCTCCTGCCATTTCTGACCTCTGGTAGGGTTGCCGCCATGATAATGACGTATACCTCCGCCTGAAAGACCGTAGCGTGCTCGCCAGTTTTGATCCGTCAGTGTAGCAGACCGTCGGATCTCTGCTTAATTCGTTTCGAAATTCTTCTCTCTGCCACCAATCCCGTTCAGGTATTGTGACTTTGTACTTTTTGTCAAACCTCCATGGTTTCGAAGGAGTCCCTACTGGCATCTTTAGAAGAGGCAACTCTTTTGTTACCAGTTCCTCGATTGCCAGATGACCCACTTTTTCCCCCCTCCTTTCCATAGGCCCTTGTATCTCAGTCGTAGGTGCGTCGCCATCGATTCCTTCTTGATCCAAGTTGGAAGCGAGGGGAGACCTAAGATGGTTTCTAGGGCTCTAATGGGGGTAGTCCTCATTGCGCCTGTTATTTCCCTACAGAAGAGCCCCTGCAGGCTCATGAGCTTTCTGGAAGTGGTCAGTTTTTCTACTATACAGGCCACCAGACCACTGACCCATATTGGATTCTCGGTCTTATGATGGCCTTGTATAACCAGTATCGGTTCCTGGGGGTGATCCCCCAGGTTCGACCGACCACTCGGAGCAACTGCCACATTGTTGCCTGGACTTTTTCAGTCATTTTGGCAATATGCGACTTAGAAGTGGTCATAAACAGTTATTTCATCCACACTGCCACATTATAAAAACTTTTGTAGTGAAATTTAAAGTAATTACCTAGTTGTGGCATTCAGCGTTGGCAGATAAGTAATGAATAAAAGTCGAGGCTACTACAAGTTCACGAATGAGAAGGAACCTTGGAGGAACGAAAACTTCGCATTGTCCCATGGTGGTAAGGAATACTTTAAAACGACGCTATAAAAAAATACGACTTAGAAGTCGTTTCTGGGGGTAATTATTACGTAAGATGCACTTTTACGCGATACTAGAGAGCATTCCAAACTTCCAAAGTCCCAAATTGTTGTTCTGACGACCACACTACAACTATAGAAAAGTAGCGAAGCCTTTACCCATGTATCTCTTACTATAATGTTATAATGTTAGTTGGGTTGCTTACCGATCTGCTCTAAGGTGGGGGATCGAATGGATCGGTAACCTTTGTGATCCTTTCTATTACTGCATACATGCATACAGTACATTTAAGATTCTTTCACGGAATCTAAACTGACGTTACCGATGGTAAAGCATTTGCTCAAACAACGACGTTAAATTGCCAAAACTCTAAACCAAGTTTCTCCAACTCGAACGGCACGAGAGAACTTTATTAAACAGCACAATATCCAACTCTGAACTAATGGGAGCGATAAAACAGTATACAGTATTTTACAGTTATGAGTTGGGCCACAGCAAAAATAATACGCAGAAGCTAATCTGAACAAGATCTGGATCTGTTTCACCAACAGGATAATATGGAGTCAAACAAAAAAATAACTTGAGAGGAAACTAGAGTTTCGAACTTCCATTGTCTTTATTTTTACTTTTTCACAACGTTTATACCAAAAACTAGAACTACCTAATCTTCTATACTAGCATGTGTTCAGTAAACCATAAAACTACTGATTGGCATCGCCCTTTCACAGTTGAAATCTAGACAGATATTTTCTACAGGAAGATGGTCAACCCATGGGATCTCCACTTTCGCCTGTAGTGGCCAATATCTTTATGGAATTCTTTAAAGAAGAAGCTCGGCGAACATCATGTCAGAAACCCAAACTATGGCTAAGATACATGGACGACATATTCATCATCTGGGAAAAGGACCACAACACACTAAAGTCTGTTCATAAAGAAGAGAGAGTAATAAAAATGCAAATTTGGATAAATTTTGTACTGAGTGATCAATCATTTTTTCTTCTCTTTTAAAAATTTTGTAATGTACCTCAGGTAAAAATCCTTTATTTTTATATACCTTACCCTGTTCGACCCGAGAATACAATAGAACCCAAAACCGAGAACAATAGAAGGCAAGCGATAAACTATTCTCATAAACGCCGCAATGGGGGGAAACTTACATTTTAAGTACCGTGGTATATAGGTATTATTGAAGAAAATAGTAAATATGTAAAAAGTTCTATGGAATTTAATAAAACAAATTACTTTATTAGAAAAAATTTATAAATTAAAAATACATTTTAGGAATAAAAATAATATATATATATATATATATACAAAAACGGATTGGCGTTTTAACTATAATTAATAAGCACACCTAAAAATTAAATTACTGCTAAACAAATGGTTTATACATAAAAAAATGTTACGGTTGTCAACTATTATAACTACAAAATAAATTACTCAGATTCAGAAGAACAGTAAATGCTCTCATCATCACTCTCATTTTCTTTCAAAGAAATAATTAACGGTTCCACAAATTCTTCGATTAAACAATCAAGTTTCCACATTTTTTCTTCTACTTTTAAAACATGTTGTACACATTTATGCCAATTATCTGGAGTAATTTTTTTAACGGATCCTTTAATTTATAGGTAGTATTATTCCTTGCTACATACCCTTTCATTTGAGCCCATATTAATTCTATTGGATTAAGTTCACAATGTTAAGGCGGCAGTCTTAATACTGTTATGTTTCGTTTTTCAGTTATATCATCAACAACTTTTTTATTGAATTTAGTGCAAAAACAGAACACCCATAATAAAAAATTTCTCTATCAGGTTAAAATATAATATATATTTTTAACTGCTGTCTTTTTTCTATTTTTTTTTTAAATTTAGATGTTGGCAAAACACCTACGTAAATGGTTCGCTCGAGAAAATGGGTTTTAAATCGTTTTATTACTCTCTCTTCTTTGTGAATAAACTTTAGAAAAATCTTCAATCATGTCAACAGCATAAGAAACTGCATCAAACTAACTCTTAAAAAGAAAATAATTGTCAGCTCCCATTTCTCGACGTTCTAGTCACCAAAAATAATGCAACCATAATCACTTTCGTATATCGCAAACCAACTCATACTGGTCAATATCTTAACTTCAAATCAAACCAATCCACATCAACCAAACTGGGAATTGCAAAATCTCTCATAGATCGAGCCACCTACATCTGCAATACAGAAGAAGCGTTAAATAAAGAAAAGTCAAAAAATCGATCCGATCTGCGATGGAATGGTTTCTCCAACTACACGATCAATAAAACTCTTCAGACCACACAAACATCAAAACCTACAGACGTAAATACTGAAAGTAAGGCGACACATATAATTTTATACGTTAAAGGAATCTCGGAAAAGACAAGAAGAATAGGCAACCAATACCATCTTCGGACTGTCTTCAAAACGACCACAACAATAAGAAGTCAATTGACAAAAACTAAACCATAACGTCACGACACGACATCAAGAACTGCATCTATGAGGTACCATGCGAGTGTGGGGATATCTGCATCGGAGAAACCAGCCGACCCAAGGAAGATCGCCTTACAGAACACAAACGCAATACTCGACAAGGGGACACAACTGGATCGAAAATAGCTCAACATTGCTGGGAAAATCAACATCATATGGAATGGAAAGAGGCAACGACGAAAACCTATCTAAGCAAAAATTCAAAGAAACAGCATTCATCCTGAGGAACCAGAATGTATTTTCTCAAACAAGCATCACCATCAAGGATATTTGGAAACCCACACTTTCGGAGGTAACAGATTTCAACTGTGAAAGGGCGGAGCCAACCAGTAGTTTTATGGTTCACTGAACAACAAAAAAAAAATAACTTACCTAACCATCTCCGACCACTCAACCCCACAAAAATTGTAGTTTGCACGGGGGGGATGGGGCAAAGTTTTGAAAAGGCTGATAATTTGGGGATGGACTATACTTCGACCATACAAAAGGAGTGTAGTCAGCTGGGACGATAGTGAAGGTCTAAAATTTATTGAAAAAACAAGAGTTTTTTTGTACTTCAATGCAAAATGAACTTCTTGGATTTCGATTGCGCACAACCTAGGACGAAACGGCGTCGTTCTAGTTTCCACCCTCTATGTGAGCAATCGAAATCCAAGAAGTTCATTTTGCACTGAATTACAAAAAAACTCTTGTTTTTTCGTGAGATTTACGGTGCCACAGCCATCTTCCGTTTGTTTTTTTTAAATTTATTGGTCCCCTCAAGATATTATGGAATAGCTGAAAATTTATTTATTTATATATGTTAAAATACAAAAAAAGAATATGATACAATGTTCCCATTTATAAAAAAACTTGGGTTTGTTTTTTACTGTTGGGTGATACCTCCGAAAATAATTAGCACTAAATTTTAAAACATGGAATTCGGCTAAAGGACATTTTTCTCTACTTTACATATCAATAAATATTCTAGCGCCAGGTTTCCCCATACCCTGCTTGTTGACCCTAAAGTCCTTTTACAGTGGCGCACCGAGAGGGGGGGTTGGACTCAAATAACAGCCGAAATAAAATATATAGGGAATAAAATCTTTAAAAAAATCATAGATTGCAAAATTTTTCGCCTGGGGCGCTATAACATCTGTCATTTTTAGTGACAAAATGGTTTTTTTAAAGTAATTTTATCAAAACATTTTGCCTGATATTTGGTGTCAGAAATGGCATTTTAAGTGTCATTTTCGCAAAAATTTTCGACTGCGGCTCATTCTGTCATTTTTACAGACAAATTAAGGGTAAATGAACATCCCAAATTCTTAAAAGCCCATCAATATTTACGATTTAAGTTTAATTTTAAGTTAAAAATTGCATTTTAAGTGTTATCTTCTCATAAAATTTTGGAGCATCATTTGACATCAAATTTTGGATAAATAAACAATTTTAAATTGGTTAACACCCTCCCTCTACGTTTGAGCCCAGGTCCGCGCTTGTAAGCACCTATTTCCTTGTACCAATTGAGGTCACATTTTTACTACAAATTAAGTTTTTTTTATTATTTATCCTTAACCCCCCCCCAAGTCAATTCCTGGGTGCGCCACTGCCTTTTATATAGTCAAAGTGTAGTCCATCTTAAAAATATCCGCCTTTTCTCTCTCTCTCTCTCTTGATCTTTTTTCAAAAGCGATTATTACCGGTTGTTTTTCGGTCAACCTCTTGCTTACATATAAAAGTTACATCATCGGGCTCTAAATTTCCGTCAAAAGTGTCACATGTCATGCGCCTAATTTGCCGTGTAAAATTAATCCGCCGTGGTTAAAAGGCAACAAACGAGATATTATGAGTGCATAATGCATGTATGTCTGCTTAGCAGAATGAAGGGGTTTGCGTTTCTATGTACAACGAGAAAGACAAAATTAACTACAAGAGCATGTTTCTGATTGCACATTTTAGGTACACACACAGAGAAAAAAAAGATATACTGGTACCAAGAGGATACATGTTGATCCAAGGATAACTTCGTTTTAATAGTCCTATATAATATATAGTGAGTCGTTGGAACAAGTATACACAACAACTTATTAAACGGATTAATATTTAGGTTCTTCTTAAGAAAATCATAAATTATTTAAAGCAATCCAAGTACTACTTAAGTATAGGGGAAAGAGACTTTTTAAATCTCCAACCATGAAAAGGAATTACTTGAATTGAACAGATTGCCTTCTGCAATTTTTGATCAAACTAAAAATAAGAATTTATTGAATCAAGGAATCCGTATCTTTGATTCAAACAGATCGTACTATTAAACCAACACATCGAATTAAACTATAACCTAACCTAAACTATGACGTACAACCTAACTAAAACTAAACAACGACGACCTAACCATTAATATAATAACACCTTGGACTCGCACAAGCCTTACATATCTAATAAAAAACTGTTCTCGTATAAGTACTTATATTTATCGTCAAAGTCTGTGGGAGTGATTTTTTTTTGGCAGGGATGCCAAAACTTATTTGGAAAATAATTAAGTTAAGTTTAAAAGCATAGACTCGTTGTTGCAAAACTTCCGTTAATTGACGGATAAGTAAGTATTCCTTAATTTGAAATTTGGTTATATTTTATTTTAATAGTCTTTTCTTAAATCAAATTTTGTGTTATTATTTCATTAGCTATACTAATTTAAGAGCACTTTTTCTTGAAATTTAAAAATAAGCAAATAGTATTTAATAATGTTTTTAGAAGAATATATTCATTAAGTATATTCTTAAATACAGAATAATATTTTTTTCAGTGCAGGATGACATATCGAAAAAAAAACCTTTTATCAGATGGCTTAGAGCAGATAATCTTCCCGCGCAGCAGCAGGAGACATCGCCTTCGGTATGCAAATGAAGCAAAATGGAACCAAACGAATGGCGACCGATCGAAATTTGGGTAAAGCTTAAACCACTTAAAATACACGAAAACACTAATTAACTTTTGAGGAAATCTGGTACGTTGACTGGGTTTTGTTGGGTGTTGAAGTTCTAGTGGTGTAAATGAAAATAAAATATAATATATAATATAATAATCCAGTTATTCTACATCTCTTAACCTCATAGCAACGAGGATATAAGCTCTATATCCTCGTTGCCCATAGGGGCTGTTTTTATATGAAAAATACACTCCCCAAAAAAATTGTCGCAAATCCCGGGTCAGCCATATTTGATCCGCCATATTTAGCGTACTGTTGACTTTTAGTCAGAACCATCAGTCTTATTTTATTAAAAATGGCAATTGCGGTTTTTTAAGGATTTCTGTTATGGTTTCGTCCACTCCGTGGCCCATTTCAAAAAATTTGAAACTAAAGGAAACATTAAAAATAATGTTAACAATTACTACGTTTAATAATAACTCACTAAAACACACGCGCCTCAAAAAATCAGCATATTACTGTTTTTGTTTATTAATTTTTTATAGGTGTTAAAAATGCCTATGTTATGGATTATGCATAATTTGTATTGCACTATTTGGTAAAATAATGTATTTTTCAATAAATAATTTTAATTTTACATTCACAATTTTCTGTTTTTATAAAATAAATCATGTCCGCCTAAGGAAAAAAGACGTCGATAAAATTTTGCTTTTTTTTTGTGGATAGAAGAAAATTTAAAACCAGTTACTAGCAAAATACTTTTTAGCCGCAGTGGAATAAAAAAAGAAGAAGAGCAGAACTGGAAGTAACGCGTAATTCACATTCTACCTTTTTTCGGCTACCCATTATTTCCTTCTTTGTCATATTGGGCAAGAGGGCAATATATTTTCTAATCCCTCTCACTTTTTTCTGCAAATATAGAAGTAGATATCAGTTGCAAGCAGGTGGAATGTGGACTAGACGCAATTGATTATCGTTAGTTTTCCATACACCGGCAAAAAAAGTGAAAATAATGACCATTTGTTGCAGACGAGGATCAACTTTTATCGTGACATAAAACATAGCTTTAATAGCTAGTTTAATAGAAAACTTTGCGTTAGTAACAATTTGGTTATTAAAGCAAGTTGCCATAACAATTTGACAGACAAAAAGCCAGCTTAAATAAAGCTAGCTACTTTACAGCAAAAACGTAGTTGCCGCAACGTTGTGACAGTTATAGGATAGCTGTAAAATCTAAAGTGTACTAAGCTAAATTCAAGATGGTGGAGTAGACCGAGGCTCAGTTTTTCAAGATGTCCGCCGACGTACGCACAATATTCAATTGGAATTTCTCCAAAAATGCACAGATTGGTGATTTTGTACTACCTATTGATTGTCCTAATTTGGCCGGTTTTCGAATAACTATTGGGCTACCGAGTTCGGCAAAACTTTATCCGGACTACAATAACCTTGTGTTAGCGAACGTGCACCTGTCAAATTTTCCAGATACTCCGAAGGAAAGTTTAGTCGCTCCGGTTGCGCGATTTCCTTTGTCAAAGTTTGAGCTTTCAGCTCAGTTTTGATTTGTACAAGTTGTTTAAGTAAACTCCATAGACTCTGTAGAAATAGAGACAAAGCAAAGCCATTAAAAACAATGCAGGTAATTGCAATGCAACGTTCATTTCTATACCGATGTGTTCCAAGAAGAAAGAAGGCGTGCGTTCTAAGTGGAAACAGTTTTAAGCAACAGTTCAACAACAGTTCTAAGCGTAAAAAGGAATAAAATAATCTAAAATGCGGTTCCATAAGTCAATGGGAATTTTTAAAATCTTACTTAAATTTGTAGAGGTCCTATGGATAATGCCATAATACCATTGGGTCGGAAATGTTTTTAAAAAATTTTTCAAAAATTAATTTGCCTTATCGGCCATTTCAAGCGGTCGGACGGAACAAAAAAGTAACCCATTACTAGAAAAACCAGATGTGACTTCTATATGAATAAATTTATGACTATATTTTCTAATAAATAATTTCCTAAAACCATAGGTTATGCAAGAAAATAGTTTAAAACAATAAATTGTAACCAGAGCTTATAGGGCGAACCTTTAAACTGGGTTGGACGGGACAAGAAGAACCAAAACTTAATTTTAGTAAATTCTTACTTTAATATATTTAAATTTTCTAGAAAAATGCTTTATCAAGGCTTTTCCAAACTAAACAAAAGGCATTGGAATAAAGGATGTTATTAACATTTATGTTAAAAATTATTGTGAACCATGAACCAGTAAAGCTTTTCTTTTGGGTTGGACGGGATAAAAAATACAATAATTGAAAAGATATTTGTATATTTTGGCTTTTTAAAATACCAAGAAAAAGTGTTATAGTGGTTTTAAGATTTGGAGTTATTTCCAGATTTTTAACAAAAACCAGTAGATTTTTAAAGCGTTTTTCTGTTTTTTAATAAAATTACATTTGTTTGAAATGGCCCTTTAAAAATTTTTATTTCTAGAAGTCCTATGGATAAGGCCATACCATTTGGTGGGAAATTTTTATTAGGTTTTAATTAAATTTGCTTTATTTTAATTTCTAGAAGTGCTATGTATGAGGCCATACCATTTGGTCGAAAAATTTGTTTTTCAAAAAATAAATTGCTTTATTTATTAACATTTGATCGGAATTTTTTTCTTTTTTTAAAAATTGAAAAAAAATTTGCCTAGTTTTAATTTTAATTTGTACAGGTCCTATGAATAAGGCGGCACCATTTGGTGGGAAATTTTTTTCTACATATATCTTGGTTTCTTCTCTGGTCTAACATAATTTTTAATTTAGGTAAAGAACGTTAAGATAATTGTTTTTCCGGCAAAAAGACCTCGTAGTTAAAAAACGAATTGTCTTAGATACTTTAAAATTTTGCAGAAAAAGATACACAATCCAAAAATTAAAAAGAAAATTGGCAGATTGTTAAACTTCAATTTGCTTGCGGCAGGAAAAATCCTATGAAAATCAGGAAAATATGAAGCCATTTCTTTAGTTCGAAATTTATTATAATAATAAGTCAGAGTGGCCGAAGCTAATTTTAATATTATTATTATTTTAAAGACGAGAGTTGAATATTTTGAGAAACCAAGGCTTGAATATTAATTCTTGAAAATAAATGTGGCACGAAAATAAGCAGACGACAAAAAGTTTGTGTTCAGATTATTACGTGTCAGCGGTATTTAACATTATGCTGAAAGCTACCACATTTGTCTTAAGAAGTGTTGAAAGCTTATACGCTTTGCACGCAAAGAGTTAGTTTGACTAGGGTTACATAAGCTACGCTTTGCCTTGATTAGTGTTAAAAGCTGCTACGCTTTGCCTTGATTAATGTTGAAAACTGCTACGCTTTGCACTAAGGGCACGTTTGAAAACTCCATGATTTGGCTTGAGTATTGTTAAAAGCTGCTACGCTTTGCATTAAAAGTAACGTGAAAAGCTACGCTTTGTACTAAACGAGTAAGATTAGATTTGACTTGAGTATTGTTAAAAGCTGCTACGCTTTGCATTAAAAGTAAGGTTGAAAGATGCTACGCTTTGCTTTTGAAAAATAGTGAAAGTCAAAATAACAGTTAAAAAAGCTTTGCCTTGCCAGAACGGACATATTGAACAAAAACATTTGTTACAGGTCTTAACTATTTAAATAAACAAAAATGGTTTCGTATTTAGTTGGCTAATTCGAGAGCGAATCAGATGTCAGAATGACCGTGTCAGCGCTTGGTTAATTAATTATTAATTTTAATCACTTATTTTTAGTTTTGTTGTACGTTCACCTTTTTATTCGTGTTTTTGTGAAGAGAGAGTTAAAGTCGGCGCGGCGGTCGAAAATATTTTAAAATACGTTTTTTTGGTGTTTATTAGCGGATAATCAATTTTAACCACCGGTCCTGGTGGCCCAGGACGATCAAGTTAGGTTTCTTGGTTGCCGGTGTGTCGTTCGTTCAAACCCCCGCAGTACTAAAATACTTTTTCTAAAAAAGTGTTCGGCCTTGGATAAAACTTAATAGGCTCGAAAAAACAGGAAAGAGTGCAAAAGGTAACTTAGTCCTACCCCTCCATTCACGCCGGTAACCAGGCCGGATGGGGTCGGTATCCCGTGGAATCGGCCCTAGTTACACACTCCCCAGTCGGTATACTACTGAAGGACAAATGACCAGATAAAAAATACCGGGTCTGGGGTTCGAAGGTAGTTTATGATCCGTCCGATTAAGTTTAAAGATGCCTAGGGGACTCAAAAAAGTGACGATAAACAAAAGAGGAACAACAATAACAATTTTAACCAATTTTGACAGAGCATATTAGCGATCGCGGTTTGAACCAAAGTGGGGGAAATTTTGCTGTCAATAATCAGCTGTTTCACTTTTGGTTCAAACCAAAAATACTCCGGAGCTGGGTTATCAGTGTCGTGAGAATATTATTTTCCATTTTTTTTCAAGTAGATTCAATGGTTTGTTTTAGAAATATCATAAGAGCATTTCTTTGACCTGTTTATACTATATTTTTAAGTCAGTTTATGGTAATTTCTGGGGTTGGGTTGCCTTAAAACCACGACCTTATAAACACGCGAATAACCAACAATAACCAATCAACAAAGGATAACCAATAGAATGAACCAAAATATGTTGGTTATCCGCTAATAAATAGCTTTAGTTGTTATTTTTGGTGCGAGACTGTGATACGATATTCAAAATTCTGACATTCATTTATCAAAAAGGCGATATTACTGACTAATATCCGCCAATAACAAAACCATGGCTTTTTTGGTAACCGGTGCGAAAAAAAAAAAATTTTCAGAGAAAATGTTAAAAAATTTTGCAAAATAAAAAACTCAGTCCTTGATTTAACTATAAAAATGGTGTTCTATTTCTTGTATGTTTTTCCAGTATTTTGAATGAAGATTCTCAAAAAAATAGTGTTTACAACTCACGGCTAAACTGTGCTTTTTTTACTAGCGTTTTTAAGTCACTCACTGCGCTCGTTTCCTTAAAACCACGTATGTAAAAAAGCACTATTTAAGCCATAGCTGTAAGAACTACCATTATTTCAAAACAATACATCAAAAGGAAAGAATAATATATTTTAAATCTGATAACAAGCAAGAAAACTAAAAACCACCTATTTCTTAAAGAACTTTTTGACGTGTTACTTTGACTTTGACAACTATAGGAGCTTCTGTAGCCTGCCCTTTCGCAACATTTTTATTCTGTGTAGCATACCTTGAACAAAAGTGATTTCCACAAGATTTTTCTGACCAAATCGGAGTACAATATGCAATTTTTTCTGACTAACATATCATATGGAGAGAACCCTTACTATCTTCTCTAAGTTTTCCCCAAAAGTAAGAGCCAAGAGCTTATGTTATTAAATACATCAATTTGGCAGGAGAAAGGGAAAACTCATCAGGTAGCCCCCAAGACAACATCACATATTGGTAGTTTTTTCAACTAATAATCTTTCTATCAACATTGGTTCAGAAATTTGCCGTTCCCTAATAAAACTTTAGACATTGACAGATTCCTAGATCAAGTGTATGTTCAAGAAAGAAAAGATTTATATTCGCTTTTATTGAACTTGTAAAAAGTTTTTTACATTGGAATATGGGAAACTTTTCAAAAAGCAAAAGCGACCTTGTAAAAAAAGGACTTTAACGGAAAACGGGACTAACGGGTCCGCAATTTTTGTGAAAATTTTGTAAACTTTTTCCTTTATCCCAGATAGCCCCAAAAATGTTATTGTTTTAAAGTTCTGTACCCCCAAAACCCTACTAATAAAAAAAAAACAAAAGATCTTGGGTGGTAATAACGAAAATTCAAACTTGGATGAGCATTCCACAAGAAACACGCAAAAGACCAAAGCGAAAAGAGAAATGATCAAACGATGTTTCGCCCTGGGTAACCAGCGTGAGCTCATCAGTGGTTTCACTGGTCACCCTGGTACATCATCAAACACCACCAACATCGTTTGATCATTACTCTTTTCGCTTTGGTCTTCTGTGTGTTCCTTGCGGGATGCTCATCCAAGTTTGAATTTTCGTTATTTCCACCCAAGATATTTTGATCTTTTGTTTTTTAGTTTCTTTTCGGTTAAAGTAACTGATTTGGAGGTTTTTTAACTTCTTTTTTGCTACTAATAATGGTGCTTTCTTTGGACCAAAGCAAATTCTGCAAATTTTTGCCTAATGCAGATAACTCCAAACTGTTATTTTTTTTAAGTTCTGTACCTCCAAAATCCTACTAATAATGGTGCTTACTTTGGGCCCAAGCTTACTAATACATAAGTGACTACCGTTTATGATTCAATAAAAGTACGCGCCAAAAGGAATAAAAAAAAGGCTAAAAGGCGATTTAATAAGTGATTAAAACCTAAAAAATGCAATGCAATACCCATTTCGTCGAGAATTTTTTTCAAAATTTAAAAAAATAAATTTGCCTCATTTTAGTTTCAAGAAGTCCTATGGATAAGGCCCTACCAGCCCCAAAGTATACGACTTGAAACATAATTTGTCAGAATTTAAAAGGACAGAAAATAATTGGTCCGAAAAAATTGTCTCGAATATGAAATGACGGGAAAATCAAATCGCTAGAAAATATATGCATAGAATTAAATTTAAACAAAACATATTTTTATAGAAACACAAAATGTCAAAAAATATTTCTAAGGAAAATAATTTAATAGAAACATAATAATGCCGAACCACAAAATTCAAGAACCCCAATCTGTCCGAAAATGATTTGAACCGATAGCCACGAATTCAATTGCTACGTTGCCAGGCTTACGGCAGCGAAGAGTCGAAGTAAGTTGTGATATTGTATTAATTTACCCCCTTTACATCCCTCATCCACCCCCTACCCTCAAATTTTTTCATAAAATTAAAATCTGTTTACGGTAAGTGTGTCAAAAATGAATCGCGAGATATGGTAAACTCATTTAAGGATCGGGCATATTATTTTCTATCAATTTATGGTTCGGGTGTTTTTCGTTTCTAAAAAATTATTTTCGATACTTTTGTAATTCTGATATTCATTTTCGTTTCGGATGTTTTATTTTCTGTTCTGTTCAATTGAGTTTCGGTTTTGGTGAATTCGACTTTTTTGTGGGCTCTCCGTTTAACTTGTTTAGTTTACGAGAAAACTTTGCAAACCCCTAACTGCTACTGTTTTTGAGTTCTTTACCTACTAAAAATGGCGCTTTCGTTAGGCCAAAGCTTATATACGAAGTTGATATTGTTTATTTACATAAATTCTCAAAACATCAACCCACTCACTAAGGAGATAAGTTTCTCGGAAAGTTAAAAAAATTTAACATAAATTAGCAGTGACAAAATGGTAAAACCGTCAACAAAGGCCACGTATACCTATATTAATAAAGTAATGATTCAAAATAGAAGAAGTGGACAGCTGTAAAAGTATTATAGAAAAAAATAGAATAGTGTTGATTATTATTATACTTAAAAGAATTGATTGTGTTATTTTTAATTTGATAGCTTTGGTATAGTAATTTAGATTTAGTCCGAACTATCGTTATAGTGAAAATATGGCTGAATACACAGGGTTTGTTTCCTTTGTTAACAAAATGGCTATGGAAAATGTATTCTATTTTGTATAAGTTGCCTACTTGAAATAATAAATAAATTATAAAAAAAAGTTGGTTGTGTTACTAAAAACCTGTAAAATCTGCAAAACATCAATTACACAACATAAGCAAACAACAGATTCAGTTTTGTTGTCGCAACATACAGAATATTTATTTGTGAATTTTCAAACTGGTAAAATTTAATAAAAACAACAGAACAGGACATTTGATTTTTTTCTTGAGTGTCCCTTGCTTCATTTTTCTCATAAAATCTAAAATATTATCAAAATTCTGTTTTTGTTTGCTTTTTTTTAACTTATAGACTAAAAAATGCACGGTGAGGTCGATCCAAGGTAGCGCTGTTCCTACCTTGGCGGAAGGAGGCTTTAAGGACACCTCAAGGCGACCTTGCGCGACTATGAATACCGTTTTGGCCGTTAAGGTCGCCTTGTTTCTTGAAGGTAGGACTATGAATGCGGCCCCAAAAAAATCCGAATACAACCTCTTACAAGAGATACTTTGTATTTATAACACCCTGTATGATTGGATTTCCAAAGCACCTTGTATACCTCGACACTGATAGTTTCCATTTCTAAACAGTCGCGCCCTCTATTAAGAACTCAACGAGACATTTAAAAATCAATAGATGCCGCTGCTTGAGCAAAGGTTAGAAGGTATCTTTCAGCTCCGTTATTTATAGTAAGTTCGAGCGCCCCAGGGTTGCCTCTGTCTCTCTCTTACTACTACTACTTACTACTTTGGTAAAGAAACGCAGAGGTTGATTGTTGGGGCACCCGGGATATCCAACTCGAACTCACTATTGTCAGCAAAGTTAGAGACCAGGAAACAGATGGCAGCAGTCTTAAAACATTTTCATCGCAATCTACCACCCAAAGGTATATATAAAAAATGACGAGACGTTTACGGAATATGGATAAGAGACTCGCCTCGTAAAACAAACCATCCATATAAATTTATTGAGGCCTCATAGGGACTTCCTCTAATAAAGACCCGACGAGGCCATTTTAGATGAATTTAATGTCAAGTCATAGAACTAATAACCTTTCGTCTTTTTTGTCTATAGCACCACAAATATAAGGCACGTTAGAGGTTAAAAGCAGTAGCATCACGTAACTGCATCTCGCGACCCGTATACGTACGCCCACGACTTACGTTAACGGAATATGTGATTACGAAATCGTTTCTAAAGGAAACATCGCAGGTGCTTTTAGTGCCTGTTTAGCTATTATTATTATTTAACGTATTCCTATACTTGTAGCGTTTAAAAGAAAGCGACAAGCAATTACGTTTTTTTTTTAATCGATAGATCGATCTAGAGTTCCGTGTTTTCTTGAAAGTCGTATGATCCGGTCTTTCGGTGTATGACATCACCTCCCACAGAGACCTGAGAAGCATTTTAGTCATTATAGGTAAAATAGGTAGGCGAAATTGAGATAATAACTTTGAAAAAGGCCCGCTTCTGGAGGATCCGATGACAGAACAGCTGACTGCATACGTTGCTGTGCCCGCAACTTACGTCCATCCCGACAACGTCCTTATAAAAAAAAGCCGAAACACAGGATGCAAAAAAAAAACTGGCGAAAGTTCTCGAAATTACCGAAAGAACGCATTTTAAAAAAATACTTAGTCAAAACATTTCTATATATTATTTGTATATATTTTTAACAAAACATTAAACTGGCATTCTACAGTTTGATCTATCAGCTGTGAATAGTGGATAACTGTAAATGTCAGGCAAACCTGAGTGTCTATATAGGCAGGTACAAGAGAAAATATTTCTCCTATAGGTGGCGCTGGCTGTTTATAGCAAGTTAAATTTAATAATATCCTACTATTTCTTTAAAAAAATATGCAAACCCGATTTTAAATAATAGCACTTCCATAAACCTAGCGGGTCCACCACACGAAAGAATTATGTGCTTTTTATGGGCTAATTTCGTCCCCTTTAAAAAAAATTTTTGTTCTTCTAGTTTTCGAGAAAATTAAAAAAAAAAGATGGGCCCGCTAGCTTTTTATAAACCTAGCAGGCCCACCCTTAAATAAAGGTTAGTCTCAGAATGCTCCATCGAAATAGAAAAAACTAAACATTTTTATTTTTATTACTTTTTTATTTATTTTTTTTTTAAATGTAGGAGGCACATTTTGCGTATAATTGAAATAATGCACAAGAATGACTAATGCCCGTGTGCACCACTTCCCCTTACTTCTTCCACTTGTTCAAGTGCCGCTTGAACTGAGGGTGACCCTTGAGGTTATATATATGTTCCACTTGGAAAAAGTTAGGAAATTATTGGCAACGTTTCAGTTATCTGCATTTTTTTGTGTTTTTTGTGTTTTGATCATGATTATTACCTGTCAGATGTCAAAAAAACACGTAAAATTTGAGGTTGTTTTAAAAAAAAATTATTTTTTTATTGATGATTTATGATTGTATGGAGGAAAAGGCAAATAAAACTACTATAATTGGTTAACTATAAAACCTGACTATTTATTTAGTATATGTTTTCACATCGTAATCAATATGTATTGAAAAGTTTGTCTTCTTTTCTTTCATAGAGCATGTTCTCTGTTCCGACAAAGAGCGTGACATATGAAGAACAGGATGCTTGATTTTCGATACGTATTGAATACGATGTGAAAACATACTAATTATTACACCACCAGACCAACCCAACCCATTTTTCAGTTTCTTTACAACGAATTTGCAAAAAAAGGTGAATTATTCGCTTAGAGAAAAACACATGATTTTTTTTCGACATTCTAAACCTTTTGTAAAAGGTATCTTCATCTCATTTTTTGAAAAATCCGTCTTGGTAGGTATTACATTAATTACAAAGTCTAACTCTTCATCTTCTTCGTAATTCCAAAGACGTTCCATTTTAAGCACAGACCACTATTACAATCACAAAAATATTTTAAGGTAACGGAACAGTTTTATAATCTGAATAAATTAATGGCTTTTGTTTAAAAACATAATCAAAAAAATACCTCAAATAACCTATAAATGCGCTTAAGCCGAAGTAATTCTACGGCTCATCTTAACTACAGCTTAAGTGCCACTTACATGATATTCCACACCCTTGCAAAACAAAACTAAAGCTTAAGCCGTCAAGCCGAACCCGTGCACTCGGGCATAAGGGTCATATTCGTTGATTTTTTCTTAAGGGTGTCTATTTCGACCTCATAATCTTTGATAGGTATATAACTTTTTTTTCATTATTTTAAAGGTCTTGACAATGCAAAAATATTTATTGTATTAGTAAGGTTTCGGGGGGTCGTTTTTGGAATGACTAAAAATACGAATAGAAGCCTATCTATAAAAATCACGGTATTTTTATCAAAAAATCTTAAAATAGTGTTGGACGCCACTATTTATCTGGTTCGGCGACTATTCTTACTTAGTGACCAGACGTGAGGAAAAAGCCGGACATCGATGTTAGAGCGGTCGATGCTCGATGTTTTGCCATCGATGGTAGAGAATGTAGAGATCAAAAAACATCGATATTATCATCGATCGATGTTTGTCTATCGATGTTGTCGGTGTTAATTTTTTTATGCATCCCATCCCATACGGTATACTTGCAGCAAATAAGGCGCAATAACGGTAAAAATTTAACTTTTTTCTATTTTAAATGTTCCATGCTTGATTATGTTATTATAAGGTATGTTTTTATATTTTATTAGTATCTTAAGTTAAATATTATAATAATTTTAATTAAGTCGTATATATTTATCTCAAATAATAAATATTTGTAGGTTTTTATTCTTTTTAACGTTTATTGCATGCTAAAAAATTGGTGCTAGAAAGCACGGATAGTCCACCATAAAATCAATTATTTGATGTTGAAAGGAAATGAAAACATCTCGAAAACTGTAGCTTTGATTTTTGGGTAATATTTAGGAAAACCAAAATCTGAAAACCGCATATCAATAGCTGCTTTACTTCCAAAGTTATGATTTTTTTTTATATATTTTAAGGTTTTTTTCAAATAACTCGGGAACTAAAGCTCGCACGAATTTGGACTTTATAACAAAATTTGTAGTCCGTATTCATGGAAACTTAAATCTTAAAACCGTATATCGCTACTTGCTTTTGTTTCAGTTACAATTTTTTTAAATATTTTATCCCCCTTTTCCCCCCTTCAACCCCCCACCACCCGACCCAAAAGTTAATCACTTCATGTTCAGCCGATAGACGATTTTTGTAGCAAATTTCGTTAAAATCGATTCAGGCGTTCTTCAGTTATCTTGTATACAGACAGACACCAGACAACTTTTTTTTTAGTCGATTAAGGTGTTTTGGAACCTTAGTAACACATTTTTGATAAAATTAAGTCAACATTTTAGGATTTTATAGTCCCCCATACCATACTGGTATGGTGGACTAAAAAATTGGGCACTTTTATATGGGTACGGGTACTTCTAGCGGAGATAGAGAAAAACCAATCGCCCTTTGCGAGGCTCAAATTTCAAGAGAAAATTTTTGGGAAAAACCGCATTTTGATATGTCCACCCATCTTTGAGCCACGGGGGCTTTTTGAAAAGTGCATTTTGGGATAGGGCTTTTTTATTTATGAAAATTTCTTTTTGGTGTGAATTGCTTTTTTGTAGATCTTTTAAAGTAGAATCCAGATCTCAAACTGGATTTTATCCGCCACTTTTGGTTTTGAAGATATTACGTTTTTTCTTATGGAACACCCTGTTTTTTTTTTAATTTTTGTGTTCAGAATTAAATTCTAATCAAAATGATGTATCATATGTGATATTTTGGTAAAGTACTTTTTGAGATATTCAACATTTTCTTTTCACAACAAGGTGGCCATGGCCGGATGACAATAAAAATTGAGTCGGCTATGCACCGAATACACAAATATGTCATGGCCTACTATATTTTTCATTTTGAACAAGGCTTCTACCAATTTCAATTTAATGTTTAAAAAAAATAAATAAAACAAGACTATAGAAGGTGCTCAAAATGTCGCGGGGGCACTTAGAGCGGCATTAAGAAGTTCTACATTTCTTAAAGCATTAACGCAATCCATAAAATTATTTTCCAGGTCGTGTTTGTTACCAGGTCACCCATCTTTGAACGTTTTATCCGTTAATGTGCCCCATAAGTAATAGTCGCAGAGGGTCATGTCCGGATACCAACCTAACTACCTACCTAACTAACCAACTATGAGTCTTGAATAATTAATTTCAACCCGTTAAAGTTTCTTATGAAGAAACCTCAATTTCCGCCTACTCCAAATATTTAAAAGAATTAAGTAGGCTATGACATCATATTATGCCAGTCGTCAGCTCTTAATGCATGAATTACTTTATTTTTATTGTCAAAACCATATCCGGCCATGGCCACCTTGCTGTAAAAGGAAAATCTTGAATATCTCAAAAACTACTTTACCAAAATATCACATATGATACATCATTTTGATTAGAATTTAATGCTAAACACAAAAATAAAATCAAAAACAGGGTATTCCATAAGAAAAAAGGTAGCTTTGCGTTATATCTTGAAAACTAAAACTCAGAAATAAAATCCAATTTGAGATCTACATTCTGCTTTAAATGATCTACAAAAAAGCAATTTACACCAAAAACAAATTTTCATAAATAAAAAAGTTACAAGCCCAAGCCCCCGTAGCTCAGAGATGGGCGCTAGAAGTACCCGTACACATATAAAAGTGCCCAATTTAAATCACCCTATACACTAGAGATGTGTGATTCGTGAACGATTTGTTCACTATGATCGAATCACTTGCGAGTATTGAGTGATCGAATCATATTTGCTCGATATGATTCCATCAGTGAAATGAGTCAAATGAGCGACGAAGACAGAATGAATCAAACGAGTGAATCAAATCGGAACGGATCAACGACTGACTGACGCACTGTGGCGATACACTAAATCGTCGGAAATAGGTCGATCGTTTCGTTCATTCGTTCCTTTGATTCGAATTCCTGCGCGCGGGGTAATCTGTATGAAAATATAGATATTTTGGGCAGCAGAGTATGTTGTATTTAACTGTATCTTGCATCGACCTTTTTTTTTGTCACCAAGTCACCATTTTCTTTAATTTCAAATGATTGATTCAATGATCGAGTCAAAAGATTCGATCAGTGATTCGTTTCTAAACTTGTTCAGTACAAAATGATGGACTTACCCATACATTTTTCAAATAATAAAAATCGATGTCCGCTATTGACAAAAAATCGATGGTTTTACACCGATGTTTTGATGACATCGACGATGGGCGTCCATGTTAACATCGATGTTGAACCTTCGATATCCCATCATTAATATTAAATTAACTAAAAAGAACCTTACGGTTCTCCAAAAATTAAAAATGTTCAAAATGACCAGATGCTCGATCATCGTCACAAATGGCAAAGCTGCCAGCAGCGAATGAAGAAATGCGAAAAAAGCTTGTTCAAATATATTTTAACAAATCGGAAGCCGAAAATAGCGATACATGGTGTGCCATCTATTCCGTCGCATAAGAAATTCCTACATTTAAAGGCAGCTGTGGGCGGATTTCTCAATAGCGACTTAAACTAACTCTATATAGAGAAATACTACCAATTTCCTCTGGATTACATTATTCCTTTTTATATTTCGCAGCTTTGGGAAAAATAAAAACTAAGTTTCCTTTTTTCTAAGAGCCTATGCAACCCGGCAAAGAAAACTAATCAATCAATCATAAACGTTTACACTTAATAGAATTTGGGAGACACGTGTAGTTCAAGTGTTGGCCGATAGATCGCAGACTTTACGGAGCGGAAGTTCGTTTCGTTCGAGATCACTTAAGGGATTTTCGATTTAAGAATTGGTCCTGGTTCTGGTTGACATTATTTTGACATAAATTTTGACAGCGGTTCTAAAATAATGACGTCATTTAAAATATTGTGAAGATATCTTAGATTTTACTCAAAAAAAGACTACCTATAATTTTGCAAAATTTTAGGGGTTATGTTTACAACCAAAGAGCCGAACCAACCTCCCAGGGTGGTTCTAAAATTTCATAACCAGGTTGCAACTGTGACGTCATTGTTTTAAAACGAAAGGCCCGGTTCCGGTTCTGGTTCAACCAGAACCAGGACCAATTGTAACTCGAAAATCCTTTTAGCGGATTATTACACTGCCGTTGTATTTGTAAACATCGACATAACCTATATATTTGTTTGTCTTTTTAATAATTCAATGTTTTCTAAGCTTTCTCATTTTTAGCGTTTTGGAAGTGTTGAAATTATAATATCTAGGTAGGTCAAATAAGTGGAACACTACATTTGGTAATTCTGTTAAGAAAAACTAGTCACGGCATTGGAATAATTTGCAATTTGTAAAAGTATTTTACTGGCTGCAAGATCCATATGTGTATATTTGGAGCGTTTCCCAAAACACAATGCGGCTCTGGTGCACTATCCGGACACAAAAACGGGACGTTTTTTCAAGACGATTCTTTTTGAAAACAGTAATTTAGAGGTTTTTAAATTTATTTAGGAACGGAAAAACGAAAAAAACAGCTGTTTTTTAATTAAAAAGACGTTTTTCATGTAAAATCCAGGCATAACCAACAAATCTAGGGTCATACTGGCTATTGGGCCATTTTTCAGAAATGCGATGATGCCAAATCTCAGGTACCAGCAGGATTTTTTTTGGGGAAGAAATCAGGTTAGGCTCTGGGTTGGGTTGGGCCGGGTTGGTTGGGTAGGGTTAGTTTTGTTTGGTTGGGTTGGTTATTATTTGTTTTTTTATAAATTTGTATGGGAGCCAAAAGAAATCAGGTTAGGCTCTGGGTTGGGTTGGGCCAGGTTGGTTGGGTAGGGTTAGTTATGGTTGGTTGGCTTGATTATTATTTGTTTTTTTATAAATTTGTAGAGGAGTCAAAAAGTTAATATTTTTGTTCCTTTTCCTTAATTTTCATTATTTTCTAGAAATGTGGCAACATTGTAAAAATATCAGGGCATGGATATTGGCAGGTATGGTTTTGATCAAGTAAGAAGAAGAAGAAGGAGCCAAAAATTAAGAAATTAAGTAAAGAGTGAGGTTAGGGCGCTCTTTTTTATGTTTTTTTTAATTTATTTTCTCAAAAAATACTGGATAACCCGCAAATTTTTTTTTTGAAAAACACTATTTAGGAGGCCTATTTTACGCACAAAGTTTTTGTTTTTGAAAAATCGTGTGTCCGGATAGTGCACCGGCCCCCACAATGCAACAAAAAGAAACTGAACGAATTCAAGACATTCACACATACATGAGGTGGTTGGTCAAGTTCAATGTTACCTAGCGTGACCATTTATACTCTTTTTGAGAGTACAGTACCTACTCTTTTTCAAACGACAACAATATTAAATAATAACTTTTTTTATTATCTCTATACTTAAAGACTACCAAACTAATATCAAGACACATTCAAACATAAAAAAACCAAACATTTTAAAGTACTTCCTGCTTGAATTGCAAAACAAAATTTTGCCTGCGGCGCTATTAAATCACTTATTTGCGATTTTAGCTTAATCGTAGATAGAAAATATTTCCTCTATCTACGACTTAATTAATAAAATGTGTTAAAAAATTGCACTATGTTCTAAAAATTTTGGCCAGGTGGCACAATTCAAAACATGTTTTTGTCAAGTTTTAGGTAAACAAAGAACACAAAATTTGATCACCCCCTTCACCTACATTTCCTCGATCATATTATAGCTCTGCTAATATTATTAATTACGGAGGTAGTTACAGGGGCAGGTCAGTTAACTCACTTATTTTTTAATGTTTCGTAAAAAAAATAAGACATACATTTGAAGAATTTTTGGCTTTTCTTCCATTATTTTTTCAGAAAATCTTGACTAGACACTAGATTGCACTCCAACCTCCCCCGCCCCCCTTGGCAGCTTACCCAACCCACTTGTTTTTAAATATTTCACAAGAAACGTGGAAGGGATCAAAATTTTTAAAGAATGTTCTGCTTAAACTGCATCATTGATTGTCTCAATTTTAGTATTTTTAGTCTAGTTTTAAGGACATTTTGTCAACAACATTAAAAACATGTAAAAAGGCATTTTTCGCCTGTGGCACATTTCATACACTAAGTCAGCCCCCCCCCACACCTCTTTAAAAAAAAGCAGCGACTGTCCCTGTTAATTATAACTATTATTTTAAAAATTAACCATATTCTTTTTGGAATTAGGTACACGGTGTTTCATTATAAATGGCCTCCCCTATTATATCTGTTAATATGTGAGCTAGAAAAAAGTTTAAAATACAAAAGTTATTTTATTTACAAAGATCTTTAAAAATATTAAAGTAAAAAAAACCAAGTGTCATTCGAAGTGTCAAATATTGATAGCAACTTTCTTATTTTAAATACAACACCCTGTATTTTTTACAGTTTTGAATTCTAGGTTTCTTCCTGATTTCAGATATGTATAACTTATATGCACTTGGTTCAATAGTTTTTGAGATATTGGACTTTAAATTTTTTTAACTTAGGTGGCTGTGAATTACAATTTGTGGTGTTTCCATTACACGGAAAAAAATGCATTTACCAACATAAGCAAACAAAAAATTCAGTTTTGTTGTCGCAACATACAAAATATTTATTTGTGAATTTTGAATAGTAAAATTTAATAAAAACACCAGAACAGGACATTGGATTTTTTCTTGGATGTCCCCTGCTCCATTTTTCCCATAAAATATAAAAAATTATCCAAATTCTGTTTTTTGTTTGCTTTTTTTAACTTATAGACTAAAAAAATGCACGTTGAGGTCGATCCAAGGTAGCGCTGTTCCTACCTTGGCGGAAGGAGGCCTTAAGGACACCTCAACGCGACCTTGCACGTCTATGAATACCGTTTTGGCCGAAAGGCGACCTTGCCTTGTTCCTTCAAGGTAGGACTATAAATGCGACCCCAAAAAAATACGAATACAATCTGACAAGAGATACTTTCCAATGCACCTTGTATACCTCGACCCTGATATTTTCCATTTCTAAACACTCGCGCCCTCTATTAAGAACTCAACGAGACATTCAAAATTCAGTAGATGCCGCTGCTTGAGCAAAGGTTACAAGGTATCTTTCAGCTCGGTTATTTACAGTGAATTCGATCGCCCCGGGGTTGCCTTTGTCTCTCTCTTACTCTACTACTTACTACTTTGGTAAAGAAACGCAGATGTTGATTGTTGGGACACCCGGGGTGTTCAACTCGAACTCACTATTATTAGCAAAGTTGGAGACCAGGAAACAGGTGGCAGCAGTCTTAAAACATTTTCATCGCGATCTACCACTCAAAGGTATAGATAAAAATGACAATACGTTTACGGTATATGGATTAGAGACTCACCTTGTAAATAAAACGATCCATATAAATTTTTTGAGGCCTCAAAAGGACTTCCTCTAATGAAGACCCGACGAGGACATTTTAGATTAATTTAATGTCAAATCGTAGACACTTTGTACATAGAACTAGTGATGGGCACATCGGAAAAAAACATCGATGGTGAAAAAGCATTGATGTTTCTGAACATCGATGTTTTTTTTTGCTTATTTTAGAGAGCATTCCGTTATGCAAAGAAACTGTTTTATTTAAGACCTATTGGCGGCAAAGCCGACGGACAGTGCATATCAGAGCGGTTTGTTGAACAAAAAACATCGATGTTTTGTGCCCACCACAAATATTAGAAACGTTAGTGGTTAAAAGCAGTGGCATCATGTAACCGCATCTCGCGACCCGTATACGTACGCCCAGGACTTACGTTAACGGAATACCTATGTGATTACGAAATCGTTTCTAAAGGAAACATCTCAGGTGCTTTTAGTGCCTATTTAGCTATTATTATTTAACGTATTCGTATACTTATAGCCTACGCGTTTAAAAGAAAGCGACAAGCAACTACGTTTTTTTTGGTAATCGAGAGAACATTTTTGGTTCGATCTAGAGTTCCGCCCGTTCCTTTCTAGGACGTGTTTTCTTGAAAGTCATATGATCCGGTCTTTCGGTCGTGCGATGGGATCTATAGGATCACCTCCCACAAAGACCTGAAGAAGCATTTTAGTAATTATAGGTAAAATAGGAAGGCGAATTTGAGAAAATAACTCTAAAAAAGGCCCGCTTCTGGTGGATCCGATGACAGAACAGCTGACTGCAATCGTTGCATACGTTGCTGTGCCCGCAACTTACGTCCATCTCGACAACGTCCTTATAAAAAAGCCGAATCGCAGGATGCAAAAAAAACTGGCGAAAGTTCTTGAAATTGCCGAAAGAACGCATTTTTAAAAAATACCAAGCCAAAACATTTCTATATATTATTTGTATATATTTTTAACGCATTTTTAAAAAATATCATGTCAAAACATTAAATTGACATTTTACAGTTTAATCGATCAGCTGTGAATAGTGGGTAACTGTAAATGTTAGGCAAACATGAGTGTCCTCTAGGTGGCGCTGGCTGTTTATAGCAAGGTAAATTTAATAATATCCTGCTATTCTTAAAGAAAATATGCAAAACCCGATTTTAAATAATAGATGTCAGCACTTCCATAAACCTAGCGGGTCCACCTCACGAAATCCAAATTTTAATTATTCCAGAATTATGTGCATTTTAAGGGCTAATTTTTTAAACTGCAATCACTAGTTTTTTTGGTCAGTGTTTTTGACTCTTGGTCTTTAACTTTGCAGAAACACTTGGCTACACTGGACATTGATCCTACTATGGATGGAAAAGTCCCAGGAGGGAACGACATAGATTTGTGTCGAATGATCCCACGTCGAACGCATTTCGTATTCTTGAGCGGTGATCGTTCTCATTCCATTCCATCAAAAACTGGGTATTCCCGCTCTCCGACTCCAAAGCCAGGGATCGGTCCCATTTCTCAGGCAAGCATGCGCGTAAAATGTATAATTTTCAATCTAAAATTTTGAAGAGGTTTCAAGGAAAAGCATATTTTTTTCGAGGGATAGGATCATTTCCCGGGATTGATCCCTTCTCTTGAGAGATCGATCCTTTTCTCGAGATTCAAGAATTGGGCCCCAGGAAAAAAAAGTTAGGTTATATTTAACGTCAACTACAAAGGTGGATGTGACCAAAAACTCTCTGCGAACATACCGTTTTATATAACTTCGGCGTTAAAGGTACTAACCAAAAAGTCCCTATTATAGGAGGTCGTACATTTTGGAGAGACACCCTTTTTCGTAAGTGCGTCGTGGGTAATATTAATTAGAGGCGGGCGATGTTTCTCAAACATCGATGTTAGAGCGGTCGATGTTTGGCCATCGATGATAGAGATCAAAAACATCGATATTATCATCGATGTTTGTCTATCGATATTGTCGATGTTAATTTTTTTATGTATCCCATCCCATACGGTATACTTGCAGCAAATAAGGCGTAATAAATGTAAAAAAACTTTTTTCTATTTTAAATGTTCCATGCTTGATTGTTATTTACACGTTTTGAATAATGGTCATAAAATTGTAACAATTAATGACGTGATAGCACCGCAGGCAAAAATTTGAATATTTAAGACATCACACCAAACACACGTCAGAGCTATGCTCCACCACTTTTTTTGGGCCATTGATCATGATTAATTTATTGTAGATTGGGTTTGACCTCCTGGGGGGGGTTAACCCCCAAACTGACTACGCCACTGCGTTTTGATGTTAACATCGATGTTGAGCCTTCGATGTCCCAAGTCCCACCCCACTTACCCCAGTACCCACCACCAGTGTTACCATTCGGAACATAATTATGCGATTGGGCATAATTTCACCAGCGGGAGTATAATGATAGCATAATGGGCAAAAAAGCATAATTGGGCATAATATAGGACAAATCACATAATAACGAGCATATCATCACACCAATAGCAACATATCAGTCGGTGAATGCGCCGCTCAGTTAGTTTTTATAATCTACTGATTTTGGGTGGGAAACGAGCCGAACGAATTCTCGCGCGCTCGAGCAGCGACCGACGACACCAAAAACCTGATGACTGGCTGTCTTGTTCTTTACCAGTGTAATAGAAAGGGACGGAATTTTATGCATAATTTCCGCAGATGCGAAACATAGTTTTACTCAAAGCTATTGGTAACACAGCTCACCACTAATATTAATATTAAATTTGCCAAAAAGAACCTTTCGGTTCTCCAAAAATTAAAATAAAGACCCCTGACCATTATCACAAATGGCAGAGCTGCCAGCAGCGATTGAAATTGCTGCTAAATAAGCTTGTTCAAATATATTTTAACATATTGGAAGCTAAAGAGCGATTTACATGGTGTGCCATCTATTCGGTCGCATAAGAAAGTGCTACATTTAAAGGCAGGTTTACCAATAGCTGGTTACCAGCGACTTAAACTAACTCTATATAGAGAAATACTAACAATTTCCTCTGGATTACATTATTCCTTTTTTTTTATTCCCCGCTTAAGGAAAAATGAAAACTAAGTTTCCTTTTTTCTAAGAGCCTGTGCACCCCGGCAAAGAAAACCAATCAATCAATCATAAACGTTTAAACTTCATTGAATTTGGAAGACACGCGTAGTTCACGTGTTGGCCGATAGATCGCAGACTTTACGGATTATTATACTGCGGTTGTATTTGTAAACATCGACATAACCTATATATTTGATTGTCTTTTTAATAATTCAATATTTTCTAAGCTTTCGCATTTTTATCGTTTTGATAGTATTGAAACTATAATACCCAGGGAGGTAAAATAAGTGGAACATTACATACAACGTAATTCTGGTGTGAAAAACTAGTCAGGGCATTGGAATACTTTTCAAAACTCCAAAATACATACTTTCAAAATTTGCCCATGCTTTAATTGTAATTTGTAAAAATGATAAACTGGCTGCAAGACCCATACATAGGATAGTGGATATGAGGAGCGTTTTCCACAACACAATGGAACAAAAGGAAACTGAACAAATTCAAGACATTTGTTGGCATACCAAACTATATATCCATGAAAACATAGCAATTTGCTATGTTTTCATGGGTATTGAATCCGTTTTCAATATGTTTTGAAAACTTTTTTTTCATGAGTTTTCATGACAGGTTTTCAAATCGATTTTGAATCTACTACTCTGTTTGCAAGGGGAAGTGAAGAAAGGAATGCTGGACTGGCATATGTGCATAGCACATACACTTTCGAGCCAAATATTTCTTTTATTTTCCATAGTTAAAGTCTAAAAAAACAAATCTTTAGTTATTTAAGTAAGGTTATGTTATTAATCTTCTTTCTTCTATACACTCCACCAAATTTTAGAATGACGGTTCCACAGTTTCACTTCTATTTCCCTCTCTCTCTTTCAAAAAGAGTGAGAGCAATAAAATATAATTTGGCGGCTGTCTGGTAATCCGACGCAATACGCATGTGTAAACAAAATCCCCGTTTTCATGAAAAAATCGGTATTTCGATCTCAATACGATCTTGATCCAACCCTAGAAATTTTCAGGGTCAGATCTAGATTGAAATCGATTTGAATACTGGAAAAACAGGCGTTTTCATGGACGGTATCGAATTGAAATCGTTTTCAGAACGAACTCAATTCCCATGAAAACGTAGCAACATGCACATACATGAGGTGGTTGGTCAAGATCAATTGCTATGTTTTCATGGATATTGAATTCGTTTTCAATATGTTTTGAAAACTTTTTTTTCATGAGTTTTCATGACAGGTTTTCAAATGGATTTTGAATCGATTTGAAAACGGTTTTCAAATTTTGATATTTGGCAGCTGACATATGTCATAGTTGTCAAATATTCATTTTTGAGTTTTGGTCCTTTTTTTAAAAAAAAAATATTTTATTCAAAAGATGATGTTGGCCCTTGCCACACATTTTTTTTTAACTTTAATTACTACTCTGTTTGCAAGTGGAAGTGAAGAAAGAAATGCTGGACTGGCATATGTGCATAGCACATACACTTTCGAGCCAAATATTTCTTTTATTTTCCATAATTAATTTTTTTAAAGTGTTTAAAAAAATAAATCTTTAGTTATTTAAGTAAGGTTATGTTATTAATCTTCTTTTTTCTATACACTCCCCCAAATTTTAGAATGCCGGTTCCACAGTTTCACTTCTATTTCACTCTCTCTCTCTCTCTCTCTCTCTCTCAAAAAGAGTGAGACCAATAAAATATAATTTGGCGGCTGTTTGGTAATCCGACGCAATACACATGTGTAAACTCAATCCCCGTTTTCATGGAAAATCGGTATTTCGATCTCAATACGATCTTGATCCAACCCTAAAAATTTTCAGGGTCGGATCTAGATTGAAATCGATTTGAATACTGGAAAAACAGGCGTTTTCATGGACGGTATCGGATTGAAATCGTTTTCAGAACGAACTCAATTCCCATGAAAACGTAGCAAATGTTACATATTATTTTGTTTACATTGGTATGATAATATTGCAAACAAGTCCCTAGGACTTTAAAATGCATTAAAGAAATATATTTATTTACGGATCTCCAATGTAAACCTAAATTAGGTATAATCTGTAAATGAATATATTTAAATAAAAAAAATAAAAATAAATCTCTTAATGTTGCACGTTTGGTGTGGTTTTCACTGAAGCTTCAACTGCATTAAAAAACTAGAGAAATAATGTACAGGGTGTCCAAAATTCGATGGTTTTGGGGGGTTTCGGGTACTTCTATCTATCTATATTTTTGGTAAAAAACCGCATTTCAATATTTCACCCCGTATTCGAGCTACGGGGGCTTTTTGAGAAGTCTGCATTTTGGGATAGGTCCTATAACTTTTTCATTTATGAAAATATCTTCGTGTTAGTTGCATTTTTGTAGAGTCTTTAAACTAGAATTTAATTACCAAATCAGATTTCATGAGGTACTTTTAGTTTTTGAGATATAACACAAAGTTGGTATTTTTCTTATGGAACACCCCAATTTTTTTAAAGATTTTTTAATTTCCTTCAAAATGATGTGCCTCTTACAAAAATCGGATAAATAGTTGTCGAGTTAATAAATACTTTTCATAAATCATATGGTAGGCTGTTATAAAAGCGGCTTGCCACATTAATAAAAAAATCTAGAGTGCTATTGTTGTCCACCTAAGATGATAAAAATAATTTGTTACGAAGAAATAAATAGTAGTTTTCACAACTAGTGGCTAAAACAGTGCTTTTTTTTATAAGCATTTGTTTAAATAACGAGCGTAGCGAGGTATTGAAAAACGCGATTAAAAAAAAGCACAGTTTAGCCGCGAGTTGTGAACACTATTTTTTTTAATACCCTTATCAAAAAATCCAAGAAAAACAGGGAAATACTTTTAAAAATCTCGAACCAAGAGCACTTCTCGCAACACACATCTTTACACTATAAATCAAGGCGGCTGGTAAAGGAAATAACAATGGATTCCATAGCGATGTGCTTTTTTACTCGGTGACGTTCATTGTTGCGACATTTTAATCTTTGACAGTTTGATATTTTGACAATGTTTTTAAATGATTTTTTGGTAAATACTTGGTGAAAACTGGCGGAAATGGCTTAATTTTTAGGCAAGAATAATTAGATTTTTTCAATATTACTATTTTCCGCTATTTCTCTTTAATATTGGGTAAATCTTTTTTTGTATCCGTGATAAGAAAAAGTTTTTTTTGCATCGGTAACCAAAAAAAACATGCTTTAGATATCTGCCGACAGTTACTAAAATCTTGTTTTTGATAAAGGTATAAAAAAACTATTTTTCTTTTTAACTGAATTCAAGGCCTACTATTATACCAATAATATATTACTTATTATACCTAGGCACTCTAGATTTTTTTAATAATCCTTTATCACAGCCTACTATATGAAAATATTTAATAACTCGACAATTATTTATCCGATTTTTGTAGCACATCGCTTTGAAGGAAATTGAAAAAGCAGTCAAAAAATTTAAAAAAATGGGGGTGTTTCATAAGAAAAATACCAACTTTGTGCTATATCTCAAAAACTAAAAGTGACTCACTACAAAAATGCAATTAACACTACAAAGATATTTTCATAAATAAAAAAGTTATAGGGCCTATCCCAAAATGCAGACTTTTCAAAAAGCCCCCGTAGCTCGAAGACGGGGCGACATTTTGAAATGCGGTTTTACCAAAAATCTTGTCTTGAAATTTGAGCCTCGCAATGGGGGGTCGGATTTTGGACACCTTGTACATGTCCCAAGGGAATAAATGATTTTTTTTAGAAAGTCTTCACTAAAGACTCCATCCTGAACAGTACCACACAAACACACATTTGCAATAAAAGAAGGTTGGTGTAAGTGCAATAGAAGAGTAGGCACAAAGTTGACAGAAAAAAAGGTTTAGCTAAAAACAATGTGTACAAAATACCATATTTCTTCATTTTCTTGTATAATAACTGTCTACGTATTTTTTACTAGTGGGAAATAATAGGATTTTGGTTCAATGTATTTAATAATTTAATACAAAACACTTACAAAAAAAACCAAGCTTTCGCAACTATTTTGTCTTATTTATTTACCATTTTGGGGCGAGTTACATTATACTGCTTATGTTTAAAGTCGTATATTTAATAAGTTAAAAAATAAATAACAATAACTAATTCGTTAAGTAAAAAACCTCTTCCAAGCCATTCTGGTCTGGGAGGGTCCCGAGGATCGAGGCCGCATTCCCTCGTTGAATAGCCAACCTATTCAGCTGGACAATGAAACTCCTGGTCAGTGACTCTCTGCCAGAATTTTTTATTCTTGCAGAGATCTCACTGACCATGCGCTTTGCATCATCACCCCAAGGTCCTAAGGTCTCCACACTAAAGGGCACAAAAATGAACCTATCCACTAACTCTTTATACTTGCATCTCTTGTGTTGTTCACCAAGATAGGCAGCTTCACCTGCCTTGGCGCTCGTTCTAGATACGTAACTATCTGCCAAAGTGTCCCGACAGGTTACATCCCAAACGAGTTGTTTTCCCTCCCTCCATGGAAAATATGTTAAACCATCTGCTCGTTTTCCATCACTCCTACATACACCAGTTGGTTCCAACATATTTGGTGTATCTGCTACAACCAAAGACCGATGAATGATGTCGTTTAGGAATCGATGGCGAGACAACCTACCAGCACTATTGGAACAGCACAGATCGTGATGGCCCAAAATGCCAACCAATTGTCCGCAAGTGCAGGCATGCTGTTCACACACCGGCTGACCCAAACGAAGAGCGACAGAAATACGAAAGGAGTTATTGTCCAATAAAGTGCCCAGTGGAGGAGAAGGAAGGGCGCCAAGCCAGGCATTGCTTTCTTTTTCTTGAAGAGCTAGAAGGCGAGCTTTTGAGTTTCGATCTACTGAATTTTGAATTTTACTTATAATTATATTTTCACAGAGAAAGTTATCAAATTGTTTTTGAGTTTTAGGGCCAGGAGACGGAAAAGAATGTAAATTACATAGATTAAACCAGCTTTTCAAAGCAAATTCATGGTCGTAATAATTTTCTTTAAGAATGTATTTTGGAAGAATTGAAGAAATTAATGATTCAGTATCATTCCCAATGAGGATTTTCAGAAACCTCTGGTGACAAAAATTTATATAATTATTATAAAGAGGGTTCCATTAATGCCCTAGGGTATTTAGAGGTTTCCTACATGAATTGAGTTTGTATATTTGTTTTATTAAAGGTTCGAAATTGATGGTACCCTAAGATAAGTCATCAGTGACAAAAGTTATATAAATTGGTTTTTGAAATCTTTCTGTTAACCCATGTATAAAACCGTAAGTAACTATTAATTAAAGATATATAGATTGGTTTTTAAAATGCTGCTATCAACTCACTTATAAAAACTTATTAACCAACAACCAAGAGACACTTATAAAAACTTGGGAACTCACACACAATAGGTAATTATATAAATTGTTGCCTGTAATATTCTTATGAACTCATTCATAAACCTTTTTTGCCTATTATTTCTATAATGTTTTTATTAATTTCTTTGTATAGTGGTTATAATACCACTGTTTTTACAACAAAAAAAACAAAACAAACAAGATTTTTTAGGTTAATTTTGTGACATCAAAAGGCTCGTTTTTGCGACTTTAAAGGTGCGTTTTTGCGACATCAAAAGGCGCGTTTTTGCGAGATACCATACCATCATTATCTGGTTTTAATTACATCAATCTGAGAAAGATAAGAGATCCAAATCTTCTCGAGATAGTTTTCGATGACAGATATCGGGAACGAATGCATTCTACACCCGATTCCGACCAGCGTTTCCCATGCGCGGCCACCCTGACTCAAAAAACTCATCACGTGGACCGACATGAACTTGTATAGGCAAATCTCGCTTAGACTACGTGATCCGTGTTTTGATTCGGGGAGCCCACGCATAAGAAACCCATAAATGGGAACCGGGTTTTAGAAAAAGAGAACAATATAGTAACCGTGTTAAGTTCGCAAAAATGCACCGTGAAACTTCGAGTGCATACAGTGCGCACGGCTGGTCGGCGGCAATTGTGAATACATCACCTTACGACGCGACGAAACGCAGCCTCAAGGTCCGTTTCTGCGAGTTTGACATAATTACTATTATCCTCTTTTTCTAAATGCATTCGTCTGAGAGAGATGCAGCATACCAGGGAAATACCTGCCTGTACACCCTTCGACCCCGCAATCTAACTATTTTCTTAAGATAGTTACCTCTGACAGTTATGCGGGGTTGAAGGGTGTGCAGGCGGGTATTTTTCCTGGTATGTGTAGTATGCTGGATCTCTCTCAGACGTATACATTTAGGAAAAGAGAACAATGGTAACTATGTTAAGCTCGCAGAAACGGGCCTTCAGTGTTCAACACTGCGCCATCTGCAGCCTTTTGTTCCAACTAGCATCATGTTTTAAAACGTTGATAAAATAGTGTTGAAAACACGAAAGTAAAAACAAAAGTGAAATAATAATATCCTGTAAATAAAATGACCGCTACATGTACTTGACATTTGTGAGCCTAAATAAGTTGGTATTGACAAAATTCCCCTAACTCTGAGGCTAGTAATAAAAAGGGTTATCGCACATCACTTATGGAAAGCAAAAAACAGTCATTCTGGTTGTATAACAGCACTGAACAAATCAAAACATTATATTTTTAGCAAAAACACGCAAAAAAAAACGAAAACACTTTATTTTGACTAAAAAAACAACGGAGTAACATCCTAGTAACTTTTGTTTTGGTTCAAACAAGTGTGTGGCTAATAAAAAAAGCAGGCAAATATATATCATGTTTACAGGAGGACTTGAAACCCATCTAAAAATGATATAACTTTACTTTTTCTATTAACAAAAATTTAAAAAAACAAAATTTTAATATATTATGAAAAATCATGGTAAAAAATACCAATTACTGATTGTGGAAAAGACACACCAAAAACAAAAAAGAATGTCAAATCGATTCGATTGATGTGACTACGTTCTTTTAGGCTCATAACTGTCACCTGCATAAGGCGTGAAATTTCTCAGGGGGTATTATCATTCCACTTTTGTTTTTACTTTCGTGGTTGAAAGAGGTAAACAGTGGTCTAATTGTATTGTTTTTTTTTATAGAATTGTCGTAAATTTTCGCCATTTTGGATTCCAACAATAGGTTTTTGACCAAAATAAAAACGTTATTTATGGGGTTTTAACATGTGTTTTAATCGAAATATTGCTTGTTTAGGGTTAAGAACAAAATACAAAATTCAATTTAAAAAGGGGATTTAGTGAGGGTGAATGAAGGCACATCTGCCGATTCTGCAATTTGACAAATGGTTGTCTTTTACATGAATCCTGTGTCATATTTTTCCATCATCATTTCATTATTTCATCTCCTAATTTCTAGCAGCGTACTGATGAGCACCATAAGTGCGAAATTCGGATCTACGGTTACCATTACCTTTTTGAGACAAAATTCAATATTTCTCTCAGAAAGCAAAAAACATATGTGAAAAAAAAGTATTATTTAAATGAATATTTTTTCCCCGTTTTCTCAAGTATTTTTGAAGCCCATGAAAATTTTGTGAGTGTATTCGAAAACTATACAGTACACACGGGACCGCAGCTAATTATCAAAGTAGGATGACTGGGAAAACAGCTTTTATTTAACGTATAGTATATAAATATTCATATTCCTGCTTCAACTTATCTCACTTCCATTTTAATTTATTTTAGAAGATTGGTAAACAGCATTTTATAAATTTTTTATTTTAAAAAGAAAAAGAACAATACATAACACGCAAAGGGAAGAAAGATGGAAAATTTATATTTCTAAATCGATAAAAACCTTTAATTTGTTACGTAGTGTTGTTAGAACAGTTGTAAAACCTTTTTATAATAATATCTAGACTTGAGGGTTCATAAGGAGGAAAAACTGTTTTATTCCTTCACCCTGTGCCCTCTACGCCATAGATATGATTATATTTTACTTTGTCTTTGTCAGCACTTTAAATTTTGGCTAACAAAGACCTATAAAATCTGTAAAAAATCAATTACCCAACATAAGCAAACAACAGATTCAGTTTTGTTGTCTCACCATACAAAATATTTATTTGTGAATTTTGAAACTGGTAAAATTTAATAAAAACAACAGTACAGGACATTTGCTTTTTTTCTTGGGTGTCCCCTGCTCCATTTTTCCCAAAAAATCAAAAAAATTATCCAAAATCTTTTTTTGTTTGCTTTTTTTAACTTATAGGTAAACTAAAAAAATGCACGTTGAGGCCGATCCAAGGTAGCGCTGTTCCTACCTTGGCGGAAGGAGGTCTTAAGAACACCTCAAGGCGACCTTGCGCGTCTATGAATACCGTTTTGGACAAAAAAGAACTTAAGGTCGCCTTGTTCCTTGAAGGCAGGACTATGATGGCGACCCCAAAAAAATCCGAATACAACCTTTTGCAAGAGATACTTTGTATTTATAACACCCTGTATGACAGGATTTCCAATGCACCTTGTATACCTCGACACTGATATTTTCCATTTCTGAACACTCGCGCCCTCTATTAAGAACTCAACGAGACATTTAAAATTCAAAAGACGCCATAGAGCAAAGGTTACAGGTATCTTTCAGCTCGGTTATTTATAGTGAGTTCGAGTAGCCACCCTGAGCGCCCAGGGGTTGCCTCTGTCTCTCTCTTACTAACGTAAATAAACGCAGAGGTTTATTGTTGGGGCACCCGGGGTGTCCAAATCGAACTCACTATTATTAGTTAAGTTAGAGACCAGGAGACAGGTGGCAACAGCCTTTAAATATTTTCATCGTGATCTACCACCCAAAGCTATATATAAATAATAATGAGACGATACAGGTATATGGTCTTGCCTCGTAAATAGAGTCGATCATTTTGTACTGAACGAATCTAGTTTCTAGACTGATCGAATCTTTTGAGTCGATCATTGAATCAATCAAATTAAAGAAAATGGTGACCAAAAAAAAAAAGGTCGATGCAGTTAAATACAACATACTCTGCTGCCCAATATTTCCATGCAGATTACCCCACGCGCAGGAATTCGAATCAAAGGAACAAAACGATCGATCTATTTCCAACTGATTCAGTGTATCGCCACAGTGGGTCAGTCAGTCGTTGATCCGTTCCGATTTGATTTACTCGTTTGATTCATTCTGTCTTCGTCGCTCATTTGACTCATTTCACTGATGGAATCATATCGAGCAAACATGATTCGATCACTCAATACTCGCAAGTGATTCGATCATAGTGAACGAATCGTTCACGAATCACATATCTATATTTTAGATAAATTTAATGTCAAGTCTCTAGTCATAGACACTTTGTATATAGCACCAGTGAACCACAAATATTAGGGGCGTGGCGTTAGAGGGTTGCCAGGTCTACTATTTTAATAGTAGATCTACTATTTATTACTCACGTCTACTATTCTACTATTCTTAAGTGAAAATCTACTATTATTCTTTTCTTTGAGTGAAAGTCTACCGCTGCAATAGATACCAAAAGCAGCTAGATAAACAGTCAATATTAAAGTGACAAAAACTGTTCATTTTCGATTATAATCTCTAAATCTATGTCTAAATCACCGGAGACCAATTAGTCTGGAGCGAATGCACTGTCGGTCAGAGCACGGGTTAGCAGAAAGTATAGGAGCGGAGTTCGTTCCAAAATCAGCTGATAGTTCACATAGTTCCCGCTGTTCACCAGCAAGAGATGTTTCAGAAGGAACGTGGGTCGCATTATTCATATCCTTTTTATGGTTTTGAACTAAAGACAATTTATAAAGTTTAGGATGGGTTAAAAGATTAAAATATTTATTTTTTTTCAGTTGTTAATCAATAAAAGTTTTTTTTTGTGGTCTACTATTTTTTTTTATAAAAATTCTAGAATCTACTATTATATATATATATATGTCTCTGATCTACTATTATTCTAAAAATGGACCTGGCAACACTGGTTAGAGGTTAAAAGCAGTAGCATCACGTAACCGAATCTCGCGACCCGTATACGTAGGTACAGGGTGTTTCATTATAAATGCCCCCCCCCCTGTTATATCTGTTAATAAGTGAGCTAGAAAAAAGTTTTAAATACAAAAGTTATTTGATTTATAAAGATCTTCAAAAATAATAAAGTAAAAAAAAACAAAGAGTCATTTGAAGTGTCAAATATTGATAGCAACTTTCTTATTTTAAATATAACACGCTGTATTTTTTTGCATTTTTGAATTCTAGGTTTCTTCTTGATTTCAGAAATGTATAACTCATATGCACTGGGTGTAATAGTTTTTGAGATATTGGACTTTAAAGGTTTTTCACTTAGGTGGCTATGACTCATAATGCAGGATGTTATCATTTTTTAAAACGCAAAACACTTCAACACGCCTACTGTGATTTAGCAGTTTTTAAAGACAGCGAAAAACATCATTGCCTACTATAATTATGACGACATGTCTAATGGAAACACCCCAAATTGTAATTCACAGCCACCTTCAGTTGAACTGTCTTGCACTTTAAAATTCAATATCTCAAAAACCCATGAATCCAGTGCATATAAGTTATACATTTCTGAAATCAGAAAGAAACCTAGAATTCAAAAATGCAAAAAAAATTAAAAAAATACAAGGTTTTGTATTTAAAATAAGAAAGTTGCTATTAATATGGACGAGTTTGTAAATTTAATATTTTTTTGACAGCGGTGGAACATGGTTGCCAAAATTCGGTTGACAGATGGGTTTGATATCCATCTGAGATCTAGCAGTGATGAAATGTCGTTGTACCATCGAATACAAAAAGAACGCGTTGCGGTGTAAATAGCTGAGTGCCAATAACCAGCAATAAAATCATACCTCAGCTTCGGCTCGAGAAAATTGGAAATGTGACTTATAAGGGCCGTATTCATAGTCGCTCCCAAGTCTCCCTTCTTCCTTGGGAAATGTAAATTTTTTGTGGGCGAAGGAAGGAAGGAAGGAGCCTTGAGGAATGACTATGAATACAATCCTGAAAGGCACTTATGCTGTACTTCTGGACAGTTTTTTCAAAATAGTCTTCAATGCAAGTACGTTTTTTGCTCAAATTTAGTATGATGTCTAGCTCATCATCAGAGTCTTCACTTGAACTGTCTTGCATTAATATTATATGGCTCACCACTCCATTAAGCATCCTGTACTGTACCTTGTATTAACCAAAATGCATAAAAAAATATTTTGGTTTGAATAAAAAAAACTGGAAAAAATAAATAACCATAAAGTAGGGTTATCTCTAATCCAACGAAGATTTTCCACCGACTCCCCCCGAAGCCGGTGGCGATCGGTGCCAACATTTGTTGGATTGGTGAAATCCATCGAAAAATTTAGGAACTCTATTGTTGAACTGGTGAATCCATCTAAAATTTATGAACTCTTTTGTTGACATCGGTGGACCACCGGTGGATTTACAAACTCGCCCTATTTGACACTTCGAATGACACTTAGTTTTTTTGACTTAATATTTTTGAGATCTTCATAAATCAAATAACTTTTGTATTTAAAACTTTTTTCTAGCTCACATATTAACAGAAATAATAGGGGGGGGGGAACTTATAATAAAACACCCTGTACGCTCAACACTTACGTTAACGGTGCTTTTAGTGCCTATTTAGCTATTAGACACTTAAAGTAAATCCTTCAACGCATCGGTATCGTATACGTAATGCGTTCGAAACAAAGTCAACATATACTATATTTTTGACTTGTTCATGCCATGTTTCGAACGATGCCTGCTTCTTTGACGGGGTGATGACAGAATCTCGTTGCGTACGGAAGGATGTACGTATCGTTACGGACCCACTAGCATACGCAACGATTTTAATCAGCAGTTCTGTCATCGCAACCTTCAAGAAACATCGCATAAAAAAATCAAAAATGTAGTGTATTTTGACTTTGTTTCGAACGCGTTACGTATACCGATACCGATGCGTTGAAATAATTACTTTAAGTGTCTAATAGCTAAATAGGCATTAAATACACCTGCGATGTTTCCTTTAGAAACGATTTCGTAGGCGATGTTTCCTTTAGGAACGATTTCGTAGTCACATTCCGTTAACGTAAGTCCTGGGCGTGCGTACGTTTACGGGTCGCGAGATGCGGTTATGTGATGCCACTGCTTTTAACCTTCTAACGTCTCTAATTGTGGTGCTATAGACAAACTCAGACAAAAGGTCTATGAGTTCTATGACTTGACATTAAATTCATCTAAAATGGCCTCGTCGGGTCTTCATTAGAGGAAGTCCTTTGAGGCCCCAAAAAATTTATATGGAATGGTTTGTTTTACGAGGCGAGTCTCCTGTCCATATACCGTAAACGTCTCGTCATTTTGTATATATACCTTTGGGTGGTAGATCGCGATGAAAATGTTTTAAGACTACTGCCATCTGTTTCCTGGTCTGTAACTTTGCTAACAATAGTGAGTTCGAGTTGGACACCCCGGGTGCAACAACAATCAACCTCTGCGTTTCTTTACCAAAGTAGTAAGTAGTAGTAGTAAGAGAGAGACAAAGGCAACCCCGGGGCGCTCGAACTCACTATAAATAATCGAGCTGAAAGATATCTTGTAACCTTTGCTCAAGTAGCGGCGACTATTGATTTTTAAATGTCTCGTTGAGTTCTTAATAGAGGGCGCGAGTATTTCGAAATGGAAAATATCAGTGTCCAGGTATACAAGGTGCATTGGAAATCCTGTCATACAGGGTGTTATAAATACAAAGTATCTCGTGTAAGAGGTTGTATTCGGATTTTGTTGGAGCCGCATTCATAGTCCTACCTTCAAGGAACAAGGCGACCTTAGGTCTCAAGGTAGGAACAGCGCTACCTTGGATCGATATATATATATAAGTTAAAAAAAAGCAACCAAAAATCAGAATTTGGATAATTTTTTACATTTTATAGGAAAAATGAAGCAGGGGACACTCAAGAAGAGAATCAAATGTCCTGTTCTGTTGCTTTTATTAAATTTTACCAGTTTTTCGGTTTCTCAATAGCTGGTTACCAGCGACTTAAACTAACTCTGGTCATAAATCTCAGCTTTTTGCTGTTTTAAGAGAATATTTTGTTGTTAACCCTGAGGTAAGATGACTTACCCTCACTTTGGAGCCATGGTCACCATGGAGTTAATTTTAACCCGCAAATAAAGTTTATGGGGCAACTCAATAGGGTGATTCTGGTCACAGTTTAACGGCCAATTTCGTTACTCATATGGTTACCTCTACCGTAAATAAAGAGGTAAAAAACAGTACCTTTAAACGTATCCAAAAAAAAAACGTTTGGCGGTAAGCATAATCTAGGGTTCCGGACATTTGTCGCTTTTGCATTTTTTAACGTTTAACGTTATATCACATACTACGTCATAGTTTGACAAGGCGCTTGTGGCTCGATTAAACTAAAAATATAGAAGGAATCTTTTCGCAAATAAATTATATAAAACATCTTTCTGGAAAAGGTGGAAAAACAAAAATAAAGACGCTAATAGTTGACGAGAACTTAGCCACAGTATTTGACGTCCCTAATGCCTAGTCTACAGTTGAACGTCTTGCCACTGATTTCTATTTTTCTCTTTGTCGAAAAGAGTGATAAGCAATAGAAGGCAGCGGCAAAAAGTTTTGGTGTGGAGTCTAGGCGAAAGACGCATTCGCTAATTCGAAAGGAACAACAAGCTTGTTTCGAAACCATTCAAATTGGTGGAAAAGTGATCTCATTGATAACGAGCGCGCATAATTCATATTTAAATTAGGTATAACTCTATAAATAATTTAAAAAACAAAACCTTTTCAACTTTATGCGGATTTTACTAAATTGTTGGGAAGAAATACAGAATTTACAGGATTGTAAATCGTTTTCGAGCATTAATAACACGTTCCATTTAAAAAATCTCTTGCTGGTGACCAGCGGGAGCTTTTAATCCCATTAGAAATTACCTGTGTGATGGAAAAAGAAAACAAGTGTTTTGAACTAGCACCTGTGATTTTGGAACGAATTCCGCTGCTAGGTAACGCGCTGACCATGCATTCGCTCTAAACTAATGGTCTCCGGCGATTTAGATCCAGAGTTTATAATCGAAAATCACCAATTTTTGTCACCAATGTCGATTGTTTTTGGTCTACTGTGGTAGACTTTCACTCAAAGAAAAGTATAATAGTAGATTTTCACTTAAGAAATTATCCTAATAAATAATAATTTAATTTACTTTATCGCCTCTTTAGTTCTCCGTTAAATAAGGTTATAAGGGAGTCCTTCCGATCGTATTCAATACGTATCGAAAATCAAGTATCTTGTTCTTTTATACATCACGCTCTTTGTCGGAACAGATAACATGCTGTATGAAAGAAAAAGAAGACAATCTTTTCAATACGTATTGAGTAAGATCAGTGTTGCCAGGTCCTTTTTTAGAATAATAGTAGATCAGAAAAAATAATAGTAGATCAGAAAAAATAATAGTAGATTCTAGAATTTTTATAAAAAAATAGTAGATTACAAAAAAAACTGTTATTAATAAAAAACTGAAAAAAAAAAATATATATTTTAATCTTTCAACCCTTCCTCAACTTTATAAATTGTTTCCTATCTCGCTTTAGTTCAAAACCCTAAAAAGGATAGGAGTAATGCGACCCACATTCCTTTTGAAACATCTCTTTTTGATGAATAGCGGGAGCTTTTAATCCTATTAGAAATTTCCTGTTTGATGGAAAAAGGAAACAAGTGTTCTGAACTAATAGCTGTGATTTTGGAACGAACTCTGCTACATCTGATAGTCTCCGACGATTTAGACAGAGTTTATAATCGAAAATTACCAATTTTTGTCACCATTTGACTTTTTATCGAGCTGTTTTTGGTATCTATTGCTGTGCTAAACTTTCACTCAAAGAAAAATATAATAGATTTTCACTTAAGAATAGTAGACGTACTACACGTGAGTAAAAAATAGTAGATCTACTATTAAAAGTAGACCTGGCAACACTGAGTAACATGCCCTATTGACAGTGCATTACCCTCTCCACATAGGCCGATCAGCTCTTATCGTTTTAGTGTCCTTTTATCCACCTTCGCCGCCATTTTGACAGAAAACTAATGGATTATCTGTCACTTTTGAGTGAAAATGGCGGCGAAGGTGGATAAAAGGACACTAAATCGTTATGAGTTGATCGGCCTATCTGGAGAGGGTACTGGACAGTACAGTCAATTTTAAATTTAAATTCATAAAGAGGGCCGATCACATGCCTCATCGGCCCCTACAAAAAATTTACGAAGGAACCACAAATTCCTCGCACCCGCTTAACGTGAAAGTCTGACAGTACATTTTGTCTTCAGTATTACCGCGAATGAATGATCCATGTCTCCTCTAGCGCCATCTAGGCGCACTTCGTGCAGAAAAAAAGACACCACCAACCGACGGAACTACTGATGCACTTTTTTAAAAGCGCATCTTTATAATACGATTTGTGCCGCATTTTCAGTCCATCCTATTTTTATTTTTATTGGCATTCATTAGTTAAAGAAAACGCAAATATGTACTGCTGAGATCATTTTTGCATCAAAAATAATTTCAGCTAAGATATCTTAAATATACCGCCATTCCGCACTTTTTTGTAAAAGCCCCGCCCATCCAAGTCGATGCATAACCTAAAATGTTGACGTTTATTTTAATTTTTGCATTGCATGTTTGTTTTGCTTTCTTTTAATGTCAAAATATTTATGCATTTTTTTTTCATAGGATAAGGATTGAATAAATTATACTGGCAAGATATGTGTTAAAAGGTCAGTAACTTATAGTTAAACCAAAGAAAGCACTGGAGTTGATAAATTTAAAAAGGATTTAGCGAGGCTGAATAAAGATGGATTCTAACAGCACCTAATAGGTATAATTTAATTAAGGAAAATTTATGGAGTTCATACAGCTTCCTTAAGTAGCTGCCAATTCTTGCTGTTTTTTTGTCAAAAATTTTGTCAGCTGGCCAATCAAATTCTTCCTGTTCTTGTATTTGTTTACAAGTTGTCAAAAATCGGCATCCATCTTTGTTTGGGCATGCGCAATTTTGATTTCACTTAAGGAAATTTAAGAAAAGATAAAAGATGGTCATCTCTTAAGTTAAATTACGTTAAATTACGCCTGTATGAACGCGATCATTAAATCTCATAAGAGCAACTCTTGGGTCAGTCCATATCAAGTCAACCAGGGTATTTTACCACACCATCTCCGATGTTGATGATTTTTAGTATACATGTTTTTCCTACCAAAAAACTGAAAAATCCAAAATTTCAGACTTTTTTGACCAGTTGTTTATTTTGAATTAATTTTTGAAAATCGAAAAAGTCACTTATTTGTCCTTAACATGTGCGCACAAAATAAGGAATATCCAAAGAACCACTTATAATAGAAAAGTAGGTGAAGGTTCATTTTAAAGCTCTTATAAAGACCTTTCATATGAGAATATTGCATAACATATATTGAAAAAAAAAAATAAAAAAAAAATTTTTGATTTTTTTTTTTTTAAATTTCAAAAAGGCCATTTTTAATTTTTTTCAAAAAATTATATTATTTTCTTTAAAGTGTTATTAAACTATTCACAAAATTTTGAGATGGAAAAATCATGGGTTCAATGTGAAAAAATTTATTAAAAATATCACATGCATGAAAAATCGCCTATAAATAGACAATGCATTTTGGTAATTAGAAGAATATAATGGGGTTTAAAGCGATATTATAAAAATATTTAACAATATTTTATTTAATAAAAAATTATATCCTACGTTTCATTCTGTATCAGTAATCAGATTAACATTGCCCCCCATTGTAATATTTACTTACAAAACCTCTTTTCCACCGGAGACGTACTATTGGATGTTCCAATTCTTAGGAAAATATGCCTGTATAAACCTGCCAATACTTTTGTGAAATACTGCCTGTTTATTCCTGTTTAACATTAAGGACACACCTCCTTCATTTTATTGGTCTGTTTAGGTACATTGTGGGGATTTGCTGACATGAAAATTCCTGCATAAATTGATTTTAAATTTTTGGCAAGTATCTTCCTGATACAGCTCCAAATAATCGATACATAATAGTTCGACTGAAGGTTTATCAGAAGTCATCTCTGTGTAATTTTAAAAGTTTCAACTATGGGTGAGGCAAGTGGATGGACTAAATATAAAGTAAAGTGCTGTGATCCACTAGAGTTAAAAATCAAGCATTTTGGGAAATTAAGAAATGTGACCAAGTGGATGTGCAGTTACAAAAATGTCAAAATGGGAATGAAAATCTGTGATGGTTGTAGACTAAAGCTTTCAAAGGAGTTTAAGGCATCTGAAGAAGATGAGGCAGGGTAAGTAACAAATAGTATTTTTTAATATAAAATTAATAAACTAAACCAATTGCGTCAAGTACGGAGTGGAAAAATCTCATGGCATTATTTTGCATGGCATTATTTTGCATGGCATTTTGAGAATACAGACATTATGTACAAATTTCTTGGCATTATGTACACATTTTGGGTCAGCTGTTACCCCCTTTTTAAGTTCTTATAAAAAACTAACTTTTTAAATTTTTTTAGACCCAGTCAAGTTCCAGAAAATGATCCAGATTTTCAAGATCCTGCTGAATCATTTACTCTTTTAAACAAGTCATTGGAGCTTCTTGGTGTGTCGCCGATTAAAAGAAAAAATGTATACAAAGAAAAAATTGATATTGTACAGCATACAATTGCGAAAGCATTTACAAAGGAATCAGATTCAACGCTAGTAAAGGAATGCCAGAGTGACGAAAGTGAAATGATTAAGCAGTTAAAGGACAAATTTTTAAAAACCGAAAAGAGGAGTGAGAAAATACTAGTTTTATCATGTTTACCTCAAAGTTGGAGTAGAAAGAAGATTGAAGAAGAATTTGGAGTTTCTCAATATTTGGCCAGAGCTGTAAAACAGTTAGTTAAGGACAATGGGATATTATGTTCTCCTAACCCCAAACCGGGAAAGACCCTTAGTGATAGAGTGACCCAAATAGTGGTAGATTTTTACCAAAGGGATGACATTAGCAGGACCATGCCAGGTAAAAAAGATTATGTTGTTATCAGAAAATATGGAGCTGAAAAAGAATATGTACAAAAAAAATTAGTCTTAGCTAATTTAAAAGAAATTTATGCATTGTTTAAAACTGAGTACCCCAATGAAAAAATTGGGTTTTCAAAATTTTGTGAACTGCGACCCAAAAACTGTATACTGGCAGGAAAAAGTGGGACTCATACTGTATGTGTATGTACTATACATCAAAATATAAAACTAATGCTCAATGGCTCCAAATTAAATAAGCTATATGATGAAAATAACAGGCCTCTTGCAATATCTTATCATGATTGCCTTTATAAACTAATGTGTAATCCACCTTCAGTGGACTGTTTTTTAAGCAATAGATGCAAGCAATGTCCTGGAGTAGAACAGTTTAAAAATACCTTAATAGAAAAATTTGAGGAAGAATTAATTGATGAGGTCTCATTTAAAAAGTGGGTCTCAGTAGATAGGTGTACTATGGAAACCGTTGTTAAGAAAAGTGATGATTTTGTCCAGGAATTTACTGATGATCTTGTAAAACTTAAATCACATTCTTTTATTGCAAAAATGCAAAAAGATAGATACAATGAAATAAAAATTAACCTTAAACCTGGAGAGTCTTTGATCACTTGCGACTTTGCGAAACATTATTCCTTTGTTATGCAAGATGAAGTCCAGTCTTATCATTGGAATAACAGCCAGGCAACCCTCCACCCTTTTGCCATTTATTTTCTAAGTGATGGTAAACTGCACAACCTGAATTATGTGTTTATTTCGGAAAGCTTGACACATAATACAATTGCATTTCATTTATTTTAAAAAAAATTAATGCCTGATTTAAAAATCAAAATACCAGGACTTAACAAAATTTTTTATTTTTCGGATGGATGTGCTGCGCAGTACAAAAACAAAAAGAATTTTCTGAATATATGCCTGCATAAAAAAGATTTTGGTGTTGAAGCAGAGTGGCATTATTTTGCCACCTCGCATGGCAAAAGTGCCTGCGATGGCTTGGGAGGAACTGTTAAAAGACTTGCTGCCAAAGCCAGTTTGCAGAGGCCCTATGACAATCAAATAATGACACCTCTACAATTGTTTACTTGGTGTGAAGAAAACATATCTGGCATTGATTTTAAATATTGCACAGAAGCAGATTATACAAATCATGAAATAATTTTGAATAAAAGATTTGCGGAAGTCTTAACAATACCGGGGACACAAAAAATTCATGCTGTAATTCCTCTTACAGAAAGCACATTTTTGGCAAAACAGTTTTCTACATGCTTAGAGGTCGAAACACATAATCTTTTTAAAGGTGGAAGCATTATTTTGCAAAATATCGAGTCAGGGTTTGTCACTGTAGAATATGACAGTGCTTGGTGGCTGGCTTGTGTCTTGGGGAAAAATAATGAGAGCGGAGAACTGAAAGTAAGCTTTCTTCATCCACGAGGACCTGCCTCATCATTTTTTTACCCAACACCTCAAGATATTTTAATTATTAAACCAGAAAGTCTTATAAAAAAAGTTGAACCCAACACTGCTACTGGCAGAACTTACAATGTCAGCAAAAAAGAAATGTCAGATTCATCAGAAATTCTTAAAAGAAAGTTAAAAAAATAAATTTAAGGTATATAGTTAGTCTTAGTATTTTCTGTCTAATTTTTATCAACGAAGTAGAAAAGTTTGTTTATTTCTTTTGTGAGTTTAAAATAAAATAATTTGTAGATAAAGCCTCTGGGTATTTTTTAAAACCTGTATCCATCCAACAAATTTATTTATTTTAATATCCAGTGCACTATTGGTGCTCCTAAAATATGTTTATTTTTTTAAATGCATGATTTTTAATGTACTTAATATTTTTGATATTTTTTTTGACATTGAACCCATCATTTCTCCATCATAAAATTTTGTGGATAATTAAGTAACACTTTGACCAAAATTATATATTTTTTTCAAAAAAAATAAAAATGGCCTTTTTGAATTTTTCAATTTTTTTTTTCAATTTTTTATTTTCAATTTTTTTTTTGTTAAAATTATGTTGTGATATTTCATAAAAAAGAGCTTCAAAATGACTTTAAAATGAGCCATTTATTACTTTCCTAGTGTAAGTGGTTCTCGAGATATTGCTAGTTTTGTACATTCTTGTTAAGGTCAAAATGCTGACTTTTTTATTTTGAAAAATAAAAAAAAAAAACTACGAATCAAAAAAATCTAAAAATTTGCATTTTCAACTTTTATGGTAAGAAGAAAATATATACCAAAAATCATCAAAATTGGAATTGGTCGCGTAAAATTTTTGTGATTTTTTGGTTGATTTGATATGGAATGACCCTCTTACGCTAAATTAAGTTACGCTAAATTAAATTAAAAACGTCAAAACAAATAAGGTTACTAAAAGACTTTTCATATATCTTTTTATCTTTAAAAAAAAATGCGTCAATTAACGGGAATTATTTTTTTTTGGGTTAGATACTAAAATTATATTGAATTTATTTCCGTTTAATAAATATTTATTGTCTTAAAGATATAGAAAAATAATTCACATTTTTGCGCCAATTAGTGCTCTTATAAAATAAAGTTTCATTGCTTGTCCTATCCTAAGACCGTAAATGAGCCATTAAAATCGTGTTGAGATGGTGGTAACATTAGTATTATTCGTTGGTCATAGGTAAAGTAAGTAATATCTGTCTCCGTGGATACGCTTTATTTTCCTTCAAATTGAAGGTCCATTTGTCGATTCTGCAATTTGACCGATGTTTGTTGGTTACATGAATCCTGTTTTAGATTAATTCCTATTACCGTACTGATGAGCACCACAAGTACGAAACCCGGGTCTACGGTTAACATTATCTTTTTAGAGGGAAAGCTTGCTATTTTTTGTTATTTTACAATTTTTCCTGTTGCGATGACATAGTTTTAAAATTAAAAGATTTTCTTCAATTCATTAAAAAGGTCATTTAAATGAAATTAATTTCAGGGCAATGGGTAATAATGAAAGTTTCACTTTATAGGTACCTATATTACTGCTGTAGAAGGCTTATATAATTAAGTTCTCTCTGCAAGAAAATTAAGGAGCCACTTTCATGGGCCAGTAGATACAAGCCCTCTCATTTTAAAGAATCAGGATTATTAGACCTTGATTATTCTAATAAAAATTATGATTTTTCTTCTAATAAAATTAACTCAAATGAAAATAGATTTTCAAATCAGGTGCTTTTCTCAAATTTTAATAAGAATGTCTGCAAAAAATCCTAGGAATATTTTTTGTTTTGGTTGTGGTGTGGGTTGAAACAGGTTACAAAAAATAATTATTTTAGGTGTTCAAGAAACCAAACTTAAAGCGGCAGGAAATAAGATGTCCGGTCTGTGGCCAGCGCACAATATACTTCCACTCCTCCTCAGCAAAACCATATTTCAATCGACCTCAACAGCAACAGGCAACAACTACTTCAAGGAAATCACAATACCGTCAATAACAACTGATATGGTTGACTGGAAAAAATGGTTAGTTGTCGTAAGGAGCTTTTTCTCTTCCAACATTCCTACAGGCTAGTGGCGTATCTAGGGGGTTTTGGGGTTTAACCCCCCCCCCCCAGGAGGTCCAACTCAATCGACAATAAATTAATCATGATAAAGGGACCTAGGGAGAGCTATAACTCCCCCACGTTTTTGACCCTTTACTCCGGTTTTTGACGTGTGTTTGGTGTGAGGTCTTATATTTTAAAAATTTTGCCTGCGGTGCAATGACGTCATTAATTGTTACAATTTTAGTTTAAGGGCCATTCTACACGAGCCACAAAAACGCGACCGTTTGCCTGCGAGCGACACGCGTGTGGCACAGAACTACAGTGTTTATTGAGCATACTATACGGGCAACTTTGCGGCCGCGTGTGGACGCGTTCGTTGGCGTGCCGGCGTTTTGAACGCAAGAGGTTGCGTAAAAGTCGCACGCCGGATGCCAGCGTATCATTCTACATGTAGCAACTTGCAAGCGTCTGGCCGGCCGAGCCGATTTGTCCTTCACCAATCCATGATTAGTATTGCAGATCGGGATATCTCCAATGTTCTGCGAAGCAAAGATGAAACACCCCTAAGGTCAGACGTTTAGCACCAACCGGGTGTACCCACCAACGTCTTTTTTTACGTTGTTTGGCCAACAAACTTAATAAAGTTAATTGGTGAACAGCGATACACCCAACTTGTACAGGATCCATAGCACATATGAGGCGTTTTGTCGCTAGTCTAGAATTGGGTCGCGTTTTACTCGCCGGTTATACGAGCTACAAAGGAGCGGCGTCTACACGCTCGTATAGAATGAGCAAAATTTTCAAGCGACTGAGCGACTCGCGTTTTTGTGGCTCGTGTAGAATGGCCCTAATTCTAAGGATTTTTTTTTAGTTTAATTCTAAGGAATTTTTATCACCAGCATTCAAAACGTGTAATAAATGGCATCCTGAGTATAATTTTTCTTAAAATTTGCATCTGCGGCGCATTTATGATTTGGCAACAAATCTATATACAGACCGCTTCAAGCTACTGCGAACATAGGGGGAATCAAGTCCAATTTACTCTCCGTGCCGTACGACCGAGGTGGATTCGAAGCACGCTGCAGTGTTATCTTTTGGAAATTCATTTTGTTTTTATTATTTTGTTTTATTTCTGCCTTGCTCGAGAAACAGATGGGTAAGTTCTTAATTGAAATAATACATTTTTAAAACCAAAAATGGATGTCTACGAAGTTGCCGAAAAAGTGCAGATGGTCAAATGGTCAAATCGTCATAACCCAACACACGTTCGATATTGGTCGAGGGAAAATTTGCATTTGTATTTTGACGTAAGAACACAGTATCCCCAAAAACTAAATGTTTGGGGGGGGGGGGGGTATTATAGGGGAACACGTAATTGGGCCATTTTTTATTAACGGCAATTGCAATTTGAATGGTCCTAGATACTTGGATCTACTGCAGCAGCACATTATTCCAACTGCTAGGCAGTTGTTAGGTGTAAGATTTGGTGAAACATGGTTTCAACAAGATGGTTGTTCCGCTCACAATGTTGGCCTTGTTAGGGAATATCTTGATAATGTATTTCCTAATCGGGTTATAAGTACACGGGGGAACTATTTTATGGCCAGCTCGATCTCCCGATCTTGCTCCTAATGACTCTGTTTTTGAAGAAGCTTTTCAAATTATCACCCCTAACATGCTTGGAAACGTTAGAAGGGGTTTTTATAGTAGGCTCGGATATTTTCTAGCCGAGCAAGGAGGACTTTTCGAACATTTGCTTTAATTTTTTTTTGACTGGGAGAATCTTTTTGGTTTTTAGAATGTATTATTTTATTTTGAGAACTTGCTTTTATTTTGTTTCTCCTTATTATTTTCATTGTAACACGTAGTCACTGATAAATCTGAGCAGTTGACAATAAAACGCTCTTATTTATCAGTGACAAAAAATAAGAAAATTACGTTATAAAAATTTGCGTATTTATTGACCAAATTCCGGTTTCATTGACTACGCTCCACACAACACCGTGGTTAGAGGCGTACTAAATACCAAAGGAAAGTCATGCAAGTGGTGATCGCAAGCCTGAGTATTGGTTGCTTCACTGATAGGCGTGCGGTGTCTCTGCATGTACGTACACTGGCAAATTAGACTTCTTCCGCCCTATGAAACGCGTAAAAAATTGAATTTTAGTGTAAACATTTAAGGGTTACTTTTTAAAAAAATCTGCAAATGAGACCACATGAGACTTGCTTTTAAAAATAAGTATTTATGTTCCGTATACACTAACTCAACACCTATCTCCCTTCAGTTCAAGAGCTCAAGCAATAGGCACCTACCTAATTTTTAAAAAATTTCCAGTTGATTTTTATTAAATGATGAAACCTCTCCCCGTCGAGTCGATTTCTGGCTACGCCACTGTATAAGCCCTATTTTTTTTTTAAAAGTTAATGATAATCGTCCTTATTTCACCATTAAAGTTTTACATAATGAATTTTTTGCATTTATCTCTTAAAGAAACAATCAGAAATTTTTTTATGACTGTGTTATATACTACTGCACATGGCAAGGTACAAGATTGCCTTATTATTCCAAGATTAAGTCATGGGTAGATTTTTTAGAAATATTTCAAAATAATGTGAATTTTAAAGATTTTTTTCTTTGATTCTTAGTACATTAAATACTTAAATAAAATTAAATCTGTATATGATATTTCTCAAAGTCAAGAACAAGAAATAGATGAAGTCGTTAAATTATTTGAATACATAGATTCCAAAAATAAATTAGGTTTGACAGATGTCATCGACAACGTCAATATCCGCTTTCACGTCTCATTTAACTACTAAAAGAAATTTTTAATAGGCTTAAAAAAGCAAACCTTACTATAAATTTGGACAAATATTTCTTCTCTTTAAATTATTTGGTCTTTTTAATTAATAGATAAAAATGGTCTAGAACTAGTCCTGAAAAAGTAACGGCCATTCTTGCCTTTCCTATTCCATTGCTTCTGTTTGCTCTCCAATTAATGACTTAATTAAAGGGTCAAAAAAAGGACAACCCATAACTTAAACTAAAGAGGCTAATGTAGCTTAAGCATAAACCTTTTTTTTTCGGTATCCATTCACCCAATGTGGCCTGCCAACCTTGCTCTGAGAGTTGTCCGACCGACAGAGAAGTTCGACCATACCAATCCGGTCTAGACGCTTAGTTCTTGCAGGCGAAGAAGTCTAAGCCGACTTCCAGGTTTAACGATTTGGTGAAGGAACCCTTGGAAAGGTTTTATTTTTTAAAAAATGGTGATATTTTTCGTTTCTTGAACTAACTATGAACTCAGAAAATTTACTTTTCCAAAATTAAGAATTTCAGTTCATTTTCTTTATTGTAAACAAACGTTTGTAAAAAATTGCTTTAAAATAATTTCAATTAAAATTTTCCCATTACATATTATTTTTTCACTCTAGGCAAGGGAATATTATCGAAATAATTTAAGTAAGTCGATGTCTATTTTGGACATTTTCTATTATCTCTTAATAATAGTTGTTAGATAATGTTCATGGCGCCATTACCCTTCCTATGTAGCAGATATGGTCAGTAAAATGACAAAAAAAAATCCACACCCTGAGAAAGTAAAAAAAGAACTTATAAAAAAATATATACTTATAAAAAAAAACATCTGGACTGAGCTCATGCCACATTTTTTAACTTAAGGGTTAATTTTTCAACCTCCTATCACGCGATTTTTTAAATTTTGCTTTTAGTTTTTTAAAGTGATTTTAAAAAGGATAATTTTGAGCCCTGTCCAATGGTGGCACAAAATCTGCAAGTTGGCCGAAAGAGTTAATTTTTTCAACCTCTTAATCCGGCGAAATTTAAAATTTCGGTTGATTTAAAGTAATTTTGATAAAAAAAAGTTGGGTAAATTAGGGCCTTGGAAACCTTTTTACACGGTGTTAAGATTCTATGGGTCGCTAAAATTATTTTTTATTTTTTAAATAAATGTATCAAAATATCGTTTAAACCCTTTGTAAACGATTTCCTTGACAATTCATTTCGTCAATTGTAAGGAGGTGGGGCAATGTTCGTTTTCGTTTTTATGTTCGGTGCTGTCTTCAGGTACATACATTTTTTTTATTTAAATATTAGGGAAACTGTGACGGAGTCTTTTTGCTTAATCTATTAAAATTAAAAGGGCATGCGTAAGGCCTAAAAGTAGCAGGGCCCGTATCCGAGGAATATTATCAAAAATTTTTCAAATTTTTTACTTACTTCATAAAATATATTTTTGACAAAAATTGGAAAAAATTTATATTTAATATATAAAGTAGGGTTCACTCCTTTTTAATCTTGAAATTTGTTAGTCGGCCGAGTTTTGGGGTTCTGGCCTGTGGCCTTGGCTATTTTTATATTTCTACTCCTTGACTGTTTTACTTTAGCTTCGTAGAGGTTTTCTGGTAAAGATACTATATATATATTTATATAAACTTAAGAACCTTATATTTATTTTGTTTTTTAGTTTTTTATTGTTCATTTGGTGCAATAAACCCTTATAATAATTATGTTAAAGTAACACGTCCTTTGATGAAGAAAATAAATAAAAAACCACTACCTGTACACACATAGGTCCTTAAATGAATTATGTATTTATTTACAGGTTTTTATTTTAAATATGTGACTATAATCCGTCAAACCCAAAAATTTTCGGGATATGTATAAAATTAAATCCAAAAATTTGTTGTAATTGTCTAGCCAAAGAAATTTGGCTTCCGCGGTGTATCCGGACTTCCCGGTTGTATCCATACTTTTGCAGGGTGTATGCAGACTTTACCAGGATGTATCCAGTATTTACCATGGTATATTCAGACTTTTCCAGGGTGTTTCCAGACATTTCCAGGGTGTAATCAAACTTTCCTGATTTTATTCAGACTTTTCCGGGGTGTATCCAGACTTCTCCAGGGTGTATTCAGACCTCTTCTCTCCAGGGTGTATCGAGGCTTTTTCAGATTGTATCCAGAGCTTTCCAGTGTGTATCCAGAGCTTTCCACGTAGTATCCAGACTTTTGCAGGATGTATCCAGACTTCTAGGGTGCATACAGGCTTTTTCAGGGTGTATCCAGAGTTTTCCATGGTATTTCTAAACATTCTGGAATAGTGAGTCTTCCATTTTATTTTCCCAGTTGAGCTGGGTTTGAAACGGCTTGCTTGAGTTTGTTCTCGGGATCATGTTATCATTTCTCAAGTCAAACAGCGAGTTTGTGACAACGTTTTTAATCTTGGCATGTCCTGATGTATGTCTTAGGTACCAGTAGTTGTACCACTGTAGCAGTGGCGGCTCGTCAGATGAGGCAAGTGAGGCGGCACCTGACCAACATTTTCGGAAAAACTGGTAAATTTATTTTTTGCGAGATTTTTTGTGTTTAATTTTTGTAGGAAAAAAAGCCCTTCATAACATTTTTTTATTTTATTTTAATATAAGGCTGCTATTTCTTTTATGTCATTCATTTCTTATTCTGCCTTGCTTTGTTTTGTATGTTCCATCAAAGATGGATGAAGCACTCATTCCGGTCGCCTCACTTCTCCACTCTGCGACGGTTTTGCTTGGGTCTTCTATCAACGCCCGAGAGCCTGCCGACAGCGCGCGGTGGCTGGGTGAGGCAAGAATGAAATCTCATCTTGTGTGCCGCATTAAGCCTCGCTGACATTAAAATTTTGCAAATTAAAAAACGCGAAATCCCGTTTCTCTTATTGTAATTATAAAATAAACAAATCGTACATTTAAAAACCCTATTTTTCTTTGTATAAAGCCTTGGGACGAATTTTCCTTTTTCTAAATTACATGACGCTTGTATAGGTGATAATATACAGGGGTGGATTCTTTAAACGGAACGGTGCTTCTAGCGGGTTAGAATTTGGTTGAATAAAAAAATCCAAAAACACGTCAACTGAGATTTTTCATTTCCTTTAATCGTGCTATCTTGGAGGTATGGCAATTTTTTATTTTTTTTTTAAAATAGGACACCCTGTATATTTTGCAATTTTTGGAAACTGCAAACAATTCTCTCTTCAGCAATAGCACACAGTAGGATCTATCTTTTACTAAATCTGTATGGAAAACTTCGATATTCATTCAAATATCCCCAGTAAAACAGGGAATAGACAACAATTCCATGCAAGTTTAAATGCCTCTATCTTGGAAACCATAAGAGATAGAGTATTAGTCTGTGGTATTGTCAAAAAGATAATTTTTTGCCATACCTCGTAAACAAAACGACGTAAAAAAAAACTAAGGCGTTTTCTCGCGTTAAAATTGTTTAAAATGTTTTTAAAAAGTTTGAAACATTTGTTTTCTCGCGTTGCAAGGGTGACGTCACATCTAAACGGGTTAAAAATATTTTTAAACGGAATCCACTCTAGGTTCAAAACTGACGCGTGCGTAGAAGATACGTCAAAATTCTACATTTTTGTTTCAACCTAAGATTGTTTTTTGTTTTTGCGTGAAAATGGATGAAAACTCATATTCTAGATATCTTGTTAGCCATTTTTCATGGCATCCCTGTGGTCTTGTATGATTTTCGGAGCTTAAAAGAACAGTAAATAAAAAAACTTCACTATCCATGTAGCTTCCATTGCTTGCCATCCATGCTACTAAAACTGGCCGTACACTCGAAGGTTTTGTTAAATAAAAAACAAGTAGTTGATCCATTTTAATTTTAAACACCAAAAAATAAACAGAAAAACAAAAAAGTGAGGTTACACAAAACTACGTCAGCGTTTTGAACCACTCATTTTTTCTCGGTTCTAAATGATGACGTCACATCTAAATAGTTTCAAATAATATTTCAAAATAATTTCAACGCGAGAAAACGCACTAAGATAGCACGATTAAAGAAAATGAAAAATCTCAGTTGACGTGTTTTTGAATTTTTTTTATAAAACCAAATTCTAACCCGCTAGAAGCACCGGTCCGTTTAAAGAATCCAGCCTGTGCAAATATTTTGATTTTGTCAGAAACAAAAAAATTGTGGAATGAAAATGTATATAACTATTTATGCACAAGCGTGAAGGGCTAACTAGTGTTTAATTAAAGCCCTAGGGTCATTTTTTCGCCCTCGGGCATTAAAATACAAAAAATTGTTATTTATCTTATCTTAATAAGTTTTAGATTTGACATTTGACCCATTTACGGTGTTTATTTTTTTAACATTTTTGATCTTGGTGCCTCATCAGTGTTATAAGTCACGAGCCGCCACTACACTGTAGTATGTATGTAAGCCCCCATTCTAGCCTCCGCTTTGATGATAATATCAAGGGGTGGGAGGTTCAGCATGGCTTCCATGGCAGCAGTTGGAGTGCTCCCATTATGCAAAGCAAGCAAGTCTTTGGAGTTTGAATAGCTCCATTTTTGCCAAACCTTGTTCAACTTTTGTCAACCAAACTGTTGATCCGTCGGTTATCCTGGGTAGGTATATCCTATTACTATTGGATAATTTTTTCAAAAAAATTTTTACACAAATGTCAATAAAAAATTGAAGAGTTATAAAAACAAATTGAAGCACATTCGCCAAATCTGGCTTAAAAAGTAAAAGGCAAAAGTAACTCGCTTTCGCCAAATCCTGCCTAAAACGCATACATGCAGCGATCCACAAGTTGGAGGAAGGTACTAATTTTCAATGTCGAATGATTTATTAGAGAAAAAGGGAAGAAAGCGAACGAATTCTTAATCTAATGTTTCTTATCTTTGGTGAGGCTAATCTGTGTACACAAGTAAAGTTAAAAATACAATCTGGAAATACTTGGCCTACTTTTATCGAACATCGAACAAAAAAACTGCATCTAAATCGGTTTACTCGTTCTAGAGCTAGGTACAAAGGGGCCAATCTTATAACACTCCTCTTTTTTCGCATTCGTGTCGCGGGTTAAAAATCGCCCTTTGATATTTATTTTGATTGATTTTATTTGATATAATAATTTAATTTACTTTATTGCCTCTTCGGATGTCTTACAGGAACTCTTTCCGAGCCTTCAAAAATTGAGCGTTCGTTAAATCGTCCATATCAAAAGGATAACTATATTCAACCTTCGTTTTCAAATGTAGTGCGCTACCATGACGTGAACAAAATACGCCTGCCGCCATCTATTATTATATAAATGAGGATTGGCATATTTTCTGTGAAAACTGGCAGATATTTTTTATCTTCCTTTAAACAGCCAGCGCCACCTAGAGGAGAAATGTTTTCTCTTGTACCTGCCTATAGACCATATATGTATGAGGTTAAATATAGGCGTTTCCAAGCCAAACTTGTAAGCAAGATCTAAAATCTAGCAGGCCATGGAGCCGTCTTAGCTCCGCGCCCATACAGACCGCTTCAAGCTACTGCGAACATAGGGCGAAAGAAGTCTAATTTGCCAGTGTACGTACATGCAGAGACACCGCACGCCTATCAGTGAAGCAACCAATACTCAGGCTTGCGATCACCACTTGCATGACTTTCCTTTGGTATTTAGTACGCCTCTAACCACGGTGCTGTGTGGAGCGTAGTCAATGAAACCGGAATTTGGTCAATAAATACGCAAATTTTTATAACGTAATTTTCTTATTTTTTGTCACTGATAAATAAGAGCGTTTTAGTGTCAACTGCTCAGATTTATCAGTGACGACGTGTTACAATGAAAATAATAAGGAGAAACAAAATAAAAGCAAGTTCTCAAAATAAAATAATACATTATAAAAACCAAAAAGATTCTCCCAGTCAAAAAAAAATTAAAGCAAATGTTCGAAAAGTCCTCCTTGCTCGGCTAGACAATATCCGAGCCTACTATAAAAACCCCTTCCAACGTTTCCAAGCATGTTAGGGGTGATAATTTGAAAAGCTTCTTCAGAAACAGATAGAAGTCATTAGGAGCAAGATCGGGAGATCGAGCTCCTAAAATAGTTCCCCGTATATATTATATATATATATTCCCTAACAAGGCCAACATTGTGAGCGGAACAACCATCTTGTTGAAACCATGTTTCACCAAATCTTACACCTAACAACTGCCTAGCAGTTGGAATAATGTGCTGCTGCAGTAGATCCAAGTATCTAGGACCATTCAAATTGCAATTGCCGTTAATAAAAAATGGCCCAATTACTACAATACCCCCCCCCCCCAAACATTTAGTTTTTGGGGATACTGTGTTCTTACGTCAAAATACAAATGCAAATTTTCCCTCGACCAATATCGAACGTGTTGGGTTATGACGATTTGACCATTTGACCATCTGCACTTTTTCGGCAACTTCGTAGACATCCATTTTTAGTTTTAAAAATGTATTATTTCAATTAAGAACTTACCCATCTGTTTCTCGAGCAAGGCAGAAATAAAACAAAATAATAAAAACAAAATGAATTTCCAAAAGATAACACTGCAGCGTGCTTCGAATCCACCTCGGTCGTACGGCACGGAGAGTAAATTGGACTTGATTCCCCCTATGTTCGCAGTAGCTTGAATTTTACGAGGTGGCCGGTTTCGCGACCTTCGTCTTCGCTCTTCGGCCGAGACGCCATTTTTGTTGATTTGTTTTGATCACACATAGTCACGGATGTAAAAAAGGTTTCTACATCCGTGCACATAGTCGTTTTCCGCGTTTTCGTTTATGCAAAAATTTTTATTGATATTCTTAATCTTTGGTTACAAAGTTTTTAGGAGTTATAATAAAAACTGTTTATATCTTGGAGCTTAAGATGTCGCCGCATAAAAAGACGTGATGTGTTTGTGGATGCCGCCAAACAACCAAAGTGAAGTTGGGATCCACAGGTTGGTAACTATTTTTTCTTAAAATTTGAAGGAAAAAAAGTGAAAATACCTAAAAATTATTTCTATTCATACAATTATTTATTTAAAAATAGAAAAGACTGATGTTTTAAAAACTTAAACAAATAGAAAAATTTTGACAAATGCCCAGCTGTCTCTCTGGATTTTGGTTGGTTAACCGATGACGATGGCCGGGCATGTTCAGAGCCGCTAAGCTTTAACGCCAGAAAGAGACAATAAAGAGTCATAAAAGAGTAAAAGAGAAAGGTATAGGCTTATATATAGGACATTCTGCTTACAAAGTTGTGCACGCCGAAAGCATTGCAAGGACGTATATTTAAGCTCATACATATATGCTATAGACAGACAACAACCGATGTTCCACCGCTGTCAAAAAAATTTTGAATTTACAAACTCGCCCACACTCAGGACTCAGGTTTGCCTGACATTGACAGATCTACTCTTCGCAGATGATCATTCAAAAATAAACAATACAAATGTCAGTTTAATGGGTAATTATGCAGTATGCGGTTTTCTGTCATTTTTGTTTTTTTATGAAAAATTCTTTATGGGGGCACCTACTAGGGTCCCTAGGACCCCAAATCCACCTGCGCCGGATTTTTTTTTTTAAAGAAAAAAGGTACCCGGGGGGGGGGGCTGTAATGTGATTTTTTTATTGTTTTGGGTTGGGTTGGATTAGGTTGGGTTGGACTGTGTTGGATTGGGTTGTTTTAGTGAAAAAAAATTAAAATAAAAACAAAAAAAATAAAAAAAACCCAACCGGCGCAGGCAGATTTGGGGTCCTAGGGACCCTAGTAGGTGCCCCCATAAAGAATTTTTCATAAAAAATGAAAAATGGTAGAAAACCGTATACTGCATAATTACCGTTAAATGCCTTATTTTGGCAATTTCATACACTTATACCAGTTTTTTTTGTATTCTGAGTGTTGGAAAGGTAGGGACCTACTGTTTTGCTGTTCCTTGAAGAAAACCAATGTAATTTTGCAAATTATTTTTTACTAGCCTAAAGACCCGCAGCTTTGCCTACGGTGTATTACCTGTTTTTCTTGATTTTTATGAAGAATCAAAATTCTAAGGGTACCTGTTCATGTAGGTAAAATAGTTGTATCATTTTTTTCGCCGGGATTTTATATTATTTTATAATATGACCGAGTCTACATGTGTGTTTAAAACAGCGACATTATAGTGGCACCCCCACCAAAAGTGCTAAAAGCAGGTTTTTAGAAAATCAAACCGCGTCATCAGAAAGACAGATCTACAAATCCATTTTTCTTTAAAAATCGGTATCACAAATCAGGAAATGGGACCCAAAAATCACCACTGTCCTGATAAAATCAGTTGGCCTAATTATTTTAAATAATGGTGTTTTGCGATTTCACGAACTGTGACTTTGTCACTGTTACTCGTCTGTCACAGTCACGGTCTGCTCCAGTTCGAAAAAAATAGCAGTGAATTTTGTCACAGGCTGGCACTCGATGGTTGTCGCACAGGCCCGAAACTCGCGTTGCGGTCGGCGTCGCAGCATAGGCATAAGTCGCGATCGCGACGCTGCCCTCGCTGAAAAGGGGAGCAGGACGCTGCAACCGATAAATTTTAGATTTCTTTGGCTGCAGCGCGGGGTAGGGAGCATATTTTTCTTTTGCGACTGGTATATAGCATTTGCATGTTCTGGGTAAACAGGGTAAAACTGCTCCAGAAAATCGCTGCTATTTGTCACCGTGACACAGGTGGAGCAGTCGCGTCTTTTCACGGCTTCACTAAGATCACGGGTTGGCCCATCTCTAATTTTATAATTACTCAAAGTATGTGCCTCTCCTGCTCATACTATCTTTTTAAAATTTATTATAAGCAGTGTAGCACCACAGCGGATAGATGTTGGGTCTGCGCCATCTAGTATTATAACTCCCTAAAGTTACTGTTTGTTGAGAATAGCGGTGTCTGGAAAGCTCACGCAGCTCTAGATTGGACCCAAATCGATCTATCGATTGCCAACATTTTTAACGGAATAAAAAGTAGAGATGTGTGATTCGTGAACGATTCGTTCACTATGATCGAATCACTTGCGAGTATTGAGTGATTGAATCATGTTTGCTCGATATGATTTTATCAGTGAAATGAGTCAAATGAGCGACGAAGACAGAATGAATCAAACGAGTGAATCAAATCGGCACGGATCAACGACTGACTGACCCACTGTGGGATACCCTGAATCAGTCGGAAATAGGTCGATCGTTTCGTTCATTCGGTTCTTTGATTCTAATTCCTGCGCGCGGGGTAATCTGTATGAAAATAATAGATATTTTGGGCAGCAGAATATGTTGTATTTAGCTGCATCCTGCATCGACCTTTTTTTTTTTGGTCACCATTTTCTTTAATGTCACATGATTGATTCAATGATCGATTCAAAAGATTCGATCAGTTTAGAAACGAATCACTGATCGATTCGTTCAGTACAAAATGATCGACTCACCCATCTCTAATAAAAAGGGTTTAAGGAACAAAGACAAAAAAAAAATATCCCCACTTTATTTTTAACAGTGGTTCAAAAGGCAAAACCGTATCTCAAATCATGTCCATTCCTACCTACCTACGCAACGAGTGCTGTCATCTGTTCTGTCATAGCATCCATTATAAAATCAGCCTTCGTTCAAAACATGGCATAAACAAGTCGAAAACATAGTGTATTTTGGCTTTGTATTGAACGCGTTAGGTTTGTATACGGATACGTTCTGTATCAGCCCAATTAATATAAGTGTCTAGTAGGTATTCTTTGGTCTTCTTTGGAGGAAGTCCTTTTGAGGCTTCAAAAAATTTATATGGATCTCTGCGATAAGGGCCGCGAACACAGCGAGAATACCTCATAATTTTTTATACAGGATTCCTAAGATTTTCCTTAGGGATAGGATTTCAATAAATCAAACAGAAATGGCATAGAAAGTTCTGCGCGCACAAAAGAAACAGGTATATTGAGCAATGGTGCCAGTTTGTTATTATCTCCGGACTGCTTTCATGAGAAAAAATTGTCGCCACTCTTTTATTGTGAGCATAAATCATAGTTGCAATAATAACCGTTGACAAGATGTCTGCAAATTCCGCTAGATGGCGGCCACACCATGAGATGAATTTAGATGTTTTCAGGTCCAAACCACAGCTTTTTCTTGCTTAAAGGAGGCGGCAGGGTCCATTATTTACGATACTGAGCGATAAACTCGTGAGGTTGTTAACATTAGAAAGAAATATCTTCGCTTTTAATTAAATTTCTTTCCATTCTGTTCTACTAGTGACATCTATCCGGAAACGGCCAAACCATGCAGCTAGCACTAGCAGCCAAAGAAATCAATAAACGGCGCTGTTTTTCCTGCAGAGCTTTTTGCTTGCGATATTATTGATTTTAAATAAAGCTGGCCCTACACTACATTTGATATTTTCGAGGTGTTTTATGACATGATCTCGAAACATGTAGCGAACCAATTCTTCAAAACTAGCGGGAGGGTAAAAGCGAAAAATAAGGGGCTGCCAATATTTGTAACACCCAAAAAGGGGTGAAAAGATTTATTTTGCTCCGTTTCTTTACAAAAAACGTTTTTTTTTGCGAAAAACTTGAGCTCTGCCACTTTTTTTATTTTTTTCTTCAACTTTCTCGAAATTTTCGTCATACCGTAGAAAAAAATTATTTCCCCCATGGTCATACTCTACTTTTATTCGAAAAAATTTAGAAACAGAGACGGGATCAGTTTTCCTAAAATGGGGGATCTTGGTTTCGAGTGAGAGCCGAACGCAAAAATGTTAGAAAAACAAAGCACGAAAAGTATAATTTTTAAGAAAAAAATATCAATTTTCTCGCCCTCCTCCACTGGGACTACAGGGACCGTGCACAAATTACGTAATGGTCATAGGGGGGAGGGGGGTTACAAAACGTTACGTAGAGGGGGGGGGGTTCGACAGCGTTTGCATTTGTGTGAAACTAAGAAAATTTGGAATGAAAATAAGTGAAGTTTTTTTTTTTGGGGGGGGGGGGTAGTGGTCTTGAAATGGTTACGTAATATTAAGGGAGTGGCGTGCCAAACCGTTACAAAACATTACATAGGGAGGGGGTCAAAAATTGGTAAAATCACCGTTACGTAATTTGTGCACGGCCCCACATCTGACTGTTCCTCCTTTTTGATTTCGAATCAAAGTGCAAAACCCGGGTTGGACGTTCGAAGGCGTCAACCCGTCCTATTTGCTTGATAAAGTTTCTACGGAAATATCTCAGTCGATTTCTCCGGCCGTGTATGAACGCTTTAGGTTAGGCATTTGCATGTATCTCAGTCCCCAGCCTGTAAACAGTGCGTAAGGACAATGGTTACAAAATGAAAAGCCGAAAAATTTTTTTTTTACGATATCTTTCATCAGTTTGGTATTAAAGTCGAGCAAAAACAATTTTTATTCCAGTCCTAAAGGTATGAAAATGGAAAACATTAGCAAACAACAACCTGGAATGGATTTACTACGTGTAAGATGTAGTGATAACATCGCCCCATGCCCATCCTCTTCTGCCTAATGTGCTTTTCCGTTTGTCTGCGTCTTACGGCTGCTTGGCCCCCTAAGGATTTGCTTAGGAACCCTGTATATACCCAAAGGTTAGTGGGTAGAACGTGCTGAAAATATTTTAGGACCACCGCCACCTGTTTCCTTGTCCCTTAACTTGCTACCAACTAACCGACCTGGGGATGTATTCTTGAAAATGTGGGAAGGGAATGCTCCCGCGGGAGTATCCTTTTCCTCTTCACACTTTTATATGTTGGCATATATCCATCTCACTTTTTTGTAAACCACGCCCACTTCTCTAGCAAGTTCTCCTCCCGGCACTTCAAGGAATTCAATTCTTTCAAAAAGCGACGTTTGCTGTCTCTATAGACCAATCTTTTGCGCAATAGAGGGCGCGAGTGTTAAGAAACGGATAAAAAATCAGTGTCGAGGTATACAATGTGCAATGGAAATCGCCTCATACACTTGTGTTATGAACACAGGGTGTCCATTTTAACAGATCGAGGTCGACACTTTTTTTGCACCTTCACGGTATTTGCAGCATTTAACCCAGACTTATACTGCGTTTCACCTCCTTTTTTAACTAGGGAAGGCTCTTTTGATCTACCGATTCGTTTTTGAAAACTTCAAAATTAAAAATCTAAAATATAGACACCAGTTTTGGGAAGCTTTTTTTGATTCCTTGTTGTTAGCGTATCTTTGATGCATTTGTGAAAGCGTTCTTAAAAAAAAATAAAGTTGTGCTTACAACGTCCGACGTAACCAAATCAATTCTTGTTCAGTGCTTGATGCACAGTTTTACTTCATTTTCCTTCCTTGTCGAAAAAATTGGAAGGGCAATAGAATAGGAGGAATGAAACTCATGTGGATCAGGCATTTATGAAAATCCACAGATAACAAATTGGTTAGGATACGAATACTGCAAGGGTGGTCGTAGAGATAGGTGCGACGTTCCACATAGCAATTTGTCATCCTTAGCATGTGCATAGAATATCCTCAAGAAGAAAAAGGATATGCTAAGGATGTTCTAAATTAACATTGGAACATCCTAAGCATGTGACAAGAATGGATTACGTTCCGCCCTAATCACATGCTATGCAGGTTCTTAGGACGTGCTAGTAGATATTCTTATCGGATGATTGGCATGTGCTAAATCTATAGTAGGGCAAAAGCAGTCTAACCCCTAAAATATGGCTTTTAAATAACAAAAAAAAAGTGCGACGCGCCGACGGGCTTCGAACCGACAACCTACAGATTGATAGACCAATGCTCTATCCAATATCCTAACGTTGTAAGAGAAACTGCGTCATTTTTTAATAACATTTGGTAAATTCAATATTTTAAAGATATTCTGCAGGACTAGTTTTACGGTTAAATTGCGACTACGCGTCCCAATAAACGTCAAAAAGTGTCGAAAGTTCTTAGCATGTAAAAGGAAAGACAGAATTTGTATGACTTTTCTAAACAGGGGCAGCGACATATTCCATGGCTATCTATGGTTTTGCATGTTAAAAGTTTTAAACGTTTGTTTACACAGAAAAATAAGCTTAAAAATATTAGTTTTCACAACTAGTGGCTAAAATAGTGCTTTTTTTTACAAGCGTTAGTTTAAATAACGAGCGCATCGAGGTATTTAAGAACGCGAGTAAAAAAAAGCACAGTTTAGCCATTGGACCTTGTAATGAAAAAAACGAAATAAAAGCGAAAAAAACACCTAAAATAAGGCAGAAAAGGGAATAATTCGAATATATTGACAAAACATGCATAAATGGTCTCGGCCTCTCGTAATTGAGCTTTTTTAAATTGATTTAGAGCAGTATGAAATGTCTGTAGTTGTAGTTCTGTCCATTGGCCCCTAAAAGTGACATCTACCTATGTCAGAAAAGCCGCAAGTTTTGAATACTATACTTTTTTAATAGCTTCATAAAAAAATTGAAAAAAACCGAAATAAACATACAAAAAAAACCGACAAAAACACAAAAGTATTTACACACTCAACTTTAAAATTTTGCGCCATTCAATTTTTTGACATTATTTTAGCGCAAAAAATAAGAAAAATAACCAAAAAAGTCATAGTTTTGTTATTTGCTGACAGTGAGGAAAAGCGTGTTTTTGATGAGGGTATAAAAAAATGTATGTATTAACTTATGTCACGCCCCTTATTTGCCATACACACAAAGTTGTATGGCAAATAAAAAAGCCTCTGGTATCTTAAGTTGAATCAGTGCCTAAAAGCATCCCCTATATATATATTGATCTAATTACCACCCCTCAAGAATAGCGGCTGAAAATGGAGCAAGCAAAAGAGAAAAAAACGCTTTGAACTTTAGGAAACGTCATCTACGTAGATACCTACATATAATAAATCTGTCGATAGATTTCTGAACATTGAATAGGTATATTTTTTTTAAGTTTGTTTTTTCCAACATCATGTTTTTTTTTGCTTTAATTAATGATCATAGCTTTTGTTTCCTTGAACTGATTTCGATGACATAAAGCGTATGCCCTACCCACGACTCCAAAGAATCTAGCAGTAAAACTCCCATCAAAATTCTAAAAATTGAATTTTTATAGAAGTACATAGAGAGGTATGTATAGATTATAGAATGGCTCAAAACTCAACATGAAAGTGAGAAAAGCGTTCAATCGTCTTCTACCGTTAAAAAACTATTCAATTTAATTTCCTATCATTTGCTTTTTCAAATGTTGATATTAAAACTTTTAATTCGCCAAACTTTAAAATAAAAATTGGGATTTTCAATTTAGCACTCTTGTTTAATTGAAGTTTATTTATACACTGACATTAAACACGTTGTGTTAGTGTAAATCTAAAAATATGGTTTTGTGGATTTGATGATATATCTACACTTTATTTTGAAGGTTTTTTTAGCCATCCATACATAGTATGGAGGCTATTGGGATCGTCAAAAAAAAAAATTATTTTGGTCAAAAAAGACGTAAATACAAAATTTGGTCATGCTGTTGTATGTCTGTCTGTCGGTAATACGATTACTCAAAAACCGCTAAACCCAGTTTTATAATTTGGCACAAAAATTCTTTGTCACCCTACGCAGAGCTGATTAGTTTTTGATGGAGATTAATTTTTTTTTTAATTGTAACTCACGAACCGTAGCAGCTAGCGACACGCGGTTTTTACATTAAGATAGATAATTGCATTTTTAACCAAAAAAAAATTGGAAAAATTAAAAAAAATGCATTTGACCTATCCTAATGTGAAAACCGCGTGTCGCTAGCTGCTAGCAAGAGGCTAGGAGGAGGGATGAAACTTTTTAATAAATTGTAATTCACGAACCGTAGCTCACGACACGCGGTTTTCACATTAAGATAGATAATTGCGTTTTCATCCAAAAAAAAATTATATATTTTTTTAATTTTTGAGAAAAAAATTCTGAAAAAAAAATTGATTTTTTTTAAAAGATTTTATGGATGGCTATACGTGCCTACTGGCGCCATTTTTTTAAAATGCCTTTACAGACATGTTAAAATTTTAAAAATCTGGCATTTAGTTTTAGAGATATTACGTTTCAAAATAGGTTCAAACTATATGGGGGTACATTTCACCCCTCGCATGAGTATATAGGTATCCCATAACTATTTAACAAAATTAATGTATAGCGAGCTTAGAACTAGGAATTCCGAGTTTAACGTCGGAATTCCGAGTTATAACTCGGAATTCCGACTTACAACTCAGAATCCCGACTTTAAACTCGGAATTCCGACTTAGAACTCGGAATTCCGACTCACAACTCAGAATTCCGACGTTAAACTCGGAGTTCCTAGTTATAACTCGGAATTTGACTTTAAACACCCCCAAAAAAATAAAACAATAAAAATATACAATTTTTTTTATAACCCAAAAACTCAGCAAAAATTAATAACTCTTTTTGATATAAATTATCCTTGAAAAACTGAACATTGCTTATATTGAACTTTTTTTTAACTCTTATATAGTTTCGGCTGAAAAAAATTGAGGGGGAACCAAAACAGCGTTTTTTTTTATTCTTAAACTGTTACACTTAAAACAAAAACGATGAAAGTCTTTTCTATTGAGAAAAAAAAAGATTTAATAGTATTTTTTTTTCTTTTATTATTTATCTACCCGAGATAATTTTTTTTGTCATAATCCGTTAAATATAACTTATTTCGAAAAATGACAGAATTAAAAAAATTTTTTTTTTTCCAACATATTATTTACTTAATATATTTTTTTAGTACTGTAAATGTCAAAAATCAGAGGGCCAGTGTTATGAAAGTTAGACTTTTGAAAAACAATAACATTTCTAATATCACGGACTCTTCATAACCTATTTTTCTGGGTGTTTTTAAATTTTTTATCTTTTGTGGACCTTTTCTGGAAAACTTTCAGTAGGAAGAGGGTTAATAAAAATCATATTTATTATCAGAAATAGTTGTAGATTGCCCGAATCGTATTGAGAATTCCAGTGTTCATTATATTAAATTTTTTTCTTTATAAAGTTTAAAAGGGAGGGGGGTTTAATTTTTTTATGTTTTTTTAAACTGGCGATCAAAATATTTAAAAAAATCCGAGTATTATGATACTTTCGATTTGGTTTCTCGTAAGCTACCTGCAAATTTAGTTTTTATGGGGGGAAAAATAATCTCTGGTAATTTAAAATTATCCCATAGGTGTTTGGTCGGTATCGGAAACCACTAAGATCTTCAAATAAGTGTCTGAATCCCTTACGTATCTTCTCTGAAAAACTTGCAGGAGTGGGTCTTTTTCTTTAATCGACTAATATCCTAGATTGCCCGAATTTGGGTCTCCAATCTGGATCTGTTTTGGTTTCAAAATCATTTTTAAAAAAATAGTGGGGGGGGGGCACAATGACACCTAGGGGCTCCATCAGATTTTTTTTGTATCTTTGGCAACAGTCGTATGCTACGACTTTCGATTATCTCAACCGTTTGTATTTGAAAAATTATTAATCCTTTTCTTTCAACCCCACTTGTTTGGAAAATATCGAATTTTCGAACTTTTTTTTGGGAGTGTTTTCGACCTTCCTCAAGAAAAATTGGTTGGTTGGTCGCCATTTTAAAAACAAACATAAAAAAATTACCACCACCCCCCTTAAAAATTGAAAACATACAGAATAATAAAAATTATTATTACTCAAAAGTCTAACTTTCGTAACACTGGCCTGTCCTTTTTTCGAAATTACCTATATTTCACGGGTTATGAACAAAATTTTTCTCGGGTAAATAAAGAGTAAGAGAAAAAAATACTATTAAATGTATTTTTTTCCCATCGAAAAGACTTTCATCGTTTTTGTTGTAAGTATAACCGTTTAAGAATAAAAAAAACAGTTTTTGACCCCCCCCCCCCGTTAATTTTTTTCGGGTGTTTAAGGTCAAATTCCGAGTTATTACTCGGAATTCCGAGTTTAAAGTCGGAATTTTGAGTTGTAAGTCGGAATTCCGAGTTCAAAGTCGGAATTAAAATAAAAATTTTAATGTGGCCCTTCTACGCTTTCGTAAAAAGGTTCTCAAAACCATCTAAAGAGGCTGTGATGGACAAAAGCCAAAACCATATGGCGTCATCACTTTCAGCTCAGTCACTTTCGAACGATTTTGGGCTAGCCGAAGTATAACCTTTAATTTTAATACTTACCCATATTACACATAGGTAAGGGTAGCTTCCAGGGGGGTGGAAGAAGGAAGGTTAAAAAGTGCTTTTTAAGGCAGCTATGGGCCGCTTGGACTTTTTTTTTAATGATTCCGAAAAGATCTGCGATTTATTGTAGGTTTAAAGCTGTCAGTAAAGCACTCCATCGATCTAACAAATTCATTATTATTGATTGCCGATGAGGGAGGTCCCAAGGAAGCAGGGACAAACTTATGGTTGCCGCAATAGAGCAATGTTAGTTTACGCATAAAAATGTTATACGCATATCAGGCAAACCTGTTCGTTGCGAATATCTTAAGGCGCAATTACACAGACGAACATGCTCAAACAAAAGCTCGTGCAAAAGATCTAAAATTTTTTGCGCGAACATTTTTGTGAGCTTTTCTTTGAACATTTTGTTCGGGTAAATCATCCAGCAAATTTTTGCTGTCTATTTTAGAAACATATTTTTGAAGACGGAACACCAACTTTTATTTTAAATTTTTATCAAAAAAAGCCGAAGGCAAGCGAAACATTATTAATGGTAGTCAGTTTTGTCACATACAATGTTAATAGTTTACCATGGAGGTAATAAAATTTCATTCTTTTCTCTCACTTTTTAAAATACAGGTGGATATGTTTAGGGGACTGTTCTGGAAAGTTGTTATTTTTTCAGGACTCTGGGGGGGGGGGGGGAAGTTTAAAACAGTCGGAACGCAGCGCTGTCAACCGCTGCATAGACCAACTTAACTCTGCTCTAAGGTACTTTTTAATTATTTTCTAACTACCAACAATATTATATAAACATTTTGTTGGTAGTTACTGATTTCATTAAAAATCCGGAAAAAATCAGGCATTCTAAATTGGGTCGGGTTCGGTATATTTATTAGTTTCGTTTAGTTGCTATATAATGTCATTGATGGCGTTTACTTTTAAGCAATTTTGGTAAAAATGTATATATAAAAAATGCAATTTAAAATCTATATATTTTACGGAAAGTGGTCCGTTAAAAAAATGTGTTTTTACGTTATTGGATTACAAAGCTCAGTAATTCGGAAGTTAAATGTTGGGTCATATTTTGCTAATATGAAATATGAATTGTTTTGTATGTACAGGGCGATTCACCATATTTTCCACCCCACCAACACAAAACTTACTTTTTTTGTTGCCCATCAAACTTCTCTGCGCGCGATTTCGCAAAAGTAATTTTACAAAATTTCGAAGTTTTTTTGGTAATTTAGCAATATTTCCGTTTTTTCTTAAGGTTTTCCAAAAGAATTTACGAAAATCTGGAAAAATTTCTTACTTCTAAATTGAAAGATGTTCCACTCTAGATTCAACTTATTGTTGTTGTTAAAATTAAAAATTGCCATAAAATTTCAATATTTAAAAAATCGGGAACGCAAGTTCTACGCATTGATAAAATAAAACAAAATAAACAAATTAAAGCGTACTCGGGCATATTTTTTCATTTTGCGTCGGAGAGCCCTTTCTTTAAGGAAAGATTTGTTCTAAAACTTTCATAAAAAAACTGCGTTGACCCTTGTTTGGTGTCATGTAAAATTTAACCAAAACCCCTTCTCACTATGGAAAGCTTTGTTTTAAAAGTTTGAGAAAAGAATTGCGTGGACCCTTGTTTGTTGTCATGTAAAATTTGACCAAAACCCCCTCTCACTACTCTACGGTTTTTACCTTCTACTAAACCCTTATATTTTACAGTCAATAATTAAGTGCCATTAATTGTTATAAGTATGGTGGCATATCCCCTATAAAAATCAGATCAATCGAAGTTGCTTGTGAGGTAAAATGTGAATTTCGGCATCAAATCGTGTTTCCGTCGGAAAGCACTTGATTAAAAAAATAGACACCTTGTTTTAAAATTTAATTTTTAGTTTTCTATTTTCAGTTAAGTTAAGTAAAAATATATATTTTCAATTTTTAAGAAATTTCTATACCAACATTTCTTCAAACAAACTTTGCTCCAACATTCTCTCCAAAATTTCCGTGAGTTTTCTTGCATGAACTTTTGCTCGAACTTTTCTTTGAACATTTTGCTCATGAGGCTCACGTAAATGTTTGTCGGCATTTCAACATCAAAGGAAAAATCGTCTGTGTAATGGCGCCTTTATAATTTACGTATTTATTTGTACATCCGTACCTGGAACCCTCAATGTTCAAAACATTTTTTTATTGAATTTCACACCCCGAACAATCGGTCATCACGAGGGTACCGGTTTTTAGCATTTATAATGAATTTGTTAGAGCTATGGCACGACCATTGATTAAAGGAAAAATACACCTTTTCGGTGATATCTCAACTCGACTATAAGTCGTAAAAAATGACCTATCCTTTTATTGTTATATATTTTTTTCACAACAAACTTCAGAAACTCGATTTTGTTGAAAGGCGGCACGCTATATTACATGGCCAAATGATGCACTTTTCAGTGCCTCGAAAAATAGTCTCATTTAAAATTTGACGTCATGATTCACAAACTAAAATTTCTTGCCAATCTACTTTGGGTACTTTAATTAATCAGGTGAATTTACAAATTTAAAAGAAACTATACTATAAAATCAGGTTTTTTGAAATTTACGATTTGCTGTGCACCAAATTATAAACAAAAACTTTTATGCCAACCAGCGTGAGTTCGTCAGTGGTTCCACTGGTCACCCTCCCCATACATCATTAAACACCATCCTACAATTTGATTCTGGTACTATCCAAGTTACCTGATACGGATTCGTCCTGGCGATGGCGTGTTGATATTTCCAATAAGATTATGCTCCTAAGGCAATAAAATCAAAAAAAGAAGTTAAAAGTTTTTTAAGTTTAAAGTTTTTTAACTTCTTTTTTTAATTTTATTTCCTTAGGAGCATAATCCTATTGGAAATATTAACACGCCAGGACGAATCCGTATCAGGTAACTTGGATAAGTACCAGTGCGGAACGATGCCTATTTGTGAGTGATTCAAAGTTGGAAATCAAAGTGTATGATGGTGTTTAATGATGTATGGGGAGGGTGCCCAGTGGAACCACTGACGAGCTCACGCTGGTTACCCAGAGCGAAATATCGTTAAATCATTTCTTTTTTCGCTTTGGTTCTTTGTGCGTTTCTTGTGGGATGCTCATCCAGGTTTGAATTTTCGTTATTTCCACCCAAGATCTTTCGATCTTTTGTTTTTAGATTCTTTTCGGTTGATGTAACTGATTTGAAGGTTTTTTAACTTCTTTTTTTGAAGTATTTTCTTATTCTAGTTTGAAATTAAAATGCCCATTTATCCACAAACTTTTACTACCGATTGACGTTGCTCTTTCAATAAAGCTGCGAAACGTCTGAGCCTGAGCTCCCATAACCAGATAAGCTAAAGTCCCGACCCGACAATTTATCCTAGCAGTCTCGCGTTCTCACGAAATATCTTGTTGAAAAAAATTTAAAACAAAATTATACTTGAAGGAGGGGAGTGGTTGCGTGCACGTGAATTACAAAATGAAGCAAGTTCTGTATTTCGTGCAAAAATGATTTATTTCTTATCAGACCGGTCTCGGCTCAATTATGAGCCATCATCAGTGCAAAAAAAAAATTTATCGTAAGGGTACAGAAAATTAGAATATTATGATGTTTACTTACAATTTTAACTTTTTTAAAGTTGTCAAGCCAGGTGTTGGCACTTGGTTTTTACAATGAAACATTAAAACAGGTGGTGTAAAAGACGAGGGACTAAGTATTTTTTTTTGCAGACAAACATTAAGTACATATAACGAGAAAAATGCCCGGATCAGTTCTTTTTAATTATTCATTTCTTGAGATTTTCGTGCGTGGCTTTTATGGAGGTTAAATTTTGTGACAATGCTTTCAGGAGGGGAGCTGTGTACTTCCGGTACTTGAGTGGCGTTCGATTTGGTTTTCTGGTGTGTGCTGGTGCGCTCGTTTTGTCGATTTCCAGGGAGGGAATTTGGAGCGGGTTGGATTTGAGGTGGGATGGGGGGGGGGACTGGGGTGGGAAGAGTGGTTATTAGATGGAGGATAGTCTGGGGCACACTGGATTTTGGGTGTTTTGATGGGAGAGGGAATTTTCGAAAAGGCGCCTATGGAGGGGTGTAAAATTGCGTCTTAAATTGACTTGTTTGTTTAAGCATCTTTTGTTATTATGTAAAATTTGGTTAATTTCATAATCTTCTGTAAAATCAAGTCTGGTATAGTTGGAGGCTGTTATATGATGGACAATTTGTGAATTTTGGTTGGGGCTGAAGCTATGTTTAGTGAAACCCACCCCGCTCCAAATTCCCACCCTGGAAATCGACAAACGAACATACCAGCACACACCAGAAAACCAAATCGAACGCCACTCAAGAATCGGAAGTACACAGCGCCCTCTTGAAATAGAGCCTCCTCTCCTGAAAACATTGTCACAAAATTCAACCTCCAAAAAAGCCACACACGAAAATCTCAAGAAATGAATGATTAAAAAGAACTAATCCGGGCATTTTTCTTGTTATATGTACTTGATGTTTGTCTGCAAAGAAAATTACTTAGTCCCCCGTATTTTACACCACCTGTTTCAATGTTTTATTGTAAAAACCAAGTGCCAACACCTGGCTTGACAATTTTAAAGAAGTTAAAATTGTATGTAAACATCATAATATTCTAATTTTCTGTACCCTTATGATAAATGTTTTTTTAGCACTAAACCGGTCTGATAAGAAATAAACAATTTTTGCACGAAATACAGAAATACGGTGGCTAATACGTGAAAAACACAATTGTTTTAATTTCTTTGCCAACAAAAGCTTTGAACTAACTTTGTAATTCAATGCCGGTAGGGGTATTTGCCCTCGGAGTAGTTTTTTTAGTGAGTTCCCTGTATAGTGTTAACTCTACACGGAGCTCTACTGCGGCTTCAAAAACCTAGATATGTTAGAAAGGCAAGGAGGTACACATTCACGATTATTAGTTGTACGAAATTTATATTTATCTATCAGCTAACAATACACGACATATAGCGTTTTATTGAAGGTGTCAGATGGTGAATTTCCAACTGATAATTTCAGCCAAAAATATTTACAAAATGAAGTAAAAGTTAATGTTAACTAAAAAATTAAGTTATTTGAAAAATCGTATGTAAGTTTGCAGCAAGGTAATGTTTAATTTGGATTTTTATAAAAGTATGAAATTTTTTGAAAAAGCCAACCCCCCCCCCTTCCCCGTTTTGCAGCTGACCCAAGCCACTCTTTTTAAACAGTTCACGAAAAACGTGAAGAAATAAAAATATTGAATTAATTCTTTACTTACTTTCAAAATTTTACAGAAAATATTTGTGGCGTAGAGGGCAAAGGGTGAGTGAATAAATCGGAAAGAAGTTTTTCCTCGAACTTCCTTGTCTTTATAACATCTCTAGGTTTTTAAAGCCGCAGTAGGTTTCAAAGATCTCCCCACAACTAACAAATGAATCGGACGAAAGGATTTCCGAATAGTCAGTCAAAACCCCAGTTCCTCGGTAACTCAGTTGGTAGAGCATTAGACTGGTGTTTTAGAGGTCCCGGGTTCAAATTCTGGTCGGAGAAAAACTTTTTTCCGATTTATTCCCTCACTCTTTGCCCTCTACGATACAAATATTTTCTGTAAATTTATTAGGGCGCTAAATTTTCCCTTCATTTTACTAATATTTTAGTTACTTTTGACCAAAGAAATTAGGATAAACTAGAAGGCCCACTCCATATATTGAAGGCAAATTTTAAAAATCAGTAACCAAATTTAAGGAAATTGCTGAGGAACAGTTATGGCAGCATTATAGCGTCGCGTTCGGATTGGCTCTGAAGCAATATTTAGAATAGTGGCGGTTTCCTACAGATGTGCTGTTTATCCGTGAAAAGATAGTTCCAAAACAAAAATATAACAATAACAATTGCAAAAAACACAAAAAACTAACAAAAACCACACGGATCCTAGAGATATTATAATCATCATCCTTTGCCCTCTACGCCACAAATATTTTCTGTAAATTTAATAATGCGCTAAATATTCCCTGCGGCGCTATAACGTCGTTGATTGTTATGCTGGTTCTACACTCTCGTTTGAGTGCTCTCGCTATGTCTCCTCGAGTATCTCGGCCGAGAGGCTCGTACCCGAGTACGACCATACACACTCTCGCTAATTTGGCGAGAGTGTCAGTTGCGCTTGTGAGCTTCCGAGAACTCCATAATCTGTGCGAGAACCCGAAAAGATCGCCGACGCAGAAGTTGCTGTTGCTGCTCGCGGAAATATGCGAGAGTGTACGTACACTGTCGCGCTCACTCAACCTCGGTAATCTCGCGAGACCCTTTGACTCGAGCTCAGAAAACTACGAAAGCGTAGAAGGGCCACAAAGCAATTTTTATTTTAATTCCCACTTAAAACTTTAAATTCCGAGTTTAAACTCGGAATTCCGACTTGTAACTCGGAATTCCGACTTATAACTCAGAATTCCGACTTTAAACTCAGAATTCCGACTTAGACTTAGTTTTAGTTTCGAAAATATTTTTAAAAAAATGGTGGGGAGGCACAAGGACACCTATGGGCTCCATTTTTTTTTTTTGTATCTTTGGCAACAGTCGTATGCTACGACTTATCTCAACCGTTTGTATTTGAAAAATTACGCTCATCTCCCTCGATTTTTTTTTTTGGTGCGCGACTAGCCCCATTACGGTTGGAAAAAATACACAGACTTTAATCCTTTTCTTTCAACGCCACTCGTTTGGAAAATATCGAATTTTCAAACTTTTTTTTGGGGGTGTTTTCGACCTTTATCAAGAAAAATTGATTGGTTGGTCGCCATTTTAAAAACAAACATAAAAAAATTACCACCCCCCCCTTAAAAATTAAAAACATACAGAATAATAAAAATAATTATTATTCAAAAGTCTAACTTTCATAACGCTGGCCTGTCATTTTTTCGAAATAACCTATATTTCACGGGTTATGAAAAAAAATTTTCTTTAAAGTCGGAATTCCGAGTTTGAAGTCGGAATTCTGAATTATAAGTCGGAATTCTGAGTTTAAAGTCGGAATTCCGAGTTGTAAGTCGGAATTCCGAGTTGTCGGAATTCCGAGTTCAAAGTCGGAATGAAAATAAAAATTGCTTTGTGGCCCTTCTACGCTTTCGTAGAAAATCGACTGCAGATAGAGACCTAGCAAGGAGAAGCGAAGCGAGAGGTTTCATCTACACTCTCCGTCTTGGCCTTGGTGAGAGTGTGGAATCGGCATTACAGTTCGCAAGTCACAAAAAGTCAAACATTCTTCAAAAAATTCGAAACGGGTAAGAATTGGCATTTTTAGTATAATTTCCTCAAAATTTTCGCCCGCGGCGCATTTATGACGTGATTTTGGCACCAGCCTTTTAATTTAAGTAGCTAATCCAACCTACTTTTTAAAAATAATTCCCAAATAACGTGAAAGAGATCAAATTTTTTAAAGAATTTTTTTAAAAAATTTTCGACCGCGGCGCTCTAAAATCATTGATTGTTAAAATTTGAGTTTAATTATAAGTAATTTTTTGTCAACAACTTTTAAAATGCGTCAAATACCGCATCAAATCTCTTGGAGAAATTTGACAAGATTTTACCAGATTTAATATGTTTTTGATGCGGTTTGTGAAACATCCCTGATAGGATCTCTTAAAATCTTGTCAATTCTCGAGAGCGAAAAATGATTTCTCGTGAAATATGGTAAAAGCTGATCAGTTTTCATAAGATTTCACGAGGCAAATAATCTAGCTGGTCAAATTTCGTCAAGCTAGTCAAATCCCTTAATATCTTTTGAAGACTTGAACAGATTTTAAGAGTTCTGATGGGGTTTTTTGGCAGGGATTTGAGACGTAATTTTGGAAACAAATCTAGAAATGAAACCACCTGAGAGAACCTTGGTTTTTAAATATAAATAAGCTTCTTTTTTCTACACACTTACATAACCCAACAGCTAGTAAACCGCCCTCCCCCTTTCCAAAGAAAGCTACTGAGACCACCCCTGTAAATAATTAAATTGTTTTATTGTTTAGTGTTTACTGGCTGAAGATCCCGTTCTTTTGCTTTAAATCATCATAACTGTTGTTTCCGTGAACCCATTTTAATGAAATAAAGCCTTTGTTCAGCACAGGAGTCCTAGTAATCCAGCAATGAAACTCTCATTAAAATTCGTTCAGGTGTTTTGTATGATGCTGGTACAAACAGACAAACAGAAAAAATTCTAAAAATGGGATTTTAGTGCAGTAAAATTGTCGTAAATATAAAAAATCCGGGGAGGCTAAAATTTTTATATGTTGTTGAAGAGATGTCTAAAAGTAAGATCCCCAAGTTTGTGTTTCCCTCACTCCTCGGGAACAATCAGCCATTTTCAAAAAAATTTTAACATTTTGTTCCAAGTGCTCAACTTTCTGTAGTTATTTTCCAAAAAGTTAGATGCGCCGAAGTTGCAAAAAATCAGTTTTAACGTGTTTTGACCAACAAAAAGTGATTTTTTTAAAAAACTTTAAATGAAAAAGTTGTAGATCTTGGAAAAATCCTATAAAAATACACGGAAAAAAAATATTTTAAATTTAAAAATAATTATTCTAAAAACTAATAAATTTTATATTACTATATAGGACACCTATTCAATGTTTTAAAAACTAATATAAACATATACTTAAATAGATTTTACTTCTAAGGATGTAGTATTTTAAAAGTTAATATATTTTATTTAAACTATTGTATGTTAAGGACAGCAGTTAAAAAATTGTCTTTTTGTTTTAAAAATCTAAATATTATTTCCACAAAAATAACCATCTCAGGTATTTATTTTTAAAATAAACTAATTAAACAAAAAAAAAATATTTGAAATGAAAACATGCTCTATTAAAAATTTAATAAAAATATATTACGTCTCAAAATAATTTCTTTAAAAGACAAAATAGTAAAAAAATACTATGCATTTTTTTCCGTGTATTGTTTATAATTAATTAAACAGTCTCTAAGCTACAGGGACTGAAGTCGGTAAAATTCTTTGAGAATCGCTTTCTGGGCATGTATGAAACTGCACTGCACTGGAATTGAACCAAATTTTGGTATGTTGTAGATGTTGAGGTACTGATCACCCTTTAAATTGACCAAAAAAAATTGTACGACTAGTTTTCAAGATACATGGGTTTATTTATTAGTGCTAATAAATAAACGAAATGTGAATATTAGCAGAAAAAATTGGTTTTTGCTGCAATACTGCTTTCCACTAGTTTATACGGTTAAATAAAAATTAAGAAGGCCATAAGTGCACCAAAAAGTCATTTGGTTTACCAGGGACCCTTAGAAAGTTCCAAAAACTTATAAGCAAAGTACTAATTGGTTTTTCTTTTTTGTAGGGTACAAAATGTAGAGAAAATGTTAAAATTCAATAAAAGATAATATTTTTAGGACACCAAAAGATTTTTTATTACGGGGGATTCTAAAAAGTACACAAATCAATCGGAATTTAAATATTTGCGCAAAAAAAGGTTTCTTGCAGAGCGCCAAATTTAAGAATTGGGCACTTAATTAGCGCCCAATTGGCGCCTAATTACTGCATACATATAGTCATCGCCAACACCTCGGTTAATGACTATTGGCGAGTTTGCAATGTCTAAAGTTAGCAGTGCATTACATTGTTTTTAAAAAAGGAGGATAAATACAAAAATTCTAAAAAATTTCGGTGGATTTGGCAGCACGTAATTAACGTTTATTTTTTTAAACCGTTTGGACCCTCTACCACTGTACTGGACCATTCTATGCATAGTGCATTGCTAACTTCAACGGGTAGTTAGCAGTACACGCTATAACTCGGAAACGGCTAGAGCGCCAAATTTGGGAATTGGGCACTTAATTAGCGCCCAATTGGCAACTAATTACTGCATACATATAGTCATCGCCAACCCCTCCGTTAATGACTATTGGCGAGTTTGCAATGTCTAAAGTTAGCAGTGCATTAAATTGTTTTTAAAAAAGGAGGATAAATACAAAAAATCTGAAAAATTTCGGTGGATTTGGCAGCACTTAATTAGCGTTTAATTTTTTAAACCGTTTGGACCCCTCTACCACTGTACTGGACCATTCTATGCATAGTGCACTGCTAACTTGTTAGCAGTACACGCTATAACTCGGAAACGGCTAGAGCGCCAAATTTGGGAATTGGGCACTTAATTAGCGCCAATTTTTCCAATCATAAAATCTTTGCACTGCGGGCTTTGTACTGCTAACTTTAGGGACGTATGCATGAAGTCGCGTGTTATGGATTATATATTATTATTTATAGTAAGAGCACAAATGAAGTATCAAATTAAAGCTTGTGATGTACGCTACACAAATAACCCAGTCTATCGCTATGAAAATTGCCGAAAGTATCTGACAGACTGACATTTAGTTGGGTAGCGATAGATAAAACTGATTTTTTGTAACTTTGGGGCCCTCTATCTTTTTGGGAACCAACTACAGAAAGTTGAGCACTTGGACAAAAATGTTGCAAATTTTTTGCTGAATATTTTTGTTCTCTGACTTTTTCGCCTCCGACCAATAGAAATGGAGAAAAGTCGGTTACAACGTTTTTTAAAAATGGCGGATGGTTCCCGAGGAGTGGGGGAAACACAAATTTGGGAGGTTTACTTTCAGACCCCCCGAAAGAACATACCTCAGCCTACCCGGATTTTTTTCGACCTCAGATGAAAATTTTACTGTACTATATCTATATCGTTTGTCTAGAAGCCGACACCAAAAATTAAAAAAATATATTCTTTCTTGTTCTTCTTTGTTTACCGTCAGTTTTTTAAGTCCCGTATGCCCTATTATTTTAATTGGACGGATCATCAACTACCTTCGAAACCCAGATCACGTATTTTTTATCCTTCAGGGGGATGATTCTTGAATTTCGTAGGAAGAACGCTCAGAAGCTACCAAGCTTGTATGGTGCACGCGCAAAGCTGACTGGATTGTCGTTTTTCAAGAGCGCTCGTTCACCTGCTCAGAGGCAGGTGTATGAAAGTATCGGAAAGTTCCTTCGCTACACGGAAATCGGGTGAGGTTCGGCTGTCGTCGTATATGGTTCGGATTACTCCTGATAGGTCCAAAGCCTGTTATTGTTCGATGTCAGGGAGGTGACTGTTCCCGTGCGACCTGGGTACTACCGACTTGGGTAGTGTGTAACTAGGGCCACCCCCACCGGCGTGAATGGAGGGGTAGGACCAAGTTACCTTTTATACTCTTCCCTGTTTTTTTTTAGCCTATTACGTTTTATCCAAGAACGAACATTTTTTAGAAAAAGTGACTGGGCGGCGTTTGAACCCACGACACACCAGCAAGCAAGAAACCTGAACTTGATCGTGTCTGGTCGGCTAACCGACTAGGCCACCGAGGCCGGTGTAGTCTATCTAGAGATTCCTTGTATGTATATAGATAAGGAAATTACAATCTTATCTTTTATAACAAGGCGGGTTCTTCTTACAAAGATGTCCTACCAATTTGAAAGTATTTTAATTTGGCTAAAAACTTCGCGTCGGGTATGACGATTAAAAAACGACAAGATAAAGATGCAACAAAATTAAATTAATTTACTCGCGACTGGAGAGCGGCTCTATTGAAACCGGAGCCTTATTAAAAAGACCCAAGAAATTGCGCATGTGGTTAATGCACAATGGGCCTATTCAGTGTTCTTTTTGCTTTTATTACCGATCCTTAAATTACCACTGTAAATTAGTCTGCACGCGACTAATTGGATGCGGTTATTATTATTATGATCTTCATCTCTTTTTACTTCGTTCACTTCTTAAGACCCGTACACACTAGGCGAACGCTCGGCTAGTATCTACTAAAACTAATAATAACACTGAGGAACATAAAAAAATTTTCCTAAACCGAAATAGTAAAATCATACCTATTTTATTACATATACTAATTAATAATCTGTCTTGCAAATGTCTCAGTTAGCTCCGATTTTACAGATCCATGCTAATTATGATAATATCTGCCCTTAATATATTGTATTTACTAAACCAATTGTAAATAAGGATAGATTTGAGGATAGTGGCTGTTCTACTTGGCGCGGCATGCAGTTGGGGTATACAAAATACTGTTTTTTTCTATTCGATTGAGATCACTATAAAAGAAGAAATTAGCCACAAAGACAATCTTCTGTACCGGGAGTGAAAAATATAACAAACAATCCTTTACTTTCTTCAAATAAAATATTATTTCCACCCTTAACCCTGCCTTCAGTCACATAAAACAAAAAATTCCCAGAATAAGTGAAGCCAAGATTAAAGTGTGAATTTTTGTGGGACCCCAAATCTTGTTTAGGTAAATTTTATATCGAGGATTACAGGTCACGTAAACGGTTTTACCATGGTATGTTATGCCGGTAATGTTTAGATGTTGCTATGGAAAACAGTATATATGCTCCACATGCTGTTTTAAGCACTGATAAAAAATAAAAGCAATTCTTATATTTTTACTACACAAACATGTTTTTTTTATAATTTTTATCACATTACTTTGAAATAAACTAGTCATAATTGTTGCTTTTGGGAAAACAAACACAAAAATATTAGATTTTACTACCAAAATATTGAAACTTACGTAAAAAGCAATAACAAATATATACAAATATAATAAAATAATATAAAAATTATATAAATGAATTATATTATATATATAAAAATTATGCTGTGTTACAATGGTAAAATCAAATAAAAAATCATAGGTTGTTTCTTGGATGACACAATAAAAAAATTAGTGGTAAAAAGTAAAACAGTTTATAGTTATTTGTTTGATTTTTCCATGGGTTTACTTACTAAAAACGAGATTTTATGCAAAACCCACACATCATAAGTTATATCGCGTTTTACCTCTGTAAAATCTAAAAAAAAAACGTGCATATATACGATTTGGACACCAATGAATCTCCGTAACTAACAAAGATAGAGAAAAATCAAAAAAGCAGTGTTTTGAAAGCTAGAAAGCTAAAACCGTAAATGTGCTAATATACGGTTTTCTCTTTTTAGGCAAGAAATAAGAAAGCTTCTTGTGGATTCGGGATTTGACGCTGTGCTTGAGGAAAAAGAAAAAGAGGCATGGGAAAAAATGGTGGTGACCAATTTCTTAGGAAATAAAAAAGCACACAATTATCCAGAGATTGTAAACAATCCAATGAAAATAAGGGATGTCATATGTCATTAAAATGCAGTTTCTACACTCTCACTTAGACTACTCCGAAAACTGTGGAGATGTGAGTGGCGAACATGGAGAACGATTCCATCAAGAAATTGCAAATATGGAAAAAAGATACCAAGAGAAGTCGAATGTTTCAATGTTAGCGGATTACTGAGAATTTAGAGAAACCTAAAGACATAAGAAAAGAGATTAGTTTAATTTGTCATTATTTTAATTAGCTATAAGTTAATTAGATTTAATATTAGAGTAATCATTAAGTATAGTAGTTCTTATAATATTTAGAGATATGGTCATACTAAAAATCTCAAATGGCGTGTCTATGCAATAAATTGCACTAAAATATTCTGGTCCTATTTTTTATTTACGAGATAAGAACATTTTTCAAAAAACATTTGGGCTCTATTTCAGTCAAAAATAATCGAAAAATTCTATTTTATTCCCGACCTTAAAAAAAATAAAAATTTTTGCCTAGTGTTATTTCAAAAAAATAAGATAGGACCTTTTTTACTTACTTGAAATATATATTTTTTCTAATTTTTCTAGCATCAAATATGTAAGAAAATGGGTGTGGATACACGTGAGGAAGTGAAATTTGGGACACAAAATATTTTTTTGTGTCGAAAGATTTTTTTCGTTAATTTAAGAGTTCGGTCGTTATTCGTTATGGTACTGGCAACACTTAAAAAGTTTTCAGTTAAAAAATGTTTCATTCAATTTTTTTTTCGTGCGATACAGCATCTGGGTCGATTTATAGAGAATCGCCCTTCATTACTTTTATATCAAAGCTGTAAAGGTAAGTTTCTAAACACTTTAAAGGTAATTCTCCAACAAAACTAAAACCTTGACACTTTGGTCGCGATTCTTTAAAAACCGTCAGAAAATCTCGCCCTTGCAAAAAATATGACGATTTCTAAAAACCAGTTTACACTAACTGCTTTTTTGTCAGGACTTATTTGCTAATATTCCTTAAAATATAGTTTCTTAATACTGTTCCAGTAAATAAAAAATATTTCCATTTAAATTTTTCTAGGCAGTTTTTGTGAAAAACCTCTCTTTTATTAAAAAATGTATTTTATTAAGCTTATTTTTGTGTGTAAACAAACCTTTAAAACTTTTAACACAAAAAACCATAGATAGCCATAGAATATGTCGATGTCATTGTTCAGAAAAGTCAAACAAATTCTGTCTTTCCTTTTACACGGTAAGAATTTTCGACGCTTTTTGAAGTTTATTGGTAGGCGTAGTATCAATTTAGCGCCATAAAACTAGGTCTGCAGAATATCTTTAAAATATTAAAGTCGTTCTTTAGCGCGAGAAGATTTCGAAACCATTTTGAAATCATGCAAGAAATGTCGTTTTGGCGTTGAACTGGTGACGTCACAGTTCAACTCATTTTAAAGGATTACATCTGGTCTAAAATGCTGTGTTTTACGCGTTTTAAATGTGGTTGACAAACAAATTACTGGAAATAAACAAAATTTGAACAATATTTAATATTGGTATAGCGCCGCAGGCGAAAATTTTGATAAAACAAACAAAAAATTATTTAAAAATTTTAATCGCTTAGGTTCTTTGTAAAATATTTTTTTAAAAGTAGATTGGGTTAGGTGCCAAGAAGAGGTTGATTGCGGTGGTATATATAGATTTGTTGCCAAATCATAAATGCGCCGCAGATGAAAATTTTAAGAAAAATTATAGTAAGAATGCCATTTATTATACGTTTTGAATGCTGGTGATAAAAATTCCTTGGAATTAAACTAAAATTGTAACAATTAATGACGTCACAACAGCGCAGGCAAAATTTTTAAAATTTAAGACATCACACCAAACACACGTCACAAACCGTAGATTGGGTCGGACCTCCTGGGGGGGGGGTTTAACCCACAACCCCCCCTGACTATGCCACTGGTTTATGCATCAAAATAACAAAATAACGCCGGATTTTTAAACCGGAGTTTGTAAAAAAAAACAAAACGCTAAAAAATATTTTACAGCAATAAGTTAGGTTAGGTTTTTTAAAACTGTCACTGGGAAGTACATTTTGGCGATAGCAAAAACCGATGACGTTGTAGTTGAACCAGTGACGTCACATTTCGAAATCACGCACCGTGTTCTACGCCAAAAAACGACTCAAATTTACAAAATGTTATCAAAAAAATGACGCAGTTTACCTTACAACACTGAGAAAAAACACTGGATTTTTTAAATTTTTGTTGTGAAAAAAAAAATTGTGTGAAAAATACCAAAATTGGAGAAAAATATAATATAAATATTTTTCCAAAAATTGTTGCATGTTTTTTTGCAGTGATTTTTAATTTTTAACAATAATTTTGTAAAATTTATATTGATCAACAATTGAAATAAGATAATAAAAATGAAATTGACGGTATAAAAACATAATTATTGTTCTCAACCCAACGTATTTAGGAAATCGCCAATATTTTGTGGCAAACTTTTTACTATAGAGTTCATTGTTAAAACTCTTATTAAAATAAATACACAGGTTAACAATTGTTTAAGTGGCAAGTTTGCACTAACGGCGCGCTCTATCTAAATGAATCCAGTGGCATCAGTGAAAGCGAATACCGGGCTTCAAACGCAGGTGAAACTAGAATATGGCTTTATTTTGGCCTCCTTTTTAATAAGTGTGGTGGTGTTAAATAAAAGTAAATTATATGGAATCTATCATAAAAAGTTTAACAGAATAAGAATTAGAAGCTCTTGTATAAAAAAAATTCAGGTAAATTACCCAGTGCAATTAAGATATTTTTTTTCGAAAATATTGGCTTGATCAGCAGTAGCTTTTTTGGTTGCAGTTCTTTTCTTACGGGATTCGGTTTACTTCCATCTTAACTTTTAAGTTGTATTTAGAACATCAGGTCGTAGAAAAATACCTTGTCTAGAAATTTTTATTTTAAAAATTGTGTATAAGTATAGGTACGAAGGCAACGTCTTTTTACACTTTTTAGAAAGGTTTTTGAATGACAATTGTATGTACTTAATTGCATAAAAACAAAAAAAATCCATGTTGTCCATTGTCCATCAATTTTTTTAATTAGACACTAAGTTAATTTTTGGTTTTATTAGCGTTCGTATCTATCAAGCAGGTGTACTTTTAAACTAATGGCGAATGCGTGACAGCTCCAGCTGATCAAATGCGTGAAAACGTCATTTCGTATGCAGGAATGGTCGTAACTTTACGACTCCCTTAATGTACCAAACGAGATTTTCGTGCATTTCATCAGGTGGAGCTGTCACGCATTCGCCATAATTTTAAAAGTGCACCTGCTTGATTGGTCGACTCCATAGGGATAAGGCTACAAATGCTGATAAAACTGAAAATTAACTTTAAGTGTCTATTATTTTTGTGTTTTTACTTTTCCTTCCAAATATTCTTGTTTTTTTTTTTAAAGCAATTGTAAGTTTTTTTAATAGTACCTAATTAAATACTTTCAATCAGTGGTAACTAACTCGAGTTTGTTACCGTTGATTTCATATTACTTTTGTTAAATTTTAGAAAATACATCTATGGACATGTTTACTTCAAAAATATCTGCCTCTGCCCCATAAGGTACCAAACCAAGTAACAAGAGAGATCAAATCCGAGCAGCATAGAGTAATAATAAATGGATGCATTTATTTAATATGTATGTATGTATGTGAGTAATGTAAAGTTCGCTTTAACAATTAGAATATTTATTTATTTTTCCCACTAAAAATATTTTTTTTAAGTAAATGTAAAATTAACTAATTTGTTTTTTTTAATGATGATTAAATATTTTACTATTCATTTTGGTAAATTTTAGATGATTACCTCATCGGACATGTTCACTTCAAAATATCTACCTGTCTCTTCTCATTAAGGCTCCAAACATAAAATAAGCAAAGGACACGACATAGTAATAGTAGTAGTAGTAGTAGTAGTAGTAGTAGTAGTAGTAACAATCTCAGAGTAATAAAAATTTGCTTCTTTACTTAATATCATCTTGTTTTTTTAGGTACCAAATGATATTGAAAAAGCTCTAAAATTACGAAAAAAAATTGTAATCTCTTTTTGTCCAGATGAAAGCAAAGCAAGGCTACTGTAAAAATTTTACACAACCGAAAGAAAACCTTAAGTTTATAGTATATAATAAAAACAAAAATTGTGATAAATATTACAAAAACCTGTGCGAAATATTATCACACCCTGTGTGATATTAATATACACATTTTTAGACAAAATTTTAAAAAAATGTTGAAAGCTCACTCACAAAATGATGTAAAAATTACAACAACAATTGCAAAATATTTTTACAACTTGTACATTAATATCAAATAATATTTAGTAATTTTTCATAAACAAGAAAAAAAAATCTCGTATTTTAAATTGTATTGTTAAAATATCCTCAAATCAATTAAACATTCTATAAAAAATAAATACACAATATTGTGTAAAAACCGTTTCAGAATCAATCTAAATTTTTTTTTTGAAATTTAACAACAAATCAATTCAAAGAACCATGTCTAAAATTTTTAGGCAAATTGTTCTTGGTGAAAATTTGATACAATTGTAAAAAAAATCGACATATTTTTCCCACTGAACGCTAGGATAAAAATTAAGGACGCTGTGTTTTTATTTTAAATAAGGTAGTAAGTAAAAATCGCCACTTTCCAGAATTGTGACCGGTGAGATTTTCTGTTGTTTCTGAAGAATCACGACCCTTAGTTCAGAGAAAACATTTTCTGAATTTTTTAAAAATATCTAACCACTGTAAAAATATTTCTAGGGAATTTTGAATTACCCTATATAACGTGCAGTTCTGTTCGTTCACCTTGTGTGTAAGACGAAAAAACGATAAAAATATTAAAAATCCAAAAATTTTAAACATACTTTTTTTCTGCTTGCGATATAATATTTATTTTTCTCTTAATTTATAGCGGATTTGGGAAACCCACAAAGAATTTTAGGGTAATAGTAATGCCTTTTCTCAAATTTCGCTGCTTCCCTTTCGTACAAAAATCCCGGATTAACCCTAATCTAGTAAAAAAAGGATTTAAATTATTTTGGGTAAAACCTGTAATTCCGTACAACTACAACATGCATTCTGTATATAATTAGGTTTACTTCGAAAGTCATGAGCAAGAAAGAGCCTCAAAAATAATAACAAAAAAAAAGAAAAGCAACATTAATTAGTCGAAAAAAATCAAAGTTGAAGTTCGACATTATTTAAAAGAAAGTTGTTTTGATGCTTTGGGCTTAGCCTTACTTTCTTTTCCAGTAATTTTAGGGCCTTATAAACATAATACAAGAAAAAAAAATTGAAGCATGTAAAACAACACGTTTTTAATCGAACCATTGTTAATCAAATCCATTCAAAATCAAATTCGAGATTTACAAAAGCTATTTTTTAATACCAGCGATTGTCGAATCCATTCAAAATGAAACCCGCAACTTGTAAAATTTCACTATTTTTTACCAAATTAATTTGTTTAAACCTTGCACACTTATACATCGAAATATAAAAACAAATTCTTATCAACCCGGTTTGATTAAAAATGGGTTTAAAAAATTACAAGTTTGATTTTGTTTGTATTTGACATGGTTTTGAATAGTTTGACTTTGAATAGATGATAGAAAATTGCTTGATTAAAAAAGGGTTTTACAAATTCCGATTTTGTACAGAGTGAAAGCTCGGATAAAAGAATAAATTGCAGTTTTTATGGTGATTCGTTCTAACTTTATTTTATTTTTGTTTGATTTAAAAGAAAGAATTATAATTTGAAGGTTTCAAAATCAGAAAACACATAAAAAATGATGCATGCATGAACAACTTTATGCACTGGAAATTTTCAACCATTTTTTTTTGCAGACCATTGAAACTAGCCTATTACTGCGCGTCTTGACCCCTCGGTCGGACCCCAGGTGCTTTATTGAAATTCCCTGAGCCACAATAATTCTCTCGAGAACCGGGCGGAGTGACACAAAAGAAACTCCAAAGTAAGGGGAAAGAGCACAATAAAGACATATTCCCCCTTTGCTCAATATCTGAACTTCATATTGCATTTTGGCCAGAATGAGAGTAAATATGATCAAACCTTTGCTTACTGAGAAAAACTAAACAGGGCGACTCTTGGAATTGCGGCTGCCAAACTTTTAAAAACCAAAATTAACAAAAAGTCATCAAAACGCCCAGAAAGTAACTAATTACACACACACAAAATGCTCTTATATAATGTAGGGAGCCTCTCTTTTCAAAGCGAGGCTTTGCACTCTCACTACGTTATTAGGTTATTAGTCGTGGGGCATAGAGTCGAAATTCGGCCTGCGTGGGCCTTTTGATGATGATTTTACGAAACCTGTTTGATTCGGTTACTAATAGACTACTTAACATCACCTTGCCTGTGAACAGTCTCAAAAGTGCTGCAGTTAAAAAGTGAGGTTAGGGCGATAAAATATTTTTTTTAAATAAAAATAGTGCATCTAAGGGCCGGTAGAGGGCAAAATGTTTTTGTAGTACATACTATTACCAATCAGCCTGATGTCATAAAAAAAAATTTTTAGCCTGTGAGCGGAGGGCCCTGAACAGACGCCATTTTTTTGACAATTTCGAAAAAACAAATCTATTTACGCAAACTTAACATAAGGACATCGAAAATTTATATAAATCGGTTACTTATAGACCACTCAATATTTATCCCCCTATGAATAGCTCTTAAAAATGTTGCAGTCCAAAAGTGAGGTTAGGGTGACAAAATATTTTTTTAAATCTTAATGGTTTGACCTACAATGATGATATTTGGTAATCGTATTGGCGTTCGTGCCAGATTGTATGATAAAAATAAACAAGTAATATTTAGTGCCTCTAGGAGCCGGTAGGGGGCGAAATGTGGTTTTAGATTTTTCGCTGTATCTCCCGAACGACCTATCCTGCACACTTGAAACTATGTGGTTTTGTAGTACATACTATTAGCAATCAGCCTGATATCACAAAAAAATTTTTAGACTGGGGCCCTGAACAGACGCCATTTTTTTGACAATTTCAAAAAAAAAATCTATTTACGCAAACTTAACTTAAGGGCACCTGTGAACAGCCTCAAAAAATGTCCAGTTCAAAAGTGTGGTTAAGGTGACAAAATATTTTTTTAAATCCTAACGGTATATTTGGCTTCTGGTCAAATTGTCTCATAAAATTATAAAGATAACATTTAGTGCCCCTGGGAGCCGGTGGGGGGCAAAATGTGCTTTTAGATTTTTCCCTGTATCTTCCGAACGACTTACCCTGCACAATTGAAGGCTGAAGCTAAGCGGTTTTGTAAATAACACAAAAAAATGCCAGCCTGTGAACAGAGAGGTAATATTTAGCGATCTATAAGTAACCGATTTATATAAATTTTCGATGCCCTTAAGTTAAGTTTGCGTAAATAGATTTTTTTTTCGAAATTTTCAAAAAAATGGCGTCTGTTCAGGGCCCTCTGCTCACAGGCTAAAACATTTTTTTGTAATATCGGGCTGATTGGTAATAGTATGTACTACAAAACCACATAGTTTCAAGTGGCCAGGATAAGTCGTTCGGGAGATACAGGGAAAAATCTAAAACCACATTTCGCCCCCTACCGGCTCCTAGAGGCACTAAATGTTATTTTCTTTATTTTTATAATACAATCTGGCCCGAAGGCCAATATGATTACCAAATTTCATCACCGTAGGTCAAACCGTTAAGATTTAAAAACATATTTTGTCACCCTAACCTCACTTTTGGACTGCAACATTTTTGAGGCTATTCATAGGTGGAGAAATATGGAGTGGTCTATAAGTAAGCGATTTATATAAATTTTCGATGCCCTTAAGTTCAGTTTGCGTAAATAGATTTTTTTTTCGAAATTGTCAAAAAAATGGCGTCTGTTCAGGGCCCTCCGCTCACAGGCTAAAATAGCTTGTACTACAAAACCATACAGTTTCGAGTGTGCAGGATAAGTCGTTCGGGAGATACAGGGAAAAATCTAAAAACACATTTCGCCCTCTATCGGCCCCTACATGCACTAAATGTTATTTTTTAAATTTTATAATACAATCTGGCCAGAAGGCCAATATGAGTACCAAATTTCATTATCGTAGGTCAAACCGTTAAGATTTAAAAAAATATTTTGTCGTCCTAACCTCACTTTTTGACTGCAGCACTTTTGAGGCTGTTCACAGGCAGGGTGATGTTAAGTGGCCTATTACTAACCGGTTAAAACAGGTTTCGTAAAATCATCATCAAAAAGCCCACGGAGGTCCATATGCCCCCCAACGATATACCATTGTTTAATATACATTGCGGACGTAAAAAGTCCCCGCCCCCTGCTAACTCTTGAACGGATTGAGGTATCGTATACATGTTTTACATGTCAATTCGGTTATAAAAATGGCGGCAACAGTAGGCCAAAGGGCACTGAAGAGATAGAGTTAACTGGTGTTGTTTCGTGCCGATGCCGGGGGAAAATCAAAATTTAACTACATCTAAGTAACTAGGGACTAAAAGCCAAACCACCGCGTAGACGTAACATGGCTCTGAAATACAGCGCTCTCATTGGCCAGATCCGACAGAAGTTGTCAATCGCACGTCAAGCGATACTGACTTTCATGAGATACGGGCGCTAGCGCGCGCTAGTATGGTGTATCGTTACGTCGCGTCGCCTGTCCCAGTAGCTGAAATCGCGTTAGTCGAGAACGAAACGCCCACCTCTGCCTGCGTATAGAGAATTAAAAAAAAAATTCTATATAAGGTCATGGTACCAGTAGTAGACATGGCACCAATAGGTGACACTTTAAAAAAAAAATCAATAAAACAAGCTAAAAACTACACAAATTTTCTTTGGTTTGATGTTAATTTTGTGACGCAAGTGCACTCTACCTGTGTTCATCAGAAGCGGTGTGTTGTTTGTAAATCCAAGATGGCTACAGCCGATTTTCTGAAACAGGTGTCTCATTTCATGTTTAATGAGTTTTTTAGAATGTTCCAAAAGGTAAAAAAAATATTATTTACAACTTCTATTAGTTTTAACAAAAGATTTGGTATATTTTTTGTTCAATTCAAGGGTGTTGGAAGTGATTTTGGTGTTCATTTATAAATTTAAGTACATCACCATAAAATTACCAAGATACTGAGGGCGTCAGCTTTAGGTAACCAGGGTTGACCTAGTGTCAGGCATTGGTTACAGTCAGAAAATATCGGTTCCAGTTGGTGACATTTTTTTTTGTTTTGTTTTAGAGTTAGGCCATGCCAAGAAAATACTACAATACAGCCATGACCAGATGCAGGCGGCACTGGCAGATTGTCGAAATGGAATGCCCACCTCAACCTCAGCCAGAATCCATAAATTAAAAGACAAAAATCCAGTGGCACGAAAAATGGGCCTACTTCCAATATTTAGTGCTCAGGAAGAAAATACAATTGTACAGTGGATAATATTAATGGTAAAAAATTTCAGAGTGTTCACGATGGGTTATAAATGAAGATAAATCATGAAAAGCTGTGGGAGAAAGTTTTCGAACAAGTGAATGCATCTAAAAAACAACAAGAACCAATTTTTCTTAACGACCAAATATAGTTTAGAATGTTACAAATGAAGCAGCAGAGGAAAATTTGAAAGAAAAATTAGATACTGTAAAAGCCAAGTTAAATGAAAGAACCGAAAAAAATGAAAATGCCGCAGAAAAATTTAAAAATGGTATAGATGTGTCACTTTCACTCAACACTAAAGATGATTCTCAAGAGAAAATGTTTGTGACACCAGTTAATATAAACATTAGTATTGAACCAAAACAATACGTGCCATCGCTTTTTAAAAGAGCCTTATTCTGGCCATTAAAAAGAAACAGCAAGAGAAAAAACGAAAGGAACAATTGAAAATTAAGAGAAAAAAAGAGAAGCAGCTAAGACTGAAAAACTATTAAAAAAGTGGTTGAACAAATAAATAACTCAGAATCAGAAGACAGTGATCAGATAATACATGCAGAGTCTGAAAATTCTAAATGGAATGATGAATTTGAAGATGAAAAGAAAAACCCAACTAAATAGACAGTTTAAGTATGCTACAAAATGAAGACTTTATTTTAGTATCATTTTTGGGAGGCAAAAGAAATTCCCAAGTTTGCATTGCATAGAAAAAAGCTCGTAAAAATGAGTTATTAGTTATCGGATGCAAATGCATCGATACTGCTAAAAAAACGTTTAAAGCCGTTGAAAATGATATTTCCACAATATCATTTAATCAAATCCTGGGAAAATTATTTCCGAATTAAAAGAACTGTTTTAAAAGCTGTGCTTAGTTTTTATCATAATTAGTATGTTTTTGTCATCTAATTTAAAGTTTTTTCTACTTTTTTTGAAATAAATACTTATATCATTAGTTGATATTTTTTATTTAATTCCCATTTTATTTATATGTCAGGTATTGGGTCCCTTTGATATAATCAACTGTTGTCCTTAGAATTTTCACCTATCACCTACAGGGAAAAATGCATTTTGTTAAAAAAAAAACAAAAATAAAAACGTAAGTAAACATTTTAAAAATGTTTTTTGTATATTTACCAAAAATAAACAGTACCAATTACACTAAAACCTTGTTTTTCAAATTTATTCAGCTCCTTTAATAACAAAAAATAATAAATAATTTTCTAACCTAATAGTGTCAGGTACTGGTGCCATGACCTCATAGGGATCAAAACTTTTTTACTTCCTCGTTATTGGTTTTTAAAGTTCGAGAAATGGGAGAAAATAGGCATTCCAAAAAATAAAAAAATTGATGGCGCCAAATGATTTTTCAGTTTATTGTGATCCAATATAAGATTTTTTTGAGTTTTTCAAAAAAACAACAGGTCATATATTTTATTTTTATCTATTCAACTTCGAGAGAAAAAACCGTAACATTTAAAAAAATACCAGAATATATCCTTGTCATGTATACTTGAGGACCTCCCTTTAGAATTAAAAAAAAATGTAAAAGGGCTCTTTTAAATTAAAATTTTTTAAGTATTTTCTTTAAAATTCAATTATTACTTTTATCATTACGTGCAACTCTACAAAATTTCGTTTTTTTCGTGGTTTTTTAAAGATACCTTATAAGAAAAAAAAACAAAAATCGGATACTTTGACACCCTCCATCTCGAAAACAAGACTTTTGCACATGCAAAGCCTTAAAAGAGAGGCTAACAGGTATGGTGCTTCTATATACTTAGTTATTTTGTGGTTTAAGCGTCTGGATGTTAAAGCAAAATTTTCTAAAACTTTATTATTGGCAATAGGAAATAGGAGCCTCAATAGCAAAGTCTCTCAAAGCGCCTACCGACTTTCAAAGGCAACAAATGCTGTTTATGCTTTTTGTTGCAGTGCCAGTTCTTCTCTCCTATTATCCTATTTCTATTTAGTAGAATTTACAGACGAGATACACTTGTTAGTTTTATATATCTGTACGTCTTTTTATAAACAAAAATTCTTAAACGGCATTGCGAAGTTAGGTAGAAACGATTATTTTTTTGGAGATTTTCTACTGGATGGACCACAATAATACTAAAAAAAGCATATACTTCGTAAGATCGATTCAATATGAAAACTACAATTCGTCAAAACATTTTTTTATACGAACCTTAAATCTTTAAACCCATAGAATATCATTAAATCTCGTTAAATCCATTTAAAATCAAAATTTTCTTTTTTAAGCCATTATTTTTCATATTTATGCAAAATAAAACTCAGAATTTTTTAAACCTGATTTTAATTAAACCATTTGATTAAAACGTATAAAGCGAATAATTAACAACCCGGTTTAATAAATAATTTCAAAAATGTTAATTCTGAATAGATATTATAAACAATGGTTTGGAACAAAAAAATTCATAAATTTTGATTTTGATTGGATTTTATAAACAAAAAAGAATTTCATAAATCTTGATTTTGAATGGATTCGATGGCCGATGGTTTGATGGGCTAAACGGGTTCCGCAAATTTAGGAATTTCAGATTTTGATACTGAAACGAGCTTGAAGAATTAGGGTTCAGATAAAAAAACGGTTTGATAAATTCCAGTTTATATGATCGTTCTATGATGGAATTTCCTTTGATTTAGCAGGTTTGATTTTGCATATTCTCGCCTTAAGATCACCGCAGCAGCCCTATTTCAAAACACAGTAGCTAACATTTTTGTCAAAATTGAGTTTTTTAGATTTTCTCGATCGCTTTGTTTTGCTGAAAATTTTGGTATACCACACATTAAAATCGGTTTATACGTAAGAAAAATATATACAATTTTTAAAGTGATATCTTCCCGCTAGCCCCTTGATAAAAAATAATATTTAAATTGATTTTTGTCCATTGTTATAAAAATGTAGTTACTATGTTTTGAAATAGGACAGTTCACCTTGCCTAATGTCTATAAAAATTTCCACCACCTAAGAAAAATTAAAATCCAGCTTTGGGCTTCCATTATAAATAAATCAAAAGTGAAATTCAAAACTAAAATAATGACTTACCGTTCCATGATTGTTGAACCCATGATCTCTGGCTACCTGATCAGCTACTTGGAAACCCCCTGGGATATGCACAGCCCATTGTTGAGTATAGTGAGCGTTGGATAATAGAATTGTGTCGATAATAACGATAATCACCCAGACTAAACGCAAATAAAATTTCGTCATTATCTAACGCCGGTGAGCGTTTTTTTTTTTAAATCTTTCTGGTGCGTTCGATTTCTGTATTTTGTTCTCTTTCCGGTGGCTCAGTCTTGTATGTTCACTATTATAAAATTTTTTACTAATTTATCTAATATTCTAATATAAATTTCTGGCTATCTTATGTTGCTGCTTAGACTTTTAATTTGTCATTATCAATTCCTAAAAATCATCTAGTTCCTATCCTAGTAGTATCATCGGTGAGCATTTGGGTGTATAAAAAGTAGTTTCACTCTGAAACGAAAAAAAAAGAAAAATATTAGGAAACAAAACCTAAATAAAATGGTGGGAGGAGCATTAATAAGTGTCAATGAAATAAATTAAATATATATTTTTAGTTAAAAAACAATCTCATTTAATTATGCACTAAAAGGTCAAAAGTTTTCATCCCATGTGTTTTGCTAAGTAGTGTTCATAATTGCCATAACAAAAGTAGTATTTCTTACGAAATAGCATTTTTACTCTTATGGCACCCAAGTGCACAGCGGCGTCAATTGGGGGGGGGGGCAGAGGGGCAATTGCCTCCCCCCCTAAGTACCCGCAAACAAAAATCAAAATTTGGCTTTTACAAATAAAACAAATTTTAAAAACACCTTTTAACTTAATTACATTTACAGTACTACGGTTTACCGCATCGCCGATACCCACTAACCCATTAATTTAGAGTGAGATTTACTAAGACCTAAAATAGTACCCCCCACAGGTCTAAATATTTACACCTGTGGGGGATACTAAATTTTAAAACCAATTTTCAAAAAACACTTACCCATATAGAAAAGACACAAAGTTATTGATTATTTTGTATTGTTATTGCAAAATACCACTGAAAAACTGCTTTTTTTTCTCAAAATACATCATATTTTAAAAGAAAATGCCCTAAAACTAATTTTTTTTTGACAGGTTTCAAAATGGCAAATGGTGAATACGCCAAAAATTTGGCACATTATTTGTGTTTGAGGTTATAAAGTTGGTGATTTTTTAGACCACCTCAAGGGGATGGTTTAAATTTATATCCCCCAGAAAGAATTGTTTTGTGGCATTTGGTAATAAGTTCGTTTATAATTTCCCTAAGTAACCGATTTTACAAGAATTAATTTACCTTATTTAATGTCCCAAGTTTTTCATTACCCAATAAAACACCTTTTATTTTCTCCGGAAAAACGCCATATTTTGAACCCGTTTTCAGCACAAAAAATACATTTCTGAGGGCACTCACTACGAGGCAAAACAAACAAAAGTGAAGGTCACTGAATATGCACGAAAAATATAACAAAAAAAAACCCAAAACAACTATATTAATTTATTTACAAACTAAAAGTAAAACATTGAGGTAATCTAAAAGCTCAGTCAAAAAAGCTTTCCTTACTCAAAGCCCACTCATTTTAAAGCTGTAGCTTTCATCAGTAGAGGTTGGTGCAAGCCAAGTTGCAAGTAGAGGTAAAAGATCCGAACTCGCTGTTTGTGATTGAACGCAGCGTTAATATTTTTAAACTGACATTTCGACAGTGACAGAAATGTAATAAAAACTTGCATTTAAGTTTTTCAATACATTTCATAAATATCATAAATAAAAACAACTTTTAAATAAATGCGAAATTAATCTACTCCTTATTTTATTATTACTCATCTAAATCGTTGTGTGATATTAAGTATTAATTGGAAAAATTAATTAACCAGTGTAAGTTTTAATTAGAGTGACATATAGCCCCAATGTTAATTTATTCTACAGAGTGTTTACTATTTAAACCCCGCGTAGGCTTAAATTTTTTAATTTTCTTTTCTTCTAAATTGAAAATTTCCTCTTAAATCCAACAAAAGATTGTGTTAAGATGATTATTTAATAAACATATTTATTAAAATTCTTCTTATAAATCAAACTATGTTCAAAACTCAAGCAGGGGTGGTTTAAAATTCTTAAAACCAAAAAGTTCACTTAAACTTAGGAGCGTTCTAAAATAAACTAAACCTTTTCAGTAAATCCCACCGTTAGTGTTTAGGTCTAAGCTTTTTTGTTTTTTTTTTGTAATGTATGTTTTTCCAAAAAAATTGTTTGATTTGTTATGTTTATTTGAGTTATTTGGACGTCAGTAAAGTGTGTTTTCACCCTAGCTAAATCCCTTGAAAAATTTTTTTTCGTTCATATTTTTTTTTTAAAAGAGAAATGTAAAATGATGCCGCATTAAGTTTAGCCTAGCCTCCCCGGGGGAAAGTGCGGTAGAAATTCTGTAGGTGGCGGACCCATTTGACGAGTCGTCAGACCAAAACCATAGACATAAATGACCAAAACGAACCAAAACCATAGAACGGTGATTATTGATCATACGGTGATAGAAAGAAAGAATAATGTTCTTTATTAGCCTTTTTAACGAACTGCCTGACGTAGGACAAACAAACCGTTTTCCGTAAGCCGTAATGTTAACAAAAATGTAAATCAAAAAAAGAAGTTAAAAAACCTCCAAATCAGTTACTTCAACCGAAAATAAACTAAAAAACAAAATATCAAGAGATCTTGGGTGAAAATAATGAACATTCAAACTTGGATGAGCATCTCACAGGGAACACACAAAAGACCAAAGCGAAAAGAGAAATGATTAAACGATGTTTCGCCCTGGGTAACCAGCGTGGGCTCATCAGTGGTTTCACTGGTCACCCTTTACCATACATCATGAAACACCATCATACACTTTGATTTCCAACTTTGAATCACTCACAAATAGACATCGTTCCGCACTGGTACTTATCCAAGTTACCTGATACGGATTCGTCCTGGCGTGTTAATATTTCCAGTAGGATTATGCTCCTAAGCCAATTAAAATAAAAAAAGAAGTTAAAAAACCTCCAAATCAGTTACTTCAACCGAAAAGAAAGTAAAAAACAAAACATAAAGAGATCTTTAGTGGAAATAACGAAAATTCAAACTTGAATGAGCATCCCACAATGACCACACAAAAGACCAAAGCGAAAAGAGAAATGATTAAACGATAATGACGTATGGTAGAGGGTGACCAGTGAAGCCACTGATGAGCCCACGCTGGTTATCCAGGGCGAAACATCGTTTAATCATTTCTCTTTTCGCTTTAGTCTTTTGTGAGTTCTTTGTGGGATGCTCATCCAAGTTTCGGTTGAAGTAACTGATTTGGAGGTTTTTTAACTTCTTTTTTTCTTTTAATTGCCTTAGGAGCGTAATCCTACTACAAATATTAACACGCCAGGACGAATCCGTGTCAGGTTACTTGGATAAGTACCAGTGCGGAACGATGCCTATTTATGAGTAATTCAAAGTTGGAAATCAAAGTGTATGATGGTGTTTAATGATGTATGGTAGAGGGTGACCAGTGAAACCACTGATGAGCCCACGCTGGTTATCCACGGCGAAACATCGTTTAATCATTTCTCTTTTAGCTTTGGTCTTTTGTGTGTTCCTTGTGGGATGCTTATCCAAGTTTGAATTTTCGTTATTTCCACCCAAGATCTCTTGATCTTTTGTTTTCTAAAAATGTAAATGTTCCAAAAACTACTAGCGATGTAGTACTATTTTAGGCATTGGTCCTTTGTACATATTTAATTTAATTTTAATAAATTGAACAGCATATGCATTTAGGTGGTAAGCCACCAAATAAAAGTTTCAGATTTTTTTAAAGATATGTTAGGTTTCAATGTAAACATTGATTTTTACGTAAATACTTAACAAAATCAATATTTTACAGACTTTTTAGAAATTTTAAACCCACTTTTTTATTTTGTGGTTTTTATCACCATAGTCATATGATATTCAATTGATACTAATAGGTAGGTACTTAAAACAGTACCTTTCTGAAACTACATCGCTTCTGGTTTTGGGTAATTTATATTTATGCTATTGCTACGGCTTACAGAAAAACGGTTTGTTTGTATTTGTTGTTACAAAAGCTAATAGCTTATTAAAAAAAATTACTTTGCAAGAGAAGTTGAATAAAGAAGACAAAATATGTCTGAAATATTTCTGAGTCGCCTTTGTTAATGATTTAATGATAAATATAAATACATTTTCACTATGTAGTCTTCTTTTTGGTAATAAAACAAAACATCATTGTGTAGATACAAATAAGGGAATTGCATGTTGAACTCGCTTCATGAGCAATGCCGATAACTCCCCATTAGCTAGATCGCTTTATTTGCAAGAACTTTAAACTAGACGTTTGATATTAAAAAGCTCTTAGCCGTATCAAACACTTCCAGTTTTCTCGGTTTCCAGAATCGCTTTTAAGCCTTTTTAAAAATTTATCCTTTTAAGGTGAATTTAAAGTGCGACTTTGCAAAATGAAAAAAAAGCGATTTTTTGCAGACTACTGCCTTTGGTTGGACAAAACATCAACGCAACTTCATCTTATTTGATGTTATTGGTCGTGCCCAAAACGCCCGACGACTAACGCTATTTGACACTGTTGACATTTAAACCTAATATACGATTAAGGGCTGCGATGAAAAGCTGCAAACCTACGGATTTGTATTGTTAGCGAGCTTCTAATAAATTTCGCGCCCATTTCTGACAGGATGGCAACGCCTCGCAACCCTGGCCGCAATGGTGCAGTCCCTGCCAAAAAAACCATTTCAAAACTCTTAAAAACTGATTAAGTCTTGATGAGATTTTAGAGATTTTATTGGTTTGAAGAGAAAATGTATGCCACATGAAAACTGACAAATTCTTATGATGTTTCATGCGAATCATTTTCAAATAATTTCTGACTATTAAAAAGTCACAAGATTTCAAAAGATCCTAAAGACAATAAAATTTCATGTTTCGAAGTTTTACAAGATTTCATTATGTTACACCAGACACATGAGATTTCATAAGGTTTAGCAAGCAAGATTTTATGAGATTTTACAAGATTTCACAAAATCTAAATGAAGGGACCTTTTTAAAAGATTTTACAAGATTTAATGAGAAATAGGGTAAAGGGTTGTGAAGATTTTACAAGATTATATAAGTATAGTATTAAAGTGTAGAATAAAGACATGCAAGTACAACCAGATTTGACAAGCAAGATGATAATTTAAGATTTTATGAGTACCTATAAAAATAAATTAAAAATAATATATTATAAAGATTTATAATTAACAACATTTTACTAAAGCAAGAGATTTTTCGAGATTTCGTAAGTTTATATCAGTCACAGATTTCATGAGGTTTTCACGTCTAAAAGAAGAGACGTTTTTACAAGAGTTGACAAGATTATATAAGTATTGAAGTGAAGAAAATAGACAAGAGCCAACCAGATTTGACAAGCAAGATGAGAATTTAAAAGATGTATGAGTACCTATAAACATAAATTAAAAATAATAGATAATAAAGATTTAAAAATCAAGCTATTTTAACAGATTTCGTAAGTTTATATCAGACACAGGAGATTCCATGAGATTTCGCAAGCAGGATTTTGATGAGATTTTAAAAGTACAAATGAAGGGAAGAATTGTGTCAGGTGTAGAACACGAACATCAATTTTTTGACAAGCAAGTCTTTTAATGAGAATGGACAAGATTTTATGAGTACCTATATAAAAGTAAATTAAACAAAACATATTATAGATTTAAGCAGATTTGACTAGCAAGAAATTTTAAGAGATTTGACAAGTTGTAAAAGCAGGAATAGAAAGAGACAATTTTACCAAAACTTGTCAAAACCAGTGAAATCTTATCAACTTGTTTCTCTTAAAATCTGCATAAAACTGCTAAAAAATGTGGATTTTCTGGGATTTTCTCATGGACAATCTCATGAAATCTTGTGAAATCTTATTAACTTTATTTTATATTTCTATTAAAATCTTCTCAAAACTGCTGAAAACATGTAAACTTGTCAAAACCATTAAAACCTTATCAACTTGTTTCTCTTAAAATCTGATCACAACTGCTAAAAACATGTGTAGAGGGTGGGTCTTTTAAAAACTGCTGAAAACCTGTGGATTCTCAAAAAACCTTGTGAAATCTTATTAACTTTGATTTTAATTTTTGTTAAAATCTGCTCAAAACTTAACAATTAAGGCTAGTGGAAGCAGAGCCTTTAAAATACTGGGTAAATCTTATCGACTTATCATAAATTCTTTTGAAAATTTCTCAAAACTCCTAAAAACGGATTACACTGCTCATGCAAAACTCATGATGTTTGGCGAGTTTTGAACCTCTTTCCAACATTGAAAGTTCATTAGATTTCACCGGAAAGTGGTGTTTCAAAAAACGCATGAAATACCGACCAGAACTAGTGAACTTTCACCAGTTTTTTTAACGAGTTTTGACGCGGTATTTTAGGGAGGGGTGGTACAAGCTTGTCCTCGCAAACCGATGTCGTGTTCCACTTGTTTTTTATTTTTTGTTTTTATTTCTGTTTCTTAGAACACAAAGATATATTTTTGTGTGTGACTGGTGGTTAATAGATAAATCGTAGATAATGTATTAACACCCAAATCAATTTTTATTGATAATAAATAGTTTTTTTATTAACCATAAATAGTTTTTCATTAACCATAAATAGATATATTTTTGTGTCTGGTATTTAAGTGAAGTATCTATTTGGGGTAAGTTAATTCTTATAAATGGTAAGTGGGAATTTTTCTGAATATATCAACGTGCATTTCGTAACAATTTGGTATTATTATTTTCACAAAGAATTATTTTTCGTTTAAAAGGCATAATCTAGATAAGTACAGTGATAAAAAGATTCAGTTACCTAAACGCAGACTGACATACTATGCCATTTTTGCATATGGCAGAATAAACATAACTTCACCACAATCTAACAATTTAATTAAGCATTTCAAAGAAACCTCCCATTATCAAAACATAAACACTATTTTAGGCTATTTACCAATATCCATTTCTAAAACAAGATTTAATGCATACAAAACTCCGTTAAACATATCCCTAATTGATTAGGTGGCCATGGCGCGAGTTAACTTACGGTTCTCCCTAAAAAAATGTGCCTACATTATGAGTGGGTCTTCATTTCTTACATACAAAGAAATGTCTAGTAGGGACAGATTTCCACGTGACCGCAGCCCGCACTTACGCACGGTGCTACTTGACAAATGCGGGTTTCTTAGGAGTAGGTTTACATTTTTATTAATAGCGGCTTAGTTATTTTATACCTTTAAACGCAATTTGGTGCAAAGCAAGGAATATTACTCCTTGCTTTGCACCAAATTACGTTTTTTACCTATAATTTTTAATTTTTTAAGGATAGTTGTTCGGATTTTAGCATAAAAATACAGAGGGTGCCAAAAGTTCGAGTACCCCCGAATATCTTTAAACCAAAAAAAAAGCAAAAAGTAAAATTTTACATATTTAGATTTTACTTTTTGGTTTTGGAGATATTAAGGGGGTCCGAGACTTTTCTAACTCCATGCATGTAGGTATATTTTTATTATGCGTTTTTTTATTTTTTATTTTTATAAGCAATTACAATAAAAATATAATGTTTTTAACAATCTTAAAACAGTGGTCTCTTGTTTTCGCCATTGGTCTTGAATTTTGACCCTTAGGAAATAACCGTGGTACCCCATCTGCCCTGTATGGCTGGCTACTCCTCTGAATTGAATGTTGTGCCAGAAGGTGCTGACTGACTGACGACATGCTATGCGCCTCACTAAAGGAATCTGAAAAAAAGCGATTTTTTTAATAAAGATTAAACCAAGTTTAGAAAATAAATTTTGTTGACAATTGTTTCCTAGGAGTTGAAAAATCAAATAGTATAGTAAATAATTTATTTAAAGCCAAAAAGAAAAAAAAATAACAGAAATTGTTTTGTGCTAATATATAAAAACTTTTCTATGGAATGTAGCTATATACCTATTTATGTTGGCATGTCAGTCATTAAATAGAGACATATAAATCTATTTGTAACTCATCGCGGTATACGTATCCGCATCTAGCGAGAACCAAGCATATTGATTGGTCAGAAACTTGTAACACGTTCGAAAAGAGCAGATATATGCTAATTTAAGGTGTTTCTGAACGCAATAGGTGCTGAGATGCGTTAGGTATCACGTATCGTTACGGCACACGTATCGTATCTCAGCACCTATTGCGTTCAAGAACACCTTAGATTAGCATATATCTGCTCTTTTCGAACGTGCTACAAGTTTCTGACCAATCAATGTGCTTGGTTCTCGCTAGATAGCTTTATGTCTCTAATAACATTTGGGTAAATATTTAGTACAGGGTGTTCTACCATTTTTGTTTTTTTTTTTAAATTCTTTTTGGGAGCACCTAGTAAGGATCCTATAGTAGGTGCCCCCAAAATGAATTTAATGATTACCAACATTTGAGTTGAAACCTAACTACTAAACAATTTTAATAAATATAAACTTAACTCACCCTCAATTTTTTCACGAGGAACATTATTACTGAGTCTGCATTCCCGGAAATATTTTAGTACCCCTGGAATTCGAAATTCTAGTCATCTGCAAAAAATAACATATTCTTAAACAAATGATTTTATTTACATATATTTAAAACTTACCACCCAGTAAAAAAGGCAAGACAAATCGATTTTGTCAACGAGGGGGACACAAAAACGCCGCGAAAAATCTAAAAGCTTTACAATATTTTACAATTTTGATATAGTTTTTAAGCGATTTTTAAAAGATACTTGCAAAAACATTGATAATCTAGTAAAAATAAATGACAAATGTTTGCAAAAAGAATCTTGTAAAACCCTATAAAACACAACAGTCAGGCAGGGGTGAGCATCACCTCAAGAATTTAAATTGCTGGGAAAGTCAAGTGATACTTTTTTTTAATGCCTTTACACTTTACAAACATGTTAAAATTTTTAAAAAATCTATCGATTAGTTTTTAATATATTTACTTATAGACCATTAAAAAAATCATTTTTATGTTACTATATTATTCTTTTTTTGAGAAATCCCTTTAGCTATGATACACTCCTATGAGGGCGTAAAATTTATAATAACCTATTTTGAAGGTAAGTATATCGAAAACTAGCGATTAGCTAGATTTTTAAAACTTTGAATGTTGCCAAAATCATTTCAAAAACCTTTAAAATAAAGTATAGTTTACCTTTGGGGATAATGCATAAGCCTTAAAGGGGAAGCCTACGACAAAAATGCCAATATAGCCAAAATGGGTCTGCCTCGCAAACAAAATCGACGTGCCTCAGGTTTTTTTTTAATTTTAAATAGTGCCTGAAAAATCCTGGGTGACACCCTGTGCAAACAAATTCTTGATGCTTACCTTATTTTATTCAAAAATCCTGGCAATCTGCAAAAAACTGCGAACACTGCACGACTCGACGAACCTCACGACACCTATATAAACTAGGCGGTCCCACCTCAATAAAATCAACTATTTCCAAATTATGTGCTATTTAAGTGCTCCCCGAATATTAAATGAAAACTTTTTTTTTTTTTTTGGTATTGGCAAGAGCAATACGTTCAATTTAGGAGTTGAATAAAAATGCGAAAACCCTGGTTTTTGCGCGTATTTTTTTAAAAACTAAGTTTACATAAATACAGCCAGCGGTTCACTTTGGTCCCTTTGATTAAAAATTAATTTGGCATACGCGAGAATTAGGTGCTATTTAGGTGCTAATTTTGTCCATCTTTAGAGATTTAAGTGATCTTTTCGTTTTGGAGAAACATAGAAAAAATGGAATTTCCGTGGCATTTCACACAAATTCAAGATCATACGAATAAAGTTATTAAAATCACAAATACGATACGCACGTAATCCTAAGTTTATATAGAGCCAAAAATTAATTTGGCATATGCAGTTTTTTAGAATTTTAAGTTGCAGTGTAATATTTTCGCATCTTGAGGAGCCCACGATACTGTGGAAACATGCCCACTTTCCTCAGGCAATCGGTCGTAAAAATATGAATTTTCAAAGTTTGGCGAAATGGGTCTATGGAGATCCCTATACAAAAATGTTGAAAATGCACTGTTTTCGAATTTTAAGTGGCAATGTAATGTTTTCGCATCTTGAGGGGCCCACGATTCTGTGAAAACATGCCCACTTTCCTCAGGCAATCGGTTGTAAAAATATGAATTTTCAAATTTGGCGAAATGGGTCTATGGAGATCCCTATACAAAAATTTCGAAAATGCACTTTTTTCGAATTTCAAGTTGCAATGTAATGTTTTCGCCTCTTGAGGGACCCACGATACTGTGAAAACATGCCTACTTTCCACAGGCAATCGGTTGTAAAAATATGAATTTTCAAAGTTTGGCGAAATGGGTCTATGGAGATCCCTATACTAAAATATCGAAAAAGCACTTTTTTCGAATTTTAAGTTGCAATGTAATGTTTTCGCACCCTGAGAGGCCCACGATACTGTGAAAACATGCGTCAGGCAATCGGTTGTAAAAATATGAATGTTCAAAGTTTGGCGAAATGAGTCTATTGAGATCCCTATGCAAAAATTTCGAAAATGCAGATTTTTCGAATTTCAAGTTGCAATGTGATGTTTTTGCCCCCTGTGGGGCCCACGATACTGTGAAAACATGCTCACTTTCCTCAGGCAATTGGTTGTAAAAATATGAATTTTTAAAGTTTCACGAAATGGGTCGATGGAGATCACTATACAAAAATTTCGAAAATGCACTTTTTTCGAATTTCAAGTTGCAATGTAGTGTTTTCGCATCTTTAGGGGCCCACGATACTGTGAAAACCGCACTTTTGTCAGGCAATCGGTCGTAAAAATATGAATTTTCAAAGTTTGGCGAAATGGGTCTATGGAGACCCTATACAAAAATGTCGAAAACGCACTTTTTTCAACCAATTGCCTGAGTAAAGTGGGCATGTTTTCACAGTATCGTGGGCCCCTCAAGATGCGAAAACATTACATTGCTACTTAAAATTCGAAAAAAGTTAATTTTCGACATTTTTGTAAAGGAATCTCCACACACCCATTTCGCCTAACTTCGAAAATTCATATTTTTACAACCAATTGCCTGAGGAAAGTGGGCATGTTGCCCGAGTATCGTGTGCCCCTCAAGATGCGAAAACATTACATTGCAATTTTCGAAGATGCGAAAATCAAAAAGAGCACTTAATTTTCTAAAGATGGACCAAATTAGCACCTAAATAGCAGCTAATTCTCGCGTATGCCAAATTAATTTTTGATCGAAGGTACCAAAGTGGACCGCTGGCTTTATTTAAATAAACTTAGCGGTCCATCTCCATAGTTTTTAAAAAATACGCGCAAAAACAAGAGTTTTCGCATTTTTACTCAACTCCTAAATTAAACGTATTGCTCTTGAAGATTAATCATTTTATGCTTATTACCTCGAATTTGTGTGAAATTACCAATGAAATTCTATTTTTCCCATTTTTTCCCACAACAAAAGGTTTAGAAAGATGGACCAAATTAGCAATTAAATTGCTCTTTGTATTAAAATTTCGTTTATCTGAATAGGTACCTGAGGGACCGCTAGGTTTAGGTTAAGCTAGCGGTCCCTACTTATTTTTTAGCGAAAATACCAAGAAATTTTTTTTTTATTTTGATTTGATATTCGGGGAGCCCTTAAATACCACCTAATTTTGAAATAGTAAAATTAAATATTTCTCCAAGAATTATGGATGAGACCGCTAGCTTAACGTAAACCTAGCGGTCCTACCGTTTTTTTAATTTTCTGCTAAAACTCTAGTTTTCGCAGAAAATTTTTAGTTTGGGGACCAAATTAGCCCCTATTCTGGCACTCGCGTTTTTTTATTTTATTGAGGTAGGACCGTCTAGTTTATAGAGGGCTTCACGACTCAAAGTATTAAATGCAATGTTCCTCGTTTTTGTAAAACTTTATAGGGGCGATTTTACGTTTCTTAAGGACAAAGCTGCGGATGTTAGTCGCGGATAACTGGGCGGTAAACTCTTAAACTCAACACCTCTTTAAAAATTAATAATTGGAGAGCAAACTACGAGAACTGAACATAGGAATTTTATATTTTTGTAAACAAATGTATATATTTTTACCATTAGATTAATATTTTCTTTTCCATTACCCATGTCGCAAGAGTATAGAGTTATACACATTTGTGTAAAAATAATAAATAAAAAGTCCACCTGTTAAAAGTAAAGCTGTCGTATTTGGGTTAAACAAATAGGGTCCAACTAAATTAGGATGCCCATGGTTTATCAGAATGTGTAAAATAAAACCTGTTAAATAAAAGAAAGTTCAATCATAAAATCATTCACTATAGAACTTGCAATTCGTCAAACCAATTTTTTATCCGAACCTTATTTCATAAAACCCATTCAATAACAAATTCGAAATTTAACAGACCCGTTTTTAATCGAACCATTGTTCATCAAACTCATTCAATATCAAACTCGTAATTTGAAAAATCCATTTTTAATAAACCCGGAATTTTTTCAAACCATTATTTATCAAAACCGGATTTTCGTCAAACTCGTTGTTTATCAAAAAATAGTAGATCTAATATTAAAATAGTAGACCTGACACTGATCAGGACATAAAACACCTCGTCAAACACATAGTATCTCAAATTTTACAAGCCTTAAGGCCACAAAAACGGCATAGATTTGACAACACTGCTTTGCTGTTTTTGGGCCAATATTTACCGGGCAGAATATGGGAAACGAGAAAACGGAATCTGTTAAAATTTGGCAGGAATATTTATTTTTGAATTCCTCACAACCATATCCGGACAGTTTTTTGCTAGACTCTCCCATTTTCGAAATAAAAAGGGCTAACAATAGTCAAAAATCTTACATGGCTTTTTCTTTAGCCTCGTCGATAATACAGAAATCTGTAACAACAATTTTTGGATTTTTCTGATTTTTTGAAAAAAATACACCAAATTTTGAAAAATCCTTTAGATATGGTTGTAGATTTTTATAAAGCCTAATATCTGATAACAAAAAAGTTATAGTTTTTTTATTTGTAAGCAATATTCTGCCGGAATTATGAAACGCCAAGGTCACGTCATTTCGTAAGCCCAAGGAAACTGAAGTGAGTTCGATTGGAGTATTGGAATTCAGGTTCATTCGGCCAATAAATTGATACATGTCAAGTGATAGAAATAATACGGAAATTTGTTATTTTTCTGATGTTGAATAATGATTTTTCTTTTGATTCTTTTTAATTTCCAGACATTGCAATCCATGAAGCATGAAGCCGAGCATCAAAACTTTTTAAAGAAGCATTAATAAATGGTTACGTTTCTAATAAGTTATACTTTTCCTCACATATGGTGTTCGCACCGTGTTCTGAACACTGCACGATTTCACTCGAAATGGTTTTAGTGATGCCACCTATTGTTGATCTTTCAAAAAAAATAGCAAAGCAGTGTTGTCAAATCTATGCCGTTTTTGTGGCCTTAAAGTTGATCACACACAAAATTGCATAGTGCATAGCATGCTGCATAAAAAGTTCAACCTTATGGAAATATTATCTATGTATATGCAATATGGCGGCTCCAAAATCCGTCTCTGATTGGTCGAACTGTTATGCTATGTGTTATGCAAGTTTGTGTGTGATCAGCCTAATGTGAAAAAGATTGTCGCCACTTATTATGAGCATAAGTCAAAGTTGCAATATTAACCGTGTACAAGATATGTCTGCAAATTCTCCTACAGGGCGGCAGCGGTCGGCGAAACTACCCGACCCTCGAATGTGTGCGGTAAGTAGGTACCGTAAGGAGAATCCGCCAAACCGTTTACATATCGCGAGTTTGGCATTTCTCTTATAGAAACCACATTGGTGCAGTGGCACAAGCTTGTCCTGACAACCCGTAGGTTGCGTGTTCGAACCAAGGTTTCGTCTTTCGTTGTTTATCAGAAAATATTTTCTAAATTGATAGCGCATTCGCCAATAATACTTGCATGGACCGGAGGCGTACACGCAGGTGGCGACATCTATACACAAAGTATTGAACACTACTTGTGAATACTTTTATAGAACGACAAATGCATCGAAACGCCGTGACGCCGCGCCACCCTCACTAATACCATTTCGAGTGAAATCGTGTAATGTTCAGAACACGGTGCAAACACCATATGTGAGGAAAAGTATAACTTATTAGGAACGTAACAATTTATTAATGCTTCTTTAAAAAGTTTTGATGCTCGGCTTCATGCTTCATGGATTGCAATGTCTGGAAATTAAAAAGAACCAAAAGAAAAATCATTATTCAACATCAAAAAAATAACAAATTTCCGTATTATTTTTATCACTTGACATGTATCAATTTATTGGCCAAATGTTCCATTAGACAAGTGGCCGGTGGCTATGCGGAACCTGAATTCCAATACTCCAATCGAACTCACTTCAGTTTCCTTGGGCTTACTAAATGACGTGAATTTGGCGTTTCAGAATTCCGGCAGAATACTGCTTACAAAGAAAAAAACTAAAACTTTTTTGTTATCAGATATTAGGATCTATTAAAATCTACAACCATATCCAAAATATTTTTCAAAATTTGGTGTATTTTTTCAAAAAATAAAAAAAATCCAAAAATTGCTGTTACAGATTTCTGTATTATCGACGAGGCTAAAGAAAAAGCCATGTAAGATTTTTGACTATTGTTAGCCCTGTTTATTTTATTTCGAAAATGGGAGAGTCTAGCAAAAAACTGTCTGGATATGGTTGTGAGGAATTCAAAAATACATATTCCTGCCAAATTTCAACATATTCTGTTTTCTCGTTTCCCATATTCTGCCCGGTAAAGATTGGTCCAAAGACAACAAAGCAGTGTTGTCAAATCTATGCCGTTTTTGTGGCCTTAAGGCTTGTAAAATTTGAGATACTATGTGTTTGACGAGGTGTTTTATGTCCTGATCAGTGTCAGGTCTACTATTTTAACATTAGATCTACTATTTTTTACTCACGTCTACTATTCTAAAGTGAAAATCTGCTATTATACTTTTCTTTCAGTGATCTCTATCACAGCAGTAGATACCAAAAACAGCTCGATAAACAGTCAATATTACGGTGACAAAAATAGGTGATTTTCAATTATAAACTCTGTCTGTGTCTGTCTGTGTCTAAATCGCCGGAGACAATTAGTCTGGAGCGTTACCTAGCAGAAAGTATACCTAGGAGCGTTCCAAAATCATAGCTGCTAATTCAGAACACTTGTTTTCTTTTTCCATCACACAGGAAATTTCTAATGGGATTAAAAGCTCCGGGGGTCCCTACAAAAAGCCCTAAACCAAATTTGGCAGAAACATAATGATCGCGATTCTTCAAAAACCGTCAGAAAATCTCGCCCTTATAAAAAAAAATCTGACTATTTTTAAACACAAGTTTACACTCACTGCTTTTTTGTTAGGAATAATTTGCTAATAGTTCTTAAAATTTAGTTTCTTAATACTGTTCCAGTAAATAAAAAATATGCCAGTTTTAATTTTTGAAGGCAGTTTTTGTGAAGAACCCTTTTTTAGTTCACCATACCAAAATGGTATGGGGGACTATTAAAATCGTGAAATTTTGAATTTTCTTAATTTTATCAAAAATGAGTTACTAAGGTTCCAAAACACCTTAATCGACGAAAAAAAGTTGACTGTCGGTCTGTTGTCTGTCTGTATACACGATAACTCAAGACCACCTTAATCGATTTTAACGAAACTTGGTACAAAAGTTCTCTATCGACTGATCATGAACTGTTTAACTTTTGGGTAGGGTGGTGGGGGGTTGAAGAGGGGAAAAGGGAGATAAAATATTTAAAAAAATTGTAACTTTGGAACAAAAGCAAGTAGCGATATACGGTTTTCAGATTTAGTTTTCCATGAATATGGACTACAAATTTTGTTATAGAGTCCAAATTCGTGGGAGCTTTGGTTTTCGAGTTATTTGAAAAAACGTTAAAATATATTTTAAAAATATCAACTTTAGAAGTAAAGCAGCTATTAATATGCGGTTTTCAAATTTTGGTTTCCCTAAATATTACCCAAAAATTTTGTTGTTTCAAAGCTACCAGTTTTCGAAATATTTTCGTTTCCGTTCAAAATAAAATAATTGATTGTATGGACTATCCGTGCTTTCTAGCACCAATTTTTTTTATTTAAAAGTGTATTTTATTAAGCCTATTTTTGTGTGTAAACACACCTTTAAATCAGACCGTCCTAGAAGGAATAAAATCAAATAATGGATGGTACATGGTGAATCTATACAACGAAAATGAGGAGCACAGTTTTCTTGCAGAGAAGAGCAAAGAAAATGCAAATTTATGGCATCGAAAACTAGGACATTTAGGACTACAAAATATGAAAAAGCTGACCGAACTGTCTACAGGTATGAACTTAAGTAAAACCGACTGTGACCACATAGATAAAATCTGCGAAATATGCCTAAAAGCCAAGCATCACGATTGCCATTTAAGAAAGAAAGAGACAGAGCTAAAAGACCACTAGAGATGTACACACTGACTTGTGTGGTCCGATTGATCCTGTCACATGGGATGGAAAACGATACATACTGACATTCCTGGATGACTACACCCATTTTACAATGATCTATCTACTAGAAAGCAAAGAAGAAGTTTTTAACTATGTCAAGGAATATGTGGAAGAAGTAGAATCTTTCAAAAACCTAAAAATCTCCAAGCTAAGATGTGACAATGGGACAGAATATGTCAATAACAGACTAAAAGCTTGGTGTAGAAGCAAAGGAATAGTCCAAGAAAACACAATAGTATACACCACGCAGCTGAATGGAAAAGCAGAGAGATTGAACCGAACATTGTTGGAAAAAGCAAGAGCTTTGATCTTTGACTCATGCTTAGATAAACAATTCTGGGGTGGACTGTACGTTTTGCTACATATCTTATAAACAGAAGCCCAACGGAGACCCTACCAGTGACACCAGTAGAAAAATGGACCGGACGAAGACCAAACCTGTCAAATTTGCAAGTATTTGGCAGTGAAGCGCATGAAAAAACTAGATGAAAGAAGCAAAAAGTACATTTTTATAGGATATGCAAGACATGGCTACAGATTATGGAATGAAAAAGAGAATAAAGTAACAATACACAGAGATGTTGTGTTTGGAGAAACAAATAAAAACAAAAAAGAGCAAAATCCAAGCAAAGTATCAGTTACAGAGGAAAAAGAAGATCCACAGCCACAGCAACAACAAAATGAAATAGTAGAATCTGATGATGAATTTGAGGACACCATAGACCAGTCAGACAATGATTCAAACTTAGGAGAAGGTGTAGGTCAACAGGAACAAAACCTTGAGAGAAGACAAACTAGAAGACCTGTGTGGCAACAAAACTATGAGATGGATTATACAGTCATAGCTATGTTAAGTTATGAAGAAGCCTTAAATGGTAATGATAAAATCAAATGGCAAAAGGCAATAAAGGACGAAAAACATTCACTGATGAAAAACCGAACCTGGGACTACGTAGACCGAACAGAAGCAGACGGCAAGAAAATTCTTACGAATAAATGGGTATTCAGAATTAAAGATAATGAAAAATACAAAGCAAGATTGGTAGTACGAGCCTGCCAACAGAAAAAATAAATAGACTACCAAGACGTCTTTAGTCCAATGGTGAATATGAATACTTTACGTGTTCTGTTTGCTATAGCCACAGTGAAAAACTATGAGATAAGAAAGTTTGACATCAAAACAGCTTTTTTATATGGAGATTTGGAAGAAAATGTTTACATGGAGGTTCCCGAAGGGTTTGTCAACAAGAAAAATAAAGTGTGCCTTTTAAGAAAATCATTATATGGATTAAAGCAAGCACCACTACAATGGAATAAGAAATTTACCAACTTCCTGGCTACAAATGGACTGAAAAGTTTAAAAAATGAACAATGTATCTTTAGAAACAAAGAAGGAACTATGTTTTTGGCAATGTAGTAGATGATGGAATTTTGATATGCGACAAAAGGAAATCTAATACTGAGACAAAAACAGTACATAGAGACAATCCTAGAGAAGTTTAAAATGAATGATGCAAAACCAACAAAAACACCAATGGTTTACAATAATACCAAAGATTTGACAGAAAGAAATAAAGATTACCCATACCGAGAAGCCATAGGAAGTTTGTTATATCTAACAAATAAAATCAGACCAGATGTGACATTTGCAGTAAACATGTGTTGCAAGAAAATGGAAGAAACAACAGAGAGGGACGTGACAAAAACAAAAAAAAGTATATGAACACGTACCGAGATAATGGAATCAGATTTGACAAAAATGGAGACGTTAACCACCTGACAGCCTATTGTGACTCTGATTTTGCTGGAGACCTTGTATCAAGAAAAAGTACAAGTGGATATGTAGTATTCTACTGCGGAGCACCAATACTCTGGACATCAAGAAGACAACCAATAGTGGCTCTGTCAAGTACTTAGGCAGAGTTCATTGCTGCTGCAGAATGTACCAAAGAGCTCATGTATCTAAAGTCATTGATAGAAGAAATGATTGATAGCAATGTGAATATAGAGTTGAAGCTAGACAACCAGAGTGCAATCAGGATGGTTAAAAATGGACAAATGAAAGGAGAAGTAAACATATAAATGTAAGGTATCATTTTATAAGTGAAAAAGTAAAAGAGGGATTGTTAAAATTATATTACTGTCCAACAGAAAATCAAGTAGCAGACATTTTAACAAAACCTCTTGATAGTGTTAAGTTTACTAAGTTTAAAAATTGTTCATTAGTTTAAGAAGTGTTTTAGGTTAAGTTTTATAAGTTTTATAAGTTTTTGAGTTTTATAAGCTTTTATGAGTTTTTTTTAATGTGACAAAATTTGGAGAAGGTGTTAAGAAAATTAAATTAATATTTATTTAAATTTTGTCACATACTCTGCCATCTAGCGTAATTAGATTAAACTGTAGTAGCAAAGCGGCGTTAAAGAAAATAAAAGAATCCACACGACCATTCCCGAATATTCAAGAAAGATGTAGATAGGTCTAGATGAGTAAGACAAAGACTAGAATGTTCCGGGTGAGTCGAGAGTGATGTCGGCTTATATAAATACGCCGGATAGCAGAGCTTAAAAGAAGTTTTCGATAGGATAGAAAGAGAGTAAGAACAAGAACAGCTCAGACTGTGTGTTCCCGATTAAAAGTAAATAATAAAAATAGTGAAAGTTAAATCTGCGTTTTCTTTTAAAATAAAATACGAATAAATTAAGACCAAGCTAAAATCTTGACAAGTAGCAATTTAGCTCCGCCGTAAAACTAGTCCTGCAGAATATCTTTAAAATATTAAATTTACAAAATGTTATTAAAAAAAATTCGCAGGGTGTCTTACAACGTTATGATAAGTATTAAGGACGCTGTGTTTTTATTTTAAATGAGGCGATAAGTAAAAATCGCCACTTTCCAGAATTGTGACGGGTGAGATTTTCTGTCGTTTCTGAAGAATCGTGACCAATTTATCAGAATTTAAAAGAAAAGAAAATAATTGGTCCGACAAAAATTATCTCGAAAATGAAATGACGGGAAAATCAAATGGCTAGAAAATATGCATAGAATTAAATATAAACGAAACATATTTTTATAGAAACGCAAAATGTATTTTTAACGAAAATAATTTAATAGAAACACAATAATGCTGAACCCGAAAATTCAAGAACCCCAATCTGGCCGAAAATTATTTGAACCGATAGCTACGAATTCAATTGCTAATGCTACGTGCCAGGCTTACTGCAGGGAAGAGTCTAAATAAGTTGTGATATTTTATTAATTTACCTTTACATTCTTCAACCACCCCCTACCCCCATATTTCTTCATAATATTGTATTGTCATCGGACCTACATTACAAAAATGTTAGACAGCCAGAAACTGTGAAGTTAAATAAAATCGTTTAATAAAAAAAATCCCCGTGTCATTTTCGAAATAGAGAAACCTGTCAACGCCGCAATCCAGTGCCTACGGCGCTCTAGATATTTAAATTTGACGCATGCCCAATAGCGGTTCGGCTGGATTGTGGTTCTGCTCTTTAAGGATAACAAGGGCTCCGAGTGGCCTATGAGTCAGACAACCTCGATATTGTCCTAAACTTTGGACAGAGCCAAAACACAAACTGAACTGAACTCATTTAAGGATCGGGCACATTATTTTCTATCAATTTGTGGATCGGGCGTTTTTCGTTTCTAAACAATTATTTTCGATACTTTTGTCATTCTGATATTTTAAGGTTCGTGTCTTTTAAGGATCGAGTAAATTAAAATTCTAGAAAATTATATTCGTATCCATTATTTTCTGGGTGTTTTCCTTCCGTTCATATTTCGTTTCGTACGTTTTATTTTGTGTTAAATTGTGTTTCGGTTTTTGTAAATTCGGCTTTTTTGTGGGTTCCCCCCCTGTTCACCAGCAAGAAATGTTTCAAAAGTAACGTGGGTCGCATTACTGCTATCCTTTTTATGGTTTTAAACTAAAGCGACATATAAAACAATTTATAAAGTTGTTTAGGATGAGTTGAAAGATTAAAATATGATTTTTTTTTTCAGTTTTTGATTAAAAAAAGTTTTTCTTGTAATTTTCATTGGTCATACTTTATTACATTCCGAAAAAATCTAGGAAGAAACCTTAGAAGAATTATCTATTACCTTACAATGCAATATTAGACCGACTAAGTTTTCCTAAATGAGGAGGGGGAATCTTTCTGTAAAGTAAAATAGCGCAGCTCGCAAAAATTTTAGAAAAATTAATCAAGAGATAAAAATTACGCCACAGGCAAATTTTTTTAAAAATTATGTTATTTCCTGGAGAGTACATTATCTCATAAAAATCGGTTTACGGAACAAAAGTTATGACCGTTTAAAGCAAGAAAAGCGGGAAAAATCGCAGGCGAAGGTGCGGCGTCTTCAACTAGTTATCTATAAAAAAGCAATTTACATTAAAAATAAATTTTATTCAATAAAAAAGGCAAATTTTAAAATGAACCACATATGTGGGAGAATATTATTTTCATGGTTCTACTTCTTGAAGAGTAAGGTAAATGATTTGTAGGTATAAAGCATTTTTTGGGTTTCAAATAATGATCACTGTTATGAATACAATATTGGACGGATACAGAAGTTTTCCTATGGGCAAGCAGCAAAGGGCGCGAAAATTTTGCAACTAAATTAGGCTGCAAAATCACCGAGAAAATAACGCTGCATGCAATTTTTTTTTCAAAATTTAGGTAATTTCGGGAACAAAATAGCGGTGCAGGTGAAAATTTTACAAGAATATAGTGTTACCGAGGAAGACAGCGGCAGTGCCACGAGTGTAATATTTTATAAAAAAAGCAAAAAAATTGCTCTGAAGGTTATAATTTTTAAGAAAAAAAAATCAATTTTCGTCGCCCTCCTCCCCCCCCCCCCTGGGACCACCACTGATTGTCCTCTCCTTTTTGCTTTCGAATCATACCCTGCGCCTACTTGTCTCATTCCGGAAGAAAACAGCAATTAATAATTATCGAGCTAAAGGAGGGCTTGGGGTTCGTGGGAGAAGGGGGGAGGGAGGCCTGAACGATTTTTACTAGACGATGTTTTGGCTCTGGTAAGGGCTTGAGCTCCTAACCTCCCCCTCCTCCAAAACAGTACCTATCCCGGAACTTGAGTTGCCGTTTTTAAAATCGACTATTAGGTCAATAACTATAAAAGAAAGTTAGTGGAAAAAAAAGGTTTTACTTTTGGAGCAATATGCAATCTGAACAGGGAGTTCAAAATTCGATGGTATTCTTAGAGGAGATAGAGAAAGGCTCAAATTTCAATACAAGATTTTTGGTAAAAACCGAATTTCAATATTTCACTCCGTCATCGAGATATGAATTCTTTTTTAATTTCCTTCAAAATGATGTGCTTCTTACGAAAATCGGATAAATAGTTGTCGAGTTATTAAATATTTTCCATAAATCATATAGTAGGCGAGGTTTTTTGAAAAGTCTGCATTTTGGGATAGGCCTTATAACTTTTTTCTTTATGAAAATATCTTGGTGGTGTTAATTGCATATTTGTAGAGTTTTTAAACTAGAATTTAGTTTAAAAAAATCAGATTTCATGAGTCACTTTTAGTTTTTGAGATATAACACAAAGTTGGTATTTTTCTTATGGAACACCCCATTTTTTTAAATTATTTTTTAATTTCCTTCAAAACGATGTGCCTCTTACTCCTACTATAGTAGGCTGTGATAAAGGCGGCACATTATTAAAAAAAATCTAGAGTGCCTTGGTTGACACTATGCATAAAATATAGATATAATAATTTATTATTGATATAATAGCAGGCCTTGAATTCAGTTAAGAAGCAAAATATTTTTTTATACCTTCAACAAAAACATGATTTTAGTAGCTGTCTGCAGCACGGTGCAAAAAAAGATTATTGTCCGTTTTTTACCCAAAATTAAAGAGACATAGCGGAAAATAGTAATATTGAAAAAATCTAATTATTCTTGCCTAAAAATAAAGCTATTTCCGCCAGTTTTCACCAAGTAATTAGGAAAAAATCATTTAAAAACATCGTCAAAATATCAAACTGTCAAAGATTAAAATGTTACGATTTTTAAGAAAAAAAATCAATTTTCGTCGCCCTCCTCCCCCCCCCCCTGGGACCACCACTGATTGTCCTCTCCTTTTTGCTTTCGAATCATACCCTGCGCCTACTTGTCTCATTCCGGAAGAAAACAGCAATTAATAATTTTCGAGCTAAAGGGGGGCTTGGGGTTCGTGGGAGAAGGGGGGGAGGGAGGCCTGAACGATTTTTACTAGACGATGTTTTGGCTCTGGTAAGGGCTTGAGCTCCTAACCTCCCCCTCCTCTTGTGTACGCCGCCGGTGAGTACATAAAACAGTACCTATCCCGGAACTTGAGTTGCCGTTTTTAAAATCGACTATTAGGTCAATAACTATAAAAGAAAGAAAAGGTTTACTTTTGGAGCAATATGCAATCTGAACAGGGAGTTAAAAATTCGATGGTTTTAGGTATTCTTAGAGGAGATAGAGAAAATTCGAACTCACTTTGCGAGGCTCAAATTTCAACACAAGATTTTTGGTAAAAACCGAATTTCAATATTTCACTCCGTCATCGAGATATGAATTCTTTTTTAATTTTCTTCAAAACGATGTGCCTCTTACGAAAATCGGATAAATAGTTGTCGAGTTATTAAATATTTTCCATAAATCATATAGTAGGCGAGGTTTTTGAAAAGTCTGCATTTTGGGATAGGCCCTATAACGTTTTTCTTTATGAAAATATCTTCGTGGCGTTAATTGCATATTTGTAGAGTTTTTAAACTAGAATTTAATTGCAAAATCAGATTTCATGAGTCACTTTTAGTTTTTGAGATATAACACAAAGTTGGTATTTTTCTTATGCAACACCCTATTTTTTTTAAATTATTTTCTAATTTCCTTCAAAACGCTGTGCCTCTTACGAAAATCGGATAAATAGTTGTCGAGTTATTAAATATTTTTCATTAATCAAATAGTAGGCTGTGATAAAGGCGGCACGCCACGTTATTAAAAAAATCTAGAGTGCCTTGGTTGACACTGAGCATAAAATATAGGTATAATAATGTATTATTGATATAATAGCAGGCCTTGAATTCAGTTTAATATACCTTTATTAAAAATATGATTTTAGTAACTGTCTGCAGATAACTAAAGCATGGTTACCGATGCAAAAAAAACTTTTTTTTATACCTTCATCAAAAACATGATTTTGGTAACGGTCTGCAGATAACTAAAGCATGGCTTTTTTGGTTACCGATGCAAAAAAAAACTTTATTTTTGATAACGGGTGCAAAAAAAGATTACTGTCCGTTTTTTACCCAAAATTAAAGAGAAATATCGGAAAATAGTAATATTGAAAAAATCTAATTAAATCTAAAAATTAAGCCATTTCCGCCAGTTTTCACCAAGTAATTACGAAAAAATCATTTAAAAACATCGCCAAAATATCAAACTGTCAAAGATTAAAATGTCGCAACAATGAACGTCACCGAGTAAAATGGCACATCGCTATGGAAACCATTGTTATTTCGTTTACCAGCCGCCTTGATTTATAGTGTAAAAGTATTTTCCTGTTTTTCTTGAATTTTTGGATAAAGGTATTCAAAAAATAGTATTAACAACTCGCTGCTAAACTGTGCTTTTTTTAATCGCGTTTTTAAATACCTCGCCGCGCTCGTTATTTAAGCCAACGCTTGTAAAAAAAAACACCATTTCTTTTTTCGTAACAAATTATATTTTTTTTCCTTTTAAGTCTTTTTAATTAATTAATCATTATACCTATATTTTATGCTCAGCTTATCAACCAAGGCACTCTATATTTTTAATAATGTGGCGTGCCGCCTTTATCACAGTCTACTATTTGATTTATGGAAAATAATAACTCAAGACCTATTTATCCGATTTTCGTAAGAGGCACATCGTTTTGAAAGAAATTAAAAAGTAATTCAAAAAAATTAAAAAACAACTTTGTGTTATATCTCAAAAACTAAAAGTGACTCATGAAATCTGATTTGTTGATTAAATTCTAGTTTAAAAACTTTACAAAAATACAATTAACACCACAAAGATATTTTTATAAATAAAAAAGTTATAGGGCCTATGCCAAAATGCAGACTTTTCAAAAAGATCGAAGACGGGGTGACATATTGAAATGCGGTTTTTACCAAAAATCTTGTCTTGAAATTTGAGACTCGCAAAGGGGGGTCAAATTGTCTCTATATCACCCTGTACAGGGTGGTTGTTTATAACTGGAACACTCAGTATCTTTTTTATTATTGAAAATCTTATTATCTAAATTCAAAAATTTCTTGGCAAATTAAAACGAACTTAAGCGCTATAACAACTTTTTTTTGTTGCCCTTGGTATACAGTGTGTGGCAATAAAGACAATTTTTTTAAATAGAACACCCCTGTATTTGCGTTTAAGTTTTAATAATTGTCAAAATGAAAATATGTTGGAAATGACCAACTGATCAAGCTACCAAGTGGGCCATGAATGTATTTCTTTATTTTAACAATATAAACTTAAAAATCTAGTGGCCTTGAAAAAAAAACGATTGAAGGCAAGGTAGCTTGATCAGATGGTCGTTTCTAATGTATTTTATTAAAATTTTAAACGCAAATATCTCAGAAACTACACAAGACATTTCAATAGTGTTTGGTGTTTTTGTAAAGCTGATTTTTTGAAAAATTCAAAAATGCAAAAATATACTGGGTATTCTATTTTAAAAAATTAGATTTATTGCCACACCCTGTATACCAAGGGGAACAAAAAAAAGTTGTTATAGCGCCTAAGTTCGTTTCAATTTGCCAAGAAATTTTTGAATTCAAACCTACCCTTTACTTTCATTCATAAAAAAGATACTGAGTGATCTAGTTATAAACAAACACCCTGTATACTACTACTGATAATAATAAATGTAATAAGAATAAGACTTTCATACATATACAGGATGAATGGGATAAGACTTTTGGAACACTCTATGTGTAAGGCCCTACCCTTTATTAAAAAAATTTATAATTATTTCGTTTTTAAACTTATTACTCGTTCACCGCAAACAAAACAAGCCGACCTTCAATATCAATAAATTAATTATATTAATAAACCAAAGTGTATCTAATTTATTTATAACGTCAAAACATTACGATATTAGTTAGCAGTTTCCTAAAAAACCAAGGGATGCGTGTATGAAATAAACTAATTCATAGAAAGCTGTTAACCTTGCACGATATTGTAAAAATGTTATTGAAATCTATTTTGGCTTTCAAACAGTAAAATTTGAAATGACAGTGACATAGTTATTAACCAAGAGACCGGGAACGTCCAAAAAAATGTGGACAACAACGTAAACATTCCTTGGTTTCCTGGGCAGGACATTTGCTTTATTTCATCAAAATCGGTTCACGGGACAAGTTATGACCATAAGGACTAATGACTTATATGACCATAACCTATAACTAGAAAATGTGAAATGTGAGTGAATAATAAAAAATTAAATATTTACTACTACTCATCTCACCGATTTTCATCTGTAATGCATCTTTTTTAGGAAATTTTATGGCGATTTTAAAAAGGAAAAAAAATAATATTATGTTCACATGTATACCTGGAGTTTTTGACTTTTCGGAAAATGTCGTTTACAAATTTGTAAACGAGATTTTCAGAAAAACCAAGCGGGCCTTTAGAATTAAATTGGACTGACGATGATAGCATATTTAAGGGGAATTCCTTCGGATTAAGCTGAATTTTTGACAGATGTTAGTTGTTTACCTCTATATAGTGGTTTGTAAAAAGGTTTCCCTCCGAGGGACGCCTGCTTCATCCGCATTTCTTGAATTAAAGATGGCCGAAAGGGGTATTAATAAAAAAATCAGAACTTTCTTATTTATGAACCGATTTTTAGCGGAGCTTTGGAGTAATTATTTTTGTATTTTTGACGTTTGTGTACCGAAACCGTGTATCTACTTAACAAAAAAAACTGTTCAAATTAAAAAAATGCTTAGCAATATTTTTCACAAAGTTGATAGATTTTAATAGACAGCAAAAAATCGTTTGCGAAAAAAAAAATATATATAAGGGAATTTCTAATAATTTTTTAAATAATAGCTTTTTCGGCCATATTTAATTCAAGATGGTGGACGGTGAAAGAATCTATCAATGAAAAACTTGTTTTTTCTAAATTACCACGTGCTAAACTAAGTTCTGGCAAAAATATGGCTCTTTCCGGAGAAATTCCGACCTTTTCGATAACATTGTTTTATTTTTTAAGAAAAACTTGAATTCTGAAAAAAATTGTTAAGCACTTTTTGTAGAATATTTAATACCCTTAACTCGCTGCCTCTCTTAACCCCATAGCGGTTACAAAAGATCTTGGGTGGAAACCACTGATGACCCCACGCTGGTTGCCCAGGGCGAAACATCGTTTAATCATTTCTCTGTCCGCTTTGGTAGTTTGGGTGTGCCTTGTGGGATGCTCATCCAAGTTGAATTTTCGTTGAAGATCTTTTGTTTTTGGATTCTTTTCGGTTGAATTAACTGATTTGGAGGTTTTTTAACTTCTTTCTTTTTTTCTCATAAAGGTTTCGTAAATTTCGCAAATCGCGTGACGGCCATCTTTAAACTGCCATATTTAACATACCGTCGACTTTTCGTCAAAACCACTAGTAGTCCTATTTTATTTCGATTGTCATACTTTTTTAGGGGCCTTGATAACTTTCGCGAAAAAGTGAAATTTTCCTGTATAGGGTCAGGCCAAGTTTGTGGTTTTTATGTATTACTCAGGAACCACTTAACCTAGCACAGAATTAGTGCCCATTTTTTTGTTATTTAAATAGTTCTTTTTATTAACTACACGGTTTCGTGAAAAATCTCAAAATACACGTAAAAAAATGGCCCCAACAGGCACGTATAGCCATCCATAAAATCCAGCTTCATCTGGAATAACTCCTCTATTTGAGAACTAGCGCTCTTGGAACGGTAGTTTCCATCCGCTTTCTTTTCCAATTTTCACAAGGAAAAATCGAATTTATTTTTATTTCGTTAAAATGGCCGTGAGGCCTCCAAAAATTCCTACAATATGTAGCGGATATATACTTTCTTCCGTTTGCTTCATCGAGTTGTTTGCATTATTGGGTAATACTTGGGTAATTATGTAAGGCAGCAGCACACTAGTTTCATGCAGTGCCATCTGTAGCGACATAACCTGTACTAAAAACACACCTGACTCTCGCTCTTAAACCTTGCGGGCTTTTAATGTGTAAGCAAGAGAGGGCGCCTCGGCGCCAACTAACAAAGACTTCCTTGCGTTATTTTCAGTTTATCACTGATTTTGAGGTTATACGCAAAAAAAAAGTCTACTCGGAAGTTTTACTTTTTTGATGATGTTTGTGTAGATTTTGTCTAGATGAGTGATACTCGGTCGTTGTGTTTAAAGTGTTTTTGATGAAAACTGACAACTCTTTTGGTCGATTCATTGCACCAACGTACAACGACGTAGAACACCGTGCAACCCGGTGAAACACAGGTCGAAGGTAGGATTCGTTTTTTAGTTATTACTTATTTCTTTTTTCTCAAAGTAACTTCGACAGAAAAAGCAAAGTAATAAATCAAATCAGAGCCCAGGACCGGTCCAATTTCTTGGTTGTCTCTTGGTTAACCTTGAAACCAGCCGATGGACAATATTTGGTTAAAACCAAACCTTTTCGCTTGGACAACGCTCCGGTTCAAAATATAACCTTACTTTGTATTTTTAGTTCTGTGTTTCTTTTTTTTTAAATATGGAGAGAAAAATTGTATATTTTTCTGAAGCAGGATTTCAATACTTTGATTTTGATATTTACCTATACAGACTATTAAGAAGCAAATCTAGTGCTGTATGTGTAGACTTTTTATTTGGCGTTAAACGCTGATCGGGACATGTAATTATACAGGATAGAGTAGTGTGGTCAGGACAAAACAACACGCTGCCCAAAGATTAAATACTATTAATATAAAAAAACTTTGTATAACCTCACTTATTAACATAACCGAGATTACAAAACAGCTCTTGACCTGGGTAGATAGCGGTTTAAACCAATGACGTCGGAAGGGCTTGTTTGTGACGTCATTCTTTTGAACCGAAGATAACCGGAACCGCTTGGACGCGTTTGGTCCAAACCAAAGTGGATTGGTAATTACCGGTCCTGGGCTCTGATTTGATTATAGTTTAATCTTTGGTTGGAATCGATCGCACAATTTTCAGGCGTCGCCGTCGTGCGGGAGTGATTTTTGTGTGGATGCTAAAGCTCGGTTTATAAACTTGAACTTAAAGTATCGTTCATATAAGGCATAGTCATAGTTTTAGTTCTAATTTTAGTCATCGCTATCTCTGTCACTGTCTCGTTAAGAAAAAAAAACTGACAGAGATAGCGTTATGACAAAAATTAGAACTGAAACTATGACTATGCCTTATATGAACGATACTTAAATTTCAACTTTCAAGCTTGATACCTTGGCGTTCATAATAGCCACTGAAATTGGCGTTTTACCTTGAAAAAATTGCAACACGAGCGGTTTTCACGTTATTCAACTTAAGCCGCGTTCTTACGAGTCAGGTTTAGTTGAACAACTTTAATTGATCAACAAAAATTGAATAAAGACTTGATCAAGTTAAGTTCACACCTACAAAAGAAATTAATCATCCCTATTCAGTTTAAAAATGGCCTCGATCGCAATTTTGCGCGAATGTGTACAGGAGGTTGCAGTTTTGTTACGAAACGAACTAAAAAAAATATGTGATGCAAACAAAAATCGTAAAAAACGTCGTTTGTGGGTGAGGGCAGTGGATTTTAAGAAGAAACAATTAGGAGCATCAGAAACCTTGCTGAAAGATTAGAGGACAAAGAATCATACATAAATTATTTAAGAATGTCTGAATAAAAATTTAACACTCATTTTTATTTTTTTTTGTTTTCAATAATATTTCTTGCCAAAAACTACTAAAACCGCGGCCAGTTGATTGACTGCCTAGTTCATACGTTTCAAGACTTCTTTCAACTTGAAAGCGATTCGGGACTTGAACGGCAAAAGTTTGAATGGATCAAACTTTTGTTGAACAACTAAAAAGTTGATCAACTCTGTTGAAACAAAAGTTCTCACGATAGTTTTTATTCAATTTTTGTTGATCAACTATAGTTCTTCAACTAAACTTGACTCGTGAGAATGCGGCTTTAGATTTGCCTACTTTTTAACATACCCAAAATCGGACATGCGGAACATTGTAATTTTTGAATTTTTTTCAAAATGGAGGCCAAAAAAATTAAAAAAAAAAACATCTTCATTAACTAAGACGTGTTAATGGTTTATATATGAATATGAAAAAAAATGGAAAAAGATAGAAATAAGCTCGCTAGACACGCTCTCTCTCTATCCTAAAGAAATATATATTGAACATGGCAAGCATAAAGCGAGAGATGTAGCACATGTTTTTGGGTTTAATTTCAATGCTGATCTTGAAGCTGAAAAAAAAATAAAAAAAATATAGCGATACGGTCATTATTAATGCTTTCTCTCTATCATAGCAAAAACTACACACATTGCAGCTCATTTAGGGGGGTGGGTCGCAGCATATGTTTTTGGGCTTTTTATTGCTCATTTCAAAAATAGTAGTATTTTCTAAAAAAACAAATAAAATAGTTAATCGTGTTTTTTCTTTCTATCCTTTGCAGACAAATGATGTATGAGCACATAGATAAATAGGTACCTACTTATTTACCCTACATTTTTGTATAAAAAAAGGTAATCTTAGACACATGATAGAATAGAAATAAAAATAATAGGTGTTACCACGGTTTCTTTTTCTATAGGAGGATGTGGCACATGTTCATGAGAAAAACTTTCAGGATCAAAATATCGTTCATTTCTGTCCTATATCAAAAAATTATACACGCTTGGTGGTACACTTTGGAATGATATTAATACTGTCTGTTATTTGGGATCGATAGAAGGACAGATTACAGATTTTTAATGGTTCAAACGAAAGAGTTGAAATTACGGGTTAGTTCGTCTAAATTTCTAAAAGGTGTCAGTTATCTCCTTTATGTTGATTTCGTTTTGCGTGTGTTTACTGTCATAGCCTCCCCCCCCCCCCCGAAATCAATTCCCTGGAGGCGCCACAGGCCCTCTATTCCATAGTGAAAGTTTAATAGGTAGGTATTAATTCCATATTATGTGACGTAAGTTTTCTGTAACTTACTTTAATATTTTCGAGAATATTTTGAACAATAATTGAGTAGGTACCTACCTACCTACCAACTTACCTACATATGTAGGTATACTTACCTACAAAGGTAGGAAGATAATGATTTAATTTTATAACTTCTTTTATAAGTAACCTACAGGAGGCAATTTTTTTCATAAAATATGTTTTTTATGAAATGTGTCCAATTTCAACATAAGAGTGCGAGAGATGACAACATTAGTAGTCTCTTTTCAACCTTTTTTATGAGTTTCAAGACATTAAAAGTTATTTTTACCAAAAAACTGATGTGTGCATAATAATATGATGTGTTATGTTACTGATGACCCCACGCTGGTTGCCCAGGGCGAAACATCGTTTAATCATTTCTCTGTCCGCTTTGGTAGTTTGGGTGTTCCTTGTGGGATGCTCATCCAAGTTTAAATTTTCGTTGAAGATCTTTTGTTTTTGGATTCTTTTCGGTTGAAGTAACTGATTTGGAGGTTTTTTAACTTCTTTCTTTTTTTCTCATAAAAGGTTTCGTAAATTTCCCAAATCGCGTGACGGCCATCTTTAAGCTGCCATATTTAACATACCGTCGACTTTTCGTCAAAACCACTAGTCCTATTTTATTTCGATTGTCATACTTTTTTAGGGGCCTTGATGACTCGCGAAAAAGTGAAATTTTCCTGTATAGGGTCAGGCCAAGTTTGTGGTTTTTATGTATTACTCAGGAACCACTTAACCTAGCACAGAATTAGTGCCCATTCTAAAGACGTGTCAAAAGTGCGCATTTTTTTATTTAAATAGTTCTTTTTATTAACTACACGGTTTCGTGAAAAATCTCAAAATACACGTAAAAAAATGGCCCCAGTAGGCACGTATAGCCATCCATAAAATCCAGCTTCATCTGGAATAACTCCCTTCCCTATTTGAGAACTAGCGCTCTTGGGACGGTGGTTTCCATGTTTCTTTTTTTCAATTTTCACAAGGAAAAATCGAATTTATTTTTATTTCGTTAAAATGGCCGTGAGGCCTCCAAAAATTCCTACAATATGTAGCGGATATATACTTTCTTCCGTTTGCTTCATCGAGGTGTTTGCATTATTGGGTAATATTTGGGTAATTATGTAAGGCAGCAGCACACTAGTTTCATGCAGTGCCATCTGTAGCGACATAACCTGTACTAAAAACACACCTGACGTTCGCTCTTAAACCTTGCGGGCTTTTAATGTGTAAGCAAGAGAGGGCGCCTCGGCGCCAACTAACAAACACGGTCCCTTGAATAAATACGGTCTAGTAATTTTGCCCCACTCTTCATACTCGTGACGACACAAAGATAGCAGCTGATTTTTGTCCGCCATTAAAAAAATATATGGTTAGGTTTAACAAATTAAAATAAATTTTCTGATTTTTCTTTTTTTTCGTTTAAATGGGTGAAGCAAGATCTCTTTTTCGCTTTGATCTTCTAGTATAAGTTTTTCCGTATAAGCAGATAATATTTATTTTTGTCCTGCATAAAGTTTTTTTGTCGCAAAGAGAAATTAAGATAATCTGATGGTATTCAATTCCGTCCCGAAAATCATCGGATGAATTGGAGTTTAACTTTGACTATGTCTGTAGGAGGAAAGACGTGTTGTGTAGACATATGCAAAAACAATTTTTATGATTGCAAATTTAAACAATACAAAGTTTCGTTTTATGGTTTTCCCAAAGACGTTAATTTAAAAAAGCTGTGGGTGGAACGATGCTTTGGAAATTCGGTTTCCTGGAACCCGGCATCCTTAAGTATTCAGTACTTGTACAGTGACCACTTTGAGGATTCTGATTTTGAACGGGATCTCCAATCAGAACTCTTGGGTTTACCCTTAAAGAAGCTGCTAAGAAAACATGGTAAGTAGGTGCTTTTTATAGTTTTTAAGGCCTATTCAGAGTTTTATAAGGCTGGGGTAAGGATGCAGTAAGATGCAAGAAAAATTATTTGACTTCAATGAACTATGCCCATTATCATTGGTCACAGATAGTTTTATTTCATATACCTACCTACGGGTTTCTGACGTTTTTCTGAAAAATTCTTTATGGGGGCACTTAGGGGCGTCCCTTTTTTTAACTAAATCAACCCACTCTAACCTAAAAACAAACAAAACAACCAAAAAAAATCTTTCAACTCCCCCTAATCCCTAAAAAAAGCGCCGGAAGGTACCCCCATAAATCTGTGTATGAAATAATTACCTTTTATTTTTCTGACAATCTTACTTTTCACTGTTTACATAACTCTGAATAGGTCTTGTTTTTTCACTTATGGCAAACAGAACCTAATGGATAATTCACATGTTAAAGAATAGAATAGAATCGAACTTTGACTATAATAAAAGTGGTATGGACAAATTCAAGGAACAAATATTTAATGCTATCAACTTATGCACAAAGTTATCCACTAAGTTTAGCAATCGTATCTATAATCACTATTATGTATTTTTTATTAGGATTACTTGATTTTAATTGAGAATTATATTATATATTAATTCCCTGGGGCAATTTTGAGGTTTTGGCATTAGGAGTTAGCCAGAAAAACTGCAGTACATAAGATATCCCCCTCTTGCTCTTGGTGGAATAGTTTCAAAGATACTGAGAATTAACCGGAGAATTCATCTCGAGTACCAATTTTTTAAGTAATAAAAATACCTAAATATATAGACATTCCCAAGGATATTCCTTTACACATTAGTCTAATAAACTACATATAGATCATGGGCTTTATTTCTCCAACTCATCCATGAACCACATGTATGTCATAAATGCATTTTTACTAGCATTTTTGTAAGGATTTAAACTTTACTTGTTTTATAAATAAAAATTTTGAACAATATCAAGAAAAAAATAATTCAAAAATACCCTTTAAAATACCTACTAATGATGATAAAATTCTTAAATATGTGTTTTACCCTAGGTTTTACCATGGAACAAGGCATGGAATATACCATAAATTACACATGGCCCATGAATGTGTGTCAGTTAACTGGGAACTTTTGAGAGAGTCACATTTACTTAATTTTAGTTGCTTGGGATAAATCCGTGACCCTATGGACACATTTGGTTTGAGTTTTTTTATATAGTCAAACAAGTAGTCAAATAAAAATAAAGGGGGTCTCTTTCCCCATCCAACAATCAAAAATCAAATCATTTTTCAATAGCTCTCAACCGAAATCAAACTAAAGTAGGGTCCAGTCTATCCAACCAAACAAGAAAAAAAAATCAGATTTTACTTTTTCACATTAAATATTAAATACTTTTTTACATTAATTACATTAATAGATTAATTAATAATTAAAGACCTAAAAAAATTGATCTTTAAAAATCTAATCAATAGGTTTGGTCAGGATATTATGAAATCTCCGGAAATGTTACAGCCTTAGTCACAGTGAGTTTCAGATGGTACAAAATCACAAATTTAATTAAAAAGAAAGTTCTGTTGCAAAGAAAAATCCCAGATTTAGTGGGGGTTGAGCTACTGATTCTTGAAAAAAAATATAAAACTTTTTGATTTTTTCCTTGTTTCTCTGAAGAAACTTTTGTGTAACTTAAGAACTCTTGGATGTTAACTAACAAAATTTGACAACCTAATAAATGAGGACTAGGAGCATTTTTTTGAAAGACAAAATACAAATAGGTTTTTAAACAAAAAATAATCCCTTTTTGCACTTCATGGACTAAAATGATAGTTTTAATAATTTTAAATTTTAGGAAGTAAAATAAATTCATTGTTTCCATACTTTAATAAATCGATGTGTTTGATCCATCGATGTAGTTAGTATGTCGATGGTTTGATCCTTTTTGGTAAAAAACTTTGTAAAAACTAAAATCTTAAGTGCAATAAATTGTGTATGTTGGTACCCTCAGTGGACTGTGGCCCTCGCTTCGCTTAGTCTACAAATTTTTTGCTTTGGGATAAAAAGTGCCACTTTAATCGTTGGGTATAATATAATGTCCTATTATTTAACATAGTACTGAGCATAGTACATTATATACCAACCTAGGGGCTAAAGTGGCACTTTTTATCTTCAGGCTTTATGGGTGGGACACTCCTGGAATAGGTGTACAAATTTTTTAGAGTGTCCTACCCGAGGGGATAACCACTGTTGGAAATCATGTCCCAAATCTTATCCGTTTGCAGTCCCTTCCAGCCCCTGTACTACCTAAAGCTCACCAAACCCTGGCTTGCAAACCCTAAGAGTTGGCACTCCTCTACAATCACATATACATGATATTTTCGTTTTTTAATTTTTTTGACCTTAGGCGCCAACGAAAGTCTACAGAAGATATATTAGAGCAATTAATTATGCATTTTGTTTTTCACGTCCAAGTTATATAAAAAATGTTTTTAGGATTAGAAGTTTTGTTTTTCTTATATATAAAAATATGTTCTAAGATTTATTCTGTTTTGCTTTTATGAAGAAAAAGAATTTTTCTGTTTTGGTTTTTTTACTTTTAAATATATATCTTTTGTATAAAACAGAGTTATTTTTTAGGCTGTCATTCCCATGTCCAGCCTACTTGCAAAAATTGTATTATTTCTAAAAATAAATAAGAACAAAGGTGTTCACTGATCAAGTATGACTAAGAATAACCTTACCAACAAAATAAACACGTTTTTACTTTAATTTGACAGAATTTTTCAAAAAAAAAATTGAATTGAAAAATGGACAGTTTTCATGGAAGCACCCTTCTATACTATTTTATTTTATTCCTGATTAAGGAAAAAGCCAGCTAATAAATACTAAAAAATTCTTATTTTAGTTGTCAAAACCACATTTTTGTGGATGAAAACAAAAGTCATTAAAAAAATTGATCTAGGGTTTTACCCGGGGATTTCTTATCAATAAAATGTTCAAAAATATATTTAATTTAAAAATACTAAAAACCACTTTTTAATTTTGCTAAATTTTACTATCATCATATTTCAATTAATTTTGAGCCTACATTGTACAGGGTGATTGTTTCAGAACTTTTCTGTTTGTTATAAAGAGACGAAATAAAAACTAAATTACTTGTCAAATCATTGGCCATTTTTCTTATTTGACAGTTTTTTGACAGCTGTCACTAAAACACTATTTTTTCAATTTTAAGTTCTACAAAAAATTACCTAATTTCTAACAAAATTAATAATTAAGCTATCACAGCAAGATGAGCAATTACAGTTGCCATTGGAATTCTTCAATTCTGAGATGATATGCAGTGTAATATTGTAAAAAAATTATTATAAAGTTTTTCATAAAATAAGATCTCATATCTATTGACAGCTGTCAAAAATTGTCAAATAGAAATAAATATAGGTTTTGTTTTATCTCAGGAACCAATAAAGATTATTTTTATGATTCTTTTAATAAAAAGTAGTCCTTGTAAGTTTCTGTAGTAAATTTCTTACTTTGACAACTTTTGTTTGGGGGGGGGAGGGCTTGGGGCAAAAAGGGGTAAAGTTTGGTGTGTGTCATACTGATTGACAAGTGGCAAACAAAAAAAATGTATGTGCCATGGGGAAGGATTGCATATCAGGGGCCCATTATCTATTCATGCAATTTTCTTGTCAATAATAAACATTTTAAGTAATACTTGTAGATTGGTTTAACGATCCTATTTTTAATTTTTTTTTGAAGGTCTAGATTTATGGGTTGAGGAATCTTGTTAATAAAATGCCTTTTTCTGAAATACCAATGTTTCGCAAAATTTATTTGCTTCTTCAGGGCTCTAAAATTGAATGTACAGTAAAAATAGTGTGGATTTAAAAAAATTTTGTTAAAAAAATGTTATTATACAAACAGCAAAAGTTTAAAAAGTAAAATGTTAATTTTTTTATTTTTTAGTATAAGTTTGAGAAGTTTTAAAATTGAATGTAAAATAAAAATATCGTGGATTTTAAAAAATTTTTGTTAAAACAAAAATGTTACTATACAACCAGCAAAAGTTTAAAAAGTAAAATGTTAAAATTTTTTATTTTTTAGTATAAGTTTGAGCAGACAAAAATAAACATAACAATAACCGCAATTCAATGTAAAAAATGTGAGACAAAAAAGAAAACAAACACAAAACTTTTTAAACTTTTGCTGTTTGTATAATAACATTTTTTAAATCCACACTATTTTTATTGTACATTCAATTTTAGAGCCCTGAAGAAGCAAATAAATTTTGCGAAACGTTGGCATTTCAGAAAAAGGACGTTTCATTAACAAGATCCATAAAACCATAAATCTAGACCTTCAAAAAAAAATTTAAGCAATGTATTTAAAACATTTTAAAGCGCTATAAACAGTATATTAACAAAAAAGAGATTATAAAAATTTATTTAATTTTTTTTCAGCTGTGCCATCAAAGAAGTTGCCCTGCGATGTAATTCCCTCTGAAATTCGAGAAGGAAAGCAAGATCAAGATGAATCCGGGGATGACAACTTAGTCAACGAAACTACCACTAAAAAAAACTTGGTTAAACATTTGACCGATCTTCAAACAAAGGTGTTGCTGGAACAGTCTGATAACTAGATACATTTACCAACCCAAGAAAAGGAAAATTTTGAAGAAAAATATTTGAAACTTCTGTATTCCTATGAAAGATTAAATAAGGAAAACCAAGAACTTCAAAAAATAAATGAGAAATTGATGACAGAACTAGAGAAACTAAAAGCTGAAGTAAAAAAGGATTCACTGGCTTACCTTGAACAGATTAAAATGGAACAAGTGGCAAAGGATCAATATGAAAAAATTTTAAAAACTTGTTTTTCACAATGTCAAGTAGATGTCTTAACAAAAAAAAAGAAGAAAGTTCATTGGACCACAGAAGACTTGTCAAGTGCATTTACCTTAAGGTATTTGAGTAGAAGAGCCTACACTTACTTACGAACCAAGGCAAATTACCCTCTGCCACATTTGTCAACCTTACAGAAGTGGGCTAGTAAAATCAAAATTGAAAACGGTACTCTAACTGAAGTGCTACGCTTTATGAAAATTGCTGGCATGGATCTCACAGAGAGAGAAAAACTTGTAAGCATCCAATATGATGAAGTCAAGGTGCGCTCACAGTTGGAATATGACAAGGTTAATGATGAAATTAAAGGACCCCACAACTACATGCAATTTGTCATGGTTCGGGGAATATTTAATAATTTCAAGCAACCAATTTTTGTTGATTTTGATCAAAAGATGACAAAGGATATTTTGGATATGCTCATTACAGAGCTACATGCTATTGGTTATAAAGTGGTGTCATGTGTTGCTGATTGTGGAGGAGGTAATGTTGGTCTGTGGAGTGAATTGAATGTAGCACCAGAAAAAACCTACTGTAATCACCCCGTAACTGGTGCAAAAATTCATGTATTTGCTGACATACCACATATACTTAAACTTGTAAGGAATTGGCTTCTTGACACAGGTTTTGTGCTACCCAGTGGAGACACCATTTTAAAAAAGCCACTTGAAGATTTAATTGGAAAACTACAAAATCAAGAAATCAAGATTGCTCATAAGCTTACCCCACTCCACTTACAATGCAAGGGCACTCAACGACAAAATGTCCCGCTAGCTACCCAGCTTTTATCCCATACCACAGCAACTGCTCTGTTGCATTACTTTCCCAATAATGAATTGGCACAAAGGACAGGTATGTTTATAGAGATGGTGAGCAACTGGTTTGACATTTTTAATTCATACACTCCCAAAGAAAATCTATGTACAAAAAAACCATATGGCTTCAATAAACAACAACAAGACGAAGTCCTAGAAAAAGTCAAAGATGTTATTGGGAATATGAGATGTATTGGAAAAAGTGCAAGGGCTTTGCAAGTTTTTCAGAAAGGTATGCTGATATCAACAACTTCTTTGCAAAATCTTTATAATGACTTAAGAGAAGAATATGGTATATCTTACCTTATAACAAGTAGGTTAAATCAGGATAGCTTGGAAAGCACCTTTTCGAATATTAGGATTATCGGAGGAATTCATGACCACCCAACACCATTGGAATCTCTTCAACGTATAAAATATCTGTTATTAGGAAAAAATCCTGGTATGGTACAATCAAAGACTAATTATGAGTCGTCAGAAAATCTGATGAATAAAGAATCTTTGGTGTCAATGGTTTTGAAAAAGGCACAAGTGTTTCCACTTCCAGCTGACTCAAATGATGTAAACTCAGAAATGTCATCTTCTTCATCCGAACAATCTGATAGGTCTGACAACTTAATGGAAATGTCAGAGACAGAAGAAGATGGTTTTCAGTATTTATGTGGCTGGCTAGCCAGAAAATTCAGAGATAAATATCCAGATTTGGGAATGTACACTAAAGATCTACCACAGTCTGAACATAAATATTTTTATAGCCAAAGTACTTGGATACAAAAATTGTCATTTGGTGGTCTGACTGAGCCCAGTCAGGAATGGGTATCTAGGGCAAAATCCTTTGAAAAGATTTTTCCAAAGTATCACCAACAATATGTAAGTAAAAGGAAACAAATCGTTAAAGTAATAACTGACAAAATAAAAAGAAAACACACCGATTTTCCTGAGGAAGTTATAAAAGCCTTTGTCCTTCAGAGAACCTACATTCGAATAAAAAGTATCAATTCAAAAAACAAGATTGTTGTTGAAAAAAGAAAAGCAAGCTGCGAAAATAAAGTGGCACGAAAAATGCAGAAAACAATGCGATAGGTACACCCGGTTCCAAAAAAAAATAAAACAACATTGAAATTTGTGCTCTCAGATACCAAAGTGAAATCATGACAATTCTTGACATGTCGTCCTAATATTTTTTGTACCTATCTATATTTTCCTAAAATTATTATTAACTGAATGCAACAAAACAAAAGCTACCTGGAAATGTAAGATGTAAATTTATAATTCCTTATAAAATAACAAAAGATCAAAAGATCTTGGATGGAAATAACAAAAATTCAAACTTGGATGAGCATCCCACAAGGAACAAACAAAAGATCAAAGCGAAAAGAGAAATGATTAAATGATGTTTCGCCCTGGGTAACCAGCGTGGGCTCATCAGTAGTTTCACTGGTCACCCTCCACTATACATCATTAAACACCATCATACACTTAGATTTCCAACCTTGAACCACTCACAAATAGGCATCGTTCCGCACTGGTACTTATCGAAATTACCTTGATATGAATTCGTCCTGGCGTGTTAATATTTCCAGTAGGATAATGCTCCTAAGGCAATTAAAACAAAAAACAAAAAAGAAGTTAAAAAACCTCCAAATCAGTTACTTCAGCCGAAAAGAAACTAAAAAACAAAAGATCAAAAGATCTTGGGTGGAAATAACGAAAATTCAAACTTGGATGCGCATCGCACAAGGAACAAACAAAAGATCAAAGCGAAAAGAGAAATGATTAAACAATTTTTCGTCCTGGGTAACCAGCATGGGCTCATCATAGTGGAGGGTGACCAGTGAAACTACTGATGAGGCCACGCTGGTTACCCAGGGCGAAACATCGTTTAATCATTTCTCTTTTCGCTTTGATCTTTTGTTTGTTCCTTTCGTTATTTCCACCGAAAATCTTTTAATCTTTTGTTTTTTAGTTTCTTTTCGGTTGAAGTAACTGATTTGGAGGTTTTTTAACTTCTTTTTTTGGTTTTTGTTTTAATTGCCTTAGGAGCATTATCCTACTGGAAATATTAACACGCCAGGACGAATTCGTATCAGGTATGCGGAACGATGCCTATTTGTCAGTGGTTCAAGGTTGGAAATCAAAGTGTATGATGGTGTTTAATGATGTATAGTGGAGGGTGACCAGTGAAACTACTGATGAGCCCACGCTGGTTACCCAGGACGAAACATTGTTTAATCATTTCTCTTTTCGCTTTGATCTTTTGTTTATTCCTTGTGGGATGCTCATCCAAGTTTGAATTTTCGTTATTTCCACCCGAGATCTTTTGATTTTTTGTTTTTTAGTTTCTTTTCGGTTGAAGTAACTGATTTGGAGGTTTTTTAACTTCTTTTTCCTACTGGAAATATTAACACGCCAGGACGAATTCGTATCAGGTAACTTGGATAAGTACCAGTGCGGAACGATGCCTATTCGTGAGTGGTTCAAGGTTGGAAATCGAAGTGTATGATGGTGTTTAATGATGTATAGTGGAGGGTGACCAGTGACACTACTGATGAGCCCACGCTGGTTACCCAGGGCGAAACATCGTTTAATCATTTCTCTTTTCGCTTTGATCTTTTGTTTTTTAGTTTCTTTTCGGTTGAAGTAACTGATTTGGAGGTTTTTTAACTTCTTTTTTTGTTTTTTGTCCTAATAAAATGTTTCATTCATATTATTACATTTAGAAACAAAAGAAGTCTGATTAGATGATGGTTTTAATTATTTATATTTTAAGATACAAGTAGGTTTAATGGACAAATTTAGGGCATAATTTTATAGCTTTGCTACACAAAGGTAGATAGTAGAGAACTTAAGAACTATAAAGCTTTATTTATTATTTAGTAAACTTTCCCTATAGTTTAAAGTAGGTACTATTATTTAGTGTTTTACTGTATTAAGAATAAAAAATTTTCGAATATATATTCTGTGTAAAGATAGGCTCTAAATCAGTGATGCCAGGAACATGATAATTATCAAAATCTATGATAATTTTGACTGAAACATGTGCTATGGGTATTGAGTTCGTTTTCAAAACTCATTGTATATTTTTCTTTTATATAGCGTGTTCTTTATCAAGACCAAGAACACGCTATATAAAAGAAAAAGATAGAATGAGTTTTGAAAACGAACTCAATACCCATGAAAACATAGCAATGATAAGTAATAATTACCTATTATCAACCCCTAAATCTATGGTAATTTTATAATGCGTATAATAATAATAAGTAATCTGGCTCACTTTCTCCTTTACTGAGAAACCAAAATCTCAAAAACTGTAGGTACAATTGTACCTTTCAAAATTGAAATTAATAATCAGTATGATTTTTTATGGCCACTCAACAATAACAATACATTTTAAGCAAATCTCATGCAAAAATAAAAACTATGATAATTTTTCAAAATGCAAATGATAGTTTGTTTTCCAATTCCTGGCAACACTGCTCTAAATCGAAAACAGATTCAGTAAAAATATTTTTAATAAAAGCTTTTTGTTTTTTTTTCAAATTATTATACAAAGGTAGCAGTTAAGAATCTTATTTTTTAAACTATAAAGTATCAGCTTAGCAAAATAGTGTTTTTTTGCTGATTTTTTCTTTGGAATAAAAGAAGAACAATCATTGCCTCTGATAGTATAATGTAAGATTGTTTCTGAATTAAAAAGTCGGCGTGGGATTTTTATTGACCCTGTCCCCTTTAAATGATATTTTGCCAGATCACCCCCCCCCCTCACACATTTTAAACTCTCACAATATCAGAAACATTCCTTAAGGAGCTCTGTAAGATGTCAGAATAAATAAAAAATCTAGGAACAATGTTTTTTAATATCTTAATTCTGTCTGGATTCTTACTGCTTACCTTACAGAACTATGTACATACCTTTAAAAGTATCGCCGAATCCACAGATTTGCTTATTGCTGCTCATTTCTACTTCTCTCTTTGTCAAAAATATAGAGAGAGGGAAATAAAAAATATATTTCTCTCTTGCTCATTATAGCACAAAGAGAGAAATAGAAGTGAGGAGCAAAAAGTGAAACTGTGGATCATGCATTACTAATACAGTGTGAACAACAACAAATGGTTCCTATAGATAAATAGTTTATTTTTTCTTTGACTTTTGGTATATTTTAAATGTTATTTATAAGTTAATAATATTTTACTTAGCATGTTTGCTACCAAGAAAACTCATAATGAGCCACTCTTAGTGGATGTTTAATTGATCACACTGTACAAATACATAAGGCCAATTTAAATTGCTAGTCTAAAGCTAGGAACACACAATGCATCTTTTTCATGCATCAAATTTTTTAATAAGAGGTTAAAATGAGACACAATCTGCTTGCGTCTTTTCTTATCTTGTGAAAACTAAAGTTGCATCGTGTGTTCCTAGCTATAGGTAGCAGTTTGTTATTTGGAAACTGTTTAGAATTAGCAAAGGTACATAAGTAATTATTTAATATACAGTTTCTTTCCTATTTTATTTTTTTTTAATTCTGAATAGAGGCACCTACTGACTCATGATATAATCAGGTGGTCTCTCTTTGGTTTGCGAGAAATTTACTAAGAACAATTTATATGTGGTCTGTGAGAATAAAACACAAACGCCGCTGTGGAAGCGAAAATTGCCTTAAAATTCAATACCAAAATGCAAGTAGAATCGCTGAATAAGAATTTTTCATATATTAAAAACGGCAGACGCCCGTATACCAACTAATAAACAAAGTAAGAAGAAATTTAAATTTTTATTACAAAACAAAAACAACAACAATTACCATAACCTCAAATTAATCAAACGTCTACCACCAAAGAAAAGAAAAAGTCAAGTCAGAACATAGACCGAACCTAATTTTTTTTCTATGAAATCAGCTGCTATCTTTGTGTCGTCATCAGGAGGGCGGAGTTTAAAAATTACTAGACCGTATTTATTCAAGGGACCGTGACTAACAAAGACTTCCTTGCGTTATTTTCAGTTTATCACTGATTTTGAGGTTATACGCAAAAAAAAGTCTACTCGGAAGTTTTACTTTTTTGATGATGTTTGTGGAGATTTTGTCTAGATGAGTGATACTCGGTCGTTGTGTTTAAAGTGTTTTTGATGAAAACTGACAACTCTTTTGGTCGATTCATTGCACCAACGTACAACGACGTAGAACACCGTGCAACCCGGTGAAACACAGGTCGAAGGTAGGATTCGTTTTTTAGTTATTACTTATTTCTTTGTTCTCAAAGTAACTTCGACAGAAAAAGCAAAGTAATAAATCAAATCAGAGCCCAGGACCGGTCCAATTTCTTGGTTGTCTCTTGGTTAATCTTGAAACCAGCCGATGGACAATATTTGGTTAAAACCAAACCTTTTCGCTTGGACAACGCTCCGGTTCAAAATATAACCTTACTTTGTATTTTTAGTTGTGTGTTTCTTTTTTTTTAAATATGGAGAGAAAAATTGTATATTTTTCTGAAGCAGGATCTCAATACTTTGATTTTGATATTTACCTATACAGACTATTAAGAAGCAAATCTAGTGCTGTATGTGTCGACTTTTTATTTGGCGTTAAACGCTGATCGGGACATGTAATTATACAGGATAGAGTAGTGTGGTCAGGACAAAACAACACGCTGCCCAAAGATTAAATACTATTAATATAAAAAACTTTGTATAACCTCACTTATTAACATAACCGAGATTACAAAACAGCTCTTGACCTGGGTAGATAGCGGTTTAAACCAATGACGTCGGAAGGGCTTGTTTGTGACGTCATTCTTTTGAACCGAAGATAACCGGAACCGCTTGGACGCGTTTGGTCCAAACCAAAGTGGATTGGTAATTACCGGTCCTGGGCTCTGATTTGATTATAGTTTAATCTTTGGTTGGAATCGATCGCACGATTTTCAGGCGTCGCCGTCGTGCGGGAGTGATTTAAGTTATGATGAGAGATGAAGTTAATCGTGTTTTTTCTTTCTATCCTTTGCAGACAAATGATGTATGAGCACATAGATAAATAGGTACCTACTTATTTACCCTATATTTTTGTATAAAAAAAGGTAATCTTAGACACATGATAAAATAGAAATAAAAATAATAAGTGTTACCACGGTTTCTTTTTCTATAGGAGGATGTGGCACATGTTCATGAGAAAAACTTTCAGGATCAAAATATCGTTCATTTCTGTCCTATATCAAAAAATTATACACGCTTGGTGGTACACTTTGGAATGATATTAATACTGTCTGTTATTTGGGATCGATAGAAGGACAGATTACAGATTTTTAATTGTTCAAACGAAAAAGAGTTGAAATTACGGGTTAGTTCGTCTAAATTTCTAAAAGGTGTCAGTTATCTCCTTTATGTTGATTTCGTTTTGCGTGTGTTTACTGTCATAGCCTCCCCCCCCCGAAATCAATTCCCTGGGGGCGCCACAGGCCCTCTATTCCATAGTGAAAGTTTAATAGGTAGGTATTAATTCCATATTATGTGACGTAAGTTTTCTGTAACTTAAACAATAATTGAGTAGGTACCTACCTACCTACCAACTACCTACTTACCTACATATGTAGGTATACTTACCTACAAAGGTAGGAAGATAATGATTTAATTTTATAACTTCTTTTATAAGTAACCTACAGGAGGCAATTTTTTTCATAAACAACATTAGTAGTCTCTTTTCAACCTTTTTTATGAGTTTCAAGACATTAAAAGTTATTTTTACCAAAAAACTGATGTGTGCATAATAATATGATGTGTTATGTTACTGATGACCCCACGCTGGTTGCCCAGGGCGAAACATCGTTTAATCATTTCTCTGTCCGCTTTGGTAGTTTGGGTGTTCCTTGTGGGATGCTCATCCAAGTTTAAATTTTCGTTGAAGATCTTTTGTTTTTGGATTCTTTTCGGTTGAAGTAACTGATTTGGAGGTTTTTTAACTTCTTTCTTTTTTTCTCATAAAAGGTTTCGTAAATTTCCCAAATCGCGTGACGGCCATCTTTAAACTGCCATATTTAACATACCGTCGACTTTTCGTCAAAACCACTAGTCCTATTTTATTTCGATTGTCATACTTTTTTAGGGGCCTTGATGACTCGCGAAAAAGTGAAATTTTCCTGTATAGGGTCAGGCCAAGTTTGTGGTTTTTATGTATTACTCAGGAACCACTTAACCTAGCAGAGAATTAGTGCCCATTCTAAAGACGTGTCAAAAGTGCGCATTTTTTTTATTTAAATAGTTCTTTTTATTAACTACACGGTTTCGTGAAAAATCTCAAAATACACGTAAAAAAATGGCCCCAGGAGGCACGTATAGCCATCCATAAAATCCAGCTTCATCTGGAATAACTCCCTTCCCTATTTGAGAACTAGCGCTCTTGGGACGGTAGTTTCCATCTGGTTCTTTTTTTCAATTTTCACAAGGAAAAATCGAATTTATTTTTATTTCGTTAAAATGGCCGTGAGGCCTCCAAAAATTCCTACAATATGTAGCGGATATATACTTTCTTCCGTTTGCTTCATCGAGGTGTTTGCATTATTGGGTAATAATTGGGTAATTATGTAAGACAGCAGCACACTAGTTTCATGCAGTGCCATCTGTAGCGACATAACCTGTACTACTGTACTACAAACACATCTGACGGTCGCTCTTAAACCTTGCGGGCTTTTAATGTGTAAGCAAGAGAGGGCGCCTCGGCGCCAACTAACAAAGACTTCCTTGCGTTATTTTCAGTTTATCACTGATTTTGAGGTTATACGCAAAAAAAAGTCTACTCGGAAGTTTTACTTTTTTGATGATGTTTGTGTAAATTTTGTCTAGATGAGTGATACTTGGTCGTTGTGTTTAAAGTGTTTTTGATGAAAACTGACAACTCTTTTGGTCGATTCATTGCACCAACGTACAACGACGTAGAACAACGTACAACCCGGTGGAAAACAGGTCGAAGGTAGGATTCGTTTTTTAGTTATTACTTATTTTTTTTTGTCAAAGTAACTTCGACCGAAAAAGCAAAGTAATAGTTTAATCTTTGGTTGGAATCGATCGCACAATTTTCAGGCGTCGCCGTCGTGCGGGAGTGATTTTTGTGTGGATGCTAAAGCTCGGTTTATAAACTTGAACTTAAAGTATCGTTCATATAAGGCATAGTCATAGTTTTAGTTCTAATTTTAGTCATAACGCTATCTCTGTCAATGTCTCGTTAAGAAAAAAAACATTGACAGAGATAGCGTTATGACAAAAATTAGAACTGAAACTATGACTATGCCTTATGAACGATACTTAAATTTCAACTTTCAAGCTTGATACCTTGGCGTTCATAATAGCCACTGAAATTGGCGTTTTACCTTGAAAAAATTGCAACACGAGCGGTTTTCACGTTATTCAACTTAAGCCGCGTTCTTACGAGTCAGGTTTAGTTGAAAAACTTTAATTGATCAACAAAAATTGAATAAAGACTTGATCAAGTTAAGTTCACACCTACAACAGAAATTAATCATCCCTATTCAGTTTAAAAATGGCCTTGATCGCAATTTTGCGTGAATGTGTAGAGGTGGTTGCAGTTTTGTTACGAAACGAACTAAAAAAAATATGTGATGCAAACAAAAATCGTAAAAAACGTCGTTTTTGGGTGAGGGCAGTGGATTTTAAGAAGAAACAACTAGGAGCATCAGAAACCTTGCTGAAAGATTAGAGGACAAAGAATCATACATAAACTATTTAAGAATGTCTGAAGAAAAATTTAACACTCGTTTTTATTTTTTTTTTGTTTTCAATAATATTTCTTGCCAAAAACTACTAAAACCGCGGCCAGTTGATTGACTGCCTAGTTCATACGTTTCAAGACTTCTTTCAACTTGAAAGCGATTCGGGACTTGAACGGCAAAAGTTTGAATGGATCAAACTTTTGTTGAACAGCAAAAACTTTTGTTTCAACTCTGTTGAAACAAAAGTTCTCACGATAGTTTTTATTCAATTTTTGATGATCAACTATAGTTGTTCAACTAAACGTGACTCGTGAGAACGCGGCTTTAGATTTGCCTACTTTTTAACATACCCAAAATCGGACATGCGGAACATTGTAATTTTTGAATTTTTTTCAAAATGGAGGCCAAAAAAATAAAAAAAAAACATCTTTATTAACTAAGACGTGTGATACATGTTTTTAGACTAGTTTTCAATGCTGGTTTTGAATATGAAAAAAAAGTGGAAAAAGATAGAAATAAGCTCGCTAGTCACGCTTTCTCTCTCTATCCTAAAGAAATATATATTTAACATGGCAAGCATAAAGCGAGAGATGTAGCACACGTTTTTGGGTTTAATTTCAATGCTGATCTTGAACCTAAAAACAAAAATAAAAAAATATAGCGATACGGTCATTATTAATGCTTTCTCTCTCTATCATAGGAAAAACTACACGCATTGCAGCTCATTTAGGGGGGAGGTCGCGGCATATGTTTATGGGCTTTTTATTGCTCATTTCTAAAAAAATTTCTAAAATTTTCTAAAAAAACAAATAAAATAGTTAATCGTGTTTTTTCTTTCTATCCTTTGCAGACAAATGATGTATGAGCACATAGATAAATAGGTACCTACTTATTTACCCTACATTTTTGTATAAAAAAAGCTAATCTTAGACACATGATAGAATAGAAATAAAAATAATAGGTGTTACCACGGTTTCTTTTTCTATAGGAGGATGTGGCACATGTTCATGAGAAAAACTCAGGATCAAAATATCGTTCATTTCTGTCCTATATCAAAAAATTATACACGCTTGGTGGTACACTTTGGAATGATATTAATACTGTCTGTTATTTGGGATCGATAGAAGGACAGATTACAGATTTTTAATGCTTCAAACGAAAAAGAGTTATCTCTTTATGTTGATTTCGTTTTGCGTATGTTTACTGTCATAGCCTCCCCCCCCCCCCGAAATCAATTCCCTGGGGGCGCCACAGGCCCTCTATTCCATAGTGAAAGTTTAATAGGTAGGTATTAATTCCATATTATGTGACGTAAGTTTTCTGTAACTTACTCTAATATTTTCGAGAATATTTTAAACAATAATTGAGTAGGTACCTACCTACCTACCAACTACCTACTTACCTACATATGTAGGTATACTTACCTACAAAAAGTAGGAAGATAATGATTTAATTTTATAACTTCTTTTATAAGTAACCTACAGGAGGCAATTTTTTTCATAAAATATGTTTTTTATGAAATGTTTCCAATTTCAATATAAAAGTGCGAAAGATGACAACATTAGTAGTCTCTTTTCAACCTTTTTTATGAGTTTCAATACATTAAAAGTTATTTTTACCAAAAAACTGATGTGTGCATAATAATATGATGTGTTATGTGTTTGGGAATTTTTTTTATAGGATAAAGAGCGAAAACATGGTTTAGGGCTAGAGTTCTGTCTTTTTCTGAAAAATGATAAAATATTTGACATTAGCGGTAAAAATTAATCCAAAAACACAAGTGATATTTGTAAAGTGGTTATGGTTTTATATATTAATATATAAGTTTTTCTTCATCTTGAAAAAACGTCAAAAAAACCATGTTCTGCAAATCCGATTTTGTCCGCGTTTGGATGTGTTAGTAGATATTTTAAAGTTAAAAACCGTTAAAACAGATCGTGTTGCTCTTTTTCAAAACACAGCATATGGTTTGTTACGTGTTTTAAGAGCCTTTTTTTTAGGGTAGAGAGAGAAAACAAGATTCACGGCTATAGTTGGGATCAGGGGTAAAAATTGGTCCAAAAACTTGTGGCACAAGTGCCATTGGCCAAATGGTTATGGTTTATATGTTAATATATAAATGCAAGTTTTTCTAAATGGTTTGGCGGCCATCTTGAAAAAAACGTCAAAAAACGATGTTCCGCAAGTCCGATTTTGTCCGCTTTTGGATATGTTAAAAAGCAGATATTTTAAAGTTAAAAACCGTTAAAACAGATCGTGTTGGTCTGTTTCAAGACCCATCATATGATTTGTTACGTGTTTGAAGAGCCTTTTTTTAGGGTAGAGAGAGAAAACAAGATTAACGGCTATAGTTCTGTCTTTTTCTAAAAAATGATGAAATATTTGGAATCAGCGGTAAAAATTGGTGCAAAAACATGTGCCAAAAGTGCCATTGGCCAAATTGTTATAGGTTTATATGTTAATATGTAAATGCAAGTTTTTCTGAATTGTTTGGCGACCATCTTGAAAAAACGTCAGAAAAACGAGTTTCCACAAGTCCGATTTTCTCCCATTTTGGATATGTTAAAAAGTAGGCTTTTTTACAATAAAAACCGTTAAAACCGATCGTGTTGCAATTTGTTCAAGGTAAGGCCTGTTTTTTCGCTAATTTCAGAGGACTATAATAATTTTTTATATATATCTCTTTTTGCTGGTCTCATTGCTGTTTTAAGCTACCTTGAGCATTTAAAATGACTTTGTTGCCTCGAAAAGTAATTTTTGAAATGTGTTTCCGCCATCTTGAACAGCCGGCGCAGACGAAAACGGCACACTGTGGAACGACCCCATGTAAAGCCCGGACATTTTGGAATAAACAAAATATAGTAATGTTAAAACAAAGCCCTTGAATAGTATTCAGTAAAGTCCATTCTATTTATTGGCATATAACTTTTATTTTTTTATAGTTAAAATGACTAACAAATGTGATTATGTAGAAATTTCAATTTCTTTACCGAAAAAAAAAACACTTAGCTATTTTAAAAATATATAGTTCTGTATTACCAATGCTATTTTTTTTTCTCCCAATATCTAGACTGATTCTTTTTAGATAAGCTTCTTTGAATTTTGGTCGATTTTTTTTATTACAGTCTCTATAAATAACATACATTTAGTGACCTTATTCTTTATAATAGTCATTTTATTTCAATTAAGCATAACGTAGGTTGGGTATTCGAAGGGAAAAAAAGTCATGTATTAACATATTGCTCCCCCACCCCCCGCCTGGAAAGATAAAACGTCATACATGTACCCCTTTTTTGTACCGTGCAACCAACGAATAGATGAGCAGATTGAGCGACGGAGTCTTTTTATTACTTATAGTAGAGCAATAAAACTAGGCACGTTTATATCTTGTAACGCAATTTAGAAACGAATTAACTTTTGTCCCTGAGTAGCGTATAATGTTATGTGGGTAACCAACTTTTTCAGAAATGAAGTGTTTATTGATTTTCTTAGAACTTTTTCGATCTTGGTGCATGTAACGAAACCTCAAATCCCTGTCAAAAATTATATTATATATTAATCAAAATAATAAAATACGCGTCCGCGATCTGTCACTTGTCACTTTTCCGACCGTTTTTGCGTTTTTTTGGGCACTATAGTGATAAACTTGGATTAAAAAGAGACAAGATACCTGACACTTACGGAGACTTTGGTTATATTATTATATGGAATAATGTTTACATTTCTGTTGTTTACAGTAAACACACCAGTGTACTTAAATATTTTACTATAATATGAAATCTGCAAAATAATTTAAAAAACATGCAAAAAATAATTCTGCCAATTTGAGCTTTGGAAGCTTCCTAACAATAAATGTTTGTAGTATAATTTTATACAAAAGAAATTTATTACAAAGTTTGTATATGATTTATAGCAATTTCAATTTTCAACACAATAAAATTATGCCAAACATTAAAACAAAGAAACACAGTTCATAGCACCTGGAATATCAAGAAAAAAAATATTACCCACTAGCAAAAAATTATGTTATTCTGTTTGTTAATTTTGTTATTTTTTCTGGTCATTAGCAAAAACTTACTTATACTGACTTCTTCAGTACATAATAAAGTCAATAATGCTTAGGGTATATAGAGACATCTAGGACAGACAAAAAGATTTAAATATCAATTCGAAGGGCGAGCGCAGATGGCAACGGCGGCAGTATTAATTAACCTTAATATTCTGATAAGAGGTAGGAATTCAATATTCTTAAGGCGCATTTACACAGACAAACTTTCCTTTGATGTTGAAATGCCGACAAACATTTACACGAGCCTCTTGAGCAAAATGTTCAAAAAAAAGTTCGAGCAAAATCTCGTACAAAAAGACCCACGGAAATTTTGGGGAGAATGTTAAACAAAATTTGTTTGAAGAAGTGTTGGTATAAAAATTTAAATTTTATAGTTTTATGGGAATTCATTGAACTTAACTGAAAATAGAAAGACTAAGTTTTAAAACAAGGTATTTTTAATTAAGTGCTTTCCGACGGAAAAACGATTTGATGTCGAAATTCACATTTTACCTCATAAGCAACAGTATACTTGTAACTTTTTTGGGGTTGTAAGAAAACGAGAACAAAAAAATAATAATTGGCACTTATTTATTGCTGTCTCCTGTAAAATGTAATGATAAAAATTTACGTTTAAAAGAGTATCTCTTTATTTTACTTCCTAGTTTAAAACACAATACAATAATAATTAAGTCAAATTAAAAAACCTATATACATTTTATTAAATCTCAAATATATGAACACAAGCACGTTCGGTCTAAATAATACCCGTTTATTACCCACTTTTACAACCCTACGATCCCACCCTTGTCTAAAAAAATATAATTTAGCAGTAATAGACTAGACTTCTGAATCGGAATGTTGCTCCTTTGCATATTGTTTGTTCAGTGCCAGTAATCGACCTTGATTATTACATTAAATTGACAGTAAATATCTATCTTCAGCATTTTCATGAACCCTTTGCTTTTTTAAGCAACCGTTGGGGCCTTAAACTAACTAGGTAAATCTGGTGTGAGAAATGAAAAAAAAACAATCAAAGCTAAGGGTAAAGTATCCCCTCCTCACCAGTCCTTATAGTCGTGAGGCACGGATTACCGCTTAAAAGTGCAGTTTTTGGGTTTTTGCCGATATTTGAAAAACTCAAAATTTTTTTGGAAAAGAAAGTTTTTTGAATTTAGGAAAAAACCCTCGGAAATAAAAAAAAACTCGCAAGAAAATCCCAAAAAAACCCCCGGGCAAAAAAATCCGGGAAAAACCCTAAGAAACCCTAATCCATGTGACAAAACTTATAGCCAAAAATAATGTTTCGCTTGCGGTCGGCTTTTTTTCACAAAAATTTAAAATAAAAGTTGGTGTTCCATTTTTTTAAAGAATTGAGATCATTGATCACTGATGTGAAATTTTATTTATTCTCATCTTTAAAAATATGTTTCCAAAATAGATAGCAATAATTTGCTCAAAAATTTACCCGAACAAAATGTTCAAAGAAAAGCTCACAAAAATGTTCAAGCAAAAAATTTTAGATCTTTTGCACGAGCTTTTGTTTGAGCATGTTCGTCTGTGTAATTGCGCCTTTACAAACCTGAACACATGTGAATTAATTTTTATTGTTGTTTGCAAGTTGGTTTAAGGACTTTACCTACCTTTATTTTATAGTCTTTATAAAAAAAAAACCTTCGATAATATCTTATTTGAGCATTAACTACTTCATCAAAAGTATGCTTTATTTTATCGTCTTTATAAAAACAACCTCGAAAAAAACCTTATAAAAACGTTCGAAAATATCTCATTTGACGCATTGGGAAATGAGAACTACTTCATCAAAAAAAAAAACGTGTTTGTTAATATTTTAATCCAAGGATCTACTGATTTAAGTATATTTCATAAACTTTTTTTTTATTTTCTGTGTACCTACCGCTCTTTTATTTTCTAAACATTGGACGATTTGTTCCGAAATATCACTTTAAATGCACTGAAATATTCTCCTACTGGTAAAAAATCACACTATAAACGTTTTTCGACAAAATGTGGTTTTAAAACGACTTATAAACTGCTTAAAACATCCTGAAATTTTAAAATAAATAACACGAAAAAGCTTATGTCAATAAAAATATCATCCGACCGTCTGCGCTCTGCCGACTTTCCCCACCCACAAGCCAATCACGACCTAAAGTGGTATAGACAGAATTCTCTGTCCCTATCGTTCTAACGTCGTTTAAAAGGACAAAAAAATAATCGAAATTTCACACCTTTGTTTATTTGTGATTTTATTTGTAAATAAACAGTGTTTATTATTTGCCAAGGAGTTTTCGTTGGACCAGATATCTTGTATTTTTTAATCTAAGGTGATAAACATTGAATAAAAAAACAAAGCCATTTCAAACTATTTATTTATTGTTTATTTAATTTAAAAAAAAAAACAGATAAAATCCAACCAACTAAAACATTACTCCTTATATAACATTGTGCATTACGCATTTAACACTATTTACATTTATCAATTACCCATTAAGCCTTAAAAGTTAAGTAAATAGGCCTTTGATGGGAGTCAAATAAGAAAAACAGTTAACATGGGGGGTTTAAACTTTTCGCAAAATCATTAAAACTGAACTTAAAAATGTATAAAGAAAAATGCCAAATCATAAGAAAAAACGAGAAAAATGTGCGAAATTTTACCCTATTGGGCGCTATGAAATTTCCGCCACTTCTCGATTCGATTCGTTCCCGATACGATCCAAAACTTCACCAAGGTAAATCGACCTTGGAATGAAATCGATACGAATACTACAAAAATAAGGGTTTTACGTGGGACTCAGTCTCGACTCAAAACGAACTCAGTCACTTGTATGTGAAAATTGGGATGCAGGTAAATTGCTACTTTTTTTATGGAAATTTAGCTCGGAATTTAGTTCGTTTTGAATATGATTTCAATCCGATACCGTCCATGAAAACGCCCGTTTTTGCTGCATTCAAAACCGTTTTCAAATCGATTTAAAATCGAATTGAAAACTTTTATTTGAACCTATAAAAAATAAACAATGTTTAGGTGTGATTATATTCTACAAGCATAAAAATTAGCGAAAATATGTCGATGCCATTATTATATATATCAACATACTTAGCACAACAAATTTTATAGTTAATTATACAAATAGGTGGTAGATTTATAGGCCGCTATCGTATTTTACAAAAGCTTTTTTTCTCCTTTCTTGCCACAACCTATTAAAATTTTGGTGGACGTACTTTTTGCAGCTTTTGTACATAGCTTACATCATTGTTTATAAACAAAGTGTGTTAGGATGGAAAAGCACAAAAGAACCAGAAAATCATATTTAAATATATTACTTTATTGAAACGTTAAATATTTTATAATGCCATCTTCCAACCAAATAGTCCAGTCATCAGAGAATTTTAGCTTGCAAAAGGTGGGGTAGTAGCGATTTTGACATATGTTGTTTAGATTGGGCCTCTAAAAAAAAGTTAAGTTTTCGACCTTGGGGGGGGTAAGCTTATTCCGCCATCTTGGATTTGGTGTGCATAAATTTGTATTTTTTTAAATAACACGAAAACTATAAACTTAAGGACAAAAAGTCTTATTAGGAAGTTGAAGAAGATAAAATTTCCTACTTTGATGTATAATTTTTTTTGGTAGCTGTGAGCTATAATAGCTACGGCTTTACAAAGCCAGATTTTTTCTGTTTTTTTTTCTCTTTTTTTAGTTAATCCTGATTAAAAAGCGACAAAACGTATCTATTTTACTAACATATATCACACGTTTAATGTATATAAATTTAATATTATATATAATATATATTATAAGTATATTATATCTTTATATATACATTAATATAATATAATGAATATATATATATAACAACCATATACAGGGTGGATTCTTTAAATGGAAGAGGTTTTAAAAAAAGCTAAAAGCGAATCTTTAATGATTTTTGACGGACTTTCTATCCATGATAAAAAAGAATTGGGGCCCCCAACTGGAGGCCCAGGGCCCACCAACTATTTTTTTTATATAAGAGGATACATCTTCACTTTCAATAGAAAAATGTTGGTCTCGATTTTCACACGCCTGTCCATTACGAAATCCACAAACGATGGAACATTTGAGGCCTGCTTTTCGCCAAACAGAAGCTCCTGTGCTTGCCTTTTTTGCAATTTCATAAAATTACTTTTAACAAAGTGTCTATCATTTCAATTGGAACCAATCAACTCGGGCTTTGTTTCCAACCCCAATCTTCTGGGTTTTTTTTATTACCGCTCCATTTTTGAATTTGGTGGTATGTTCGCAACGAATGGTAACGGCCAGCATCTTTTGAAGGTGGTAACGATGCAAGGTTGACTTTGGATTTTATTGAAGATTTGATAGGTATCGGACTTTCTCTAAGCTGTCAGAAACATTACCACCATACAATACTACCAGGAATCGTTCGCCAGCTTTTGCAACTTCGTCAGAATTAGCATCTGGGTTGTTAAAAACTTTAATATCAGCACAAAGACTTAATTTTTTTTTACGAGTGGTAAAAATTTTGTTTTTCCCTGACCAATTGGTGAATACATTTTCTCTGATATCTTTCTATCTAAAAGATCAATTACTTCACCAGCAATAAACACAGAACCATGATCTGAGCAAAGCGTGGCGTATACTTAAGTGTAACGATTCAAGGAGACTGACTGCTGCTGACCTGATGGCCTAATACTCCAGACGAGAGCAAATCTCACCAGGGCATGTATTCTTGACGATCAGGGGGTCTATTTTTGAATCGAGAGAAAATTTGCTCCCAGGGAGTCAAATTCTCGTGCTACTATGCATCTCTTCGGTTTAAATTGATTTCTCTCACTTTTGCCCGATATTGATCGAAAGTAATTCTATTGGTCTTGACTAAGAGAATTACTTTCGATCAATATCGGGCAAAAGTGAGAGAAACCGATTTAAAGCGAAGATTTAGACCAATGAGATGCATCGTAGCGAGAGAATTTGATTCCCTGGGAGCAAATTTTCTCTCAATTCAAGAATAGACCCCAGAAATCTACATGGCCAACATGTGACGCGTTCATTATTTAAGACACGTAGAGAATTTGCGTCTTGTTTGTTATCCACTGGGCACTTTTATGATGAGCTTCGGTTACACTCTTCTAATATGAAAGGATTTTCCTTGGTTTGCGTTTTTACGTCCGGAAATGAGTTTATTATGTCGCGTCGGTAAGTAGGTATATAAAACTTTATTATTAGGTACCAAACAGCAACTTTGTATATCTCGTATAGTTATATAATTATCAATATTTTATATATATATCACTGGTTATGTATATAATATATTGAAATATATAAAGTAGATATTATATTATTACATTAGTAATATAATGCAATTCACCGTCAGTCGCCAGAAACCACAAAAATGTATGCAAATCCTAAAAAAACCTGAACTTTTTTTTTGAAATCTGGCTTTGTAAAGCTAGCTCATTACAGCTAACAGCTACAAAAAAAAATTGTACATCGAATTTGTAGGAAATTTTATCCTCTTTAACTTCCTAATAAGACTTTTTGTTCTAAAGTTAATAGTTTTTGTGTTATTTTTAAAAAAACAAATGTATGCACACTAAATCCAAGCGGAATGAGCTCACCCCCCCCCCCAAGGTCGAAAACTCAAATTTTTTTTTAGGGGCCCAATCTGAACAACATATTTCAAAATCCCTACTACCCCACCTTTCGCAAGCTGATGGTCTTTTTTAATCTCTAATGACTGGACTAAAAGCTCTAAAAACAACTGACTATACCAAAAGTCCCTTTATTCATACTTCACACTTTTCTAAGAGGTGTCAGTTTCGTTCTTAACACTATATTTCATAATTAATAGGTTTTAGGCTCCAATATATTTGCCGTGTTTGGGTTTCGACTGAGCCCACTTGTTAATTATTCCAACTATGACAAGTGATAATTACGAACATAAGTGTAATTTTTCTCGAAAAGATCACAATTCTTTACAGTACCTAGTAAGTCTTGGGTCATCTAACCACAGAACATCAGGATTTGTCTAGACGCACGATATTTACTACGTTTATACCGGGGATTAACTGCCCGGATTAAGATTAATTTGCCTTAATCTACGGTATAAACACTTGCGATTTAAGTTAATCCAATCCAACAACTTTTTAGGATTGACTTATCTTTTGACTTTAAATACAGGGAATAAACGGTTAAATCGGATTTAACGGCTTTCTGGGGCTAGTTTATAGTGACAGCTAGCCTCGCCCAGCTGATATTTTTTACAAGCTTTTATTTAACTTGCAATGTATCTATGTAGGTTTATTCGGGTGGAATCTTGCAACTTAATTTTGACCAACTTCCCGACATCCGATCGGCTTCAAATTTGGCATGCTTATATAGTTGCGGTGACAACACAAAAATATAGTGTGATGAAATTGACAGCTCCCCCCTACTCGAAGGGGGTGGAGGGGGGTACAGTTGAAGTACGCCCGATTTCGTTAAAATTTGCTGTTGTGGGACACTTGGGGAAGGAGATAACTAATTTCTAATCAGATTTTGAAAATTCAATATGGCGGATTCAAGATGGACGATTTTTCGTCATCTTTTGCTAACCAATTTTAACTAACTTATACACATGGGATTGCCTTCAAATTTGGCATGCATTTATAGTTCCGGTGACAATACAATAATATGTCATTATTAGGCACCCCTCCCCCTTATGAGGGGAGTGGAGGGGGAAAAAGTTTGTCCGATTTGAACCAAAATTGGTATACGGGGGCTTTTGGGGATAAGGAATACGAATTTTTGATTAAATTTTTAAAATTCAATATGGCGGATTCAAGATGGACGATTTTCGGTCATGTTTTGCTAACCAATTTTGACTGACTTATGCGCATCCGATTGTGTTCAAATTTGGTATGCGTTTATAGTTCCGGTGAAAATACAATAATATGGTACTCTCAGGTACCACCTTCCTCGAACGAGGGAACTGGTGGGGAAAAAGATTTAGTTTGTTCGATTTCAATCAAAATTGACATACAGGGGTTTTTAAGGAGGGGGATTATGAATTTTATATCAGATTTGAAAATTTCATTATGGCTGATCCAAAATGGACGATTTAGGGTACAAATCGAAAAATTCAAAAATAAATTTTTATTAAAAAAACTTTTAAAGAACAAGCTTTTATTAAATGCACGCAAAAGTAAAAAATAATTTTTTATCTTTCTTATACCATAACAAAAACGATGGGCGCAAATTAAAAATTTTAACTTTACGGCGACAAAGAGAGAACTACAAAAGAAGAACTAAAATCTTCTTCTATTCGAATGATAAACATAATGCTTTCATCTAAAGAAGCTGAGAACGGGTGAGATTGCCGTGCTTGTCAAGCTTTTGAAAATGTTCTTAGGTTATACAGTAATACAACTGTTTCTTAGGTGAATCGTCGATGTGATCGATATACGATACCTAAAGTTAACATTTTTAAATTGCGACCATCGCTTTTATTAAAGTATAAGAAAGATAAAAAATGTTTTTTTTTTAGAGCATTTAATAAAAGCTTGTCCTTTTTTTTTAATAAAAATTTATTAGGGCTATAACTTGTTTCTTTTTTAATTTTTGTTTTAAGTAAAAATGAAATCCAAATCGTAAATCAACGGCATAAACGCTTGTCTGATTTATCTTAATCCGGGCAGTTAATCCCCGGTATAAACGTAATCACCATCGGTAATCGGCGATGAAGAAAAATGCTACAATTTTAATCAACTTTCTAGGGGAAAACGTCATCAAGTACCAAATACACCGTAACAAGGACGTAGATAAGGAGGGACAAGGGGGTAATGCCCCCTCCAACCTTGTTTAAATTTAACATATAACTATGAGATACTATAATGGCCCAAGGATCGCAAAATGTATAACAATAATAACTTTGGAAACGAAAGAAAATAATGTAAAAATCACAGTTGGTCCGGGGCAAGGCCAAAATCTCTGCGCATGCCTGACGCAGTATGTTCGCGCCCAGAAGAGTGATTGACTCTGCATTTTGTCCTGGCTTACTTGATTAGGAGTGTTATTATCGTTACGACTGTTTTTTTCGGAAAATGTAATTGCAATGAAATTTAACTAATGTTTAGAGACACCGGATAAATTTAAACTAGGTTTAACATTGCGCTATCCCTAGATTGACAATGAAGTGATTTTGCTCTCTTTTATGGATGCAAGGTACAGGGTGTTCTATTATTAATGTCATCCCCACTTTTCTCCATTATTGTACATCCTACAAAAAAGTTTTAAATACAAAAGGGTCATTGCATCAAATTTCGACCAACAATTTTGCTGCATATTTTTAAAACTAACCAAAACAATATGTGATGTCTATGGGTATAAGTAGTTGCCAAAAATAAATGGTTTTTCATCTTTTCAGCTATCGGTATTATTCTGGGTGGGCCAAAATTCTTTAATTAATTTAAATATATAACTACATAAATAATAAAATAAAGATTTTATAAGTAAATTTTAATTCATATAAATATAACTCAATCTGTGAACTCTAGTGTGACATAATTAGTGCAATTTGACCTATTTTGCGCAGGGTGTAACTAGTTAAATCTTGATAATTTTTTTCTTATTTTCTCTTAGCGCAGAGTATAATTTTTTTTACAGGTCACTCTAGTACTAAGTAAAATATGAGAAATTTGACTTTTTTGACTTGCTAAATCTAAAAAACATATTTAAAAAAAAACCTGAAATTTTACAGAAATGTAGCCATATGTCTTAGAAAATTAACCTCAAGAGTTTGAGAGGGTTATTTTTTGTTTTCGGGTTATGATTCTTTATTTACATCTATCACATGAGCCCTTTATATATAAAACGTATCACCCTGTATATGTTCCAAGACGAAATGCTTATAGAGTTATTGTAGGTACAACAGCTTAAGACCATATTTTAACAGCCTACGATATATACAGCTCTGCAGAGTAATATAATGGCGACATTTTGGACAATCTAAAATAACAGCAAAAATAACTACTTTTGTGGTTACAGTAATTAACGATAAGGATAACAAGTGTCAATTCTAAAAGAGTTTTCGTTAAAAGAAACATATCCTAACTTTTGTGAGGTTAGTACGTGGTGTGAGCTTTCTTGATTTTTTCTTTTTATTTAACTTAGCATATATATAGATAAAAAAATGTTGAAATTACAGTTGGTAATTAAAAACTCGCGAAAAATATGGGTTTCTACCAAAGAGAAAATACGAATTTACCAAATTTTGCAAATGCATTATTTCAACAATTCGCTGTGACACCGCCTCAAATGGTCACGTGACCTTTCGACCGTTTCCGATGGTGCCAAGCCGGCACCATAGCCAATGTTAAAAAAATGGGAAATTAAATACAAGGAATTTGTTTCTTTATAAACGGAATATTTTTAAATTGTAACAGGTAATAAAAAGCCTTTTTAAAAAGTAAAAACACGTTCAACTCCTTTTTCCTTTCAAGTTTGGTAACCCTGCTTGCGAGAACGCGTGCTGCCTTCTTTTGTCAGAGAGCAGATTAACAAGCTCTTGTGAAGCATAGACAAACTAGCCAGACCGAACCCAATTTTTTTTCTATGTTGTGAAGTGGGTTTTTGTCTTTCGTGTTTTTTGTATCATTTTGTTTTTTCTTATCATCTCGTGCATATACCATAGTTATAATTTATATTTTTGTGTGTCCTTGCAATTTTTTTAGTCTGTGTTAAAACCACAAAAGTCGTTATTCCTATTTGGCGTAAATAAATTCCATGTATTTCATTAGGCTCCCCTCTTTTCTTTCACTGCGAAATCGCACAAATAACGATAACCACAAAAAAATGTTATTTTAAGTGTCCAAAATCCCGGTTACACGGATCACCAAACAATCGGTACTCTGTGCCGATTACTTTAGAATTTTATTAAATTCCAGTGAATTTCTGTAATACAATATTTATTTCGTAACTTTACCAGTGGCGCACCAAGGGGGCGGAGGGTTTGGAGTTACTACCCCCCCCCCCGGAGAAGCCTAAAATGGCATTTTAAGTGTCATTTTCGCAAAAAAAAAACAAATTAAGTGTAAATAAACAACCCAAATTCCCATCAGTATTTACGATTTTAGTTTAATTTTAAGTAAAAAATAGCCTTAAAAGTGTTATTCTGACATTTGGTTAACACTCCCCCGCCTCTACATTTGAGCACAGGTTCGCGCTTGTAAGCCCCTGTTTTCTCGTACCAATTATGATCACATTTTTACTACTGTGCGCCACTGATATTATATCATGTAGCGTAAAGTTAGTACACAAAATAATGTCAATACCTGAAACAAAAATCACAAAAACCCACACTTTGCACGCTGCAGGAAAAAACCCGCAGACAGTATTAATGTACAATGACTCCATATCTCAAAACATTTTTTTATGTAGGTATTTTTTTAAACAATGAACTATAATCAAAAGCATTTTTTACGCTGAAAAATAAAAAAGTTATGTATTGTCTTTTATTTTACACCATCGTTTAGAACGCGGTTATAATCACAGTTAAGCGACAGGAAAACACACAAATTTAGGTACTAATCATAGACTTATGGTACATACCGGGTGGTTCTTTAAGCGGAACGGTGCATCTAGTAGCAGTAGGGATGAGGTTATAAAAAACGTTAAAAGCGAATCTTTAATGATTTTTGACGGACTTTCCTCCCAGTCCCAGGGCCCACAAACTATTTTTTTTAAATGAGCAGGTACCACTTGTACATTTATAGAAAGGTTGTAAAAAAAAATTTACGCAAATTTTTGTTTTGACATTTGTCAACCAATGTGTCAAAAACTTATTCTTTTGTCAATTGTTTTAGCTTCAAAATAAACTAAATTGGGGATAAGGAATACGAATTTTTGATCAGATTTTGAAAATTCAATATGTACGATTTTCGGTCATGTTTTGCTAACCAATTTTAACTGACTTATCCACATCCGATTGTATTCAAATTTGGTATGCGTTTATAGTTCCGGTGAAAATACAATAATATGGTATTCTCAGGTACCCACCTCCCTCTAACGAGGAAAGTGGAGGGGAAAAAAGATTTAGTTTGATCGATTTCAATCAAAATTGGCATGCAGGGGTTTCTAAGGAGGGGGAATTATGAATTTTTGATCAGGTTTGAAAATTTCAATATAACGGATTCAAAATGGACGATTAAGGGTACAAATATAAAAATCAAGGGTGTGTGTTCAAATTTGGTATGCGTTTATAGTTCCGGCGACAATACAATTATATGGTATTATTAGGTACATACTTCCCTCTAACGAGGGAAGTGGAGGGGCGCAAAGATTTAGTTTGTTCATTTTAAATCAAAATTGGCAGACAGGGGTTTTTCGGGAAGGGGATGAATTTTTGATCCGATTTGAAAATTTTAATATGGCGGATTCAAAATAGACGATTTAGGGTACAATTCTAAAAATTAAAAAATTAATTTTTATTAAAAAAAACTTTTAAAGAACAACCTTTTATTAAATGCACTCAAAAGTAGAAAATAATTTTTTATCTTTCTTATACCATAATAAAAGCGATGGGCGCAAATTAAAAATTTTAACTTTACGGTGACAAAGAGAGAACTACAAAAGAAGAACTAAATTATTCTTCTATTCGAATGATAAATATAATGCTTTCATATAAAGAAGCTGAGAAACGGGTGAGATTGCCGTGCTTGCCAAGCCTTTGAAAATGTGCTTAGGTTATAGCTAGAATAATACAACTGTTTCTTAGGTGAATCGTCGATGTGACCGATATACGATACCTAAATTATTTTCTACTTTTCAGTGCATTTAATAAAAGCTTGTTCTTTAAAAGATTTTTTTGATAAAAAAATTTTTACAGATAAAAAGAAGACAAAATATTAACGTCTACGTGTACGTTTTATGACCAACTTAAACCGTCCATTATAAAACAGCGGACGTATAAAAACTTAGCGTTCGAGATTGGACGAAAACTCGATGCTTTTATGTCAGTGAGGGAATTTAATTTATCAAGGGAAAGTCGTTCGAAATTACACTTTGTCTGATACGGGCAAAAAAGGAAAATCTGTCATGTAATTTTAGGAATAATTCGCACTCGATAGAATAAAACCGCACTAAAGGTAGTTTCTTTCAAATTCTTTATAAAAACATCTTGCGTGATATAAATGAAGAACCAAATTTTAACAAGCTTTACGAATACGACGTGTTTTCTGAGTTTTATTTAATTATTATTTACCTTGCTTACCATTGTCTCAATTTTAAGCTGTCTTATTGTCCAGGTCTATGTTGTTTTATTTGCTTGTGTAATTTCGTATGCCTTCTCTTTATTATTTATACACTTTTATTCTTACTTTCCTCGCTAAGAGAAGTAATGTAATCATCTAAAAATTGTATTTCGAGACTTTGATAAATCTCCACGAATTTGGTTATTCAGAATCCAGATAAGCAGGTTTCCAGACGCCGCGCGCGTCGCCCTGTCTGTCGGTCTGTCCGTCGCTCACTTTGTAGCCACTGTAACTCAAAAACCCCCGCACCAATTATAACGAAATTTTACATAACGATTAATTGTGTTAACGCGCAGACCCGCAAAAAAAACTTCATCGCTATTTTTCTTACCTCTCGTTGGAACGCTTATAAAAATATTAATGGCGAAAAAAATGTGTGCAACATAATATATATAAAGCAAATAAAAGATGCAAAAAAACTTTTAAAAAATTTAATTTTTTGTGCCATATATCAAGTTATTAAGCGAAATTTCAAATAAAAATGTAGCCTATGTTAAGGTCCAGGTTACACCCTATTTTCATTTCATCAAAATCGGTTTAGCCGTTTTTGCGTGATTGATGTACAAAAATTTTAGTTTATTGACGCTGAAATTTTTGACAACATATATGTATACAATAGACTCGCGCCAGTGTGAACACACGCTTATGTGAACCTTCCAATGATATGAACAGCCAAAATGAATACATTATATATTCTGTGGTTAACTAGAAGGATTTAGTCAAAAATTACAAATTCTTTTAATCAATAAGTGGAAAATTTAACTTAATAAATGTGTTTGTAAGTACCTACAAATTTTTTTGAGTAAATTTTAAGTTTAGCACACACAAAATGTAATAGAAAAGTCCAGATCCACCCTGGAAAAGTCTAGATAAACCACGGAAAACTCTGGATACACCCAATAAAAGTCTGAAAACCTCCTTCTCTGGAAGTCTGGATAAACTCTAAAACAGCCTGGATACACTTTGGAAAAGTCTGGATATAGCGTGTTAAAGTCTGGATACACTCTAAAAAAGCCTGGGTACACCCTGTAAAAATCAGAATACACTCTAAAAAAGCCTGAGTACACCCTGCGAAAGTCCGGATACACCCTAGAAAAGTCTGGATAAACCCCAGAAGTCTGGATAAACCCCAGAAGTCTGGATACACCCAGGAAAAGTCTGTATCCACCCTGTGAAAGTCTGGATACACTCTAAAAAAGCCTGCATATAGCCTGGAAAAATACGGATACGCCCTGGAAAAGTCTGGATACACTCCGGAAAAGTCTGGAGACACCCTTAAAAACTCTTTATTTTTTTAAGCAAGGGAAGTTTTGAAGTATATTTTTACTCGATTTATTTTATCATTTATTTTTATTATCTATTTTTATTCTTATTAATACTTTGACAGTATTCTTTTTTATAAGAATATATATATATATATATATATATAGTAAAAATTTAAATTCTACTATATAAATTTGTATATTTATCTCCACCTTATTTTGTAGGTGTTTTTGGTGCCTTTACAGATGTTTAGTTTTTCTGACAATATTTTGTTTTGCGGGGGTAAATTTCACCGTTTAGAGGGGGTGTCTTACCCAAAAACTGAAACTCAATAGGCTCCATAAAGAAAATAAATCAACGAGTCCTAGAAAAGTTTATAAAAACTATACGAAACCCAACAAGGTTTCTTTCCTTCGTATAAGGTAAATTTAAACGTGCATACCTTCAAAACTAATCGATGAATTTAAAAAAACTTGATATTTGTAAAGGAAATTTAAACACCTTCAAAATGAGGTACCATACTACCCATGTTCCCTATCTAAATTTTAGAGGTCAATTTTACCCCTTCGTAAGGGTGGAAACCTTAAATTTCCCTCTGTTTTTCCAAAAACGCTATTGCTATATGGCTATTGGCTATTGTAAGTTTTCAAATGAAAACGCCACTGTTCTGTTTTCAATTATTTGGAGCACGATTTCGGAAAAAAAACTCAAACACGTCCATTTTTTATTCAATTCGTAGGGGTGACTTTAACCACCAAAATTTTAAATATTATTACTTGTCCCTTTTCTTATTTAAATTTTGGGAGATATCGTACTCCAATACTCGAGAACGTCTTTGTGTCTTTTTTGTTAAAACACTACGGGTGGTCCAAATTCGAGGGGCCTCTAGAGCTTTGGGCTTTTGCAGCATAGTTACCCCAAAACTTTTACACATGTTAGGGGCTCGATTTTCAAGAGAAGTCGAAAACTAAAAACCGCATTGCGATATGTCAAAGCGTTTCTGAGCTACAGGGTGATTCTGAAAAACGTGCGTTTCTAAAAAGCCTCTACAACTTTTTTATTTGTAAAGATAGAGATTTTCATTAAAAACATGTTTTGACAATTTTTTAAGCACAAATCTACCTGTTTCACCGATTTTGTCTTAAAGCCTTTAGTTCACGAGATATAACACAAAGTTACATTTTTTTAAATGGAATACCCCAATTTTTTTAAAAATTAGTTTTGTAATAAAATTTCCTGTTAAACCATGTGTCATACATTTATTTTTATTAAGTAATTACCATAGTAGGCTGTGTTTAACTCTGACCTATGCAGTTTTAGGGTATCTATCTAGGTAACTATGATCAAATAGAAACAATTGCCATGAGAAACGAGCCCAAGTGTCAAAAGTGGCGTCTTCGTCAAGATAAAAAAAAATTTGAAAAATTTGAAAAGTACGACATGATAAAATGTTATATTGAAAGTAACGAAAATCGACAGACGGCGTTAAATCTATATTTCCAGAGATATCCGAAAAGAAGGCAAAAAATATTTTTGAAGTTAAAACGTCATCTACAAGAATACGGATCCTTTACAAAACCGCGGCCTAGCACGTATAGAAGCGTAGCCAGAGATAGAGAGTTGGAAGAACTAACGGTTCTAGGAGAAATAGAAATTAACCCGAATACTTCCACCAGGGCTATGGAAAGAAACACTGGAATTCCATGCAGCAATGCCGTTCGGGTGTTTAAAAAACACAAGTTTAGGCTCTATCGATCCCGACGGGTGCACCAATTACGGCAACGAGATTTTGCTCCAAGACGTGCATTTTGCAGGTGGTACCTAAATAAAAGCCAAGAAGACCCCGATTTTGGCAGAAAAGTTATTTGGACGGATGAGGCAACGATTTCTAGTGATGGAATATTCGCAAGATATAACTGCTATTACTGGAAACAGCAAAATCTCCATATTATGGTGGAACAAGCGAATCAGGGAAGGTTCAGTTTTAAGGTATGGGTAGGTATCTACAGAGGACAAATTATTGGGCCATATATTTTTGATGGAAATTTAAATGCAGAAAGATACCAACAAATTTTAGAAGAGCAGGTGATTCCCTTTATCGACAATTTGCCACTTCAGCAAAATAATGAGCTATACTTTCAACATGACGGTGCACCTCCTCACAATGCACGAGACATAACTAATTTGCTAAATATTGTGTTTGCCGAAAACTGGATCGGAAATAAAGGCCCTATATATTGGCCCCCCAGGTCTCCAGACCTGACCCCTTGCGACTTCTTTTTGTGGGGGAGAGTCAAAGACCGTATTTCGAAATGGCCCAACTACTAGAAGAGTTGGAATTGGAAGAGGCACTTCGTACTGCATTCAGGCAGCTTCGTGCGGTAGAACTTCTTAATGCGGAAAATAGCGTCAAGAGAAGATGTAGGATATGTTTACAAGAAAACGGCCGTCAATTTGAGCATTTGTTTTCGAATTAAAGAAAATTGTTAGATGTAGATTTTAGGTGTTACATAGTTTACTTAATAAAAATTTTAAATAAAAACTTTTAATAATTTTATTTTTGTTTATTATTTTAGGGTTGGTAATTATAGTAAACTAGAAGTTAAAGTTAGAGGTTGCTGTGTCCCCTCGTGTCGTAGCCAACTTGATTTTGTATGAAAAAAAAACAATAAAATTTTATTTACACAGCGCACAGCGCCTACTATGGTAAATATCAAAATATGCAAATATCTTTTAAACTATTTAATAAAAATAGGTGTATGGCACATCGTTCGACAAGAAATTTTATTAGAAAACTGATTTTTTAGAAAAATTGGGGTATCCCATTTACAGAAATACAACTTTGTGTGATATCTCGGGAACTAAAGCCTTTAAGAGAAAATCAGTGAAACAGGTAGATTTGTCTTTAAAAAATCTTCAAAAAATGTTTTTAATGAAAATCTCTATCTTTACAAATAAAAAAGTTGTAGAAGGCCTTTAAAATCGCACATTTTTGAGAATCACCCTGTAGCTCAGAAACGCTTTGACATATCGCAATGCGGTTTTTAGTTTTCAACTTCTCTTGAAAATCGAGCCCGTAACATGTATAATGGGCTAACTATGCTGCAAAAGCCCAAAGCTATAGAGGCCCCTATCGGATGCTCTGTGGGCTAAAATAATCATACTTAACAAAAATATTTTATGGTAAGATATGGCCAAGTGCACGAAAAGATTTTTGCCACGAAAGATAACAAGATCGAATATGGCCTTCAACAAGGGGTCCAGCAAAATCTCATTAAATCGCATTTAAAGGACGGAGAAGGGGGTTTCATGAATAGGTACGTTTAGCATGTTTCAAATTTTTCATTTATCCGTAACCGTATCGAACTGCGCGTGTTAGACTCGATACGGGTCAGTCCTTACGTTACGTTGAACGTATCGTTACGACCACTGTCCCGTAAACGTATACCATTAGACAATGCGTATACCTAACGTAGCCCGACGAAAATCAGTATTCAATGGTTTTATAACCGCAATTTGTTTTTATTTATCTTTTTAATTTTTTATCTTAAAAAAATGTTATCGACACGACAAAAACGTGGAGTTAACAAGTTTTGGGAATGTAAAATGATGACAAATTACGCGCGTCCGATACGTTTTGTCTCAAACAGCTAAAAGGTATTTTTACATCGATTTTCCGTAGACGTACCTCCGATACGTCAATCAATCAATAGAGACATAAAGCTATTTGTAACTCATCGCGGTATACGTATCCGCATCTAGCGAGAACCAAGCACATTAATTGGTCAGAAACTTGTACCACGTTCGAAAAGAGCAGATATATGCTAATCTAAGGTGTTCTTAAACGTGATAGGTGTTGAGATGCGTTAGGTATCACGTATCGTTACGGCACACGTATCGTATCTCAGCACCTATTGCGTTCAGAAACACCTTAAATTAGCATATCTCTGCTCTTTTCGAACGTGCTACAAGTTTCTGACCAATCAATGTGCTTAGTTCTCGCTAGATGCGGATACGTATACCGCGATGAGTTACAAATAGCTTTATGTCTCTAATATGCATTATTTTAACCTTAGAAAATTTAGATTTTAACCTTAAACATAAATAATTTTCCCTTATTTCACAGGAAAAATATAGGTATTCAGCGATATGAAGAAAAGTCCATGTGTACGAAGAAACACTCAAAATTTAACGAAAAACTGCTACGTTATATTAGGGACTAAAAGCCAAACCACCGCGTAAAAGTAACATAGCTCTGAAATCCAGCGCTCTCATTGGTCAGATCCGACAGAAGTTGTCAATTGCACGTCGAGTGAGTCTGATTTTCATAAGATACGGGTGCTACCGTGCGCTAGGGTGGTGTATCGTTACGTCGCGTCGGCTGATCCGGTAGTTTAAATCGCGTTAGTCGAGATGGAAACGCCTACCTCTGCCTGTTTTCACCAATAAGAGCGCTGGATTTCAGACCTACGTTACGTTTACGCGGTGGTTTGACTTTTAGTCCTTATTCTTCGAAAGGCCCTCGAACACCTCGATTTATTCTTCAAGGCGGTCCTTTTTTGGCTTTTCGAGGGGTGAGCTCAATCAACAGAATTTAAATAGGGAAAGTGGGTTAAGTGATACCTCAGACTAATAACTAAAGAAGAGACCAAACATTCCCTTTGGAAGTTCTCTAATGCTTACAATATGAATACATGAGAAGAAAAGAGATAGACGAATAAAACGGCAACACTTTTTAAAGTCGCTTTTCCCATCACCAGTGGCGGTGACTTTTGCGTGCGTCAACCCACTTCGCTTCAAATTATAAAATAAAATAAGTTTTTAGCCAAAATTAAAATATTAGCCACCTAATTAAAGTTACATTTATAGTGACGTCCAAGGCTTCCTACTTCGTTACTCACGGAAGAAGGAAGCCTTGCATGGACAGCACTACAAGGCCCTTAAACTGCGACCAATATTAACAGCGCTCCACTGCAATAGTTTAAAATTCGTTTTCTTAAATACTTCAAAATTCAAGGTAAGATATTCGCCGAGGTGTCAACTGTCGGGAGTTGTTCCTTGTATCTGCTTAATTACATACTCTATACTTGGGATCTTGAATTTACCAACGCATTCGCCAGAATTCTAATATAGGTGCTGGTGTTGTGATTTAAAACAGTTTGAAGTTCCGGTCCTTAGATTAAAAATACCTAAAACCGCTTCCATGAGTCGAAAATGTTTATATTTTTTTGTGTTTTTTGCAAATAACCTCTCTCCAACAACTTTTGAATACCTATGAAATAATTGAGAGGCACCATGGCCAGTAGGTACGAATTTAAATTAGTTCTTTAGATATTAGCTGAGTTCTCGGTAGCAGAGTACAAAGTTGTTTTAAAATACACCTTGCACAAAGAGATTATAATTTTAGATGTAAAATATATAAATAAGCTACAAAACTACGCCACTGACGAAGCTAAAATGACACAATCTCTTACCTTCAAAATAATAATTCTAGGTAGAAATATTCTGTTTTTTTTTTCATATCGCGCATGGTGCTGGCCCTCAAATAGTAGTTTTCAAAACTAGTGGCTAAAATAGTGCTTTTTTTTTGCACGCGCTGGTTTAAATATCGAGCGCAGCGAGGTATTTAAAAACGCGAGTAAAAAAAGCACAGTTTAGCCGCGAGTTTTTAACACTATTTTTTTTGAATACCTTTATCAAAAAATCCAAGAAAAACAGGAAAATACTTTTAAAAATCTCGAACGCAGAGAACTTCTCGCAACACACCATCTTGACACTATAAATCAAGGCGGCTGGTAAATGAAATAACAATTTAATTTAATTTAATTTAATAGTGCCTTTATTATTTTCTTAATATAAGTACAGTAAACATAAAAATTTTCATTTCGGATGGCGCCATTCAATTACATTGCTCTTCCATGTAACCATCCACTTCGAAGAGATTAGAATAAAAAAGGTTTGAAGAGTAGCCTTGCATCTATTATTAATAAGAAATCTAAAACTAAGTGACATATTCTAAATATAGTAAATACTTCTATACCAGCAAATGATAAAACGATTCAAATGTTTTTCAGTCGGTTTGTATCGTTAGATGTTTGTTTGTCTTGTATGGATCTACGCTTTGGTTGATTTTTTAAACTTTGAAATGGTTTTAAGAAATTTTAGCTGTGGGGGAAGCTTATTAAATAAGTTGTCTGCTGAATATGCAAAGCTTCTCTGAAACTGTGAAGTTCGGTGACGGGGGATTAAATAAAGGTGAGAGTTTCTAGTTCTGTTATTATTTCTACCTAGTTTATTTAATTTTTAAAAAAGATTTTGGGGGTTTTTAGTCTGTTCAATTTTATACACCAAATTGTATGTGTGCAGTTTTACTCTCTCATCCTTTTTCAGCCATTTTGACTCTGCGTATTTTTCAGTCACGTGATCGAATTTTCTTAGATTGTAGGCGAAGCGAATACAAGCGTTTTGGATTTTTTGCAAACTATACTTTTCAGTGCACGTCAGTGCAGGCCAGTACACAATATCGGCGTAGGCTAGAGTTGACAGAATAATCATCACATAGTCTTAACTTGATTTGTAGTGTAAGAGCATTTTATGCAAGTATAAAAGTTTCAACTTACCGAAGGAAGATTGAATTAATTTTTTTACATGACCCACGAATCTAAGTTGACTATCCATAATCAACCCTAAGTTTCGTGCCTCTTCCTTTGGTGCTATCAGCGAATTGTTTAAAACGATCTTAAAATCAAGACTATTGACGACCTTATCTCTTTGTGTGCCAAAAACTAGCATTTCGGCTTTTTTTTCATTTAGTTAGTTTATGTGCACTGCCCACCTCCGACATGCACTGCAACTCCGAATTGATAACCGTGGCCATTTTTTTTAATTAATTTATTAGAAAAGAGTGCAGCAACTGCGAGTCATCAGCAAACTGGTAAAACTTACTGTTTTTAAGATATTCCGAAAAATCTGCTGTATAAATTGAGAACAAGAGTGGGGAAAGCACACTTCCTTGAGGTACACCTCTTAAGTTTGGCCTCTGCTCTGAAACTTTGCCATCAGATAGAACCCTTCTCCTGGGAGATAGAAAGTCGGTGAAGAACTTTAAAGCTGTATTATTTATACGAAAATATTTGAGTTTTTTAAGACAAATTTAATGATCAAGTATATCAAACGCTTTACAAAAATCTAATAGGGTCAAACAAGTGACTACTTGCCGATCGGTTGCTGCAAATATGTCATCTGTAACCTCTAGGAGCGCGATAGTTGTACTATGATTAGTTCTAAACCCGTGTTGGCAGCTGGGTATAATACCATGAGTTTGTGCGAATTGATTGACTTGTGAATAAACTATTTTTTCAAGCACTTTTGAAAGGTTCGGAAGTACGCTTATGGACCGTATTTGTGAGAGATTCGTTGGGTATGAAACTTTTGGAAGTGGCAGAACATTGGCTTCTTTCCAGGAAGAGGGGTGAGAACCTGTAGTCAAACATTTATTGATTATATAGGTAAAATGATTAAGCAGATCGGGATTTAAGGGTGGAAATAACTTTATTAACTTTCTCAAGGGTCACAGTGCAAAACTCGAAATCATGAGTTATTTTTGGGTTTTCAGTGTGGGTGTTCACAATCGTTTCCATAGCGATGTGTTTACTCGGTGACGTTTATTGTTGCGACATTTTAATCTTTGATCTTTGACAATTTGATATTTTGACGATACAGAAATCATTTTTTGCACCCGTGATCAATCATCATGTTTTTGATGAAGGTATAAAAAAAAGACTTAATATGGTACTTTTTTTTTAAATAGTCAAAATAAAAGTCAAAAATCACAAAAAACCACCAAATCCCGTTAAAAACACTGCGAACGAAAAATACTTGTCATAATTTATTCGCTTTGATCCAACGTTGCCGGTTTGCATTTTTTTTTTAATTAATTAAAAATTCATTGATAGTAATTACTCAAATTAGAAAATTTAGTTATTAGTCTGAGGTAACATAGTAAATATAAATAAAAAAGTGATTCAAAAACTGTATTTAGTTTTGTTCTTACAAAATCCCGCGCATTTTATGGGAAAATGAACCTTATGGATGGTTGATCGGGGTAGTATTGTTTACTGTTATATCTCTTATCATTTTTTAATCTTAGAGTGATACCTTATTGTAAAGGTCTTTCAAATGCCTTTACACAAGTGTTAAAATTTTAAAAATCTAACGATTAGTTTTTTAGAGACCAACGCAAAAATCCTTTTCTTTTACGCAATTAATAGTTTATTTTTGAGAAATTAATAGTACATTTTATCATATCATTTTTTCTTCTAGGATACATACCTACGAGGAGGAAAATTTATCTATACAATTTTAGCTTACTTTGAAAGTGAATATCTGGGAAACGAATCGCTAGATTTTTAAAATGTTTACATGTTTGTAAAGGCATTTGAAAGGTCCTTAAAATAAGGTATAACTTGACCCACTTTCCCTATTTAAATTTTGGTGGTGAAACTTACCCCACCAATGAGGTCTGTCCATCGATATATAGTTAGTATGTCGATGGGTATGTCCTAAGAAAATTCCAATATAACCAAAATGTGTTCTCCTTGAATAACAAATCGACGTGTTCGAGGGTTTTTTGAAAATCGTACTCTAAATACTCGTAAACGCCGTTTTCGTTGGGACACCCTGTAGGTGACATGAACGAAATAACACAGTCTACAGATTTCGTTGCTAATACGGCAAAATGCTCTTATCTAAATACCCCTTAAAATAATTAACACCGTATTATTTAGGGAGGAACCGACTTTAAGCCTAGGTCAGCGGTTGTTAGTCATGTTTACCAAATTTAGTAGAACTACCTGTATAGAAACCCGCACACCAAAATAAACGCATCTTGGTGTAAAATATCCGTAGTTTTAGGATATTTTATAACTGTGTTAAAGTGACCTCGATTCTCCTTCTGTGTTATTGTCCCTATTTTTTTGTAATTTTTAAAATTTTTACATAAAAGTGTCCCTAAGCGAAAATCCTACCATGATTTTATTTTAATTTAAAGCTATTTGTTAGCAAATTACGGAAAACTACCAAATAGATGACACTCTGTGTTTTCCTTACCAATAGGTGACAGCTTGATTTGGCGCCGCCATTACGTCTTATAAAATTTCGCGGTGGGGGGGGGGGGAGATGTATATATGGTGCCGCACTCAAAAACTTTTAAAAATAGTGCTTTCTGATTAATTTCCTTAAATAGGTAAGCCATTGAAGACTACAGATTCGCACGTAATATATTTTTGTTTGGATACGATGTTGCATCCGTTACTATGAAATGGCTGAGGTGATAAATCCGGCGGGTATTCTGTGCTGAATCTACAGGTAAAAGCCTGAGCGGGAGCGGTTTAGTAGGTCTTCGGTTCGATTAATGTGCATCAGAAAAAAAAATAGCTATTTATATTAAAAAGCAAGGGCGGAGTCCTTGGATTTAGTCAATACTAGATTTGATGCAAAAATCATGTCATAAATGAGCCGCGGGCGAAAATTTTGAAAAAAAATATAGCTAAATGCTTTAAATATGGTTGAAGAAAATTAGCTAAAATAGTACTAATCAGTGATATTATATCGCCGCAGGCAAAATTTTTTGCCATTTAAGTAAAAAATTCTTTGCGTCGGGGATTGGGTTGAGATGTGATCTAGTCTTAAATCTAGATTGGCTGATAAAATTATGCCATAGATGCGCCGCAGGCGAGAAAATGTAATTTTTTACACGCTTTGAATGCTGTTGACAAAATTGCTTAAAATTAAACTAAAAATGTGCCTGCAATCAATGCATCGCAGGCAAATTTTTGATCTTTCACGTTTTTTGGGAAATATTTGGGTTAGGATCTAGTCTTAGCAGGCAAAATTTGTTTTCCATTTAAGCAAAATATTTTTCACACTTCTTGAGGAATATTTAAAAAATAGTGCGCTGTCAAGGGGTATGGGGTACGATAGAATCTGGCCTTTAATCTAAATTTGCTGAAAAGATCATGCCATAAATGCGCCGCAGATACTAATAATGTTATTTTTGACACTTTTTGAATGCTGTTAACAAAGGTTGCTAAAAATTAAACTAAAATTGTAATAAAAATGAGAAGATCAAAAGATCTTGGGAGGAAAGAACGAAAATTCAAAATTGGATGAGTGTCCCACAAGGGACACACAAAAGACCAAAGCGAAAGAAGAAACAATTAAACGATGTTTCGCCCGGGCTGACCAGCGTGGGTTCGTCAGTGGATTCACTAGTCACCCTCAATCCAGACATCATTTAGCACCATCGCACACTCTGACTTCCAACTCTGAATCACTCACAAATAGGTATCGTTCCGCATGGTACTTATTATAAGTCACCTGATACGGGTTCGTCCTGGCGTGTTTATCTTTCCAATAGGAATATGCTCCTAAGACAATTAAAACAAGAAGTTAAACTTCCAAATCACTTACATCAACCGAAAAAAATCTAAAAATCAGAAGATCAAAAGATCTTGGGAGGAAAGAACGAAAGTTCAAAATTGGATGAGTGTCCCACAAGGAACACACAAAAGACTAAAGCGAAACAAGAAACAATATATATATATATATATATATATATATATATATATATATATATAAGTACCATGCGGAACGATGCCTATTTGTGAGTGATTCAGATTTGGAAATCAGAGGGTGTGTTGGTGTTAAATGATGTCTGGATTGAGGTTGACTAGTGAATCCACTCACGAGCCCATGCTGGTCACCCCGGGCGAAACATCGTTTAATTGTTTCTTCTTTCGCTTTTGTCTTTTGTGTGTTTCTTGTGGGACTCATCCAATTTTGAATTTTCGTTCTTTCCTCCCAAGATCTTTTGATCTTCTCATTTTTAGATACTTTTCGGTTGATGTAACTGATTTGGAAGTTTAACTTCTTGTTTTAATTGTCTTAGAAGCATGTTCCTATTGGAAAGATTAACACGCCAGGACGAACACGTATCAGGTGACTTATAATAAGTACCATGCGGAACGATGCCTATTTGTGAGTGATTCAGAGTTGGAAGTGTGCGATGGTGTTAAATGGTTAAATGATGTCTGGATTGAGGGTGACTAGTGAATCCACTTACGAGTCCACGCTGGTCACCCCGGGCGAAACATCGTTTAATTGTTTCTTCTTTCGCTTTGGTCTTTTGTGTGTTCCTTGTGGGACACTCATCCAATTTTGAATTTTCGTTCTTTCCTCCCAAGATCTTTTGATCTTCTCATTTTTAGATTCTTTTCGGTTGATGTAACTGATTTGGAAGTTTAACTTCTTGTTTTAAAATTGTAATAACTAATTTTATTGATGTTATGGCTCCGCAAGAAAATTTTTGTTAAATTAAAGCAAAAAGTTTTCAAAAACTTTAATGTTTTTTGTGAAATATTATTAAAAAAAATCGGTTGGGTTGGCTGCAATTACCTTTGCGTGCGCGAGCGCGGCGCCGCGAGCCGCGCCAGCGCCGGCCTTGTTTCTAGTAATATTATGCTCCTTTAACCTGTCGCCCTCGTGCGGCGGGCGAGTGACAACCCAAATTCATTATTCAAAACTCTTTTTAACATCCAGGAGACTTAACAACATAGCTTGGGTATAAAGCCACTATGATGTTATCTTAAAAATGGATGATTTTAAATAAAGAAAAGATGTTTTTTATGGAATGTGCATATAATATAAATACAGAACTCTCGTGATATAGAGGTAAAGCATAAGCTAGTAGCTTATGAGTGCTATTGAAATATGAAAATAGTAGTTTTAACAACTAGTGGCTAAAAAAAGCACAGTTTAGCCGCGAGTTGTTAACACTATTTTTTTTAATACCTTTATCAAAAAATCCAAGAAAAACAGGAAAATACTTTTAAAAATCTCGAGCGAAGAGAACTTCTCGCAACACACCATCTTTACACTATAAATCAAGGCGGCTGGTAAATGAAATAACAATCGTTTCCATAGCGATGTGTCTTTTTACTGGGTGACGTTCATTGTTGCGACATTTTAATATTTGACAATTTCATATTTTGACGATATTTTTAAATAATTTTTTCTTAAATACTTGGTGAAAACTGGCGGAAATGGCTTAATTCTTAGGCAAGAATAAGATTTTTTCAATATTACTATTTTCCGCTATTTCTCTTTAACTTTGGGTAATCTTTTTTGGCACCCGTGATCAAAAAAAAAGTTTTTTTGCATCGGTAACCAAAAAGGCCATGCTTTAGTTATCTGCAGACAGTTACTAAAATCATGTATTTGATGAAGGTATAAAAAAAGTTTTTTAGAATAATTGGTGTCAGCCATTAGCTGACACTGACTGTTATCTATCAGATTTGATTTTTTTTTAATTCATTGGCTAACAGAGTCCATTGTTAAAAACTGTTTATATGCACATTTATTTTAACACCATGCAAGTAGCATTGGGAACTAATAGATGATATAGGGTATCAGGGTGTCAGGCATTGGATTGTGTTTTATATATTATAAATATATATTATAAAGTATACAAGTATCTCACAGTTTTTGTTTCAAAAATGGACAAATATTAAATTTTTATGGAAGAAGTCAAAGTTTCAAGCTAAGTACCGTTGTTATAGAAAAAAACTATAATATATACAAATATAGGTACACATAAAAAAGCATTTTAAACTTTTTTAATAATAAGATAAACTAAATTATGGATAAAACAATTACACAAAAAAAAACAATTACAAAATAATCAAGTTGATATTCGATAGTCATTGAAAGTACCAGACGCCATTTTTTTTTAATTAGTTTAGTCCTAGGCAAGAGACCTCGAATAAGTACCACACGACAAAAAAAAATTCGGAGTCAATGACCATTTGTGCCAAGTTTCATCGCTCCACCATAATTTCTAATCCTTTAACATTTTTTTTATTTTCGGAAATAGGGGCTCTTTTCAGAAAACTTTATGTTAGCAACATTTATCAAAAATTATCTAAGGTTCTACTCATTTTGCATGCAAGTTTCACTGCTTAATTATTATTTTTTCTTAATTAAACTTCTTATCTTTTGACTTTTGACTAGCATGGGTATAAAAGAACCTCTCTAGCATAGCCCCGCCACAGTTTTTTTGCATATGTAATAGCAGCCCTAAAAGGTAATGAATAGAGATACAAAAAAATATAGCCTTATCGAAATCTGGCAAAGTTTGTAGAAATGCCAGCGGGAGATATTGCGTTATTATTTTATCAGGAAAATTTTCATAATTTTGCATTAGTAGATTTTTCAAATTTAACCGTTGCTGAGGACGCTACTGAAAAAAAAATGACCAAACTGTGACAAGATTAAAAGGAATATTTAAATAACAACAAAAATGGCAACATATATATATAAGCAAAAAAACTAAAGTCCCTGATGCTGCAGATTAAAAAAAAAACAATTATTTCGGTACCCTTTGTGCTAAAAAGGCCACGGGTAGCGTAATCTGCACCAAAAAAATATTTTAAAAAGCAGCAAAAGAAAGGTAAGATAATGGGTCAATTTTTAAAGTCAATAAATATAATTTCGGAATTTAAACCCAAAAACCAGAACAAATGAGAGTAACTTGCAAAGAAGTTGTAAAAGCTGAAATTTTAACATTTTTCCAAAACGAGCCGCTACTGTTTTCATACCACTTAGTAGTAGTAGTAACTAGGGGGCGACTCAAGACTTCGCAAGTAGGCCCAATCAGTCCCTTTTTACCTTACCCCAGCCCAGCCCCCTAATCCACCACCTGTACCGCTTGAACGGTAGTGGGCTCTCCGGACCTTCCTTCACGGTACTTTGGCCCACTTGAGAGCTCGTACCACTTACTTTTAAACAAAAACGATTACCTTGTTAAATAAACCAATGATTTGGCTTTCTGAAAATAAAAAATTTTCTTTAGTGGGACCTTGCTTTTTGAGATATTCATGAAACACTTGAGTAATGCTTAGATTTTCCCCATTTCTATTAAAAAGTCGGTTACCGCCCCCCCCCCCAAGGGACGTAGGCCGAAATTATTTGACTTTTGATTGTAATATAGTCATGGTGTCATGCCATAAAAGTTTAAACAATCTTTGATCATTTTTTGAAAATTTTAAGGAAATAAACGGACTACCTGTAATAAAGGTTCAAACTAAATATATAATAACAAACAAGTTTTAAAATTTGTATTATATTAGAAAAATTGGGTTTTTTTTTAGTAATTTTTTTCTTAAGAGTGTCATCTATTGTTATTTTACCTTATACAGCTTTTACAACTTTTTGAAGCATTAAAATTCATTTGTTTCGCATTTAATTTTTCGATAGGTCAATTTTAGTAAATTTTTTTAACAATGAATTTTGTTATTTTTTCTTGCGGTAAACGTAGCAATTATGGCTAGTCGAGCTGCTATCAGAGCTTTACTGACCGCATTCACCATTTATTAGGAGTAATTAGGAGTCGTAAACCAAGCGATATAAAAACTAAGTTAAAAAAAGTTGCTAAAGATAAAGATTTTTTTACCTCCAAATCACTTGGTATAATATAATAATATTTTTCCTATAAATTATTCATAATTTTATCACAAATTATATTATCAATCTCAAATTGTACCGGAGTATGAAGATAAAACGTGTGTTGTCACAGAGCTTACTAATTTATCCGTGACAACGAAAATCACGTTTTGTGTAAAACACTGGTTTTAAAACAAATCCATCGAAATTTTAAAATAAAATCGTATTTTCACCCGAATATTTTGCAAAAATACTTTATAATCTGGGGAAAGTCCACATATTGAACTCGTAGTCAATCATACGCAGTTGCACTTTTTATTTATTTTTATTGATCCTGTTTATTAATGTTTATAATTAATCTCGTAATTATTAATTCAGTACAGAGCAGCTGACTGCAAAGTATGATGTCTTTGCTTCAGAAGTTGGGTAACAGGCGTTATGAAAAAAACAGAGTAAAAGCTATTTGTTAGAAACATGAAAGTCATTTTAAGAAAGATTACCTTACAATTTTTAAAATGTGTAATACCTGCTTTAGAATTTTTTATTCAAGAATGAGATTTTGTGGCAGGCGTTACAAAAGAGCCCAGTTTTTCAATAGCGCTTTAAACTCGGTTTGGAGTTTAAACTTGGGTTAAGTTTTTCTTGGTTGAGGCGTAAACCGACTTTGGAAGCAGGTTTATGCTCAGTTTTCCCAAACGCAGTTTAAAGCAAGTTTTAAATACAAAAATCGTATTTTATAGAAAAATTAAGTGTAGAAATTTATAGTTTATGCTTTTACTAGGGGAAAAAAGCCAAATTTTGTCTAAATTTGTGAATTTTATATATATTTTTTTTTTAATTGGTAAATTTGGACTATAGTGAACTGCATAGCGCACAAGGCTGATTTTGGCTTGTGTTGTTTGGTTGTGTAAACAAATAATTTTTCTTGAAATCTGTCCAATCTACTTTGACATTTATGATGGGGACTTTCTAAAACGATTTTGTTGGTGAATCAAATAAAGGAACAAATAGAATCCCCTACACAAGGGTGAGAGTATAAAAGTAAAACAAAATATCAAAGTCCCTTTAGTCCTCTATTGTTTTATATTGTCAGTTTTTATGGCCGGTTTTGTTTAGTCCTTTCATCTATTTGGACCTGATTTTTTAGTGGCTTTTTTTAAATCTTTGTATTTTGTTTTAATCTTGAAAAATTGTCCCACTCTCACTATTAAACGAAGATTTGATTTTTCATACCCGAGGGAACACCTCAAAAACGTCCAAAAAACACACACAAAATTTCGTAAAATTCTTGTCAAACGTCAAATGTCACTGATATTTCAGTAAAATGTTGTTCGAGTTTGCGCAATTATAAGAAAATGGTTACCAAGTTCAATCCCTAGATAGCTATCGTGCGAGGTGACCTTATTCTGGTTTAAACTTGGTTTGAACTAAACTTTACATTTGAATTGAACAACCTCTCATTGAAAATAAACTTTGTTTGGAGAAAAACTAAGTTTAAGTTAAACTAAGTTTAAACGACTATTGAACAACCGGACCTTAGTGTTATGAAACAATACTTTTCTTATACGTTATTAAAAAGTTTTCCAAATACAAACCTATCAATTATTACTCCGATCTGGAAATTTACATAAACGGCGTTTGATTCTTTCCGAAGTCGAATGGTTTCTCGTAAAACTTGAGATTTACATAAAGCTACACTTCAAGCTGTGAAGAAAATCAGCTTGCTCTTATTTATTAACATAAATTTTACCCTGGTATATTATAGTTGAATCAAGATTAATTAATAACTTAAATTTAAACACGCGTGGGATACACAACTAGGGCGAGTTTTTAAATTCATCAGATTTTTTCACCGATGTCATCGGTTTTTTGACAGATGATATATGACGTTAATTTGATATTGTGGGAAAGTTATCAATCTTGATTCAACTACATGAGTTCGATGAACCATCGAAAATTAAAAAAAAAACGCGATAAAAATTAGTCACTAAGAATCATAGATGAATTTACAAACTTGCCCCTACAAAAATGCTGGCACTTTTTGTAAGTTGAACAGAAAACCTGATAAAAACTAAAAAAGTTTTCAAAAAACTGATATGTTCAACACTAAAAACCAAATTAGTTCTGACCGGTGCGAAACTACTTAAGGCGGGTTTACCCAACTTTTCATATTGATAATTCATAACTTTAATTCATAGTGTATTAACACAATTTTAGTGTTAATACATAATTTACCAGGACCTGTTTATCCAAGAGTTTATAAGCATAGTGCATTAGGATAAATTTTGAAAATTAACATACCAAATTGACAAAAAAGAAGAACAAAAAAAATGTTTTTCTTTGCCTAACCTCAACAGGTTAGGTATTCTTTCTTCTTGCTAAATTTCTGTTTTCTAATATCACCTAAAATCAATCACTCCCATTTTGAAATCAACCAACCAAAATGTTTTCTTTGCGTTTTTCATATTGATAGTGCATAAAGTTAACCTACTTTTAAATTATGCACTGTACTTATGAATTGTGAATTATAACTATGAAAACTTGGGCAAACACTTCTATTAAGAATAATGTATTTAACATTATGACTATAAATAAAATTGTGCTTAGGTTATAAATTATCAATATGAAAAGTAAACCCGCCTTTAGTTCCTATAAGTTGAAAAGGCCATTATAAAAGTTTAAAAGAAATCTGGCAAGTAAGCTGGGTTTAGGCGCTAGTTGGTCCTATTTCGCGGTGCCTAAAGGCGCAATTACACAGACGAACATGCTGAAACAAAAGCTCGTGCAAAAGATCTGAAATTTTTTGCGATAATATTTTTGTGAGCTTTTCTTTGAAATTTTGTTCGGGTAAATCTTTGAGAAAATTTTTGCTATCTATTTTGGAAAAATATTTATAAAGGTGACAATAAATATAATTTCACATAAGTGATCAGTGATCTCAATTCTTTAAAAACATGGAACACCAACTTTTGTTTTAAATTTTTATCAAAAAAAGCCGACGGCAAGCGAAACATTATTATTGGCCATCAGTTTTGTCACATGCAATGTTAATAGTTTACCATAGAGGTACTAACATTTCATTCTTTTCTCTCACTTTTTTTGGTTTTCTTACATTGAAAAAAGAAAACGGAAATATCTTCGAACTAATTACATTTTAAAATACAGGTGGACATGTTTAGGGGACTGTTCTGGAGAGTAGTAATTTTTTCAGAATCCTGGGGGGGGGGAGGTTTAAAAAAGTCGGAACGCAGGGCTGTCATATGCTGCATAAACCAATTTTACTCTGCTCTAAACTACTTTTTAATTTTTTTTAACTACCAACAATATAATATAAAAATTTTGTTGGTAGTTATTAAATTAAGCATCCCGAATTGGGTCGGGTTTGGTATATTTGGTATATTTTGGATTACAAAGCTTAGGAATTCGAAATTCGGGTCATATTTCGCTAATATGAAATATTAATTGTTTTGCATGTACAGGGTGATTCACCATATTTTCCACCCCACCATCACAAAACTTACTTTTTTTGTTACTGATCAAACTTTTCTGCGCGCGATTTCGAAGTTTTTTTGGTAATTTAGCGATATTTCACGTTTTTTCGGATGATTTCCCATTTTTCTTAAGGTTGTCCAATGCAAAGAAGTTATCGAAAATCTGGAAAAATTTCTCTCTCTCTCTAGATTCAAATTATTATTGTTTTTAAAATTAAGAATCGTCAAAAATTTCAATATTTAAAAAATCGGAAACGCAAGTTCTACAATAAAATAAAACAAAATAAAAAAATTAGAGCGTACACACGCATATTTTTTTTTGCATCGGAGAGCCCTTTCTTTACTCAAAGATTTTTTCTACAACTTTCATAAAAAAAACTGCGTTGACCCTTGTTTGGTGTCATGTAAAATTTGACCAAAACCCCCTCTCACTACTCTACGGCTTTTAACTTCTCATAATTCGTACATTTTACAGTCAATAATTACGTGCCATTAATTGTTATTTTCTTTATTGTATCTCGTTTTTTTTGACAACCCCAAAAAAGTTACAAGTATACTGGCATATATAAAAATCAGATCATTCGAAGTTGCTTATGAGGTAAAATGTGAATTTCGGCATCAAATCGTTTTTCCGTCGGAAAGCACTTGATTAAAAATACCTTGTTTTAAAACTTTAAAAATTTAATTTTTAGATTTTCTATTTTGAGTTAATTTCAATGAATTTCAATAAAAATATATATTTTGAATTTTTAAGAAATTTCTATACCAACATTTCTTCAAACTAATTTTGCTCTAACATTCTCTCCAAAATTTTCGTGAGCTTTTTTGTACGAGACTTTGCTCAAACTTTTCTTTGAACATTTTTCTCATGAGGCTCGCGTAAATGTTCGTCGGCATTTCAACATCAAAGGAAAGCTCGTCTGTGTAATTGCGCCTTAATGCTGCTTTTCACACGATTTTTAACCATCAAACAATTATTTCGTTAATTGTACAAATTAAAATCTCAAAAAAATACTATTGTATAAAAGTATTTTGGATATGTTTATGTAGATGTAAATAGAACAATTTTTTATTTTCCTCAGAAACGTACCATCCACTTTCTCTTTTCGTCAGCTATTGTTGCACCCATAAGCCACACTTTTCGCATTGTTCTGTCCTATTTTACAGAAGTAGAAGAAGTCAGAAATAGCACAAAAAAATAAAAATTTAATTCATGCAAACGCCAAAATGGGTACACCAACCGAATGTCAGCCGACCGACAATTGGTTTCACTTTCGTGTCACAGAGATTATACCATACTCTAAGGTAATATGGCACAAATAATAAAGTTTACCTTAAAAATTGTACATAATGCAGTACAATTTAATAGCGTATTCCTTTGGTAAAATTAGTGCACAACTCATTCGGTGTACCTGTTTCATTGGGGTGCACTTTCTTTCAGTTCAGTTTTATTGTTCCATTGGACAACTGACAATTTCAGTTTTGCACTGAGTGCAGCATTTTCTGCACCCGGTCTGAGAGCCGATGTCCACCGAAAACTTTTTCCCGCCATTTTATTTTTAAAAATCATAGTAAAAAAAAAATGGCCAGAAAGGCGAAAAGTAATATTGCCAAAGATTTTTTAAAATTTTCTAGTTTTTTTATCGGGAGTTTTATGCGTTAACATACGTTCGTGAGGCAACCCCCAAAATCAAAAACCTTATTGAAAATGTGATACATAAGTACAATGACAAGAAGGTAGGTAGGAATACTATCATCATCATCATCATAGGCAATCACTCGATACCGAGTATGATTTTCCTCTATTCTGTATCGTCGCTATCTGTTGTGCGTTTTTTGATGGCTATGTAAGCCAATTCTCGAGCCGCACACCCTTCCACAGTCCTGGCACACCCAGTCTCCGACAGCAGCCGGGTATTGATGGTCATCCATTCTTCCATTTTGTCGCTCCTTTCTACGTTCTCTCTTTTCCGTCTCTAGTCTACGTCGTTGTTCTTCAAAAGTTTGTGCTCCCTCATGGACTGTTCGGCGCCATGAAGCCCTATCGTTTGCCGTGGTCTCGAAGCTGTTTATATCGATGTGGCCCTTCATCATATTGCCTTTGAGAACGTCCTTGTACCTTTTTTGTCGACCTCCTTGATTTATCTTTCCCTCCTTCAGTTGTCCATAAATATCTGCTTTGGGAGACGTGTTTCAGGCATGCGTATAATGTGACCAGTCCAACGAAGCTGGTGCTTGAAGATAATGGCTTCTATACTAGTTTTTCTGGCTTCTTCTAAAACACTTATGTTTGTTCGTCGGTCATGCCATTTGATTCTTAGTATTCGTCTTAAACAACTTTGGTGATATTTTTCTAGTCGTTTGATATGCCTTCTGTAGGTGGTCCACTTTTCGCATCCGTATGTTAGAGTTGGTATTATAACTGTGTTGTAGACACGAAGCATTGATGTCGTGATTGTTGAAGACTCTCTCCGAAAGCCGTCCGAACGCTGCGCTAGCACATTTTAGGCGATGCTGTGTTTCTGCGTCAATAGTTGCATTTGATGATAGGTGGCTCCCAAGGTATGGGTAATGTTCCACGTTCGGCAGAGGATGGCTATTTATGGAAATGTTTGGAGCTTGGGGATTCGTACCTGGTTCTGGTTGGTGGAGAATTTGCGTTTTGGCAAGATTGACCTCTAAGCCAATGCTTTTGTAGGCTTGGTTAAATGCGTTGATTACCAGTTGTAGACCTTCCTCTGTATCGGCCATTACGACGGAATACTATAGGTCTACTATATAAAACTACTATAAAACAAAAAAAACAACGAGTAAAAATAAGGCAACAACTGCAACAGAAATAAGTTCTAGCAGGTCGCAGGACTCAGTAACTTCTCTTATGTCTGCATGGAAAGATATGCAATATAGTTTACTAGTCACATTTAGTGTCTGTTTATGCTACCTATACGCCTAAGCTCTCACCTAATATTCGTAGCAACAGTAAGGGCTCTGGCATAGGTAAAAATGTATGTTCCATTCAAACTGTACCGGTGCACTTTTTGACAGCACCGGACGAGTGTTAGTGCACAACTGGCTGTGCACCGGAGCACTTAATTTTACCAAAGGAATACGCTATAATTTTCAAAATACTCTTGTAAGTTTCCCATTCAATTTGAACATATTATATACATAATAGGTTGTTATAACCATGCAAATATTTAAACTAAAAGTACTGTTCAACTACATTTGTTATAGACAATAGAGAGTTTAAGAAAGTCAAGACACGCAAACTTAAAGTCGTACGCTAATTCACGATTTAGCGTATTAATTGAAACTTTAAAATTTAGAATTTTTTGATTGGTTGTGTGACCGACACAACCTTAAAACTGTGTCAGTTTTCAGTGACTAAAGAACATCGCACTGGATACATAGGATCCTGGCGATCTACCAATTTCTTTTACTTTTTGATATGTTCTTTTCCTAGGTCAGAGAAGTATTTTTGGCAATAAGAACTTTTGTGTGGCTCTTCCGGATACGCTAAAAATCATCCCTGAACTCTTTAACATTTTTGACATTTAGATCAGTGTTATTGCTGTTTTTGAAAACATTTTTTTTTTAACGTCGACAAATTTTCAACAACGCCTTTAACCTTTCTTGCGAAAATTGCCAAAGTTAAATGTAACTGTTAAGATTACTGAATATTAAAAATTAAAATTGGCGACCTTAACAAGATCTTAATGTCAAAAATGTTAAAGTTTTGGCTCATCCGGAAGAACCATTAGCAAAAATGCTTTTTTGAAGGAGCTTCCATGTATCTAGTGCGATGTTTTTTCTCCGGATGACCCAGAGTCAAGCACGAACTAAGCAGGGAGTGATTCCAAGTTAACGTTACGTTAGCGTTTTGCTAGCATTGGAGTTATGTACGTTAACGTCGGCAGGTAGGTCGTAAACACTGGTTAAAAAACGTGTGAGAACGCTTAATTCCACGTTTACGTTAAATTATTTGACGTGCTTAAACTGTCTAATATGAAATTATCATAAAGTTGGTAAAAATTAACGTTAATATAATCTGTTAAATTTCCGTTCTTTTGTGTCAATGTGCAAACAACTGAATTATTTTCTATAATATTTGTTTAGCTGCTGCTATTGTATTATAGGTGATTTATTTAAATTAATAACATAATTAGTATCGAGGTACAAAGTTCTAAAATACAAAAAAAAAACAACAACAACAACAAGCAAAAGCAATTAACCTATAATTGGCAAAATAACAATTTTTTTAAACTCCTGTTCATTTCAAGTTTCCTGCACCACATTCAAGATGGCAATTTGACATTTAAACACAAAAATTAAATGGAATTGCAGCTAACTTAACCTATCCTTTTTTAAACATTTCACAAAACAAATATTTTTAAAGGATTTTTGGTTAAAATTTGAAAAATTAGCAACACATCTAGAATTGTTTGAAAGTTTGAGACAATGATGTGTTTGAAATTAACTCTGTGTTTCGGACTTCCATTGTCTATATTTTATTTATACACGACGTTTCGATCAGTACAATCTCTGATCGTCTTCAAGTGCAAACTACAAGCTATTCCTAAGGCTACGTACTATTATACTATCACTAAACCGTGAAGTTTAAGAAGTTGGCTCCGCCCAAGAAGAGGCTTCCAAATATTTGGAATTTCAACACTTGGCTTACTGAAAATACCCTGATTCTGCCCAATAAAGGCAGCTTAAAGGAATTTTCGTTTCTTTCAGTGTGACTCCTTGTGCTAAACCTTTGCTTGTGACTACTTCATTCGGTGTTGTTTTGACCATGCATGTTCGGCGATTCCTGGTTTCGTTGTTTCACCTCTTTGGGTATTCGTCTGATGTTCCTTAAGCCTAACAGATAGTGGTCTTTTTGTTTCGCCTATGTATTATTCACCAGACTCACAGGGAACTTGGTAAATGCATTCTTTATTTTGTTTGTTCTCCGGTTTGTTTTACTAAGAAGGCTTTCAACACTTGGTTTACTGAAAATACTTTGATTCTGCCCAATAAAGGCAGCTTCAAGGAATTTTCGTTTCTTCCAATGTGACTCCTTGTGCAAAACCTTTGCTTCTGTCCACTTCATTCGGTGTTGTTTTGACCATGCATGTTTGGTGATTCGTGATTTCGTTGTTTCACCTCTTTGGGTATTCGTCTGATGTTCCTTAAGCCTAACAGATAGTGGTCTTTTTGTTTCGTCTACGTATGATTCACCACACTCACAAGAAACTTAGTAAATGCATTCCTTATTTTGTTTGTTCTCCGGTTTTGTTTTACTAAGAAGGCTTCAATTTGTAGTATTAGATTTAAAAGCTTTTTTAATATTAAAGTTGTTTGCTACTCTGATACTCCTTTAATGTATAGAATTATAATGAATGCATTTGCCTGGTTTTGGTATTGTAATCTCTGTCCTGTTTGCTGAAATTTAGAAATAGTGTCTGTTATAAGCTTAAGGCTGTAACCATTCTGCTGCAGATCCTTCTTAATATTTCTTATTTCGATTTCGAAGTCGGCTCTGTTATACAAAGTTCTTATAATGCCTCGTTTGGTTGAAGCAAAATTATTTGAACCTTGATTTAAATACTGTACTGTGTGAGTGGGTTTACGATAGACTGTTGTTCTGATGTCGCTTTCTACTCTTTTGACAAATACGTCAAGAGAAGGAATTTGACAATTTTGCTACAACTCCATTGTGAATTTAATGGTGGGTCTTATGTTATTTAGGTGGTAAAGAAATTCTGGAAGTTGTTGGTCATTCCCGGTCTAGACAATAAAAGTATCATCAACGTACCTTAACCACAGCTTAGGTTTATATTTTGCAGTATCAACCGCGTGTGATTCGAACCACTGCATCTAACATCTAGAATTATTACCATTTATGTTTTTTTACTAACCAATTCAATCCTTTCCCTGCTCTCGCAAAAAAAGCTGCGACCGCCCCTGATTATATCCCGCACTTAACACACGACGTTATGTAAGAGGAAGAGAGGGAGGGTTGCCACAGCGTTACGTAACAGTTTTTACCAATACATATTTTCCGGTCGATGTAACTTCTGTTTACAATTTCGGAAAATTGTTGAGTGGCTTTGGAGCTTATGGCTCAAAGTCCATTGTAAAAAGAAGAATAGAATTATGTCGTGCTAGGCTACCGTATCGAAAATTTACCAATGTCCTTTGGTTTGTTTTTATTTTACCGGCAAACTTTGAAATTTTGGAATGAAAACAAAGGAAAAGTCAACTTCGAAAGTCTCTTGGAGGCCAAATTTTTGCAGCATGAAAACCTTAAAAAAAAAATCTTATATACATTTTGTACATTTATTTATTACTTGTTTATAAGTGCCGATCGCTAAAACTATAATTTTATAAGGGCCTTAAAATTGGCTTTTCCATTAAATACATTAAAAAAATAGTCCTCTTGGTATTGTCACTAAATAATTTCTAAACTAAACTTGGATCGGGAATGGTGCGAATAACTTCTGTTATTGAAGTTTTTCTGAATTTTACTGAGTTTTTAAGTTTTTTTTTGTAATTATTTGATCCTCCTCCTTTTGTTACACAAATTTTTTAAAAATGACTTTTTTGGTTTAAAACAGGTTGAAAAAATATATATATATATATATTTTTTTACTTTAAAAAAAAATGAAGCCACGTGTATTTACAACCCTTTTATGATCTCTACTAAGCTCAAACCACGTATATCGCCAGTGCTAAGAAAAAAACACGTAAAGTCTATGGATTTACGTGGATCTTACTTAGTATTTATGGCTTTTGCCCATCAGGACTGCTCGAATAGGATATGTTATTTTACCGTATTTGCCTATTTTATCTGCAAAACGCACAATTATTAAATATTGTGTTTTATTTTTTGGTATTTTAATTCATATTTTGAGTCTTTATCTATAGCCAAAAAAATTATTTCTATAGTATTACATCTAGAACGTTTTTAGAGACTTTATTACAATTCAAAGCTTCTTTTTCATTTTTCCACAAATCAAGTTTAGATCGCTCACGGGGTTTTTCCTTCTAACGGCAGAATTATAGAGCATACATAAAGTCCGAATGGCCGGACTTTAATAAAGTCGGCACTATTTTTCAAAGTTCCGCACGCAAGTAGTGCACATTTTTTTGAGGCACTTTACCCACCACTATTAAATTACTGGAATAAATACTCGCATCTCTCTCTCTCTCTCCTTGTAACAGATTATAACATTTACACCTGCCCGTCTCCGCCCACCTTGCTATGTTACGTGATTTATGGATGGCCCCTATTTCTGACATTTTTGTCATCTAAACATGCTCATATCGTGCCATGCACCTATAAAGTTGACATAATAAAGTTAATGCCGTTAATCCTTCATTAAAGGTCGGCACAAACCTTAGCACAAACATTATAAAAGTCGGCATTATTTTGACAGCACCGTGCCCAAAAAATCTCTGGCCCGATAGCCCGAACGCGTTCCAGATAGCCCCGGCAACCAAGAAGAGCGAGGTCTAACTTCAATTTTGTTATAATAATAATTCCTAATAAAAACAACTGCGTTTTCTTCCTTATAGGTGGATAAGAGCACATATATATAAACGAGAAAATTTAAGTGAAACTTTCCTGAAAAATGCGATGATTTTTTTCAGTCATTTCATAACAGACGGGTAGTGCCTAAAAATGTGTAGTAGTTATTTAACCTTCGTGCAGAACTGACAAAAATAGTTCCGACTTTATTAAAGTCAGGCTATGAAACTTTATGTAGTGATACGTCCCTATTATTAAAGCTTTCAACTTTAACATTTAAGTAAAAAATAAAACTAATTTTAGGGGGGGGGGTTCGGCCAATCGTTACAAAACGTTATATATAGCAAGGGGAGAGCAACAATTGGATACATTACAGTAACGTAATTTGTGGACGGCCCCAAAGAAAGTCCAGAAAGAGTTGATGAATTTTCCACATTTTGAAGAAGTAATTCCCAGCGAGCTGGAAATCATTGTATTACCCTTATTCGGTCCTAAATGCCTGTAATCTGAGTTTGCACCATCCCAGGTGGTGAGCTTAACTTTTGGTAGCCAAAAAACCGCCAAACTTTTGCACTTTCTTAAAGTTTTTTGCTTGTAGCTGGAAAACGGTGCGTCGGACGGAAAATTCCATTTTATTCAATAATGCAAAATTAAATTTTACGACGTCGCGTCGCGTCGGTTAACCTGGGGGACCATCATAATTTTCAACTCTAAATTTTGTAGCCTTTTTGTAGCAATTTTTTTACGGGTACGGTAATTTTTTAGCTGCAGTCGTTGCAGTGGTGTAGCTGGGCTTGTTTGAGGGAATCACATATACATTTTTTTTAAAATAATTCCAGATTTTTTTTATCTGTTTTCAAGATATGTTAACCTGGGGGGACCATCATAAGGGGCCCAAATATTTTGAAAGCTACATTTTGTAGTCCTTTTGTAGCTATTTTGTTACGGTTAAATTAATATCGCAGCTGCAGCCGTTTTCCTCTTATGATGGTCCCCCAGGTTAACCGACGTCGCAAAATGTAATTGCACCGAAATGAAAAATTTTCCCTGTTTTCAAAAATCGATTTCGGCTATACCACTAAACCGAATATGACGTTTTCGATATCATTTGACGCAGAATTTAGTACTCTCCGTTATTGAGAATAATGAAATTTTCCGTCCGACGCACCGTTATTCAGCTACAAGCAAAAAACTACAAAAAGTGCAAAAATTTGGCGGTTTTTTGGCTACCAAAAGTTAAGCTCACCACCTGGGATGGTGGATGAACATTTAGGACAAAATAGAGGTATTAAAACGATTTCCAGCTCGCTGGGAATTAATTACTACAAACGGTTTTTTTCGACCTAATTTGACTGGCCTATTCTTGATAATTTGCGATTTGCATCGTATCATTATCTAAGATTTTTAAGCCATGATATTCGTCTGCTGCCCGAGCCTCTTGTGCCTTTAGTTTTTTTCCTTCTATTCTTAATTCGAAGAGTTGATATTTGTCATGTCTCAAAATATGGCAGAATAAGTGAAAATCAAGTCTGGCCATTTTATGCAGTACTAGTCATTATTGTGACTCGAAAATGCACCAAACACGACGTCACATTTTGGTACAAAATTCAGTCGGGCTCCGACTACTCTGACTGACGTCTTTTGCCTTTTAAATAATCTTTCACACCTAATTATCAATGCAGAATATAGTTAAACCCAATTGTAGGCATTTTTTAGAAATTCAAAAAAATAATAAAAAATAAAAATTATTTTTTTAGAAGTAAGCAAGTGTATTGAACAGTAAACTGGTATGCGTTTATAGATTTAGGCACTGCTTTGGTTAAATAAGTAAGTATTAACTCTATTATTATTTTAAGGGTTTTCATTTTGAATAAAGTTAATTAAAGTTTTTTTTTGTGGTCATTTCATTGTGGCGGTGATCGCCCGGGGCCTGAAGACGCCCCTTACTATGGCCGTTCACTTATTTTAAACTTTCAAATTTCAAAGCTTTACGTTTTTGCGTTAAAATTTTTTGACCTCCGTGAAACCTAAAAATTAAGATCCTTTTAGCACTTTTATTTTACACCTTATTAAAAACGTTTTTTTAGTCACACTATTCTTGATACAAAAGTATGACAAATACGATAATTGTTTTATTTTGCACTGATCTGGCAAAGCGAAAACCATTGGCTTTAATCATTATAACTAAGAGATAATATAATGGCACAAGTGTCACAAAATGTGTAACAATAATAAATTAAAAAAGTCAGAAGTGCAAAGATTTTATGATTGGAAAAATTAGTGCTAATTAACTGCTAATTAAATTTTGTGCTCTTGTAGTTTCCGAGATATGACCTGCAACGCTAGCTACCCGTTAAAGATAGCAGTGCACCAAGCTAGAATGGTCCCGAAAAGTGGTAGAGTGGTCTAAATGGTTCAGAAAATTAAATGCTAATTAAATACTGTATCAATATCATATCAATAAGAAAATTCTATATTTTTTACTTCTTTCTGTACATATTTTAAAATTAACTTGGTGACTGATTATCTCGGAAACTATAAGAGCACAAAATTTGGTTCCTTGGCATTTATTTAGCACCTAAATAGCACTAATTTATTCCAATATCCAAAACAACACCAACGTTTTCTTTCACGAAAACTCAAATATGTGTACGACCTAAAGTTAGGAGTGCACTACGTTAATTTTTACAAAATATGCAGAAAAAAGTAAGAAATACTATTTTTTTTATTGAAACGGTAGCATGGTGCACTGGTATCTTTAACGGGTAGCTAACGTTGCAGGTCATATCTCGGAAACTACATGAGCACAAAATTTAATTAGCAGTTAATTAGCACTAATTTTTCCAATCATAAAATCTTTGCACTGCTGACTTTGTACGGCTAACTTTGGGGACGTAGAGTACTCCCTGAAATTTGGGTGAAAGTAAAAGTACGCATGCGTTTTCACCCGTTTCAGAGATCTCGGTTAGTCCGGACCCGACAAGATGTGAGTATTCTCTTCTCTCACTCTAAAGAATCCCCGCACAGAAGAGTTTTTGGGTCTGCATTTTTAGGCTAGTAGTAGTAGTAGTAGTAGTAGTAGTAAGGGGCGACCCGCAGGGCTTGCAATTAGGCCTCTTCATAGGCCCTTTCTGCCATACACCGTCTCGCACCCTTATCCTCCCACTCCCTCTAAATATCCTGCTTCTCTCCGGGCCTTTCTGCCTTCCTTACGAAGGTCAGCACGTCAGCCCATCTTAGAGAGTGTAACTCCTCCTTTTCTATTGTGGGGGCACCCACGTCTGCTGCCTCAATCTGGCGTACCCGTCACACTCTCCTATCAGGTACACCGCTGATTCCTCTGCCCACCCACATGTTGGGCAGGCGGAGTCGTCCAACACTCTGATGTATGTCAAGTGCTTGCGCAGCCGATTATGCCCTGTTAGTTATTATCGCTACGGCTTTTTTTTTTCGGAAACTGCAACGGCAGGGCCGTTGTAGTATCTCATAGATTTATGGCTTTATTAAAGCTTTGATTTGGTAGACGTTTCAAGACCGGCTTGATTTTTTTATGGATTAAAATAATTTGTACAAACACAGTAAAAAATAACTGGGGATAAATTTAATTTTTTAAGCTGAAAGAAAATGCTGTGAGTTAAAATAAAAATACTAAATACAAGCTGCTACTGACAGATACAAAATACCATAGTTTTGGTGTTTTGTATCTTAATTTTTATATCGCCAATAAAAATCGCGCAAAAAAGTTAGGTTAGAAATCAATGTAACCTGTATTTAGTAGTTTGTAACTGTGCCCTCAGCTTTACTTAGCAAAAAACCTTTATGCATCCCACTTGAACGCTTATTTTTGCTCACACTGTGCTTTTAGAGCCTCGTTAAATTTTTGTGTTTTAAGCAAACAGGGTGTAAAAGTGTATTTTTTTATTATGACCTTTATTGAAAAAACGATTTTACTTACTGCCAGCCAATAACAAAACATTGGCTTTTTTGGTAAACAAAATGGTTCAGGGGTGCTTTTTTACAATTTTGTCCTGCGCTATTTTGTACCAGAGCCACTTAGATATTAGAGACTAAAAGCCAAACCACCCACCGCGTAAACGTAACGTAGCTCTGAAATCCAGCGCTCTCATTGGTTAAAACTGGCAGAGGTGGGCGTTTCCACCTCGACTAACGCGATTTCCGCTACCGGGTCAGGCGACGCGACGTAACGATACACCACCTAGCGCGCGCTAGCGCCCGTATCTCATGAAAATCAGTCTCGCTCGACGTGCGATTGACAACTACTGTCGGATCTGACCGATGCGAGCACATGATTTCAGAGCAACGTTACGTTTACGCGGTGGTTTGGCTTTTATTCCCTATTATATTATAATAAAAAAAATATTTTTAAAAACTAATACAACAAGCTAATACAAAAAAATAAGAAATTATTCCAATAGAACTCTGCGTTTTGATTTTGCCATATCATCGAGTACTTCGATACATATGTCAATGTTTTTTCAACTGTATTTCTTAATTTTTAATCAAAAAAAGAGCTTTCTGATGTTGCGGTGGTAATTTGCAAAGTTATGAATAGTTGAAGCAGCATATAACTTTGTAAAATATCTTGTTTTATATTGTGATTTTTACTTTTTTGATTCCAAAGTTCAAGTTCTGCTTTCAAAATCGTTTCGTTGCTGAAGTTTTCGACAAAACCATTTTCACTATAAAAACAATAGATATCCAAAAAAGGTTTCAATTTTGTATCAAACGGTACTGATGGCAAAGAGAATAAGCTTTCAAAACCTTGTAAAAGATCTTGTTTTAAAAAACTGTATTCTGTATTTATTACTAGCCTTTTCGTCTGTCTAATCTGTCTAGAATGTTATAGATGGATTTGAAAGATTGATGGTTTTTTTTCTATTATTATTTAAGATTAAATTATTATGACTTATTTAGTTTACCTAGTAATACTACGGGGTGGGGGGCTTAACCCCGTTTGGTTGCGCCCATGAGAATATAGTAGTTTTTACGAGTACGAGCGCAGAAAGGAATTTTAAAACGCAAGTAAAAAAAAGCACGCGAATTTTAAACACAAATTTTTGTATACCTTTATTAAAAAATTTAAAAAAAACTGGAAAAGACAAAAATACAGCAACCATTGTTATGCCATAAATCAAGAATAGCTGATGGATGTTTTTCACAGCCTCCTTCGATTTGAAATGAAATTTAAAACCTGGCGCTTTTTGCAACTTAATGGTAAGCCACATTTTAAAAAAGTAGATTCATTTTTTTTTAATCTGTAAAATATATGATTTAAAAAACATTGATTTTAATGTTAAAATAATATTTTACACATTTTCTTAAAAAATTGTTTTTACTTTTCATTTGTAATTTACCGTTAACAAAAAGATATTGTCCAGACAGCGGGGGGAAAAATAAATGTTGTAATCGCGTTTCTTTCAGCCAGTAATTAATTTTACACTGTTGTCGATTTCGTTTTTTGACGGTTTGTTATTTTCTTATGTTTTCAAAAGCATCCCATTAAAACCAAACATTATTTAGGGCGCTTACTACTATACTATTCATGGGATGTCCAACGTAACAAAAAACGCAATTTCAAAAATGCTGTAACTACTGTGATACATTACATACGTACAGCTATTTTTTTAGGTTCCGTACAAGACTACATAACACAAAACACCGCCTTAAAATTAATACAAATACTTTTAGTGTCATTTTTTACACCCAAGCTTTTATGACCGGCTTCAAAAATTTTAGTGGATTTTTACGAAATAGTAAAAACAATGTTTACTTCATCTTAAAAGACTTACGGGGTAAAATTCTTGACTAGAAACAGGTCCTGGTGGGATAAGGGGACTATTTTTTGTCAAATATGGTTATTTTTAAAGAAGACAAAAACTAATAAACTGACAAAAATATTTAGAATAAGCATTAGCCAAATATTAAGCTTACTGCACCTATTAGGGGTTCTTTACTATTTTGACAACTATTCCCTTAGCGTTTGTTCTTGCACCTACCACATTTGAAAAAAAAGCTAACAAAAATACGCGATTAAAAAATGTACCAATTGTAATACATTTCAGCACTAAAAATAAAACTATTACCCTCAATATCATTTACTTACACTCATTTTTATCAGCTGTTTTTTTAGCCTTCCGTACAACACTACACAACACAAAACACCGGCTTAAAATTAATACAAATATACTTTTAGTTTCGTTTTTGCGCGAAAGCTTTTATATGAGCGCTGAATAGATCGGCTATAAAAATTGTGGATTTTTACGAAATAGTCGAAAACCTCACTCGAACTTTTGAAATTTCGCGCGTATGTCAGATCGCTGCCACACTGCACTGGACCGCGAGAGCAACCGAGAATCCCATGCGGCAACCGGAGCAGCAGGAATAACATGAAAATGTGCGAGAGAACGTAGAAACGCGCGGATAATATGCGAGACGATAAACGCGCGGGCGTGCGCCTCTGTCGTCCCTTTTTTTAATTCTTTACGAAAATAAAAGAGGTCCTGAGGGACACATTCAGGAACCTTTTCAGAAAGGCTAGTTCAAGGTCCCCAGTATAATTGATTTGGAACGTAAGTTCAATTATAAAATCATTCACTATAGAAACAGCAATTCGTTAAACCAATTTTTTATCTGAACCTTATTGCTAGTGATGGGCACAAAACATCGATGTATCAAAAACATCGATGTTTCAAAAAAATCGATGTTTTTTGTTTAACATCAATGTTTTTAACATCGATACAAAAAAAATTATAGGAAATATTCTGTCTAGAAGTTTAAACTTGTACCTCACCGCATCAGAGTGCTTGTTTTCAAAAGATGACTAAACCCTCACCGAAAGAAGGAATCGATGGAATGGACCAACGCTCAATAAATTATTGTTTCTACAAAGAGTACGAAAAAGCTTTTGGGACCTCTAAGTGTGTGCTTTAATGAGAACAACATTTTATAAAATATATAGTTTCTTTTGAATGTACTACTCATATTTTCTTGGTTGTTTTTTACCTAAGATATTTAATAGCCTTTGTATATATCATGTATCGATTATTATGATGAATCTCTTATTTGCATGCTTATTATAAGTATTGTGTAACATTAACAATAGGGTATTTTTCGTCAGTGTTTTTGACTCTTCGTCATAGTTATCGTTATTTCTGCGACTGCGCAGTTGCTAAATGTCATTCCGTAGTGGTTATTAAGCATAACGGAGTCCGGTATTTAAGGAAGAATAACTTTACAGTTATCGTTATTTTTATTTACTTATTTTTGCAATATTTTCGAAAAACCTATTTATAAAATTGCTAAATTTACTGAAAAGGTGCTTATAATCGCCTTCATCTTCTTTAATTCGAATAAAATCTGTAAAAAAATAGTATTATATTTAACAGAAATTGTTAGGTTATATTTAACGTTAACTACAAGAGTGTATCTGACCAAAAAACTCTCTGCGATTTTTTGAATAAAAAAAACGCAAAAAAAAATGATGTTTTTATTCCGATGTTTTTTCACCATCGATGATGAGTTTCTATGTTGACATCGATGTTCAACATCGATGTTTTCTTTCGATGTGCCCATCACTACTTATTGCTTCAAACCCATTCAGTAACAAATTCGAAATTTATAAGACCCGTTTTTAATCAAACCATTGTTCATTAAACTGATTCAATATCAAACCCGGAATTCGTAAAACCCGTAATTTATCAGAAAATTTTTGCTAAAAAACCGGAGGCGTACACGCAGGTGGCGCGGCGGCTCGGCGTTTTGATGCATTTGTCGCTGTTACGCGCGCATACTTGTACAAGTTGCATTCAATAGTTTGTGTATAGATGTCACTTGCATTTACCCGTCTTACATTCATGTGTTATTGGCGAATGCGGAATCAATTTGGCAAATATGTTTTGATAAATTACGGATTTTACGAATTCCGGGTTTGATATTGAATGAGTTTGATGAACAATGGTTCGATTAAAAACGGGTCTGTTAAATTTCGAATTTGTTATTGAATGGGTTTGATGAAATAAGGATCGGATAAAAAATTGGTTTGACGAATTGCAGTTTCTATGGTGAATCGTTCTTACGATGATTTTTTTTATTAAATACGGGCTGATAAATTCCTGGTTTGATAAACCATAGGCGTTCATTTTTTAATGGTGGACACTATTAATATAGTAAATATTTTTTTACACCAATAGATAAGTTTTGATCGTCCCCAAAACGGCATATGTTCTGACTGACGCAGGATATGCGCAATTGTGTTTTGGCGAGTTTCTATTAGATTCCGAGAAGCGGCTAAAACCCACTTTGCGTTCCACGATTTCATTGGCCGACTCAAGGTTAGATGTTTGTGAGGTTATAACTTTTGTGCTTAAATCTTTCTCACTATCACCTTTTATTTTCAAACGCACCCCATCAGGATTTATTTGGTTAGATTGCAAAAAGGGTTTTGTGCTTAAATCTTTCTCACCATCACCTTTTATTTTCAAACGCACCCCAGCAGGATTTATTTGGTTAGATTGCAAAAAGGGTTAATCTCTGGGTTGGCCGGGTTTGTTCGTTGGGTAGGGTTGGTTTTGATTGGGTTGGGTTGGTTATTGTTTTTTTTTTTAATTTATAGGAGGGAGAAAGTTAATAAAATCAAAATATATTTATAACCTCACATTCATGTAACCCTGAGTCGACCAATGAAAACGTGGAACGCAAAGTGGGTTTTAGTCTCTCGGATATTTCGGACCAGGTGGCGCTCATTTCGGACCGGGTGGCGCTCAGAGAGTTTAACTGAAGAGTATAGCTTTCGCTGGCAGCTGTTCCTGTCTTGCTCATGCAAAATTTCGCTTGCAAGGGTATTTTTGACCCCACAGTTTTCTATCCAAATACAAAAGTTTTGCAAACATTTTAGTCTCATCTTAAAGATAAAGCTTAAATCCAAAGGTCTCTAGTGGTACTTTTCGCAATTTTTGTCTAGTCTTGCAGATATGACCAGGCAAAACACGCCATATTTGGATGCATATTTCACAAAAAAGTCGAATTTAAAAACTATTACTGGAGAATCCTAGATTTATCCTTTACCTTTAGCGAAGATTATACTCTTAACATAATCAATAATTAAATGGGTACTTGAATGGGTAAGTACTTTAAAACACATTTGAATGAAACCAATATATTTGGGTACTTTAAATCCTCTACTTAGATTTTAATCAAGAAGGCATTAATTTTGTCTTGGAAATGAAAACCACAGAAAACTAATTTTATTTTGAAACGGCTTAAATTATCCCAAATGTCAAATAACCGCACCACCGCCGACGTCGACGTAAAACGTGTACCAAAAAGGCTATTTAGAACTCTCGAATAGCGTTGTCGCCGAAGTTATCGGGCCGTAATATCTAATGCACGGAAAAAAAGATATACTGATACCAAGAGGAAACATGTTGGTCCAAGCATAACTTCCTTTTGATAAATAAAATCTATATGTTTGTGGCGGATTCACAATGTCGAAACTGCTTTTTTTTTGTGTTTTTCGCCACTAAGTTAAGGAAATTTTTTCAAAAATATGTTACAACCCACTGCTTAAATTCCTAAATAAAAAATGTTGTTCGTTTGTCAGTGGTTTTTAAATAAGATAAAAAATTTGCCTACACACACGCAAAGAATCAAAGTACTTATCTGACGTTTCGGCAGAAATTCTACTGCCGTTATCAAAGGAGTTATTCTTTTCAATTTTTTTTTCGATTCTTTTTTAAAAATCTCTGTCTGTTTGACAGATGTATATTTCAAATATTAACTTGACAGTTTGGAGCGTCGATAGTAGCCAACAAGGTACTGGGTGGGTTTAATAAAATTCAAAATCAAAACTATATTTGTTTGAGTGTTTTCGATTTTAGATTACATTATAAAATACAAAATTTAAAGTAAAATTAAAAATAAAGTTTAATATTTTGTTTTTTATTTTAAAATTCAAGTATAAAGATTATCTTTTGAATTTATTTTAAAAAAACCTTTTCGAAAATCTTTTTTAAAAATTGGAACTCAAACTGTATTAATATCAACTGATATGCTAGCTATGCATTTTCGTTTAATTTTGTCTAGTTCTTTTTGTAATATACTGATTTTTCCCCACAATACTCTATGATCATTTTTAAAAGAATGTTGGCAAATTTTAGACCTCTCCCAGTCTCCCCTTCTGAGGTACCCCGTATGGTCATTTATTCTAATTTCAAGAGTCCTTGAAGTTTCTCCAATATAAAATTTTTTGAGTTTGGTTAGAATTGATCTAGTATTTGATTTTTTTAAAATTGTTCTAATATTATAATTATTAGCGATTCGTTTAATTTTTTTTGAAATACCTGGTATAAAACTAATTATTAAATTTTTTGGTCGTATATTATGTCTTGGAAATTCGATTTGTCTAAAATAATTTTCGATTAAGTTATTTGGATACGAATTTTTAATTAAGACCTCTGTTATTGTTTGTTTTTCTTGTAAAAATGTGTTATTGTTCGAACAAATTATTTTAGCTCTATCGTATAGACTTTTTACTGCTGCTTTTTTAACCGATGAGGAATGATTTGAGTTAAAATTTAGATATCTATTTGTATGTGTTGGTTTTCTATAAACTGAGGTTTGTAATTTATTTTGTTTGCTTTGTTTTCTACTTCTAAACTAAATTTTATTGTTGGTTCTTTGCCGTTTATAAAATTAAGAAAATCATTAAGCCACACGATTTAAATAAACTTTCAGTTCTTCAATGGAACACGAAAACTGAGAAATTGCAACCCAATGGAACAGAAAACTGAGGCAATTTGCCCTGGTGGCGCACTATTTTCTCCATGAAATACGCTTTTAGTGAGTCGTTGAAAAAAGTGTACACAACAGCTTGGATGGATATTTCTTAAGGTAAGCATACGTTATTTAAAGCAAATCCAAGTAACACTTAGGCAACAGTAAAGATACTATCTAAACCATAATTGTTATACTTAATCCAACACGAAATTCATACTATAACAATGAAAAATAATCACTTAAATTTAAAGACATTCAACTAAAATAGACCCATCAAGTAAATGGCTATGAAACGCGATCAGTCGTGAGATTTAGGGAAAACCATTGTCTTCTCCACTGGCAACGCTGCATCAGGCAATAGCCTTACGTTTACCAGCTCAAATCTACTAAAGCGGCAACTCCGGTGACAAATAATGAATGAGACAGCGTAGTACACGGTTATATAGGTGACCCGCTACAAGTGCGAGGTTGTCACATTGTGTGGGTTTTATTCCCAATATATATTGGAAAATTAAAATGATTGCTTTTTTGGTCAAAATATCAGATATCTGTCTGATATTTCGACCGAAAAAATGACGAGTATATATGTACCATAACATGTACACTTGTGTTAAAAAAACGGAGACATTACGTGCCCAAACCCAAATGTCAAATACGTGTGCCCTTTTTTATGAACAGATGTTTACCTACACATTATGAATTATTTATTGAATTGAAATTGTGAAGATTTGTGAATAAAAATCAAGTTGCCTATACTCACAGGTAAACCCAACATTTACAATATAGCGCTGTGACGTCACGATTGAAATTTTATATTATGATACTATATCCATTTTTTTTATAGTTTAGTGTTTTTTCTTTACTTTTAATACTTTTTGGCAAACTTTTTTTTTCTTATTTTTCACAATAAAGTTTATTTAAATTCATATTTAATTAAAATTGTCACCTTGTCTAAAAAAGCACTTGAGGTTCTCTCTGCTCAATAGGTTTTTGCAATTTTTATACATAAATGTTAAAACAAACAAAAATTTAAAAAAAAAACTAAAACAAACAAAAAACTAAAATGACGCTACCATATTGTTTATAAAAAAGCGTTTTTAGTACCCAGGTGACGTTTCAATATGGCGGCCAGTAAAATGTTGGGCTCACCTATGAGTACAGGCGTCTTGAATACAAATAAGATGTTTCTCCATGTTTTAAAAAGCAAACCGAGGAATTTGCATAATTGCAGGTAAATGGTAAAAAAGTTATAAAAATAATATCTTTGTTAAAACATTACATGTAGGAATACAACTTTCAGTGCAATCTGGCATCTTCGCCAAATTCTTACCTTACGTCTGATTGCAACTGTAGTAAACATAATGTCTCTATTTTAGTTATACCTTTATGCTTAAATTAAAGAAATAGTATCTTTATGATTTTTGTAGTTCTAGTTTTGAGATTGATCAGTATAATAAGTTAATATTAGCATAAGATAAACTCAAAGATACCTATTTGTATATAGAATAATTTGGTTTTTGTTAAAAAAAATGGAGGCCTAAGTAAAAGAGCGCTGCTTCCTATTAAGCAATTAAGGGGTAGTGCGAACTTTGACCTTTGTTGCTTTTTTTCTTCTCATTCCTTTGTTTATAGTTTAGGTAAATTATCCTACTACTGTTTTTTTATAAGGTATTATTATTATAATCCGTTATTCGACCAGATTGCCTGCTTAAAACAATAATTGTTATACTTAATTCAATATTTGAATAAACTAAGAATTTTTTGACAGGAATGCTGAAACTTATTTGGAAAATAATTAAGCTAAATTTATCATAGACTCGTTGCTTAGTTGAAGGGTAAGTATATCTGAGCTCAAGATATTGTTATATTTCGTTTGATAGTTTAAGTTTCCTTAAATCAAATTAGTAGTAGTAAACTTGAGTTTCGAACTTCCATTTTATTTTTTACTTTTTCACAACGTTTCGAATGCTTATGTATCTGCAATCGTCATCAGTTGAATACTAACAAAAACAAAGACTACCTAATCTTATAATAGTAGCATGAGTTCAGTAAACCATAAAACTAAATTGTGCTCAATGAAATATAAAGTTTACATTTGGTTGGTTCCGCTGTTTCGCAGTTGAAATCTGTTACCTCCGAAAAGTATGGGTTTCCAAATATCCTTGATGGTGACACTTTGTTGAGAAAATAAATTCTGGTCCCTCTGTATTTTCGTCCTTGTCGACGATCTTTGCCTCTTTCCATTCCATATGATGTTGATTTTGCCAGCAATGTTGCGCTATTTTCGAGCCAGTTGTGTCCCCTTGTCGAGTTTTACGTTTGTGTTCTGTAAGGCGAACTTCCATGGGTCGGCTGGTTTCTCCGATGTAGATATCCCCACACTCGCATGGTACTTGGCAGATGCAGTTCTTGGTGCGGCCTTATGGTTTAGTTTTTGTTAACTGACTTCTTATTGTTGTGGTCGTTTTGAAGACAGTCCGAAGATGGTATTGGTTGTCTATTCTTCTTATCTTTTCTGAGATTCCTTTGATGTATGGAATTATAAGTGTCGTCTTCTTTTGAGTATTTACGTCTGTCGTCCTTTGTGTTGTGTGGTCTGAAGAGTTTTATTGGTCGTGTAGTTGGAAAAACCGTTTCTTCGCAGATTGCATCGAATTTTTGCCTTTTCTTTATTTAAAGCTTCTTCTGTATTACAGATGTAGGTGGCTCGAACTATGAGAGATTTTGCAATTTCCAGTTGGGTTGATGTGGACTGGTTTGATTTGAAGTTTAGATATTGTCCAGTATAAGTTGGTTTGCGATATACGGAAGTGATTATGATTGAATTATTTTTGGTGACTAGAACGTCGAGAAAGGGGAGCTGACAACTTCTTCTTTTTCCAGAGTGAATTTGATGCAGTTTCTTGTGCTGTTGACATGATTGAAGAACTGTTCTAGTATGTTGTGGGCCTTTCCCCAGGTAATGAATATGTCGACCATGTATCTTAGCCATAGTTTGGGTCTCTGCCATGATGTTCGTAAAGCTTCTTTTTCAAAGGATGCCATAAATAGGTTGGCCACTATCATATCATGTTAGAGAGACAGACAGAACAGTCTTGGGCAAAAGGCACCTCTGAAATTTTATCGTAGGACAAACATATTTTTAATTTTTTAAAACTGATGTGTCGAAAAGTATTTATCCGATTAAAAGGACCGAAAAATACGAAAAAATAAAATTGGTTACAGTATAGGCAGCACATACATATAGGCCGTAGAGTATTCATAAAAACAGTGACGGATAACCTAAGGTTCAGTTATAGAATAGAAATGCTGCTATTGCGTCCCTCATTTCCCTGGACTGACTGGGGTTTTAAAGTTTACTTAGCATCTCTTGAGAAACTTTGGTTAATTGTCATGAGTCTTGCACAAATTTAATCAATCCTTATAATTGATAGTCCAATAAAGAGTTTCAGTTAGTCGATACAAGCAACCGTTAAGTTGTTTAAAATTTAGTTTCGGTTTATGTGTCAGTTGTCAGAGGGATTTTATTGAATCGAAAGTGAGAAATGCAATGCAATAATTTCAAATATAACCTAAAAAAGTGTAACTTTCTTTGGAAAAAAATTGGCATAATTAATAATATTTTTTTTGGATCTGAGTAAAAGGCGTATTACGCGACGTTAAATCTCATGGTTACGTTAACTTGTTTTGAATTTTGAAAACTGGAAAATAATTTCTGAGTAAAGGTATTTTAAACACTGATTTAGACGTACTAGTAAGCCTTGTACAGTCTTGCTAACCACAACTTTATTAATTTTTTGCGCACAGATGAAGAGAAGGTTATCAATCCTCTGCTTTTACTGTACCCATAGCCAGGAGCGGACCAAGTCCAACCTATTTTTTGCGTGTATTTTAAAGATTGGCTTAAGTTAAATTAGTTTCAAAGGGAGGGGGAGCGATCGCTGTATTCGGCACTGACATAGCATACTTTAAAACAAATATATTTGATCCCTCACCCTAATACAATCCAGTGCATTTTTTTTTGTTATTTAAAGTTGGGTTTATAGGGCAAATAAAATAACAAATAAAATACCTATTTTATTTTTTTGAGATCAATATTATCAAAAAAATTCCTTCATAACATAAAAAAATCTTGGTACCTCTTAATCTGACCGTTTTTTGTCCAGCACTATAGATATTCTTAAAAGAAAATTTCGTCTTGATTAGTTAATGTTCTATTGAATTGTAAAATTAATTTTGCTGTTCACTCGGTATACTGCTCTACAATAAACTCAAGATTCAGGAAATCCCATCTTGAAATTGCCGCTAGGCTAAATTTCATTGAAATCAGCTGTTTCTGACGTTAAGAGGTTACTAGTAGTAGTTTGCACGATCTGTCGAGACAATGCCTTCGTAAGCGTTACTTTTGAGATGATTAATGCAAATAACGTTAAATTAATATGCAACGAACGGTAAAAAAATGCATGCTTCTCATATTTATTCAGGTCCTATACCTGCAATGTTTATCTCTGATGACTAGAAACATTTTTAAACATATTCGACATATTTTATAAAACAAGACAATTTTGCAAGAAGATCTGAGCAGTCATTTTATTTTACAACAGGATTCAAAAAACTATGGGTGGTCCAAAAAAACGGGACTCTCTTGATTGCCCATTACTTAAAGTTTTCGCCGATTTTAAAAAATTTAACCGTTTTGAATAGTTAAGATTTCAAAATGTAAGAATTGGATGACAAAATGGACAATTTACGAAAATCCAAGATGGCGGAAATTTTAAAAAAAGGTATTTTTGACCCCGACCCTGCAAATTTATTATGTGCGCTCCTGGTAAAAAACTTAACTTTTGCATGTTGAGCTTTATCTATTCCAAGTGTACTGATGTATCGCCTGTTTAAATCAGGTAAGAAATAAGAAAGTTATAAATTGTTTAAATGTGTGCATTTGGTGTGCAAAAATACACATTTTAAAAAAATATCCGTCATTTTGGATTTTCATAAACTGCCAATTCTGGCATTAAATTCTTACGTCTCGGCTTTTCAAAATGGTTGAGCTTTGGTGATCATACCAAAAAAATTTGCTCCAAATTGACATTTCTTTATATGTGTTTGCGTTTCAGAGACGATTCTGAACAATTTTTGTTGCACCGTGTGTCTGTCAGTTTGTAACTAACGCTTATAGCTCAAAACTATCTGACCGATTTTTAAAAAAAAATGGGTTCCTGGGCTGAATTTGGGCCCTATTGGTTTAAATCAACCCCAGCCAGTAAAAAGAGTGAAAGTAGTTTTAAAAAATTAATTTTTTTGTCAAAATATTAAATGAATGGTAATTAAGTAGGGCTACTTTTTTTTAGTAAAATTCAATTTTGCGAGACACAAATTTATTGTCCGAGAATTTTTTAAACAGTTAGTGGGTGGGAAAGGCTCTCAAAATTATTAAAACCAATGTACATTTTTGATTTCCCTGCAATTATTGCTTTTGTCAGATTTAGGATTAATTCCAGGGGGCCCATTTTAGATTTTATATCTTTCGTATCGGTCCTCCAATCTTTCCGATTGGTTGTTAACTCGCTCCCTCCCCCATAGTTTTGCCAGAAACACTGAATACCTCTCACAGAAATATTTGGACATTCCATTTTTCGGTTTTAAAAATGTTTTAAGTACTACAACATCGTACTAGAACTACCAAGAATAGGTATTTGAAAGCAATTAAAGCAAAATGAAACGAAATGAATGGCGGCCACCGAAATTTGGGCAAAGCTTATACTAATTGACGCTCATAACTAAAGAATCCATGATTCTTTTTCATACGGTTATTATTTCTTTTACATTATAGCAATATAATTTTTTTTTTAACTTTTTACTTTAGAGTCTTATTTGTAACATATATAAAGCATAAAAAAAAATAATACTCAAAGAAGTTTTTTTTCTTTAGTCAATCTTGCACCCAAAAGCCGCACATTTTACCAATACCCTGATATAAAAAAAATTCTATTTTCCATTCAGAAATAGCACAAAAAATTAAAATTATAGGTATGGGCGGTGCGGCGGATATTCCTAGGAGCATCGCTTATTGCGTACGCGCATAGGGTTGTACCCAAACAAGTTGAAAGCTTCTTGAGGGGGCTAAGCATTTATATTAGTGTGAAGAATAATTGGCACACTTACATCTGAATCAACCAATCAATTAAACCGAAGAAAAAAAAAGAAATAATTTTTGTCAATCAATTAAACCGAAGAAAAAAAACAATTAATAATTTTTTGAGCAGTTTCGGTATAAAAATGACTAAATGAAAATAAAAAGAGTAAATACATATTTCACGTGTATGGCGACTGGCTTTTAAACGCTGTCAACCCGTGTCAGTGCAAAGATTTAGGGTGAGAAATTGCGGAAAAACTCCCGTCAACCTGTGATTTATAGCGTTTGTTTACTGAAAAAAAATCTATCTTGTATTTAAGAATAACTTTTTATAAAAAATATAGTTGGAGCAAGAATATTTTTCTTCTATGTACATTATTTAAGTCTTCGATTTGCTTATTCTTAAATTTCGAGAATTAGTGTTTTTAAATTAATACTTTATAAACTTAAATCAATAATAATCAAAAATTTTATTTAGGAATACTTGGACTATTAAAAAAAATATAACCAAATCTTTGCAACAACAACAACAAGAGAAAAATGGTTGGGTCGTCGTAGTTTAATTTAGGTTGTAGTCATAGTTTACGTTAGGTTATGGTTTAGTTTGATTTGTTGGTTTAATAGTATAATATGTTTGAATCAAAGATATGATTCCTTGATTCAGGGAATTCTTATTCTTAAAATTAAGTGTTTGATTAAATATAACAATTGATTTTCCTTTTCCCTAAATATTACTTGGGTTTGCTTTAAATAACTTATGGTTACCTGAAGAGGAGCTTAGATATCCATCCCAGTAGTTGTGTATACTTGTTCCAACGACTCACTAATATTGAAGGACTATCAAAACGAAGTTATGCTTGGATCAACATGTATCCTCTTGGTACCAGTATATCTTTTTTTACGTGTATCTAATTTAATGTGAGAGCTTAGAATTTAATTAACATACTGCCTTAGATGAACTACTTAAAATATACCCAATGTTCGATTAATCCATTTATGAGTGCATCAGTTTGGCGCTTTCCACTGCGACCACCTGCGGATCTATTGTGCATTATTCAAATCCATATATTGCGTCGATCTATAGGTAGTCGAATATCGGTTGACGCTGACGCGCAATCGCCGGACATTCGCACACTTGCCGTCTCGTCGTTATCCATACAGAGTCTGCATTCGGTGTCCTCGCTTGGAACCATCCTGTGCAATGGTACTTTCATGTTGCAATTTCCGGTATATTGATAGAACTATTGTCTGGAACTCTTGCCTGGTGAGCTCAATGGGTGTCCCTGTCCTCTTCCTGCGGGATTCTGCCATAGAATAAAGTCTATAGAAGCGACAAAGCGGCCGAAAAAGCATTGGTCTTATATATGGGTTTTAAATCCGTGACGTCATTTGACACAAAGTATACTTAAAACACTGAGAGAATAGGCTCGAAACGTTACACGGAGAAAAATACATTTTTACCTTGCGTAATGTGGGAAGTTCCATTTTAATTTATAGTGTTGAAAAGAAAACGCATTGATAGGTGGTATTCATAGTAGTATATTTCATATTGTTTTGTATATCTTATACATGGGGGATCTAGAATTAATACGAAAGGTGATTAAAATTATGCTAATGTTAAAAGTTTCGAACCAATGCATTCGTAAGGCTAATTGTGTTTTTATATAATAACGTATAGGGTGTCCCAATAACTCGTAAAAGGGATATAAACCGTTTAACTTATATTTAAAAAAAGTAGGAGCATGAGGTAGTTATTATTATTAGTAATCTCTTATTCATTAATTTAATTTAAACTGTGTACTTACTGGGCGTGCGAATATCCTTGCGCATACATATATATATGAATAAATCGACTAAAGGTTTACTCTAGAACATTCCTGGCTCACGAACAAATATTAAAAAAATCACTACTCGTATACACATGGGTTAGATTGGGTCGGTGAGATGACTTTTCCAGAGGGTATCCAGACTTTCCAGCGTGTGTCCAGACTTTTCCAGGGTCTTTCCAGACTTTTCCAGGGTCTTTTCAGACTTTTTCAGCTTGTTTCCAGACTTTTCCAGGGTCTTTCCAGACTTTTCCAGAGTGTATCCAGACTTTTCCTGGGTGTTTTCAGACTTTTCTACGGCGTATCCGGACTTTACCTGGGTGTATCCAGACATTCCAGGTTGTATCCAGACCTTTACGGGGTTTATCCAGGGTGTATCCAGAGAGTAGAGGGACTTTTCCAATACATTTTATATGTGCTATATACATATATATAGATTTAGACTATTGTTTCTAAAAAAATTTCGATTTACATGTGCTCTATATATGTATATATATATATATATACATATATATATATATATACAGTGCGGACGTAAAAAGTCCTCCCCCCTGCTAACTCTTAAACAGATTGAGGTATCGACTTCAAATAAAAACCATGTTTAATGATAACACTGTTGGCTACTTTTTGAAGTATTTCTTATAAGCGTCATATTGACGTAGGTCTATAAGGTCACTAACTACTTTAAAGTTTTAAATAGAAAGGTGTTTAAAAGGTATTTTAATTCCCTATTCAAAATTTTAATTTTTAAAAAAATCGGACAGAGTTATACATTTTGTCGACTATAGTTTACGCACCTCACCTTACTTTTGAACGAATTGAAATATCGACAAAATAAAAAACATTCGTAATGATAACAATTTTACCACTTTTTGACGTATTTTTTATAAGCGTCATATTGACGTAAGTCTGTAAGGTCACTAACTACTTTAAAATTTTAAATAGAAAGGGGGTCAAGCGATACCTTGCTTAAAAGGTATTTTAATTCCCTATTTAAAATTTTATTTTTTTTGACTATAGTTTACGTATTACGTATAGTATTACTCAACAATAATAAAAACTTTAAGTTGCTAGTGACCCTATGGTCTTACCTTAAAAAAATTATTTAAAGTCAACTGAATTCGTTCAAAAGTAAGCGGAGAGGTACGCAAACAATAGTTACAAATGCTCATAACTAATATCATCGATTTAAAAAGAAAAATTAAATAGGGTATTAAAATATCTCTTAAACAAGGTATCACTCGACTCTCCTTCCTATTTAAAATTTTAAAGTAGTTAGTGACCTTATAGTCTTAAGTCATTATGAGAATAATCTAAAATACATCAAAAAATGGTAAAATTGTTATTATTAAGCATGTTTTCTATTTAAAGTCGATATCTCAATTCGTACAAAAGTAAGGATAGATGCGTAAACTATAGTCGAAAAAATTCATAACTCTGTAAGTCGTAAACCGATTTTTAAAAAAAATAAAATTTTAAATAGGAAATTAAAATACCTTTGAAAGAAGGTATCACTCGACCCCCCTTTCTATTTAAAATTTTAAAGTAGTTAGTGACCTTATAGACTTACGTCAATATGACGCTTACAAAAAATATGTCAAAAAGTAGCAAAAGTGTTATCATTAAACATGGTTTTTATTTGAGGCCGATACCTCAATCCGTTTAAGAGTTGGCAGGGTGGGGGGACTTCTTACTGTATATATAGTACCGTTAAACTAAGATTTTTGTCCATTATTCACACAAAAACGGATACACCGATTTGTATGAAATTTGATAAGATAATAGGGTGCAAGCTGAATCTTAACTTAATCTACTTTTTATTTAACATTTCGTTTCATAACTCGAGATATATGGCACAGAAAATTGAATTTTTCAAGAGTTTTTTGCATTTTTTATGTGATATATATATATATATGTAGGCAAAAATTTTGGCGCCATTCATCTACGATTTTTATAAGCTTTCCACAGAGGTATCACACGAAGAAAAATATATATTTTTTTTTAGGGATGAAGTTTTTTGGGGGTAGCTCCGAAGGGTGTAATAGGGTAATGCTCAAAAACAATAGGGGTCTGCGAGTCAAAACAAGTAATGAGGCGACAGACAGACCGACCGACAGACAGAGCGACGGCGTCTGGATTCGTGCCTATCACTATTCGGAACCTCAAAATTCGTGGAGGATCATGAAAATCTCGAAGTGCGATTTTTAGATGATTACATTACTTCCCTTAACAAGGGATGTAATACAAAATATTATTTTTTTTAGCAATAGCGAAGTAAAATCAGCTGGTTTTACGTTTTATACCCCTCCTTCAAATATTTATAAGTAAGATCTTTTCGTCGGAAATTATTTTTTGTTCAATTTAGAATCGATCTAGCTACGGAAAGTTAAGAAAAATGGGATGGTTATTTGACTACAAGAATTTAAAAAAATGCTTAACCTGTTTTTTTTTTTCTGGCATATTATGTCTTTAAAGAGGCTTTTTCCGTTGAATTTTTTCAACAAAAAAGGCACACTTTTTATTTGTGTTTAATTGTTGAGCTTTATTTTTTGTTGTTTCTAATGTGACATATTTTTTACAATAAATATTCGGTCAAAACGTTTAAAAAACTAAAAAAAGAAAGAAGAAAAAGAAGTTAAAAAATCTCTCCGAAAATAATCTAAAAATAAAAGATTAAAAGATCTGGGTGGAAAAACACGAAAATTCAAACTTGGATGAGCATCCCACAAGGAACACACAAAGGACCAAAGCGAAAAGAGAAATTATTAAACGATGTTTCACCCTGGGCAACCAGCGTGGGCTCATCAGTGGTTTCACTGGTCACCCTGCCTAAACATCATTAAACACCATCATTTGATTTATATTTCCAATAAAGTTATGCTCCTAACTGATGAGCCCACGCTGGTTGCCCAGGGCGAAACATCGTTTATTCATTTCTCTTTTCGTTTTGGTCCTTTGTGTGTTCCTTGTGGGATCTTTTGATCTTTTAAAAAACTACTTAATGTCATGCACGACCTTTCCCCGCTCCGTAAAAAAGAGTGATTGGTAACAGTGTAGTATACGGTTTTTTTTTTAAAACAGTGTTTTGTAAAAAAACATTTTGATAGACACAAGAAGTTTTTTTTTAAAAACATAACCCAACTAATTCTACCCAGCCTAGACCAAACTAGAGCAATCTAACCCCATACCAACCTAACGAGAACCAATATAAACCCAACAAAATCAAACCAACTCAACCCAGACCAAGCTGAGTCAATCTAACCTTACAAAAAAAAAATCGGGTGTGTGCAAATTTGTACCTCTAATGGACACTAGTTATGGTTTGTTCGGGTTCGTCGAAATTTCCTGTTCTAAACAGTCCGAACCATGCGTGCTTAAAAAAACGCGTTCTGGTTCGACCACAACTGTTCTGAAATGAAAAGTTTTGTGTTCGGGTTACTACCGAAAATTTGTCAAGGACCGGTTCAATACTGTTCTGTACAGTCCCGTGAAGCCGGGCGGAATTAAATGGAACTGTTCAGGACGCATGCGCAAATCCATTTACGCATGTAAAGTTTGTCCGAAAAAATAATTTGTTCCTTGAAAATATACCTAAATAAATGGGTTTTTACAAAAAATAATAAAAAGCCAGAGTGCAATCTTGTATTATTTTATTATCCGCGTGTATTTTTGTAAAGGTTTTGTCGAGGGTTTTGTATGGTGTGGCCTAAAGAAGAGGAATCCCTGCCTAACCCAAAAATTCAGCTTTTTCGGTGTTAAATTTCTGCTCTTTCAAAAACTGCAGAATTTCACTTTGGAAGAATTAAGGCAAGATTCTACCTCGTCAGCTAAAAGCTATGAATTTTGTAGAAGAAGCTGTGGAACTATATGATGAGAACCAAATCATGGAAAATTTTCGGTAAAATATTTATTTTATGCTAAAAATAAAAGACACAATTAAGACACTCTGGATCACATCACGTGCTTCTTCTTCTTCACTCTATTATTATGGCAATTTTATGAAAATGCGTTCGGGTTCGTCCAAAAATTGTAAACTGTTAAGAACAGTCCCGTCGATTGCGCAACTATCACGCGCAGTTCTAAAACGTTCTAGGACAGTTTTAAAATTCGGAACCCGAACAAACCATTAGTGTCCACATAAAGATTTTTTCATAAAACGCTAAAATGAAAGAGAATCATATACTTGAATGATTTTCTTTTTGTGCAAAAGTTAATTTAGTTCATCAATATTATTTGTCCAGTCCATCCTACACATCTTTTGCACGTCTGTATAACATTTAAATGTCAAATGACAATAAAAAAAATTGTACTAATTCAATAGATTCTGCTGTTTCTCAGGTTTTTTGAAAGCGAGCGCTTTGTCGCTTCTGGTCTGACTCTTCTGAGGTTCTGTGCTGAGGTCTTTGGAATGTGCCAGTTCTGGTAATGGGGTTCTTGCACATTTTTCAGTTACCGCATATTTGGAAAATACGTAAAAAAATATTCGACCCATCTTTTCTTTTCGTTTTTTGAAGAAACTAACTATAAGCGGAGAAAAACGCGTTTAGGGTTGAATCTCTTAAAAAAACTGCTAATTCGGCCATCATGCTCTGAAGATAAGGCGCCGATTGCCTTGTTTGCTTAGGGCCAAATTTATAGTCCGACGTCGAAGGAAGCCTCAAGGCCTCCTTGACGAAGGCGTCCTTCAAGGCGTCGTTTTATTTCTTATTTATAGTCCCTTCCTTCGGGAAGGAATAGTTCAAGGTAGGGTTGCACCGGCAACGTCGCAAAAATGATGGTTAGTTTTCAAATGTTTCAATTTTTTTTGACAAAAAAATGACTGAAAATAAAATTAAAAAGGACGGTACTATAAAAGCGGATTCAGAGTTCCGTAAGGTAAGCGGTATGAGGTATGCGGTAAGACGGAAGGGAAATAAACAATAGCAAATGCATGCTGCTCTTCTTGCGGCTTACAGAACACTATGAACAGGAACATGCGTTTGCTATAGTTTATTTTCCTTGCTGTCTTACCTCATGCCGCTTACCTTATGAAACTCTGAATCCGCTTTAATCCTACACTAGCCAGGAAAAGGTTTTCCTCGCTGAACTGATTCAAAGATATAAGAATACATTACGTTCACGTATGAACAAAAAAATGTATGTAAGAACTATGAATCTAACTTTATAAAGATAGTTATATATATTACCTAGCTACCTACTTGAATACTTCCAGTGCCATAATACCATAGGGTACATAGCAAGGCCAACATTGGGGACACTGGAAGACCCCGGTTGTTTGGGTGATTAAATTTATCTTCGATCATTGGTAGTATAATGAGCAGTGTGGTGTTTTTTAAAAAACTATATGTGGCCAAAAACTCCTTTTCTCTAAACAACTCAAAGGGACTTTGCTTGTATCGCTTTGGAAGACAACCATTATGATCAACCCGATCAAAAAATTCCAAAAAAATCATCCTTTATTTTCAGGATAGATAGAAAAATAGTTTATTGTCTAAAATAAAATTTCTTTGACAAAGCATATACTTAACTTTTAATAAAAAGAATTAACAAAAAGAGAATAACACAATTTCTTACACAGTAATAAAAACTTTCTTAAAACATAACAATAACATACACAACATACATACATACATACATACTGTAACATTTCATCAATAATATTTACAATTTACATTTGATTTCAAATAATTTAGGACCCATCACTAAAAAAGTTATCTAAACTATAGTACGCTTTATTGCATAATTTTTTTTTCCTCAACACTTATTGACAAGTGATTAAACATTTTTTGACTTACTGTAAATAATAGAGTTTTGAGTTAAATTGGATTTAGGTTTGGGAAGTCGCAACCTTAAGTTGTTTCTAGTTTCATAAGATTTTAAACTATGCAGGTCATTGTTATAGTAAATAAAAATAAAAAGAGAGTTTTACTAACAGAAAACTGTTGGATTTTTCGCCTTCTCCACCAGTTCTACCACTGACTGGTTTCAGACACAGTCCATCCACCAGTCGGGCTTTCTACTATGACGAATCGATAGCAAAAAAACGAACTTTATAAAATACACCGGAGTACCACAAGAATACATACCGGGTGCGACCTGGAGACTAGATGCAGACACGTGTGTCACTCTTGTTAGAGATCATTAGTGCGACATAAGTTTTTATAGTCGAATAATATGAACGATCTAACCAACAAGTCATGGACAAATGTTCGGCACAACATTAGTTAACAGCATGAGAAATAAATTCCCAATATCCATAGTGGAGTTGAATATAAATAAAAACAGAGTTTTACCAACAGAAAACTGTTGGATTTTTCGCCTTCTCCACCAGTTCTACCACATCTACCACATTTGTCCATGACTTGTTGATTAGATCGTTCATAATATTCGACTATAATAACTTATGTCGCACTGATGATCTCTAACAAGAGTGAAACACGTGTCTGCGTCTAATCTCCAGGTCGCACCCGGTATGTATTCTTGTGATACTCCGGTGTATTTTATAAAGTTAGTTTTTTTTTGCTATCGATTCGTCATAGTAGAAAGTCCGACTGGTGGATGGACTGTGTCTGAAACCAGTCAGTGGTAGAACTGGTGGAGAAGGCGAAAAATCCAACAGTTTTCTCTTGGTAAAACTCTGTTTTTATTTATATTTAACTTCACTATGGACATTGGGAATTTATTTCTCATGCTGTTAACATTATTATAGTGTTTATCTATATCTGTGGGTAAAGAAAATTTGTTTGCAATGATTGCGATATCCTACTTTACATAGATACCGAACTGCTCTTTTTTGGAGAATAAAAACCGATTCAAAAAATTTAATTGAGCAGTTTCCCCAAAAAACCATTATGTGTGATTCTACCATTGAAAAATAGGCTGACTTAACAGTCTGAAAACAGAGTTCATTTACAACAATTCTTATGGCATAGCTCCCGCTCGTCACCTTTTTGTTTGACTTTGCAACATGTGAAGAAAATTTGAGTTGGTTATCTTTAAAAGCAGCCCACAAAATGACAAAAAACCAATTATCAAAACAAACCCAACAATATTTTTGTTTTTTTTTAACCTCACATTATTTGCCAAGGAAGGCAGAAGGTAGCTCTTTAGCAACCTTGATATAAGGATTCCTTCAAGGGTGCCTTTCACCACTATAAATACCAAATTGACCCGAAGGCCTCCTTGACGGAAAAAGGGTGCCTTCAAAGACGACTATAAATTTGGCCCTTAGCCGCTAAATTATTATTGACGTTTTCCGTTTTCTTAGAACGTGTTTAAAATCCAAAAAAATAGTAGTTTTAACAACTAGTGGCTAAAATAGTGCTTTTTTACAAGCGTTGGTTTAAATAACGAGCGCAGCGAGGTATTCAAAAACGCGAGTAAAAAAAGCACAGATTAGCCGCGAGTTGTTAACACTATTTTTTTCAATACCTTTATCAAAAAATGCAAGAAAAACAGAAAAAATACTTTTAAAAATCTCGAGAGCGCTTCTCGCAACACACCATCACATAGCGATGTGCCTTTTTACTCGGTGACGTTCATTGTTGCGACATTTTAATCTTTGACAGTTTGAAATTTTCACGATTTTTTTTAAATGATTTTTTCGTAAATACTTGGGGAAAACCGGCGGAAATGACTTAATTTTTAGGCAAGAATAATTAGATCTTTTCAATATTACTATATTCCGCTATTTCTCTTTAATTTTGGGTAAAAAACAGACAGATATCTTTTTTTGCACGCGTGATCAAAAAAAAATGATTTTTTGCATTGATAACTAAAAAGGCCATGCTTTAGTTATCTGCAGACAGTTACTAAAATCATGTTTTTGATGAAGGTATAAAAAAAAACTTTTTGTTGTAGATGGAAAGGCGGGTTTATTAAAGTTAAAAGCGTTTATACAAGTGCTTCGGAATGTTAAAAATTACTTTTCCGGACGCGTCTCCGAGTTAGTCGAACAGCCAGGAGCACAACACTGTATTTTAAAGCCAGATTATTTATATATATGAAAAAAAACTTTAAAGCACTTTTTCAACAACAAAAAAAAGTGCTAAACAAATATTATAGAATATGAACGTGCGCTAGCCAGAAACTATCAATTGGTTGGTTGACCGTAATCTCGCGCAACTAGCGAAAAAACGTTAAGCACCAGTGACGTCATGAGAACTTGCGAAGGCTTTTTCAAAAAAATGGTGTGAGGAAACTTTTCGGTAATAAGGGTCCCAAAAATATAATAAAAGAATAAAATCGGATTTTTTTTCCAGTACTGGTATTGTCCATACAGTATATTACTAGGATGATTTTGGTTCGTTTCTTTGTTACTCTCACTAAATCCTTTTTTTGATTTGATTTATTTCATTCAATGTCTCAGTAACTAAGAAATGACAGAAAGTAAACTGTACTCGCTGTTTAAAATTTTACAACTTTGGCCTCATATTTACCTTTCTTTTGTCAACGAAGCATTTTAAAACTTCGGTAGGTATGTTCCTCAAACAATATTCGTTTAGGTTATGTAGTAAACAAATTAAAATTGTTTTACGGTAGCACACTAGTATTTAAACTCGCACATTTTGTGTTTGCAAAAGGCAAACAAAAACTATTATTCGAAGATAAGTAGTCCTGTAAGACTCCTTAGTTCTCTCACAAAAAAAAATGATTTAATCTTTTATATACTGGGTGTAACAAGCAATATGTACGGCGACTTTATTTTTAAATATTTTAAATAGTCTTATTCTTTCAACGTGTATGCACGTTTATTTAAATCGGTTAAGACATAACAAAGTTCTGCAGTGTTATATTTCGTGCTCTTTGTGTGGTAAACTACTTACTCAGAACAGGACTCAGTTTTGTCAAAAATGGATTGTAAAAATGCAGAAGTCTCTTATTTTAAAATTTAGAATAAACGTATATACGTTGAAAGAATAAGGCTATTTATATAGCGCACATGTCGACTTTATTAGTGACGCACACATTTTTTTTCCAAGGTTGGAAAAATACCTATTTTTTAAATCTGTTCGCCATCTTAAATTTAAAAGAAATGTCCAGTTTTGACATTAGGCATATAAAATTTGAACTTTTAGCTTGCCAGCAAGCTTAAAATCTTTTAATTCTGATGACAAAATTGTATCCCGTCGAACAAAGAAAAGTTGAACTTTCTGATTTAAAACCGATTTGAATAGACGGAACGTTAATATAGGTTAAAAGAATGAGGCTATTAGCGCACATTTCAATTTTAAAGTTTGATTTTTTCTTTTTAAAAAAAACTTAAAATTTTAAATTGCGGATCATTAATATGGAAGTTGTTTTTTAAACACCCTACATATATATACAAAAATGGACCGAAGATTTGATAAACCTGTTGAATCCAGAGAAAATTTTCCGTATCCGTATCGAAATGCGCATGTGCAAACATAATACGTCTGCTTCGATACGTTACGTGAAACTTGTCGATCAGGTACACGTATCGTATCGCGATGCGTGACGTATGGTCTTAAGACCCAACCAAAAATGTTTGTTTAGTTGAAAAAAGTAGATACGTTACGTACCCATTTAGGCTGTGCTTTATACCTTTTTTTGATAGGTCACTTATCTTCTTCCGATACGTATACGGATAGGGATAAGTGTTGATATTTATAATATTAGAGACATAAAGCTATTTGTAACTCATCGCGGTATACGTATCCGCATCTAGCGAGAACTTGGTCAGAAACTTGTAACACGTTGGAAAAGAGCAGATATATGCTAATTTAAGGTGTTTCTGAACGCAATAGGTGCTGAGATACGATACGTGTGCCGTAACGATACGTGATACCTAACACATCTCAACACCTATCGCGTTCAAGAACACCTTAGATTAGCATATATCTGCTCTTTTCGAACGTGGTACAAGTTTCTGACCAATTGATGTGCTTGGTTCTCGCTAGATGCGGATACGTATACCGCGATGAGTTACAAATAGCTTTATGTCTCTATTGCTTTATGTCTCAAACATATCCTGCTAATTATTATTTGATTTTATGCCATGGCGTCCATTTGAAAAAAAAATTACATACGATATACAACCAGAAACTGATTTTACAGGTACCCGCAGGTGTAAATTTTTTATGTCGACCTTCGAGTTCACTTTTCCGCTCTAGTAACGTAAACACCTATTAATGTAAAACTTATCGATGACGATTACAAAACTTTCGCACTTTATTAGCGTAGATACAATTACATTAAAGAAGTGAACATTTAGGTTAGCAGCGCCTTTAAACTTCTCACCGTCGCGCGTCGCCGTCGGTATAGTGGAAATACCCAAGTAATTTTTTGTTGCTTTGTTTTTCATTTATTACCACAATTTCTAAATTCGTTTTAAATGCCGGGGCACTTGCTTTTTATATTGTTCAAATGGAATGAGTTTTTAGGAAAATTATTCTAATTAAAAACATTATTTTAATTAAAAACACAATTTTACTTTTCTCTGTTATTATGCATTAAATAGTCTTTACAACAGTTGCAAAAGTTTTCAACTATAAAATTATAATGCCAAAATTCTCAAATGTCAAATTTTAACATCAACTTTCTTATTTAAAATAGAACACCGTGTATATTATTTTATTTTTGAATTCTATTACTTTTGCTTTAAAAATCAAAAAGCATGTATTAGGAACAATATTCAAACGGTGGGATATCATTGCTCCACAGTCATATGGCTTATGGTTTCCGAGATACTGCGGTTCAAAGTTAAACATTCTGGTATTTGTCTGTTTTCTCTAAAATTAGTGTTTTGCACCTTTTGTCCCTTTATTGCGTGAATACAAATAATGTTTATGTGCCAACTTGTAGATAAGGAGCAAGTCTAAGATTAAGTAGTAGAAAAATATAGTCAGTTTCAGCTTTTGCCGTGCAGTGGCGTCGCAAACATAAAAAATATTAAATGCATTTGACCAAAAAATCATATTTTTATTAAAAGGCGGATTAAAAAAACAAAAAAGGGGTGAAACGTTTTATAATTTTTGTTATGTTTAATGAAATGTAGCTAGTGATCGAAAAAAAGTTTTTCCTCCTGGTCGAGGAAAAACTTTTTTCCGATTTATTCCCTCACTCTTTGCCCTCTACGCCACAAATATTTTCTGTAAATTTATTAGGGCGCTAAATTGTCCCTTCATTTAATAACTATTATGTCTCAAAATAATATAGAAAGTAAAAATAAGGCAAAAGTTGCCACTGGTTTATCAGTGACATACTGTGAAATTAAATATCGCCAATTCATTAATATCAGTGGGGTGCGCAGGGAAAAGTTTTGCCCCCCCCCCCCGGATTTATTGAATATCGAATCCTCAGGATTGATTTTTTTTTAAATCATGACTAAAATGGCTACTGCGACTATACTGTTGCTCAAGTCCACCCCCTCCCCCAAAAAAACCTCAATCCTCCCACCAGAAACAATTTCTGCTTACGCCGTGGTTAATATTACTGTATAAAAAACCTAATATATAGGGTGGGTCACAAAATTCCGCAATTTTTGGATTGGCTATAACTTTTGACATAAGTGCTCGATTTTTAAAGATATTGGTTTTTTAGAAAGATCAAACGTTATACTTTTTGGGTTCAGTTGAAAATTTAAAATTTCCCAAAAATTCAAGATGGCGGCCAGTTTTCACAAATGTGTAATTTTCACCCTCCCCCCCCTGAAAAAAATTTATGTGCGACAATGAACAAACTCTAAAGCTTTAACTACAAACGCTCACTCTTTATGTGTATATTGACGTAATTAAATCGGTTGAGAAATTAAAAATTTACATGCTTTTAGATTATGAGTGTTTGGGCTTAACATTGAAAAAAATCACAAACTTACATATTTTTTCAATTTGCTATAACTTTAGGCCTGATCATTTAATTCAAAAAAAAAATATTGTTTAAAGAGATAAAACATGAGAATTGCGTTCGTTTGTCCAAAATTTCACATTGATTCAGGATGGCGGATAGTTTTAAAAAGAGTTAGGTTTTACACGCCTTATTTTTTTTAAAAATAAGATATCGAGGTATCACCTAATTAAATCGGATAAGAAATAAAAATGTAATGGGTATTTAGATTCTTAGTGTTTTTCTTAATTAAATAATTAGGTCAAAAGACATAGTAAATGGAAAATGTATGTTATTTTGTGGTTTTTTCCAATACGAAGCCAAAACACTCGTAGTCAAAAAACTTATAACTTTTTTATTTTGTAACTGATTTAATTAAATGATACTTCAGTATACACGGAAACAATGAGCGTTTGCAGTGAAAGCTTTAGAGTTTGTTCAGTGTCGCACATAAATTTTATTCAGGGGGGTGTGAAAATGACAAATTTTTTAAAACTGTCCGCAATCTTGAATTTTTTAGAAGTTTTAAATTTTTAAACGAATCAAAAAACTCTCACGTTTTATCTTTCTGAAAAATAATTTTTAAAATCGAGTAATAAAGTCAAAAGTTATAGCCAATCCAAAAAGTGCGGAATTTTGTGGCCCACCCTATATTATTGTATAAATAAGCAAATTTTTTATTTATTTTTGAGATGCCACTGCATGGATAACGATTTCTAAGAACTGTAGGATTTTATTAAAATAAATCTTTGTTCATAATCTTTTACACTCATTTTCAAGTTTATTGATTACTAAACTCAACAAAAAGCCAACAACCGTTTTTGTTTTGAAGCACGTTCGTTAAATACCAAAAGGCCAAAAGCAACGAGGTGAACATTTTCTAATCACTAGCTATGTTTCATTGAACACAACAAAAATTAAAAAAACTTTTCACCGTTTGTTTTTTTTTTTTTTAATCCGCCTTTTAGTAAAAAGATGATTTTTTGGTCATATGCATTTTATATTTATGTTCGCGACGCCACTGCATGACAAAAGCTGAAGCTGACTATATTTTTCTACTACTTAATTTTAGACTTCCTCATTATCTACAATTTGGCACATAAACATTATTTATATTCACATAATAGAGGGACAAAAGGTGCAAAAAAACTAATTTTAGGGAAAAACAACCAAATACCAAAATGTTTAATTTTGAACCGCAGTATCTCGAAACCCATAAGCCGTATCGCTGTGGGGCAGTGATAGATTTTCATTAGGATGACGAGATCTACAACATATGCAATTTTGTGCATCGTCCTTTCAAAAAGTGTTTACTTTAGCACACACGTGATATGCATTTTTGAAATGAGCAAAAGTAATAGAATTTAAAAATAAATTATTATTTAAAATAAGAAAGTTGATGTCAAAATTTGACATATGCAAGATGACGCATGATTTTTAAAATTGGTTGGTTGGTTGTCTTTTACATGAATCCTGTGTCATATTTTTCCATCATCATTTCATCTCCTAATTCCTAGCACCGTACTGATGAGCACCACAAGTGCGAAATCCGGATCTACGGTTACCATTACCTTTTTTGAGGGAAAGCTCGCTATTTAACTTTACAGTTTCTGGCTGTCTAACTATCTTATCAAATCTTGCGATTTTAGGGGGTGGTGGTTGAAGAATGTAAAGAGGCTAAATATCACAACTTACTTCGACTCTTCCGCCGTAAGCCTGGCAACGTAGCAATTGAATTCGTGGCTATCGGTTCAAATCATTTTCGGCCAGATTGGGGTTCTTGAATTTTCGGACCAATTATTTGCCAAATTTGGTTTCGGGTTATTTATAGGGAACCTAATTTAATAGTTTACTAAAAGTTATGCAACTTTTATAAAAGACAATTCTTGTGAAATGCATAATAACAGAGAAAAGGGCATGTAACATTTATAATAATGGATTACACAGTACGCTTGTCTGTTCTTGACGCTCAAATTTGGGTCCGAAATAAACTGAGCACTTCACTAAGTTTGATGGAGTAGTTGTACACGTCGGTAGTTACTATAATTATAATAGGATAAGATGTGAACAGTAAACTCATATATGAGATACTATAAAGGCCCTGGCCGTGTATTTCCCTCAGATCGAGCCGTCTTTATCCCATTGGCCATATCATGGCAATCTAGATTTTGACCGTTGCGTTGCCGCGACGATTTTCTCGCATCCTGGGCCTTTATAAATATACCTAATAGTTATTTTTTGAGTAAACTTAAATAACTAAATCAATATAAACACTGTGAATTACTTTTTATCACGAGAACTTTTTGTGTTACGCAGTTACATTATAAACAAATTACGTTGGCAATTAATGTGAAATTGCAAAAGGGACTTTTTCCGTTTCATTATCTGTTTGCTTTCTCTGCAAGAACATCACAAAAAATTAATGATAATTATACTAATTTAGTACAAGAGCTCGTGCCGAAAAAGTGCAAAAGTTTCGATTTTTAGAATTCTAAATTGTGACACACATATTAATTGTTGCATAGCTGAATCTTATTTTCCTAAGTCCTGGAAATCGGCAAATGTAATGCCGCTACCAAAAATAAAAAAATCCAACAGAATTTAATCATTTGCGGTCAATTTCCATACTGCCTACTCTGTCAAAAATCCTTGAGAAGATTATGGAAGTACAAATTAATAAGTTTTTGGAAGTAAATGAAATATTACCCATTAAACAATCTGGATTTAGGAAGGGATTTAGCTGTGCGACTACTTTATCTGACATTCTTGATGATATTATTACTGCCCATGATAGAAACCTTGCAACAACGCTAATATAATATTACTCGATTACACAATGCTTTTCATTTTATAAAATCTTATTTAAATGAACGAACACAGAGAGTTGTTTATCAAGAACAAAATCTGACTTTCTTAACACTGTCTCAGGTGTACCTCAAGGGAGCATCTTGGGACCCCTTCTTTTTAACATTTTTACAACAAATATTCCCAAATGTTAGGTAAGTTAACCACGACTTAAATAAAATTTTCAATACTTCTTCTGAGCACCTACTAAAGTTAAATCCTAATAAAACTGTAGCTTTGTTATTTTGCAATGAAAGATCTAGAGATAAAATAACGGCAAACGTTCAACTCTGCATGAATAACAATCAAGTAGAATTTAAATATGCTGTAAAGAACTTGGGTCTAACTCTGGATGTTTCCCTCAAATTCAAGGAGCATGTTAATTTGTGTCTAAAAAATGTTATTATGTGCTCAGAACTCTGTATCCGCACAGACATACCTTAAATCTAAAAACTAAATAATGCTATGCGAATCGCTAGTTTTGTGTAATTTTTCTGGTAATGTATATGGTCCTTTTCTTGACCGTATTTTGAAACAAATAATTCCTCGAATAATTCAGAAAGTACAAAACTCCTGTATTCGGTTCATTTTTGGCATAAGGCGTGGAAATACAATTTAAAATAAATTATCTGAACTAGGTTCGCTAAATATGTTCAATCGAAGGATTTTACACTCCCAATAAACTAGTTTTCCGAACTGACGTACATCGTCTTAATTTACTCCGGACTGCCTAAACACAAAAAAAAATCAAAAAGAGTGTTTTTTTATCAAGCACCGTCTCTTATTAATCAATTTAAAATCTAAAAAAAAGTTATCAGTTTCACGCCTCAAGAAACAAATTAAAAAATTCTGTTATCTCAACAGTAATCTGCTTTTATAAGTTGACTAAAATAAGCCACTAAAATGATGCACAGCTTCGTCCTTACCCTACCGTCCTACCCTCTCCTCTCTCTCCCCTTTTTTAATTTTATTTTGTTTCTATAGTTCTTATATATTTTTTTATTTTGGTTAGTTAGCTTCTCTTTGTAGCTATGGATGGTAAAATCCCGGCGCTTTATAGCAAGCTTTTATTTTACTTTATTTATTTATAATAGCTTTTTCATTTTATTTTGGAATAATAAACGTCTTTATTATTATATTATTATTATTTGACCATACAGAAGGACTGTAGAGACAGGTAGTCCGGAGGATGAGGAGTCCCACTTTGCAAGAAATGATTAAGCAATGAAACTTGGCACGCATACTAATTGGACTCTTGGATAATTCTTGAGATATGTAGCCACAATGAAGTCTTCTGCAGAGGACCCCTATTCCCGAACGTAAAACACAAAATTCGTAATATTTTAAGAAATTATGGTGGGGCAATAAAATTTGGCAGTTTCATTAAAGTCCCAGCAACATTTTAATATCTGTTACTGACTCAAGGGGCTAAAGGTCTAAAGCTCTTGACGCTAAACAAGAACACAGGAAAAACCAAAAACATCAATAGCAAAATTCCAAATAGGGATAGGGCTACCAGATTTGGTAATCTTTCTTTATGAATTAATGCCTAAGATATGTGGTCACCAAAAAGTCCTTTGTAGAGTGCCCCAATTTTTGAAGAAAAAATCAGCACTGAATATCTCATAAACGCGAAATCGTAGAATAATGAAATTTGATACAAATGTTCGTTGAGCCTCATAGTACCAACGTCGGAAATTGGGGCCCTCAGTGAGCGGCCTTGTATTGGCAATATATATTAAAATTTTCTAGGATCATATCATATTTTTAAAACTTTTAAGACTCTTTAGTTTATTTTAAAGTTTTTTGCGTTAAAAGTGTGATTTTGCTTATTAACTTTAGGAAAAGGGGTCATTTGCCCAATTCCATATATGTCATTCGATTCTAAGGGGCCCGATAAACATTTGTATTAGATTTAATTATTCCGTCATTTCGTGTTAATACGATTGGGGCACTCTGCATAAAACTTTTTGGTGGCTACATACCTTATATATTAGTTCATGAAGCGGCAAATATTTGTGCCCAATCTAATGGCTCTATTGCTTTTTAGAGAGTTGCTATTGATATTGTGGTTTTTTCCTGTTTTTTTTGTTTAACGTCAAGAGTTGGGACCCTCAGCCAGGGACTTTGAGTAAGAAACAGAGGTTATGATGTTGCTGGGTATATAATGAACATTTGTGCTAAATTTTATGGCTTCACCATGATTTATTAAAATCCTACAATTTTGCTTTTGTTTTACTTTCGGGAATAGGGGTCCTCTGCAGGGGCGTCAGGTGGCTACATACCTCAAAAATGACCCAAGAGTCCACTAAGTAGGCGTTCCAAGTTGGCTGGATATTTGCCCTTTATCCTGTACTAAGGAAGCTGGGAATGTGGACACCTGGCGCTGGGACAATAGTGAAGGTCTAATATTAATTAGTAGTAACCTCAAACTGTTTTCAAAAGGCTGAAAATTATTTATAGCAAAGGCAATAGTAATTTCTAAACAAACAGTCACACAGGCGAGGCGTCACCATCACTTTATAACCAGGTGTCCCGAGATGAATGTTCCAATTACTAAGTAATCGATTAAAAAAATTTAAACTTTGTACAATAATGTAAGGATAGAAAAAATTAATTCACTTGGGCGGGTTTTTTTTTTTGGATTCTGTGTAAAATTCTAAATGTCTCTTACTCTGCACTTCTATGTCTAGCTCTTACCGTTTTTGAAGTATAAAATATTTTCTGATTTTTTAATTAAATTTTACTGTTACTCCGAAAATAATTGACATTAAATTTTAAAATTTGGCATTTGGCTAAAGAAAAACTTAATCTACTTTACCGTTCAATAAATAATAACTTTGGGTGCGCAGTTCCATATCGTTCTAAACCTTAGCGGAATGAACGGAGGCGTCTGTGGTGTGACGTTTGTGGTTGGACTCTTGAACGTGCATTGACTTTCAAGCGTTCGATCTTCCCCCGGCTTCAAAAATTGGGCCCCAGTGTAAAAGTAAATATTTTCCCAGGTAGTAATATTACCAAAGTCTCGCATTGGGTAATAGTTCGTTTAAGCATAAATTGATATAATTGATTAATATTTTCCAGTCTATCATTTCCATTGCGCCATTTTTTTTACATTTCTGAAAAATGTTAGGAAGGCAAAGCCTAGACCACCAAGAATTAATCCCTAATAAACAAACATAAATAAACGTGAATAGAAATTTGTAAAATTTTAAGATAAAGCCTTGACCCCTCAAGATTAAATAAACAATGGACAATAACTCAACAAATTTATCAAAAGGTTCAAGATAAAGTTTAAATTTGCGCATTTGAATTATTTCAAAAAATACGCTATTACAGTGTTTCTTTAATTCAATTCAATAAACACTTAAATATTTTATTTGACAAAACGATTCAAATTACATATAAGATGGCATGGTGTACCGCCACAGACTAAATAAGGCTCTTAAATTGGTCCTTTGTCATTCAGAAACAGTAAAGTCGAAAACGTTCCTGGTTTCGCAGACAGAAGCTTAATTTTTGTTCCCCTTACGTAATACGCACTGAAGCAAATAAAATTAAAGCTTTATCTTTAAAATGAGTCTAAAATGTTTGAAAAATGTCTGGGTTTGGATAGAAAAATATGGGGCCAAAAATACCTTTGCAAGCGAAATTTTGCATCAGTAAAGGCTTGGTTTCGGTGGCGCGTCTGGCGACTGCGATGCTTTTTTCAAGCTCCAGCATCCATGGGTTATCTCACTTGAGGGCGTGAACTTATCATCCATGTCTGGGATAAACATATCCCTCCAAGAAGTATAGATTATCTATGCCCCCCCCCCTACACGCTCACCAGACCGGCCCGATAAGCACCCCCTAGGAAGGCAGTTTTCTTTTTCTAAAAGGATTTAATTTAGACCTAAACCCGTTTGTCGAGGCTAGCGATCGTTAACGTGCTCCACTATCAATGCATGGATCACACGGTACCGTCCTCTTAACGTCCTTTACGAGGGACGGTATGGAATCGTGTTGGCCTGCCTTCTAGCTAACACGGCCTACTCCTCTCCATACACCGTTTTCCTTAATCTCACAAAATTATGTAATTTTATAAGAAAAAGTCCTAGTAGACTACCGACTCGACGGCCCCGGAGATCGAACCCGGGTTTCATGGTTGATAGAACAGGTATGTACCCACTATACCAACCAGTGCGGTAGCTTAAGTTGTTCATGACACGTACGAGGTGCGTAGCGGTAGACGTGGAATTTGCCGGATCAGACGTTTCTGTCTTTTACATTTTGCTTGCTTTCTTGGTTTCGGCGGTTCGTATTAGCAATCCATTGATTTTTTGACTGTCTTCAGCAAAAATCGCTACGTTTTTTTCCATATCTGTGCGTTAGCAACATAGAGCAGACGTTATAGAACGTGAGCTTGCGTCTCGGCTGAACTAAAGACGTGAGCTAGATGAAAAAGCTCAACGCCAGACTGCAGAGATTGGACTCTGATATCTGTACTCGAACGGAAGTCTTGGTTTTTTTACAGATAAAAGGAAGACAGAATATTGCGTCTACGCGTACATTCTATGACCACCTTAAATTGTCTATTAATATTAAAAAAAAAACATTCCAAACCGTTGCGTTGGCCAGAATTTATTGTTTCCTTTTTGGATTTCAACTTGGAAAATTGGTTAAGACAAATTGCTTGGAAACCGATCGAGCTGTTATTATAATGATCCGGAGATATAATTCCGAAAAGTTTTAGTGTATCGCAGTTTCTAAACTTTGATACAGATATTCGAAAAGCTTTTTAGAAATGAAGAGCCTAGAGCTACGGCAAAAAGGGGCATCAAGAAAGAAATATAAAAAATTGGTGCTAGAAAGCGCGGATAGACCACCATACAATCAATTATTTTATGTTGAAAGGAAATGAAAATATCTCGAAAACTGTCGCTTTGAAAGATATGAACCTTATAAGAAAATTTTTGGGTAATATTTACAAAAACAAAAATCTTTTAAATATATTTTAACGTTTTTTTCAAATAACTCGGAAACTAAAGCTCCCACGAATTTGAACTTTATAACAAAATTTCTAGTCCATATTCATGAAAACTTTTACAATTTTTTTAAAATATTTTATTCTCCTTTTCCCCCCTTCAACCCCAAACCACCCTTACCAAAATCAGTCTATGGTCAGCCGATAGAGGATTTTTTTTTAACAAATTTCGTTAAAATCGATTAAGGCGTTCTTGAGTTATCGTGTATACAGACAGAAAACAGACCGACAGAGAACTTTTTTTTCGTCGATTAAGGTGTTTTGGAACCTTAGTAACTCATTTTTGATAAAATTAAGAAAAGTCAAAATTTCACGCTTTTAATAGTCCCCCATACCATATTGGTATGATGGACTAAAAAAGTCCCCCATACCATATTGGTATGATGGACTAAAAAGGGTGTATTTCAGTAAGATATGTGTGTGTACGTGCAAACGTGTCTTGACAACTATGGCAAGGCACAAAAAGTCAATTTCCTCTGGGTCCCGGGACATAAAGGTGTGCCGGGAAATGAAGAGGCCGATAGATTGGCTAGACAAGCATCATCAACCGATCCGGTAGGTCCGGAACCCATACTAGGTATTCCGGCATTCCAAATCATAACGTCCCTGAAAAGTAACTTATACAGGCGCTCTGACGAGCTCTGAAATAGCACACAGGGCATGAGACAGGTCAAACTCCTGATTGGTGAGGTGAGCGCCAAAAAAACAAAGTCCTTGCTCCACCTAGGTAGGAAGGATGTGAGACTGGCAACAGGGCTCCTAACGGGACACTGTCGCCTTAACAAGCACCTAGAGACGCTGGGAATTTCCGAAGACTCAGAGTGTCGATGGTGCATGGAGGACGAGGAATCGTCCTTGCATGTCCTGCTGGAGTGTCCGGTTCTGGCCAGGTCAAGAGAATCGCACCTTGGGAACATTCTGCTGGCCCCAGACGATATAAGAAGGTTGCAGCCCAGAAAAATCTTCTTTTGCGAAAGAGGCAGTCTTCGAGGGTTAAACCATGGATAGTGGGCGTGCAACGGGCCCAGCAAGATGGCCTATGTACATGGGAATTGTCCTGCCTGAATTTCTTCATTCAATCATTTATTCATGTGAGTGTAAGAAACATAAAAAAAATGCTAAAGATTTTACAGGATCTAAAATTCCTATAGAATATAGTAACGGACGGACAGCCCACTAAAAACCTATACAGGATGAAAATTATACTTTAGATATAGACTCCGCAGCGTTGCCTGTGGTTTTACCCGTTTTCCCCGGTTTTCTTGCTTTAAATGGTCATAACGTTTGTTGCCGTAAACCGATTTTGATGAAACAAAGCCTATGTCCTTCCCAGGACTTCAAAGAATCAGTAGTGAAATTTCGATGAGAATTCGTTCAGTAGTTTTTGTATGATGCTGGTACAAACAAACAAACAAAGAAAAATTCTTAAAATTGGATTTTTGGTATCTATCTATGCTATGTAATGTATAGGCTTTATATTATGACTAGTCTTTCGCTGTATAGGGACATTACTACAATTCATGTCCTAATATTTATTTATTGTTTTACGTGTTTACTATATTGTTTATTTAAGTCCAAAATTGTGTGATAAGGCCGGCAGTATTTTTGACAGTTTTGCATGCAACTACTATATATTTTTAGGCACGTTACCCACCACTATGAAATTACTGGAACCAATCCTCGCATTTTTCGTGTGAATTCCTCCTCCCCCCTTGTACCACTTTATAACACTTACACCTACCCCTCTCTTCCCACCTTGCTGCTTAACGTAATTTATGGATGACTCCTAAGCTGACGGTTCTTGCCTCTATTTATGACTATTTATGACATTGTTATCATCCTATCATATCGTGCCACCTATAAAGTTGACATAATTAAAGTTAATGCCGTCCTTTATTAAAGGTCGGCACAAACATTATAAAAGTCGACATTATTTTGACAGCACCGCGCCCTTAAAAGCTCTGGCCAGTTAGCTCGAACGTAGATTTTCGATAGCCCCGGCAACCAAGAACACGGTCTAACCCGAGTATAACAAACTGTTGTTATACTCGGGTTATACTCGGAAAAATGAGTTAAATTTAAGAATTATTTTTTTAATCTTTTTTGGGGAATATTCGAAAATCAATCGATAATGGAGCACAGAAACTCAAACTAGGAGCATAAACCTATTAGGAGTGCAGCATCGGCTCCGACCGTCAGCGTTCGGAAACCGTCCCTGTGTCCTGAGAGTGGATTGGTTGAAACACCTGATGGATGTTCGTTTTTCGAAAATATTAAAAAATGCTTGTATTGAAGTTAAAATTCGAAAAAATCGTGAAATGGTGCAAGGCCGTCGGAGATGAAATATGCATGAACACATTTGAAAAGTTAGGCAAGTACCCTGCACGCATTTAAAGGTTTTTATGGCGTAAGTAACGCCGCAGTGTGTATAATTAGGTAGGTAATTGATTTTCAAATTAATTTTTTGTGCTTATTACCATTGATTTTTTTAAAACATGAGGCAGTATCATATTTGTCCTGTGCACGTGAAGCGGTACATCTAGGTACATTAATAAACGAACAACTATCTTAAAATCAAATCCTAGAATGGCCCATGCTAGCTAGATTTTTTATTATTTCAATATGGCTGGTACCTACTTATATACCTACTAGGGAAATAAAATTAGAAGTAAAGTAAAATCTTCAAATATTCGGTCAATCCTCATATTTTTTTGTTTTTCTTTTAAATTTGAAAGTAGAGTAAAATCTTCAAATATTTGGTAATTCACCATATTTTTTCATCCTTTCATTTTAAATAAACATTCATACCCCTCGCTAAATTATGGATTTTCATTTCGCAGGCCAAAATTGCCAAAAATCAATTGTTTCATTCGCGATTAGAATGATTGCACATAAACCAAAAATTATTTCTTATTTCATTTTTATTTGCCTGTATAAACTCAGCTTAAATCTAGAGTTCGTTTCACTTGATGACGACTAATTACTTTTAAAAAAAATTAGAGTGAAATTTTACTCTAAAATCACTCCAAAAGGATCTAATACAGGTCCAAACCAATTTACTCAATTCTGGGTAAAAATTGTATCTTATTCGAGTAAAATTTACTCCAAAACAGATTTATTCTTCTTAATTTGGAGTGAAAACGGGGTCCAATAGATCTCCAAAATGAGTTAAATAGCAACAAAAAAGGTCAATTTACTTAATTCCGAGTGAAAAATTTGTAGACAAGACATCCAAGGCGAGTAAAATTTACTTTAATATAGAGTTTAATTTCTCAATTTTAATTGAACTAACTTCAAAAAAGGACAATTTACTCAAATGTGTGTCAAACTTACCCAATTTTGAAATTAACTCTGTGTTTCGGACTTCCATTGTCTATATTTTATTTATACACGACGTTTCGATCAGAGATTTTACTGATCGAAACGTCGTGTATAAATAAAATATAGACAATGGAAGTCCGAAACACAGAGTTAATTTCAAACACATCATTGTCTCAAACTTTTTACCCAATTTTGTTAAAACGTACCTTTAAACATGTGTACATTTTACTCAAAAAATAGTTCATTTAATTAATTCCGAGTTTTGTTTTGTCCTTATTTGTTTCAACTCGTTCTAAAATGGGTTAAAACTTAGTAGAAATGACTCAAGGGCGGCTCTATCTTTTTAGTAAGAAAGGGGTCACATCAGTGGTGTAAAGGCACTGAAGTAAAAATAGGTGGAACGATAATAGCCTATAAAGAAAATGACCGCTACATGTACCTGACATTTGTGAGCCTAAATCAAGTGGTATTGATAAAATTCTCCTATCTCTGAGGCTAATAATAAAAAGGGTTATCGCACAGCACTTATGAAAGGCAAAAAACTAGTCATTCCGGTAGAATAACAGCGCTGAACAAATCAAAACACTATATTTTTAGCAAAAACACGCAAAAAAGACTAAAAACCCAATGCAGTAACCTCCTTGGTTTGATTCAAACAAGTGTGTGACTAATAAAAAAAAAGCAGGCAAATAGTTACAGGTGTCTTGAAACCCATTTATATAACTTTACTTTTTCTATTAACAAAAATTTAAAAAAATTTTTTTAATATATTACGAAAAATCATGGTAAAAAATATCATTTACTGATTGTGGAAAAGACATATAAGAAAAAATAATAATGACTACGTCCTTTCAGGCTCATAACTGCCACCTACATAAGGCGGTCTTGTTTGTGAAATTTTCTCAGAGGGTATTATCATTTTACCTATTTTTACTTAAAATATTTGCCCCCTCCCAAGATGAGAAAAAAAGACGCAAAAAAGCAAAAAATTTTACTTAAAAAATGGAATTAAACTACAAAATCAGTTCTTTTCTTCTGTCTTCTCGCGAAACGATTAACTACTTCCTCCACATCCACAGGAACGTTTTTATGAACATGGGCAGAGGTAATGGTAAATTTGCGAACCAAGTGGCGCAGCTATCGTAGTTCTTGGCTTGGAAACTTGGTGCGCCACTTTGTCATTCGATCTTGCTTATTTTTATCGATCCAAAGCAGTGGCAGCGCATAGGAAAATCGTATTATTTTGGACGAGTTCCGCGTTGGGAACTATCTATAATATCGATCGTCCGCGTTGCGCTGCAGACAAAAGACCCGTGCCGGTACAGTCACAGGTGGCGAATACAGAGGGAGGCGATCGACCCCCTCTCCGACGAAATTACGTACCTCCTTCCCCAAAAACCGCCTCTTTTGGATTAGAAGAACAAACCTTGAAGGAATATCCAAGGAAATTTATCACATGAGACCATCAGTTTTCACATACCTTCTCACCCATTCTGATCTCCTAATCATGTATTTTTCAAACATTCGGAAATGACGGTGTTTTTAATATTTGGTACAGAAGCATAGTTTGGGTGGTTTGCTGCAAATGTTTGTTTTTATAGCAAAACTGAAGTAACATTAGATAGCAAAATTTTTAAAAAATAAATAAAAAAAACACTTATTTTTTACCGGAGAAACCCTAAATTATATGTTCTCTGCTTTTTGCTAAATTATTTCAAGTAATAAAGGCTTGAAAAATATACACAATAAAAACTTTCTGCCAGCTCCCTTAGCAACAAATTTATTTAAAATTGCATTAGAGATAAGTATGTTTTAATTTTAAATAAATATTACCCTGGTTCATCCTGGCGCATTCATCTAATAATCAAAAACTCGCTGTGAATCGCATTGGCTTGCTGGTCGGATATTACCATTACCTGTCCTCTCTATTTAAATTTATATGCTCTCTGACATGGAGAAGTGCCAATCATGCTAGTCGGTCTTCTGCCATTGATGCTCTCAACCACGTTTTTAGCCTCCTAAGTGTGGAAAAGGACCTGGGTTATATATGTTGCGTCACTCTTCTTGACTCCACAATAGTTTTTACGTATGTTGTAAGAATTTCACATAAAATTCCGGGAAATGACGACATATGATGTCCAAGTTAAGTATTGTTGTTACTTTGATATTGAAAAAAAAGATGTGAAGCGCTCAGAGGTTTATTTCACTCGAATTCGTTTGGATCGTTATTAGAACCTTTTGAAGTGATTTTAGATTGACATCTCACTATTATTTTTTTAACAGAGCATAAACGTGAAAAATTAAGTAAAACTTTCCTGAAAAATTCAAGGAATTGTTCTAGTCATTTCATAAGAGATGGGTAAAGTGCCTAAATTTATGTACTACTTGTTTAACCTCTGTGCGAAACTTTCAAAAGTAGTGCCGACTTTATTAAAGTCAGACAATGCCAACTTTATGTACCGATAAGGCCCTATTAAATGTGATTGTAAGTTATATTTTTTAATTAAAAAAAAAATATATATGGTTTGGTTAGAAGCTGAGACCAAGAATTTTATAAAAATATTTAATGTATACAGAAATGTTCTATCTAGAGATTTATTATATGTATAGATGACATACTTGGTAAAGCACGTTATTTTAACGGTGTTTAAATTGTGTTTACAGATAATTTAATGTTCTTTTTAATTTGTCGCTTCTTTTTAAAAATATTCACAAAGGAAAAAATTGGCACCAAGAGGCACAAGGTCTAACAAACTTTGACGTTATGATAAATTTCGTTGGAAATGTTATTCTTAATCCAAATTCGAAAACCGTGTTTCACTAGCATGCCATGGTTCTGGAGTTGAGTTGATAATTATTGTTTTTAAATGTTTATATCTCAAAAACTGCAGCTCTGACAAACTTTGACGTTAATACAAATTTTGTTGTTAATTTAAGTCCCAATCTAAATTTGAAAACCGCGTTTTGCTAGCTGCGGTTGTCGATTATTTTTTTTTAATTTAACTACCTTTTCCATCAAAACCTAATCAACTGATCATGGATGCCATAGAATTTTTGTACCAAATTTACTTACTTTGTGGTGTTATAGACAGACAGACAAATGCCATGAAACAAATTATTTAGGTTTTTTTAGTTTACATCCTCTTAAAAATAAATCCATGAAGCACTGGCACTTATCTCAGTCACCTGATACGGGTTCGTCCTGGCGTGTTAATCTTTCCAATAGGGTTACGCTCCTAAGGCGATTAAAACAAAAAGAAGTTAAAAAACCTCCGAATCCGTTACTTCAACCGAGAAGAATCGATGCCTACTTGTTAGTGATTCAAAGTTGCTAATCAAAGTGTATGATGGTGTCGAATGATGTTTGGGGAGGGTGACCAGCGAAACCACTGATGAGCCCACGCTGATTGCCCAGGGCGAAACATCATTTGATCATTTCTTTTTTCGCTTTGATCCTTTGTGTGTTCCTTGTGGGAATTTTCGTTTTTTCCACCCGAGATTTCTTGATCTTTTGTTTTTAGATCCTTTTCGGTTGAAGTAACTAATACGGAGGTTTTTTAACTTCTTTTTGTTTTAATCGCCTTAGGAGCGTAACCCTATTGGAGGACGAACCCGTATCAGTCGACTTAGATAAGTGCCAGTGCGGAACGATACCTATTTGTGAGTGATTCAAAGTTGGAAATCAAAGTTTATGATGGTGTTGAATGATGTTTGGCGAGGGTGACCAGTGAAATCACTGATGAGTCCACGCTGGTTGCCCAGTACGAAACATCATTTGATCATTTCTCTTTTCGCTTTGATCCTTTGTGTGTTCCTTGTGGGATACTCATCCAAGTTTAAATTTTTGTTTTTTCCACCCGAGATCTTTTGATGTTTTGTTTTTAGATTCTTTTTTCGGTTGAAGTAACTAATACGGAGGTTTTTTCAATTCTTTTTGTTTTAATCGCCTTAGTAGCGTAACGCTATTGGAAAAATTAACAGGTCAGGACGAACCCGTATCAGGCGATTTAGATAAGTGCCAGTGCGGAACGATGCCTATTTGTGAGTGATTCAAAGTTGGAAATCAAAGTTTATGATGGTGTTGAATGATGTTTGGGGAAGATGATCAGTGAAACCACTGATGAGTCCACGCTGGTTGCCCAGGACGAAACATCATTTGATCATTTCTCTTTTTGCTTTGATCCTTTGTGTGTTCCTTGTGGGATACTCATCCAAGTTTGAATTTTCATTTTTTTTTCACCCGAGATCTTTTGATCTTTTGTTTTTACGCAAGATCTGTGATTTTTTTTTCATGGTAATTGCCGACATGCGTGGGGTGTTGCCAAAAACGATTTTTCTAGATATTAAATATGACCTTAAAATCTTACATCTTAACGCAGTTTCCTAAAAATGTTGATCTCTTGTTCAGCTGTTTACAAAAGATTTAGCTCTAGGACTGGAGGGGGGTGGCTAATTACTCCTCTCCCTCATTCGAGCGCTTGATTTACAGACAGCCCGTTTTCAGAGTTAAAGCGAACAATGGTTTCGATTCGAAAGACAAAATCTTAATTTACTCAATTAGATTTGCACGGCGGTAGCGGTAGGTAATTAGAAAGATGTAGGGTAATCGATTAAATTATAAACGAATTAATTGGTGCATAGCCTGTGTCCCCTAAAACAGCATTAAACAATGGGGTTATGGGCGCCTATAAAACCCCCGTTCTATTGTGTATTTTATCACTGGGCGTAAAAGCTATTAATTTGGCGCTTTAATCGCATTACGAACGATAACCGACCTCACTTTGAAAGCCCGACTCTCCAGGGCCGGCAATTTAATTTGTTTAGTGCTTAACCACTATATTGGCAATTCGATCTGCCATTGCACCTTAATATAATAGAGCATAACGAAACATTATTAAACAACAAACATTAAATGCAAATTTTTTCGAAAACATTTTTTTCGACTAAGATGAATGAAAACAAGACCACATGGCCTTTTGTAGCCGGGTTCGCAAGGATTCGCTCAATTTTGTTGGTGTATTGAGTAAGGTTTATTAAGGTTTTTCTTGTCTTTTTTTTCTACTTTGAACCCCCGATGCAAATGCGAAAAAAGAGGGGTTTTATAAGTTTGACTCTTATCTGTGTGTGTTTGCGTCTGAGCGCATTTAGCTCTCGAACCAGTGAACCGATTTCGATGCAGCTTCTTTCTGTTTGAAGGCGATCCTTTAGAGAGTGTTCTTAGCTACGTTCAATAGAGGCTAAATAGTTCCAAAGATAATAAGGTTTCCACTGACAGATGTCAAGGAATTTGAGATATGATAACAAATATAATAGTTGTCGGAGGTTTTAAAATTTTTTAATTTTTCTTCTTACACACAGTTTTTTTTTTGTTTATTACTAAAGCAGTTTAAGCATCTTAAAATTAGCTTTATCCTATACTTATTGAGAATATAGTGTCACAAAAAGAATATCCAATATAAGACTCTTTTTTACATTTTTAAAATAGTTTTCCTGAAAATTTTCACTCTTAAATTTTATTGAAAAATGCTTTTTAATCCATTTAATCCGCATGCAAGTCATCGTAACAGTAAGAAATAAGTTACGCTCTAAAAAGAATTAAATGCAACTTCATTGAAGTCAAGACGAGAGCATAAAAATGTCGAAAACATTCACATTGGGCATTTGTCCAATTTTCTTATTATAAGAAAAAGCTTTTGACTGTTAAATATTATTATTGTGTAAAAAGCAAATATTTTCACCTCCCCCTTTTACCGTAACCACACTGATATTTTTTTTAGTAAAGGGGATTTGGCTGGTGCCTCTGTCGCCCAACAACCTTGCAAAAACAGCGAATTTTTTTTGTAGAACAGCAAAGTTTTCTGCATGTTTAAACTCCAATAGAACAAAAAATTTTAGTAGCCATAGAATTTTTTTACTAGGTTAGTCTAGCAAAAAGTTTCATAATTTGAAATTTTATTGCTTGCTTTTTTAGTAAAAAAACTGTACTGTTCCAGCCAGATGGTTTGGAAAAAATTTTTCAGTGCAAAGCCCCTCCCAACCGATTTACCACTAGGTAACCATATTCTTTAGCTCCCTTCTCCATTTTTTCTGAAATATATACGAAAAATATAACGAAAAACAAGAGTTAAATCCGTTCAATAATTTTTTCCGGCCCCCCCCCTTGAGCGTTACGGAATTTACGCAAGTAGGCCAGCGTAACCTTGTTTTATTGAAAATAAGGGGGAAGTTTCATTCTTGATCTTTGAAGAAAATTTAATCGTTAAGTGTCGATATTTGATGGCTCTGGGGAAGCTTGAGCCCCTAAACTCCACCTTCTCCTGCGTACGCCACTGAAAACATTACCGTAATCACGAAAATTGTTCCGACGCAAAATACAACTGCATAAATAAAACATTGAACCGAAGAACGGTTTTAATATGCTATGGGAAGACCTCAGTTACGTCAATTTAAAATAGGCTATTCCGAAAATAATCAAATCTTTAAGTGAAAACTGCTATAGATCTGATCAGCTGTTTGCCAGCAACTCTCATTAAACTGTGTTTTACAATATCCTAACTAGTTCAGGTCCTCCTCCGAGATACCTCAGCTTCCATCTACCTTTTTATGTAACAAGAATTCTAGCTCAAATTCGACTTGCAAATAACCACTACTCTAGGTTTACCTCAAATGGTATATTTTACCGCATCAATCACACCGAACTTTGTAGTATTTGTAACCTTCATGGAAATGACACGTTGTTTCACATAATATTCATATGTCCCCTGTACAAGCCAAAAATGCTTTCCTAACCCGGACTTGTTAATCAACCAACTTAACCATCCTGCCAGAGATATTTATTTGTGCTGGACTAAAAACCATATTAAAACTCAGATCATTTCTTCGAAATGGGTAGTATTTTACCTTTTACCTTTTTTACCTACTCGCGGAAGCGTCATTATACTTTGTTTTGTTACTTTTTCACATGGGCTAAACGGACATAGTCTACTAATAATATAACTGTAGGGTAACGACATAAGACAATGTTTTATTTCTTTACTTTCTATGCCATGTAGGTAGGCAGTCAAATGTTTCTTCCATAAGCTTGGGCTAGATAAGGGCTAGATGTTGTTAGATTTACCTATTTTTTTAAAGTTATTATCATTTTCATCTATTGTTAACATTAAGTAAAATACACTGACTGTTATTGTACCTATAGGTAAGAGACCCTTGTTATGGGAATAACTTTGTAATATTCCTTTTAAACAAAAAATTTAATTGAATTTCCCTAGCTAAACTAAAAGGATTCAGAAAATGGCATCCAATCTAAAAAATAATGACATATCTTATTTTTGGGACAACTTGTATACATCTTTAAAACCCGTTTTTTTTTTGTCTAAAATGATCATATATAAGTTTTTTAAACGTACAGTTCTCTCAAAAAATCTATTATTTCAGACTTTCGGGACACACTGTATATTGTTAATAAGAGGGAAAATTTTAAGAAAAATGCTTTTTAATAGTTCATTTAAATTTTGTTTATGTTAAGTGTAAGTGAGCAGGGCAATAATGATTTTATTTGTCAAACAAATTTTAAAAAATTCAAAAGTTTACCTCTTTAATAAATATTTGTTTGGACCATGGGAAACAAATATTTATTTGGCTCAATTAAATCTGTTTTCTGTGTAAAGACACCCAGTCAAACGAAAACTGCGAGACCAATAAAAACGACTGTTTATTTACAAACTTTGCACACCCCAAGCAGCATTTTAGGTTCAGAAAAACTGTACTAAGGGAATCCTAACTTAATTAGGTAGGAGTTACCTACTCTTTTATACCTTTTAAGATCCTTCAAAAGCAGTATTATTATGCTGGACTGCTGTTAAAATGGGTCAAATATTGGCTAATTTGGCAACAAAATTTGTACCGTTTTTTACTTAGATGCAAGAACCAATTTGAAGCCTTAATGTAGTTCTTTTTTACCAAGTAGTTTCCCTTTATAAAATGGTGAGCAAATGAACTGCGCAACACATGAAAATTTCGGAAAATTTAAAGTTAAATATTTTTGTACAGAATATATATTTTGAACTACGGTTTTCTCTGGCGTATAAATCGACCCTTTGGGTGTTTACTAGGGGTACGCAAAAGCATGTCTAACTTGATATTTGGATTATACAGGTTGTCTATCTTGACTCTTTATTTTTGACCAAGGTTGTTAAGTGCGAGAATTGATAGAAACGAAGGTGGAGCTGATTTTTTCTTTTGATTATAAATGGTGTCCTAATATCTAAAAACCTAATTCTTGGATTTTTGATAACTTCTCCATTTTGAGGGGATTTTTGAAAAATTACCATTTTTCCGTTATTTTGACACTTTTTAAGGTCGCCAGTCATGGTCTATAATTATTTATTTTTAGATTTGGTGTGTGTAGATTTTTGTCAAAAAAAATATACCAGAAATATTTGTTTTTTACAATCATAGGCGTAGCAGATGAGCAATAAACATTTCTCTACGTGCTAAGACGAGTTTCTTAAAGTTATATTGTGCCAACCATAGGCGGACTAAAAAAAATTTAATAATTTTTGAAAATAATTTAGTGTAGAGTGGATAGTTATGCCTATGATAGCAACAATTGTTTGTTAATTTTGTTAAAATGTTTTTTTATATATTTTTGTTAACTATTAGCGGAGTTCAAAAATATGTTTACTTATTTAAACTTGCAGTAAACAGAGGATGATTATATTTTAAAAAGGTTATTATCATCATTATGTTACTAATTTTAATTTACAGTGACAATGTGTGTCACTCATAACTCATAGGCGGAGCAGTTAAAATAATTTTAATATTTGAATGATATGGTTGACATCCATTGTTTTAGAAATTTTATGATGTTGTGGTTTATGTTTTTCTTTTTTTTTTAATATTCCAGTGGTATTCGTAATTTATCATTGGTGGAGGTAAAATTTAAAAAATTAAAAACACCTCACAAGCTTCTCTTTTTTACTTCCCTCGCTAAGGGAAGTAATGTTATCATCGAAAAATCGCACTTCGAGATTTTCATGATCCTCCACGAATTATGAGGTTCCGAATAGTGATAAGTACGAATTTCCGTCGGTCGATCTGTCTGTCGCCTAGTTTGTAGCCCTCAAAAACCCCTGCACCAATCATAACAAAATTTGACATAGTGATTACTTGTGTTGACGCGCAGACCCCTATTGTTTTTGAGCATTGCGCTATTACACCCTTCGGAGCTACCCCCAAAAAACTTCACCCCTAAAAAAAATCTTTTTTTTTTCTTACCGTGTGATACCTTCTTCGAAAGCTTATAAAAATCGTAGTTGAATGGCGCCACAATTTTTGACTACATGTACATATATAACATAAAAAATGCTTTTTGTATACTTACTTGTAATAATTATTTTGGTTTAGAGTAAAATGTATTAATTTAGTATTTTTACTCTGGGTTGCAAAATCTCTTGCAATAAAGAAATTGTAAATTTTTTTTAGATGCAATAAAATTCAGTTCAGTTTAGTTCAGTTCAGTTCACATAAAAAATGCCAAAAATTCTTGCAAAATTCAATTTTCTGTGCGATTTATTTCGAGTTATGGAACGAAATGTTATAAATAAAAAGTAGCTTAAATTAAGATCCCACACATTATTAAATTTCATACAAATCGGTGCAGCGCCATTTTTGCGTGATTAATGGACAAAAATCTTAATTAACACATGTAAAACGAAATGTTTTTAGACAATAAAGTCTGAATATATATACATATAGCACATATAATGTATTAGGAAAAGTCCGTCTACTCGAAAGAAATTCTGGATACACCCTGGAAAAATCTGGATAAACCCCGTAAAGGTCTGGATACACCATGGAATGTCTGGATACACCCATGAAAAATCCGGATACGCCCTGGAAAAGTTGTAAACATCCAGGAAAAGTCAAAATACACCCTGGAAAGTCTGGATACATCCAGGAAAAGTCTGAATACATCCTAGAAAAGTCTGGATACACCCTGGAAAAGCCTGGAGATTGGAAAAGTCTGGAAAGACCCTGTAAAAGCCTCTCTGGAAAATTCTGGAAAGACCCTAGAAAAGTCTGAAAAGACCCTGGAAAAGTCTGGAAAGACCCTGGAAAAGTCTGGATACACTCTGCATGGAAAGTCTGGAAAGAGCCTGGAAACGTCTGGATACACTCTGGCAAAGTCTGAAAAGACCCTGGAAGTCTAAAAATACCCTATAAAAGTCTGGAAAAGTCTGGATACACTCTGGAAAAGTCTGGAAAGACCCTGGAAAAGTCTGGATACACTCTGTAAAAGTGGAAAAGTCTGGATACGCTCTGGAAAAGTCTGGACTGTCTACATGGAAAACTCTGGATACACTCTGGAAAAGTCTGGAAAGACCCTGGAAAAGTGTCGATACACTCTGAAAAAGTCTGGAAAGACCCTGGAAAAGTCTGGATACACTCTGGAAGTCTGGAAATACCCTGGAAAAGTCTGGATGCACTCTGTAAAAGTCTGGAAAGATCTTGGAAAAGTCTGGATACACTCTGGATAAGTCTGGAAAGACCCTGGAAAAATCTGGAAATACTCTGGAAAAATCTGGATACGCTTTGAAAATGTCCGAGTACATCATGGAAAAGTCTGAACCCTGAACATTGTGTATACATAAAAGAAAAGTCTGGATATACCCTGGAAAAGTCCGACCGACTCAATCCAACGCATGTGTATACGAGTAGTGGTTTTTTTATATACGTTCTTCTGAGCGAGGGAAGTTTTAGAGTAAACCTTTACTCGATTTATTTTGGTTTGGGTTGTATGCATTTTTTAGGTATCTCTTAATTTTAATCATTGGCGTAGAAAATGTTTAGTTATCCTTTAATTTTTGTATAAAATAATCGCATTTCATAGACTTAGATAAAATATTTTATTAAATGTAATTTTTCATGTATAAAAGCCCAACATCTACAATATGGCGTTGTGACGTCACGTGGGTAACGACTGAAATTTTATCGTATGATACTATATCCAGCTTTTTTATAGTTTGGTGTTTTTTCTTTGCTTTTAATACTCTTTTGCAAGAATAGAACATTTTTTAGTCCACCATACCAATGTGGTATGGGGGACTATTAAAATCGTGAAATTTTGACTTTTCTTAATTTTATCAAAAATGAGTTACTTAGGTTCCAAAACACTTTATTCGACGAAAAAAAAAGTTTTCTTACTGTCTGTTGTCTGTTGTCTTTCTGATAACTCAAGAACGCCTTGATTGATTTCGACGAAATTTGGTACAAAAATCCTCTATCAGCTGACAATGAACTGATTAACTTTTGGGTGGTGCGGGGGAAGGGGGAAAAAGGGGGATAAAATATTTAAGAAAATTGGAACAAAAGCAAGTAGCGATATACGGTTTTCAGATTTAAGTTTCCATAATTATGGACTATAAATTTTGTTATAAAGTCCAAATTCGTGGGAGCTTTAGTTTCCGAGTTATAAAAAAATTATAACTTTAGAAGTAAAGCAGCTATTAATATACGGTTTTCAGATTTTGGTTTTCGTAAATATTATCCAAAAATTTTGTTATAAGGTTCAAATCTTTCAAAGCTACAGTATTCGAGATATTTTCATTTCCTTTCAACATAAAATAATCGATTTTATGGTGGACTATCCGTACTTTCTAGCGCCAATTTTTTTTATTATTTTTCACAATAAAGTTTATTTAAATTCATATTTAATTAAAATCGTTACTTTGTCTAAAAAAGTACTTGAGGTTCTCTCCGGCACGCACGGCTTAATAAGTTTTTGCAATTTTATACACAAATCTTAACAAAAAAAAACTTATATTAAAAAAAAAACTAAAATGACGCTACCATTTTGTTAATAAAAAAGCTTTTTTTTCAAACGACCGGAAAATAGCCACTTTCCGTACGATTTTTCATACGGAAAGTTCTACATTACAAGGCATGTTCTTTCGAAATATTTCCACTCTCCAGAAAGGACCTTTTTGTTCAATTTTCCCGTCCCTTGATCCTTTTCCGGTCCCATTTTTGGCCAAGTTGGCTATGACTTCTTGTTGACAGCTTTTAGCTTGTTTTTTTGGGCAGTTTTGAGACTTCTAAAAAAGCTGTTTTAAATTTGTTTCAAAAGTTTTGTTTACAAAAATGGACTCAGATCTAGAAAATGAGTTGAATCTGGAGGAAATAATAAAAGCTGCTGTAAATATCCTGCGTCGACCTATAAAGACCAATTTTTCGGTCTAGTGACGTAAATACTTATTTATTATCTATGTTTTAAAAAGCAAACCGGAGAATTTGCATAATTGCAGGTAAATCATAAAAAAGTTAGAAAAATAATATGTTTGTAAAAACATTACGTGTAGGGATACACCTTTCAGCGCAATCTGGCATCGTCGCCAAATCGTTTACTTTATATCTGATCACACCTGTGGTAAACATAATGTCTCTATTTTAATTACACCTTTAGGTACTTGGGACACTCGGAACACCCAAAACAATAAGGTGGTAGTTCCATATCCGTCTAAACGAGCAAAAGGGACAGAGACGTATGTGGTGTGACCCTCTCCTTACCGTACTTAAATGAACGAGAATGCGCCGCACAGTTGGATCGGAATTGTTGAACTGGCACCTTGCATTTCATGTGCATTATTCGGTTCCTCTTCCGTCTTTAAAAACCGTTAAATCGGTCTAAAATTAAAGGCAGACAAGTAGAACTGGTTGGTTTATTGTGAAGAGATAATTTTTCCAACAAAAAAGTGCCTCGTGCCGACTCTAGATTTGAAAAGATAATTAAACACTCTATGGCGCTTTTGTTCCTTCAGAATTGCTTTCTTTGTTCTCTTCGCAGATACATTTTGCCACGGGATCGAATAACGACATGCCAATATTCTCCTACAATAAAGGGGCCGAAATTATTTACCGTAAAATGGGGCGAATCATATCTGTCTAATGTACAGGATGTACAAAGTGCAAATGTTTTAATGCTTGATGGGAAATTTAAAAAATAAGAAAAAAACTTCTTATAATGTACGGGTCTAAACTTCTTTGTTTCCAAGATATTTATTTTTTTTTAAATCCAAGCTCTCGAGACCATTTTTGGACATGCCGTCGTTACCAACTTGGATCAAGAGGCAATGGCGACTCGCTTGCGTCTGAGAGACACTGGTCAATGGAAAGACAGAGGGGAAGCCGTTGGACACCTAAGGGACGCCAAGATAGCAATCAGATGGCAGATCAGAGCCACATGCAACCCCTGGAGACTCAACAAAAGGTATAAGGTCGAAATTCCCGATAGGGCATTCTGACAGAGTGAAAACCCACACCGACAGTTCGAAAGGAACGCCGTGATATGCTACACTGATGGCTCCAAATTATCAGAGAGACAGTCAAAGGGGGCGGTGGTTAATGTACAAGACCGAGAAGTTCAGAAGAGCTACCCGCTTGGAGAGCAGAGGTTTTCCAGGCAAAGATCTACGCCATAATAATGGCAGCAACCCTGGAGAAGGTTAAGGATGGCACTCTAGTGGAAGAGTGTGTGAAAGCACTGGAAGCTCTGAGTCAAGGCAAAGAAGTTACAGTGATGTAGGTGGAAGGACATACGGGAGTACCGAGCAACGAAAAGGCGGATGGAATCGCCCGGATTGGGGTCGCTACCCAGTACGTCGGGCCGGAACCAATGCTAGGTATAACAAGGAGGTAGGTGCAAAGTCCACTCAGCAAATGGACTAATAATGCACTGGCAGCCTCCTGGGAGAGAGAAGCAGTATGTAGACAGACCAAGGAATTCGTAAACCGACCAGAAGCAGCCCGTCTAAAGTCACTCCTGGGTAGGACACGAAAAGACATTGGACTTTTGATAGGAATACTGACCGGATATAACCAGGTCAATAAGTATCTAGGTGTCATGAGGATCGGGAATGACTCCATCTGCCGGGCGTGTGGAAGGGAGAGGAGACATGCCGACACCTCGTTGCAGAGTGCGAGTCATACTTAAGGATAAGGCACCAGATACTCGGACACCCGAGCCTGTATGCAGACGCTCAAATGGTCCCATATACTGGGCTTTTTGAAGAGAACAGGGAGAACCGGAGAGCCAACCGCCGTACAGGCGAAGCAGGTAGTGGATTAGGGGACAGAATCAGGGGTAAGGCAAAAAGGGACCACTAGGGCCTACTTGCCAGGCCTTGCGCCACCTCCCGTCTACTACTACTATTTATTTTTTAAAGTTTAAGAAGTGAAGAAAAAAGGACATTCTAAAAATATAGAAAATTGATATCGCTAAGAACTTTTTAATTTATGACAACAGACAGGGAGACTGTCAAAAAGCCTCTGCAATGGATAAAAAATGCACGTATTCCATTGAGAAAATGAGTGCCTAGTGCACAACTGGTACAGTGTTTATGTTCCATTATCAGTTATAGTTTCATCTTATGGGCTGGTCCAGTGTTGATCAAAGCATATATAGAAAATACCCTTTTCTTTTAAGTTTTTTTACTGTTTATAGTTTAGTGCAATTATAAAATGAAGATAGATGTTTGCTTAAATTATTTCAAAATTGTATTCCATTGATAATGCACGATGACAAAAAATTTTGACAGCTCTCAACTAGTGTCACAACGAATGGCGCACTCAATTTACCAATGGAATACCTACGCTATTAGGGACATTTTGGACCACTTAAAATAACATTTTTTGTGGTTATCGTTATTTGTGCGACTGCGCAGCAAGGGAAAAGAGGAGAGGCTTATCAAATAAGGATAACGACGGACTTTATTAATCCGAATAGGCATAACGATTTTTGTGGTTAACTTCATCACAGACTAAAAAATTGTTGATTAATTCGTATAAACAGATGTTTTTCATCATCTTCTAATTACTTGTTATTTAATATTTTCTCTAAAAAGTTAGGTTATATTTCATTTAACGAAATTTTACGTTATTTTATTTTACATTCCAAAAACTGTTTTAAAATTTACAGTTGTTATCCTTATCGTTAATTACTATGACCACAAAAGCAGTAATTTTTGCTATTATTTTAGATGGTCCAAAATTTCCCTATTATCAGTACTGGGTATTAAAAAAAATAAAAATGCGACATTGACTCCAAACACAGTGTACATGGTGATCGGTTATAACTGTTTCCTGGGATAACTTCTTTTCTATTACCAACAGAGGGATCAAACGAAAATTTTATGAAAATGCATTTTATAGAGACCTAAAAATCATAAATTAAACTTCATCAGTTCAATTACTGTACAGCGTGCGCCGACAAGTTGTTTTTTCTTATGGAACACCCTGTATAGTTTTTCTTTTTAGAATTTCTCAAAAACTTATATAAATGACGTATAAGATCAAGATTATGCCAAAACCGTTTACTTCGAGTAATGTTATTTAAACAAGAAATTCTTTAAATAACAAACGTAAAAGCTCGAAAAAAACAAACTAAAACGATTTGACCCCCGAGGAAATAAATATTGAACAAACCCTATTTAAAATGCAATGGCAAAATCGCAATTTCCAAACAGTTTTTATTGTTGAAAGCTATTCGATGTGACCTGAGTTTTTAATCGGATAACTGATAGAGAGAATCTATATATGTCTATTATAAGGGACGGATTTCGCGATTGCTAACCTCAAAAAAAATCTAAGAATGTTCATAAAATCTCGATAAAACTTTTAGAGCTATTTAAAACTAGCTGAATACCCGCAGCTCTGCCTGCGGTTTTTCCCGCTTTATTAAACCTTTAAATGGTCATAACTTTTGTTTTCGTAAAACGATTTTGATGTAAGTCTCTGTACTGCCCAGAGATGCAAATGTAGTGAAACTCTCATCGAAATCGGTGGAGTCCGCAGCTTCGCCTGCGGTTTTACCCCTTTTTTCCCCGTTACACTTGCTTTAAAAGGTCATAAATTTTGTTCCTGTGAACCGATTTTGATGAAATAAAGCGTATGCACTTCCCAGGAGTCCCAGAAATGCAGCAATGAGAGTCCCATTAAAATATGTCCAGTAGTTCTTGCGTAATGCTGGAACAAACAGACACAGACAAAAATTCTTAAATGGGTCCTTTATTGGATGCGTGCACAATTTGTAAAAATTGATGTGAAAGGCAGTTTTGTATTTTTGTGCAAAAATATTTAATTTCTATTAATCAGCGAGCGCTTTCGGGCGTTGGCTCATCCTCAGGCTGCTATCGTCAGTCACAGGAACATTTCACTGAACGCATATCGACTAGGTACATACCTATGTACCATACGCTTTTGCACAAAAATACAAAACTACCTTTCACTTCAAAAATTCTTAAAACTGGATTTTTGTTATCCATATCGTTTGGTTAGAGAAGTCAACACCAAGAAGTTACAAAAAATATTTAATATACAATTATTTGTCACAAGAAGATACATCAAAAACTGAATGACTTATGAAATTAGGTAGAGTTCTGTAACATTTTCACTTGTTTCCTTAATCACACTCTACATCCAGAGTGGCTATAAGGTTCTGTTTTTTTTTTTAAATTGAATACCCTGTATATTTTATAAAATTTTTATAGACCCTTTCCTTCTGTTTCCAAAAATATATCATATGTAGGGTTTATCTTTGGCGAGTAAAATCAATAATAATTATAATTTGACATAACGGCAATGTATTAGCAAAGGAAAAATAGTTTAGGTGCTTCTTTGTTCAACATATTACTCTTATGGCAAAGTTTTGGTGCATTTGCTCAATGACCATCTATCGAAATTTTAAAGAATCTACAGGGTGTTAAAAAAAAGGACCTCATAGCCATCCTGCGTGTAACGGGTGATTTAAAAAAATTAAACTGTGAATGAAATCTACATAATTTCATGATTCATTTTTTTTTTATCTTTTTGTGACAAATAATAAAGATGGAACTTTATAAACAGTCACCCTGTACAGAAACAGTTTTTCTATAGATATAATATACGTATAGATATATTATATGTATAGATATATTATATGTATACATAAAACACATACGCATATTCGAAACAAATTCAATTAAACAATTCTTAATGAAGAGCTCATTGTAACTCTCGAAAATCGAGGACAACTGACCTAATTTTAGAACAATCCAGAGTTATTTTACCGATTTTGAAACATTTTGATTTGCTACAAATTTGTTAAGTACTGTAATTTATCAAGCGTATTTAATGAAAACATTAAAAGGAATCTATTTGATCTTTTTAGCAAAAAGGGCATAATAAACATCAAATATTGCGTTTTTATAATTAATTATTTTTGTACACGCCACACCGTATCGGTTAGTCAGTAGGGACATTTTGGAACGTTTATTTGAACCCTTCATGCTTAGGAGATAGATTTAATAAAAGTTGATATGTCATAATTTCGTACTAATTATGTACTCTTAAAGAAGGGTACTTTTACAAAAACCATCGGTTCCTAAGATTTTTGTTTGTTTGTTATGGGTTGTGTAGCTTGATATCAAGGAACACCCACCTCTGCTTAGGAAAGAGATTCGACGAAAAGTGACTATGCCAGAATTTGGTACTAATTATGTACCATTCTAAAAAGTTGCCTACTCTCAAGGTAACTTGATTTTTTTTGTTTATATGGGGTGTGTAGCTTGATATTAAGGCACAGAGCCCTCTGCCTAGCAAAGAGATTTCAAAAAAATAATTATACCATAATTTGCTACTAATTTCGTCCCTTTCTAGAAAAATGCCTACTCTCAAGATAACTTATTTTTTTGTTTTTATGGGGTGTGTAGCTTGATATAAAAAAAAATCAAGTTATCTTGAGAGTAAGCAATTTTTTAGAATGGGACGAAGTAAGTACATATTTCTATCAAAATCATGCGGTTTACAAATTCGTTTTCTAATTTCAAGAATAATTTGTTTAAAGATGGTGAAAAAATTCCGTAATTGTATTGTTAACGATGTTTTCAAATCGTACTCAATACGTATTGAAAAGATTTTCTTCATTTTCTTTCATAGAGCATGTTCTCTGTTCTGACAAAGAGCGTGATATATGAAAGAACAAGATGCTTGATTTTTGATACATAGAGTACGTATAGAGTACGATATGAAAACATACTAAACCATATACTATGTTTTCACGTGGACCTGAATACGTTTTCAATACGATTCACTTTTCGGTTTTCATGAAGCAATTTGAACGCGGTTTTTTTATTTTGAGGTTAGTTTTTGCCAATTTTATCTCTTGGTTTCCTTTTTTCAAGCCAATAAGTTTACAACCCAATAATATAATTAAAACAAAGGTATATATCGACTTTTTGCAGGAATATTGGAAGTGCTAACAGCTTTTCTTTGAAATCTTTTGTTTTAGGACCCGAGGCTAGATTTGTCAGTTTGGATGCCGATAGTCTATACACCAATGTCCCGATAAAGGAATCGCTAGATATTATTAGACAGAGACTGGCTGATGACGAATCCCTTTATGAACGTACCAGCCTGCCTCTGGAGGGAGTGATGGAGTGGTTGGAATGCTGTCTACGTAACTCTTATTTTTAGGTGAAAGATAGGTTTTATGCTCATGATGACGGTCTGCCAATGGGTTCATCGCTTTCGCCAGTGGTGGCCAATATTTACATGGAGTGGTTCGAATCACACGCGGTTGATACCGCAACATATACACCCTAAGCTCTGGCTGACATATGTTGATGATACTTTTATTGTACGGACCGGGAATGACCACCAACTTTAAGAATTTCTTCACCATCTCAATAACATAAGACCCACCATTAAATGCACAATTGAGTTGGAGCAAAATTGTCAAATTCCTTTTCTTGACGTACTTGTCAAACGAGTAGAAAGCGATATCAGAACAACAGTCTATCGTAAACCCACTCACACAGGACAGTATCTAAATCAAGGTTCAAATCATTCTGCTACAACCAAACGAGGCATAATAACAACTTTGTATAACAGAGCCGTTCAAATTTCTAACAATTTTAATTTAATTTTTTTATTTTTTTTATTTTAATTTAACAAACAACCATTACAACCATTTATGGATTACCTTAAAACGTATCAAGTTGGTGGCTTTGAAAAATAATGAAACATACAACAAACTTTTAGAAAAACATAACCGAAATAAATTAACCGATTTTTACGGAGCTTCACACTGCGCTTTAAATAAAAAAGATGGAGGAATAGGTCCCATTTCAGTCGGTTTATGCTTTCGTATATTAGCAGCAAAATTGTTTTTCAATTTATGAAAATTTAGGCAATTTGCTTCGTCCAACTGAGTTGGTTTTGGTACCAAAAGCGAATGCGAAATAATTAACCAGTCGGTCCGGCGATTTTTGTCCTTTCCTCATGTTACAGAAAAAAATATTTTGAAAATACACTTTCATAACGCCTTTAATATGATCAATCGAGAAACTGTATTATCACACGTTCACAAGCACATACCAAAATTTTTCAGTTTCATTTCACAGTGTTATAGATATAGAAATCCTTCATTTTTATCATTTGGAGAAAAAACCATTTTATCACAAAGAGGAGTCCAGCAAGTTGATCCTTTAGGTGCACCACTATTCTGCTTATCTCTACATTTTATAATTTCAAAATTAAAATCTGATATCAAATTATGGTACCTTCTCGATGATTGAACTTTACCTGGGGACCCTTGTAGCGTACACAAAGATTTTGAATTTTTGAGAAAAGAATGTTTGAGTATTGGCTTAAAAATTAATTTAGCAAAGTGTAAATTTTCAAATTGAGTAAAGAACACAATTTAAATATTAAAGACTATGACTCAAACATTGATAGTTTATCAAAAGTTGATCTTGAAAATCTTACCATTTTAGGACTACCTTTCTTTGAAAAAAAAAATTTTTCCTTAAAGATTGATGTTTTTAGAAAATTTTCCAACAAACTTTTATTTTTAAATTCTCATACTGCCTATTATTTATTAAAACATTCATTTTCGATTCCAAAAATCACTATTTACTTCGGACAGCGCCATGTTGGAGGATGCTGGAAAGTTTAGAAAAATTTGACGATCTACTGAAATTTAGTTTCGAAAATATTATAAACTGTAAAATTGATTCGAATGCTTGGTCACTAAATTAGGTGGTTTAGGAATCAGAAATAGCTCATCTCTTTATTACTCAGCTTTTCTTGGTTCTTTGAATGATTCATCATATCTTTTTCCAAAAATTCTTCCTGAGGAAATTATTTTCCATCCAGACTTTGCTTTGATCGAAGCATCAAATAAATATAAAAAATTTACAGGAATTTCGGATATTTCTAATTTAAAATCACAAAGAGATATCCATACTGCAATGTGTGACGTATTCTTTCAGCAAATTTTTTTATCTTCAAAATCTCAACTTGATCAAGCACGTCTTCTAGCTCTTAATGAGCCCGAGGGCAACGCGTGGCTTAATACTTGGCCCTCCTCTTCTTTAGGAAATTTATTGGATGACTCGTCTTTTCGTATTTCTGTCGGCCTTTGTCTTGGTCTTCCTGTTTGCGAGTCCCACACCTGCACTTGTGGCGAAATAGTGAGTAAATTGGGTCTTCATGGTCTTTGCTGCAAAAAAAGTGCAGGTCGATGGACTCGTCACAGTTTGATCAACATTATAAAGCGGTCTCTGGTTTGAGCAGGATTTCCAGCAAAACCAGAACCGTCCGGTATTTGTAGGAGCGACGGAAAACGGGCAGACTTGATCACTTTGATTCCTTGGAAGGGGGGAAAAACTTTAGTTTGGGATGCCACCTGCCGGGACACGCTTTGTAGCTCCTATCTTGGTAAAACTTCTCATAAATCGGGATAGCCGGCTAAGATAGGAGAAATACAAAAAAGGACAAAATATAAAGAGCTAGAAGAGAGAGGATTTTTGTTTAACACTTTTGCAGGGGAAACCCTAGGTCCATGGGGTGATGAAGCTAAAAAATTAATTTCTGAAATAGCACAAAAAATTGAAACAAAAAATGCTAGAAATTTCGTCACCCAGCGGATCAGTATCGCCATTCAAAAGGGGAATGCGGCTTCTGTGCTGGGGACCTTACCCGAGGAAGAAGGATTGGAAGAAGCTTTTTATTTAGTTTTTTTTATGATTAATTTTAATTTTGAATTGTATATATTTTTTTTAATTTTAAACCAATTTTTACAATTTTATAGCTATATGTTTATGATTATATATAGTAAACTAGTTTACCTAGATAATTCTAGACCAAGCCTAATTAATCAGTTAAATTAAAAATACATTACATAAAACACAAAAAAAAGCTATGTGAACACAATAGGTAACAGAAAAAAAAAGTACTTATGTGTTCACATTTAGGGATGTGTCTCAATGAATAAACAGGAAGAATTGAAACGGGAAAAAAAACTTTAATATTAAAACAGCTTTTAAATTTTAAATCTAATAACACCTTCTTGGTAAAACAAAACCGGAAAACAAACAAAATAAGGAATGCATTTACCAAGTGCCTTGTGAGTGTGGTGAATCATACATAGGCGAAACAAAAAGGCCACTATCTGTTAGGCTTAAGGAACATCGGACGAATACCCAAAGAGGTGAAACAACGAAATCAGGAATCGCCGAACATGCACGGTCAAAACAACACCGAATGAAGTGGACAGAGGCAAAGGTTTTGCACAAGGAGTCACACTGAAAGAAACGAAAATTCCTTGAAGCTGCCTTTATTGGGCAGAATCAGGGTATTTTCGGTAAACCAAGTGTTGAAATTCCAAATATTTGGAAGCCCCTACTTGGACGGAGCCAACTTCTTAAACTTCACGGTTGAGTTATTTCCCATAGTATATAAGTACGTGGCCTTAGGAATAGATTTTAGTTTGCACCTGAAGACGGTCAGAGATTGTACTGATCGAAACTTCGTGTATAAATAAAATATATACAATGGAAGTCCGAAACACAGAGTTAATTTGCTAACATTAGTCAGTTCCCCGTTTTCATGCAGTTGTATCCCGATACGATATCAAAAAAAGCGGTATTGAACTTGGGCAAGGCCAACGAAAAAAAAGTTCGATTCGCCGCGTTTTCATGGAAGGTTTGAAAGTAAATCGTATTGAAAACGTATTCAGTTCCACGTGAAACCTTAGTAATAACCACACAATTTGATATGATGTTCTAACTTCAAATTGTTCACCTGTAGGATTGCCCACTCCCACTACTATTCGGTAAGATCCTTTAAATAGTAGTTTTTACAAGCGTTGGTTTAAATAACGAGCGCAGCGAGGTATTTAAGCGATTAAAAAAAGCACAGTTTAGCCGCGAGTTGTTAACACTATTTTTTTTTAATACCTTCATCAAAAAATGCAAGAAAAACAGGAAAATACTTTTAAAAATCTCGAACGAAGACCACTTCTGGAAATAAACCATTTTTACACTATAAATCAAGGCGGCTGGTAAATGAAATAACAATGATGGTTTCCATGGCGATGTGCCTTTTTATTCGGTGACGTTCATTGTTGGGACATTTTAACCGTTGACAGTTTGATATTTTGACGATAAAGATTTTTTCGTAAATACTTGGTGAAAACTGGCGGAAATAGCTTAATTTTTAGGAAAGAATAATTAGATGTGATCGTGATCAAAAAAAAAGTTTTTTTGCATCGGTAACCAAAAAAACCATGGTTTAGTTATCTGCACACAGTTACTGGTTAGGTATAAAAAAAAATATTTAAAACTTTTCTTACCGATAAAAACTGAATATGACATAACATGGTGTGGATCAAAATAATGTTAAAGTTGTGTACCATACCTGAAAAAAAAAGAAGACGAGTTTGTGATAGGCACCAAAATCAGTACTAAAATTATAGACAAATAATACTTATTTTAAAATAAAAGAATAACAAGGTTCTGGGCATAAATCATTGTAACATATCTGTGCTTATTTTTTACACAAGATGCATTTTTTATAGTAAGGACTTATTGCAAAAAATAAAAAGTATCTATAATTTTTCATAAAGTGTATAGGTTTTTCAAAACATGCAAAAAACTGAAAAATCCTCTTCTCAAAAAGTTTGTCTTGACTCAACTGTGCGAAGCGGCTTGCTTTAATCACAAAATAACGTATATCGGTATTTTCTGTCGCGTAGGGCCTCGACTAATATGTAAGTATATTTTAAAAACAGTTTCCCATTTGCAGTATTGTCATTTATACATAAACTTGGCAACAACTTCGTAATTTTAAACCGAACACCCACATTTTTTTATTTTCTGATACTTCATAAAATTCTTAATATATTTGCATTTGCTTTCCTATACTTATTTCAAACTGTTTTTGAGATATAAATGAGACAGGAACCCCCAGTTAACGACATATTTCTGGCTATAATTTTTTATTCTGACAATTGTCAAAAACCTTTTTAAACAAGAATCATAGCATTTATTTTTTTACATAAACACACAAAAAATTTTAAAAACTGGACCAATATGAACCCAAAAGTGACCCTATTTTTAAGATGGTCGCCGACGCGCAAGGAAATTTTATTGGAACTGTCAGAGGTACACAGAAAAATGGTTTTATTGAGCCAAATAAATATTTATTTGACGAAAAGAAATTTATTTTGATCTAAATAAATATTTGTTTGGTTCAAATAAATATATTTTTGGACCATGTGAAACAAATATTTATTTGTCTTAATAAAATCTTTTTCTGTGTATTAAAAGGGTGTATTTTGCCAATATCAGTATTCGATATATTATAAGGGAACCTAAAAAAACCAATATGGCCGCTCTATGGTAAACAAACCGTTTTTCCATATGACGTAATGCTAACTTAAAGTAAAATTTTGGCTAAAATAAAAATGAACCAGTCACAAAAAAGCTATGATCTTATACAGAAAAAGTTTAAAAAACTGGTAAAATAATCGCAATTAAACAGGGAACTGTCCTTCTACCTATTTCTATCGCATCCATGTATTTGTAGACAACCTCATGTCTCTCAAATCAGACGGCGCATCTGTTTCTCTTCAAGCCGATCTGGCCCGATCTTTAGGCTAAACTGAGACACGATGTCTGTTTATACTATGTATCAGAGAAATAGCACTTGCGTAGTTTAAGATCAGGGCAGTACCCTCTCCAGATAGGCCGATCAACTCATACCGATTTAGTGTCCTTTTATCCACCTTCGCCGCCATTTTCACTCAAAAGTCACAGAGAATCCATTAGTTTTCTGTCAAAATGGCGGCGAAGGTGGATAAAAGGACACTAAAACGATAAGAGCTGATCGGCCTATGTGGAGAGGGTAATGATCAGGGCATTCTGGCAGAGTGAAAACCCACACCGACAGTTCGCCGTGATATGCTACACTGATGGCTCCAAACTATCAGAGAGGCAGTCAACGGGGGCGGGGGTTAATGTACAAGACCGAGATGTTCAGAAGAGCTACCCGCTGGTAGAGCAAGCTACCGTCTTCCAGGCAGAGGTCTACGGCATAATAATGGCAGCAACCGTGGAGGAGGTTAAGGATGGCACGGAAGAGCATGTTTACATATGCTCAGACAGCCAAGCAGACTTAAAGGCACTTAGTGCGCCAAAAATTGTCAATACTCTGGTGGAACAATGTGTGGAAGCACTGGAAGCACTGAGTCAAGGCCAAAAAGTTAGAGTGATATGACATACAGGGGAGCCGGGCAACGAAAAGGCGGATGAATTCGCCCGGATTGGGAGTGGTAACCAGTACGTCGGGCCGGAACCACTGCTACGTATAACAAGGAGGCAGGTGCAAAGTCGTCTCAGCAAATGGGCTAATGATGCACTGTCAGCTTGCTGGGAGAGAGAAGTAGGATGCAGACAGACCAAGGAATTCGTAAACCGACCAGACGCAGCCCGTCTGTTGCTCCTGGGTAGGACACAAAAAGACATTGGCCTTCTGATAGGAATACTGACCGGACATAACGGTCTCAATAAGCATATCGGTAATTACTCCATCTGCCGGGCGTGTGAAAGGGCAGAGGAGACATCCCGGTACCTCGTTGCGGAGTGCGAGGCATACTTAATGATGAGGCACCAGATACTCGGACATCCTGGATTCAGAGGACCTGCAGACGCTTAAATGGGCCCATCTACTGGACTTTGTGAGAAGAACAGGGAGACCCGGAGAGCCAGCCGCCGCCGTACAGGCGGAGCAGGTGGTGGATTAGTGAACAGGCTCAGGGGTAAGGCAAAAAGGGACCACTAGGGCCTACTTGCCAGCCCTTGGGCCACCCCCCGTCTACTACTACTACTACTACTACTACTACTACTACTACTACTACTACTACTACTACTACTACTACTACTACTACTACTACTACTACTACTATTATTATTATTATATACTAGGTATGTACGAGAGATATCCCTGCCTCTCTAAACTGCTACTTTATTTATTGTTGACACTTTGTTAAATCTGCATCTTTTCCCACTTTGCCAATATTGTGATTTTTGACCATACAGCCACCATTTCTAAATGCTCATCACGTGATTAATGGCTGACTTTGACAATTTGTTAGCCAGGCCTATTATTATTTACGTGCAAAATACCTATCCTTTAAGTTTCTAATATTTACCATAAATAAGGTAGTTTGCGGGCTTGGAGGGCTTACATTCAATTTCCCAGCAAAAAATAAATAATTACGATTTTGAATGCAGAAGGGGAGACTGGAATAATGAAAGAAAACTGTGGGACTGGGGATAAACTGTGTTCCCTATGGAGCCCACTAAATCCTTGTGTTTAGTGAGTTTATGCTCCCGGCGCGCTTTACTTACTTTTGGGGTGATACAGGGTGTGTGAGAACAGGTCAACTCGTTTTCTTTCAACATAAGATTTTCTATAAAGTAGGAGTAGTTTTTCATGAAAACAAGCTTACAGGGTGGTTTTATTCACATTTTTTTATCCTGAGGCTCTAGCGAACTTATTCCACTTAAAGTCCCCGCCTTCTATTGTTTAAAAACGCTTTTTTGTTATATCTACTTTTGCTTTATGTTGGGTCTCACATTTTTTTGAGATTCGTCGTCTCCTTAAATGTTAATGTGTTACAATGTGCTTAAAATTAGATTTTTTTAACATTTTGAGTAACGAAAAATGCCCTTTTTGTAAAATTACGCACTTAGACTAGATACTGTAGCGCATTTTCTATCCAAATTTTTAATAATGGATCTGACTGTTTTGAGAGAGATAACATAACTACCTTTACGTTCTTATACTATAGTAATATATTTACTCTTCCTAAACATAGTGGCGAAAACTCCAAGAAAATATTTTTTTTTGGAAAAAATATGAATCCGCCAAGTAATTTGATCTCGGATTTGATTAACAAATTTAAAAAATCAAAAGTATTATGACGATTGAGAATGTGGAGGAGAAAAAATAGCCAAGGAAAAATCATTTCCAAACAGAAATCGCGTCCCTGAGTGCATCTTGTATAAAGCTACAACTCCATTTTGGGCCTACACGTAACATATGGGGGAGGAGAGTACATATAAGAAATTGTGTTTACTTTAATATTCGTCTGCAAGTTTATGGCCCCTTTGAAAAATTGCGGAATAAAAGACTAGGGGAGAATGCTCCCAAAACGACAGATAAAACATATTTCCTTTTACCGTCCAAGCGAGTAGGCTGGAAAGGTATTAAAATCAATCAATTTTTTCAGCAAAATAAATATTCTTGTAGATAGTAGACAAAAACCCTGAAATGAAACTTTAAATAAAGTATTTTTTTATTATTTTGTTAAATACATATGTCCCTGTTGTTCGGCCATTATATTATTATTCTCATAGTAGGTTATGGCGAGACGAAAAAGAAGCGCAAACTTGTAAGTCAACTTAGATTGCATCAATGAGTCGTTTTTTTCTGTAAAATTCTATAAAGTTTGAGATTTTTTTATGGATTTCCAGTATTAACTGTAATTTAAAAAGGGATTTAGTGCGGGTGAATAAATAACAAAATCAATGAATAGCGAGCTTTCCCTCAAAAAAGGTAATGATAACCGTAGATCCGGATTTCGCACTTGTGGTGCTCATCAGTACGGTGCTAGGAATTAGGAGATTTCATCATCCGATGATGAAAAAATATGACACAGGATTTATGTAAATGACAACCATCTGTCAAATTGCAGAATCGGCAGATGTACCAGATTCACCCTCACTAAATCCCTTTTTAAATTTATCAACTCCAGAGCTTAGGATATCTGTAAATATAATTATATCTGTCTCCGTAGAGACGCTTAATTTTCCTTCAAATTGAAGGTACATCTGCCGATTCTGCAATTTGACAGATGGTTGTCTTTTACATGAATCCTGTGTCATATTTTTTCATCATCATTTCATCTCCTAATTCCTAGCACCGTACTGATGGGCACCACAAGTGCGAAATCCGGATCTACGGTTATCATTACCTTTTTTGAGGGAAAGCTCGCTATTCACTGATTTTGTTATTAACTGTAATGTTATGGTCGAAAGATTATGTCAAAAAGGAAGTGTAAGTCCGGGTTTACCGAACTTTTCATATTGATAATTCATAACTTTAGTGCTAATTCTGTGTGTCTGTCTTTTTGTTTCCTTATCCAAATAATGAGAAAATTTGTTTAAGTTAATAATATATATTTTTAAATAAAAATGTCAGGCTTTTTTTTATCGAAAATCACGCTTTATTGTCCTGGTTGGCCTCCGTTTGTACAAAGACCTCTGGTCACCCTAGGTAAACCTGCCATTAGTTAAGCTGTCTAGGCATGTGTCGGTACCTGTGTATGTCTGTTTCATAGATTATCAGAAAGCTTTGGATCGAGTTAACATGAAAAGCTTAAAAAAGATAATATCTCTAGCCCAGAATCCACCCCCTCCCCAATTCAACCCTCTTGCCTTGAGCCAATTTGGTGCTTATTATGAACAATAAAAAATGTATTTTCTATCAGGCAACGAAATTTCAGCTTAATCTCACTGGCCTTTTATCTTTTTACAAGATTTTACACAGTTCGCCTAAAATACATATTCAAGAAAAAAATATATAAATTTTGAACTATATATTTTTGAGATGGATATACCTCTAGCTGTAATTAAATATCTCCGGTTTTTGAAATCAAATTTGAAATCCTTATAAGATTTGCTTTTTAAAGATTCCGCATATCATAGGGTTCGCATGTCTAGTTTTTGAGATATTTGTAATCAAAGTCTTAAAATTTCAATTTATGAAAGGCATTATATCTCACAAACTAAATAATATACCCTATGATACAAAAAACAAAAGATCAAAAGATCTTGGGTGGAAATAACGAAAGTTCGAACTTGGATGAGCATCCCACAAGGAACACACAAAAGATCAAAGCGAAAAGAGAAATGATAAAACGATGTTTCGCCCTCGGTAACCAGCGTGGGCTCATCAGTAGTTTCACTGGTCACCCTCCACTATACATCATTAAACACCATCATACACTTTGATTTCCAACCTTGAACCACTCACAAATAGGCATCGTTCCGCACTGGTACTTACTTATCCAAGTTACCTGATACGAATTCGTCCTGGCGTGTTAATATTTCCAGTAGGATTATGCTGCTAAGGCAATTAAAACAAAGAAGAAGAAAACCTCCAAATCAGTTACTTCAACCGAAAAGAAACTAAAAACAAAAGATCAAAAGATCTTGGGTGGAAATAACGAAAGTTCAAACTTGGATGAGTATCCCACAAGGAACACACAAAAGATCAAAGCGAAAAGAGAAATGATAAAACGATGTTTCGCCCTGGGTAACCAGCGTGGGCTCATTTCTTTTCGGTTGAAGTAACTGATTTGGAGGTTTTTTTTAACTTCTTCTTTATACCCTATGATGTTGGGTGTCATTTCAAAGGATTTTTTAAAGACAATTTAGGAATGATGGTCTCTGGGTGAATACACATTTACGGGAACCCACAAAACACCCAGAAAATAATGGATACGATTATAATTTTATAGAATTTTAATTTACTTGATCCTCATATATAATTTAACCGATTATAATTTTGCCGAACCTTAAAATATCAGAATTACAAAAGTATCGAAAATAATTGTCCAGAAACGAAAAACACCCGAACCACAAATTGATAAAAAATAATATGTCCGATCCTTAAATGAGCAGAACCACAATCCAGCCGAATCGCTCTAGAGCGCAGCAGGCTCTGGATTGCGGCATTGACAAGTTTCTCTGTTTGGAAGATGACACGGTGATTTTTTTTTAATAAACGATTTTATTTAACTTCACAGTTTCTGGCTGTCTAGCTGTCTATCAAATCTTGCGATTCATTTTTGTAATGTAGGTGCGATGACAATACAATATTATGAAGAAATTTGGGGGTAGGGAGTTATTTTCTAGCGATTTGATTTTCCCGTCATTTCATTTTCGAGACAATTTTTTTCCGACCAATTATTTTCTTTTCTTTTAAATTCTGACAAATTATGTTTCTGCCAAATTTGGTTTCGGGTTTTTTATAGGGACCCCCACATTGACATATGCAATTTATCCATTTTTGATCATTTTGACGTCGTATATTAAAAAAAGTTGATACAAATGCTTTATTTTAAAAATGTTGCCATTTGTAGATTCTCTTTAAAAAAATCCTTTAAAATGACATCCAACCTCATAGCATATCTTATTTAATTTATGAGATAATCGCTTTCAAAAATTGAAATTTAGACTTTGATTGCAGATATCACGAAAAGTATATTTTAAAAGGATTTTAAATTTCGTCTAAAAGAACAGATCGAACAAAAAAAATGGGATTAGCCCCAAAAATCTCCCCCAAAAAAAATAGCTACGTCAAACATTTTAATTTTTATATTTAATTAAAGCTAGGGGTATGTGGAATAAATCTTGCCAGTCAATTTTAGTCAACTTCTACTTCTCTGATTAACTTTAAATTTGGTATGCGGAAACGTGGGTTATAGTGCAATATTCTGTCTTCCTTTTATCTGTAAAAAACAAAGACTGCCGCTCGAATACAGCTATCAGAGTCCAATATCGGCGGTCTAGCGTTAAGCTTTTTATCAAGGCACGTCTTTAGCATGTATGACGTACAGACCAGACGCAAGCTTACGTTTTATAATGCTAACGCAGAGATATAAGAAAAAACGTAGCCAGTTGTGCCGAAGGTAGTAAAAAAATCAATAGATTGGTAATACGAACGGCCGAACCAAAGAAAGCGAGATAGATATACATGTTAATAAAATGTAAAAGACAGAAACCTCCGATCCGGCAAATTCCACGTTTACCGCTAGCCACCTCGTACGTGTCATGACCAACTTAAACGTCAGTGGTCATTACGTTAGTGGCGGGTCGTTAAGGGTTGTAAAAATTCATAACCTTTGAACGAAAGCTGCTACTAATATGCAGTCTTGAGTTTTGTGTTTCTATAAAAAAAATTCTAATTCTGGAGGTAAAAACTACGTTGATAGGGGTTGGCTAAGGGGATGATAGAGGGTTAATATATTTGAAAACTTTTCAACCAAAGCTGCTACGGATATGCAGTTTTAAGATTCGGACGAGGAGGTGGTTAAGAGAGTGATATTATGAAGTTGAGAGTTCCCCCTCTCCTTCGATGGGAGTGAACGGGGTCTTACCATCTCCGATTTCGTTCAAAATTGGTATATAGGGGTTTTCGGGGTCGAGGAATAGGAATTTTTAATCATTTTTTAAAAATTATGATTTTGACAGTTCCTATTTTTTCGGGGGGAGCGGGGGGGGAGGCGGCGGGAGACTTACTAGTCCGATTTTGTTCAAAATTGGTGTACAGGGGTTTTTGGTGCACAGGATTAGGAATTTGTGGTAAGATGTTAAAAATTATTAAGTTAACAGCCCTTTTTAAATGGGTAGGATGGGGGTTAAAATCTAACTTAGTTTGATTGATTTCTATTTAGTTTTTAAAAATTATAAAGTTGCCAGATCTCCCTCCTTAAGAGGGCAAGGGGAGTAGCATATAACTTCGTCCGATTTCGCTTGAAATACAAAATTATCCAATTCAAATTTGGTACCCATGCCACGACATGCATGGATAAATAAAAATTTTAAAATAATCTTAAGTAAAAAATGTTTTTTTAGGAACATGGTTTTATAAAAGGCACTAAAAAATTAAAAATAATTTCTCAGCTTTCTGATACCAAAATCAATTTTGAACTTTAATTCTTATTAAAGGAGCAGATAATAATAAAAAGACGTCACAAGTTTGGTACCGAGTTTGGTACTTACTAAACTCACAGGGCATCTAAATTTTAAGTTAAAAGGCACCCCCGCTTTTATTATGCTGTCGGTGTATTCTTGAAAGTCATACGATCCGGTCTTTCTCTCGTGCGATGGGATGGGTTGGGTTGGCGATACATTCCAAAAAAAAAACCTCTCTATTGCGCAAGCGTCACTTATTCAATGCTGTTCCCCGGTTTTGGACCATGCGATTGGGAACGTATGATTTTCATGATCATCATCGCTCAAGAATATAACGTTTTCATCCCATATGATCATTCGCTATAGATCTATGCCGCTCCCTTTTCAAGAATACCCGTCCAGAGAGCTCAAAAATGTTTAACTTTTTATTGCCTTTTATAAAATCGTGTTATTACAAAACATTTTTTACTTAAATTTATTTCCTAAAGTCCTGCAAATATAATAAGAAGTTCTTAAAGAGAGAAAAAATATAGGATTTTACCTCAGGGCACTTAACCCTCTTAAATATTAGAAACAAGTTGGCAAACATATTTGCCCAGTTACGTATCGATGAATCAATAATCATAGGTATCTGTATCGGTATAGCTAACGCGTTCAAAGCCTAAAAAAGACACGCGTGGATGCGATGACAGAACAGCTCACTACAGTCGTTGCGTACGTTGCTGTACCGGCAACGTTACGTCCATCCTTACGGATACTTAACAAGTGCAGTCGTTCAAAACGTGTCTAATTACTCCGGGTCATGCGCATTTACAGGGATAGGAATACGTTAAGGGCCCGTATTTTGTCCAACGTTAAGTGTCTATTTATATATAGAAGCGGAAATTTCTGAATGGCATAGATTCAATGGCAAAATAGAAAATGGATCTACTTTTATCCATCTCCGTCCAAAATAAATAGAAAATAAATTCCAACAAGAGCTTAAGTTTATTTATTTTCTTACATACGTCTACATAATATATACATGGTGTTCCTGGTACTGGTCGGTGTTTGAAATGACGATTCATTTCGCTTCAATTTGTTCAAAAGTTTTCCCAAAAAATAACCACAAATGTGCTAAAACATTTTCTTTGCCTTCGAGTCTAAATACAAAAAACAATCATCAAGCAAGCAAGTGCGTTGACCGCCCCGCTCTTATCTCCGTATCGAACCACAGAAAGTAAACGAACTGTGCAGTATTAGCTGATTCAGTTTTGAATGTCAAGTCGCGTTGTGGCGCGAAGTATTAATTTTTTTAGTGATTGTGTTTTGTTTTTTGTTGTCAAAAACGACATATAACTATTCATTTCTTGAGAAATTAAACAGAAGCTTACCGAATTTTACTTAAGCTTACATTAATAGAGGTATGTCATTATTTGACATTTTTAGTTAGTTTGTCACTTTATATGTATCATTTCGCTTCAATTTGTTCAAAAGTTTTCCCAAAAAATAACCAAAAATATGCTAAAACATTTTCTTTGCCTTCGAGTCTAAATACAAAAAACAATCATCAAGCAAGCAAGTGCGTTAACCGCCCCGCTTTTATCTCCGTATCGAACCACAGAAAGTAAACGAACTGTGCAATATTAGCTAGTTTTGAATTTCACGTCGCGTTGTGCCGCGGAGTATTAATTTTTTTAGTGATTTGGTTTTGTGTTTTGTTGTGCTCTAATTCTGTTACCTTATTATAAGAATCCACAATATAGATAATCTCTATTAGATATATGGAGTTGGACAGAAATGAAAAACGTTAAAAATAATGTACACTAATAATAATTATTAATATCAAACTTTATTCAGGAATTAGGTACGTATATTAAACTGTAAGTAAGTCTACAAAGATATATGAATAATATTTTGGTACACCGATTCATATTTTTGCACGTAGCCACGGCGCAACCCGGCATTTTGGTCTTTTAATTGATATTTCACTGTTATAAACGAAACCTAGAATATTTAGTTAAACTTTATGATAGTCCTGAACAAACATAATTACAAAAACACGACCGAAAAATCAGTGAAATCACAAAATACTTCCAGCTCTCACTGGTAAACAAACAATTCTGACTCCAGCGTGAGCAATCAGCATACCGTATTAGGTGTATCGTGGTATTAGAGACCTTTTACACCTCTTATAAAAAATTCCCGTTACGTGACTTTATCGCCTAATAACGCGTTGTGACGTAGCTAACGTCACGTTATTTTTAAAGCAGCATTTTTAGGTTTTGCACGCCACCTTTGATGTGTTTATAGACGACCTTATACGACATTTATTATTATCAAGATTTACAAAAAGAATTTGTCCAATAATATTTTTCATTTAGAGTATCTTATTCTTGTGTTTTTTAAGGTGAATTTTAATTATTAATAATCTTTAAAAACTCGAAAACACAACAGAGAAAAGGGAAGTTATGATAAACAGATCGGAATCACTTGTCACAGTTGCCAGTGCCAATCAATGTGTTACATTTCTTACGAAATGCTAGCCAAAGAAAATGATTAAAAAAAATGACACTTATCTCTACAATAAAAAGAATACAGAACATATTTGCATTCAAAAATCAATTTAAATATTTTGTTTTTCTACTTAACGTTTTACTGTCGGCAACCATGTCAATTATAAGGGATACGGTATTCTCGCGCATGTCTCTACTGTCGCACCTTCGATTCTTTTCCTATGAGTGCATACCCTCTGTTCAGCCCCCTCCCCATGGCGTTGCCCTCTGATTTAAGACTTTAGTTGGTTGCCGTTTTTCGATTACGTAGTATTTAAACTAATCGTCCAATGGTAACCAAATTTGGCAGACAGATTACTTATTACAAAAGAAAGATCTGGTTAGTTTGCCAAAACATGGCGAAAGGAAATGGTGGTCATTTTATATTTGTATACAGAAAAAATTGCTAAAGCCGGGGGGAGATATTCCTTACGTTGGCCCTCGCTCTATATGTTCTTAAATACTCGTTCAATGCAAATTAACCATTTAAATGACGTTTAGCGTTAAATGCCTGTTAATGAAATTAAACAGCACAAGTTCCCCTAATAAAGATCCTCCACGCTGGCCTGGTCATTATTTATGCGCGACGTGTAATACTGCAAGAATATTACGGATTCAACCAAAGTACTCTTTCGAAATATACGACAACAAATCATCCGCGAAAGAGTGAATGGGTTAACCGAGTCAAAGCATAGAGTGGTTGGGTTCATTGATATTCTAGGCAGAAACGAAAAAGGGTAATTCCGTGAAAAAACCCGCGAGAAAACTATAAGGAGAGGAAAATTCAAATTTTCTTGACCAATTACATTATGGAAGAACAGAACGAGGTTGTAGAACTAACCTAAAAATTTGCAGGGTGACCGCCCTGGGGCCCAATTCTTGAAATAAATTCGTATAAGAATTGTTTGGAAGCAATCCGAGCAATTCGTATATGAATACATTTTAAGAATTAAGCCCCAGCACAAAATAATTTAAAACTACAAATTCATAATATTTGAAAAAACGTAAAAATCAAGATCGGCAAAACAAAAAAATTTTCTAATATTCTTCCAATTTTAGGCAGCCTTTCAAACATACCTCAGCAACGAGACCGGGGGAGGGGGGAAATTTACTTAGAAATGCGGATATATTGCAAATTCAGTTTTATTTTTCTTCCAGTTCTCAAGATATGATTTTTTTCCAAAACTTCTGGACCCAATCTCAGCCCAAAATTTCCTAGTGCGTTGGCGGCCATCTTGAAAATAGTTCCAAGTTTAGTACCTTTAACTCCTATTGGGGTGTTTAAAATAATATAAAATGCCATAATTTTAGTTTAACAACATTTTTGAGGACTGTCGCAATAAAAAATTATGCAATTTTCAAACTTTGTATATCAACATGAATATCTTTATATATAAAGTTTATTTTACAATTACATACCTGACAGTGTATATTCACATTTATTTGTGTAGATTTACAATATTAAGTGTATTGCTACATGTAATTTTTCTTATGTAATATAACAACCCCTTACATTGTAAAATTGTCACATATTACATTTAAAAAGAAGAAGTTTAGAAGTTTATAGAAATTTTATAAAAAAATGAAGCTGATCTGTAAAAAGAAATCGTAAATTTTCATACTTTTTTCTCTCAGTGCGGTACTTACAAAGTTTTTAATTTATTTGCCTTTTCTTATTACTTTAAACCGTTTTCGAGATATAAATGAGATGAGAAACCATGATAAATGACTGGTGATACATCTTTTTTATTCCGACAGCTGTCAAAACTTTATACAAAAAGAAAGTCGAAAATTCCTCTACTTTAGTCAAAATATTGCCACTTTAATCCGTTTTTCCATTTTTAAATACATTTTAATTGTCCTATTGATTATGTTTTGGTAACAAAAATGGCGCCAGCAGCCATCCATAAAACCTTTAAAAAAAATAATAAAATGTTTGTTTTCAAATATTTTTCTTTCAAAATTTTTTTTTATTGAAAATTCAATTATCTATCTTAATGTAAAAACCACGTGTCGCTAGCTGCTACGGTTCGTGAGTTACAATTTTTGTAAAAGTTTAATCTCCTCTCCTACCCTCTTCACAACCCACCACCCGCATCAAAACCTAATCAGTTCTGCGTCTGGTGACAAATAACTTTTATACCAAATTTGATAAAAATCGGTTAAGCGGTTTTTAAGTAATCGTGTTACAGAAAGACAGACAGACAAACAGTCACCATGACAAAATTTTGTATTTAGGTCTTTTTTGACCCAAATAACTGATTTTTTGTTTTTTTATGACGATCCAAATAGCCTCCATACTATGTATGGAGGGCTAAAAAAGTGATACATATTCTGTGGAAGATACAAAAAGTGCTTTGTGGTATATGTTTTATGAAACAAGGTTTGGTTGCGTTGCACCTATTTGCGGTTACGAAAGCAATATAAATAAGGTTTTTTGCTATTCTAATTTATCTGCAGTAAAATCTAAGAGCAGGCAGTCGCGTTTGCCACGATTTTAACATTTATCTGGCAATCCTAACTAGACAATCTTGAAACACCACATAACATACAGGATGTTGTAAAACCATTAAATGAACTACGTATAAATACCTGATACATGTTGATTTAAGCATAACTTTTTGATGGACCTCAATATTAGTGAATCGTTGGAACAAGTATACACAACTACTTGGATGGATATTTAGGCTGTTCTTAAAGCAAGCATAAGTTATTTAAAGTAAATCCAAGTGATACTTAAGCGAAAGTAAGAAGAGTATTTAAACCAATAATTGTTATACTTAATCTAGAACGACATTCATATTCCAGCCATGAAAAATAATTACTTGAATTCATGAAATAATATATTTTATTCGACCAGACTGCTTGCTTAAAACAATAATTGTGATACTTAATTCCACCTACAATTTTTTAATAAACTATCAATAAGACTTCCTTGAATCAAGGAATCCCACCTCTGATTCAAACGGATTGGATTCTTAAACCAACAAATCGAATTAAACTATAATCTAACCTACACTATGATATACAACCTAAATTAAATTAAGAAGACCCAACCACTAATATAATGAACTCGCACAAGCTTTACATATCTAATAGAAAATTGTTCTCGTATAAATCGCCCGAGTCTGTGGGAGAGATATTACCTTATGGGACCAGGGATGCTAAAACTTATTTAAATAATAACTTAACTAAATTTAAAAGCATGGACTCGTTGTTGCAAAACCTAGAAATTCTATTAAATTAAGGATAAGTATTTCTTAACTTAAGATTTGCTGATATTTTTTTAATAGAGCAAGTTTTTAACTTTATTAACTACTAATTTAAAACCACTTATTATTCAAATTTAAGAATAGGAAAATAGTTAAAAACAAAAGAGATGTTAAAAATCCTCCAAATCAGTTACTTTAACCGAAAAGAATCTAAAAAAAAAAGATCTTGGGTGGAAAACAACGAAAATTCAAACTTGGATGAGCATCCCACAAGAAACACACAAAGGACCGAAGCGAAAAGGGAAATGATTAAACGATGTTTCGCCCAGGGCAACCAGCGTGGGCTCATCAGTGTTTTCACTGGTCACCCTCCCCAAACATCATTAAACATCATCATACACTTCGATTTCCAACTTTTAATTGCTCACAAATGGGCATCGTTCCGCAGTGGCACTTATCTAAGTCACCTGATACGGGTTCGTCCTGGCGTGTTAATATTTCCAATAGGATTTTGCTTCTAAGGTAATTAAAACAAAAAAGAAGTTAAAAAAATCTCCAAATCATTTACTTCAACCGAAAAGAATCTAAAAACAAAAGATCTTGGGTGGAAAACAACGAAAATTCAAACTTGGATGAGCATCCCACAAGGAACACACAAAAGAACAAAGCGAAAAGGGAAATGATTAAACGATGTTTCGCCACTGACGAGCCCACGCTGGTTGTTGCCCAGAGCGGAACATCGTTTAATCATTTCCCTTTTCTCTTTGGTCCTTTGTGTGTTCCTTGTGGGATGCTCATCCAAGTTTGAATTTTCGTTGTTTTCCACCCAAGATCTTTTGATCTTTTGTTTTTAGGAAAATAATTGTTTCAAGTATTTAATAATATTTATAGAAAAATAATATTCTTGCATTAAGTATACTTTTTAAACGATTTAACTTCACAGGACCTGCCTATCTGTCTTATGATGCAAGTTTCCGTTAACCGGTGTCTTAATTTTAGAGTGCTAAAATATTTTGATAGGGGGGTAGTTGAGGGGGTGGAAGGAAGTTAATATCTCGGTAAATTCATAACTTTTGAACCAAGGTTACTACGAACATGCAGTTTGGAGATTTGAATTTTACTATATATTTCCTAAACAGATTCTATCGATCACTACTCCTCTGACTATATTTCTATCGCTTGATTCACCATCTTCCCTACTACCGATTTGATTAAAATTTGGTATACTATGTTCAATGACCTCCTGCCTCCCAATTCTTTCCTACTGGGGAGGAAAATTTTGTACCCCTCTTAAAACTGATTTTTATTAGTTTTCTTTTTGTTTACTCTAAAAAGTAAAAAATAAAATAAATAACGAAAACTTTTTAAGTAAAAAGATTTCATTTAATTCCGCACTAAAAGTTAAAAAATTATTTTATCACATGTACTTATTATACTGAATATGGTGTGCCTATATATTCACAAAAAATACATAAAATCGTTCCAGCAAAGTTGATTCAAGTTTAACCTTGGGATCGCTTTTAATTTCCAATGTAAGAGCGGCCCACGATTTAAAGCAATCTATTGAATAAGCACACCATAGTCAGTATAATACATAGGATAAAATAATTTTTTTGACTTTTAGTGTTAGTTTTTTATTTAAGTATAGGGCTATTCGTCCTGCCAGGTCCTGGTTGACAAACGTCAAATTTATCTTCTTTTTTATTACAAGCTTTTATTTAACTTGTGTAACTAGATATGTTTGTTGGGGTGGAATCTCGCAACTTAATTTTGACCAATTTCCCGACACCCGATCGGCTTCAAATTTGGCATGCTTACATAGTTGCGGTGACAATACAAGCATATAGTGTGATGAAATTGACGGCTCCCACTACTGTGGAGGGGGGTACAGTTGAAGTACGCCCGATTTCGTTGAAATTTGGTGTGTTGGGGCACTTGGGGATGGAGAATTTTCAATCAGATTTTGAAAATTCAATATAGCGGACTCAAGATGGACGATTTTCGGTCATGTTTTGCTAACCAATCTTAACTGGCTTATCCGCATCCGATTGTGTTCAAATTTGGTATGCGTTTACAGTTCCGGTGAAAATACAATATGGTATTCTCAGGTACCCACTAACGATTTAGTTTGTTTGATTTGAATCAAAATTGGCACACAGGGATTTTTCGGGAAGGGGATATGAATTTTTGATCAGATTTGAAAATTTCGATATGGCGGATTAAAAATATAAATTTTTTTACTATTAAAAAATTTTTTTAATGAGCAAGCTTTTATTAAATGCACTTAAAAGTAGAAAATAATTTTGTAAGTTTTTTATACCATAATAAAAGCGATGGGCGCAAATTAAAAATTTTAACTTTAGGTAGGGAAATCCTAGCTGATCCCTTTTTTGAAATTTTGCACAAAATATTATTTTTTTTTCTAAAAAAAAAAATAAAAAAAAGGAAGTTGATGAAATTGTATTGTATCAAAAGAAAAATTTACTGAAAATTAATGATAAACATTTATTTGAAATAATTTAGGTAATAGAGGTAACTAAAGATTTTGATTTGGTAATATAAGCTTAGACAATTAGCAACTAGGTACTATAAACTTCAACTTTCAACAATTAACAAAAAATATAACCTTTATTTGATAGTTTAACTCCAACATATAAGAAACCATTTTCAGCAAATAAATATTTTTTGAAGAAAATTGTACCACAGCAAGGTAAAGATTTCTTGCATACCTTGGATTTTCAATCGTATTAATTTTGTATTTTGACCAGCACTTCAAAAACTCCCAGTGAACCGATTCACCGGCCAGCTCCGACCAGGTGCCCAATCCTTGCCAGTGATGGAAAAGAACATGGATTTTTAATGTTTTTATTACTCCTGTGGCAATAAATGAACTTTTTAAAACGCCTATTGGTTAACCCCTAAATGCATCGCGATTGGCTATCTAATCCATTCTTTTTCTCTTTTGATTTCACATAAATGAACCAAGAGGAAGCATGGATTAGCTAAACTAATCAGAATATTTTTACGGTGCATCTAGGGGTAAGTTCCGCAGTATCGGGTCGTTTACTTGAAAAACTGATTTGCACTATGGAATCCTGAACAAATTGTACGACCATCAATGGATTGATAGTTTTGAATATTTGTTGAGAAATAGCAGTAAGCACAACTTTAAGTCTTTTTTTAGGGACGCTTTCACAAACGCACAAAAATAGCTTGCCAACTTTAAGTGTCTATTAACCCATGTCGGATGTTCTAACCTTATTAAACCGTGGTCAGCTGAAATCGCTAAATTTATTGAGTTAAATCTTGAAAGAGGTTGAATGCGTCCGCTTTAAAGTTAACAATGATTTGTATGATTTCACAAATGCAGCCCGGAAATAGGTCTGTTATAAACCGCTTTAGTTTGTTACAAAAATTTTCATTGCTTACCTATTTCGATGTTTTTTTTAGTGTCGTTCACTTTTTATCAGAATATACTATTTTGTTGTTTCAAAATTGAAACAACATATGACTTAAAAGCTATAGGGTGTTTAAAATAAATTTGGTGATGCAAAATAAGAGATTTCGGTTGGAAAAAAAAATAAACACTATATTTATCAAAATATAAATCATGAGATGACAAAGTTTAACAAATGCTTCAACATATTGGTTTTTTAACCAAAAAATCTAAAAGGGATTTTTCTAATTTTTATAAAAAAAAAACTGTCACAATTTTAAGATTGTACCTATCTCCTTTACATTCTCTATATAGCATTCAATATAATGGAATATGGTATAAATAACCTTATAACAAAAAATTAATACACAACCTTCTGAAGAAAGATAGAAAATTAAGATATTGCTTTCTCCTAGAGTAGTCGTTAAACCATAATACAAAAATTCCTGACTAATCCAGAAAGAAAGACAATCAATAAATGCTCTCATAGTGTTCACACTGAAATCGGCAAGTGATTAAAAAAATTTTAAAAAAAAATGTAGGAAAATATTTTTTTCTTAGATATTGATAAGTCGAATCTAGGCCTCATTTACCAAAGAAAAAAAAAGAGGTACAAGATAGATAAAGCAAGGAAGGAGGATTTTTCATGGCAATAAGGTAAAAATCAATGTACTCAGCAGTGTTCGTCAAAACACTCTGTACTGGCTAGCCAAAATTTACACAAAGATATGCATAGCGCACATTGATATAAATATCAACGTAAATGTTTCACGTACCTGTATCAGAATCTCTTCAACAGTAGTCGAACTTGGTGGTCAATTAGTCACATAAAGAAAAATAAAAAAATTAAGCCCTTAGGGAGACAAAAGGTAGGTAAAAATAAGCCCTTCGGGAGACAAAAGATAGGTAGGTAATGTGGCTGGTTGTTTATCTAACTTTCTAACCATGAATTCCAGATTAAGTAGAGTTTGGGTAAGTGATGAACCCAACGACTGCACAAGGCAAAACTCTATATGACTAATGGTCTCCAAATACCATGCTGAAAATTTCAAAGAAGCACTTTTTCAACTAACCAGTCCATAGGAAAGGGTGCAAAGCATTAGAGCCCTTTCAGGTAAATAAATAAATTATTTAAACCTATTTATAATAAAAATTAATGTGACTAAAAGACCACAACAGGCATGTTAACAAAAAAATTGGTTGCCATAAAAATGTCCTCTAGCATAACTAGATAAAATAAAAATGAATAAAAAAACTACATCAAAATATTATCCACATTGTGGTGATTAATTCCCAAGTGGTGAAATTTAGACATCTTTAGGACATCATATAAAATGACTTGCCTCTTTAAGTGCTGTACTAAAAAGAGAGCGTTTCAAGTTAGAAATCGGTTGATGTTTCCTACCTAAAATTGCTGGACCAATAGCAGTCGAGATTTAAGAGAAAAACAGTTTTTTTATCCCATTTTTTTAGGGTTTGTGAGTCTCCACGACGTAGAAGGTTAATGCGTTTTAAGGAAAAGCACTGATACTGGGTAATTCTACAATTTTTAAAATATCCACTTTCTGCCTTGGTTGTTAAATATTTCACAAAATTTTTACTCAATCCATTTACACAAATACACAATAATATTGTTTATACCTAGTTTGACATTCCTAGCTGCATTTTTTTCTAGGTTAGGAATCTATGTTTACAACCTAATTTCTAGCTATCTTTTTCCAATACACTAACAGAAAATTACCCAAATGTAAAGCCTTAATAAATTTAAATGATCCACAATGTATATTTGTAACATTTGTTTATATTGGAATATTTTGAATCAAGATTGTTTATTAACAAACAAACAAGTAGTTATATTTTATTCCATTATTTAATGAGTCTTTTATTATTTTGAAGCTGTTTTATATGAATTTTAAATTTCCTGATGGCTCACGCTCTACATTTTCGTTAAAATAAGGAATCTAGTTCTAGTGATGTTTAAAGAGAACACAAAAATCTTTACATTGGCTTTTTGAAAGTTTACTGATTTTCCCCTAGATGGCTGTAGAGGGATTAAAATAGAATTATAATATAATATTTGTATTTGTGCGTATTTTATAAAATTAAAGTTATTAGATTTCTCCATCTCTTTTGCTTGTAATATAATAAAAAAAGAGGGTGAACTTGACGTCTGTCAAAAATTAGAACCGCTGTCAACCAGGACCGGGCAGGATCAATCGAAACTCTCGATGGAACTCATACCCAGGTTATTATTTTGGTTTGTTTGTAGTTCGTCTAAGGTGTATAGATTCATACACATTTATGTGACGCTTGGGGGATGAAGGAAAACAAAAAAACATATTACACAATAACAGTCAAAACGGGGCAAAAATGGTTCCCAGGGGACATGCCACCAACTCCTAAGAAAAAGAGCCGAAAACTTTTGTTTCTACTTATGAATAAAAACTTAGAGCAGAGAATCTTGACGCGCAGCGGCAGGGGACATCGCAATTGCTAAGCAAATGAAGCAAAATGAAACCAAACGAATGACGGCCGACTGAAATTTGGATAAAGCTTACACAACTTAAAATATACAAAAATTGACGTTCATAAGTTAAGTTAAATTCTTATTTCGCGGTGCCTATCCTGCTTTTTCATACGATTTTCGACAATCTATACATACAGACCGCTTCAGCCTACTGCGAGCATAGGACGGAAGAAATCCAATTTGCCAGTGTACGTACATGCAGGGACACCGCACACCTATCAGTGAAGCAACCAATACTCAGGCTTGCGATCACCACTTGCGTGACTTGCGTTTATTATTTAGTACGCCTCTAACCACGGTGCTGTGTGGAGCGTAGTCAATGAAATCGGAATTTGGTCAATAAATACGCAAATTTTTATAACGTAATTTTCTTATTTTTTGTCACTGATAAATAAGAGCGTTTTATTGTCAACTGCTCAGATTTATCACTGACAACGTGTTACAACGAAAATAATAAGGAGAAACAAAATAAAAGCAAGTTCTCAAAATGAAATAATACATTCTAAAAACCAAAAAGATTCTCCCAGTCAAAAAAAAATTAGAGCAAATGTTCGAAAAGTCCTCCTTGCTCGGCTAGACAATATTGGAGCCTATTATAAAAACCCTTCTAACGTTTCCAAGCATGTTAGGGGCGATAGTTTGAAAAGCTTCTTCAATTTTAATCCGAAGTTCTTCCATGCCCGTAAACTTTATTTTTGATATAACTCCACAAATAGAAGTCATTAGGAGCAAGATCGGGTGATCGAGCTGGCCATAAAATAGTTCCCCCGTGTACTTATAACCCGATTAGGAAATACATTATCAAGATATTCCCTAACAAGGCCAACATTGTGAGCGGAACAACCATCTTGTTGAAACCATGTTTCACCAAATCTCACACCTAACAACTGCCTAGCAGTTGGAATAATATGCTGCTGCAGTAGATCCAAGTATCTAGGACCATTCAAATTGCCGTTAATAAAAAATGACCCAATTACGTGTTCCCCTACAATACCCCCCCTCAAACATTTAGTTTTTGGGGATACTGTGTTCTTACGTCAAAATACAAATGCAAATTTTCCCTCGACCAATATCGAACGTGTGTTGGGTTATGACGATTCAATAATGGAAAAGTGCTTTCATCTGTGAAAAGAATAGATCTCAGAAAGTTTTCATCACGATTAGCCCTTTCCACCATTGTTTCGCAAAATTCCATACGACGATACGTGTCCTCCGGAAAAATTTGATGCGTTTTTGACGCTTTGTAAGAATGATAACCATTCTTTTTGAGAACACGTAAGACAGTGGCTGAAGACGTATCAACTGCTTCGGCAATTTGGTGGCTAGTTAACTTTCGGTTTTCCTCCACTGCTGCGCAAATCATGACATCTCGTACTTCCTGCTCGTCATTAAAAAAAGTGTTTTTTTTTATGGTTCCTTGGCGCTACACAACCAAACTTTTCAAAAAACTGCACAAACCTATGAATCGTTGATAAACCAGGTTCTGGGCGATTTACAAAATTCTCCAAAAAAAAGTTCTTGAATAAGTATCAATGGTCTGCCTTGATAGTCCCATCTGCACTTTTTCGGCAACTTCGTAGACGTCCATTTTTAGTTTTAAAAATGTATTATTTCACTTAAGAACTTACCAATCTGTTTCTCGAGCAAGGCAGAAATAAAACAAAATAATAAACACAAAATAAATTTACAAAAGATAACACTGCAGCGTGCTTCGAATCCACCTCGGTCGTACGGCACGGAGAGTAAATTGGACTTGATTCCCCCTATGTTCGCAGTAGCCCGAAGCTCATTGTATAATAAATATCTAATCAGGCCATTTCTGTCCACTGAATATTTTTTTTAATTTTTGGTGTCGGCTTCTAAACAGGGAGATTTTTGTCTGTTTGTCTGTATAGCATCACGTAAACACTACTATACGGATTTTGATGGGAGTACTGTACTCCTGGGCAGGATATAGGCTTTATTTCATCAAAATCGGTTCACGGGAACAACAGTTATAACCATGTAGCAAGAAAAACGGGTAAAACCGTAGGCAAAGCCAGTGACATAAATATGCGATTTTTTCTTTTAAACTGTTCACCTTGGGGGGGGGGGGGGTGGTTATTATAACATATAAGGCCTAAAAGAATATTACTGCATAACGAAGTATTTTCGATATGTTTTTGTAGATGTGCATACAACAAATTTATCAAAACAGTGGCGTCGAGGGAGGTGTTTTGTCGTTAAACTCCTCAACCTCGCCCCCCCACCCCCAGAGAAAGGCCTAAAAAAATAACGATTCTCTAAAAATATACACCCCCAACTGCTCTCAACACCCCTACCAATGCTAGTTTCTGGGTACGCCACTAGATAAATTGATCCACGCATGGTTTCATTAAAATTGTGAAAACTGTACAATAACAACATTTCACAATGTATTAATTACAACAATCTGGGAGAGGTTCTTAGCCTGTCTATTGCACGACGTCCTCGATAATCCCAGGAATGTCATTTAATGTTATGATTGCCAACGTTATGGGTGTGAAATATAGTTTAAACGATACTGTTACAGGGTCAGTTAAAACTAAAATGTATCTCTTATGATTTGGAGCGTTCCACTGTGGTTTAAAACTAAAAATTTTAGAGAGATTCAAATATATAAAACATTTAAGATTTGGGTTTTTATTGGTTGATTTATCTTATTATATTTGTGGCGAATTAATAGGATGTGGATAAGGGTCAAAGGTTGCTTATAGTAGAGACTTAAGTACTTAGTTTCTCCCAAGATATTAACCCTAGTTTCGTCACGTGGAGGACATATGTCACCCAGTGTCTAAAAATAAATCAGTAATATCTTTACTATCCGCGCAAATAAGCTAATGGTGTCAGCATGTTTGTAGCTTTGCAGGAAGTATCATTGGTAAAAATGTTCATAAATGTCATGTTTATGCAAAGGATACATCACTATAAATTTATAGAAAATATGTATAAAACATTAGGCGTTGCCATTGATAAGCTTTGTGCGCCTCTCAAAAGTTGTATTATTCTACTACAGTAAAAAAAGGGTTTTGTGAATTTACATCACATATTTTAGTAGTGACATAAACATAAACTTTTGGTAAATATAGTTTTTTTGTGGAATACTTCAAGCTACATTATGTTTTATTTGTTGTACGCATCGCTAGTTCTTATTTGCATTTTTTTAAATCAAAAACACACCTAAAAATTTTTTTTGGTTGACAGTTGTCACCCACGCGACCTTTCTTGTTACTAAACGTCAAGCGACCAACGTAGACGACTAAAAAAAAACTACAACACCTTTTTTCATAATTTTTTATATCTTTGCCGTTTTTCTTTTTTTTTTCGATCAAAATGGCGCTTTGATATTTCTCGAAAGTTACAAACTAAGGGCGGTTCAGAACAAACCCGATGTTTAAACAAATTTCATCAATTTTCCAGGGTTAATAGATAAATTTATTATCTTATTAAGTAGTCCTAAGTCCTAGACATTTGAAATTGTCTTCATTGGTAAATAAATATAGCCTAACAATATAGATGTTAAAAAACAAAAAAGAAGTTAAAAAACCTCCAAAACCAAACATCGTTTAATTATTTCTCTTTTCGCTTTGGTCCTTTGTGTGTTCCTTGTGGGATGCTCATCCAAGTTTGAATTTTCGTTATTTCCACCCAAGATATTTTCATCTTTTCTTTTTTTAATATAGATGTTAATGTGGAGGATAATAACAGGATTTCGATCAAACGTATTTTAATTTAATTAACTCTTTAACAATACCAAGCTTTCGGAAGTACTTTGTTCCTTCTTCAGATATATATAATATGAAAATAAAATATATGAAAATAATGTTTGAATAGCCCTGAAGAATTAACATATGTTATATGTACAACTTTTATTAGTAATTTAAGCGTTTCAAACATTATTTTCATATTTTGGTCCTGAAGAAGGAACAAAGTAGTTTCGAAAGCTTGGTATTGTTAAAGAGTTAATTAAATTAAAATACGTTTGATCGAAATCGTGTTATTTTCCCCCATACTAAATATCTATACGGTCGTTATCCATATAAGAAAAATATAGACGTTATTTGTTTATTTGTTCATTTGAAAACTTCCCACCCAAGATTTACATATTTGAAGTCTAATTTTAAAGAAATCCGCGGACACTTCGATCGATCGATCTTTAAATTTTTGTAGCACGTACCCCTTAGAGGGGTAAACTTTACCTCTAAGTTTTAAATAGGGAAAGTAGGTCGAGTGACACCTTGTTTTGAAGGTCTCTTAAATGTCTTTACAACCGTGCAAATCTATCGATTCGTTTTTGAGATATTGTACAGGTAAAGAACCAGGCACTAAATACATGAAAACCGGTCACGGTCAAATTTTTTTATATTGTAGTATGTTGTAGCCCTAAGAATTATCTTCAAATAAAAGCAAAAAAAATGGGGTTCAGTCGGGCCGTTTGGAAGCAACGGCCCTTTAAAGTCGCCACTGCAGGGCCCCTTTAAAATTCACAAAAAGTCAATAAGGGCGTATGTAGGAATGTGATATATCAATTCAGGGGTTTTTGAGGATGTCTAATCGAATAATGATATTTTCGTCTAAATATTTTGACGTTTAGGTGACAGAATCCAATATGGCCACTATAGTTTAAGACATTTAAATATTTTCGAGTTAAGGGGTTTGATATTGCTGAAGGATTTTAATGGACGCCAAATCGGAAAATTGCATTGTCATTGTCAAAAATCAACAATAGGTGGCATCACTAATGCCATTTCGAGTGAGATCATGTAATGTTCAGAACACGGTACGAACAGTATATGTAAGAAAAGTATAATTTATTAGGAAAGTAACTATTTACCAATGGTTCTATAAAAGGTTTTGATGCTCGGCTTCGTACTTCATGGATTGCAATGTCTCGAAATTAAAAATAATCAAAAGAAAAATCATTATTCAACCTCAAAAAAATAACAAATTTCCGTATTATTTTTATCACTTGACATGTGTCAATTTGCAATACTCCATTCGCCTGAGGCGCATTTTGGCAAGCACCTTCAATTATGGTCACATTTTTACTTCAAATTAAGTTTTTTTTTTTAATTATTTATCCTTATCCTTAAACCCCTCCAAAGTCAATTCCTGGGTGCGCCACTGTGGTGTAACTAAGATTTTAAATGAAAATTTGAAAGAACTATTTTCAGTTTATTTTCCCCACGCTAGCGCTCGTAGAAAAACAATTGCAGAAATCGATTTTTCCGCACGCAAATGCTGTTTACAGAACGAGCGGAGTTATGTCAACGGCATTTGTGTGTGGAAAATAGCTATTTTCCGACAGATACAGATTTTATTTTATGACAATCCTGGTAAAGTGCAAGGTAAAGTGCCTTTTCCCCCTCGATGGCTTGCGTGTCGTTCCTGTAACTGCCATGGCGTGCGGAAATGTGCCGCTTTCTGAACTTGTTAGGGAAATAAGTAAAGCGAGCACTTTCGGCAATAGCCCAGGCGTCCTTCATATTTTCTGACATTCGAAAGGTTAATGAATACCTAATATGCTTAAAATAATAATATAATTTTCCGAACGCATCATACTGCCAGTTAAAATTTGTGATAACAGCAATAAAATGAATTATCCGCCATCTTAAATTATTACACTTATACGTCAAATTAATTAAATGACAATGCAATTTTTCGAATTGGAAACTATTAAAATTCTTCAGGTATATCACACCCCTTAACTCTAAAATATTTAAATAAAAATGACTTCAATACAGCGGTCATATTGGATTCTGTCACTTAAACGTCAAAATATTTAGACATCCCTCAAAACCCCTGAATTGATATATCACATTCCTACATACGCCCTTATTGACTTTCTGTGAATTTTAAAGGGGCCCTGCAGTGGCCCTACAATATAAAGCAATTTGACCGTGACCGGTTTTCAACGTATTTAGTGCGTGGTTCTTTCATTCCTCGTAGGAATGTACCATAGTAGAAAAAACGAAGTCGACGTGTTCCGGGATTTCTCAAAAAATAAAAACATTATTTTTGCATTGCAACTGTGAAAGTGAATATCTCAGAAATGAACCGATGGATTTTCGAAATTTTACGCGATTGTAAAGACATTCGAAAGACCTTCAAAACAAGGTATCACTCGACCCACTTTCCCTATTCAAAATATAGGGTTAAAGTTTATCCCTAGAAGTAACAAAAATTTCAGGATAGACAAAATGTGTCCCCTTTGAATAAAAAATCGACGTGTCCGAGGATTTTTCCAAAATCAGACTACGCATACGTGAATCTTGGGTGGGAAGTTTTAAAATGAACACCCTGTTTTATTTCCGTTCCATTAAAATTTATTTTTCCAATCCCCCAGACGAACCTCCGGACGAAAAATAATATTAAAAACAATATATTCAAATCATTTTAAAATCATTTTCAAACACCGATAGACCAATATGAACTGTATTTGCATGACAATTGAGTCAATTAAAAACTTCATCCAATAGATGTAAATGGCAAACTTTTATTCGTTGGTAAACAAATGGAAAAATTAGGCCAATTGGTATTAACAGACGGTATTATTAATTAATGAAGTGATCGAATGTTAAATAAACTCGATTTAAAGCTTCTTTCCTTAAAATTTTGGTTAGATAGGCACCGCTATTATAAATGCATGGATTACGACATATGAGAATGAAAATATGAAACATTTTTCAAAAAAGAATATGAAAGAATTTTTTGAAAATATAAAAAAGTATTATAAGTCTTTTTTTAATATTTTTTGTATTATATTTTTTAGATATTTTTCACTAAACCGTTAAAATTCAGTTATTTAGTTTTCCTGTTGCCTGGGTATATCAAAGTATTAAGCAATTTAGGTCACGTGATTTTAGGGTTATGTTGACGTCAGTAGTGGGCACACAAAAAGCCCACAAGCCGCAATGTTAACGTAAATTTAACAAAAATGACAACCAATGTAGTTTTAAATAAACAACCCTGCACAAATTACATTGGAAATGGCTTTAGGCTAAATGTCATAATTTTGTTATATGTTGTAGTACTAGATCAACAAAGCACAAAAATAAAAAAAAACGAGATAGGGAGTAGGATTACTTTCTGAGATGTGAAGATTTAAAGTTTGACGTGTTTTTAGGCTATATTTTTGGATATGGTCCAAGTTTTTTTCCACAACTTGTTAATTACCGCCAAAATAACTTGATTCGACACTCTTTTGGTCTGAAAAGTCACTGATTTGAAAGTTTTAAAAAAGAAAGAAAACCACCGTTTTTTAAAAAATCAAAATTCTGATTTTCATTAAAACGAACGGCCAGATTTAAAAAAGTTTTACATATGTTATGAAAAGTAATGCCACTTAGCTAAGAAAAACATTTTTAGCTTGAATGGTACCATGAATTTCGAAAATGGTAGGCAACTTTAATGTTTTTTAATATTTTTTAAATATTGGAGAAATACATAAAGTGATTTTAAATGACTTCTAGGTAGGTTTAAATACAAACTTTTTATGAACAAATCCAATCCAAATGCTGAATACCAATATGCTGGTACCAATTAGTACCCATTGGTACCTGTATTTGACCAATAAAATTGCTCGTATGATATATGCTTTTAGGCTAACGTGGGGTCGCCGGTAACGAATTTGATAACATTTTTCCGGTTACTATTACTGTTTTTCTAGGAGAATACGGTAAAGTGTTTTTCCTACTTAAGTTCGGAAAGTGGTTTTTACGCATGCATTTGCGTGCAAAAAGTTAAAGGTAAAACTCTTAAGATATGTTTAATATGGCGGCATGCGGTGGCTTGGTATTTTTTGTTAAAAAAAAAGATAGGCTATGGCACCTTGACCTTGAAAACGTCAAACTTTTTTTATAACCTACCCATAAGTTATTTTAAATCACTTTTCGTATTTCACCAATATTACAAAAAAATTAAAAAGCATTAAAGGTACCTACCATTTTTGCAGTTATTGGTACCACTCAAGCTAAAATGTTTTTTAGCTTACTGATATTATTTTTATTAACATATGTAAAAACTATTAAAATCTGGCCGTTTGTTTTAAAGAAAATGAAAATTGTCATTTTTTGAAAAATGGTCGTTTTCTTTCTTTTTTAAAATTTACAAATCAGTGACATTTTTGATGATACCAAAGAACCCATATAGAAATATTTTTACATCAATGGAAAGAGTTTTTCATTCAGGATAAATAGAGAAACGAATCATTTTATTTTGGCGGTAATCAACTAAGTTGTGGAAATAAAAATTGGGACATGTCAAAAAATATATCCTTAAAACAGGTCAACTTTAAAGCTCCATATCTCAGAAAGTAATCCTGCTCCCATCTCGTTATTTTTATTTTTGTGCATTAGTGATCAAGTACTATAACATATAAAAAGTTATGACATTTTGCCGAAAGCTATTTCCAATGTAATTTGTGCAGGGTTCTTTCTATTTAAAAAAAAACTTAAAGAACAAGCTTTTATTAAATTCACTTAAAAGTAGAAAATAATTTTTTATCTTTCTTATACCATAATAAAAGCGATGGGCGTAAATTAAAAATTTTAACTTTAGATATCGTATATCGGTCACATCGACGATTCACCTAAGAAACAGCTGTATTACTCTATAACCTAAAGACATTTTCAAAGGTTTGGCAAGCACAGCAATCTCACCCGTTCTCAGCTTCATAGAACATAGGGACTCGTACAACGCAGTAGAGTGGTCCCGATTAGATCGGGTTTGATTGACTTTTAGGCAACTAGTGACTGCGCTTGCCTTTGCGATCGGTGGAAATCTGCGAGAGTATATCTAGAAGTTTTTACAAAATCAAGAATAATGGCCCTACATAGGAAGCATAAACTATCTCCCAAGAACAAAGATAAATGACATCAAACCGAGCATCAAACACTTTTCGAAAATGCCTTTACTAGAAAGAACTTTGGATATTGGAACCGCACGAATCCATCATAGTCTCAAAGTCAAATTCAATTTAAAACCCCTCACTTCCGAGTTTTTTTATAGTATCTGAAGTAAAGCCCTAAGAAAAAAGTTTCCTAGGATAAAATTTATTACAAAGGTTTGGGATAATACAGCTTGTTTAATAGTGGGTAAACAAAAATTGTATAGAAAATCTTATACTCATTATAATAAATCGAGTAAAGATTTACTTCAAAACTTCCTTCGCTCAAAAAAATACAGACTTTTCTATGGTGTATCCAGACTTTTTGGGCGTATCCAGATTTTTTTCAAGAGTGTATCCAGACTTTTACAGGCTGTATTCAGACTTTTACACAGTATATCCAGGCTTTATTTAGAGTGTATCCAAACTTTTCCAGGAGGTACTCAGACTTTTCCTGGGTACATCCAGACTTTTCTGAAGTGGATCTGGACTTTTCCAGGGTGTAGCTAGACTTTTCTAAGTACAGGGTGTTTCATTATAAATTCCCCGCCCTGTTATATCTCTTAGCTACAAAAACGTTTTAAATACAAAAGTTATTTGATTTATAAAGATCTTCAAAAATATTGAAGAAAAAAAAACACGAGTCACTTGAAGTGTCAAATATTGATAGCAACTTTCTTATTTTAAATACAACACGCTGTATTTCTTTGCATTTTTTAATTCTAGGTTTCTTCCTGATTTTAGAAATGTATAACTCATATGCACTGGAATAGTCTTTGAGATATTGGACTTTAAAATTTTTTCGCTTAGGTGGCTATGACTCATAATGCAGGATGTTTATCATTTTTTAAAACGCAAGACACTTCAACACGCCTACTATGATTTAGCAAAACATCATTGCCTACTACAATTATGATAACATGTCTAATGGAAACACCCAAAATTGTAATTCACAGCCACCTAAGTGAAAAAACTCCAAGTCTAATATATCAAAAAGCCAAGAACCTAGTGCATATAAGTTATACATTTCTGAAATCAGGAAGAAACCTAGAATTTAAAAATGAAAAAAATACAGGGTTTTAAATTTAAAATAAGAAAGTTGCTACCAATATTTGATACTTCGAATGCCACTTGGATTTTTTGACTTTAATATTTTTGAAGATCTTTATAAATCAAATAATTTTTGTATTTAAAACTTTTTTCTAGCTCACATATTAACAGATATAATAGGGGGGCCATTTATAATGAAACACCCTGTACATATCTACATGTATATATATAAATATAGAGTCAGAGTACCCTAAAGTAATCAGCTCGGGTATAACTTGATCCGTTGATTTTTACAGGCTTTCAGAATATGGTCAATTTTTTTTCAGTTTTTCTTGGCACAAATCTCGATAATTACTCAGAAAGCATAGAGCTATATTTTAAAAAATAATCGCAAAAATGCCTATTTATAAATCCCTCCAATCTCCAACGTTACTGCAGCGATAAATATTAAACTGTTTATCTGAAAGCAAAGTTGTAAATATGTTAATTGTAAATTTTTAAAGAGCTTTAAATTGACGTATCTTAATATCCAATATTTCCAATGGTAATGAAGATTGCCCGTTAATAACGCCATCAGTGGGGGAGGATCCTGATCTTGCATCTTGTCTCGCTGCAGATTTTGGTTCGATAAAAAATAGAATAAATACACCAGCGTACGCGCAGGGGTTAAATGTTCCCCAAAAATCACCAATAAAATGCACTATTCTGTTTTTCAAGCCCCCCGTTCAAAATTTTATACTGGTATCAGGAAGTGAAATATGGTGGTAAAATTTGTCACTAACCCCACCGAATATTCAGTGGCGCACCCAGACATTTTTGGGGGGGGGGGGCTTGAATTAATTTTAAGATTATATAAAAGCCATTAAAAAATAGGTACCTAGGTAGGTACTTAGGCTTGGTTAGGATATATTTGTATAGTCTTTGATATATATTTAGTCTAGAAAAATATAAAACTAAACTTATTTAGATATTATATTATTATAAAAACAAGGTTTTCAAAAACTAAAATGACAAACTAAAACAAAAAATAAAAACCTATTCGAATAGAATTCGGCGTTTCGAATTTTCCATCTCATCGAATACTTCTTCGAGAGATATCTCAATGTCTTGATTGGTCTAAAGAACAGTCAAACCATCAAGCCTGATATTTTCAATAGTATTTCTTAATTCTTAAGATATTTTAGATTTGAAAAAGATCTTTATGATGTTGCGGTGGTTATTGGCAAAGTTATGAATATTTGAAGCAGTTTTTTTTATATTTGGAAATATTTCAATATCACAATCGATATAACTTTGTAAAATTATCTTGTTTTATATTGTGATTTTCATTTTTCTATTCCAAAGTTCAAGTTCTGTTAAAATCGTTTTGTTGTTTATTGTTGTATCAAACGGTACTGATGGCGAATAAAGAAAGAAGGGAATAATCTTTTAAAACCTTAAGACGTCTTTTCGCGACCGATTATTTCGAAACCGCTTTGAAAACATGCGTAAAATCTTATTTTGGCGACGAAACGGTGACGTCACGGTTCAAAACATGTGAAAGGATTTCGAAAGCACCTCGGCCGCCGTTTCAAACACGGTTCAATATGGCGGTACTTGTCAATATTTGGCAATAATGAAAATTGGCCAAGGTTATCTAGCGACGACAAAAAAAGGCTTACTTGTTGATCTAGGACATCCATTTCGAAAAATCACAAAAAAAAATTCCAAACCCAAAAAACGAGAAGCCACACATACACAGCTGATTAATGTCATTCAATAATTGTCATTTTGGCGATCAGTAGCAATGGTTCGAAACGGTGACGTTGCGGTTGAAACGGTGACGTATGTTTTAAAAATGGGCTTTCGAAATCATCGGTCGCGAAAAAACGTCTTTAGTAAAATATTTCGGTGTTTTAAAAATCTATCTTTTAAGTTGATAATTAAGCTATCTAAAAATGGCAAGAATATAGTTATCTTGAAATATTCCAAAATGCTTTCTGTATTTTTTACCAGCTTTCTGGTCTGTCTAATCGTCTAAAATGTTATAGATGGTTTTAAATTTTGGGTGCTACTGGACCCTAGCAACCCACAAAAAGTCTCTAATATTATATAGACAATTAATATGAAAATAGTTTCCCAAACATATTAATTTAACAGCCCGCGCCCCCTCCACTTAAAATAAAATATTTTAGAATTTGTAAAATATTTTTTCAGTCGACACAAAATTATTAATTAAAATCCATTAAGAAAAAACATATTTTTGATGTTATTTTTTCTATTACTTTAAGAGCCCTGCTGCTACGGTTACAATTTCAAGTTTTCAAAAATGGGGGCATAATTTCGACATTACGGCAAAAATAAAAATGAGCAAAACGGAAATCGAATAATTTTAAAATCAAATGCTATAATAATGTATGTATGGTTGAGCCAAAATATCCCGAAACATATGGAATGGATTTTAATCAAAAACAATCGCGATTTGATACAGAATGATTTTCGTTTTACAATATCTGTCAACAATATTTTTCCCAATATTTTCATCTGTAAACGGTAGAAAATGTACAGTGGACTAAGGAACAGACTAAAAGTCGTTTTACATGTAAAAAAATTCACGAGAAAATTTACGGCAAATACTTATTATGAAGAAATCTGATTTTTGGGCCACTCTCAAATATTTTTTTATTGGCCTATGTTTGCAAAGTAAGAGAAAAAAATTCAAATTTTTTTTTGTAGGCACTTAGTTAAAATCGATCTTAAAATGTTGATTACGTCCATAAAACAATTTATTATTTTCATTTTGATTAAGTCGATTTGAAAACGGTTTTAAAATGTAACTATTTCCCTGCCAAAAAAAACTCATAAAGGATCATAAGTTTTCATAATCTATGCTCATATATAGTGAAAGTGAAACACAAATCCCGCATAGGAGTTCATTATAGCCAGTTGGCGTATAAAAGTTTACAATATTTTATGATTTTTAATATGACAATTCCTCATAAAGGTTTAAAAGATTTTATAATATCTACCTGTAACATTCTAAAATAAAAAATTACGGCATAACTTTAGCAGTTGTAGTAGTAGTAATAAATCTATACAGTCAAACTAAACTATAACCTAACCTAAACTATAAACTACGATGACCTAACCCACTATAATACAATAACAATCCTTGTGCTTGCACAATATCTACATACCTATCTAATAGAAAATTGTTCTCGTATAAGTACTTATTTATCGCCAGGAGCTGTGGGAGAGATGTTACTTTGATAAATTTCTATGAGATTGTTTGAGGCTTATTTGTAAAATCTTACAAGATTTCATAGTCAAAAACTATTGTAAAAGTATTTACGACAGATGATGTGATTATAGTTTTTTTTAATAAGATTTTATAAGTTCCGGTGGGCGACGACTTAATATATTTGTTTCAAAGGGCATATAAGTTAGGGCAGGTAAAATCTTATTACTTTGATAAGTTTCTATGAGATTTGTCATAGTTTATAAGATTTCCCCATACAGCCACGGTACATGTATTCGTAATGGTACGTTCTTGGGATGAGGCACACTTACATTTTATTTCCCATGTAGGACCAAAATTGGACGTAAAATGAATGTAGGTACGTAAACTTTGTTAGTAAGTAAGTAAGTAAGTAGTAAGTTAGTAGAAATCAAATTCTACGAGTAGGTCTAATCATAAAATATCCCAAAATCTCATGAAAAAATGTTTTTTTACAAATTCTTAAAACATTATTAAAGAATAAGGGTGTAATCATAGAAACCCATAAAACGTTGAGTTGTTTTCAATATAAAATACCTCATAAAACTCATAAAAACATCGGTTTATATAATTCCATAATACATTATAAAAGAAAAATAATGTAATTATAGAAACCCATAAAGGTTTATGAGTCGGTTTGATTATAAAATCTCTTAGAAAATGGTGCTTTTATAAAACCATAAAATATGTTAAAAAAAATATCTGCACTTATCAAATTTTATAAAAATTCATAAGTCGGTCTGATTATAGGATCAGATAAAAAACATACATATGAAACCACATAAATTCTTACCAAAATCAAAGACATATCTCATAAATTATTACAAACTTTTATAATCCGAAAATTTTGCCTCACAAAAGCTTATAAACCTTATAAAAACTAATAAAAATCAGGTGTGTGTTTTTTGCCAGGGTTGCCACCTGTTATATGTCGAAAAATTAATCTTTTAATTTTGATCACATTTTTTTAAGATGTTTTTGCTCAAAAAAATGATGTGGGATCTCACCACACATTTCTTTTTATTACTTAGCAAGTGGAAGTGAGATTGGCTGGGACTTTTCCAGGTTTTTTTTCCGAGATTCATTTCAAACACCCTGAAAATCATTTGTACCAGCGTGTGTCGCATTCCAATTGCCAGTATTTTATATACAAGGAAAAATTACAAAAAAAAAACATGAAAACTCAGACAGCTGGTTCACTGAACGTCATACATAGAATCGTAATAGACAAAGACATATTTTACGTCGCGTTCGGGGGAATATATTGTTGACTGTTATTGCAAATTCCCAATTTTATATGGCAACAATATCGCAGGCCCTAAATTATTTAAGTACGCCAATTTTTACATGTTTATCAGTTTATTGCCGTCACTAAATTGGCTGTTTGACAGTTCTTCTTCCGTTTTCGTGGGCTGGTTTTACTTTTAATGCTTTCTATGTTTATGTTTACGGCATGTTAAACATTATTTAGGCGCTTTTATTGAACCATTAACAGAAGCGATTAGGTTGCTTATATAGTGCTTTTATAGACTTTACTGGAAAATCAATAAATCGAAGGTGTTAAATGATTTGCATCTAAGTCATACCTATACTATACAGGGTGCACTAAACACTTCGTGTGCAAGCGTAACCGTGAACATTTTTCAGCGAGAAGAGGAGGGTATAGTCCCCCGAATAATAGTTTTTTTTTAAATTTTAAGCCCTCTTCTCACTACCTATGCAACTTTTTAATGCTTCTCAGGCCGTTACATGCATCTTAGGTTTTCATACTATGAAATCCATCTAAAAATGAAGCGGGTTGCAAGATGCACGAAAACAGAACATTTTCTATTTTTATCATAAAGTTGCGTCAATGCTGAGAAATTTTAGTTACCTTTTGAATACCAACCGCTTTTTACTTCCCTCTAAGGGAAGTAATGTAATCATCTAAAAAGTTATTTAATCGAATTTCTTTTTTAACAAGCTTTCCAAAAAGGTGCCACAAGTGGTACCTCCTCATGAAAAAAATGTTAGTAGGCCCTGGGCCTTCAGTAAGGGCCCCCAAATGGGCCGCCAATAATGTCCTTGTGTGATATTTTCTTTATTCCGCTTAGTAAATAGAGAAATATGTAGTTTATGTTGAAGCTAAAACAATTGACAAAAAAATAATTTTTTAAAAATTTTTGACACATTGGTTGACAGATGTAAAAAAAAACTAGCGCGTTAAATTTATTTTTTAATAAGCTTTCTAAAAAGGTGCCACAAGTGGTACCTTCTAATTAAAAAAAAATAGTTGGTGGGCCCTGGGCCTATAGTTGAGGGACAAAATGTATTGGAAAAGTCCATCTACTCGAAAGAAATTCTGGATACACCCTGGAAAAGTCTGGATAAACCCAGTAGAGGTCTGGATACATCCTTGAATGTCTTGATCCAGGAAAAGTCCGGATACGCCCTGGAAATGTCTGGAAACACCTGGAAATACAGTCTGAAAAAGAAAAGACACTGGAAAAGTCTGGATACACTCTGAAAAAGTCTGGAAACACCCTGGAAAAGTCTGGATACACTCTAGATGTCTGGAAATATCCTAGAAAGTCTGGAAAGACCCTGGAAAAGTCTAAAAAGACCCTGGAAAAGTCTTGAAAGACCCTGTAAAAGTCTGGATACACTCTGGAAGTCTGGAAAGATCCTGGAACACTCTGGATACAATCTGGAAAAACCCTGGAATGTCTAGCTACACTCTGGAAAAGTCTGGAAAGACCCTGGAAAAGTCTGGAAAGACCCCGGAAAGTCTGGATACACTCTGGAAAAATCTGGACACCCTTTGGAAAAGTCTGGAAAGACCGTGGAAAAGTCTGACTACACTTTGGAAAAACCTGGATACACTCTGAAAATGTCCGGTTAAGGTTCAGCTACACTGACGATATAATGTTAGAAATTTTAGGTTAGGAATAAGGAAAAGTAATGCGACTTCCAATAACACTTTTTTTTAAAGTATGTTTAAGGTTCAACCTAAATAAAATACGGTTTTCCCTTATTATGGTAAAACTTTATAGAGTAACGCCCAATAAGTCCCTATTATGTATATAATGCAGTTTGTTTAACTTAAATCGTTAAAAAATCTCAAATGTTTTTAAAAAATAATTTTTTCTTGGTTTTATGGGTTGGCCAATAAACCTTGACAAATCCTATCACTTTGACAAAGTTAACATTATTTATATATTTCTTTAATGCTAGCTGGTAGAAAAAGAACACAGCTGCTTTTGTATTTGTTTTTTTATTTGTTTATTGCGAAATTCCTGGTAAACGTAAACTAAACGTGCTACAAAAAAGTTTATTTGACATTTTTTACTTAAAATTGAATGCTTCATTGTATGCTATTTTTTGTTTTTTTAAAATGTAAGTTTTTTAATTTTGACAAATTTTTCTTTTTTTTTACAGGTTTATAGAGTGTTACTCTCTAAGATGTATATGAAAGATTTTAATTTTTATCTTAAATAATAGTGCTGGATGATCCAAACTCAAAATCACATAATTCAAGAAATATACATTTTTTTCTTGAAATCGTCCAGAAAGTGAAGTGTAATGGAATAAGCAAGTTTAAACACGTTTACAAAAAACACATAAGATATAAAAAAACTAGAAAAATAAAAAATTGTAACACAATTACTTACAAGTTTAAACAAGTTTACAAAAAAATATGCCTAATGAAAATAAATAACCCAAATTTTTAACTAAAGGAACATTTACAATTTGAATGTTCCAATTATTTGGGTTATTTCTTTTTAACTCTCTGCAACAAAATTGTCCCGGGATAGGTGGTTGCAAGCGGGAAATAAACACGGAAAAATGATAAAAATATTATGACACTCAATTTCCTTCGGGTGCGCAACTTCCTGAAATATTATATGTTAGAAAAATTGGAAGCATACCAATAAATCCCTGCATATTTTAAGGCATTCGTTTTATATATGGATGCCTCCCGTGTCACTATCGCGGGGTGAAATATTAACATAGGAAACGTGCCAAATAGGAATACACGACGAGTTTTACTTTTTGCTGTGTTATGGTCCGATTCGGAACGTGTTGCACAAAATAACTCGATAATTTTTCTTGACAAAAAAGACTTAAAAAGCTTTTTTTAGGCAAAAAAAAACGTGCAATTTCTTGTGGGGTTTCCACAAATTATAAATTAAATCAGATGCCTTTACTTTGACATATTGCTATGACAACAACTCAATTTTTTGGAAGTTTTTTATTGAACGTTAACCAGCTGCAAAAATAGATCTTATTGTTCAGGATTTGAGCTAGAATGGTTCAACAAATACGAAATATTCTTAGAATTGTAAGTTTGCAATTAACTTTTATATTTTATGCTGTTTGCTTTACAACACCCAAGCGTCAATATGTCGATTAACTAACCAAATTGAATTTCATTCCACAGGCGGAGACAGCATTGGTGATTTTATGATACCGCCTAAAATTATATAATTTATTTTGAATGGGGTCATTTTTTACTTCTTTTAGTAATCCTCCTTTCGCTCTAGTAGTATTAAATTATGTATCGTATGAAAAAAAGTATTTATTCAAGATTTCGATTTGAACCTTTTTTTATCAGATCAAAAGGAAAGTAAAAAAAAATGTCATTAAAACGATTTACTTAGTATGCAAATTAGTGTCCCTTATTATTAGACCAGCCCTTGTATTTATTTCCATTTTGTCTAGTACTATGAAGTTATATGACACAAGTAGAATGATGTTCACTGTATTTAATTAGTTTAACCTTATTTTACTAGAGCTTGCGGAAATAAACATTTGACTTTAAAACAGAAATAAAAATAAAGTGTTATAGGTATTAACTGGCCTACGGTTTCTCCTCTTCTTTATTAATAAATTGTGTAATGTTGTTAGTATATTATCTTTCTCGAAAGGGATCTAGGGTAAATTTACAAAAAAATCGGAAATAATTCAAGATCTAGGGAGATTAAATGCGGATATTTTTTACTGAGTAGCGAAGAAAACTGATGCTTTAAACTTAATGATCTTATTTAGACTATCGGAATATAAATAAAGCAAAATTAACTTAAAATATAGAGTGAGTTTTAAAACCTTGAACTGTTTCGATTTTCTAATCAAATCAAATTTATAAAAAATTTCGCTTTTTAAAAAGTTAAGACCAAATTTAACTATTTTCTTCCAAAAGACGTCAAATCTCAAAAATGTAAGATGGCGGAGAAAAATTTAAATAAGATCTTTGGAACTTTTTTATATTAAAAATAAGAAAGTTTAAGCTACGTTAGCTCAAAATTCCTTTGAGATTTTTTCAGAGTTTACTATTTTTTGACCAAAAACGTCAAATATCAACAAGCGCAGTAAATTAAATATTAAGTCTTCTAAAAAAGAAATGAAACTTTTTTTGTCGACCCTGTATAATTTCTTAGGAAAATTGGAAATCTGGTGACTTTTTAAACTAAATGACGTACTTTTAAAAATGATTCCTTTCATACAAAAGCTACAATGACTCAAAATACCCTTACTTTAAAGCAGGTTCTTATTACGCAACCTAAACTTGTAATTTTCAAAATCCCAGCTGCTGATCCTGTTTTTAAATTTTTTTCTTTCAGATTCAAAAAAAGGATTTTGCGAAAGTAAATAAAAACAATCCTTCAGAAAAGGTAGCACAGTACTGATGGGCACCATTAGTGTGAAACTCGAGTCTGCGATAACCATATTGTAATATACAGGGTGTTTGACAGCTTATGTATAAAAATGAAAGAGGTGATTCCTAATACCAGTCGGTGCATGAAATGACGAGTCATTTCGCCTAAGGGACCACGCTCACTTAGCATTGCCACTGGCTTTCGGTTGGAATGGACTGGGCGTTTAATATGTTGGCTGTTCTCCCTGATCAACGTTTAAATTGATCCGACCCACGGTTTCAGAGACATAGGTTTTGAAAGTTGGAGGTTTCAGATTTTAGGGATTTTTCACTAAAATAATTTTTTTGCCTATTTTGTTGTATTCGAGTAGCTAACTTGCTACTTCCAGTACATCAGCTTTTAGGTAGAGAACCAGGCTATTAAATGCAGTGGAAAAAATTGACATATTTCATTTACGTCACTCTCAGCGGCGGGACAAACTTGAAAAACGTAAAAAACTTTTTTTTCAAAATGCAATTTTTCGTAAAATCAAGAACAAATGGTGAAATATTTTTTATTTTTTGATATGTTATAGAAAAATCTGCAGAGAAAAACGTGTGAACCTGGAAAATGCTCGGGTTATTGTCCCCATTTCTACTTATGTATATGTGCATGCCATGCTAGAGACCAGAAGGCTCAGCCGATTTTGACAAAAGTGGCACCACTGGAGTGCTCTGAGTCTCAGAGTTACTATCTATATGCCATATATTGTTCAAAAAGAAAATCAATATGGCGGATGCGAGCCGCCATTCTGTCATTAGGTATTGTTTTCTTTGGAAAAAAAGTTTTTAAGATACGTTACGTTTTCGTCGTGACGTCTGTTTGTGGTCTCTAGCATGGGGACAATAACCCGAGCATTTTCCAGGTTCACGGAAGTTTTTCATAAAGTGTGATGAGCTTATAAATATGTAGCTCATCTTTGTTTATCTCTGAAGAATTTTCTACAATAATTTGGAACGTGTTTTTGATTCGATGCATTGCCGAAGAGAGTGGCGTTCGATTAACGCTTCGCATGCGTGTCATTAGATTAACAATTGGCCAAATATCACGTCTCTGTTCGGAAACGATTCATTTGACAGTCCGGAAACTTTGGAGTTTATATAGAGTGGCACACAGAGGACAATAATATTAAACACATGCAAGCAAAGCCAAAGAAATGAATACCGTTTTTGTTTTCTGTAATTTAAAGGGTCCAGTTAATTGTAAATTAAGAGAGTAGGTTGGTGTTTGGTCGGTGTGAAATTGTTCCTGGGTCTTAAACATTGTTTCACAACCTTATTGGATTTATTATAGATCTACAATACTCCACGGTACTGAAAGTTTTTTCACAGCGTTGCCGTTTCTAAAGCGCACAAGTATTTTTTTATTTTAAATACCTTTATTGCGGCTCTTGGGGTTTTAAAGTCTATGGACGGATAGAAAATAAATACACATAAGTGTAGTCTTTCTGCATATTCAAAGCAGAGATTTCGGTCATCTGTCCTCTCCTTTTCTCAGCGCGAGTGTGATTTAGTGAAAAGGGCTTTTTGCTGATTTGAATTTTAAAGTAAAATTGCGCTGGCAGTCTGGCACTTTCCACTGCGACCACTAGCAAGATTGTTTGTTGCTACAGGATATTCAGGGTTTAACTAGGGTTCTCCAGCGGTACTTTTTTCATTTTTTGTCTACGGTGCCAGATGTAGGCTGCTGGAAACGGGCTAAATTTAATCATTATCTTTAAAATAAGACCATAATTATCAAGATCTTCCTTGTGTTAAGATAAAAACATCTTGGACGAAAGTACCTTTGAAGGACATTTGGGTATGTCCGCAATCCGTTTAGTAGCGCCAGCCAGCGCTTTAGTCTGTTGTTATTCGAAGACGCGGGCGTGAAGGAGATCGTAGACGTAATTTTTATCACTTAGAAGATCTTAAGGCGCATTTACACAGACAAACTTTCCTTTGATGTTGAAACGCCGACAAACATTTACACGAGCCTCTTGAGCAAATTTTTCAAAGAAAAGTTCGAGCAAAATCTCGTACAAAGAGACTCACGGAAATTTTGGAGAGAATTTTAAGCAAAATTTGTTTGAAGAAATGTTGGTAATAAAAATTTCTTACAAATTTAAATTTTATAGTTTTATGGGAATTCATTGAACTTAACTGAAAATAGAAATACTAAGTTTTAAAACAAGGTATTTTAAATTAAGTGCTTTCCGACGGAAAAACGATTTGATGTCGAAATTCACGTTTTACCTCATAAGCAACTTCGATTGATCTAATTTTTATAGGGGATATGCCAGTATACTTGTAACTTTTTTGGGGTTGTAAAAAAAACGAGAATCATAAAAAATAATAATTGGCACTTATTTATTGCTGTTGCCTGTAAAATGTAATGATAAAAATTTACGTTTAAAAGAATGCTCTTTATTTGACTTCCTAGTTTAAAACACAATACAATAATAATTAAGTCAAATGAAAAAACCTATATACATTTTATTAAATCTCAAATATATGGACAAAAGCAAGTTCGGTCTAAATAATACCCGTTTATTACCCACTTTTACAACCCTACGATGCCGACCCTTGTCTAAAAAATATAATTTAGCAGTATTCTTTACAATTTAGTTTTTCGAATCGGAATGTTGCCCTTCCTTTTCCTTTTTTAAGCAACCCTTGAGGCCTTAAACTAACTAGGTAAATCTAGTGTGAGTAATTAAAAAAAACCAATCAATACTGAAATTATGCAACTAAAATATTACAAATTATTTTTTATGTAAGACCTGATGAGAGATCTGAGGAGGGGGAAAGGAGTCCCGTTTCCCCGGCAGTTTTTGTAAAATAAAGGAGTCTACAAGAATCAGATTTTTTTAAAAAAAAACAACCCTTCGTTAATTTAATAACAGCATTCAATTCGTTTTGAATTTAAACAAGACGTGAACACGGTTACAAAAAGTGTTCTAAGTAGAAAGAGTAGAGGGTTGCAGATTGAAAGACTGCGCTACGTTGTTTTAATTTTTTTTATTCTTTTAAAAAAGTATAATCTTGTTTTAAATTTATTTCAACAAGATATTTCGTGAGAACGCAAGACTGCTACGATAAATTGTCTCATAGAGTCGGGACTTTAGCCTAACTGGTTATGGGAGCTCAGGCTCAGACTTTTCGCAACTTTATTGAACGAGTAACGTCAATCGGTAGTAAAAGTTTGTGGATAAATAAATGGGCATTTTAATTAATTTAGCGGATTATGGATTTCAAACTAAAATAAGAAAATACTCATAATCACTGTTTTACGCCCTTAGAAGGCAACATTTATCGTTAAATTTGACGGGATCTTACTTGGGAATCTTTGAGTTAACTGTGGGTGACATCGGAAACAGCGTGTCGGTTTCTCAAGCCATTGCGCATCTTTTTCAATACACCCTATTTCGGCACCACAGACAAGATCTGTAGAACCCTGTATAAAAGTAGTAAATATCATACAGCAATTTCATGTCCAATGTCGCGACGTCATGTCATCCGGTCTCAATAGAGTGCTTGACCGGACAGACACCCAGTTGCCAATGCTATTACAATATCTGGATATATATTACCCGCTTGATATTACATTCCGCGTGTCTCAATGGGGACCCTTGACTCAATAATATAATGTCTGTCCCGGAATATAACTGCCGTTCGGTGGACACTGGACATTAACATGGGCTGTCCATAACGTATACGTCTCAAGTGGAGAAACGGCATAATTACTGGGGAGTTGTGGCAAATCCCTCTAGTAAATAAAATCTATATGTTCGTAGCGGATTCATAATGGAAACTACTTTTTTGGGTTTTTAAACTCCTAAAGAAATTTATTTTTTGTTTGTTTGTCAGTGGTTTTTAAATAAAAATAACTAATGCCTACCCACTCGCAAATCCTAACTAGAATCTAAGTACTTATCTGACGTTTCCACAGAAACTCTACTGCCGTTATCAAAGGAATTATTCTTTACAATTTAGTTTTTCGATTATTATAAAAATATTTGTCTGTTGTCATAAAATATTTCAAAAAATTAGCACTTGACAGTTTGGTGCGTCGATAATAGCCAACAAGGGTAGTGGATGAGTATAATAAAATTTTAGATCAAAAAATATATTCGATTGAGTTTTTTCAATTTTAGATTACCTTATAGAAATTAAAAACTTAAAGTGAAATAAAAAAATAAAGTTTAATATTTTATCTTGTGTTATGTTACTTCCCTCGCTAAGGGAAATAGTAAAAAGCACGAATCTAGACGCCGTCGCTCTGTCTGTCGGTCTGTCTGTCGCCTACTTTGTAGCCACTCTAAAACAAAAAACCCCTGCACCAATCATAACAAAATTTTGCATAGTGATTACCTGTGTTGACGCGCAGACCCCTATTGTTTTTGAGCATTCCCCTATAACACCCTTCGGAGCTACCCCCAAAAAAAAAATCATCGTGTGAGACCTCTTTGGAAAGCTTATAAAAATCGTAGTTGAATGGCGGTAAAATTTTTAACTACATATAAGTAGGTATACATATATATAACATAAAAAATGCAAAAAACTCTTAAAAAATTCAATTTTCTGTGCCATATATCTCAAGTTATGGAAATAAATGTTAAATAAAAAGTAGCTTAACTTAAGATCCAGGTCACACCCTATTGTTTTATCGAATTTCACACAAATCGGTTTAGCCGTTTTTGCGTGATTAGTGGAAAAAATATTAGTTTATCGGCACTAAAATTTTTGAAAATATATATATATACGAGTATATATATATACATATATAACACATATAAAATGTATTGGAAAAGTTCGTCTACTCGAAAGAAATTATGGATACACCCTGGAAAAGTCTGGATAAACCCCGTAAAGGTCTGAATACACCCTGGAAAAGTCTGGAAACACCCAGGAAAAGTTAAACAGTCTAGAAAGACCCTGAAAAAGTCTGGATACACCCTGGACAGTTTGGTCACATCCCGGAAAAGTCCGGATGCACCCTAGAAAACTCTGGATACACCCTGGAAGTCTGGATACAACCAGAAAGTCTGGAAAGACCCTGTAAAAGTCTGGGTACACTCTGGAAAAGTCTGGAAAGACCCTGGAAATGTCTGGCGACACTCTGGAAAGACCCTGGAAAAGTCTGGTTACACTCTGGAAGTCTGGAAAAGACTGGATACCTTCTGGAAGTCTGGAAAGACCCTGGAAAAGCCTGGTTATATTCAGGAAGTCTGGAAAAGTCTGGATACACTCTGAAAAAGTCTGGAAAGACCCTGGAAAAGTCTGGTTACACTCTGGAAGTCTGGAAAAGACTGGATACCTTCTGAAAGTCTGGAAAGACCCTGGAAAAGCCTGGTTATATTCAGGAAGTCTGAAAAGACCCTGGAAAAATCTGGATACACCCAGAGAGTCTGGAGGCATTCTGGAAGTCTGGATACACCCTGGAAAAGTCTGAATACAAGCTGGAAGGTCTGGAGACACCCAGAAAAAGTCTGGATACATTCTGGAAAAGTCTGGATACCCTCTGGAAAAGTTTGGAAAGACCCTGGAAGTCTCGCTAGACTCTGGAAATACCTGGATACACTCTGAAAATGTCCGAGTACATCATGGAAAAGTCTAAATACACCCCTGAACAGTGTGGATACACCCAAGAAAATTCTGACCGACCCAATCTAACCCATGTGTATACGAGTACTGCTTTTTTATATATGTTCTTGAGCGAAGGAAGTTTCAGAGTAAATCTTTACTCGATTTATTTTAAAATATCAAGTTTAAAGTTATATTTTGACTGACTAAGAAAAAATACATTATAAAACACACTTCTAGGGGTAACGTGACGAGACGATTTGTTGCTACGCCACTGCCGCTGCATACATAGATTTGGATTTGAAGAAAATATGTTTTGGCCTAGGTAATAAAAAATTTAAAGATCTTTCATATTCAGTAGGGAGATTTAGTGTATTATATTATTTTTTATTTATTTATTAAACTAAAATAATACAGATGCAGTTTTAATGTGACGTTTTTCGACCCAATTTATTTTTACTGATGTTGGTTCGTTGGAGAGGGTTCAATAAAACACAGAAATCTATTTTTTTTTTTTCTATACCGACGTTTCGGCCCTTGAGATGGCCCAATAAGGGCCTGAAACGTCGGCATAGAAAAAATTTATTAAAATAATATAAGCTAGAGTTCCTTCTACGGCAACAAAGAGGTATATATACCTACAACCTTTTTATACGGATAATGATAACAAATTTTGTTACTTCTACGGCAACAAAGAAGTATATATACTTACGACCTTTTTATACGAATTTTTTCAAAATCGTCAAAAGGTATGTAGCTTTTAGTTTTCTCTTTTAAACTAACTTTTAAATATTAAATATTAATTAAAAATGAAAAAGAAGAAAATGATGCATGAATACTAGGTGGTAAAAAGCCAACATGTATGAAAATTTACTGCATTATCTGCATTGCTCAGGAGTTTTTCTCCAAGTAAAACAAGGGTAAATATAAAAACCATTAAATATCTCCGGGTAAAAAAGCTAGAAGTAAGCGTCTTTACAATGCATCAAATCGAACAATTTCCGGGTAAAACTGCGTATCCTAATTTAGCATTTTTTTTTACCGTAAATAAGGACTTATTGGAATAAGGCATCCCACTATTAGTGTCGATCTTACACTAATAGTGACTAACTTTAAATCGCTTGCGAAATGAGTGTTATTGGAATAGCGGCTTCGCGATCGGCACTATTTATAACCTAAACATTTTTTTTTCGCTGTTATTGGTTATTTTCTTTTTTAATTTAATTTGGATAAACTCTCCATGTTTTTATAAAAGATTACCACAAAAAATTAAATTTTAACAGTTTATATAATCTTAAAAATTGAAATCCGTAAATATTATGATCATCATTTGAAATTTTTGACTTTTTTCGATGTAAATTAATTCAGCTTTGATTACTGCTGTGATTTTATAAGCTTTTATTTAACTTCACCTCTATGTATGTATGTTTGTGTGTTCGGATCAAATCTCAATTTTGCCTAACTTCTAGATGTCCGATTGAATTCAAATTTGTTATGCGATTATAGTTTCGGTGACAATACAATAATATGGTATTATTAGGCACCCCCTACCCCCTACGAGGTGAGTGGAGGAAGGAAAACGCCTAAGTTGGTCTGATTTAAACCAAAATTGGTATACGGGGGTTTTTGGAGATAAGGAATACGAATTTTTGATCATATTTTGAAACTTCAATATGGCGGTTTCAAGATTTTATAATAATATGGTATTTTATCAATTCTTGATTTTCTTTGCCAGGATATACAGGCTTTTACCTAAGGAAAATATAAGAAAAAATAATTTATCGAAGAAACAATTGAAAATTTTAAAAAATTCTTGATAGATATTTTTGTTAGTAATTTGACAATATTTCAGCTAATTCTAATGCTTAGGCTTCCCTGGGCACCTTGGTAAACACTTAAAAAATTATGGAGAAAGGCTTTTATGTGTTGAATATTAAAGTAAGAGTTTTCACCCTATATCATATCTGCAAACACGGACAAATTTAGTCCTGATGTATTCAGAATCATTCACGGCAAACGTTTGCATTTTGCTTTAGTATCGGCAGCTCAAATATTGTTTGATATACAATCGATGCATATGCAATTGCTACAGCAAAAGTGACATTAATTAATATAAAATTCATTTACGATATCACCTTCCGCTCTATTAGGTACTTATCGGTACATAAAGTAGGCATAGCCTGACTTTAATAAAGTCGACACTATTTTTAACATTTCCACACGAAGACTAACTAACTATTACATATTTAAGTAGAGTAGGAGTGGTTAACTGACGTCACCTGGTGAGAGATGTGAGAGACAGCAATCAGTCGCCATTCTTTTTACAAGATGGTCGTTTGTTTACAATTGGTTTAAATAATTTTTCAGTGGAAACGATTAACAAAATGAGGTGCTGTTTGCACGGATGTTGGTGGTTGCAAACATCCGTTAAATGTTTCCAAAAATCCAAAAATAGCTACTCGTTAACTTTTCAAGCAGAACATAAATGAGAATTTTTAGCTCTACATTGATTTAGAACTCTAATTAATTGTGAGTTATTTGTACCCCCTTCAAAACAGACTCACCCCTATTTCTCAACCCCCTGTCTGAATTTTAGGAAATGCCGAAGGAAGCGTTTACTTATCTTATTACTACAGTCTACATACCAATTTTCAAACTTATGTTGCTTTTCCTTTCTGAGATACAGAAAATCCTTCTAAAATTTTAACCCCTATTTTTACCCCTTCAGGGGTAAAAAATATATTCTTGGTAAACTCGTCCGTTATCAACCCAAGTAGTAGTAGGTGGGCGGCCGTAGGCCTGGCAATTAGGCCGCATAATGGACCCTTTCTGCCATACCCCCCGTACACCCCCGACTGATGCACGTGTCCCTTAGGATGCAAGTTTTCTTTCTGTAAGAGGACTTAATTTTGTCTGACACCTCATTGTCGAGGGCAGGGATCTTTAGAAAGTATTCACAGTGGACCGCGACCATCTTAACGCGATTTTATAGGCTCGTTTACGGTCCTAGGATAATAATAAAGCTTAGACGTAATCCGCGAGATGGTGTGACAAGCGATGAAACTTTATTTTACAAGACCACTAATTGATGCAAAAATGTGAATTATATTTCTATATTTCTAAGACAATATTTGTTTTTATACTGGGACTTTCCATCCATTATAGGATCAAGGCCCAGTTTAAGCCGAGTTTTTTTGCAAAGTTCAAGACAAACACAAAATATCCATGCACCTAGCCGAGATTCGAACCCGAGACCTTCTGTGCCGATACGCTACCTACTGCGCTACGGAGACCGTCAATAAATATTTATTAAACGTAAATAAATCCAATATAATTTTGTACCTAACCAAAAAATAAGTACCGTTAAATTGACATATTACGCATTTTTAAGAAAAAAAAATACTTGTTTTGAAAAAGATATATGAAAAGTCCCTTAGTAACCTTATTTATTTTGCCGTTTAAGATAGAACGTCATTGAAACATCAGATTATGAAATTTGTTGACTTAAAAGAGTGTTCGCGTTTGATATTTTTAATAATTTCTGATATTTGTGATGACATTTTCCTTAAATCATTAATTTTAAAATGGCTTTTTTTAAGATCACTTGAAGTCCTTTTCCCTATTAATTATTACCTTTGATAATACAACCTCTAGAAGATATTAATCATAACTTTAAAAAGGGATTTAGTGAGGGTGAATAAATAACAAAATCAATGAATAGCGAGCTTTCCCTCAAAAAAGGTAATGGTAACCATAGTCCGGATTTCGCACTTGTGGTGCTCATCAGTACGGTGCTACAAATTCTGCAATTTGACAGATGGTTGACTTTTACATGAATCCTGTGTCATATTTTTTCATCATCATTTTATCTCCTAATTCCTAGCACCGTACTGATGAGCACCACAAGTGCGAAATCCGGATTTACGGTTACCATTACCTTTTTTAAGGGGAAAGCTCGCTATTCATTGATTTTATTAATCATAGCGCTTATAAACGACCCACATTTTTTCCCGCTCTCGACCCTGCTCTTGGGCTTTCAGTAGCTTGCAGTTGGGAAATATGAAGGTTCAGTTGGGAAATTTAAGTACATTTTACAAAACATTTTGTATTTCTAATTCATTCAAACAACAATAAAAAAAAATTCAAAGTTTCAGTTAACTTGGGAATCGCTTTTAACATTAGTTGGGAAAATGGCCTTCATCCCCCTTAATTAAATGCCTTCGGATCGCCGGTATCGATTGTAGGGCTGTAACGAGCCCTGTTTTTGTAACTTGACCGAGTACTGAGTACTCCGCTAAATGTAACGGCCGAGTACCTGCTGCCGAGTATTAGAATTGTCGGTTTTTTAATAGTCTTCCACTATTTTTAGCGAAAGATTAGTTTCAGAAGCAGAAATGCTTTGCATTACATCATAATCTTCCTCTCATAGATTATATAAGTTTTAAATTATTATTTCACTGGGTTTGTGTAATTAAATTTAAGTAATTATTATTACTTAGTTTATTTCATTATTTATCACTCTGCGTCTCATTTCTTTCTGTTTTTGACATGCATAAATGGATTGTTTCTATTACTCTACTTTACTCAGCCGAGTAAGACCGGGCACCGAGTACATATTATAACTCGCTTAAAATTCTGAGCGAGCACCGAACTACTCGGTACTCGGTACAGCCCTACTGACTTGATTTTTGCGTATTTATCATTTATAACCCGACTCTGGACTTGGGTTCATCTTTTAGTTGTAGCTTTTCAAGGTTGTTTTTTGTTTTTTTTTTGTGATAAGTGTTGTTGGATTTAAGAAATGAAAGAAAAATACCAACTAGAGGTAAACTATGAAGGACTAGGAATGTCGATGATCTTTTTAGTAGTCTTATGGGCAAAAAACTTAAAAATAAAAACAGTATTCATATGTTTTAATATTTACCACTTTACTCTGTAACCGATGTATTTCATTAACCCATTTCATTGATTTATGATTCTTGAGTGGTGGGGGGATATGACGTCACACTTACTATCAAAGTTGTCAACTGAAAGAATAACCGCGGTATATACCGAAGATAAATCATTCCAGGCTAAAATCGCCTTATATAAGATTTCGAGTAACTTTTCGTCGAGGTCGCGTACCACTTTTAGCTAGATTGAACTATAAATTTCGCCAAGAGTACGGTTTTTTAATTTACTTTTTAAACCAAAAATGTCTTAGCCAGGATTTTTTAATTTTTTTATTCAATACTTTATTTAGTAAAGGTACAAAGAAAGTACAGCTAATTAGAAAAACCAAATTACAATAAGTACCTTAATTGATCAGTTCATCTGCATAAAATTGTCTTATGTTGTATTTAACAATCTAGTTTTAAAAATCCAATCTAACTCACAATAAGACTGTGTAAAAGTGCAGGATTTTTCTCTTAACTATTGATTAAATATAAATTAAATATATAAAATGTTTATGAACAAATTAACTCTAATAGAGACAGGTACAAGTTAAAATTTCTGACCAGCATTATAAATGAAATAAATAAAAATAAAATGCTGTATAAAACCCAGAACAACAAATTTTTAAAAAATATTAAGACAAACGAATATATATAAAAATCTTTAAGCTCTAACAAAATATACAGGGACACTAATTATTTTTGATGCAACATTTGTTGCTCTAAAAATGTAATACATCTTGTTTTGTTTTGTTGTTTTATGTGTTGCGCTTTTTTCCTCTGTACTAAAACTTCCGACGCATTGTGTTCTACCTTTTTTAATTAATATGTATTTATTTTTAGAGCAGGGAATCTCGTCGCGCAGCGCTAGAAGACAACGCAATCGGTAAGCAACTGAAGCAAAAGTAGCACCAAACGAATGGCGGCCGACCAGGAAAAGGAACGCCTATGGTGTGTCAAACCAGGAATTTAATTGAACCATTGTTCATCAAACTTATTCAATATCAAACTCGTAATTTGTAAAACCCATTTTTAATTAAACCCGGAATTTGTCAAGCCATTATTTTTCAAAACCTGAATTCGTAAGAATAAAAAACAAAGAAAAAACGTATTTCACAAAATATTTGGCAAAATATTTTTTTAAATCGAAACGTCAAAAAAAACTGTCATTTTTAAAATGTCAGAAAAGGTACTGTAAGCCGGTTTCCAAAATATCTTAGTAAGTTGAAAACAAAGATATGTCAAACCCATCTGTCAATCGAATTTTGGCACCAATGTTCCAACGCTGTCACAAAAAATGCCCTATCTAAACATAATGTCTATTTTAGTTATACAGCATTATATTAAAGTTAGCGGAAATACCTAAGTCTTATACAAAAACAAAGGATCTGGGTTGAGTTGGATTAGGTTGGTTAGATTGGTTTATTTTCATAAGAAACCCACACCAACGTCAAACTGAAAATATCGCAATACGTCGGTTTCTGAATTGAGACCGCCTTTTGTATGCGCTGCTGCGTGCGAGGTCGAAGTAACCACGTGACCTCCTTGAGGCAGAGACATAGAAGGGTCACTTGCCTACTGATCGTTCAGTTGTAGAATTGATTCTACAAATTGCGATTTTGCTGAAAAATGGGTCTCCGAATTACGTTAATTACGATGAAAATTTTTATAAAAAACGGTTAGGGACTCAGTGGTTTGCCAGGAGTGCAGTGTTTTCAACGAAAGGTTGCGATCGAAGCTCTTACAGAACACGCGCCGAGCTTACGCAAACCCCGCTTTTTAAGAAAAACAAGAGATAGTTAGTTTCCAACTCTCAATCGAACATATCCCAGGGAACCCATAATCGGCACCCTCAAAGGAGTTGGAGTGTCGATGGGATTGCAATAAAATAAACTTCCGCGAGGCACATTGAAATCTCTCTAGATGTACATCCTGTATAAACGGACGGTAATAAATATACCTGTTACCTGTGACGTGGCCCGAATCCACCCCGCTCACGGCCATACTGACTGCCAGATTTTTTTCCGGCATTTCGAACGGGTTAAGTAAGCCATTTTTAACGTTTCGTGAAAGGACTACAAGATAAGCTTATTCCGAGAGTCGATTTATGGCCCTCCGCTCAGCGTGTTTTCGACAAATCTTCCTCGGAAATTACGTAACCGCTCTCTGAACAATAAATACTGGGGAAATTTTCATATCTTCACGGAAATTGTGCTTTTTTGGGTTACCATACACGAACTAAAAAAAAGTTTGGGGTAGTTATACGTTGGCGTTAAGCTTCAGTCTGCATCAAGCATGCCCCTATCTATACATAATATAATAAATCTGCTGCCCCAGAATACCGTTTTCTATAACTATGACAGAAACTTTTTAAATATTAAACTTTATATAGAGCAAATTACAATTGGGAATATGTCAGTCGAATCAGTTGACAACATAGCCAGGATTTTTGCTTGGCTCTATGACGACAAAACCTGTTAAAAATATCTTTATTTAAGGTAATATGTCAGTCGAATCAGTTGACAAAACTACCAGGATTTTTGCTTGGCTCTATGACGAAAAAAAACTGTAAAATATCTCTATTCAATTTCTATTAAATATAAGGAAAAATAGAATCATTTTCCGGCCCTTTTTATTACCATTTTGGCAGACTATTTTCGGAATAAACTGAAAAAACATTTCCGCAGGCAGAAAGCGGCACTTTTTTCTAGGTTAAATTCGGATCAATAGGCACATCCTCGTAGGCTCCAAAGATGTTAGTGGTACGTAGAACGGGCGACAACCACCACGACATGAAGAGAACCCACCTTGTTTATATGTATCCTTCAACAATGGGGTTCTTTTTTAGTTACCGTGCATTTGGAAAGTACGTAAAAAAATATTCGACCCCTATCTTTTCTTTTTTTGAAAAAAGTAACTATAAGTCGAGAAAAACGCGTTTAAGGTTGAACCTTTTGAAAAACTACTAATTCGGTCATCATATTCTGAAGTTATCGCGCGATGACCTTGTTTGCGCTTAGCCGCTAAATTATTTTTGACGTTTTTCACTTTGACGTTCGCGCGGTCTTGTTGTTGTGATCGATTGCAAAATATACTGTAGAAAAAAAATGCAACACCAGAAAGGACTAATATTTTTAAAGTAATTTATTTATATTAATAATGATTGACTCCTCCATGGTTATTTATGCACTCGCTTGTTCTATTGGGCATTGACAAAATAAGATGGTCTATATCATATTGAGGAACACTCATCCATATCCTCCTTACGGCATGTCAGAGTTCATCTAAGTTTCCAGGGGGACGTGGTAATCGACTAAGATTGCGCCCTATCATATCCCATACGTGTTCGATAGGCGACAAGTCGGGCGATCTTGCTGGCCATTCCAAAGTCTCTATGCCAAGTTTATGTAAGAAGTCCATTGTTTCACGAGCAATATGCGGTCAGGCATTATGTTGTTGAAAAATCGCATTTGGGATAGTTTGTATGTAGGGATGTAAAACTAGCTGCAGCACTTCATCAATATATCGCGAAGCAGTCAGATTGCCGTTGATGAGGACCAGAGGTGATCTGCTTCCTAAACATATAGCACCCCATACCATGATACTTGCTGTCTTGCTGTATCACGTTCAACAGCAGTCTACATTTCATCTCTCACCTCGAAATCGCCTAACCCTTATACGTCCATCATGGCCGTCTAGACAAAACCTGGATTCGTCGCCGAAGTTTATGGTATTCCATTCGTCATTTCAGTTTTACCGAGCTCTGCACCACTCCAAGCGGCGAGCCTTATGTTGTGGGGTCAAAGGTAGCACCAAAAGCGGACGGTAAGTCATCAGCCTCATAACAAGCAATCTTCGATTAACTGTCATCCTTGAAAACACTCGTCCTGTAGCTGCAACTAGAACATCTCTTCCTTGGCGTATACTGTCTCGTCGATTTCTGAGAGCAAGAAGTCTGAGATGCCGTAAATCACGACCTTGTATTAATCTAGGGCGTCCAGAACCCGCACGGCGTCTATAAGTCTCATCATTGGACCACCCTCTCCAAACTCTTAACACTGTTGATGGATTGGCATTAACCCTTCTTGCAATTTCCCGTAAACCAAACCCAGCCTCTTTCATGCCCACGATGCGTCCTTTCTCGAAGTCGTTTAAATGATGAAATTGTTGGCAACCGCGAACTCTTGATATTGTTATTTTTTAAGTAAACTGTAAGCAATCCAAAAAGACCAAAAACTATGAGAAAAATGATTTAAAATTTTCAGAAAAGGTATTTTATGTGTTGTTGTTTTTGAAAATTTATCAAATATTTCTTTTGAGATAAGGTATACACACAAATAATTTTCATTCAAATAATTATCCATATACATGCTGTTGCATTTTTTTTATTTTCCAGTATAGTTTAAAACTTTGTGATTACTTACCTTTTCGATACCTATTGAAAAACTAGATGTGTATTCGGTGTAAAAGTTAAGAGCGATCAACTGCTAAAATAGTAGGTGGTAGGTGAATAAAAAGATCCCGTTTCTTAGAGTGTGTTAAAGTCCAAAAAAAAATATGGTCTTTTTTTTTGGTTGTAATTGTAAAGGCGTGTTTGTTAATGCACATCTAATTAATATAATTCTCAAAGTTAAAATCAACTGGTCCCAATACAATACAAGTGTTTAAACAAGTGTTTCGGAATGTTAAATATTGCTTTTCACGGACGCGTCTCCGAGTTATTTGAACAGCCCGGAGCACAACACTGCATTTTAAAGAGTTTATTTATATATATGAAATAAAATTTGAAGCAATTTTTTGAAAACAAAACCAGTGGTAAACAAATATTATAGGTTATGAACCTGCGCTAGCCAGAAACTATCAATCGGTTGGTTGACCGTAATCTCGCGCGGCTAGCCAAAAAAGCCGGTCGTATTTACTCTGAAGTTTGCAACATTAAGCACCAGTGACGTCACGAGAACTCACGGAAGTTTTGTCAAGGGTCCCAAGTTTAAAAAAAAAATGTTATGAGAAAACTTTTCAGTAATTTAAAGGTTCCAAAAATATAATAAAATAATAAAATCGTAATTTTTTTTAATGCACGAACCTCTTAAAAATTGTATAAACTGGATTTTGGGCGCAATACCTATATTCAATGCAGGTTATTTTAACCACTTTTCGCAAAGCATAGGTTGGTTTTACTTCTTATTGTTTTAAAAATAAAACATTAAAATAAAAACATCATTGTGATGAAATTAATCCAAAAATATATTTTTATATTACTTAGTTAATAGATACATTTAGTTAATATTATATTTCTTTCAGGAACTTTTCCGAATATATTGAAAAATACTATTATTATTCCTATTCAAAAAACAGGAAATCAAGAATTTACTTATGCAAAATTAGAGGCCTATTGCCTTAGTCAACACTATTAGCAAAGTTGTTGAGAAATGTATTGGTTTAAGATTAAATTCGTTTATAACTGAAACTAGTTAATATATATGATTATAAACTAGTAAATAAAAATCAATTTGGCTTTAAACAGGACTATGGAACTGAGGATGCACTAGTCAGGGTTGTCAACCGCATTGTCAATAGCTTCAATGACTGGAGAAAATACATGACCATATTCCTTGATTTGGCTAAGGCCTTTGACACTGTGTCACACCATAATCTGCTAGATCGTTTGGAGGTCAAGGGTATTAAAGATACAGCTCAGAACTTGTTTAAATCATATCTATCGGAAAGATACCAAAAAGTTAAAATTGGACAAACACTGACTGATAAAAGATTAGTAGAGTATGGTGTGCCATATTGTAAGGTCTTGGGGTCAATCTTATTTACCCTCTATATTGATGGACTTTTATCTTCGTTGCCAGCTGAGAGTGCGGTTGTCTACGTTGATAATGCAGTTTTAATCATAGAAGATAACACATGGCAAAACGTTTTTAAAACGGCTAAAAAAATATTAGTTCAGTAAAAAAATGACTAGATTTCAGTTTAATATCATTGAACCTTGAAATCTATCAGAGTACATGTTTCTGAATGTAAAAATTATATTTCCTGTAACTGCAACTTACCCTCAAATCGTCTAACTAGTACTAAATAACTCGGAGTCTACTTAGATGAACAAAAAGTGGGAAATCCACATTGATTATGTATGTACCAAAATTAGAAAACTACTGTATAAATTTTACAACCTCCCTCAAACTTAGGTAAAAAAAATATTGTAAATATATATAAATCGTTAGTAGAATCGATTATAATATATGGGATATGTATATGGAGTGCTGCAACAGACAGTGCTCGTTTGCCGCTAAAAATAACTCAAAAAAAGATCTTAAAAGTAATATTATATAAAAACAAAGAATATCCCTATTTAATGAAGCTGATATGCTTGGTATTGACAAATTTTATATAAAAACAGTAATAAGATTGCTTAGCAATAATAAAATTGAAAAAAACGTTCCAAATCATCAAGCAAATACTCTCATCATGCATCTCAACAGCTTCTTAACAACACCAGCCATTAGTTACAGTGCTGTCCAGAGAAGTCTAATCTTTGCAGCACCCAAGATATATAATGCCTTACCTATGGACTTTCGAACTAAACTCTAGGTTAAAATTAAAAAACAGGTTAAGTCCTGGCTCTTGAACTTAGAGGTCAATATCCTGCAAGTGAAGAACATGTCAATGTATATTGTATTATAAGAATGTAAGGTGAAACTTAAGTTAGAAATGCTCAATTCCTTCTACAAAGTTTATATTTCTATGAATTGATGTGATCCTGAATAGAGCGTGACTGGATCACCTGTGTCCAAACCCTAAAATGTCTAACCCCCCCCCCCCCTAACCGCTCCCCAAACCGGTCTGATGAGAACCCCCTAGGAAGCCAGTTTTCTTTTTCTAGAGGAGTTTAGATCTAAACTCCTTGAAAACGTCAGACTCAGCAGAGAAATCTGAGGGATATATTTTTGTTTAGTTGGGCGATTACGAAAAAGCATGGCTTCTTAGCCTTGTTTTATTTTTAGCTTCGTGAGTAAACCAACTTTTTATCTAAGCCTGTTGTACAAATGGCCGTTACCGTTGCGTTCCCTGAATTTTGGATGCGCAGTGGTTCACGCTCATTCTATTTACCTCCAACATCTTTGGTCGGTTCCGAATTTGTTTTATGAAAGTTTCCGAGTGCCTAATTGAACAATAAAGAGACTAAACAGCCCAAACGAGCGTTTTGTTTTCGGTGAAATTGTTTCTTCGTTAATTTATAAGGGCGATCCGGTCGCCAAAGTATCCCGGCTTAAGGTAATTGGCAAGTTGTACACCCCAAACAATAACTAATAAATTCTAAAACAAAAACGAATTTCTTTCCATTCAGTGTGTAATTAAATTCTTTCCTGAAAAATTGTAATCAGTATGTTTAATAATTAACACTTAGTTTAAAACCTTCGCGAAAAAAACAGCTTTCTTTCATAAAAAGATTGAAAATTTAAAAAAAAATTGTCAATAATTGGAGAATTAATAAGTCTGCAAAATTTTAGCTAATTCTACTGTTTAGTTTTCTCTGGGCGCCCTAGCAAATATTCAAAAAATTATGAAAAAAGGCGTTGCCATGTTACAGTTTTTTGTCTTTAATATCTTGGGAGAAACTATTAATGTATATCCACTGGATATGTATTTGTGATCTATGAACTTATATACTTTTTGTAATATCCTGACTACATATAGCATATATTACTGTATGAATATACTTATATGTATGTTTTTTTATATTCATATCCATAGATGTTTAACTAAAAAGGCACACATTTTTAAATATTCATGGATATACATAGACGTATTTCCACTGTATATCCAGCAAAGTATATGCAAAAATAAACTTAATTTTGAATATATATACAATTTTTTATATCCACGGGATATGTAAATGTATCCACCCAATTAATATACACATGTCGTTTGCATATTCGGCAGGGTATGTGCAAACCAAGTCAAGATTTTGAATATCCACTGTATTTCCAGTAAGGGATATACAAAATAGGTCACAATTTCAAATTAATATAAATAGGCGTATGTCCATTGCATATCCAGCGGGGCATGTGCATAATAGGTGAAAATATTGAATATATATCCACTAGATATCCAGTAATGAATATACAAAATAGGTGACAATTTTGAATATCCATCTTCTCATGGGTAAACAACACATCTGTATTAAACCGCCACACAAGTGCCGCCTTATTTTAAATATTGCTTCAGATCTTCAGAACCAATCAAAACGGCGGCTCTAGAATGTGGCCATGAATAGTCCTCCGCAATTTCCGCTGTTTTATCATTTTTATGTCGAAAGAAATTAAAAACATATATTATGTTACCGACATTGTTGAAGAAAGCTTTGCATGGGGCTGAGCAGCTCAATTAAAAAAAAAATGTCTGAAACAAATTTACTTGTGGCAGGCACGTCTCGTTAGCGTTTTGTAAAAGTACTTCGCTGCCTTTATGAAGGCTTTCCCCTTTTCCAGCCCGTATTTTTCGTTTGCAGTGTCTTTCACTTGTTTTTGCGCTCATTTTTAGCCACAGAGCATCCAGTGATTTTGACAGAACGTTAATACCGATAACACCAATAGAATAGCGAGGATTCCCTCAAAAAATGTAATGGTAAGCGCCGACTCGAGTTTCGCGTCAGTGATGCTCATCAGTAGTCCCGAGCTTAGGATATATGTGAAGATGATTATATTTGTCTCCGAAGAGACGCTTAATTTTCCTTTAAGATGAAGGTACAGGGTGGTTTGTAGCTTAAGTAAAAAAGTGTAGAGTTTTGGGATTTCTAGGGGAGATTGTACAATATAGGGGTGGTTTAACGAAAACCACGGTGTACCAAACGACAATTTAAATTACACAAGAAAATTAAATAGGGCCCAATATTTACATATGGACATAAAACTGTAAATTAAGGCTAATGGAAAAAGATACCCAATATTGAACAGAGATAGTAAAAAACTAATATACATGTTACAGGTTCGATTCTTGAGAAATTATTATTGGTGAAAACCGTATGTCAGTATGTCAACACGTTTTCGAATTACAGGGGCTTTTTAAAAAACTAGGCATTTCAAAATTTTTATTGATGAAAATTTCTTTTTTGTGTAAATTGCTTTTTTATTAAAATATTTTTTTTGTCAAACCTTTACTTTCTGAGATATGTGTGGTGGCATTTTTCTTATGGAATGACCTATTTTTTACTCGATTAATGTAATGGGCATAAAATTTCCTTTAAAATGATGTATCGCACTGCACAGTTTATTTGTTTGTTTTATTACCTATTTTTCTTTTTGTATTTTTAATTTTTTTATTATTTTTCTATTTATTTTTACAGCATACTTTTTAGGAAAAACGAAAATAAAATATAATGAAAAAACACAAAATAATAATTTAAAAAAATTACAATATCAAAAAACAAAAAATAAATTATTACATTGCATCATCATTTAATCTTCTATTTACATTAGGTAGGATTAAGTTTCTATGTTCAGTTTTTGAGAGATTAGCTATCAGAGTTAAATATGCACGTTAACAGGGGTTGATTCTTTAAAGTAAAAAGCTATGTTATAAAGTACTGATAAATGTTCATTGGTAAAGGGTGGTTTACAGAGTTCCACAGAAATTTCAATAATTCTCTTCAGGACATTTTACACACATTCTGTTTTTTGTTTAGGATTTAAAACTATTAAGAACTACGTTCGGGAACCTTATCCTTATAAGACGAAAAGTAACGTGTGGTAATCAAAAGCGGGAGGGAGGCGTGGGAACCCTGGGTTTCTATATTTTATCCAACCAAATGTCTAAAATTAGGTACTTAAAACAACCTGAAAATACGCAGCTTTTCCTACGGTTTTACCGGTTTTCCCCTGTTTGGAAGGAATCCAGTGGTAAACATCCCACCAAAATTCCTTCAGTAGTTTTTTCATGATGCTGGAACAAATAAACAGAACAAGAATTCTAAAAGTTGGAATTTTATTACCGTGAACTGGGGTTAGATTGATCTCAAGGGGCGAGATTGATCACGATTTAAACTATATTTTAAAATGTTATAAATAACCGGTACCAACGCTCAAACCCTGTCGCGTGGCCCTGGAGCTGCTTTATTATACAGGGTTCGACAGTTCTCGTCTATGGTGCCGAGTAAATGCATGTGTCTGAGTAAGAACGCTATTCAATTCAGATGCACTGAAGAGAGATGCCGGCTAGGCAATGTTGTCAAATAGGAAAAATGCTTTCAGCGCTTTAGTCTGTTTTATTCGAAGACGCGGGCATGAAGGAGATCGTAGACGTAATTTTTCTCAATTAACCACTTAAAATATTTTAAGAATATTTTTATTTATTTGATATTGAAATGATGTAACTAAAATACCAAAAAATATTTTTTATGTAAGACCTGAAGAGACATCTGAGGAGGGGAGGGGAGCCCCGTTTCCTCGGCAGTTTTTGTAAAATAAAGTCTACAAGAATAATATTTTTTTTAAAAAACCCTCCGTTATTAAATTTATTAACAGCTTTAAATTCGTTTTGAACACGGTTACAAAGTATTCTAATTAGAAAGAATAGATAAACAACTCTTCCAAGCATGGTACTTTCCCTGACCAATTGAAATACATAAAAAAGGGGACAAAACACTGATAGAAATCTATAGAACATAAAGTCTACTATCCACTTTTTCTAGTCTTCGAAACAGCTATGTGCACAATGCTCCTGCGCTTTTTCCATGCAGAAACACTAATAAGTAACTCCCAACGTGGCTACCTGAAGGGGAGATCGGTGGAAACAGCTATCTTTGATTTTATTAATAATATCCTGAATGCTTTTGAAGAGGTAATTATGTCGATGGGCATCTTCCTGGACCTGTCAAAGGCTTTTGACAGCTTGGACCACAAAATTCTGCTTACAAAGTCGGAGAGGTATGGGATACGAGGCCCTGCCTTAGAATGGATTTGTTTATATCTTACTAAAAGACGACAAAAAGTGCTTATTGAAGCAAATAGAGAACAGTATTTTTCGGAAAAGGGTGAGATACTTCTAGGGATTGCCCAAGGAAGTGTCATAGGCCCATTATTATTTATTTATTATTTTCTATATTAACAACCTAGCTGATGAAATACTGGATGACAAATCTCACTTAACCAACTTTGCTGACGACACCAACCTTCTTATTGTGGGCCAAATACAGTCGGAGCTTCTTGGCATGTCTACGGAACGCCTAAGTGCAGCACAAGACTGGTTCACTAAAAATAGACTAGTACTCAACAATGATAAAACAAATTATCTGTGTTTCCGCACCAAGCAAAAATATAAAGATATCCCCGAAAAGATCATTTTAGATGGACAAGAACAACAACTTTCAAACCACACAAAATTTTTAGGTATTTACATAGATCAAAATCTAGACTGGGTAAAACAACTGTCAAATGTGTGCAATAAGGTCAATTCTTATACCTATACATTAAGAATATTATCAAAGCATCTCACTTTAGACCAACTAAAAACTATCTACTATGCAAATATTTATTCCACACTAAAATACGGAATAATTTTCTGGGGTGAAAGCACAGATTCGGTAAATGCATTTATCGCGAAAAAAAGAGCAATCAGAACAATGCTAAACCTGGGCAGATTACACTCTTGTCGAGGGCAATTCAAAAAACTTGGTCTTCTGACGCTTTGTGGTCTCTACATATATGAGTGTCTGTTGTTTCTATTCAAAAACAGGCAAAAGTGTGCCAAATTTGAGCATCACTGTGTCATTCCTACAAGATATCCAGGACTTAACTTTCCCATCCACAAACTCACAGCAACTGAAAAAGGTCCTACCTATTCGTGCATAAAATTCTTCAACAAAATTCCAAATAACATTAAATTGGAAAATAACTTTAACACCTTCAAAAAAACTATAAAAAAATTATTAATAAAGCTAGAGCCTTATACTGTGCAAGAATTTCTTGAACATAGATTTTAGACTGTTTTAATTTGTTTGTCTCAAGAGTGTATTTTCTGTCTTTTACAAAACTTTATTTTTATTTTTATAGTACTAAATATTTTTATAAAATTATAAATTATAGTACTTGTGAACAAAGTTAAATACTTTTTAATTATGTAGTAAATACATTTTGTTTTGAGATGGAGAGGAGCATGAGGAAGACGTGGCCACTCTCTCTCTTTCTCTTCCTTGGGATAAAATGGGTTACATCTTTTTTTTACGCATTTATACCCAGTTGTACTTCTTTTTTGTAGTTTATGACTTTTTATAAATAAAGTCATTTTGAATTGAATTTGAATAGAGAGTTGCAGATTGAAAGACTGCGCTACGTTGTTTATAAATTTATTTCAACAAGATATTTTGTGAGAACGCGAGACAGCTACGATAAATTGTCCCGTAGAGTCGGGACTTTAGCGTAACTGGTTATGGGAGGTCACTTTTCGCAGCTTTATTGAAAGAGCAACGTCAATCGGTAGTAAAAGTTTGTGGATAATTGGGAGTTTTAATTAATGTAGCGGATTCTAATTTCAAACTAAAATAAGAAAATACTCATAATCACTGTTTCACGCCCTTTGAAGGCAACATTTATCGTTAAATTTGACGAGATCTTACTTGAGAATTTTTTATTTAATTTTGGGCAATAGCATATCGGTTTCTCAAGTTTATTATCTCTTTCGCTCTGATTTACTAGCCATTGCGCTTCTTTTTTAATACCCGCTATTTCGGCACCCTAGACAAAAACTGTCGAGCCCTGTATGTATAGATTAATGACAACCGGTATCTTTACGGCTATCAAAGGACATCGACCTCAGTAATAATAATATGTCGTTATCCAACGACGCCCCTTAATTTACGTTTACCAGATGGACAATGTTTTCCTTTTACAAGTAGCTTTAACGTCTATGTTTTCGGTTTTGAGCGCGTTTTTATACTCCATCAATAAAAATTGTATTGTACGCCTGCGCATCTCGTTGCGGTGCGAATGCGTAAAATATATACGGAGTGTCCCAAGATGGAACCTTGCGATCTCTGCCAAATCCGCACACCAGAATTATACAGGGTTCAACAGTTCTTGTCTATGGTGCCGAAATAGCGTGTATTGAAAAAGAAGCGCAGTAGCTAGTAAATGAGAGCGAAAGAGATAAAAACTTGAGAAACCGATACGCTGTTGCCGATGTTGTGGGTGACATCGGCAACATAAATAAAAGATTCCCAAGTAAGATCCCGTCAAATTTAATGATAAATGTTGCCTTGAAAGGGCGTAAAACAATGATTATAAGTATTTTTCTTATTTTGGTTTGAAATTATAATCCACTATCCACAAACTTTTACTACCGATTGACGTTGCTCTTTTAATAAAGCTGCGAAAAGTCTGAGCCTGACCTCCCATAACTAGTTACGCTAAAGTTTCGACTCTACGAGACAATTTATCGTAGCAGTCTCGCGTTGTCACGAAATATCTTGTTGAAATAAATTTAAAACAAAATTATACTTTTTTAAAAGAAAAAAAAATAAAACAAGGTAGCGCAGTCTTTCAATCTGGAACCCTCTACTATTTCTACTTAGAACACTTTTTGTAAACGTGTTCACGTCTCGTTTAACTTTAAAACGAATTTAAAGCTAAAAAAAAGAAGTTAAAAAAACCTCCAAATCAGTTACTTCAACCGAAAAGAAACTAAAAAAAAAACAAAAGATCAAAAGATCTTGAGTGGAAAAAATGAAAATTCAAACTTGGATCAGCATCCCACAAGGAACACACAAAGGATTAAAGCGAAAAGAGAAATGATTAAACACATAAAAGGTGTGTTTTTTTTTAAATTCTGGTTCTTGAAGACTCCTTTATTTTACAAAAATTGCCGAGGAAACGGGGCTCCTCTCCAATCCTTAGATGTACAGAGTCGCAAAGGGACGCCTGCTCTTCAGGTCTTACATAAAAAAAATTTGGTGGTATTTTAGTTGCATCATTTCAGTATCGAATAAATCAAAATAATCTTAAGATCTTTTAAGTAATTAATTGAGAAAAATTACGTCTACGATCTCGTTCACGCGTCTTCGAATAAAACAGACTAAAGCGCTGAAAGTTTGACAACGTTGCCATTTCTCTTCAGTGCATCTTAATTGAATAGCGCTGTTACTCAGACACATGCATTTCGGCACCACGAGAACTGGGGAACTCAAGGGTCGGACGAACCGGGCATTTGTCCGGGGCGGCATTTTGGCTGTGAATGTGACAAAATATTGATAAGTTAAATAGTTTCTAATTAATCATCCATTTTTTTGACAAAAATTAAAACGCTCTTTACATTTCGTATTTAGGAATTTCAATTATGTATAACAGTAAAGTATACAAAAGTTGTGGTAATACTGGTAATCCATAATTTAAAAAAAACATAATATAGTTTTAATTAAATAAGAAAAAGATAGGTAGGTACAATATTTTGTGCAGCGCTGCAACTTGTTTGAAGCAGGAATATTTAAGAATAACATGCATTAACTTGTTTATTACCTTGAATTATATAAATCGGTTAAGCCGTTTTTGCGAAATCCTTCATACAGACGCACACACACATACAGACGGACATACAACTTTTTTCTTATTGCTGATTCAGACTTATGTTGACCCAATTACACATTTTTCATAAAATTTGCAAAAGTTATTTTTTGGTGAAACCAATATCTCTGGTCTGGAAAGGTAAAAACTGGTTTTGGGTAAGTTAAGATTATTTTTTTCGTAAGTAATTTAATTTTTTTCCAAGGACCTAGATACTTATTTTTTTTAATTGTGCAGGGTGTCGAACATTTTATGGTTTTGGGGGGTTAAGGGTATTTCTAGAAGAGATAGAAAAAACTGACCACCATTTGTGGGGCCTAAATTTTAAGGGAAGTTTACAGATGTCATCGGTATTTCAATGTGAGGACTCTGTAGGGGTGTTTCTGAAAAGTATGTATTTTGTGACATGGTCTATAACTTCTTTATTGTAAAAATTTTGACATTGTGGTGAACCTTTTTAATAGACTTTTTAATGAGTCTTGCCGTTTAATTACTTTTTTTTTGTTTCGAAGATATAACACAAATTATTTTTTTTCTTATAGGACACCCCATATTTAACTCGAAAATGGTTGGGGAAGTGTGGATATGATAGCCCCCTTTTTTTCTTTAGCATTTATGGGTAATATAAGTAATATCAATACAAAACTTAGCGTATAGTTAGTTTTCAGTATACTTTAATGAAAAACGCTTCATATTGAACAAAATCGGTCTTTATTATTTTGTTATCAATTTTTATTTATTTTACCTCAAAGGTGCCATTATATCAAACTACTTGATATGATGATATACCATATAAAAATCATAATGATAGAATCATATGTCATTCTGGAATAAAACCTAAAAACTATTAATCCTAAATACAACTAATACTTAAAACAAGCTAATCTAATATTATATTACTTTTTTTAGTCCATATAATATCTTATTGAGAGCTTGGGGTGCCATCATATCAAAATAACACAATCGTATACAGACCGCTTCAAGCTACTGCGAACATAGGGGGAATCAAGTCCAATTTACTCTCCGTGCCGTACGACCGAGGTGGATTCGAAGCACGCTGCAGTGTTATCTTTTGGAAATTCATTTTGTTTTTATTATTTTGTTTTATTGCTCGAGAAACAGATGGGTAAGTTCTTAATTGAAATAATACATTTTTAAAACTAAAAATGGATGTCTACGAAGTTGCCGAAAAAGTGCAGATGATCAAATGGTCAAATCGTCATAACCCAACACACGTTCGATATTGGTCGAGGGAAAATTTGCATTTGTATTTTGACGTAAGAACACAGTATCCCCAAAAACTAAATGTTTGGGGGGGGGGGGTATTGTAGGGGAACACGTAATTGGTCCATTTTTTATTAACGGCAATTGCAATTTGAATGGTCCTAGATACTTGGATCTACTGCAGCAGCACATTATTCCAACTGCTAGGCAGTTGTTAGGTGTAAGATTTGGTGAAACATGGTTTCAACAAGATGGTTGTTCCGCTCACAATGTTGGCCTTATTAGGGAATATCTTGATAATGTATTTCCTAATCGGGTTATAAGTACACGGGGAACTATTTTATGGCCAGCTCGATCTGCCGATCTTGCTCCTTATGACTTCTATCTGTTTTTGAAGAAGCTTTTCAAATTATCACCCCTAACATGCTTGGAAACGTTGGAAGGGGTTTTTATAGTAGGCTCGGATATTGTCTAGCCGAGCAAGGAGGACTTTTCGAACATTTGCTTTAATTTTTTTTTGACTGGGAGAATCTTTTTGGTTTTTAGAATGTATTATTTTATTTTGAGAACTTGCTTTTATTTTGTTTCTCCTTATTATTTTCATTGTAACACGTCGTCACTGATAAATCTGAGCAGTTGACAATAAAACGCTCTTATTTATCAGTGACAAAAAATAAGAAAATTACGTTATAAAAATTTGCGTATTTATTGACCAAATTCCGGTTTCATTGACTACGCTCCACACAGCACCGTGGTTAGAGGCGTACTAAATACAAGGCGAACGGCAGCGAATGGCGATCGGAAGCCTGAGTGTTGGTTGCTTCACTGATAGGCGTGCGGTGTCTCTGCATGTACGTACACTGGCAAATTAGACTTCTTTCGCCCTAAGTTCGCAGTAGCTTGAAGCGGTCTGTATGAAGCTTAATTTAACGATTCTAACATCAAATTTAAAAAAAATCATAACGTCTAGGCCTATTCCAATGCTACTAGCTAAGCCTAAAATATTTTGGAAGTAACTAAGCATAAAACAATATTAATGAAAAACAAAAAGGCAGTAACCAAAAACATACCAAAAACAATAAAAACATCTCCCGACCACTGTAAACTAAAGATTTAGCTGAGTGCTTCATAGATCATAGGTGGCGCGAACTATGCTAGAAAATTTTTAAATGGGCCGTAAATTGTTGATCGAGTAGATTTATAGGATGTAATAAAAAAAAATTTGCAGAAATAAAAGTTCGAAAGATAAGTTTCTTGTAACTTTAGGGTACCTAGGTAGTTGATGTTATTGTTCTTAGTTTTTATAGAATAGTCCTAGCTTTAGTTTTTGCATTTACACGTTAATTATATTACATTTTTTTTAATATATGTTTTTTTATTAATTAAAAACCAAATTATTTTCATTATAAAAAAATGTAAACTTCCGTGGTCTAGTAGGCAGTATCTCCGGTTCACACACGGAAGTTTCCGGGTTCGATTCCCGGTCACGGCGAAAAAAAAAGTGGTCACTGGTTGCTTTTGTGAATGTCCGATGCTTTAACATGGCGTATATTGGCAAACACTGCGTAGTTGATCCTGATTGGATGGAAAATCCCAGTATAAAAAAAATATATGAAAAAATATGCGTGTATGATCTAAGGGGCGGTATTTTGTGATTTGTCCGGGGCGGCGTATGGGCTAGAGCGGGCCCTGACTGTGGAACCCTGCATACCTATACAATAACATATTCTTTAGATGTAAATATTTTATAGCATGAAATGCCGCGCGTACGCGACAGCAGATAAGTTGCTAGAGGTATAACACACCCATATTTTACTTTTCATTTTTTTGGGTCATCCATTTCTGAATAAAACATGCAAGACTGACTGAACAAATCGTTTTACATTGCATATGCATTCAAAATGCTTCTTTTTACAGAAGTATTTTTAGGCTTTGAATATGTTAGAAATAACACTCTACGTTGAATATTCATAATTCATTTAAGGTTTGAAAATCGTATGAAAAAACGAAATAGGAAAATAGTATTTTTGTATATTTTAATTTGTAGTAGTAGAAGTGGTATATTTATTCATCCTTCTACTACAGTGTTTGTAGACAAGATATGTCACAAAAAAATTATAATTATTCAAAACTTGAAAATCTAAATATCAGTAAAATATAAAATAAAACATAAAAATAATTGTATAAGCTCTTCCCAAATTTCAGTCGGCCGCCATTCGTTTGGTATCAAGGTGGGTGTCTCCATTAAAAAGAAAAAGAAACTATATGACCAACCATTGTTTAAAAGAATCTAGGGAAAAAACCCCCGGGAAAAAAACCGAAAGAAAAAACTAACCCAAACTTAACTCGAGTCAAGCCAGACCCACCCAACCCAAATTAATATTTTTTTTTCACGTATTTTAATTTATTTTTTAATATGTAACAATCAATTCTTCCTGGGATTTTTTTTCCGAGGTTTTACCGGGGGATTTTTCTCCATTTGCCGTTTAAAAAGCCCTTGTTACCTTTTCGTTAAAACACCCTATACAGTGTCCCATTTAAAAGGATAAAAATTTTAAAAAATCCCAAACTTCAAGGGGTAATTTTTACTTCCAAAATTTAAATAGGAAAAATCTTTTAAATAGTTTAGATTAGTTTTTAAGATATTCACTTTCACAATAGGTTAAAATTGTATGTGAAAATTTCCCCCATCGTAGGAGTCTATCCTAGAAGTAAAAATAGAATGATAAAATGTACTGTTGGCGAAAACAAAGTCAACGTGTCCCAGGATTTCCTTTAAAAAAATATTTAGTAGAAACACAATTTGTATTGGTCCGTGCAACATTGAAAGTTAAAAAAAGGTATCACTTAACCCACTTTCCGCATTTAAATCTTGGGGTTAAAGCTCACCCGTTGAAGGGCGCCCATTCTAGAAAAATTCCAATATAGCCAAAATGTGTCTCCTTGCAAACAAAATCGACGTGTTTTAACATTTCCATAAAATATATCTCGGTAATTTTTATTTTCCAAATTTAATAATGGTCTGCTGTTTGTTTGCCTAAACCCATGATGTCGGTTAACCACCCGCTACAATAGAACTTCGGCCTAAATGCTTCATTATGTCCGCTATACCGCAAATATTAATCGGCTGGGATTTTTAAATTTTTACCACACAGCACATTGCAAAATTACTGTGTCAAATTTACACAAAGGCTCCATTCACCATAAAATTAAAATAGGGACTTATTGTACATGGTCGTCCATTAATAATAGGACTTTTCCAGCACTGCATCAGGATTCAGGATCTCAGTGAAATCGTGCGCATATCAGTCCGAGAACCGGTGTAGTGATGGAAAACTTTTTTGGAATTTTCTTTTTTGCGGAGAATTTTCATATGAATTATTTAATAATAATAAATACAGTGCGGACGTAAAAAGTCCCCCCCCCCTGCTAACTCTTGAACGGATTGAGGTATCGACCTCAAATAAAAACCATTTTTAATGATAACACTTTTGCTACTTTTATAAGAGTCATATTGACGTAAGTGTATAAGGCCACTAGCTACTTTAAAATTTTAAATAGAAAGGGTGGTCGAGTGATAATTTTTTTAAAAATCGGTTTACAACTTACAGAGTTATGAGTTTTTTTCGACTATAGTTTACGCACCTTTCCTTACTTTTGTACGAATTGAGATATCGACTTTAAATAGAAGACATGCTTAATGATAAAAATTTTACCACTTTTTGATTTATTTTAAATTATTCTCATAATGACTTAAGACTATAAGGTCACTAACTACTTTAAAATTTTAAATAGAAAGGGGGGTCGAATGATACCTTGTTTAAAAGGTACTTTAATTCCCTATTTAAAATTTTAATTTTTTTTAAAAATCGGAGTATACAGAGTTACGAGCATTTGTAACTATAGTTTGCGCACCTCTCCTCTTACTTTTGAACGAATTCAGTTGACTTTAAATAAATTGTTTAAGGTAAGACCATAAGGTCACTAGCAACTTAAAGTTTTTATTATTGTTGAGTTATACTATACGTAATACGTAAACTTTAGTGAAAAAAACTCGTAACTCTGTAAGTTGTAAACCGATTTTTGAAAAATAATTAAAATACCTTTTAAACAACGTATCACTCGACCCCCCTTTCTATATAAAATTTTAAAGTAGTTAGTGACCTTACAGACTTGCGTGAATATGACGCTTATAAAAAATACGTCAGAAAGTGGTAAAATTATTTTCATTACGCATGTATTTTATTTAAAGTCGATATCTTAATTCGTTCAAAAGTAAGGTGAGGTGCGTAAACTATAGTCGAAAAAACTTATAACTCTGTAAGTCGTAAACCGATTTTTTAAAAAATTAAAATTTTACATAGGGAATTAAAATACCTTTTAAATAAGGTATCACTCGACTCCCCTTTCTATTTAAAATTTTAAAGTAGTTAGTGACCTTATAGTCCTACGTCAATATGACGCTCATAAAAAAATACGTCAAAAAGTAGCAAAAGTGTTATCATTAAAGATGATTTTTATTTGAAGTCGATACCTCAATCCGTTTAAGAGTTAGCAGGGGGGGACTTTTTACGTCCGCACTGTATAACTTCTTCTTTTTTGTTTTCTCTGATGTTGAAATCCGTCGCAAAAACGCAAAGTAACTACATATTTTTTGACCTCCCACTCTCCGGAGCGCAAACTGTTTCTGAAGTCCAAGAATGGCGCAAGATTCTCGAATGGAACATCGAACTAGAGAATCCGCGATTTGAAATCTTAGAGGTGTGAGGTTGGAACGCAAAAATATCAATGCGCAGGCGTCGTAAAATCCAGAACCAGGTAAGAACTATGTTGGAAAAGCCGTAATAAGGGAATGTCTTATATTAAATCGATAAAATTTACTATGTTCACAAGCTTAAACATAGATGACGCATTTTCTTTTAAATGATGATTTACTACACTATTGTTGATGCTTAAAAATAATATAAGGCTGAAACTAAACAACTTCTTACATGAACAAAACATAACAAAAGTTGAGACTTAATTTTAAATTTGGTTTCTGGACATTTTGTCGAGAGCAGTCAAAAAATAAACGTCACATAAGGTAAAATTTATTAAGGAGAAGTTAAATAAAGTTTCTTGACTTCGTTACTGCTCTTCTGCTTCTTTTGACTCTTCTTGACAAAATGTCAACTGACCAGATTAAATATTATAATTTTTATTTTGTAAATAGAGAGCTGTTTAGTTCCACTTTTTTATTATTTTTAAGCAATAAGAATACCTAGTTTATACCAATCAACTAGTAGTCAACTATTGGATAACTATACTTAAGCATCGCCAGTCGCGATTATGTTTCAGATGGGTGACCGAAATGAATTCCTGCTTAATTCCGCTACAAAATACTAATACTAATTTTATTATTAATTTTATTAAATGTATGGAATATTCAATAAAAAGAAAAATCGCCATCTATGCTAAGCTTATGAACATATCAAATTTTACAAAATGAAGGGGAATTTAGCGCCCTAATAAATTTACAGAAAATATTTGTGGCGTAGAGGGCAAAGGGTAAGGGAATAAATCAGAAAAAAGTTTTACCTCGACCAGAATTTGAACCCGGGACCTCTAGAATACCAGTCTAATGCTCTACCAACTGAGCTACCGAGGAACCGGGGTTTTAACTGGCTATTCGGAAATCCTTTCGTCCGATTCATTTGTTAGTAGTGGGGAGATCTCTGAAGCCTACTGCGGCTTTAAAAACCTGTTTGTTATAAAGACAAGGAGGTACACATTCACGATTATTAGTTGTACGAAATTTCTATTTATCTATCAACCAACGAATTTCCAACTAATAATTTCAGCCAAACATATTTACAAAATGAACGGGAATTTAGCGCCCTAATAAATTTACAGAAAAGATTTTACTGATTATATAAGACATTCCCTTATTTCCTTATTAAGGCACGACCTTGTTTAATAACTCACTAATGTTGAATTTTTGCATTATTTTCTCGACTTACTCAAAATTACTTTAAATTTCATACCCAAGTACCGACAAAACATACGTTTTTTTTACCAAAACATAAGTATGTGACAGTTCTTTATTGTTGGCTGTTTTGTATAAAATGTATGAGTGCAAATATTTAAATGGGTGATACCTATATAAAAAAACCTCAATAAGATCAAAAAACGATAGTGCCAGAATTAGGTACTAATTTGATTGTTGGGTTGGGTTGGTTATGCTAAAATGGGTTGGGCTGGTTATGTTGGGTTGGGAATTTATGTGAAATTACCAATGAAATTACATTTTTTCCATTTTTCGCCAGAACGGAAAGAGCACCTAATTTTCGAAGGATGTACCGAATTAGCACTTAAATTGCTCTTTATTTTAAAATAATTAAAATTTGCTTTATCTGAAGGCGTACCTGTGGGACCGCTTGGTTTATGTTAAGCTAGCGGTCCCTACCTATTTTTTTTGCAAAAAACCAAAAAAAAATTTTCTAAGCTTTCATTTAATATTCGGGGAGCACTTAAATAGCACCTAATTAACGTAGCGGCCTTACCTTTTTTTAATTTTCTGCTAAAACTAGAGGAGCACTTAATTTTTAGTTTGGGGACCAAATTAGCACCTAAAAAGCCTAGTTTATATAGATATGGGTGAGAGAGAGAGAGAGAGCTAAGAGAGATCCAGAATATTTTCTCTGCAAAAGAGAGCTATTAGGATTATTTATAGTCTCGGTTGCCGTGAAGATTGTAAAGATGTTTTTTATTCAAGGAAATATGTTAACATTCCCTTGCGTTTATATTTTTAGTTGCCTCACATATGTTAAACAACACATTAACGAATATGTATTACACTCGCAAATACATTTATACCCTACTCGTTCAGCTACAAATTTCTGTCCAGATTTCTTTAGGGTTTCTAGGGCAAGAAATGGCGTAAATTATTTTGGACCAAAATTCCATAACCTTTTACCTAATGAAATAAAGTGCTTGCCAATTAAAAAATTTAGGAAAGATGTAAAAAGTATTTATTAAAAAAGGCATTTTACAGCATAATGGATTATTGTTTGAATGATTTTAATGATTTTGTTTTGTAGCATTTAGTAGACCATAATTCCTACCTAAAAAAAATATTTGTTGTGTTTGAATTGAATTCTGTTTGAAATAACATACTTTGTAATGTAATTGTTTTTGTTTTTTTTTTTAAACACTATAACTTTAGGAGTAATGATTTAATATTTTATCCTTCTCAAAAATATAAATATAAAAATATTTTATTTAGTAGGAGTAATGATTTAAAATTTTATCCTTCTCACAAAAGTTAATAGTCACATTTTATTGTTTATAGTTTATATTTTGTAGTTTTAAAAAATTTTAAATTGTCTCAAAAATATTTTATTGACATTGTATTTATTTAAAATTTACTTCACAACACAAGACAAATTAGGTACATACTTATATTAGGTGATTTTGACGTATGTAAACAATTGATATTGTATTAGCATTAAATAAATAATAAATAAATAAATAAATAAATAAATAAAATATTAAAAAAAAGTTCATATAACATGGGGGTCGAACATCCATAAGGTTGCAGACGTATTCGGAAAATTAAAAGTCAATAGGAAATTATAGGAACCATTAAGTCGAATTGGCATAAGCTAAGTCGACACTATTGTTGACACTAATGACACACAAGCGTAGTTAATACGAAAACAATGGTGGCGCCATCTAGTACAAAGCACGATTCAGGTAAGTCGTTTATTAGCATTACGTTTCCTATCTTTTTTCGGTTATATAATCAAAGGTTTAACTTTATTTTTACAGTTTTATGGTGATTTATTGTTTTATTTTCTATCAGTTTGATTAATAACAACACAGAGAAAAGTTGTTAACAATAAAATAATGTATTACCTATTTTTATGTTTCGCTATATGATCAGCGTCATTAGTTACAGTGTTGCAAATTATAACGTCAAAATAGTGCCGACTTAGCCTATGCCAATTCGACTTAGACGTTCCAAAATTTTATAATAGACAGTATAGCGCAATATTCTGTCTTCCTTTTAGCTGTAAAAAAACAAAGACTCAAGTTCAACATTGTCTACCGCCTTCAAACAACACAAATCAAACGGTGTCAGACCGCAGTTCCATCTATCGGCAATAAGTTACACTATGTTACGTTTGTCCGGTTTGCCCTTGTAACTTTTTAGTTTTGTAAGTTTAGGCCAGTACGCTTTGACGTTGAAAGTACTTTTTACGTTGTATTGTTTTGCTAAATTATAGACATTCCTTCCTCTCGAATACATAAAGTCCAATCTCTGCGGTCTAGCGTTGAGCGTTTTCATCAAGGTCACGTTTTTAGCATGTATAACGTTCAGACCAGACGAGACGCAAGCAACGTCTGATCTTTGTTGATAACGCAGAGATATGAGAAAAAATGTAGCGAATTTTGCCGAAGGGAGTAAATAGATTGGCATCACGAACGACCGAATGAAAGAAAGTAAGATAGAAATACATGGCAATAAAATGTAAAAGACATCCGGAAAATTCCACGTCTACCGCTAGGCTTCTCGCACGTGTTAAGGCGCAATTACACAGACGAACATGCTCAAATAAAAGCTCGTGCAAAAGATCTAAAATTTTTTGCGTGAACATTTTTGTAAGCTTTTCTTTGAACATCTTGTTCGGGTAAATTTTTGAGCAAATTATTGCTATCTATTTTGGAAACATATTTTTAAAGATGTCAATAAATAAAATTTCACATCAGTGATCAGTGATCTCAATTCTTTAAAAAAATGGAACACCAACTGTTATTTTAAATTTTTGTGAAAAAAAGCCGACGGCAAGCGAAACATTATTCTTGACTATCAGTTTTGTCACATGGATTAGGGTTACTTATATTTTTTTCTTAGGGTTTTTCCCAGATTTGTTTGCCCGGGCATTTTTTTGGGAGTTTCTTTTGAGTTTTTTTTTATTTTCTAGGGTTTTTTTCCTAAAGTCAAAAAAAACCCAGGAAAATTTTTCTTTTCCAAAAAAAATTTGAGTTTTTCAAATATCGGCAAAAAACTCAAAAATTGCACTTTTAAGCGGTAATCCGCGCCTCACGTTTATGAGGAGTGGTGCGGAGGGGATTTTTTTTTAAACATATTTTTGTTTTACTTTACCCTTGATTGTTTTTTTTTAATTTCTCACACCAGATTTACCTAGTTAGTTTAAGGCCCCAACGGTTGCTTAAAAAAGCAAAAGGTTCATGAAAATGCTGAAGATAGATATTTACTGTCAATTTAATGTAATAATCACGGTCGATTACTGACACTGAACAAACAATATGCAAAGGAGCAACATTCCGATTCAGAAGTCCAGTCTATTACTGCTATATTATATTTTTTTAGACAATGGTCGGGATGGTAGGATTGTAAAAGTGGGTAATAAACGGTTATTATTTAGACCGAACGTGCTTTTGTTCATATATTTGAGATTTAATAAAATGTATATAGGTTTTTTAATTTGACTTAATTATTATGGTATTGTGTTTTAAACTAGGAAGTAAAATAAAAAGATATTCTTTTAAACGTAAATTTTTATCATTACGTTTTGCAGGCAACAGCAATAAATAAGTGCCATTATTATTTTTTTATTCTCGTTTTTTTACAACCTCAAAAAAGTTACAAGTATACTGGCATATCCCCTATAAAAATCAGGTCAATCGAAGTTGCTTATGAGGTAAAATGTGAATTGCGACATCAAATCATTTTTCCGTCGGAAAGCACTTAAATAAAAATACCTTGTTTTAAAACTTAGTCTTTTATTTTCAGTTAAGTTCAATGAATTCCCATAAAACTATAAAATTTAAATTTGTAAGAAATTTCTATACCAACATTTCTTCAAACAAATTTTGCCATTCTCTCCAAAATTTACGTGTGTTTGTTTGTACGAGATTTTGCTCGAACATTTCTTTGAGCATTTTGCTCAAGAGGCTCGTGTAAATGTTTGTCGGCATTTCAACATCAAAGGAAAGTTTGTCTGTGTAAATGCGCCTTTATGATCAACTTTTTTTATGTATATATATGTATATATATATATAAAGGGTGGGCCAAAAAATCTTGCAACCTTTTGAATTTCCTATAACTTTTGATTGAATCGGTCGATTTAAAATGTTTTGACTTTTTGGAAAGACAAGACACGAGAGTTCTCCGATCCGGTCCAAAATTTGCCATTTCCTAAAAATCCAAGATGGCGGACCGTTTAAAATAACGGGAAATTTTCACCCCCCTGCAAAAAAAAATACGTGCGGCACTGGAGAAAATCTAAGGTCCAAAATTTGCCATTTCCTAAAAATCCAAGATGGCGGACCGTTTTAAATAACGGGAACTTTCCCCCCCCCCAAAAAAAATACGTGCGGCACTGGAGAAAATCTAAGGTCCAAAATTTGCCATTTCCTAAAAATCCAAGATGGCGGACCGTTTTAAATAACGGGAAATTTTCACCCCCCCTGCAAAAAAAAATACGTGCGGCACTGGAGAAAATCTATGGTCCAAAATTTGCCATTTCCTAAAAATCCAAGATGGCGGACCGTTTTAAATAACGGAAAATTTTCACCCCCCTGCAAAAAAAATATGTGCGGCATTGTGATAAAAGTCTTATATATTCTCTCTATACCAAGGCATTACTTAATTAAATCGGTTAAGAAATAAAAAAATACGGGCTTTTATATTGAGTGGAGTTGTTTGCTGTAACTTTAGATATAAGTACAAGACTTAAGGCTTTTAAGTTGTGATTCAAAATTTAACAATTCTCAAAAATCCATGATGGCGGACATTTTTAAATAATGGGTAATTTTCACACCCTCCCCCCCTCTTCCTCGAAAAAAAAAATTAAGTTTGGTACCTATACTGAACAAAATCTAAATTAATGCGACAAAAGTTCCCTCCCTGCTGCATATATGAAGGTATCACTAAATTAAATCGGTTAAGAATTAAAAATTGATCATCAAGTATGGTGACATAAACTAAATGCCCCTTTGGTTAAAATTAGCCTGTTCCTGCATATTGGAAAATGTCGCAGATTTTATTAGGCCCATTAAGTGGCCTGCTAACAGCCCCGATTTGAATCTGGTAGACAGCTATTATTGGGAGATTTAGAAAAAGAAGTGTACAGAAATGGCCGCAGCTACGGTGACATTAACGAACTGTGTCAAGGCATCACAGAGGCCCATCGAAGTTTGCCCCAAAGAAACATTACCAAGGCTTAACGATTTGCGTACTGTCATAAGAACACGTGGGGATCAGCTTAGAAAATCTGAGTAGGCCGATCTAGATTATTACACGTTAACTAATGGTTATCTTTATTTAAAAGTATAAGTGTGCAAAAAATTTATACAAAATTTAAGTGTTTGATGATTAATAGCAAAGTAAACTCAGCTTAGGCTCGGCCAAATAACCAATACATGCCACTCTAGCTAAAAAATCAGTAGTTTAAAACCACAGCAATTTTTTTAATTTTATTACAAGTCACAATTTTGATTGGAAGCACTGGAAATGATGACACTAACTTGTTTACTTCTTAACTGATTTAAGCAAGTGGTACCTCCATATACCTAGCAGAGATGGGAGGTAGAATAGCCTTGATTTTGTTTTGTTACTTTTTTAGGGGAGTGAAATTACCCAACGGTTAAAACGTGTTAAAGCTGTCAGCCATCTTGGATGTTCCAAAAATGTCAAATCCGCAAGCTTTGTTCACCTAAAAATGTAAAAATGTTTCAAATCAAGTAATACCATCAAAAGTTAAAGCAAATGCTAGTCCAAAACCACTTATTTCAGAGGTTTATAGTTTTCTTATCTCTCAACTGATTTAATTAAGTAATGCCTTGGTATAGAAAGCATATATCAGGCTTTAGTCGCAATGACTTAGATTTTCTCCAGTGCAGCACGTATTTTTGTTGCAGGGGGGGGGGTGAAAATTACCCAATATTCAAAACGTTCCGCCATCTTGGATTTTTGCGAAATGTCAAATCGGATCGGAAACGTCTCATGTCTTGTCTTTCAAAAAAGTTAAAAAAATTTGAAATCAAGTTATTCGATCAAAAGTTATAGCAAATTTAAGTGTGTAAGATTTTTTGGCCCATTCTATATATTGGGACTTGCTATCCATTCTAGGATCAATGCCCAGTTTTAGCCAAGATTTTGCAAAGTGAAAGACAAACACAAAATATCGATGCACCTAGCTGGGATTCGAACCCGAGACCTTGCGGCAGGCCGATACGCTACCTACTGCGCTACGGAGACTATGATCAACTTAAACTATCTATTATTTAAACGAGTTTATCCGCCCCGATTTTATGACAGAACACCTGACAATCGATGCGTACGTTGATGTGTCCGCAAAGTTGCTGCCACAGCAACGAACGAGGCAACGAACGCATCGGTTGCAGTCAGCTAGTTTGGCATCCTATCCAACATCGCTAAAAGCAGGCAAACGCTCAAAACATATACACAGGACAAAAATGTAGTGTTTTTTGAAACGCATTAATGAATTGAAACTGTAGTTGTGTCCCGCAATTGATAATTTTCTTTCGTTTAATTTGTCGGTTTTTTAGGGCAATAAATCAAAAGCATCTAATTTTGGCCAACGTTTCGTTTAATACGGTTAAACTTCATCAGGGCCTGCGAACAAAATTACAAAGGAATTACAAATTGGCTTAAGAAAAAATAATTATTTATTTAGTTATTCTTTGATAATAAAAAAAAAAACAGAATATTGTTTTCAGTGTTAAAGTATCAGAAATAAGGTATAATGATGTATGAGAACACACGAAAAGAGAAAAAGGTTAAAAAGTACATACCTCAATTAGTAATTCACATTAAAACAATATTTACAAAAACAAAATTATATTTCTCTATTTTTGAACAGTTTTAAATCCGTATCAAAGATGTATCAAAAGATGTAATTGCTTTGTAATTTTGTTCGCAGGCCCTGATGAAGTTTAACCATATTAAACGAAACGTTGGTCAAATATTAGATGTTTGATTTATTTTCCTAACAAACAAATAATAATAACAAATTAAACGAAAAAAATGTTTAAAAAAACACCATGTCCTGAATTTCAACCGTATCCCTAGCTAGGGCAGTCTCGCTCTTTTTGGGCAAGGACACAACCCCCTGAAATGAAGCAGTGGCGGTCCCCTTCCCCTTTTCTCCGGAAAAAAGTAGACAACAAAGATGCTGGTGGTAACGCTAAAGTCTTTGGACACACCAAGAATAAACAAACGCATGACGTACTTACCGCAAAAACCACGATTTGGAAATACAGAACAATATCATAGAGTTTCTATTTATAAACAAGTTTTAGACAAAATCATTTCGGACATAAAATCAAGGTTCAATAACGAGAAAAGTATTTTTGACCTGAACGTATTCGTTTTATACAACGTGAAGCGTGAAACCAAAATAAAGGCAAAGTTAACAATGTCGTTTCCAAATACTATAAACTGTTTGATTAATCCAAAACACAAATTCTGGAACGTTTATTGGGAGAAGTCAGTATTTGGAAACAATATTGGTCAGAAGTAGACAAAAGCTTAAATCAAAATATACCTGAAAACGTTTTGGAGGCAATGAGCAAGTGTGGCGATATTTTTCCGTTGATAAAAACATTCTTGGATGTTTTCCAGTAAGTAAGGCTTAGTCAGAAAGAAGCTTCTCCTGCCTCCAGAAGATGGAAAACATAAGTACTTAAAAACACTACGACGGAAATTCGTCTGACGGGCTTAGTTGCTGCATATCAACAGACATATTGAAATTGACATTGAGCGAGTTTTGCCCAAAAAATCTTATATTTGAGATATGCAATATAAAAGGTAATGTTTCAACCTAAAAAGCTTTTTAGACCTCAAAAAAAAAGTATATATATATATATATATATATCTATTAGGTGTTGTTGGTGGTTTATTTTGTAATCTATGTTTTTTATAACTGAAAAAATTATACGTAGTTACTCAAGCGCGGATTTCAGAGCGGTAGAGGGGTACTTACCCCCCCACCCCCCACCGTGGATTTAATTTTTTTACGAAAACAATTACAAAATCCAAAGTAGGGCATAAATTGCGGCGCTATAACACCTTTGATATTTACGGTATTAGTTTAATATTATGTTAAAAATGGCATTTGTAGAGTCATTTTCTTTGCGCTTTGAAACCTTTGATATATTTACAATTTAAGTTTAATTTTAAATAAAAAAATTGCATTTTTTAGTCCAATATTCTTGAAAAGATACGCCTGCGGCACTATAGAACCGTTGATATTTACGATTTTAGTTTAATTTGACTCAAAAATTGCATTTTTAATGTAATTTTCTCAAAAATTTTTGGCGCACGGAAACATTTTTTAAAATAAAAAATGTATAAAACAAACAACTTAAGATCTGAGTACCTCCCCCCTAGATTTGAGGTCAAATCCGCGTTTGTAGTGACTAAGTTTTGTTTGCACATATTGTTATGTTCCTCATGAAAGCTATGCTTTAATCTAGTTTTTTTTCGAATCGAAACCATTCCCCCCCTTTTCAAATAGCTGGGACTGCCACTGAATTTACATATAAATTAACGTAATTTAAATAAAAAATTTCTTATATTTTTGTAATCTACATTGCACCAATAACCTTTTTTAACTATTTTATAAACAGAATTTACGACAAATATTAAGAAAAAACATTATTTTGATCGCGGTCATAAATGCCGTATGTCTGAGACATGCATTAGACGTCCGTCTTTGATCAATCTTTAAATGCAAGCGCGAAAACATGTGCCACAGTTACTTCCGCCTGTTCCCCGCAACCTCCCCTACCTAATTTTTGAAGCTTTAAAATACCGGTTATGAAACTATGGTTTTAAAGATCGCGAATATTCGGTCCCTTGCATGCAGTCTTTAAACGCCTATGGTTTATCAAACCAGGAATTTATCACACCGTATTTAATAAAAAAATTCATCGTAAGAACGATTCAACATAGAAACTGCAATTCGTCAAACCCATTCAATAAAAAATCAGAAATTTAACAGACCCGTTTTTAATCGAACCATTGTTCATCAAACTCATTCAATATCAAACCCGGAATTCGTAAAACCCGTAATTTATCAGAAAATTTTTGCTAAATTGTTTGCGCATTCGCCAAACACATGAATGCAAGTGACATCTATAAACAAACTATTGAACGCAACCTGTAGGTATGCGCGCGTAACAGCGACAAATGCATCAAAATGCCGCGCCGCTGCGCCACCTGCGTGTATGCCTCCGGTTCATGTGATATTGGAGAATGCGCTTTTTACGAATTCTGGGTTTAATATTGAATGATTTTGATGAACAATTTCGAATTTGTTATTGAATGGGTTTGAAGAAATAAGGTTCGGATAAAAAATTGGTTTAGCGAATTGCTGTTCTTATAGTGAATGATTTTATAATTGAACTTTCTTTTATTTAACGGGTTTGATTCTGCACATTCTGATAAACCGTGGGCGTCCCAGCCTTTTCTATAAGCTCAGCGTCACACTCAATGACGCACCGTTCATGTTGTTATCTCTTTTTTTTATATGGCAAGTCATTAAAGCTTTATCAAAATTTTAGAAGGATACAACGTAAGTCGATGGATTACGGATACGAAGATAAATTTAAGGATTGCAAGTTAACAAGCTATTTTTAATTCCTTGTTGTTAGCGTATCTTTGATGCGTTTGTACAAGCGTCCTTAAAAAAAGAAGTTGTGCTTACAACGTACGACGTAATCAAACGAATTCTTGTTCAGTGATGCACAGTTTTACTTCATGCCGCTCACTTCTATTTCTTTTCTTGTCGAAAAAAGTAAGAGGGAAATGGAATGGAATTTCTTGGTATTCCCCAGGGTGAAGGGACATTTTCATGTAAGGAAGAACAAACCGTTTCCTTCACAAACTTTTTATTTCCAAAATCTATATTTTACTCAATATTTTTCGGGCTATCTGCCCATTATCAGGGTAAAAAGGATGATATTTTGTTAAAAAATTGAAATATTTAACGATAAAAATTTACAATTAAAATGAGTCCAAACAGTGACGTTGGACACAGTCACTATGAGTAAACTGGCATAAAACTCTAACATACAAAAATCGTTAACTTGTTTTTCAAAAAACGAACAAATATTTTTCACAAAACAGCTGTTTTTAAAGATTAAGGTTTCCTAACAATAGAATGGAAAATAGAAGGAGTGAAACTGTGTATTTATGAAAGCCCACATTACTAAGATTAAAAAATAAAAAGAGAACAGTAAACAATACTAAGACACATACATAAGATTAATTTTGCCATAAAATTCACGGTTGCCAATTTGCAGCGGGGTTTGATGAGAACAAAACCAAATACAGTTTTTGAATCGCTTTTTTAATTATATTTACTTATTTTTATACAAGGTAATTAGCCTCAGACTAATAACTAAATTTTTTAATTTGAGTAATTACTATAATTAAATTTTAAATGAGTATAATTACCAGAATGCCCAAAAATTATTGCTTTGAAAACTTCAAATCGGCAACGTTGGATCAAAGATAAGCGGCGATTAAATTATGACAAGTCTTTTTCGTTCACAGCTGACTCGGCAGTGTTTTTAACGGGAGCGACACCGGTTTCAACCAAAATAGGGGAAATTGTGACGTCATTAATCAGCTGTTTTATTTTTGGTCTTGACCAAAGATGAACGTTCTCGGGAGGTGAGTTATGGTTCCGTTCATTACTTTTGGAGAGGGGTATACTTTCAAACTTCGATGAGAATCTTGATCTGAAGGTGAGTATTTCGATGGATATTTAAAGGTGATTCAAGGTTTTGTGTGTAAAATATCTGGGGGGAACAACTCAGGGATTATAGGGCTATAGACTACACTGTGTTACCGTTGAACTTAAGAAGTTGGGTAGGTCCTAAGCAGAAAATTCTTTCCCTTGGCGCTATTACTAAAATTTTCCAACCAGTCAGTTTGACCGTTCTATCCAAGCGGTTATTGTGAACTACGTCATAGCCTAACCTCAAAATCAATGACCAAAAGAATAACTGCGGTCAAAACCGCTCTTCACTGGTCAATGACATATAAATCACTTTATTTTGACTATTTAAGAAAAAAGAACTATATAAAGTCTTTTTGAGGACCAGCACAATACGTGAAAGCTATTTTTAACTCATCGCCGTATACGTATCCGCATCTAGCGAGAACCAAGCACATTAATTGGTCAGAAACTTGTACCACGTTCGAAAAGAGCAGATATATGCTAATCTAAGGTGTTCTTGAAGGCGATAGGTGTTGAGATGCGTTAGGTATCACGTATCGGTACGGCACACGTATCGTATCTCAGCACCTATTGCGTTCAGAAACACCTTAAATTAGCATATATCTGCTCTTTTCGAACGTGCTACAAGTTTCTGACCAATCAATGTGGTTGGTTCTCGCTAGATGCGGATACGTATACCGCGATGAGGTACAAATAGCTTTATGTCTCTAATATTTCGGCCTGGAATTTTTATTTCGGAGGTAAGAAACATTGTTTTGCAAGCTTGGTCATTGGCGTAGTTTTATAGCTTACCTATATATTTGATATCTAAAGGTGTATTTTAAAACAACTTTCTACTGTGCTGCCGAGAACTCAGCTAATATCTAAAGAATTAATTTAAATTCGCACCTACTGGCCATGGTGTCTCGTCGACCTACAACAGCCGCCATTTATACTTTATTATTAAATGTCATTGTGGTGTGGTGGGTAGTGTTCTTGCCTTCAGAGCGGGAGGTCTTGAGTTCGATTCCCACCAAAGAATGTTTTGTTTTTTTTTCCTTTTTTTTAATGTTACTTAAACTTTTCCCACTTGTTTTCAAAATATGCTCGCAATTATTTCATAGGTATTCAAAAGTTGTTGGAGAGAGATTAATTGCAAGAAACCCAAAAAAATATAAACATTTTCGACTCATGGGAGCGATTTTAAGTATTTTTAATCAAACTGTTTTAAATCACAACACCAGCACCTATATTAGAATTCTGGCGAATGCGTTGGTAAATTCAAGGTCCCAAGTATAGAGTAGGTAATTAAGCAGACACAAGGAATAACTCGAATACGTTGACTTTTGAACTATTTAAAAAAACGAATTTTAAACTATTGCAGTTAGTATTCGTCGCAATTTAAGGGCATTGTAGTGCTGTCCATGCAAGGCTTCCTTCTTCCGTGAGTAACGAAGTAGGAAGCCTTGGACACCCACTATAAATTAAACCCTAATTAGGTGGTTAGGATTTTAATTTTGGCTACAAACTTATTTTATTTTATGATTTGGAGGGAAGTGGATTGACGCACGCAAAAGTCGCCGCCACTGGTGATGGGAAAAGCGACTTTAAACAGTGTTGCCGTTTTATTTGTCTATCTCTTTTCTCCTCATGTATTCGTCTAAAATGGTGTTGGATTGGAAACGTTAGAGAGTTTCCAATGGAAATGTTTGGTCTCTTCTTCAATTATTAGCTGAGCCCACACAGAACAAAATGGTTAGGATACGCTAGCCGAGTACGAATACTGCAAGGGTGGTCGTGGAGATAGGTGAGACGTAGTCGCTGTTGTACGACGTATCCGTTCTGAGTATGCGCACTGAGATACGATTACGATTAAGCAACTTTAAGTGTCTATTAGCCAAAAGCACCTAAATATTTACTTTAAGTATCTACTAACTCCTCGTCCGCATATCCTCTGAGAGCCCTCGTATTTTTCCAAAAAATTAAAATGTTTTTATAGCCTCGCTTTATCCTTGATAAGAAACACGCGCTCTTCAATTACTCATTGTAAAACTGGATCGTTTTTTCTTTGTCTCTGTCCTTCTTATGCGATGTAAAATAAAGTTATTGCTTGAGCAATTTCAGTGTCCGAAGCAGTTGATGTTTAGGACAAACGCTCAGAGCAATTAGTTTTTTATTGCATTGCAACAACGTAATATTTACTCTACTTTGTAAAAAGTTGCAACAAATAACTTTTTGATAATTTTCCGTATAGGTACCACTATATTATAGGGTGTGCAAATTTGAAGGGTTTGGAAAAGGCATAGAAATTACAATAAAAAAAAAGGCATATTATTTGATGGTAAATATAAGTAAGTTAGAAATACACTATGCAACATTTTCAAGCATAAATTTTTCTTTACAAGTTAGAAAGAGACACAATCAGCTTTTTTAGCCATCCATATATAGTATGGAGGTTATTGGGATCGTAAAAAAAGTTTTTTTATTTCCACTAAAAATAAGTTATTTGGGTCTGTCAGACACAGACGCAGAGCTGATTAGTTTTTGATTGGTAGGAGGAGGAACTAAACTTTTTAAAAAATTGTAACTCACGAACCGTAGCAGCTGGCGACACGCGGTTTTCACATTAAGATAGACAATTGCATTTTCAACTAAAAAAAAAATGATTTAAATTTTTTTTTATAGATTTCTATACGTTCCTGCAGGCGCCATTTTTTTTATCTTGTCATAGCTATTTACGTTACTGGACCAGAAAAGTGAACTTTACAGGGCGACACAGAATATTTACAGGGCGAGCCGTCACACAGGGGGCGAAATGATGAAACTGGGAGGACAAAAACCCTAAAATGAAACTTTCAATCGCCGTTGAAAATACGTAAAGCCGTATCTCGTTTTTAGCAATTTTTCAGGAGAGCGATTTAAGGGAAAATGACTTTATTCTTTTAAACGTAAGTCAAGACAAGTCAACTTAGACTATTTGTTTTTAGGGGTTAATTTACACATAGAAAGATTAATAAAATAAACGACCTAAAATAAGATTTGTTCATAACTTCATAATAAATTGGAGGCTATAAAAGTTTCTACAAGGTGTCTAAACTTTCTGTGATTATTGATTTGTAGCTTTATTATTCACCATTGATCAAAAAGCTAAAAACAAAGTTCGTAGGCGAAAAATTAGCGCCTATTTTAGTCTTCTTAAAATTTTATTTATGTACAGGGTGACTTTTTATAAACCTTCCCCGTGGCAAACTTATTATTATTGGTTCTAGAAAGCTGAGATCAAAAGAATTTGATATAAGAGTACTTTGTCCATGGCAAATGATATTGTTAAAAACAAATTTTTTTAGAATATGAAAAATTTGGAAATATATAGGGTGTTCAATTTTTAAAAAATCATGTAAATCGGCTTTCCTTAAAAACTAATCACGTCATTTTTGTCGGACGCTAAGGGACATGGAAAAAGTACTCTTATATCGAATGCCTTTTATTTCAAGTTCCTAAACCCAAAAATAAAAAAGTTTGCCACAAGCAAGATTTTTAAAAATTCAGTTAATTATTATTAAATATCACTATAAAAATAAGATTATTTTCAAAAATATTTTTGACGTATGCTTAATCCAGTCAATCCAGCAGGTTACACCCTATCTTCTTATTAAATTTTATTCAAATCGGTTTAGCCATTTTTGCGTGATTAAGGAACAACTACAAACACATATCAACACACAAACTTTCGCATTTATAACATAAGTAGGATTGATTTTTTCTTTAATTTATATTAGAACTATACTTGAATTGAAAATATCATAATTACGCCATAAAACCTGAACATAAACTTCAAAATATTTTTGTCCTCCCAGAAGTTAAATTTCGCCCACTGTGCGCCAGGATGAATCTGTATTAGGTAACTTGGATAAGTACCAGTGCGAAACGATGCTTATTTGTGAGTGATTCAAACTTGGAAATCAAAGTGTATGATTTTTTTAATGATGTATGGGGAGGGCTCGGGGGAGGGTGACCAGTGGAACCACTGACGAGCCTACCCTGGTTGCCCAAGGCGAAACATTGTTCAATCATTTCTCTTTTCGCTTTGGTCCTTTGTGTGTTCCTTGTGGGATGCTCATCCACGTTTGAATTTTCGTTATTTCCACCCAAGATTTTTTGATCTTTTGTTTTTAGATTCTTTTCGGTTGATGTAACAGATTTGGAGGTTTTTTAACTCTTTTTTACTTCCCTTGCCAAAGGGAAGTAATGTAATCATCGAAAAATCGCACTTCGAGATTTTCATGATCCTCCACGAATTTTGAGGTTTCGAATAGTGATAAGCACGAATCCAGACGCCGGACAGTGGTTGAAACTGGTCCATTTTCGGAAAATAATATGTATCTCTGAAGATAACATGTCGAATTTCCTGAAACTTTGCACATAATTTCTGTAAAGTATAAGACAATATTTGATTATAATAGTTTTTACTCCCACCCCTAATCTGCCTTTTTAGGAGTATTTATTTACAAAAGTTATTTATTTCTGCAAAAATTAGTATCTGTTTAAAAAATTTTGTGAATTTCGAGGAATTTTATCAGCTTTATCAATAAAACAGAGTCTCATAATTTAAGATTGAAAATTAAACCCACTAACTAATGGCGCCATTTGTTACATTTTCGACATTGTCTGTTTTTTTTTTTTATTGAGAATGAAAATTCTAGACTGCCGATAAGGAATCAGTTGTTGTCAAAATAAAAATTAATCATAATAATTATAGATATCAGCGATATTTCGAATTAGGTATATACAGGTTTAACAAAAAATTAAAGAAGATGTACATGTTCACACAGCCCTTAAAAAATTTAATTAATAAATCAAGCAATAAAAGTAAATAAAAACTTTGTACTTCTTCATAAGGAAACAGAATTTGAACAAACTCTAAAACCTAACAATTAGATATTCCTTATATCGGTTTATAACAGAACTAAGTTTTTATTCATCTAATAATAATAATTTCACATCTTCCGGTTAATCCTGAACTTTGAGACTTAGCTCAGTCCTAAGTCCATATATATATATATATATATATGGATCTGAAGAAGCACACAACATGTTGAATACATGTTAATTTGTAGATGTTATGTAACACTTTCTAGAATGGTCCAATCTGAATTTTCGATAATCTTTATTTCTGGCCTCCTGGGCCTCCTCAGTTAAGAATCCAGTAGGCAACATGGCAACCGAAATTATGTGTTTGCCATAAACTAAAACCTTGTGGACGCTATTGGGCATATAATACCACCCATGTAAGGAAACAAAAAGTTCGGCTGTATGGAAACAGTACGTTCCAAACTTTTCCGCATAGACCGACTTATTCGAATTGAGGGTAGTGAGAATTATCGAAAATCTGATGAGATGCAAAACTTTACGCTTATCTACTATTTTTTGCACAAAAGAGAACCTAAAATAGAGGCAGTGGCGGTTGATAAGAGGGGGGCTTTTATTGAACGTTTAAATCTTTTTACTAACCACAACTGTGATATTATAATTTAAGCTTTAAATATCAAGTTGAATATCATTAAGAGTATACTATGAATTTTTAAAATTTTGCATACATCCCCCTACTTTAATCGGAATTAAAGCCAAAGGGGCAAAAAGGGGCAGCTATATTTGGTATGAACAAAAAGGGAAGATCCTGACGAATACAGAAATATCAGTAACTGTTGGGGGCAAGTTGTGGCAAGATAGTTTTTACTCCAATAAAAAATATTTTAAACAAAAAAGGGGGTCATTTTTATTTAATGATAATTTCTGCCCTAATTTCCGACAACTTTTCAATTCTTTTGTTGTAATCAAAAAGTACAATTCTTCGATTTTTCACAGACGTGAACTGTTTTCCAATATGTTAAAGGGTTCCGGAGCAAACACACTTGAAAATATAGTCCGTTTATTGAATGAAGATTAGAAAAAAATAATACATTTTCAGTTTGCCTTTCCATCTCTCCAATAGTGATGATAATTTAGGAAAAATTGTTTATGTTCCAACCTCAGGGAACAGTTCGTTGCTAAAACGGTATATAATTTTATTTCTTTATTGCAATTGAATTTAGGTATTTTTTCATAGGCCTCAACTGGAAAAGTTTGGAAAGACACTGGAAAAGTCTGGATACATTCTGGAAAGTCTGGAAAGACCCTTGAAAAGTCTGGAAAGATCCTGGAAAAGTCTGGATATACTCTAGAAAAGTCTGGATATACTCTGGAAAGGTCTGGAAAAACCCTGGAAAAGTCTGGAACGACCCTGGAAAAGTCTGGCTACACTCTTGAAAAGCTGGAAATACCCTGGAAAAGTCTGGAAAGACCCTGGAAAAGTCTGGATTCACCCTAAAAAAGTCTGGAAAGACCCTGTAAAAGTCTGGATACAATCTGGAAAGACCCCTGAAAAGTCTGGATACACTTTGGAAAGTCTAGAAAGACCCTGGAAAAGTCTGGAAACACTCTGGAAAGACCCTGGAAAAGTCTGGATATACTCTGGAAAAGTCCGGAAAGACCCTGGAAACGTCTGGATACACTCTGAAAGTCTGGAAAGACTCTGGAAAAGTCTGAAAAGACCCTGGAAAAGTCTGCAAAGACCCTATAAAAGTCTGGAAAGACCCTGGAAAAGTATGGATATACTCTGGAAAAGTCTGGAACGACCCTGGAAAAGTCTGGATACACTCTGGAAAAGTCTGGAAAGATCCTGGAAAAGTCTGGATACACTCTAGAAAGTCTGGAAGAACCCTGGAAAAGTCTTGTAAGACCCTGGAAAAGTCTGGATATACTCTGGAAAATTCTGGACAAGTCTGGAACGACTCTGGAAGTTTGGAAAGACCCTGAAAAAGTCTGGATACACTCTGGAAAAGTCTGGAAAGACTCTGGAAAAGTCTGGAAAAACCCTGGAAAAATCTGGATACACTCTGGAAAGTCTGGAAAAGTCTGGATACACTCTGGAAAGTCTGAAAAGACCCTAGAAAGTCTGGAAAGTCCCTGGAAAAGCCTGGATACACTCTGGAAAGTCTGAAAAGACCCTGGAAAAGTCTGGAAACACTCTGGCAAAGTCTGGAAAGACCCTGGCAAAGTCTGGATATAATCTGGAAAAGTCTGGAACGACTCTGGAAAAGTCTGAAAAGACCCTGGAAAAGTCTGGATACACTCTGTAAAGTCTGGAGAGACCCTGGGAAAGTCTGGAAACACTCTGGAAAAGTCTAGAAAGACTCTGGAAAAGTCTGGAAAGACTCTGGAAAAGTCTGGATATATTCTGGAAAGACCCTGGAAACATTCTGGAAAAATCTGGAAAGACCCTGGAAAATTCTGGATACACTCTGGAAAAGTCTGGAAAAACCCTGGATACACTCTGGAAACACCTGGATTCGCTGTGAAAATGTCCGAGTACACCATGGAAAAGTCTGAATACACCCCTGAACAGTGTAGATACACCCAAGAAAAGTCTGGATATACTCTGGAAAAGTCTGACCAACCCAATCTAACCCATGTATATATGTTTTTCTGAGCGAGGGAAGTTTTGGAGTAAACCTTTACTCGGTTTATTTTGTTACCTAAAAACATGTCAAGTTGACTGAACACAAGTCATTCGACTTGACTGAACATGAGACCGAAACAACAAACATTGTTTGGTAGAATAAAAAAGATGGCCCTTTTTGAAGACGTCCTGTAAAGGAAAACTTTCCGTGCGATATATTACTACTAACTAAAAATTGATTCATGGAAAAATTGCATAGTGTGTTTCTAGGTTAAAGAAATGACAAGCAGACAAATGCAAAACTAGTGATAACCATATAAAAGTAGGCTGTGATGGTAAAAAAATTTTCCATAAAAAACCCATTAAAGGAAAAAAAACCGTCATACCTCTACTAACTTTCAGTCTAAAAAATGTAAAATATGAGTCTTTTTCTGCGCGTTTTATTCCTTGCGCGATAAATGGCTTCGCGGTAAATTTTGCGCGATAGAATAAACGAATAAAAACTTTCACCCATTATTTTATACAGCGGGTACCAACGAAAACGAAACAGAGGCGAGTGTTTACTTTACAAAAACTCGAACACGTCAATTTGTTATTCAAGGGGAATACTTTTTGGAATTTTCATACGACACGTCTTTTTCGAGGGGCGAGGTTTACCACTAGAACTTAAAAAGGGAAAACAGGCAAGTGATGCCTTCTCAAGTAACACAGTTTAGAAACTTTAGATTTTACAGCTAATCCATAGCTGTAGACACGTTGTGGCAGTTACGTGTTTGCTGTAAAGTACCTAGCTTAATTTAAGCTATATCTTTAGCTGTCACAATATGGCAACTTATTTTTACACCCAAATTGCCACCAATGCAAAATTATATTGTGCTGTTACAGCTTGTTTTATGTTAAAATAAAAACTAAATTCACAGGTGACCTAACAGGAAGAAATTTTAGCATTTTTAAACTTATACAGCTAAAACCAATGCGAAACGACATCTGCGAATGTCGCACCCTCTACCGCACAACAAAACACTATACCAAGAAGCCTTTTCGTTTATAGATTCGATTGCGATTAAGCTATTGCGTAAATCTAGATGTTCACCAGAAATACCCAAAACAATTCACGAAACAAATCAGTTAACAGTTAACTTGGTCAAAAACGGAAAACACTGCAGTCAAAAATTGTGAGCAGCCATGTTTATATTATGTAAACCGAAATGTTCGAATACGGTATTACAATTATTTAATAAAAAAAACATTTAAAAACAGTACGAAATATGCATAAACTGATTGGTGATCGATTAAATGTGTTTTTTAAAATTAATTTTCTTTCAAAAAAGTGAATATAACCTCAAAAGAAAAATAAATAAAAACAGCCAAAATCCCAAATTTTTGTGAGGCGGGTAGTTTAATAGGTTTCACCAGTAAACGGGCCTTCGCAAAAAGATTTGACCACCGGTAAGTCCTCAAAATGCGTCTTTACGATTAGTAGTTTAGTTAAACATTATCAATAATTTTTATTTTATATGTCTTCGTCTTTTAGAGAATTTTGTTATAATTGCAAAAATGCTATATTTTTATATACCTAACCTGACATTTTCACAGGTAAAAAATAGCTGTGGCAACATTTTAATGACGTTTTCAAAACGTTGTGGCAGAATACAGAAAAAGCATTATTGTTTTTGCTGTGGAAACGTTGTTTCTGCTGTCTTACAGCACCCTGTGTTAATTGGGTTGTTTAAGGATCTTTCAAATGCCTTTACACGTCTTCAGTTCCACGTGAAAACGTAGTAAATAATAATAATCTTTCATTATTTTTTCTAATTATTTTATTTGGTATATAACTTAGATGAACTACTTGTCCAAGAATCCAGCTTCAGCCACGCTGTGCTCTCCATTCCTTTCGCTCTGATACCAGCCGGTTGTTTTGTTTTGTTGTTCGAGTGTGTGCAAAGTTTGTAACTAAACAGTCGTTATGATTTGCCACGCAGCTTTCGTTAGACCGGGTTCTTTAGGTAGTCGTCTAAGGATTTAAAGCCTAATCCTGACGGTACAACTACGTCGCTGCAACTTACAATATTTCAAAACAACCATTTCAAAATCCAAGATAATATCTTTAGGACTTGACTGTCAACCAATGTGTTGGCAAAACCGAAAATACTAAAAAAGTCGCCGCGAATTCTTGCATGAAATTGAACATGTTTTAAGTCACCGGAAGAATCAGGCTTAAAATATAGTCTTTAATCTATTTTCTTAATTGAAATTTAATGTATGGTCCACTTAAGGGTCGAAGAACAATTTCACTTGCAACTTGAAAGTTTTCAGGTCGCTCTAAACTTCTGATTGAAAATTTTCTTAAAATCGACGATAACGCAGTCTTCGCATTTATCGTGCCAAATTTTCTTCCAATGCAATTTCTCGATCCCGCACTGAAGGGCGAGAAGGCATACATGTGTCTGTTAACAGAATTTTCCGGTAAAAACCTGTCCGGGTCGAATTTTTCGGGATTCGGCCACAGCATAGGATCGTGATGCATTTGATGAATACAAAGTTGCACGTCCACTCCCGGCGGTACTACTTTACCATCTATAACAATCGCTTCTTCGATTTTTCTTCCGACCATTGGAACGACCGTAAAGTGCCTCAAAGTCTCTTTGATTACTCTTTCCAAATATTCCATGTCCGCAAGATCTTGTGGTGTCACTGCTCTGTCTTCACCTTGAAATATGTCATCTAGTTCTTTGTGTACTTTAGATTGAATATCAGGATTATTTGCCAAAGCTAGCATAGCGAATGTTACCGTGGACGCAGTCGTATCCTGACCAGCAAACATAAATGTGCTGATTTCGTCACAAATTTCCTTATCCGTAAATTTGTTCTCACTCTGGTTTTGTAGTAAAATGTCCAAAAGTGCTAGTTTGTCTTTTCTGCCTATTTCATCAACTTTATGTTTAAGGTTTTGATATTCGGCTCTTCTTTGAGAAATTATTTTCATATTTGTGTCCTTGATAATTTTAAGGTGTTGCTGAAATACTCTTCCGGGCGGCAACAATTTAAAAATAAAGTCGTTGTGATACCACGGCCGTCTCATCCTTAAAGCGAACGTGTGGCACATTTTAAAAATGGCTTGAGCATATTCAGACTCCGGATTTTTGAGACAATCGAATTTCACGCCCATGGCGGTTTCCGCTATGATATCGAGTCCACAACGAGTCAGGTAAGGGAAAATATCAACGTAATCATCAATTTGGTCTTGAAAAATCTCCACCAATTCTTGAGATTTAGCGTAAAAAACTTTGCAGTACTTTTCTAAAATTTTAAAATGAAACGCCACGTTCAGAAGTTTTCTGTTGGTTTTCCAGAGTTCGCCTTCAGCCGTTATCAAACCGTTTCCTAGCCACGGCGACACCAACCTGTATACTTCTCCTTTATTTATGTTGACGGTGTGTTTAAAAACGATTTCTAAATGTTCAAGTTTTGAAATAAAAAGCATCGGCTTGTTACCAGACCATAATCGCCATGTCGGCCCGAATTCTTCGAATAGGCTTTTGATAAATTCGAAAGAATCTTCTCTTCTTAGCCCGAAAAATCTCCAGATAGAACCAACAACCGGGTACCACTTGTCTCCCGGAAACGCGTCCATGTATTCGTGTAGTTTTTGTTGTTTCTTAAAGTTTTGTAAAGTTTCGAACCGTAATAAAGAATTGCAAAAACCAACACCGCGACAACTAAAATATTCATTTCGATAAAATACTGCATAAAATTTGAGTAGTTGATCTTTGAACGAAATATATAACACTACCGTTCACTTTTTTTTATGTGGCTGATAATCATATATGCAATTGCAGGAAATATCACTTGTAATAATACGGACAAAAAGTTTTATGGTTTATACAGAGTGTAGGTACCAACGAAAACGAAACCGAAGCGTTGTTCGAGTATTTTAAGTACGATTTCTACATCAAGTCAATTTTTTTATTCAAGGTGAACACTTTTTTCGAGTGGAGTTTCACCACGAGAAGTTAAATGTTAAAATTTTAAAAATCAAGCAACTAGTTTTCGAGATATTTACTTTCAAAATTGCATGGACCACTGCTAAATCGTTTTTTTTTACAAAATTATTGTTTTTTTTTTAGGAATTCCGGGACATATTGAGTTTTCGTTCGTAATACATTGTATATTTTCATTTTTTCTTCTAGAGTAACATTTCTACGAAGGGGGAACCTGTACAATTTTAGCTCATTTTGAAATTGAATATCTCGAAAACTAATAGCTTTTAATATTTTTTAAATTTCAAAACTTTTGTAAAGGCATTTGAAAGATCCTTAAACAACCCAATTAACACAGGGTGCTGTAAGACAGCAGAAACAACGTTTCCACAGCAAAAACAATAATGCTTTTTTTGTATTCTGCCACAACGTTTTCAAAACGTCCACGGTAACATTCGCTATGCTAGCTTTGGCAAATAATCCTGATATTCAATCTAAAGTACACAAAGAACTAGATGACATATTTCAAGGTGAAGACAGAGCAGTGACACCACAAGATCTTGCGGACATGGAATATTTGGAAAGAGTAATCAAAGAGACTTTGAGGCACTTTACGGTCGTTCCAATGGTCGGAAGAAAAATCGAAGAAGCGATTGTTATAGATGGTAAAGTAGTACCGCCGGGAGTGGACGTGCAACTTTGTATTCATCAAATGCATCACGATCCTATGCTGTGGCCGAATCCCGAAAAATTCAACCCGGACAGGATTTTACCGGAAAATTCTGTTAACAGACACATGTATGCCTTCTCGCCCTTCAGTGCGGGATCGAGAAATTGCATTGGAAGAAAATTTGGCACGATAAATGCGAAGACCGCGTTATCGTCGATTTTAAGAAAATTTTCAATCAGAAGTGAAAACTTTCAAGTTGCAAGTGAAAGTGTTCTTCGACCCTTAAGTGGACCATACATTAAATTTCAATTAAGAAAATAGATTAAAGACTATATTTTAAGCCTGATTCTTCCGGTGACTTAAAACATGTTCAATTTCATGCAAGAATTCGCGGCGACTTTTTTAGTATTTTCGGTTTTGCCAACACATTGGTTGACAGTCAAGTCCTAAAGATATTATCTTGGATTTTGAAATGGTTGTTTTGAAATATTGTAAGTTGCAGCGACGTAGTTGTACCGTCAGGATTAGGCTTTAAATCCTTAGACGACTACCTAAAGAACCCGGTCTAACGAAAGCTGCGTGGCAAATCATAACGACTGTTTAGTTACAAACTTTGCACACACTCGAACAACAAAACAAAACAACCGGCTGGTATCAGAGCGAAAGGAACGGAGAGCACAGCGTGGCTGAAGCTGGATTCTTGGACAAGTAGTTCATCTAAGTTATATACCAAATAAAATAATTAGAAAAAATAATGAAAGAATATTATTATTTACTAGGTTTTCACGTGGAACTGAAGACGTGTTCAATATAATTCACTTTCAAACCTGCCGTGAAAACGCGGCGAATCGAACTTTTTTTTCGTTGGCCCTGCTCAAGTTTAATACCGCTTTTTTTGGGATAGTATCGGGATTCAACTGCATGAAAACAAGTATCGTATCAAACTGACACCAATAATAAGCTCTAAGGTAAATGGGCAAAAACTAACCTCAAAATACATCAGGCAAATGTCAAAAGCACAAATGATGTTCAAAACGCGTTCAAATCGTATTGAAAACGTATTCAGTTCCACGTGAAAACGTAGTAATTGTCAGCAATGATTTATATACCACCTACCTGCTATGGATACAGGTGACTTTACATTTTGTAAAATCACCATTTGTAGTAGTAGTAGAGAAGGGGCGGCGCGAAGCCCGGCAAGTAGGCCTCCCTGGGCCCTTTCTGCCCTACCCCGAGCCTGCCCCTAATCCACCGCCTGCACCACTGGTCTGGCAGTTTGCTCATTTGGTCTAACTGTTCTTTTTGCAAAGTCCAGTATTTTGTCTCATTTGAGCGTGTGCAGGTCTTCCTCATCCAGGGTCGGGAAACCGAATACCTGGTATCTCGTCCTCTGGTATGCCTCGCAGTTCACTATAACGTGTCGAGATGTCTCCTCTGCCCGCCCGCAGGCCCGGCAGGTCGAGTCATTCTCCACCGCGATCCGGGCCATGTGCTTCCTTAGTCGGTTGTGACCTGTTATGATACCTGTCAGCAGACCAGCATTCCTTTGCGATCTCCCCAGGAGACATTTTTGTTTGGCTACATCCGGGCCCTTCACGAAGTCTTTGGTCTGTCTGCATTCTGTTCCTGCTCTCCAAGCGGTGGTCATGGCATCGTTGGTCCATTTGTTGAGTCGACTTTGCAATTGCCTCTTGGTTGTTCCTAGGAGTGGTTCTGGCCCTACATACTGGGTGCTTGCCCCGATCCTGGCAAGCTCGTCGGCCATCTCGTTACCCGGCACCCCCATATGTCCCGGTACCCACATAAGTGTCACTTGTTTGCCCTCTCCCAAGGATTCCAGTGCATCCGCACATTCCTTTACCAGGTTGTTGGTGATCTTGGGCGCCCTTAGTGCCTTTAGGGCTGATTGGCTGTCGGAGCATATATAAACATGCTCCTCCCTACCGTTCTTTATTTCTTCCATGCCTGCAGCCATTATTATGGCATACACCTCTGCCTGAAAGACCGTGGCTTGCTCTCCGAGCGGGTAGCTCTTTCGAACCTCCTGGTCTTCCACATAAACCCCCGATCCTGTGGTTTGCCTCTCCGACAGTTTTGACCCGTCGGTGTAGCAAATCACGGCGTTCTCCTCGAACTGTTCGCGGAGGTTTTCACTCTGCCATAGTTCCCTGTCTGGGATGACTACTTTGTACCTCTTGTTGAATCTCCAGGGGTTTTTTGGTCTTTGTGTTTTAATCGCTGCCATAGGGATTTCTCTCTCGACGGTTTGGGCAATCCTAAGATGCCCCGCAGCTTCCCCTCTTCCTCTCCATTGACCTGTATCTTTCAGCCGGAGGTGGGTCACCATCGCTTCTTTTCTGATCCAGATCGGAAGCGGCGGCAGTCCCAGAATGGTCTCGAGTGCCTGTATAGGTGCCGTTCTCATAGCGCCGGTTATCCCTCTGCATATGGTTCCCTGTAGGCTCCTAAGCTTGAAGGTAGTAGTGACCTTCTCCACTGCTGGCCACCAGACTATGGATCCGTACTGGATCCTTGGTCTTAGTACTGCCGTGTACATCCAGTGGAGGTTTCTGGGGCTCAAACCCCAGGTGCGGCCAACCACTCGACGCAGTTGCCACATCGTTGCCTGCACCTTATTGGTCAATTTCGCAACGTGTGGTGTCCAGGTGAGCCCCTTGTCTAGGGTGACCCCTAGGTACTTCAATTCTGAAACCAAAGTCAGGGGTCTCCCGTACATCTTGGGTGCTCTGAATCCCTCCATTTTCCTCTTTCTAGTGAACAGGATCATCTCTGTCTTTCCTGGATTGACAGAGAGACCGTTTTGTTGAAATCATCACCATTTAGTATACGTTTAAAAAAAAAACTGTAAATTAGTTTACGAACTGTTTTCAAATCCTAGCATCGTGGTTGGCGCTTAAAACCAACTTCAAAATACTTATTAAAATACAATAAGCATAATTGTAATTTGTACAGGGTGCTTTTGAAGAATTTTCTGCTTGCATTTTAAAAACCAATTCCTGCGGTGCTCCAACATTATTGATTATTACAATAGTTTAATAATAAGCATGGTTGAGACATGGTTGTCGCAAAAATCTAGAATTGCGGCTAGTAAATACACACTAACCCAACCCAACGATTACTTAACTAATAAAGGCTGCGACCGCCCCTGGTTTAATCAACTTCACTTCAGAGTGCGTATATAGGGTGTCACAATGAAACAGAGACGTTATCTACTATTTAGAGTACGATTTTCAAAAAACCCTTCGAATACGTCGATTTGTTATTCAAGGACACTTTTGAGCTATATTGGAATTTTCGTAGACCACACCCCAGAATTTAAATAGGGAAAGTAGTTCAAGTGATACCTTGTTTTAAACGTCTTTGGAATGCCTTTACAAGTGTTTAAAAAAATTTTAAAAATCTAGCGGTTAGTTTTCAAGAGATTAAAGATGCATGGACCAATGCAAAATTTTGAGAAATTCCGGAACACGTCGACTTTGTTTTCGTTAATAGTATATTTTATCATTTAATTTTTTTCTTCTAGGATAAATTCCTACGAGGAGAAAAGTTTTCCTGTACAATTTGAGCCTACTTTGAATATCTCGGAAACGAATAGCTAGATTTTTGACAGTTTTGTAAAGGCATTTAAAAGACTTTCAAAATAAGGTATAACTTGCCCAACTTTTCTATTTAAGTTTTGGTGGTAAAACCGATCGCTCCGAAGGGATCCCATATAGACAAATGGTGCCCCCCCCCTTAAATAACAAATCGACGTGTTCGATGGTTTTTTGAAAATCGTACTCTGAACGAAACGAAACTCGAAAACGCCTCTGTTTCGTTTTCGTCAGGACACCCTGTATTTTGATATAATTAAAAATAATAATATGTTATCCAGTAAAAGTATATTTTGTACAAATTTTTCAAGAATTAATTTGATATAGTGGTGTAAAAATGAGACCCCGCTAGCATAAAGTGTATATTCAACAAAAAAATATATATATATAATTTGAATTATATATTTTCGAGCTTTAATTACATATAAAATTTCACCGGTGTGAAGATAGCACCCATTTTCAGCACCCAAAAATGTGAAGTTAGCACCTGATACAATTTTACAGAACCCAAAAATGTGAAGTTAGCACCCGATCCAATTTTACAGAACCCAAAAATGTGAAGTTAGCACCTATTTACAGCACCCCGAAAATGGAATAATTTTATATTTACACTTTAAAATAACGTAATCAAATCGTAGAATGAGTTTTTTGTTGAAATTTTCAGGAATGATAGATAAGGGTATTCTTCATCCTTACGAGCCGTCGAACACCCTCAAAAACAACCCCAAAGATGGTATTTGAAATACACGTTTTATTATACCTATAGCGCTCTTTTTTTTAAATTTCACTAACTCATAGATCGAGTTTCACGTTGAAATTTTTGGGAATGATAGACAAGGACACTCTCCATTTCCCAAAAAATACCGCAACCCCTTACGAGCCGTCTAACACCCTCAAAAACTACCCCAAAGATGGCATTTGAAATACACGTTTTATTATACCTATAGCGCTTTTTTTTTAAATTTCACTAACTCATAGATCGAGTTTCACGTTAAAATGCTTAGGAAAGATAAATAAGGGTACTCTTCATCCCCCAAAAAATACCCCAACCCCTTACAAGCCGTCTAACACCCTCAAAAACAACCCCAAAGATGGCATTTGAAATACACGTTTTATTATACCTATAGCGCTTTTTTTTTAAATTTCACTAACTCATAGATCGAGTTTCACGTTGAAATTTTGGGAATGATAGACAAGGACACTCTCCATTCCTCAAAAAATACCGCAACCCCTTACGAGCCGTCTAACACCCTCAAAAACTACCCCAAAGATGGTATTTGAAATACACGGGTTATTATACCTATAGCGATTTTTTTTTTAATTTCACTAACTCATAGATCGAGTTTCACGTTAAAATTTTTAGGAAAGATAAATAAGGGTACTCTTCATCCCCCAAAAAATACCGCAACCCCTTACGAGCCGTCTAACACCCTCAAAAACTACCCCCAAAATGGTATTTGAAATACACGTTTTATTATACCTATAGCGCTTTTTTTTTAAATTACACTAACTCATAGATCGAGTTTCACGTTAAAATTTTTAGGAAAGATAAATAAGGGTACTCTTCATCCCCCAAAAAATACCGCAACCCCTTACGAGCCGTCGAACACCCTCTAAAACAATCCCAAAGATGATATCTGAAATACACGTGTTATTATACCTATAGCGCTTTTTTTTAAATTTCACTAACTCATAGATCGAGTTTCACGTTAAAATTTTTAGGAAAGATAAATAAGGGTACTCTTCATCCCCCAAAAAATACCGCAACCCCTTACGAGCCGTCGAACACCCTCTAAAACAATCCCAAAGATGATATCTGAAATACACGTGTTATTATACCTATAGCGCTTTTTTTTTAAATTTCACTAACTCATAGATCGAGTTTCACGTTAAAATTTTTAGGAAAGATAAATAAGGGTACTCTTCATCCCCCAAAAAATACCGGAACCTCTTACGAGCCGTCTAACACCCTCAAAAACTACCCTCAAAATGGTATTTGAAATACACGTTTTATTATACCTATAGCGCTTTTTTTTTAAATTTCACTAACTCATAGATCGAGTTTCACGTTGAAATTTTTAGAACAGATAGAGAAGGGCACTCTTTATCCCCCAAAAAATACCGCAACCCCTTACGAGCCGTCTAACACCCTCAAAAACAATCCCAAAGATGATATCTGAAATACACGGTTTATTATACCTATAGCGCTTTTTTTTTAATTTCACTAACTCATAGATCGAGTTTCACGTTAAAATTTTTAGGAAGGATAAATAAGGGTACTCTTCATCCTCCAAAAAATACCGCAACCCCTTACGAGCCGTCGAACACCCTCTAAAACAATCCCAAAGATGATATCTGAAATACACGTGTTATTATACCTATAGCGATTTTTTTTAAAATTTCACTAACTCATAGATCGAGTTTCACGTTAAAATTTTTAGGAAAGATAAATAAGGGTACTCTTCATCCCCCAAAAAATACCGCAACCCCTTACGAGCCGTCGAACACCCTCTAAAACAATCCCAAAGATGATATCTGAAATACACGGGTTATTATACCTATAGCGCTTTTTTTTTAAATTTCACTAACTCATAGATCGAGTTTCACGTTAAAATTTTTAGGAAAGATGAATAAGGGTACTCTTCATCCCCCAAAAAATACCGCAACCCCTTACGAGCCGTCTAACACCCTCAAAAACTACCCCCAAAATGGTATTTGAAATACAAGTTTTATTATACCTATAGCGCTTTTTTTTTAAATTTCACTAACTCATAGATCGTGTTTCACATTGAAATTTTTAGAAATAATAGAGAAGGGCACTCTTTATCCCCCAAAAAATACCGCAACCTCTTACGAACCGTCTAACACCCTCAAAAACAATCCCAAAGATGATATCTGAAATACACGGGTTATTATACCTATAGCACTTTTTTTTTTAATTTCACTAACTCATAGATCGAGTTTCACGTTAAAACTTTTAGGAAGGATAAATAAGAGTACTCTTCATCCCCCAAAAAATACCGCAACCCCTTACGAGCCGTCTAACACCCTCAAAAACAACCCCAAAGATGGTATTTGAAATACACGTTTTATTATACCTATAGCGATTTTTTTTTAAATTTCACTAACTCATAGATCGAGTTTCACGTTAAAATTTTTAGGAAAGATGAATAAGGGTACTCTTCATCCCCCAAAAATACCGCAACCCCTTACGAGCCGTCTAACACCCTCAAAAACAACCCCAAAGATGGTATTTGAAATACACGTTTTATTATACCTATAGCGATTTTTTTTTAAATTTCACTAACTCATAGATCGAGTTTCACGTTAAAATTTTTAGGAAAGATAAATAAGGGTACTCTTCATCCCCCAAAAAATACCGCAACCCCTTACGAGCCGTCTAACACCCTCAAAAACTACCCCAAAGATGATATCTGAAATACACGTGTTATTATACCTATAGCGATTTTTTTTAAATTTCACTAACTCATAGATCGAGTTTCACGTTAAAATTTTTAGGAAAGATAAATAAGGGTACTCTTCATCCCCCAAAAAATACCGCAACCCCTTACGAGCCGTCTAACTCCCTCAAAAACAACCCCAAAGATGATATCTGAAATACACGTGTTATTATACCTATAGCGCTTTTTTTTAAATTTCACTAACTCATAGATCGAGTTTCACGTTAAAATTTTTAGGAAAGATAAATAAGGGTACTCTTCATCCCCCAAAAAATACCGCAACCCGTTACGAGCCGTCTAACACCCTCAAAAACTACCCCCAAAATGGTATTTGAAATACACGTTTTATTATACCTATAGCGCTTTTTTTTTAAATTTCACTAACTCATAGATCGAGTTTCACGTTAAAATTTTTAGGAAAGATAAATAAGGGTACTTTTCATCCTCCAAAAAATACCGCAACCTTTTACAAGCCGTCGAACACCCTCTAAAACAACCCCAAATATGGTATTTGAAATACCCGTTTTATTATATCTATAGCGTATTCTTTCAAATTTCACTAACTCATAGATCGAGTTTCACGTTGAAATTTTTAGAAATGATAGAGAAGGGCACTCTTTATCCCCCAAAAAATACCGCAACCCCTTACGAGCCGTCTAACACCCTCAAAAACAATCCCAAAGATGATATCTGAAATACACGGCTTATTATACCTATAGCGCTTTTTTTTTAAATTTCACTAACTCATAGATCGAGTTTCACGTTAAAATTTTTAGGAAGGATAAATAAGGGTACTCTTCATCCCCCAAAAAATACCGCAACCCCTTACGAGCCGTCGAACACCCTCTAAAACAATCCCAAAGATGATATCTGAAATACACGTGTTATTATACCTATAGCGATTTTTTTTGAAATTTCACTAACTCATAGATCGAGTTTCACGTTGAAATTTTTAGGAAAGATAAAAAAGAGTACTCTTCATCCCCCAAAAGATACTGTAACCCCTTACGAGCCGTCGAACACCCTCTAAAACAATCCCAAAGATGATATCTGAAATACACGGGTTATTATACCTATAGCGATTTTTTTTTAAATTTCACTAACTCATAGATCGAGTTTCACGTTGAAATTTTTGTGAATGATAGACAAGGACACTCTCCATTCCCCAAAAAATACCGCAACCCCTTACGAGCCGTCTAACACCCTCAAAAACTACCCCAAAGATGGTATTTGAAATACACGTGTTATTATACCTATAGCGATTTTTTTTTAAATTTCACTAACTCATAGATCGAGTTTCACGTTAAAATTTTTAGGAAAGATAAATAAGGGTACTCTTCATCCCCCAAAAAATACTGTAACCCCTTACGAGCCGTCGAACACCCTCTAAAACAATCCCAAAGATGATATCTGAAATACACGGGTTATTATACCTATAGCGATTTTTTTTTAAATTTCACTAACTCATAGATCGAGTTTCACGTTGAAATTTTTGGGAATGATAGACAAGGACACTCTCCATTCCCCAAAAAACACCGCAACCCCTTACGAGCCGTCTAACACCCTCAAAAACTACCCCAAAGATGGTATTTGAAATAAACGTGTTATTATACCTATAGCGATTTTTTTTGAAATTTCACTAACTCATAGATCGAGTTTCACGTTGAAATTTTTAGGAAAGATAAATAAGGGTACTCTTCATCCCCCAAAAAATACCGCAACCCCTTACGAGCCGTCGAACACCCTCTAAAACAATCCCAAAGATGATATCTGAAATACACGTGTTATTATACCTATAGCGATTTTTTTTTAAATTTCACTAACTCATAGATCGAGTTTCACGTTAAAATTTTTAGGAAAGATAAATAAGGGTACTCTTCATCCCCCAAAAAATACTGTAACCCCTTACGAGCCGTCGAACACCCTCTAAAACAATCCCAAAGATGATATCTGAAATACACGGGTTATTATACCTATAGCACTTTTTTTTTAATTTCACTAACTCATAGATCGAGTTTCACGTTAAAATTTTTAGGAAGAATAAATAAGAGTACTCTTCATCCCCCAAAAAATACCGCAACCCCTTACGAGCCGTCTAACACCCTCAAAAACAACCCCAAAGATGGTATTTGAAATACACGTTTTATTATACCTATAGCGCTTTTTTTTTAAATTTCACTAACTCATAGATCGAGTTTCACGTTAAAATTTTTAGGAAAGATAAATAAGGGTACTCTTCATCCCCCAAAAAATACCGCAACCCCTTACGAGCCGTCTAACACCCTCAAAAACTACCCCCAAAATGGTATTTGAAATACAAGTTTTATTATACCTATAGCGCTTTTTTTTTAAATTTCACTAACTCATAG